>JALGPY010000001.1:76557993-77834243 GCA_023055425.1 Linanthus parryae
TAGCATTATCGTTTAGGCCCCATAAATAAGAGATACATATCTAGAACCCCATGAGGATGGATTTCTGGAACTCATTTGATTATTGAATCATATGAGACATGTAAGACTTATTAGGCAAAGATATGATCTTTTGGGAATCATACATATCGATGTATGAAGGCCACTAAGCACAAATGCTAAAGATGGTTTTCAGTACTTCATCATATTTACTGATAGGATCAGGTAAATATGGATTTGTGTATCTTATGAAGAAACAAATCAGAATCCTTTGAATTGTTCAAAGAAATTCAGGAATGAAGTAGAGAATCAGCTTGGCAAAAGTATTAGGGCTCTACGATTGGATCATAGAGGAGAGTACTTGAGCCAAGAGTTTGACAAGAATCCATGGGAGTGTTGGATGTGATCCAAAACTCGCTCCACCTAAAACGCCACATGGGTTTGGAATGTCTAAAAGGAGAGTTCGAACCTTGTAGGACACGGTTCGGCCCATGATGAGTCAAACAGAACTTCCAGTATACTTTCGGGGCTATGTTCTAATCACAGCAAATTTCACCCTTAACCTTGTTCCATCAAAAATAGATTATGAATAACACCATATGAGATATGGACTAGGAAGTGTCCTAGTATGTCATTCGTAAAGATTTGGGGTTATGACGTTTATGTAAAAGAGTTTACAAAATAAACTTGAACCCAAGTCGGATAAATGTTTTGTGGGATATCCTGAAAAGGATATTATTTCTACAACCTAATCGAGAACAAACTGTTTGTTTCTCAAACCACAGTGTTTCTAGATAGAGATTGTCTCTAAAAGAAACAGTGGGAGGACAGTAGAAATTGAAAAGTTCAAGAACCACAATAAAACATTGATCCGTTTGATGGAACATGAGCAGGATCACAAGTTGTTGTGGAGAAACCTACTCAGAAAACACAAGAACCTCATAGGTCAGGTAGGATATATCGAGGGACTAGAGAAATAAGGATTTCTCATAACCCCTGATATATTGCTCATCAAGATGTGCCTACAACCTATGAGATGGCCACGTGTGGCCATACTCTCAGAAATGGCTTGGAGCCATGAGATACGATATGGAATCCATGTGTACCAACAAAGTATAGACTTTGATGGAACCACCTAAAGGGTAGGACCCATAGGGTGCAATTGGGTTATGAGGAAACCAACATGGATGGTAATATGATTACCTTTAAGGGAAAATTGGTAAGAAACGGATTTCATGTGAGCTCATAGTATAGACTATGACAAAATCTTTCCCCAATTGTGATGCTTAAATCCATTCGCATCTTGCTTGTAGCAATCTATTTATAGATTGGATGAAGCTTCGAGGAGTTGGACTCTTCAAATGGATGATGTAATCAAAGGAGTTTGGTTCCATCAAAATTGAATATGAGACTTGTGTCTACAAGAAGGTTAGTGGGAGCACAGTTATGTTTCTGGTCGTGTATGTGGAGACATACTTAATCATTGGGAATGTTGCCCCTACTTGGCAGTCTTACGTAGATTGACTAGGGAGTTGACTTTCTAATGGTAGACTTAAGCGAAGCAACTTGTGAAGATCTATTGAGGTAGATCAAGATGGTTGTATAGCTTAGGTCATAGTACACAAATTGACAAAGGTGTTGAAATGGTTCAACGTGAAAAAAATATTGATTCTTACCCATGTCACATGGAATTAGTCTTTGGAAGGCTAATTGTCTTCCCAATTAGATTGGGAATGGACCGTATGAATTAGATTCATGAGATACGCCATGAGATGTACCAGGCCAGACGTGTCATAAAGCATGACACAAAGATACCAGTCATATCCGGGTGAGAGTCACTGGATAAAATTTCAAGATTATCCTTTAGTACTTGAGAAGCACTAAGGATGAATTTTTGATAAATAGATAATATGAAGAGTTTGCTGTAAGGGGTTACAGTGATGCGAACTTCAAATCTAACAAAGAATATTTCAGATTATAAGTCAAGTTTTGAGTATTGCCTTAGTGGGAGCGACTGTAAGCTGGAAAGGTTCCAGGCAAGATTCAGTCACTGATTCTAACATAGAGGACTGAGTAAATTAATGCATAAGATGCATTTATTCAGAATATTCAATCTCAATCAAATTGTTGATAGAGGAGATGTGAATATATGCAAAGCACCAGCGGATGTCTCGCCTATACGCAGCGTAAGCGTGGAAGGCCGCGCTAGATCAATAGGCATATGATGCAGGAGATTGACTCTAGTGCAAGTGGGAGACTGTTGGAATTGTGCCCTAGAGGCAATCAATTAATTGTGACATTTATGGATTTACGATTCATTATGTTATCGATATGGAGATATGTTAACATGAATGAAGTCCTTAGAATATAAGTGTTATATTCTTAAATATCCCTAGTCAATTATAATGATTAATAGGACAATCATCTATAGACTAGTATGGGGTTGGATTGATATGGAGATATCATGATCCAACACATGGGTATGCATTAGGAGTAATGGCATACTGGATTGACCCATCTCCGAGAAGGCTACATACATGTTATGTTAAGTCACAAGCGCTTCTCGCGGTGCAATGGTATTGTCATCCTTAGACTTGAAGTCACTAGATATTCTAGTTGTGGATTATTGTGATCTTGGTAGCGTTAAACGCTACACCGTAACTGGGTAGTTATAAAGGCGTGTACTGGATACAATAAGAAGAAAGCTTAGAAATCGTAGTGGACGTAGATAGAATTTGTCCCTCCCACATAACGGGAGCAAATATCCTAGGCCACTCGAGGGATAGTGCTTATAAAATGTCTGGCCAGACTCAAATAAATCAATATAGGATATTGATGTTATTTGCACGAATAAGGCTATTCCCATGGATCGAGAAACTATGGATTGTATATACAAGTGTGACTTGTATGTCTCGTGTCCAATCCGGATATTGGGACAAAGGGATGAGACAATTACTTGTACAAGGTTTGTCATGATGACTATTCTATTTGTTGGCTAGAATGGATGTCTTGCTAGAGGCCGCTCCATATTAGTAAATAGTTACTACCAACTAAATAGAACCTATGGGGTCACACGCCATATAGGGGTGAACTAGACATGGGAAATAATTAATTAATATGATTAATTAATTAAAAGGATCAAATCGCAACAACTTGCTAACTTAGTAGGACTAATATGCAAGTTGGACTAATCCATGTGTAGACATGATTAGGATATGCCAAGGTGGCCTAATTCATGTAGGGACATGATTAGGATTAATTTGCAAATAGAACTAATCCATGTATTGACATGATAAGGACTATTTTGCAAAAGGGACTAATCCGAACTTGAGTAGGATTAGGAGGGGTTCTTTATGTAGTAGGACAAGGAGTTGTTGGACTATATAAAGAACACTCCTAGCTTATTTTTCTCACTACACACCACAAATCTATTTGATAGAAGAAAGGAGAGAACAAAGCAATGAGAGAGCAAGTCCCAAGCGAGGGCCGAACCCCCCTTGGGACCGCCGCCCCCCCTACCCGTCGGCCCAAAGGGTGCCGCCCCACCATTGGCACTCCATTGTTGGCGATTCCTTCCTCCTCCTCCATTCTTCCTAGCTAGCACATGGATTTGGAGGATCTAGATCTCACCTCTAGGCGTGGATCAACCGTAGAGACGTGACACTATTCGCGTTTGAAGTCATCAAGGAGAACCCAAAGGTGTGTTTATGATTTCTAACCCTTACCATCGTTATGTCTCTTGACTTGTGATCCTTGGAGGGTTTTGCATGGTTTTATGTTTGATTATGCTTCCGTTGCGCAATCCATGAATCAAAACCCTACACTTATAGCATCGCCCTCCCGGTCTTGTCCGAGCCGGATAAGGGGCTTGTTGCAATGCACAACTTCTATGGTTGTGTAAATCGGGTTCTCTCTCACAAAAAAATCGGGTTCTGGTCATGGAGGTAGCTAGTGTATCCGTTAGTGGATTCGTTAGAGAACCAATTTAAATATCTATTTTGTTCATGTTTGTTCTTCATCTTTCTTGCTTGAATAGCCCCAGTTATTAAAAACTGATATCAAAGTCGTGTCCAAAGATCTACGTGGAGCCAAGAGCTAGGATTTCACGTTTGGTTGAACTCAAAGCTAGGTTTCGCAATTCAGCTGGAGGAGGCTACGTGGAGTAGGGTTCAATATTCCTCCAAGGACGATGCCTAGTTCAACGATCAAGATTGATATGCCTGTGAGGAGAAGCACGTTCTGTTTGTTGGCCTCTGAAATAGGAGGCGCAGGTACACCCACCATCTGAAGCCCCATGGAAGGGGCTATCCGCGCTCCTGTTATGGAACGATATGGTGCGCATATGGTTCAGTTGTGCAAACTGGCACGCATATACAACATAGCATCTCGCGCATATGACATAGAATTTACTGGGCGCGAATTTGGCGGTCTGACGCATATCTGGCGATTCTGGAGTTCAGACTGAATCTTGTTCGGGCGTGCATTCTCCACGAGGTTTGGTTATGACGTGCACCCGTTTTTTGGGCGTGTGCCATGACATGCAGTTGGCTTGCATATGGCGCAGTCTGTTCTGGCGACCAATTGGGCACATCAGAGGCAATTAGGCCGTATTAGGCATGACAACTGTCGGGGCACTTGTCACCAAGTGCATTAGGTCTGGTAACGATATATGGGTCACGGTGCAGCTTTTTGGCGCAATTGGGCAATCGATAATGTATTTGATCCTGCCTCAGTGAATAAATTCGAGTTTGGTTATAGGTGGAGCACTAGTTTTTTGTTTGGAAGTGAATCCACATTGGGCGCATTCTATGCAGAGACAACATGGAGGTTGAAGAAACAATTTGGCGAGTTCCGAGATTACGGGTCTCGCTTCAAAGCTGCATAACATCTGTTTTGGGGAGGCGTGCTTGTTTATGATTTTGGGAGACGCATTCGCATCAGGTCTGAGGAGAGAAACTTTAGGTTCCATCTTCGGGTGGTTGAGAGGATACGACACAAGGTGGAGCTTTGTCTTGAATTAAATAAACCAAGATTCGACGGGGATTCCGGTTGCTAGGACCTCTAAATTGAGGTGGAGATCTTTTGGGATGACTCGATCTTCTAGAAAAATCAGGCAAAACATCAAACAGACCAAGAAGAAGCAAGAGGGAGACAAGGTGTAGGCTGGAGCAAGTTCGGGATCAGGAGTATGTCCCACGACCGAATTCCGGGCTGGAAAATTCTGGGGTCTTTCATAATATTTTTTTGGCAATGTTTTGGTGTTGCTTTCGGCACAAATTAGTGTATAGGGTCTATATAAAGGGTATAGGTCGTGAATAACTTGTATGGTGGAGTAAATCGGATTCTCACTCAATAAGATTGCGAGTTCTGGCCGTTGAGGTAGCTAGTGGATTCGTTAGTGAACCACATTAAATATTTGTCTTTTTCTTATTCGCTCTTATTTGTTCTTGCTCGAATACCCCCAGGTTATTACTATAACTAAAAGCCTTTGTTCACCTAGGTACCTAATTGAACTGTTTAAAAGAAAGCGGTGGTACATAACCCCTATATTTTAAATATTATGGTGGGGCAGAAGCGTAGACAAGAAGACTATGCACTGGGTATCCTGTGACAAGCTAAAAAAGAAAAGATTGATGGAGCTCTCGTCTTCGGGATTTATAAGATTTCAACGTGGTAATTTTAGCGAAGCAAACATGTCATTTTTTACAAAATCGAGAGAGCTTGGTAAGCGTATCTTCCAAGAATTTTTTTTCAAAAATTATGATATTCTTAACTATGAGATTAGGCCGAACAGCCAAGTCTCATATGCTTGCAGAAGTTTACTAGCTGGGAGAGATCTTGTTCGTTCGGGTTTGATGTAGAAAATTAGAACAGGAATACAGGTTTGTGTGTTCCAGGATTGCTGGATAGCACGGCTTAATACTTTGAAAGTCTTCACGCTGGCCCCACCAAGTTTTGAAAACTTAAAGTTTGATAGCCTTATCAAAACACTAGCGAGTGGGATGAAGAACTAATCCAGCAAGTTCTTTGGCCGATTAATGGAGAGCTTGTTAAAACAATTCCAATAGACATGGGAGCTGGAAAAAACGAGTACATATGGGCGCACTCCGTAGATGGCATGTACACTGTTTCGACTGGCAATGAGGCTCAACGAAAAAGATCATCATCACTCCACTCTTCTACGGTTGGATTTGGTGACAGGAAGTGGCTCAAGAAACTTTGGAGAGTGAAAATCCCGAGAAAAACCAAGTACCCTACATGGCGTCTTTGGCAGCGTTCTTTACCGGTTTCTTCACGTCTGCATGACAGAGGAATAGCGGTCGATCTCATCTTTCAGTGGTGTCAGGCAGGGTTAAAGTTTGATGACCACATTTTCGTCGAGTGCAATAAGTCTAAGAGGTGGTATAGTACTCTTGACCGGAATTCTTAACGATAAAGAGAAGCAGCTTTTAGGAATTGATTCGAGATGTAATCCGTACTCACCTGAAAACGAATGTGAAAGGTTTGTTCACAGTATGGGCACTTTGGCGAAGTAGGAACAAGTTACATTTTGAGAAACAAAAACAAGATTTAGAATATTGGTGAACTCGAGTTTAAATTACTTGATTTGGTTCAAACAAGGGTGGATCAAAGGTCATTTGGAAGACGAGCATAAGCTTGTGCGTCATGGAACAAAAAGGTGGGAATCTCCTCCGAAAGGAAGTGCGAAAATATAAACTTCGATGCCTCGTGGTCTGATAGTTCCCCGGTATCTGGACTGGGTTGTACTATTCGCAACTCTACCGGCACCTTTGTAGCGAATCGCCTTTGTCGAATTCGTAAATCAAGGATGCCTCTTTTGACGGAAATTGGCGCATTGGCTGTTGAGTTAGAGTTGGCGAAGGAGCTCGGGTTAAGAAATGTTCAGCTGGAATCGAATTCTTTAGTGGGAACTAACTTACTGAAACAAGGCCATTATAAAAAAAAATGAGGTTTCTCTGTGATTTCGGAAATGAAGGAGATTTTAGACAAGTGCAAAGACATCATGAGGACCTTTAACTCTTTCGAAGCTCATTTTAAGCAAATAGAGTAGTGCATGTTTTCGCGTAGAGGTTTGCTAAGCTCTTGAATATAATTTAGATTTAATGGGTCTGACCACCCATCTTTTTTAATATCAAATATTTTCCTCAAAAAAAATATACTTTGTAATTTATTACTCACTAACTAGAGAACACGATGTGCGACATGTAATTTGACACACAAAAAATGAAGTGTAACAGTAAAAAATCATTGACACAGCGTTTTTAGAATTTAAAACATTCATGAATGGCAAGTTTATTATTAAAGATCCTAATTTTATTATTGAATTAACATATTATTAAAGATCCTTACAAGTAACAACAAATGTGCATATATTTATGTTCTTTTAGGGAAATAATATCAATTAAGAGCTGGGCGTCACACCCGCTAGATCGTCCGAAAATACAGAGAGAGCCCAATCAGGAACTAGTGAATAGAATGACATATCCTCTTCTAATTTACCTCTCTGGGCAAAACAGTGAGCCAAGTTAATCATATAGATAGAAATGGACATATATTTATGTTTTAAATGAATATTAATGCGACTTATTGTTTGGTGATTTTTAAGAATTCAATATAATAAAGAGAAAATCAATTTGGAGCTATTAAAAACGTCCCTTAATAAATTAATATGCTTTTTTTTGAGATAATAAATTAATATGCTTTAATATCATCATAATTTAAAATACATTTAAAATAGAAAGAAAAGTCGCTAAACACATGTAGCAGCATGGTTGCCTGATAAACAATGAACCCGATATAGACAATGAACGTTAGAAAATGAAGTCATCATTCATGAACGAACTAAAATGGACATCCTTAAATAAGTTCAAATTTGATGCAATTTTGATGACATTGAGGTTACCGTGTCACTAATTTCTGAAAGAATTGAAATAAAAATATGTATTTGATTAAATATGGTAACTATATTCCATAACGATCGTTCTAAATAATGAATTAATTAATAGTTTTAAGATGAATTGCATCAAGAAGTTCCAAAAAAATCTATACAACTTTTTTTCTATTTATGTTCTCATGATGATCATAATCTCCATTCTACAAATCCTAAATTTCCCAAAGAAAATTTGAAATGGATTATCTACCTTATGATTCCCAAAATTTTCTCCATGATCCATCAATGTTCTTCCTCTCTTCACCACCTCCTCCAATTCATACAGGGTGGACGTTTGAGGAAAACAAGTTGTTTGAGAACTGTCTTGCAGAGTTTGACATGAACTCGCCTGACCTACTATACCACATCGCTTTGCGAATTCCAGGGAAATCATTTGACCAAATAAAACAACACTTCATAAACTTGGTCGATGATGTCAACTTGATCGAGTCGGATTTGATTCCGCTCCCTGAGTACAAACCTATGACGCCGAAGAAACCCTCTAAACCAGTGAAGAAAAGAGGGGTGGCATGGACTAAAGAAGAGCACGAGTTTGTCTCATTAGACCTTATAAATTATTTTTTCTAATCTTTGCACTTACGCTATTTTGATTCTTTTTTTTTACATGAGCTCATAATTTATGTATGAACTATACATACTCCAAATATCAGAGTTTACTTAGTTATTCTTTGAAATTATTTTATATTTAGATTAACTTTTGTCAATTTCACCTACAGGAATTTTCTTATCGGTTTGGAGAGATTTGGGAAAGGAGATTGGAGAAGCATATCTAGACAATGTGTGAAGAGTAGAAATCCATGCCAGGTTGCAAGCCATGCCCAAAAATACTTCCTTCGCCTCGAGAGAACAGCGGCAAAAAAGGAAAGGGCTTCATCTTCTTCTGAGTCGAAAGATTAGTCATACTCTAACAAGCCATCTACCAACTTCATGCAATAAAAAGAACATATAATTATTTTCTTTGAGGAGAAAAGAATATACACTTTTATATTGAATGTGATATTAACTTATAGAATAATAGATTATGTATTCTATATTTTTAATTTTTCTAAATCATGGTGTAACTTGTTAGATATATTTTAATTTATGGTCTTTCCATCTTCAAGCCCAAATATTTTTATGAGTGTGCCAAATATTCTTTTTGCATTTTTAGACTTTTAGTGAAAGAAATGTGTCTTTTGTGAATGAGTTGCTAGCGGAAGGTGGTGAAATCAACTCATTAGAAAGAGGAAATAAATCATATAACTTTCCTGAGATCAAAATGTTATGTTTAAAAAGGATTCTAGGTGTACAGCTTTGGACACAATACTCACATGTTTCCACGAAAATAATCAATGTTAACGATTGTTGTCCACCAGACGAGCACAGTTAGTTTATGGAATGTGTGTCTACCAAAGACATATCGAGCACAGTTAGTTTATGGAATGTGTGTCTACCAAAGACATATCAAGCGAAGATTTGTAGTTAATTTTGTGATGGATTGATGCCGCATGAGTTCTACTCATGTTTCAAAAGAAAGTTGACCATTGAGAGAATGTCAGCCTTTAAGTCATTATCACAAAAAATTGAATTTCGTTCGAAATATTAATTTGAAACTCGTACTTGTCTAGTCCTGATTTTTTTTCTCTTCTTTTATTTTTTTATTTTTTTTTTTTAATTTTTTTTAGGAACGTCTAATCTTGATTTCCTAGTGTCAAGGAACAATGTAACTTTTTTTTTTTTTTTTTTTTTTTTTTTTTTTTTTAAATAAAAGAACCAAGGAGCAACGTAACTAATGTTAATGATAATTTAACAATAGGAATTATTTATGTCTTTTTATTTTTTTGACTCCGAGGAATTTTTTATTTCACAGTAAAAGAAACAACAAAATTTTCTACACTCAAAGAATTGATGAATAACTGAACAATTAGATTCATATTTCCAAGTATCAAAGTTTATCATATTTCACAATTAATGGACTCAGTAATCAATAAAAACATTTCCCAAATTAGTATGCAAAGTGCATGATTTTTTTTTTTATTTTTTTATATATATATATATATAATTGTGGCGTCCGAACAAGCTTGCGCACACCTCAACTAATCCACTGACCCTGAGATATACCTACAATTTCTTACAGATGGCCATGTAAATTCGTGGGGTTCGAATATGAGACCTAAGGGGAGCACATCATTAAGTCTCAGGTCGTTGCCAACTCTGTCAACCCTTGGGGTTAGCATGAAGTTCTTCTCACCTTAATAAATGTAGAGCTCTTCAACTCTCCCACTTCTATGTTACCTGAATTTGTAAATAAAATGTCGTTGTTTTAAGTCGAATGGAGAGTTTGTGGATACAAGAGGTAAAGAGACAAGATGTAAGGAGAATAGTAGTAGTGATGTGCATTGATGCGTATAATAAACTCAACCATAAACCCATTTATATAAGCATTAGTGGCATTTTAATTGTCCTATTTGACTTTTATGACTACTTTGACTAATAAAATCGAGTAGCAAAACGATGTAAACATTTGTCAAACTCTTCATATTGTTGTAGACTTAAGAAAAATTTACAATATTGTGAAAAAGTTAAAAAGTTCTTATATTATTTTCCTAGTCAATTTAGCTAGTCAAATAGGATAACTAAAATGGGGCGGAGTGAGTAGTGGTGATGACTATTGATGTGTATAATAAACTCAACCATAAACCTCTTTATATATGCATTAGTGGCATTCTGGGCTATAATATAAATTTACGGTATACACCCAACTATGTGGTGGATAATCACATCAGTCCAGTTACATATTTGATAACACTCTGTAATACCCTGTTTAATTATTAGGGTAAAACGGTCATTTAGAAGCCTAATAATAATTTTATTTGCAAACTAATATTTGAATAGATTATTGAGTTTTGTTTGTAGAAAAGTTTAGAATAATATTAGATTAGTGGTCGTGAAATCAATACGAAAACGTTTCGTAAAAATTTAAGTTAATTTAATTTTTAGCGCGTGTCCGACCACCGCGAGAGTTGATAGGCTTGCCACACCCAATCACCTAGGTGGACTATACTCCACCCATACCTTAGAACTTCACCTTACTTCATCTTCTTCTCCAAGCTTTTCTCTTCGAGAATTTTCTCCAACCTCCCCAACCATCACCGCCCTCAATCACCGCTCCCATCACCATCATCCTTGCTTGGTCTCCAAGCAAGCACAGCTATAAAAACCCACCTCCACCTCCCCTGCACGTCAGTAGCCAGCAGCCACCCCCAACTCCATCACCTTCACCACCGTCCACATCGTCATCACCACCACCATTGTTGCTCAGCAAAGAAGAGAACCCACTGCACCTTCATCTCTTTCTCTCACCCTCCTACTCTTTGTCACCGGGGGAAAAAAAGACATTAACAGAAGCGGCATCAGCCACTTGCAGCTCCACAACCGCCACCCACGCCGGCGGCAAAGTAAACCCACCTCCATCTCACTCATCACCCTCTTCCCTGCTTTCTTTCTCTCTCTCTATTCACCGCAGAACCCAGCAGCAGAAATAGAGCATGTGTTGACAACGACCACAACCACCTCAGCCGCCATTGTTGCCGGCGACAACTACCAACGGGAAAGAAAACCCACCTCCCTCTCTCATCCTCTGCCTACCCCCGTCTCTCTCCACTCTCTATACTGCTCACCTTTGTCCGAGACACAGAGGCCAAAGGAACCAGAAATAGAGGCAGACAGAAACTCCGGCCGACCTCCATTAAAACCGGCCAAAGCTCCGACCAAGCTCCGGCGAAGTGCTCCAGCATCACCCACTATCTCTCTCTGCTTCCAATAGGTCCCTAGGAGGCCGACTAAGTCACTAGAAGGCTCAGACGTGGCTGAGGAAGCCATTAAAGTCGGCCACCAAGTTCAACTCCGGCGACTCGACGTCGAACTCCGACTCGTTTCTCGACGGTTTCCGGCCATTTTTGGCCTAGGTATGTCCTAAATCTTCTAATTAGTTGATTTAGATAGTCAAAATCTCAACTTGATAGCTTTAATCCATGTCTAGATCGGTTAGTTTGAAGTTCATGTTATAGGGGGGGTTAAAGTGTCTTTTTCAGAAATTTTATAACATATTAAATGGGGGTGTTCTTGTATTTTCAAAAAACGGTAGGTAGGAAGTATGCTTTAACTATCATATTTCGTCACTAGTTGGGGTGTTTGCTATCTTTTAATATAACTTGGGGGTTCTATATGTCTTTTACTAAACTTTCACACTTTTCGCTAAAAATAAAAATATTGTTTCCGAATTAGAAATAATTTCTAAAAATACTAATTTTCTTCCTCGTCCCGGAAATGTGATTCGGGCGTTGAAATAATAAACAGGTTGTTCGTTAAAAATTAAATTAGAAATGCTTTATTAAAATTTTTAGATAAATAGTGTTTAGTTACTTAGCTTATAAATTTGGTTGCCAAAAACTTGTAAAAATTGACTTTCCACTAGTTATAAACATTATTGTGTCGTGTAGAAGTTTTCTTAAGACATGGTAGTCGAAAATATCATTTTTATCACTAAATTCCGAATTAGTTATTAAATATAAATGCATCTTAATTCTCATTTATTTCTTAAAATAATTTCCTAGTTAACTAACCACATTTAGATAATAATATTATTGATAGCAACCATAGTGACAATTAATAGTAGCTGAAAAATAGATGTGTTGTTTCGACAATAAGCTAAAATAATTAGTAGAAAGACGGTATTCGATTATCAAGTTGGGATTGGATTTATCTAAAGACTAAATAAAACTCTTGATAGGATTTGTAGCGTTATACTTGGACTTGTGATTGAATAAGAAAATATAATTTATAAGTGACGGGCTTGTAGACGACGACACAGTGCAATTGCAGAAGATTTTACGAGCTAGTTACTCTGGAAGTAAGGTAAGTGAACATGCCAAGCCTTGCGTGCCAAGCTCCCTTCGTGTCGCTAGTTGATTTGATTACTTGTCTCAAAATTTATTTGTTATTTACATGCTTTATTTGAGATATTCTTACATTTTATAAAATTTGTTTTGCTTGATATTGTCTCACGAATAATAATAATAATAATTCGTAATTAACGTAAAGTGGAAAGAATTGTGCGGGAGAAGCTTATTATTGTCGGGTTGACTTTGTTCACTCGGCCTGTGATTAGATTGGTCGTGTTGGCTTCGTCCACTCGACCCGTATTATTTTCACCCGGTCGCAACCTGCCGAGTTGCTCCATGTACTCACCTCTCTGGCCGCAAGAAGTCTTAGGGGGGTGCCGGCACTTAAGGTCTTGGAGTATGCGAGATGGATAGTAGATTCTTCCCCGTATCAGCAAAGCTAATAATACAGTTTCTCTGAGATTTGGATATTTACAAAAGAAAAGAAGAAAGAGATTGGGACTAATTCTCCCCCTTTAAAAGTTAAGAAAGGAAGATCAAAAGAATGAGAATTTTATAAGTGTTCTTACTGGATGCATCAAGTTCATTTCTTACAGTTTTACAGTTTATATTTGAGTTCCTGATTTACTCTGCAAGTTTACATTTTTGTTATGATTTATTTCATCTGTATATTTATTGTGAGAAGAAATTTATGCTTCGTCTTCTGTTTTACGAGCTTGGGTGTCACTTATTCAGTATTTCCATGCTGACTTTGAAAACTGCGATTCCTGTTTCCTTCCCACCGCAGGTCTAGGAGCTGAAGACTAAGGGGTAGCCGGGTACGAGACTCACCTAGAAGTATAACGTCACGAGTAGAATCTAGTGTAATTAGCAAGAATAATGTAGTAGTTTTGAGAACGCTTGTGTAATATTAAGAGACGTTTGTGATGTTTAATATTATGTAATAAATAAAGATTTTGGGTTGTTATGCTTTTGATTTCCGCCGTTACTTTTAGCATCGCCCTCCCGGTCTTGTCCGAGCCGGATAAGGGGGTTGTTGCAGGTGGTGTCAGAGCGTTCGTTCCAGTTTAAATCCTGCAGGGTAACTTAAAATGAACATAGGGAAAGATAATGAAAATTGGAAAAGTCGTTGGGGGTTATGGGTAGCCTAAGTATAAGTTTTGATTATTCCCGCCCACCCTCATCCAGCTTTGAGAAGCGTTGTGTGTTAAATGAGATATGGTTTGATTTGAGATTTATTTCAATGATTATGGATAGTTATTACTTTCATGATGTGAAGAAGGATAGAGATAGATTTTGATTTCTGCTTATTGTGCAGAGATTATATTATCTTAAGTGTTGAAATGAGTTATATGTGCCTTATTGTGAAATTGTTAAGTGATGCATGTTACGTTATGTGATAACTGTGCTAGAGATATTACTAATTGTGAAATTATGAAATAGTCGTCATGATTTTCGCGACCATAACCCGAAATACCGTAGGGTGAGACTGATAGACCGTTACGATATCACTTTAGGAAATTTTGACTGGAGCAGATGGCTAAGAACATCACCATGGAGCAGTTCTTCGTGCAAATGACTCCGATGATGAGTAACGTAGGTCAGACAGGAACTAAATGGGCCAAGCAAGTAGCAGACATGAAGCCAATGGAATTTACGGGAAAAGAGGATCCTGTGGAATTAGAGTATTGGATTATAGAAATGGACAAAACCCTTGACACGGTAGATTGTCCTGAGGACTGGAAAGTCAACTGTGCAGTCTTTTACTTAAAAAGTGAAGCACATCTCTGGTGGAGGAATGCACGAGAAACATTGTTGGTCGATCCCTAATTCAACTGGGAAGCCCTTCAAACTGCGCTCATAGCTCGCTTCTACCCTCACCATGTGAAGAGGGGCAAGCAACTAGAATTCCAGAACCTGCAGCAGGGAAGCGACTCAGTGACGGAGTATTTCCGGAAATTTACCGAATTGACACGGTTTGTAGGCAACATGGTGCCTGATGAAGATTCCAAAATTTCCAAATTCATCTCTGGACTGCACGAAAGGCTACAAGAGTCTCTCTTGAACCGAACCTATTTGACCCTCCACGAAGCCTACGACAGAGCCGCTGATATCTATCGAGTTCGTGTCGCTCAGGAGGAGAAACGTAAGAAACGTAAGCTAGAGGAGGCAGGAGGTAGCAACAACAACTCTGCAAAATGGAATTAGAAGCTTAAGAATGGAGAAGGTAACCAGGGGCAATACCGAGGCAATCGGCAGAATTCTGGAGGACAGCAACCCCGCCGCTATATCTGCAACAAGTGTCAGCAGAACCACCCTGGAGTTGACTGCACGGGGATTCCGGTGATATGTCACAACTGTGGTAAGAGGGGACACCGAGCTTCTGAATGTCGATCACACCCAGCCAGGAACCAGCAGGTCAATCTAGGAGGTAACTTTGAAAGGCCACAAGGAAACAACTACCAACCGAATGACTTTGGGCACGCTGAGAATCAACAGAACAAGAATCGTAACTACCAGAACAATGGAGGCAATGGCTATGGAGGCAGCAGAACTTCAACCCAGGCAATGCAGGACAGAACGGAGCTCAACCCAGGAATGGAAACCATAATGCCGGATACAGGATGAACAACAACAATGGAGCAGGAGGAGCAGAAGCCCATAACGCCGATGTAGGAAGAATTGCGGTGCTGACAAAGACTAAGGCAGAAGCTGAGTACGGAGTTGGCATGGGTGATTTTCATAACTTTGAGCAGCCAACTTCGGGTTAACAACCTACTTGATCAGGTACTAAGGGCTCGTATTTTCCGAATATTGAGTTAAGTTCTAGGGACGACAACCCTTCGATAAGTTGTGTTACGATCCTAGTAACCTTGAGACGTGCTTAGCCTTGAGACTTAGCGACCGACTGTGACTATGACCACTTAAGTAGATAGACGTGACTACGACCTTATTTGATGATATTTGTGTTAGAGAAAATGGATATTTGCTATGATTTTCTGTGTGAAATTACTTACCTGCTATGTGATCTTGATTCTGATAGATAATTGCTTGATAGATTGTCAGACACTCCCTCTTGAATATTCGTCACTAGGATACCTCATTAAAAGTTTGTCATGAAACACGCAATAGGAAAAGTTCAATGAATAAGGGAAAATAGTACATCTAGTGATTTCTATTTTCTAAGTATTGGAGGTCACATTCTACTAAAACGCATTTGAAAATCTTGATCGTCTCGTTAAAACATTGCTAAGAAAATCGTGTGACACAAACATATCAGCGTAGGAAAAAGAGTGTAGCACTACTAGCATTTCAATTAGTCTCCCCTTCTTCGTAACACCTTTTTACCTGAGGAATGAATTCATCGCAAATCAAGAACATAAAATATATACTATTAACAATAAAACTTAGTAAAATGCATATGCACCTAAAAATACCCACGAGTGCACACTTTTAATTTACTCAGGCAAATAAATACAACCTCCATATTGCAAGGTTCTTCCTAGTTTGACTTTTACCACTATTCACTATGTCACTTTGACCAGATGGTTTGATTAGCAAAATGATACAAGAATTTGTTAATATTTTCATGGTTTTGTAGAGTAAAGTTTACTCTTCAACACCATGAAAATATTACTAAAAGTTGCATCGTTTTGGTATCCAAATCACCGAGTCCAAGAGACATAGTTACGAGTGGAAAAGTCAAACTAGGAAGAAGCTAGCAAAACAAATGTAATATATTTCATGGGTACCAGGCTCCATGGAACTTCACAAATTTATTAATCACACGATCGTATTTGTAATTAGTTACTTTTCAAAATATGTTTTCTTGCTCCGTAGTCCCCAAGACTATCGGAACTTATCATCCTTCTCACCTGATTATATTATGAGATTTTACTAGCCGCCATTGGGGCTTGATTTATATCATATCACATTTCTCATTCATGAGTCCCGCTTAACAGCGTACATATAAACTTAACAAAGATATCATGTTTCATAGCAGATGCATAGTCAACATATATTCCACATTTAGCAGCGCATATGTAATTTTTACATAGGTATCACGCTTAACAGCAGATATATAATGTTTACATAGATCCGATGCTTAACAGAGGAAATGTAAGATTTCCATATACTGTAATTTATGCTTCGGCATTTTTAGTATTTTATGTACAATACATTATAATGCTCTACATATCAAATGATTGTACCGATCAGTTGTATATGCATCTTTTGAATTTGTCTTGATCAATAGTTATCTAGTCGACACTATTCTCCTATAAAAAATATATATAATTTTACAATTGCTTACTCAAATCTATACTAAGGTGCCTTTAGCTACTGCCATAGCTATCAGCTTCTTATAGGGTTTTTCAATTATAAATGTCTGTTTTGATCCACTATTGATGGTCTATAGAAGAACCCTCAAGATTTCTTCAAAGTCTTTCGTTGTTAATTTTTTGAGCTTTAATATAACCATTTCTGTAGGGTTTTAATACGTATTACGCAGCAGAATAGTAAAATCAAATTCCGTTCAGTACCCTACAAGGATCGCAGGACTAGAATTCATAACGTGGTAAAGGATGAGAACATCAAGTACCTTAGTTTGTCTCCTTGATGACTTCACGTGAAATAGAATCCACGTCTCTATTCAAAGTTCACTTCTAGAATTGATCCCGGATCCTCCATAAACTTTGTGCTAGCTAGGAAAGGTGGAGTAAGAAGAAGAAGATCACGCAAAACGAGACCAAAATAGGCCACGCCTCTTTGGCCGACGGCAAGGAGGGGCTGACGGGGGGGGGGGGGGGGGGGTCGGTTTCAGCCCTCCTTTTTGGCTCTCTCCTCGCTTTTTCTTTCTCTCTTGTGCGATAACACTTATGACACTCTTGTGAGAAAATAAGCTAGGAGTGTTCTTTATATAGTCTAACAACTTCTTGTTACCTACATATTATCCCCTCTACTAATCATGTCCTTACATGAATTAGTCCACCTTACAAAATTTGTTCTACTAAGTTTGCAAGTGATTGCGCATTGATCCTTCTATTTAATTAATCATAATAATAAATTCCTAGGTCTGGTTTAATCCATAGGGAGTGTGACCCCATAGGTTTGTACTTAGCTAGTGGTAACAATTACTAACATAGAGCGGCCGCTACCAATACTTTTATGCAACCAAAATAATAGAAATAGTCAGTAATCCGACAAACCTTATGACCAATGTTACTGTAATGTATTATCCCTTTGTCTCCATATCCGGATTTGACACGAGTCATACAATTCACACTCGTATATCCAATCCATAGTTTCTCTATCCTGGGAATAGTCTTATCCATGCAGATAACATCAATATCCTATATTAAGTTATCTAAGTCTCGTCAGACATTCTATAGGTACTACCCCTCGAGTGGCCGCGATATTTGCTCCCATTATGTGGGAGGGACAAATCCTCTCTACATCACTACCATATCTAAGCTTGCTTCCTATCATGTGTGATAACTACCTTTATAGTTACTCGGTTAAGGCGCAGCGTTTGATAATATCAAAGCATTATATTTCACAACTAGAGTATCTAGTGACTTCAATTCTAAGGACCACAATACCATTGTCACTATGATAAGCACTTGTGACTTTACATAACTTGTATGTAGCCTTCTCGTTGTGGGTGATAGCTCCTCACTAGGAGTTATCGGTTAACCCAATTCGAGGGGTATTTTCGTCCTAAATGAGCGTTTTAGTCGATTTCTGCCCCATTTGACTCAGGAATTTTCGGTTTGCTGTTTTTATCTCCTAGACGCATAAACTGCTTTATTTCACGCATATCGAGATATGATCACGTGTTTTGTTTCGTGTCGTTGATGCAGGGACAGGACTTGTGCAGGAGCCGGAAAATGAAGCAGGCATGCGGGTGAAGGGTCCAAGAAGGCTGAGAAGCCGAGCATGCAAGTCGAGAAGATTGGCACGTTTCCCGAGGAGATGGGAACGCATCCCGAGGAGCCTGGCACGCATCCCGAGGCATCCCGAGAAGTTTGGCACGCAAACCGAGGAGGCAGCTACCCACGCAGCCAGCTACGCAGCTAGCTACGCAGCTACCTACGCAGCCAACTACGCAGGTAGCTACGCAGCTATCTTGCGCAGTTGGCCCATTTCTCGAGGCGGTTTCGGCCCAGTGGCAGTTTCGTAATTTCGGCAGTTTCCAGAAACGCCTCTAGCACTATATAAAGACTCGTCCAGTGCTCATCAGAGACATACAACAACTTACTGAAGGAGATCGCAGAGCACTCTCGGTGAGCACGGAAGCAGGAATTCAGACTCTACAGCACGCGTTTGATTTCACTATCTCTCTTATTCAGAAACATTGTTATTTAATTATGTCACTTAGTAGCTAAACCTTTTACCTAGGTTCTCGGTGAACCTAGGGTTTCGTATCCAGATTTTATTATAGACGTTTGATTATGGATTCATGATTGTTATCTTAAATTCAGTAGCTTTATCTGTTATTCTGTCTTTGACTGTTATCATATATGCATGATCGAAGTCGCGAACCAGAATTGCTATAGACCAGAGCCTGTAGGTGAAAACGTCAGGTTAGGGTTAGGAAGAAAAGACAGGATTTAGTACCTTACCCTGATGGACCGACCAGAGAAAGGGAGATAGGGCTAGCATAGAAAAACGTGAGACCGACTGTTGGAGAATCTGACCCGGGCCATTAGGACAGGTTAGAAACCCTAACAGGCTTAGAACGAGACTACAGACTTAGGCAGCTTAACATGAATCCGAACGTCTGTAGGATCGGGATTACGTGTGGAATCTGAAAGGTCACTGCACAACTGGTACGTTGCACAGATAACGAGACTACGGAGTGTTTTCATATCAAACCGAAAAACGTAAAATCTGTAGAAACCCGAGGGGATTCTGGAGCCTAGTTCCCATCAACCCTAGAGTACAAAAACCAAGTTTATTCCAGAAAACGTCACAAAAAATATATTTACGTTTTTGCGTTTTTAGTTTTACGTAGTCCCGTAATAACAAACAAAACCCTTTTTCCTCGTTTTTTACACTTTGTCAACCAAAACTGATTACTCCAGAAAACCCGAGACAGTCCCTGTGGGATCGATAACCCGAGTTGAAATACACCCGGTACTACTTAATTTCGTATACTTGCGAATAGCCCGTAATTTGCGCATCAAGTTTTTGGCGCCGTTGCCGGGGACTATTTTAGGGTTTATTTAGTAGTCAGAATTAGTTTTCAGAGTTTTTCTTTTTTCTCTTATCTAACTGCTCGTAATCTCCTTTTTCAGGAACCTTGAGTGAATGCCCAGATTGCCTCGCGATTTGGTCACACCGCTCGACAACCCAGAAAAGCTATTTATAGAGCAGAACCGCAGACACCAAGAAAGCAGAATGGCTCACACGGGCAATCCTGCTACCCCGACAGTCACTGGCCAAGAGGCCGAACCTGAGACACGTACCCCAGCCGAGATGGCTCGGTACATTGAAGAGCTAGTAGCAGCGGGCTTCAAGTCCATGCTCCATCAGAGGACGTACAACCGATCTGGAAAAGCTTTGGTGGAAAATTTTGAGGTCCCGTCCGGAGGACACGAACCAGCCATAGTAGTACCTCCGATTACGGCGGAGCACTTTGACCTAAAATCCTCCACCATCCAGACGGCACAGACGCACTGTCCGTTCCATGGTAAAGCCGATGAAGATCCGAACGAGTTCATCGGGAAATTCGATGATTACTGCAATAAAGTCAAGTACCGAGGGGTCGAGGCCGATACACTTAAACTGATCCTGTTTCCGTACTGCCTGTACGGGGCCGCCAAGGACTGGCTCGAAAGCCGACCGCGCAAATCCATCACAACCTGGGAAGGGTGAGTTTCGGATTTTCTGGCCAAGTTCTTCCCCGCCTCCCGAGTGATTAAACTGCAGAGCGAGATCTTGTCGTTCAGTCAGAAGATGGGAGAAACGGTAGTGGAGGCATGGGAGAGATTGATGCGACTGGTGAAGAAGTGCCCGAATCACGGTTTCGGGGACGCAAAAATTCTGCAGGTTTTCTACCATGCCCTCGACAGGGACAACGCTGACAGAATTGACAGAGAAGCCGGTGGCAACTTTCTGTACGATGTGGATAAGGACGGAGCCTATGAATTGATGAAGCAATTAGCCAAACAGGATACCCGCCTGTTTGACGAGCGCAGACTCACCGCCATGTCCGAGCCGGTTGCAGATGATCGTATCGAAAACTTGAAAAAGGTTGTCACGGACTTAGTGCAGAAAGTATATTCTGAGAAGAAGACGGTTGCAGTGGTAGACGGTTCAGAGCTAGACGAGGCTATCGAAGATCTAAGGAAGGAGGATGTTAACTATGCCCAGCAGCAGCTGTGGGACCCGAGCCGGTACCGACCGGGCACGAGAGATCATCCCGGTTTCCGGTACGGAAATCCTAATTCTGGGATGTACGTACCAGGGTTCCAGCACAAGCCACCGGTGCAGCTGGCCAATCAGACAACAGCCCCGGTTCAGCTGGCCCAGCCGGTATTGACAGCACAGTGATTCGAGGAGCAGATGAGTAAACTGGACGCCACATTGCAGGCCATGAACGCCAGGTTCGCGCAGTCCGATGCAAAAATTGACACAGCGGTCAACACTTTGACTGCCGACCTGCACCAGACCAAAACCGCACTACGGACACTGGAGGTCCAAGTCGGACAGCTTGCACAACAGCAAGCCGAGAGAGCACCAGGAAACTTACCCTCTACCACCGTCAACAATCCACGTGCTCAGATCAATGCCATAACCACCCGAAGTGGAATAGCACTCCAGGATCCACCGTACCCCAGCCATGCACGTGCAGAAAAGTCAAAGGAAATCGAACACGAAGTATTTGGCCGGGAAAGCAACTCAGCCGACCGCCCCCAGCCAAAGGGCTCGGTTGAGAAGGATGCAGTGCAGACGGAGAAGGAAGCAGAAACGGTACCCGTCTCGAAAGAGGTGCCGTATCCTTTGAAGACACGGAAGAGGGATGATAGCAAAGACTACCTCAGATTTCTCGAGATGTTCAAACAGCTCCAAATCAACATACCCTTTGCAGAGGCGTTGGAAAAGATGCCCACGTATGCCAAGTTTCTCAAAGATATCCTGTACGGGAGGAGGCGTATGAGCGATTTCGAGACGATAAATCTGACGGCAGAAGTGAGCAATTGTGTGAAGAATGGGTTACCAAAGAAGAGGAAGGATCCTGGCAGCTTCGTCATCCCGGTAACCCTGGGAAACGCATATACAGGAAAGGCCCTGTGTGACCTAGGGGCCAGCATCAATTTGATGCCGTTGACAATTTTCAGAAGCTTGAAGATCGGTGAACCGAGACCCACCAGGATCATGTTGCAAATGGCGGACAGGTCCGTCAAACAGGCATATGGGGTCATAGAAGACATTCTGGTGAAAGTTGGGGAACTGATTTTTCCGGCAGATTTCGTGATCCTGGACATGGTGGCAGGAGAGGTACCGCTCATTCAGGGCAGACCGTTCCTGGACACCGGAGAGGCTATGATTAACTGCAAGAGCGGGGAATTGACGATGCAGATTAATGAAGACAAGGTAACATTCAATGTTTTCAAAAATCTTCAACTGCCTAACTACTATGATCACGAGGACATCTATGCCGTTGAGGTAGTGGACGAAGGTCTGGATGAGGACGAGATGGACAAGATGTGGAAAAAAATCGACAACATGTACTCGTCAGACAAGGAGAAGACCCGGTGTGAGCAGGCCATGAAGACGGAACATTGGACCACTTTGCACTTGGACGGAG
This sequence comes from Linanthus parryae, assembly GCA_023055425.1. NCBI lineage: Eukaryota > Viridiplantae > Streptophyta > Magnoliopsida > Ericales > Polemoniaceae > Linanthus > Linanthus parryae. Next base: position 76,580,660 of record JALGPY010000001.1, read on the forward strand.
ACGGTGGGCAGAAACTGGCCCTGATCCCGTCACTCAAGGAGCCGCCTACACTGGAGCTTAAACAGCTCCCGAGTCATCTCAGGTATGCGTACATTGGGGATAACGACACACTGACCGTAATTGTTTCGTCTCATCCATCTCAGGAACAGGAGCAAAAACTGCTGGAGGTACTGCGAGAGCACAAAGAAGCAATCGCCTGGACGATTGCGGATATCAGGGGGATCAGCCTCTCCTACTGCATGCACAAGATCAGAATTGAAGAAGGTAAAAAACCGGTGATTCAGCCCCAGCGGAGACTGAATCCGAATATGAGCGATGTGGTGCGAAAGGAGGTCATGAAGTGGCTGGAAGCAGGAATTATTTACCCCATCTCGGACAGCACGTGGATCAGCCCGGTCCAGTGCGTGCCCAAGAAAGAGGGTATCACGGTAGTGCAGAACGAGGCTCAGGAGCAGATTGCACAACGCACCGTCACAGGGTGGCAGATTTGCATGGATTACCGGAGGTTGAATGAGGAAACGTTAAAGGATCACTTCCCTTTACCGTTCATGGATCAGATGTTGGAGAGGTTGGCGCACCACGCCTATTACTGTTTTCTGGACGGTTATTCGGGGTACAATCAGATTTACATCGCCCCGGACGATCAAGAGAAAACGATGTTTACCTGCCCGTACGGTACTTTTGCGTTCCTTCGTATGCCGTTCGGGTTGTGTAACGCACCCGCCACGTTCCAGCGATGCATGATGGCCATATTCTCCGACATGATCGAGAAAAATCTGGAGGTCTTCATGGACGATTTTTCACTGTTCGGGGATAGTTTTGAAGACTGCCTCGGTCACTTATCCCAGGTTCTGATCCGATGCAAGAAGGCGAACCTAGTTCTGAACTGGGAAAAGTGTCACTTTATGGTCACCGAGGGTATGGTGCTGGGTCACAAAATTTCCAGTAAGGGACTCGAGGTGGACCGGACCAAGATCGAGGTGATCAAGAAGCTTCCGTACCCGACAACCGTGAAGGCGATCAAGAGTTTTCAGGGGCATGCGGGATTTTACCGACGGTTCATCAAGGATTTCTCCAAGATCACGAAGCCTCTCTGCGCCCTACTCGGGAAAGACGTGACTTTTGATTTTGACGGAGCATGTCAGCATGCCTTTGACCATCTGAAGGAGAAGCTGACCACAGCCCCGGTAATCACGACACCGGACTGGTCACTGCCGTTTGAGCTGATGTGTGACGCCAGCGACTACGCAGTCGGTGCAGTTTTGGGGCAGCGGAAAGACAAAGTCTGCCATGTCATATACTATGCCAGCAGGGTGTTGAGCGACGCCCAGATGAATTACGGTACGACGGAGAAGGAACTGTTGGCCGTAGTCTATGCCCTGGACAAATTCCGGCCATACTTGGTCGGGTCCAAAGTGATCGTTTTTACTGATCACAGCGCCCTGAAGTATCTGCTGGACATGAAGGACGCGAAATCGAGACTGTTGCGGTGGGTATTACTGATGCAGGAATTTGACTTGGAGATTCGAGACAAGAAGGGAGTCGAGAACGTAGTTGCTGACCACCTTTCGAGACTGGAAAGCACCAAGCCGGAACGAGTCCCGATTCAGGAAAATTTCCCGGACGAGCATATTATGGTAGTTAAGCTCGGGAGACCGTGGTATTACGCCATAGACAATTACTTGGTAACTGGCACGCTTCCCGAGGATCTTACCCCGTCTCAGCGGAAACGGTTTATTTCCGAGTGCCGACAGTATTTCTGGGATGACCCGTATCTGTTCAAGCAGGGGGGCGACAACATTCTGAGAAGGTGTATTCCGACCCACGAAGCCTGGAACTTGATCAGACACTGCCACTCAGCACAGTGTGGGGGTCATTTTGGGGGAACGCGCACGGCGCATAAAATATTGCAGTCCGGTTTTTTCTGGCCGACAATCTTCAAAGACTGTCACGACTATGTGCAGGGATGTGATAGGTGCCAGAGGACAGGAAACACGTCACACCGGGACGAGATGCCGATGACCGTGTGGCAGGAGGTAGAGCCGTTTGATGTATGGGGGATTGACTTTCATGGGTCCGTTCCCGTCTTCAATGGGAAATCTTTACATTCTGCTGGCAGTGGATTATGTGACGAAGTGGATCGAGGCGATTGTGTGTCAGAAAAACGATGCATCTACGGTAGAGCGTTTTCTGAAACGCAACATTTTTACTCGGTTCGGGACGCCCAGGGCGATGATCAGTGACGAGGGATCACACTTCATTATTCGAGTTTTTGCCAAAGTTCTGAAACAGTACGGTGTGTCGGTTCACAAGGTGTCACTACCTTACCATCCTCAAATGAACGGGCAGGCCGAGGTTTCGAACAGAGAGATCAAGAGCATACTCGAGAAGACGGTGAATCTCAGCCGGAAGGATTGGTCCCTAAGACTGGACGATGCACTCTGGGCCTACAGGACAGCTTTCAAGACACCGCTGGGAATGTCGCCATACCAGCTCGTGTTTGGAAAAGCGTGCCACTTGCCGGTTGAGTTGGAGCACAAAGCATACTGGGCCATCAAACTGCTCAACATGGACCAGAATCTAGCGGGAGATAAGAGAAAAATGGCGCTGCTGGAATTAGAGGAATTCCGCAGAACGGCATTCGAGAGCGCTAAAATCTACAAAGAGAAGACGAAAAAGTGGCATGATCAGCGGATCACGCCGAAGCAGTTCAACGAAGGCGACAAAGTGCTTCTCTACAACACGAGGATGCGTTTCTTTCCGGGCAAGTTGAGGTCTCGATGGTCGGGACCGTTCATCATCAAGAAGATATTTGCATGGGGAGCATTTGAGCTGGAGAATCCAAAAGACGAGTCCAGTTTCAGGGTGAACGGGAACCGGATCAAGCCATATCTCGAGACAGTTGAAGTCGCCAAGTGGACCCCGTCTAATTTGACGACCCGTGAGAGGTAACCGGGTCGGGCCGTCGACCGTAAATCACAAGCGCTTGGTGGGAGGCATCCCATCGGATTACGTTAATTATTTATTTATTACAGTTTTTATTTTACGTTCTGAATTTTGAGAGAGGCGAGTTGAGTGTGTGTTAATGGGTAGACAAGTTTGTGCAGGAAATTTTAAGCAGAAAAACGCAAGCAGAAAAATGTGCCGGTCAAAACCGAGAGTTCCGACACGCATTCAAAAAAGTACAGAAAAAACTGGCCCAAAAGGCCAGTTACGCAGCCCAGCAGGCCAATTACGCAGAAAAAAGAAAAAACAAGTTGCGTAATTGAATGTTTTGACTGCGTATCTGCATTTTGACAGCGTTTTCTGCGTTTTTTTTTAAATATATATATATATATATTAATATATTTAATTTCTGAATTTTCTGCTTTCATTAGCTGTTATGGACTGGCTTGAGAGACCCGTGGCGTTTGATTTTCGTTTGCCTTTTGCCATTGACATCCCATATGAGCAGATTACCGAGACCAACTTTGACAGTTTCCGGTTTGTGAGTTACCAGGCCCATATACACTATCTAGAGACTTTAGACAGAGGGTTGACATCGGACTATAGTTTCGAGGTAGATGACGAGAGGATGCCGATAGCTATGAGAAATTATGCGAGACGGCACGATCTCTTTGGCTGTGCCTTAGAGAACTTCCCCGAGAGGGCTAGTTCCGCGCTCACTTGGGAATTTTTCTGTAACCTCATCTATCAGGAGTTCGGGGAGACAGAGTTGTACCCGAACTGGGTATACTGTCGTAGGGGGTTTATTTGGCTGACGCCCCTCGCAATCCGCTGGGCGTATGGTATACCTGGCGAATTCGAGGGTCGGTGTGCGTACGATATGCTCGTTCAGGACTCTCCTCTGCAAGAGGAGCTCTTGAGGACTCTGTGTGAAGGGGCGGATGAGGCCCGCTGGGAGACCAACGGGAGGTTACATGGCACGTTTTTGAGTCCGCCAGCCCGGTGGTGGTTTGAGTTTGGAGTGAACCGGGTAGTAGGGATTCAGCATATCACTAAGCTGCCCTACGAAGTGGTACTTCTGGTATACTGCTTCATGTCTCGACGCCCGGTCGACATAGCGGCCCGGATCTGGTCGAACATTAGAGAGAGAGCCAACACGCATAGCCGGCGAGGTTTTGGGTTTTGCAGCCTGATTACCCGATTGGCTGCCATGAATGAGATTGTCATCGAGGGTGAGAGAGATTTAGACCCCGCCTCTTTCCGGCCGTTCTGGCGAGTAGGTAGACGGGCCATAGGAAACCGTAGGGCACCCGAGTCGGCCGATGCGTTTGTGGACTTAGATGAGGATGAACCGGGTGATGACCCGATGGACGAGGATGGGCAGGCCCCTTCCTCGGACCCTGACATTGGACCGCCCCCTGCCCCCGCGCCCAGAAGGCGCGCTGCTCGACAGAGGGGGGCCCTGTCCATGACCCCACCCCGCCATCTAGTTACCAGCCGACCCAGGAGTACATGGCACTAGATCCTACCCCTATCCCGGCGAGGCGTTTCACACAGGAGCGTCCTGTCATGAGAGAGTTTCCGACCTGACTACATCGGTCTCGGTCGACTTATGAGCAAGGTCAATCTAGTGGGCCCTTCGAGCCTGAGCCTAGCCGGCCCACTCGCCCGACCAAGATCCCTGTTCCCGAGCCTGAGCCTGGCCGGCCTACTCGGCCAGCCCGGACCGCGGTTCCCGAGCCTCCCCGGCCATCGAGGGCAGCTGCCACTAAGCGTAGCAGGTCATTTCGGGCCGATGTCCCCGAGCCTTCTAGACCGTCCCGGGCTGCTGCCCCTGACCGTAGTCGGTCGACCCGAGCTTCTGACACTACCATTCCTCCGTGGACTGCCTTTGAGCAGAAACTTACCCAGATTGATGAGAGGGCCGAGTCTGGCAGAGCGTCCATTAAGGACATATGCAAGAAGAAGTTTGGTAAGATGTGGAGACTGTTAAAGCACAACCAGAGGACCAACGACAAGAGGGGAAAGGATCATGCTGCTGCGATGACCGCGCTTCGAGAGGAGCAGAGAGAGGCAGCCCGGAGCGCGGGTCGACAGGTCCCGCTACCGTTATTCTTTCCATCGACTTACTCCAGTGAGTTCGATACCAGTTGGTCTGGTGAGGCGGAGTCGAGTCACCATGACGATGCCCCGGCCTCGGCCCCAGCACATTCTGATAGTTGGTCCGACTCCGGGCCATACTGCCCACCCCAGGACACTCAGTCCTACCAGACGCCGCTAGCGCCAGCGCGCCGAGGGGCCCGTGGCCCGAGACCCACTGAGCCTAGCAGTCCTAGGTATCGGTCTACCAGCAGTTCTGTCAGTAGCATGTCCGGTACTTCCGAGTCCGGGTCAGACCCTCCCTATGTTCCAGACGAGTCCGAGTGAGTTCCATGAGGGCATGCCACCTCTTTAGTGTGGGGGTGGTGGTCGTGCTGCATTAACCAGATCTGCACGTTTTTTCATGTTCATTTGCAGTTTTGAGTTTATTTATTGAGTCAACACATTTTTTTTAGTCTACCCACCACAAATTTTTGGCCTTGCATTGTGTATATCTAAAAAAAAATCGAAAATTTTCAGAAAATCCAAAAAAATTAAAAGTCAGAAAATTTGAGAACGGGCAATCAAGAGAACAGAAACTGGGAAGAAATCGAGGTTAAATCCTTTGACAGAAAAGAAAGCTTGCACCGAGGTATAGTAGATAGGTGAGAGCCAGTGACCCTTGGAAACCGCAAGTAGTTATCATCTGAGCTAAGGATCCGACTAGTTGCCACACCGCCGTCATCTAGGTAGTCGACAACCCGCCCACGGGCGCCGTCACGGTCATCGCATCTTTCGGTGGAGTGACTGGCTATCAAGGGACCTCACGTCCTGTTTCTTACCCCTAGGTCCAACTAGTAAACCCGTTTGAAGCCGTTTACCCCTTTTATTCTCAGCCACTATAGCCTAGGAAGCCTTCTTTGAGACCTCATCAGTCGTTAGTTGGCTATTCTACGAGTTATGACGGAGGGAGTGAGTTGGGGAGAGTTTTAGATGGGAGCACTTCATGATATATCAGTTTTGGACAGTTTTGACATTGACACGTTTTTCGAGGGAAGGACAGGGTGAGTGAGAGGCGACAGTGCATTAATTTGCGGAGGTGGATCACTGCATTACATAGTGACCACAGGAGGAGTTAGTCGCGTGCGAGACATCTTTCCGCACACAATGGGGTCCGGGGGGTTGTGAGGTTAATTGGTGGTTGTGCCGGGTTTCTACATCTTTGGTGATGAGGAGGTTCGGTGGCACTGCACAGTATTATTCCGACTACAGGATCAGCGCTTTAGGATTAGTGTGGGGGTATTCCATATGAGGACATCTTTCATACCCCACGACGACAGTTTATTTTTACTCACTCAGCTGTAGTCAGTTTATTTATTTTTATTCGTGTATTTATGTGTATATAGAGTCGTATTAAAAAAAAAGAAGAAAAAACAGAAAAAAAGAAAAAGAAGAAAAAAAATAAAAAAAAGAAGAAAATGATCTAGTTTTGCAGTTTTTTCAGTTATTTATGTTGTTTTTGTTATTGAGTCAAAAAGCTGAGTGAGTAGCACAATTTCGAGACAGTTACACCGCTTCACATTTGTGGCCGCGAGAACGGGGAAGACACACCGGGGGACAGGAAGATTGATATGGCAGGAACTTAGGTGTTTCAGGCAGTTTTTCGGGAACTCGGTGAGGGGTGTGAGTTTGGGGAAATTGTGAGAATGTCATAACGAGTAGGATCATGCCGTACCTTTACACATATATATACCCTACATGGTAGACTTAGAACCTTGATTCGGAAATAGCTCGGATGGACGGTTAATTAGGGATTCGCTCGGGTTGATAGCAAAAGTAATAGTACTCGGGTCCAGTGCTTAAATCCACCAAATAAATCTGTTCAGACTTACCGATCGATTGCAGGGAAGTATTTTCTGGAAAAAGGATGAGGTTTTGAGGACACTCGGTTATGATTTTGAGATTTCCCAATCTCACCAAAAATAAATTGTTTAGTACTTTTGAGTCGTGTGTATTGAGTCTGTGTATATTCTTTCTGAGTCAGTTTCTGATCGAGTCGTCTGGTTTATATGGACGGGTAGAAAAAGTATGCAAACTGATGGAAAGGAAAAGGTCTTGGTGCGAACTTGCTGGGGGTATTTGCAAGATAGATGTGTATGCATTTCAGGGCAGTATTCAGGATGTTTGCTCGGGAGGAGCAAAGTTTAGTGCGGGGGTAATTTGATAGCTCCTCACTAGGAGTTATCGGTTAACCCAATTCGAGGGGTATTTTCGTCCTAAATGAGCGTTTTAGTCGATTTCTTCCCCATTTGACTCGGGAATTTTCGGTTTGCTGTTTTTATCTCCTAGACGCATAAACTGCTTTATTTCACGCATATCGAGATATGATCACGGGTTTTGTTTCGTGTCGTTGATGCAGGGACAGGACTTGTGCAGGAGCCGGAAAATGAAGCAGGCATGCGGGTGAAGGGTCCAAGAAGGCTGAGAAGCCGAGCATGCAAGTCGAGAAGATTGGCACGTTTCCCGAGGAGACGGGAACGCATTCCAAGGCATCCCGAGCAGTTTGGCACGCATCCCGAGACGGACGAAACACACTCCGAGAAGATCAGCAGTCATCCCGAGACATCCCGAGGAGTTTGCCGCGCAAACCGAGGAGGCAGCTACCTACGCAGCCAGCTACGCAGCTAGCTACGCAGGTAGCTACGCAGCTACCTACGCAACTAGCTACGCAGCCAACTACGCAGGTAGCTACGCAGCTATCTTGCGCAGTTGGCCCGTTTCCCGAGGCGATGGCAGTCGGCCCGTTTCCCGAGGCGGTTTCGGCCCAGTGGCAGTTTCGTAATTTCGGCAGTTTCCGGAAACGCCTCCAACACTATATAAAGACTCGTCCAGTGCTCATCAGAGAAACACAACAACTTACTGAAGGAGATCGTAGAGCACTCTCGGTGAGCACGGAAGCAGGAATTTAGACTCTACAGCACGCGTTTGATTTCACTATCTCTCTTATTCAGAAACATTGTTATTTAATTATGTCACTTAGTAGCTAAACCTTTTACCTAGGTTCTCGGTGAACCTAGGGTTTCGTATCCATATTTTATTATAGACGTTTGATTATGGATTCATGATTGTTATCTTAAATTCAGCAGCTTTATCTGTTATTCTGTCTTTGACTGTTATCATATATGCATGATCGGAGTCGCGAACCAGAATTGCTATAGACCCGAGCATGTAGGTGAAAACGTCAGGTTAGGGTTATGAAGAAAAGACATGATTTAGTACCTTACCCTGATGGACCGACCAGAGAAAGGGAGATAGGGCTAGCATAGAAAAACGTGAGACCGACTGTTGGAGAATCTGACCCGGGCCATTAGGACAGGTTAGAAACCCTAACAGGCTTAGAACGAGACTACAGACTTAGGCAGCTTAACAGGAATCCGAACGTCTGTAGGATCGGGATTACGTGTGGAATCTGAAAGGTCACTGCACAACCGGTACGTTGCACAGATAACGAGACTGCTGAGTGTTTTCATATCAAATCGAAAAACGTAAAATCTGTAGAAACCCGAGGGGATTCTGGAGCCTAGTTCCCATCAACCCTGGAGTACAAAAAGCAAGTTTATTCCAGAAAACGTCACAAAAAATATATTTACGTTTTTGCGTTTTTAGTTTTACGTAGTCCCGTAATAACAAACACAACCCTTTTTCCTCGTTTTTTACACTTTGTCAACCAAAACTGATTACTCCAGAAAACCCGAGACAGTCCATGTGGGATCGATAACCCGAGTTGAAATACACCCTGTACTACTTGATTTCGTATACTTGCGAATAGCCCGTAATTTGCGCATCAGTGGGTAAATCCAGTATGCCATTACCCCGAATTCATACTGAAGGGGTGTACAGTAGGTAGAAATACAAGATTAATACTCTAGAAGGGGGGGGGGGGTTGAATAGAGTATGCAGACTTTCGCAAAATTTTGCAAGAATAGTGATTTCAAAAGATTTGTAAAGAGATTCAAGGTCTGGAAATGATTTTGAAGCCCTTGGAATGAAAACATTTAGAGTATGAAATGAATAAGTCTGTTTCAAGGCTTTGAAATGAGTTTCAAACCCTTGAAATGAAACTGTTTTGAGTGCTGCAAAAGTTCTAAGTATGTAACTGAAAAGTAAATGCAAGAGACCCAAGATATATAGAGTTCAATCCACATGGACCTACGTCTCTACCTCAGGGATATTTTCCCTGTAGGATTTTCAACACAATCTGATTTACTAAGAATTCTCAGTAACCTATCTAGTACCCGCTCTACTTATCTGATTTACTAAGAATTCTCTATTGTTCACCTTGAACAATCCTTGAGAATGAGAACTAGAAGTATTATCAAAATGATATACAAATGAAGTTCAGAAAAAGAAGAACAATAGAAATGAAACTGCAGTGAGTATGTAGTGTTCTTATGATGCTTGGATTGAAAGAGATGAATTTGCTTCTTTAATGCTTGTCAATTCTTGAGTGTATTTAGTGTCTCTGCCAATTATCTGTATAGTTCTATATCGTATTCCTTCCACAGTTCTCCTTTTAAACACTCAGTTTGAATTGAAGATCTTCATAATCTTCTCAACAAACTTTCCTGAATATTTGCCTCAAATCTTGACTCTTCTAACAACTTCTTCCAACGGCTAGTAGTTCAGTATCTTCCAAGATATTGATTTGATCTTGTTGGAAGTCTGTTGAGAGGCTTTAAACCACAGCAGATCAATCACAGAATCAAGTCATCAAGTAGTTTCAATTCCTGTAAAACATAAGTTAGGAAACAAGTTCCTATAAAATAGGAAACACAATATTCCTGCATAACTGAGTCAAACATATGATGTTAGATTCTGTAAACTATGAAGAAATACTTTGCCTTTCATTATCAAGTATCATCTAATCATGCACAGGGGTTTACGAGTTGAATCAAGTACAGAAACTCCCCTTAAGTTCATGCATATAAGGCTCAGTCAGTTTCAAGGCTTTGAAAGCTGTTTCAAGGCCTTGAAATAGACTAGCTATTTCAATTCTTGAACCTGCATTGAACTTACAATCTCCCTTTGATGAAAGACAAAACCACAATCATACAATATGTTTGATACTGTGATTCTGCAACAAATTCTCATTAGCACATAGCAGAATAAATCATATAATGTCAACACATGATGTCCAAAAAAATCTAACTTATTACACAAACTAAATACAACAAATAATAGCATAGTTTCAGGTAGTCCTACTGACCTAAACCAGGTCACTAACCACGAATAGTAAAGCATAATACCTTAAATCAGAATACCCTAAATTTCTCCCCCTTTTTGACTTTCATAAAAAAAATAATGAGAATATGTCGGATCAGTCTTTGGAAAGATTTAAAAAAAATGTTTTGAAAAAAATAAAATTTTCAAGGCTTTGGAAAGGAGTTCAATTCCTTGAAAAGGAGAAGAAAGAGTAGGCAAGAGTTAAGGGTTAGGGTCTTCATCTTCTTGCTGCTCTGCATCTTCTTCCTGACTATCTCCCTCATCATCATGTTCTCCTTATTGTTGAGCCACATCACCATCTTTTCCACTTTCTCCCTCAAACAAATCAGCTGCAGTCACAATCTCTCGCACATTGGGCTTCTTATATTTCTTCCTTTTGAGGTCTATTAGCAGTGCTTCTGAATCAGGACTGTCTTCCTCTTGATCATCATCCACTTGTTCAACAGCCACTTGCTTGCCTTTATCCTTGACCTGAGCAGCCCCATCCTGAGTTGAATGTTCACTTGGCAGATCCTTTGTTGATTCAGCCTCTTTGGTAATCTTTTGAGACACTTCCTCAGCCACATCAAACAATGTCATGCTTCTGAACATGTTTTCAACCATGTACTTCACTTCTCTGAGATCAGTGTCAAATCCATGTTGATTCTCCTTTGCTTCATCAGTGTCCATCTGAAGTTCTTTCAGCAAATGGTGAGTCAAGGGATTATCATGAGAATGAGAGGTTTGGCTTGATGTGGGAGTCAATGATTTAGGTTTTAGAAATTTCTTGAAGCCCAACTCTTCCTCGTCAAATCTGAGTATAGCTTCTAAACCTTACTACTGGTTTTCACCACACCAATCTTCTCAAATGCCTTCTCATTAAGCATACCAAATCCAGTAGTAACTGATTCTTCCCTATCAGTTGGAAAATCAAAGTGTTGGAAGAATAAGGTGAGCAAGTTGGCATATGGCAAAGGGTGTTTTCTCTGTTTGGTTTGGTTGTATAGCATGTGTTCCATCACAAGCTTTGGAAGATCAATTTCATAACCATGCATAACCAAATATATTAAGTTCAACACCCTATCAGTTACCAGTTACTTTGAGTGTTCCCTAGATACCACACATCTCATCAATACAGAAAACAAAACTTTGGATTCAATAGTTAGCACAGAGTGTGTTAAATGCTTAGATGAGGCAGGGGTATTTGGTAGAAATAACTCTTCTTTTGCTTGCTTCAGGTCTTTACTCTTAGGACGGTCGTTAAAAGTGTCATATCTCTTGGGACATCCTAGAATATTTGCAAACTCAAAATTATCTAGTTCCATGTCAATGCTAGCAACCTTAGTCAGAATCACCAGATTTGTAGTCTTTCTGAGTTGTTTCATGTTTAGGTAAAAGAATCTGGTGAGTCTATGGTAAGCTAACTCTGGAGGATTTAGAATAAACCAAAGAGAGATTTTCTTCAACATTTTGATGCACTCCTGATTCATACCATGTAACGTAAACATACTGACCATACTAAAAAATTCAACTGATCTAGAAGCAAATCCATCAAGCCATTAACCTCTAGCAAAATTAGTAATGAACCATGTACTATCAGGGGCTGATTTCTTACCAGTGGATTTCTTCTTCTCTAAATAGATCTGTAGTGCCTTCTTTATGTTCTCATCTGGTTCATCTTCTGGTTCATCCTCTGTAACCTTTTCTTTCCTTTGCCCTTGTCTGCTTTGTCAGCATTCTTCTTTGTCTTCTTAGGGATACCAATCTGAATTCCCTTCTATTTTTCTGATGCAGACTCCACTGCATTATTCTTCTTCTTCTTGGTGGATACTGGGGTCTCATCTTTCTTGGTCTTCTTCTTGGGAGGAGGAGGTGCTATGTCTTCTGCAGTAGGGGTCTTAGAACTGGAATCCCCACTAATGGTCTGAACCTCTTCCACATTGGTCTTTCTTTTCTTCTCTGTTGCAGCCTCTGAACTACCAGCCATCTTGATTCTGACTGAGGCTCTTCTGGTGCTCATTAGGGTTTGGATAAGAAGAGATAGGTAGGATAGATACGAAGGAGAGAAAGAAAGAATGTGATAAATAGAAGAGAGTTTCAGTTTGAAAAGGAAACTAAATATTCTTTCTAATCTTTTGAAGATCTGATGAATCAAAAAGATTCAAAATTGTGTGTGTCGTTGGAAATAAAATATATAATACTATTTTGGCTAAAAAAGAGTATTTGAAAAATTGAGGGGCAACATTGAGCAATTATCTAGGAATATAACACCAAATATTAAAAGATCCATTGTATTAACTATATAGCATGCAGTCTTATTTTCAAGGCTTTGGAAAGGATTTCAAGGCCTTGAAAAGTTGTATGATGTAGTGCACATATACTCAAAGCTTTGAAAGGATTTTCAAGGCTTTGAAAATCAGTTCAAACCTTTGAAACACATAAATCCTACCTGATTCTCCTCCTAAACTAATGCTTCTTTATTTAGCATGCCCAATTCCAATCTTAAGACTGAGAATCTTTCATCTGGCAATTGTTTAGTGAAGATGTCTACGAATTTCAAGTTATTAGAAACAAATTCCTGAACAATATTACATTTTTCAGCATGATCTCTGATGAAGTGATGTCTAACATCTTTGTTCTGAAATGCTGAACTGGATTCTTTGTAATTGATATTGCACTTGTGCTTTCACACTTTATAGATATATCTCTCAAATCAAATCCAAGATCTCTCATTTGTTGTGCTATCCATAACACTTGTGAACATCAAGCTCCAGCTGATATGTATTCAGCTTCAACTGTTGATAGTGCAACTGAGTTTTGCTTCTTTGAATGCCAGCTGATTAAGGATGATCCAAGAAATTGACAGCATCCTGATGTACTCTTTTTATCAATTTTATAACCTGCAAAGTCTGCATCTGAATAGCCACACAAAGATAAGTTAGAGTGTTTAGGATACCAAAGCCCTAAGTCGTTGGTACCATTGAGATATCTAAAAATTATCTTAAATGCAGCCAAGTGTGATTCTTTAGGATCAGCTTGAAATCTAGCACACATGAACACACTGAACATGATATCTGATCTACCAGCTGTGGGGTAGTGTAATGATCCAATCATACCTCTATACTCTTTTACATTCACACTCTTACCATATCCATCATTGTCTAAAAGACAGTGTAGAACTCATGGGGGTCTTAATCTCTTTTGACTAAGACATATTATACTTTCTTAGAAAGTCCTTTGTATACTTTCTTTGATGTAGGAACATGCCCTTCTTCATCTGATGAATTTGAAGTCCAAGAAAGAAGTTCAATTCTCCCATCAAACTCATTTTAAATTCCCTGCTCATAAGACTTGAGAATTCCTTGCACAAAAGATTATTAGTAGCTCTAAAAAGAACATCATCAACATAAATTTGAACTACGAGCATATCTTTCTCATGAGTCTTTATGAAAAGGATCTTGTCTACTAATCCTCTTTTGAAATCATTTTCAAGTAGAAACTTTGACAATCTTTCATACCAAGCTCTTGGAACTTGTTTCAAACCATAAAGAGCTTTGTCAAGTTTGTAAACATGATCTGGGAACTTGTCATTTTCAAAACCTGGAGGTTGAGAAACATAAACTTCTTCTTGAAGATAGCCATTTATAAAAGCACACTTCACATCCATTTGAAATAGTTTCATTTTTTGTGAGATGCAAATGCAAGTAGAAGTCTAATTGCTGCTAACCTGGCAACAGGAGAAAATGTTTTTTCATAGTCAATACCTTATTTTTGATTGTAGCCTTGAACTACCAATCTAGCTTTGTTCCTGATTACCTTTCCATTGTCATCTAATTTGTTTCTGAATACCCATCTGGTTCCAACGACAGACTGATTTCTTGGTGGAGGAACTAGATTTCAGACCTTGTTCCTTTCAAACTCATTGAGTTCACTTTGCATTGCTATGATCCAGTCTGCTTCTTGTAATTATTCCTTCACATTTTTAGGCTCTACAAGAGAAATAAAAGTATTAAAAGCACAAAGATTCTTCAACTGTGATCTGGTTTGTTTACCAGTGGATGGATCACAAATAATGTTATCAGCAGGATGATATGAGAGATATTTGAATCTCTTCCTTGGTGTCCATGGTTCAGGCTCTCCAGTTTGTTTCTCAAGTCTCTGAGAAATTGAAGTAGTAGCTTGTTCTGCTGTCTTCTCTGGAGATTCTGTTTCAAGGCTTTGAACCTTGGTTTCGAGGCCTTGAAAATGCCTGTCTTGTTCCTGTGACGATACTTTTGAGGATTCTTCTTCAGTATCTGAATCATGTTTGTTCAGATTGAGATCTGCAAAACCATCACTCAAAGAACCATCATAGCTTTCATAAAAAAATAACATGAATGCTTTCTTCAACAAGATTGGTTCTGTTATTATAAACTCTATAGGCTTTGCTTGTCTGTGAATAGCCAAGAAAAGTACCTTCATCACTTCTTGCATCAAACTTACCAAGATTTTCCTTACCATTATTGTGGACAAAACAAGTACAACCAAATGGTTTGAAGTAAGAAATGTTTGGCTTTCTTCCTTTGAACAACTCATTGGGGGTCTTCTTCAGATTGATCAAATTCTCTACCATGATCACTCCTTACGGAAGCAATAGGTAGGTTTTTTAATGTTTGAAGTTCTCTACAAAGATTTGAAAATTCAGTGAGAGCTTCAGATTTTTCTCTAATAAGCATACCCCAAGTATATCTAGAGAAATCATGTAAAATAACAAGCATGTATTTCTTACCCTTTGGAGTTGGAGTTCTCGTAGGACCACATATATCCAAATGCAATATTTTAATAGTTCTAGTAGTACTTACAAAGTTCTTTGGCTTGAATGAGCTTCTAGTTTGCTTGCCTTGTGCACATGCCTTGCATACTTCTTCATCTCTGAACTTGATAGAGGGTAGACCTCTTACTAAGTTCTTGGAAACTAACTTGTTCAAGGTATGCAAGCTAATGTGTCGCAAATTTCTGTGCCAAATCTTTGAATCTTCTTTCAAGGCCTTGAGACACTTCAAGTTTTCACCTGCAACTTTGTTAGTTTGAAAAGTATAAACATTGTTTGATCTGGAGGCTGTGAGGATGCAATTGCCAGATTTCTCATTTTGCACCACGCATTTCTCTTTATCAAAAATAACCTTGTTCCATTGTCACAATGCTGAGATACACTAAGCATATTAAATTTCAAGCCATCAACTAGATATACATTAGAAATAGAATTTTCAGAAGTTGTACCAACTTTACCAATACCAAGAATGTTGCATTTTTTGCTTTTTAATCTTGGTGACACCCTGCAAACACCATTCACTCCCTTACCCAGCTCTTAGACCAAGTGCTGAATTTAGATTCATATTCAGGATCAACCATGTTAGGTGGTCTAATCCCTTAAGTAACCCAAATCTATCTAACTTGTCCTTTGAGTTGGAAGGGAAAAGTGTTCATCATTATGTGAGGGTCTCTTCTTCTAAAAGGACAAGTCATCTTAACGTGACCAATCTTACTGCAGTAATGGCACTTAGGAGATGTTTTGCTTCCAGCTTTCACAAATCTGGTAGTGTTCTTATTTAGAAAATTTGGATTGCATCCAATACCAGTTTTGTGAACAGACTTTAAACTACCTCCAAGAATCAAGTTCAAGTTGTAATCTGAGCCTGCAGGTTTTGCTTTGACCAATTCAGAATCTTGATGTTTCTCAGTCAGAGTAGTCTTTTGTTTATCCAATTCATCAACTTGATGTCTTAGATTAACAATGATGTTACTTAAGAGAGAGTTCTCAGTGACTACTTCCTTGACTTGTGTTTTCAAGGCTTTGAAACGAGTTTTCAAGGCCTTGAAATTGCTCAGTTTTCTTCTGAGAGATTTCAATATTCTGATTCAGGAAAACAAGATATAAATTCTCTTTTGCTTGATCATGAACTTTTTATTTCAAAACTCTAACTTCTTTCAGATAGTCCTCTTCATTTAAAAGCATTATTCTGAGATAATCAGAGAGGGATTCTGTTGGTTTTGAAGTCAAGTAGTTTACCATTACCTCAACGTTCTTTTCAGAACTTTCATCATTCTTGGCCATAAAGCATAGGTTGGCATGTTCTTTTTCAGATTCAGAGTCACTTGATGTGTCTGAATCACTCCATGAAGCTATCATAGCTTTATTTCTTCTATCATGATCATTATTCTGAAAGTTCTTGCTCTTTTTGTGTGGACAGTCTCTGATCAAGTGTCCTGCATCACCACACACAAAGCAATTCATGACTTTAGACTTTTTACCATGTGAAGACGATTTACCTTTGTAGTCTTTTCTACTAGAGGATCTATGTCTATCTCTGTTGAAGTCCTTGTTTCCAAATCTTTTCTTCATTCTAAGAATTATGGTCAAGGGTTTGTAAATCAAGGCAATTGGATCTTCATCATCATCCTCAGTTTCAAGTCGTTAAAATGGATCATTCTCCTTTTCCTTGAGAGCCAAGTTCTTGACACCTTCTGGTAGTTCTCCATCAACTTCATTCATGGATATCTCATGTGTAAGGATCTTCCCGTTTAGGTCATCAAGTTGACGTGATGAGAAATCTTGAGCTTCTTCAATTGCAGTAGTCTTTGGTTCCCAATTTTCCTTTGGAAGACTTCTTAGAATATTCCTCACCTTTTATTCATTCGAAATATGCTTCCCCAATGAATCAAGGTTGTTGACAATGTCAGTGAATCTTTTGAACATATCTCTGATTGACTCATATCCATTCATCTTGAATAGCTCATATTGTCTGAGAAATATGTTGATCTTGGTTTGCTGGACTCGGCTAGTTCCTTCAAAGGTTACCGTAAGCTTATCCCATATCTTCTTTGCAGTCTTGCAACTTGAGATCCTGTTAAATTCATCTGCAGTCAAATCGCAATATAAGAGATTCATAGTTTTATAATTTTTTGAAAACTGTTCTAACTCAGATGAAGAAAGAGAGTCTTCATATTTGGGAATTCTAATGACATCCTTCTCTGTGTAGAAAGTATGAGGGACATTTTGGATGACAGTCCAGAGTTCCATATCTTGATCAATGATGAACATTTTCATCAAAGCTTTCCAGTGGACAAAATGTCTCCACAGAAGAGAGGAGGTCGTTTAGCAGCTCTTCCTTGAGAGAAGCCACCATCACCTATAGTACTCATAATCACAAGATGGTTAAATCTATGCAGTGATACAAGATCTGATACCAATTGAAGGGGTGTATAGTAGGTAGAAATACAGAATCAATACTCTAGAGGGGGGGGTGAATAGAGTATGCAGACTTTTGCCAAACTTTGCAAGAATAGTGGTTTCAAAATATTTGTAAGGAGATTCAAGGCCTTAAAATAGTTTCAAGCCCTCAGAATGAAATTAGTTGGAGTATGAAATGAATAAGTCTGTTTCAAGGCCTTGAAATGAGTTTCAAACCCTTGAAATGAAACTATTTTGAATGCTGCAAAAGTTCTAAGTATGTAACTGAAAAGTAAATGCAAGAGACCCAAGATATATAGAGTTCAATCAACTTGGACCTACGTCTCTACCTCAGGGATCTTTTTCCCTGTAGGATTTTCAACACAATTCTTATTATTTAACAGCTAAGCCCTAGATCTCAAGCACAAAGAGATGCCTTACTCTGTTACAGCTTGTGGTTCTCACTAACCTATCTAGTACTTGATCTAGATATCTGATTAACTAATAATTCTCTATTATTCACCTTGAACAATCCTTGAGAATGAGAACTAGAATTGTTATCAAAATGATATACAAATGAAGTTCAGGAAAAGAAGAACACAGGAAATAAATTGCAGTGAGTATGCAGTGTTCTTCTGATGCTTGGATTGAAAGAGATGAATCTGCTTGTTTGTTGCTTGTCAATCCTTGAGTGTTTTTAGTGTCTCTGCCAATTGTCTATGTAGTTTTGTATCGAATTACTTCAACAGCTCTCCTTTTAAACTCTCATTTTGAATTGAAGACTTCATAATCTTCTCAACAAACTTTCCTGAATACTTGCTTCAAATCTTGACTCTTTTAACAGCTTCTTACAACGGCTAGTAGTTCAGTATCTTCCAAGATATTGATTTGATCTTTTTGGAAGTCTGTTGAGAGGCTTTAAACCACAGTAGATCAATCATAAAATCAATTCAACAAGTAGTTTCCATTCCAGCAAAACATAAGTTAGGAAACAGGTTCCTATAAAATAGGAAACACAATATTCCTGCATAACTGAGTCAAACAATGATGTTAGATTCTGTAAACTGTGAAAAAATACTTTTTCATTCATCATCAAGTATCATCTAATCATGCACAGGGGTTGAGGAGTTGAATCAAGTAGAGAAACTCCCCATAAGTTCATGCATTTAAAGCTCAGTCTGTTTCAAGGCTTTGAAAGTTGTTTCGAGGCCTTGAAGCTATTTCAAGTCTTGAACATGCATTGAACTTACACATACCCATATGTTAGACTTGATATCTCCATTTCAATCTACCCACATACTAGTCTATAGTTGATCGTCCTGTTAATGAATATAATGGACTATGGATATTTAAAATAAACAATACTTTTGTAATCTAAGGAATTCATCATATTAAATATCGCCATAAATAATAGAATGATTATTATAGCCAAAAACAATGTTCATACTAAATAAGAATGCCTCTAGGGGCATATTCCAACAGTCTCCCACTTGCACTAGAGCCAATATGGTGCATCTCGTATGCCTATAAATCTAGTGTCCCCTTCATGCTTGCGCTGGAAAAGCGGCTTTATAAGTGGATATGACACATTATCATCTGTAGGAATAGTGCATTTCTTCACTTCTCCTCTATCGATGATGTCTCGAATAAGATGGAATTTTATGAGTACGTGTTTGGATTTCTGGTGTGACCTGGGTCCTTGGATTGTGCGATCGCTCTAGTGTTGTCATAACACAACTCTAGTGGATCCACAATACTGGGAACCACACCAAGCTCAGTAATGAACTTCTTAATCCAAACAGTTGTAGAATTAGTAACCGTCTCTTGCTTGGAACTTTTCCAGCTCACATCTCGTCCATTCAGGCAATACTTGAATCTCGACTGCGATCTGAAATCATCTATGTCGGTTTGGAATCTTGCATCCGTGTAACCCCTTACACGCAACTCTTCATCTCCATAGATCAAGAACACATCCTTAGTTCTTCTCAAGTACTTAAGGATGTTCTTGACCGCTATCCAGTGACTCTCACCCGGATTAGACTGATATCTTCTTGTCATACTCAACACGTATGACACATCTGGTCCAATACATAACATGGCGTACATGATGGATCCTATGGCTGAAGCATAGGGAACCCTACTCATTCGTTCCTTCTCAATCTCATTGGAAGGAAATCAGCCTTCGAAAGGGTGATTCTATGCGACATGGGAAAGAATCCTTTCTTGGAATATTTCATGTTGAATCGTTTAAACACCTTGACTTAGGCCAAGAAGCTTCCTCTCTACCCCTATAGATATTGATACCAAGTATATAAGCTGCATCCCCGAAGTCCTTCATTGAGAAACAATTTCCTAGCCAATCTTTAACAATTGAAAGATAGGAATGTCGTTTCCGATGAGTAGTATGTCATCAACATACAAGACTAGAACACAATAGAGCTCCCACTAACCTTGTTTTAGACACAAGGTTCATCTTTGTTCTGGATGAAGCCAACCTCTTTGACCGCTTCATCAAAACGTAGATTCAAACTCCTAGAAGCTTGCTTCAACCCATAAATGGATCGTTGCAACTTACACACTTTATGGGCATGCCCTGGATCCTCAAAACCATCTGGCTGTGTCATGTACACATCCTTAAGGAGGTTTCCATACAGAAACGCTGTTTTGACATCCATATGCCAATCTCATAATCGTGATAAGCTGCAATAGCAAGTAAGATTCAAATGGATTTAGTCATCGCGACTGGAGAAAAGGTTTCGTCATATTCAATAACATGAATATGTCTGAATCCTTTTGCCACCAATAAGCCCTTATAGGCAATCACATTGCCATCCATGTCGGTCTATGGGTCGAGCCCCTTGGGGTGGTTCCACCAAAGTCCATACTTTGTTGTTATACATGGATTCCATCTCAGATCTCATGGCCTCGAGCGACTTTTGATAGTCCGGCCCTTTCATGGCATCTCCATAGGTAGTAGGCTCATCAC
Source organism: Linanthus parryae (assembly GCA_023055425.1). Taxonomy (NCBI): domain Eukaryota; kingdom Viridiplantae; phylum Streptophyta; class Magnoliopsida; order Ericales; family Polemoniaceae; genus Linanthus; species Linanthus parryae. The sequence continues at coordinate 76,601,143 of JALGPY010000001.1, forward strand.
TATGAGCAACACGTCACCAGGCTCAGTCACGAGAAGTTAATACCTCTCTGGCTCTTGGCGCACTCTAATAGACCTATGAAGGTCTTGTGTTTCCTGAACGAGTTCCTCCATAACATCTTGTGGTTCCTGTTCATGTTCCATAGTAGGATCTGTGGTTTGTGGTTCTTGAATTTCTTCAAGATCTACTGTCCTTCCACTTTCTCCTTTAGAGACAAATTCTCTTTCTAGGAACACGCCAGTCCGAGCAACAAAAACTTCTTTTCTCGGCAGGATTGTAGAAATAATACCCTTTCGTTTCCTTAGGGTATCCAACAAACTTACACTTATCCGACTTGGGCCCGAGCTTCTATGTTTGTAAACGTTTTACATACACATCGCAGCCCTAAATCCTCATTAACGAAAATGTGGGACGCCTCCCACTCCACATCTCATGTGGTGTCTTCATGACTGATTTAGATGGAACACGGTTAAGGGTGAAGCTGCACATAATAGAGTGTTCCCCCAAAAAGATAATGGAAGATTTGTTTGATACATCATATATTGAACCATTTCCAACAGAGTTTGATTCATCCTCTCGGACATGTCATTCCATTGTGGCGTTCCGGGTGGAGTGAGTTGGGAAAATATCTCACATTCTCTAAGATATTTTTCAAACTCTTGGCTTAAGAATTCTACTCCACGATGCGGTCATAGAGCCTTAATACTCTTGCCAAGCTGCTTCTCTACTTCATTCTTGAATTCTTTGAACTTTTCAAAGGATTTGGATTTGACATCCATAAGGTATAAAAATCCATATCTACTGAAATCATCAGTAAATGTAATGAAATAAAGATAACCACCTCCGGAAGGCGTGGCAAATGGCCCACATACATCAGTATGCACGAGAGCTAATTGCTCACTGGTCCTCTATCCTTTCTTATTGAAATGGGACTTTGTCATTTTTCCGAATAAACAAGATTCACATGTCTCATATGATTCATAATCAAATGAGTCTAAGAATCCATCCTTATGGAGTCTAGAAATGCGTTTCTCATTTATATGGCCTAAACGACAATGCCATAAGTAAGTAGGATTTAAATCATTAGTTTTAATCCTCTTAGTATTTATGTTATAGACAGTATTATTTAGATCAAGGATATACAATTCATTAGATAATTGTGCACTACAATTGTGCATCAATCAAAATAAATGGAGCAACATTTGTCCTTTATTGAAATAGTAAAACCTTTCTCGTCCAAACAAGAAATAGAAATAATGGTTCTGCTCATAGCTGGCACAAAATAGCAATTATCTAATTCTAAAACTAATCATGAAGGAAAAGATAGCTCGTACACACCCACGGCCAATGCAGCAACCTTTGCTCCATTCCCAACGCGCATGTCTATCTCTCCTTTAGCCAATCTTCTACTTCTCTTTAGATACTGCACATTTCGACAAATGTGAGATCCACATCCAGTATCCAATACCCAATATAAAAATATATTTAAATTGACATCTATAATAAAATACCTGGTGGTGGTGAACTCACTATTCCAAGCCTTTATCCTTCAGATACTTTGGGTTGTTCCTTTTTCCAGTGTCCAGGTTGAATCCAGTGGTGACACTCACCCTTAGCCACGCCCTTGGAAACGCCACTAGTAGGAGCTTCCTTGGGTTTTGCAATTGACTTGCCTTTCCATTTGGAGGTAGATCCAAGTCGCATGCCTTTCTCTTTGTTTACCAACATTATGGCCTTTCCCTTTCCCTTGTTCATGCTTTGTTCAACTATCCTCAACATTTTGATTAGATCTGGCAGAGACATGTTGATCTCATTCATGTTATAGCTCATAATGAACTGTCCATAACTGTCAGACAACCATTGCAATATGAGATCAGTGGCCAACTCTTGACCTATTGAAAACCCTAGGCGTGTGATATTCTCCAAGTACCCGATCATGCGCAGTACGAGAGGTCCCATAGGGTTTCCCTCTGACAAATGACATTTGAACAATGCCTTGGAAACTTCATATCGATCAACCCTTGCCTGCTCTTGAAAGAGCTGCTTCAAGTGTATGATCATATCAAACGCAGCCATGTTATCATGTTGCTTTTGGAGCTCAGATTTCATGGTGCAAAGCATGAGGCAGGCCACATCAGTAGTATCGCCAACGGTCTTCTGATATGCCTACAAGGCTGCAGCAGAATTATTTTCTGGACCCTCGGGAACTTGCTCTTCTAGAATGTACAGTTTCTTCTCTTGCTTTAGAACGATTCTCAAGTTCCTATACCAGTCTAGAAAGTTTGTCCTTCTCAAGGACCGATCATATGGATTGTGATGAATTCGATGAATTTTTTGCCATTGGAATTCTACAAAATGAGAAATATACAAGTTTTAGTATTTTGTGAACAAATAACTACATTTAATAATGGCTAGATTATTAAACATAGCTCCCACTATTTTTCGCGGATTAAGAACCCTTCATATTAATGCGAAAAATATCATCACATTTTCTAGTGGTCCAAGATCCACATTTCACTTTCTTTTGAGTTTGCTTTGGCAAGTCACCCAAGATCAGTTATTTAGGTAGGAACAATTCCAATTGCATCTCATGCAACTCTTGGTTCAATTGGACAAATAACTCCTTATTTATCTATCCCATAGATAATCCCAATTGTTTGCCTCTAGGCTTTCAATCCAATTGAAGTAGCCCAGTTGAGCCCAACCTCTTACTTCAACAATCGCACATTACTAGCTTGTGCCGTCGCACCACATCATGATGAAACAGGTCACCTTGCTTTGGCAAGTCCGAACTTGATAAATCAGGATCATGACGTGTGTTCAAGTAAAGAGAAGGCAAAAACGCAATATTTAAATTTGAGAGATTTTTTTTTAATTATTAATTGTTTTGTTGATCCTTATCAACTGATCTACTTATTTGGGTTGGGCAATCCCAGAATGAAAGATCCGAATTGTTTTTAACTTGTACCAATTTGCATGCATCATCCATACACCAACAATAAATAACAAGAGAATAAATAAACAACCACAAAAAATAAATAAACGTGATGTGGATATGGCCTCCTAAACTAAGATATTCCCAAGCCAATGAGAATATCTATAAGCCCTATAAAATAGCAAGCTCATCTCCATGTGCCTCCATCTTTTAGTCCATGCTCCTTTAGCTTGTGGAATGTCGCCATCTTGTAGTTCTTTCAAATCTTTAGGCTTTTTCATCAAGTCTCGACTATCATCTACTCTATCTAATATTAGCTAGCATCTATACTAAATAGAGAGACCTAAAAAGTTGAGGAAAAGACCGTCTTGCAGGCCATAAAACCTAATTAATTAATTAATTATTACAATAAAATCAAACACAAAAATAAACATTCACAACATCCACATCTAAGGCCACATCCAATCACCACTCAAAAGAACATAATACAATTAAAATCCAATTTTAACGCACTTGGTCAATTTTAATTGATTTTGGATGTACTAGGGACAAAATGGTTCAAGAGGGCCCACCAACACTTGGTCGAACCCCCGATGGATGGCCACAAAGCCCTTAGGCCGGCCGACCACTAGCCCACGCAGCCAAGGCATGAGCTAGGGCGGCCTGGCCCTTGGTCGTGGCTTCCTTGACACCCAAGGAGGGGGCGGATGGCCCTAGGGCTTCGTCCCTAGGGTTGTTTCCTTCCTCTCCTTCCTTTTTTTCCCAAGTTTCCTTGTTTCCAAATTGGAAGAACCCATTTTTCCTAATTTTTTCCCAAACCCTAGTTCTCTAGATCCAAAATTTCACATCACATGTGATCGAAATTCACTAATATTTACATCATATGTAAAATTAGCTCATTCTTGTTTGAATCATATTCAAGTCGCATCTATATGCCAATTTTAGTTTTACGCGATAATTAACAATCAAGGTGTAAAATTGACATGAACGTACATAAACCACGTTATGCTCTACAACCTGAGGCTCTGATACCACTGTAGGTCTTTGATACGGATTACAAAGCGGAATAATAGAATCAAATTTGTTCAATGCCCTCCAAGGATCACAAGACTAGAATTACTTTATGTGAAATAGCGTCCAGGTCTCTATGCAAAGTCCTGTCCTTGAATTGAGCCTGGATCCTCCAACACATTTTTGCTAGCTAGGGAAAGAGGAGGAAGAAGAATATCACGCAAAACGAGACCAAAAGAGGCGACACCTCTTTGGCCGACGGCGATGAGGGGCGGACGCGGGGGGGGGGGGGGGGGGGGGGTCGGGTTCGGCCCTCCTTGTTTCTCTCTTCTTGCTTTTTCTTTCTCTCTTGTGTGATAACAATTATGAAACTCTTGTGAGAAAATAAGCTAGGAGTATTCTTTATATAGTCTAACAACTCATTGTTAGCTACATATTATCCCCTCTGCTAATCATGTCCTTGCATGGATTAGTCCACCTTGCAAAAGTGTCCTACTAAATTTTCAAGTGGTTGCACATTGATTCTTCTATTTAATTAGTCATATTAATTAATTTTTAGGTCCGGTTTAATCTATAGGGAGTTTAACTGGTAGAATTCTACTTAGTTGGTAGTAACTAATACTAATATAGAGCGGCCCCTAGCAAGACATCTATGCAACCCAACTAATAGAAATAGTCAGTAATCCGACAAACCTTGTCACCAATGTTACCGTATTGTATTATCCCTTTGTCTCCATATTCGGATTTGACACGAGACATACAAGTCACACTCGTATATCCAATCCATAGTTTCTCAATATTGAGAATAGTCTTATCCTTGCAGATAACATCAACATCCTATATTGATTTATCTGAGTCTGGCCAGACATTCTATAAGCACTACCCCTCGAGTGACCGCCGATATTTGCTCTCATTATGTGGAGGGGACAAATCCTCTCTACATAACTACCATCTCTAAGCTTGCTTTCTATCATGTCCGATAACTACCTTTATAGTTACCCGATTAACACGGAACATTTGATAATATCAAAGCATGATATTCACAACTAGTATCCAGTGAGTTCAAGTCTAAGGACCCCAATACCACCGTCACTACGAGAAGAACTTGTGACTTTACATAAATTGTATGTAGCCTTCTCGTTGTGGGTCAATCCAGTATGTCATTACCCCTAATGCTTACCCATGTGCTAGACTTGATATATTCATATCAATCTACCCACATACTAGTCTATAGTTAATCGTCCTGTTAATCTATATAATAGACTCGGGATACTTAAGATAAACAACAAATTTATAATCTAAGGATCTCATTATACTAAATATCTCCATAAATAATACAATGATTATTCTAGCCAAAAACAATGTTGATACTAAATAAAACTGCCTCTAGGGCATCTATTGCAACAACTTCCCGGCATTTTTTTGGATCCTTTAAGCTCATTATTTAATAAGTCATCGATACACAGACAAATAATTAAACAGGCAAATCATTTATGCTTAAAGTGTATACCCAAAACCAATACACATTAGTTAATAAGTCATCCATCTTGTTAGAATTTTAACTTACATTAGTACATATCCGAAATAGAAAATGATATTCTAATTCACGCCATGCAATAGAGCCTATCGTCCGCCTCTTGACGTGAATATATTGATTGTATATATTGCTTATGCTAAAAACAAAACCCACATCCAAATAGAATCTCTTGGGCGATGTGCTTCTCTAATCAAAGTTTCATTAAGAAACCACAAAAGAGACAAAAACGTCAAGATTTTAATTAAGGTATGAGTTTGATTTTCAATCTTTCTGGGATTAAAATCAATCTAAAAAAAATCAATTTATTTTGGATCTTAAATCTTTTATCATAAAAATAATAAAATCATGGTACTGTATGAGTAACAAACTCAATTTTAAACTCATAAACCTCTGCAAGATCGGTTTGAAGACGTAAGCATCTTGCCTTCTATTACTTAATCAAAATAGTAGATTGGTAGTACTACAACCACTTCAGGGGTTGGACTATGAAAATCGGTATATTTTCTCTACGAATGCAGCCATGTATTATCAATTTTGTAGAATAATTTTTTCCAAAATATAAATTAATCATTCACTAAAGAGAATGTATTAGCAGTCACTTCCTGGAAGTGGGCCAAAGAGATCATAGATCCATAGAAACTTTGAATTCAGCATTTATACATCGTAGCTTCAAGCTATCAACAGTTAATATAATATTTCACAACTTCTGATGGATATAAATGCACATCACTTAGTAGTTTAATTGATTTTTTTTCACACCTCTTTATGGGCATATATTGAAGTTCATTCAAGAGATATTATTTTCTTCTAAGATTATATTGTAAGAACAATAAGAAAATGATATAAGTAAAATATATATTAAGAAGCAATAACGTAAAGTAAATTTGAATCTTCTTCGATAAGTGTAGATTCTCTTCAACGAGATCTTCTTAAAATGTCAGGTTATGAGGATTTTACCGTTGTTTCGTAACTTCCGATATGAAATAAGACACCACTAAATTTTATCCCATAATTAAATAAAGGTGATTTTGAGTAAAAGAATCTTCAGGAGGGTTCGTTTTTTATTATTCTCAAATAGTAGTAACAATAATAAGAACAAATGAGTAAATGCTGATTAAGTTGTTATTAGCAACAAAAATACGTAATTGTTCCTCTTTGGGAGGGTCGGTCATTTTGTAAATTATAGTAATCTCTTGACTTAATCGACCCCATCCGCAAACCATTTCGGTATGCGGGCATCATTAAGGAGAGGTCACGAGAGTTAGGGTGGACCCCTAGGGGAAGAGGGAGTTGGGGGAGATTAGGTCTAGCATGCCTTAGGAGGAGGAGAGCATCCTGAGGATGAGCCCAACCAGAAGCAGTACCAAACCCACCATGAGTAGCAGTATGTCCCACAGTTTTACCCACCTGACCCATCCTAGGCCGATGAGGAAAGTTTATCTCAACACATGCTCGATTGGTGCAAGATGCACAATAAAACCAGAGGCATGACCGGAGGGAATTTCATAGATACATGGGGTATCTATGAATGTGAATGATGTCGCCGAGGCATCTTTTCGAGCCCCAAGAGATGGGATTGATATTCCCATTTTTTCGAAGCGCCCACACCTGACGCGATTTCTTAACGTGTATGCGCAAGTGCACGGTCAAGTAATATAGGGGTTGTATTTCAACCCCGAGTTATCGATCCCACGAGGACAGACTTGAGATCATTTAATTAAATTGAGTGATTAAAAGAGTTGTCTCCCCCAAACAAGCGAATGAATTAAAATAACAATTAGACTAATATTTTTGTATTTTTTTTATAGTGAAGAAATTAAATACGGAGAAACTAGGCGATCTCTAGATCACCTTGGTCTATAGACGAATGTGGTTCAGCTATGTAACATGTCAATCCTATTCTAGTTCAGCCGGGTAATAGACTATGACATTATCATGTCAGACTCATGTCATTTTACGTCTCAGTTTACTAAAATATCCTCTTGGTCTCATGTTGTCTACATGTCCGTTCTAGCAGGTCATCTACTGGTACGACAACGGGTCATGTCGGCCCATCATTTCACGGAACAACTAAATAATCCTGCCGAATCTACCCACACTAGGCCAATCCTAACACTTCTACTTTTCGGTCTCGGTGATTCGGGATTGTGTTCAAGTTCTCATCAGAATTAGGCTGAGTCACTGTCGTGCACTCATCTAATTAGATTGTACGTCCGGGTAGCTACACCATTCATACAAAATATTAATCATAGAACAAAAACGTGTAACTAGAACGAATATTAACTTTAAGAAAGAAATTGATTTATGAATAACTCCTAGTTTCGTTGAATATCAAATAATATCCTAATCGTATCAATAGACCAAGATCAACAATAAAGTCAAGAAACTAAGCGTTCATTCAATTAATCGAATCACAAGCATGAAACAAAGTCTACGAATCCGGATAATTAATCGTCTACATAACCCTAGGCTCTCGTAGAGATACCTAGCAAAAGAATTTAGCTACTTGAAATAAATCAACCAAAGCTTAGTAATTTCTCCATACAAAATTGGAAAGAGGAAGAAGAAAAAAAACTCGAACCCTAGATCATCAATGGAGGTCTTGGCCTTGTCTTCTTCCTCCTTTCCCTTGCGTGAGAGATTCAATGACATGAATTAATCGTGTATTAATTATTCTCCAACTAGGTTAGGAAATAATCAACTCGAAACGATGTAGTATTGGCCCAAAACAAGCAGACCCATGCATATGGCTTCAACATATCGCACGATCTGCTACTTATGGTTGTGCGGTCTGAGTGTTTTGCCCGTGAGAATTTTTTTCCAGGTGATCGCACGATCAGCTATTTTTGATCATGCAATCACAACTTGATCATGCGGTCTGCTCTTCTGGTCGTGCAAAACAGTGAGTTTTCTTCCATTTTTGCTCCAAATTTTGGGTAAGTATGGGGAGGCGGGTTAAAGTGTTGTAGATACTGCTTTATGACATGGCAGATCTAGGCCACGTGGCAACCATCCAGCACACCATATTGTGCTCCACACACACAGGATCACCAGCCGAGCTGATCCATGTGGGGGCTGCGAGACAGAGCCCTCGCATACCACTGCACGGGACTTGTAGGGATTTGTGGTTTGGAGGCTAGAGTAAGCCCTGTCGCGTGCGAGCCAAGCCCGCGCGCGACCTTTAGTAACTGTTTTGAGAGATCTATGGCACGAGCTCCCTAGACCCGGTCAATCCGGTCAAACCCGGTCAATCCGGTCAAACCCGGTCAACCTCGTAACGGTTCCGGTACTTGCGCACCACGTGCTCTAACGGTTCCTATATACTCGGACGAACGTGCCGTTATGGTTAAGCTAATTAAGCCGCCATCAATGGGCGCATTAACCACACTACAACGGTCACGTTCTCCAGTATATATACATCGTTAACCTTTCCATGCAAAGGAGAACAACACTGCCATACGCGGAAGCTCTGCCAAACCTCTGTCTCTCTCTCAGACATTGCTACTGACTTACTCTCTCCCTACACACACCCCTATTCTTCCTGTGCGATCCCTGATCCACTACGTACGGTGTACACGGAGGTCTCCCTGCCGGAATCTCATGTGCACATTTTGGTGAACCTGACGTGAATCTTACCAGCAAAAGCAACCATGTCTCAGGAGGATGATGTCAGCAACCGGTCGCCTTCCACCGAAACTCCCTCGGGAGACGAAGCCCGCCGTACTCCGACGACTCCCGGCGAGGCACCAACTTTGGAGTCTTTGGATGCCACTGTCCAAAGTCAAGCAAAAGCTCTCAAGTCTCAATCTGCGCAGTTGGAGCGGATCTTGGCCGTTCTGGGCACCCTTGCGCCAAATCCTCCACCAGGTACCGCCACCCCTCAGGGAGGAGGAACCCCTACTGCTCCAGGATTGGGAGTATCGGCCACGCCTCCCAACCCTCATCTGCAAACTCCACCGTCAACCGCGCAGCTGCCTTCGATCCAAGGATCAACAGCGCAAATGCTACCCCCTGCCGCTCACGCCTCTCAGCCCACGGCTTTGGCGTCTAACCCAACTTTGCAGTACACTCTGCCTCCACCGGCGACCATATGGGGAAACGCGGGTAGCCAATACACTCTCAATCCTCCGGCGACATATGTGTCGCCACCGCCTACGGCAGCCCCTCCGGCAGCTACCGAGGGAAGCCTCCCAGAATGCATGACGTCGTTGCAGAAGCGCGTGGACTCCATCTTGGCTCATCAGTCATTCGCGGATACCATCATCCCGAAGCTAGACAACGATCCACCCATCCCGCGAGAGATCTATCTCATGCCTAACCCGGCGGGGTACAAGGCTCCTAAATGGGACAAGTTCGAGGACGTCAATGGAAACGCTCATGAGCATGTCATGCGTTTCATCGATGTCATGGGTCCATACGGAGCCGATCCCAAACTGCTGATGCGAGAGTTCCCAAAGACTCTTGGGAATGTAGCATACAAATGGTACCGGACGTTGGAGCCCGGATCTGTGAAGACTTGGGACGACATGGTCCAGAAGTTCTACACCAAGTTCTTCCAGATGGAAGAGAAGGTGACGATGATCCACCTCTCGCGGATGTATCAGAAACGCGAGGAAGATGGAATCACTTTCATCAAGAAATTCAGAGCGAAATCCTTAGAATGCAAGGATCCGATGCTCGAAAGTCGGCTCGTAGAGATATGCCTGCAGTGCATGCGAGATGAGTACAAGAGCATGCTAATCAATTTGCAAACACCCACGTTTTCAAAGCTCATCGAGTGCACGATGAACATCGAGCCCATCGTCGAGAGACAGAGAAAGAAGAGCGCTCCAGAACGACCTGCGAGCGGCACCACCTACAAGATCGGCAGATTTGGCTACAAGCGAGGACGCGAAGCTGAGGTCAATACAGTTTCGCCCCAGAAGCAAGCGAAGGTTACAAACTTCGACGCACCACCTCTGCCATGCTCGGTGGAGGAAGCGAGCGATCTCTGCAGACAGTGGCGCAAGGACGGCGTCCTCCCACCGCTCGAGAAAGCACCCTCCAAGGAGATGACGAGGGACCCTAAGTGGTGCGAATACCACGGCAAGGTCATGCACCCCACAGCCGAGTGCAAGAAGCTCAGATTCACGCTCGATCAGAAGATGAAGAGCGGCGAACTCATCGTCAGCGACCATCGGAAGGATGTGCGCAACAACCCGCTGCCTGCCCATACAGATTCGGGCTCAAAAGGCAAAGAGGTCGCCATGATCTCGATAGTCGACTTGGAAGAAGTCGCAGAGGATGGTCTGCCCATCGTTGCTGAAGTCCATGAAGATGAAGACTACAGCATGGACACGGAAGATGAGCGTGCCGACCGCATGAAAGGGTCGCACGGCTTCGACAGATTCTTCAACGAGATGAACTTCTCCGAAAAATGTCGAGCGGACATGACAAAAGCAATCTTAAGGGTAGCAGAAGACTACGAGGAGGACCTCGTGGTCTCCAACGGGAAAGTCGTCAGGGCGTCCCGTTCCACAGAAAAGATTATGACCTTTTCTGCCAGCGACAAAAAGACAGATGCGAGCCACCAGAGGCCCCTGTACGTGACCGCCATCATCAACGGCGTCGAATTCAAGCGAGCATTCGTCGATGGAGGAGCAGCGGTCAATGTTGTTCCACTCCACACACTGAAGCTAGCAGGGATCCCCGAGCACAAGGTAGTCAAGCGTCCATCCCCGCTGGTGGGATTCGGAAGCGATTCCAGAATGACGATCGGGTGGATCCGCCTGGGCGTTCAGATCGGCAAAATCAAGTGCTCGGCGAAGTTCTATGTCATAGACGCGAACACCACATACCACATGATCATAGGTCGGGCCTGGATTCATCGCTTTGACGCAATCCCTTCAACGACTCACCAAGTGATGAAAGCTATCTGGAACGACAGGATTGTCGAGATACCGGCCTCAACTAACCCGTTCAACTTGGACGAAGCGCATCTCAGCGAGGCGGTGTGGTTCACCGAGATGGCGGACGAGCAAACACCCGGACCATTCAACCCTACTCCTTTACCTCTCTGGGAGGACATCAAGGACCAGTCACCTGCAGGCGTGATGGTGACAAGGGGAGACACCGAAGAAAAGCCGCCTACTCACGAAGAGGCGCCGCGCATCGCATATCATCGCAAGAGTGTCTACACTCTGAAGAGGATCGCAAAACACGACCCCGAGGGCAAGGAGATAGAGAGCTTCTACGCCAACGGGAAGAAATGCTATCGCATATGAAGGTGCGCGGGGACGTCCTCACACGGGCATGGGGATGTCCCTGAGCAAATCAATCAAATCGAGCAAGTTGCGTTCACAGAAGAGCCAACACAGGGCACTCCAGAGGAGAAACTTAAAGAAGCCCCCGAATGCATGGAAGACAGGCCAAGACCACAAAAGCAAGAGCTTAAGGAAGTGTTCCTCAGCCCGAACGAGGAAAAGAAAAGACCAGTCTTCCTGAGTGCGGACCTCACAAGCAAAGAGGAACAAGGACTGCTGCAGCTCCTAACTGAATACAAGGACGTGTTCGCATGGGAATACGACGAGATGCCGGGTCTGGACACGAGCATCACCATGCACCGTTTAGACATCATCCCAGGGTCTAAACCGGTCAAGCAAAGCACCAGAAGCTTTAGACCAGAGCTCAACGTGAAGATCAAACAGGAGATTGTCAAACTCCTAGATGCCAAGTTCATAGAGCCCAATCACCATCCCACATGGTTGGCCAACATCGTGCCAGTGGTGAAGAAGAACGGACAGCTCCGCATCTGCGTGGACTTCCGAGATCTTAATCGCTTCTGTCCTAAGGACGATTTCCCGCTGCCTAACATCGATTTACTCATTGATTCAACAGCAGGCCATCGCATGTTCAGTTTCATGGACGGCTTCAGCGGGTACAATCAAATCAAGATGGATCCCGAAGATGCAAGGAAAACCGCATTCATCACTCCCGTGGGGGTATTCAACTATACGGTAATGCCATTCGGTCTTAAGAATGCAGGCGCAACCTATCAGCGGGCCATGATGGCCCTATTCCACGACATGATGCACAAAGAAGTGGAATTCTATGTGGATGACCTGGTAGTCAAATCCAGGCATGAAGCAGATCACCTTGCAGACCTGCGAAAGGTATTCAACAGATGCAGGAGCTATCAACTGAAAATGAACCCCATGAAATGCGCGTTCGGCGTGACTTCGGGGAAGTTTCTGGGATGCGTAGTCCATCGCCAAGGAATCGAGCCTGACCCTGCGAAAGTGTCAGCCATCACCGGCATGACACCACCTCAAGACCAAAGTACCTTGAAAACATTCTTGGGAAAATTGTCATATCTGCGGAGATTCATCCCGGCAATCGCCGAAATCACATGCTGTTTCAGCACTCTTCTCAGGAAGGACGCCGCGTACAACTGGGCTCCTGACCATGAAGCGGCATTCGAAAAGCTAAAGGAGATACTTACATCCCCGAAGATTATGATCGCGCCTCAACTGGGATCGCCGCTGCTGCTATATCTTACATCAACAAGGAGATCTATAGGAGCACTCTTGGCCCAGGTATATGAGGGACAAGAGAGGCCTATCTATTACATCTCTCGCATTGTGCAGCCTGCTGAATCAAGGTACACGGACATCGAACGTCATTGCCTTGCCTTATTCTTCGTAATAGAGAAGTTGAGACACTATTTTGCATCGCACAAAGTAGTGGTGGTCACCAAAAGCGACCCCATAAGATACCTGCTAACCCACACTACTCCGGGCGGGAGATTGGCGAAATGGTACATGACCATCTCTCAATACGATATCACATGCGTAAAACCAAGAGCGATCAAGTCGCAGGCGGTAGCAGATCTGCTGGCACAATTTCCTGACAACAGTCACGAACCTGTGATCGAGGAAGAACTCGAAGGCCCTGAAATCTACGCGATCGACGTGCCCTATTGGACCCTCCACTTCGATGGTTCGTCAACCAGAAAAGGCGGAGGCATTGGGATAGTCTTGACAAAGCCGGACGGGGAAGTCATACAGATGTCCGCAAAACTCAACTTCGCAGTCACGAACAACGAGGCGGAATACGAGGCTCTGATCGCGGGACTCCGTGCGGCGAAAGCTTTGGAAGTGAGCAACTTAACAGTCATGGGAGATTCCAAACTGATTGTTAAGCAGGCCTCGGGCGAATATGGTTTAAAGGAGATCAATCTCCTGCCATACCGCACCCTAGTGCAAAAGCTGATGCAGCAATTCTACGACGTGAAATACGAGCACAAACCCCGAGCGGACAACAGGCATGCAGACGCCTTAGCAACTCTGGGATCTAAGGTCAGCATAGACAAATGCCCTGCGAGGATTTCCATCGAAGTGCGAACATCGTCGGCATTAACAGAAGATGCGTGCGACGACGAGCACATGGACGACGCAGACTGGCGAAAAGCAATCCTGCAAGCTATTGCGAAAGGCACCAGTAGCGAAAGCTGGGTACTCACGAAAGGATACTGCATCCACGACAACACCCTTTACTACAAGGGTCCCGGAGGAATACTCATGCGATGTGTCTCCGAACAAGAGGGACGACAGCTGTTAGAAAAGATTCACCAACACGCTTGCGGAGAAAGCGAGGTGTCAATCTACAGGAAAGCTCAGAGATATGGCATTCATTGGCCAGGCATGTCAACAGCTGCAGCCCTGATACAAGGGAAGTGCGAGAGTTGTGCACTAATCAAAGATTCTCTACTTGTCGCTCTAATCGACGACGACACAGACTGGAGAAAGCCATTGTTTGAATTCCTCACCAAGGGCGCCGTGCCCGAATCGAGAAAAGAGGCAGACAAATTGAAGAGGAAAGCTTCTCGATATGTGGTTCAAGAAAATCTGCTTTGGCGAAAAGGTCACGAAGGCAACTTGCTGCGATGCCTAGACGATAGGGAAGCACAAGAAGTCATGGACCTCTCCCACCAGGTGGAACACCAGGGAGGTGCGAAATTATGCAGACAGCTTCTCTCAATTGGATACTTCTGGCCCACGATGGAAGTCGATTGCCGCACCAAGGTGCGACGCTGCCAAGAATGTCAATTCAAAGGGAACCTAGTGCACGCTCCCGCCGTGGACCTACATGCACTAGGAACGCCATGGCCATTTCACACATGGGCTTTGGACTTCATTGGCCCCATCCGACCAACGTCACATGGGAACCATTTCATTCTCACCGCAACTGAGCTGTTCACCAAATGGGTGGAAGCAATACCACTGAAGACGGCAAACGCGCTGGCTGTGGTCAACTTCATCCAGGAAAACATCGTATGCAGGTTCGGAATCCCGAATACTATTCTTTCAGATAACGGTACTCCTTTTGTTAATCGTCAGGTAGCTACAAAACTTGCGGAGTACAATATCAGGCAGATATGCTCTACCCCCTATTATCCAAAGGGAAACGGGCAAGCCGAGGCGACTAACAAAACGCTGCTGAGAATTCTGAGCAAGATGGTCGCAGATGACCACAAGAAGTGGGCCGACTCTCTTAACATAGCTCTGTGGGCCTACAGAACTTCTCCAAGGACACCCACAGGGGCCTCGCCATTTCTACTATGTTATGGGGCTGACGCTGTGGTACCTGCGGAGGTCAGGGTCAATTCGGCAAGGCTGGCCTTCCACGCGCTCTATGAAAACCAACGCGATCATGATTTAGTCTTGCTGGAAGAAAAGCGAGAACAAGCCAAAAGGACTAACAAGCGGTACCAAGAAAGAATCGCTCGCGCCTACAACAAGACAGTCCAGCGACGGGATTTCGCAGTTGGCGACCTGGTCTTGCGCGCATCTGATCACTGCATGCGAGAGGCAACCCACCCAAAGTTCGCAGCTAATTGGGAGGGACCCTTCGAAGTCACAGAAGTCTTCGATAGCGGCTACTGCAGCATACGAAGGTTGCACGGCACAACCTCAACTCCAAGCTCAGTCAACATGCGCTGGATCAAGAAGTACTATCCCTGACTTCTCTTGTTTCATACGTTTTATGATAACGTTGCTTAATGTCTCATGTGGCTACGATATTCGCAATCTCCTCTCCCATATGAGAGGATTGTAATCCTATCTCTCCCATATGAGAATATCATAATAAAAGAATTCTCCCAAATGAGAAGTTCACATTTATCAGATGTTTATATCGATTATCTAATTTGTTACAACTGTTAACAATGATTTATGCGCTTCAATAGTAACAAATGTAAACACGATCTTAAATGATCATCAAAGCCTATCCCTTACGATAGCGAACGCGATCTTAACTGATCATCAAAGCCTATCCCTTACGATAGCGAACGCGATCTTAACTGATCATCAAAGCCTATCCCTTACGATAGCGAGCGCGATCTTAACTGATCATCAAAGCCTATCTCTTACGATAGCGAACGCGATCTTAATTGATCATCAAAGCCTATCTCATATGATAGCAAACGCGATCTCAATCGATCATCTAAAGCCTATCTTTTACGATAGCAGCCAAACACAAATGCGATCTTAAGTGATCATCTAAAGCCCATCTCCTACGATGGCAGCCACTACAAATGTGATCTTAATCGATCATTTAAAGCCTATCTCTTACGATAGCAACTAAATACAAATGCGATCTTAAGTGATCATCTAAAGCCCATCTCCTACGATGGCAGCCACTACAAATGTGATCTTAATCGATCATTTAAAGCCTATCTCTTACGATAGCAACTAAATACAAATGCGATCTTAAGTGATCATCTAAAGCCCATCTCCTACGATGGCAGCCACTACAAATGTGATCTTAATCGATCATTTAAAGCCTATCTCTTACGATAGCAACTAAATACAAATGCGATCTTAAGTGATCATCTAAAGCCCATCTCCGACGATGGCAGCCACTACAAATGTGATCTTAATCGATCATTAAAGCCTATCTCTTACGATAGCAGTTACACGCGAACGCGATCTTAAGTGATCATCTAAAGCCCATCTCCTACGATGGCAGCCACTACAAATGCGATCTTAAGTGATCATTAAAGCCTATCTCTTGCGATAGCAGCCAAATGCAAATGCGATCTTAAGTGATCATTAAAGCCTATCTCTTGCGATAGCAGCCAAATGCAAATGCGATCTTAAGTGATCATCTAAAGCCTATCTCTCATGGTAGCAATCAAATACAAATACGATCTTAAGTGATCATTAAAGCCTATCTCTTGCGATAGCACCCAAACGAAAACACGATCTTACATGATCATCCAAAGTCTATCTTTTGCGATAGCAGCGAAATACAAAAACGATCTCAATCGATCATCTAACGCCTATCTCTTGAGATAGCGGGCCATACAGATGCGATCTTATAATGATCTTCTCAAGCCTATCTGTTACGATAGCAATTTTGGTTAATTATCCAAACCCGTCTTATATGATGGCAACACGAGTGCAGAGTTATCTTATTAGATCTTCTAAAGATCTGTCTGCTGTGATAGCAGTTTATGCGAGAAACGATCTCAAACAAAGCCTATCTTTTATGATAGCAATTTGCACAGCTCAACGATCTTGATTGATCTCTGGAAAATTATCTGGAACGATAACAACGTTGTGAACGTGATCTCATACGATTTACAACGACCAACTACAAGCCCATCCGTCAAGATGGCACAGCTGCGAAATAACGATCTCGAATGATCTAGCGAAATATCTGTAAATTGACATCGCATATGTGAAATCATTACATGTCATTATGCAAGGCAAAACAAGCCAAAACAATGCGAAATTGTATTTTGTTGCAAAGAACAACTGATACAAATACTATTTATCATCATGAGTCAAATGACTTACAATTTGTCTATCTAGATAGCAGCTTACAAGCGAAAAGCTCGCATCTAACTACACAGCCAACATGGCTTACAATACATTCGAAAAATGGCTGATAAGCCAGGAATGCGCCAAGGGAACTCTCGACTAAGAAAAGAGAGAATCCACCGGTCCTGACACCGGCAGCACAGTACGCAGATCCGCGGTCGAAGATCCGCAGCAAGTAGGATGCATCTGCGAAGAGATTAACTCACTATTCGCTACATCCTTAGCGGCAAGAGCCGGGCAAATCCACGTCCGAAGATCTTGGGGTCTGACGAAACCCCTGTCTGATCAAGATATGTACCAGAGGAACCACCTGTTCCGGCATATGCCGTTGTGCACAACAGGGGAAGCCGTCATTCCTCTGGTACCGGGCTCCTTGTCATGATAGACAAGGGCGTTGGCGAGCCTCCTGAGTCCAAGAGCGAAGAGGCAAGAAACTCTCCTCCGGAGATGCTGGAGGAGAATTCCGCCGTTCATTACGAGACGGTAGCACGGTCACTACGGCGCTGCACCTCGCCACGAGGCGGCCGGAAACATGACCTGCACACATAATACACGAAGAAATTTCTTCGAACACACATGAGGTATTATCTGCATCCTCTTTATGATGGTTATAAACGGCAATGAGCCTCATAAAGTGGATCTTGGAAACTATTTCTATGGCACAAAGCGCAAACTCAGGATTCAAAGCCTGAAGTTGCCATGAATCAACGAAAAACAAGCGTTGAAGCCAGCAGTCGTAAGGACTCACGGCAAAGCACATGTTTGGGATGAAGAACCCAAATGACAAAGGCAGGGTTTATATAGGCCCTGTAGAGACTCTTCGGTTGCTTAAGATGAGTCAGCAAATTCAAAAAGAGGGTAAGTTCAATCACTTACGCCTTGAAAAGCGGTAACAATCAATTACCCTACTAAAGGCTACGACGATTCAGTTGCGTATCCTAATAAATGACGGATAGTCATGATTCGGATGGACTTCCCAACGGAAGCGTGCTTATCTGCCGAGAAATTAGCGCGAAAATCAAGCAAAGAATCAATTGCTGATGTCATAATTGGATATGCACAGAAATGTCCAATCAAATCCCGAAAGGGGCAAAACGGGCAAACTCATTGTTTGTTGTTAAAAAAGAAGGGGGAGAAACCCTAGCAATATCACATTAATGTTCAAAACATTACATTAATGTCTCAGCCATTTTCCTGTTTTCTTTTCAAAAATTCGAAAAGTCAAAACAAATTTTTGACTAAGGAGTCCTGGGGTGCGAACTGCTCGCTCAGCTTCTCCACTTGTTTCACTTCTTGCTTCAGTTGCTCGCACTTGGCATTCATTTCCTGATACAGCTTTACAGCTTCATCAACCTTTTGCTTTTGCTGCTCCACCTTCTGCATCTCAGCCGCGAGATTCTGGTGACCGAGATTCAAAGTTACAGCTGCGCGAATCAGTGTAACTCTGTCCTTGAGGAATTTAAAGCCAAGTCTGCCTTGGACTTTGAGCACGAGATTTTGGCACATGCCACACAGCAATTCAGCACTCTGGGCCGAAATGGTCGCAGGTGTAGCCGCGCACAGCTGCTCTAGTATCCAGATGGCTTCAGTAAGGAATAGCCTCCTGTCAAAAGGACTGATCTCCAGACACCTCACAAACGATCGGGGGTATCTGAGGCGCATTCGAACCACCCAGTCTACATCGGTTTGCTTCAAACCTGAGACGTCAAAAACAAGTCATGATGTCAAAACTCGCAAGCAAATAATGCGACGTACGAATGGTAAAATCCCTGCTTACCGGTCCCTTCCAGAATTTCATGAATAGAAGGAATGCGAGCCACCGGGTTGTTCGAAGACTGCCCTCGCTCCATGGCTCTCCTATCAGCTGCGAGCTCCAAACTCTCATAGTTAGGAGGAAGAGTGTAAGCTGCACCAGCTGCGATTACATTCCCAACCTGCGAGCCCCAAATGCTCCACGCAGGAATAGGTGCTCCTGGCTCAGTCATCGCCGGAGGCACAACCGAGGTCGCTGGACGGACATTCCCGGATGCGGAAATGGCAGCATCGCTTGTCCTTTCCTCCTCACCACCAGTACGGACACTTTCGTCCATCCGCACAGCATCAGCTTCGACATCATCGGAGAGCTCGATGACATCCTCGAGACGCTCACTTACATGTCCAGCGTCCGCGACGGGCTTCTCAGTATGAGAGCTCGAGATTGGAACATGGGATGCAGAAGGCTGACTTCTCTGCTCCAGCTCAGGTTCCTCAGCATGACCTGCGATACCAAATGCGACAATATGAGGTAACTTGTGTTATAAGTTATTTCACTATCTTTGCTAAAGCTAAGAATAAGCACCTCCACGCGAAGGTGGGATTAAGGTATCCTCATCGTACACTAGGGACGTGGAACCGTGCCCTATCAGTGTATCTTCACTAAGCAAATCTTTAAGAGAAGCGTGACCTGGGACGCGAGTAAACCAGTCATGATTTTGCTTCAAGTGACTAAAGCCTAGTATGCGCATATCACTCAAAATAATTACCTGAGGGTTCTCCGCATTTGCTTACCAACCAACGGCGAATGTCAGGCTTTGACACACCGTGCTTTAACGCACCCACAATTACATCTCTATAAGTAACTGCGAGATTGAAGATCTCACCTTTATCGCCACCTGCGATCTCTGCGAAGTCCGCTTGGACTTGCTCTAGCTCTGCTGTGTCCTCTCCAGGAACCTCATCTTCCTCCTCCGCATGAGGAGCCACTTCTTCGGGAAGCTCGTCTTCCTCGCCAGTTGGACGCGCTAAGTCGTCAACATGCCGCTCCTCGAGGCTCCGCTGTTTCACAAGCTCGAGTTCCTCTTCCTCTCGCTGCCTTCTTCTCGCAGCAGCCTCCGCGGCTGTCTTCCGGGATTCAGCAAGAACATCCTCGCTTATGGGATCATCTGAAACACCAGCATGGGCATTTCTCTTTTGCCTCTTGGCCACGAGGCCACCAACGGTTTCATCATCATCACCTGCGAATATACAATTGGTTCAAAGAAAAGAACTGCATAGAAGTTATGATAAAGGACAAGAAAATGCGGCGGAAGTACCTCCTGACTCTTCCTCGCGCATCACAACTGTTCCTTCTTCTTCTTCTTCATTACTTGCTTGGGGCTCCTGCCTCTCTTCCTCTTCCTCTTGATTGAATGGAACGAAGGTTTCAACTGCGAGATCTTTTCGCACCTTGCCGGGCATACGACCCTTACCTTTGTCCTTGACAGAAAGGGACCTCGCTGGGGGCGAAGCTGGAGCGCTCCTAGGGGAAGAAATCGTAATCCCCTTTTGCCTAGGCCTCTTCGCTCTCGGCGCCGCAGTCGCTGGAGGGGACGGGTCATTTCTAGGAGGAGACGGAGCCGGAGCGTTGTCTATCAGCGAGTCAGCAAAAGTGTTCATGACCCCGCGAACTTTTGTTTCGACCTCGGCATCCATCCTCCATGCTAGCCGATACGACTCCCCCCTTCTTCTGGTCGCAACAATGATATCCACCAGCGATTTGGAACGGTCACCAGCTGCGAACCTCCGCACATGACACTAGACAATACAGAACAAAAAACATCAGTGCAAGCAAATCAAAGAGCTCAAAGCACACAAGGAAACTGCTTACCTCAGCAAACGCCTTGCTATATTTGATGACCTGCGTGTCACCCTTCTTGATTGCATCGACCTGCTCCTTCAGAATGAAATCGGGGCACAAATGATTCTCGCGGTCCAACAACGAGTAGCAACCGTACTCAGACTCGCTCAAACTGCAATTGGGGCGAAACGGAAAAGAGTTTCTCTTGATCAAGGGGGCCCTTCCTGGCTGCGCCGCCGCCTCCGTCTCCATCCTCGTATGCTGGGCAATCCAGTATGCGATCCAATTCTGGGAACAACCACCCCTGCGAGTTCCCGCAGGCTGCTCAAAGGGAAGATTGCTCATAAGGACCGTCTTGCATTCCTTTGTCAGCAAGTGCTTGTAGCACCCTCTAACGATAGACTGGGGCCAGATTGATGGGGCCACCGCATCAAAACCAAACTGAGGAGAGACCCGAGTGGGGTCAACATCCACTGTAAGCCTTTCATATCGTGGCGCGAGCTCACGAATATGCTCTGCAAGTGCAGGAAGAGAACCCCGCAGACACCAGCAAAAGAACTCACGGTAGCGCTCGTGGAAATGCGGTCCCTTTTTAAAGAGAAGGTCTTCTGACAAGACCATACCTTCGGAGGGGTATAGCTTTGGAAACCACCGCACATTCTCAACACGTGTGGCGTAAGGCCTGGCAGTGAACTCCCTTCGCTTGTCGCATATCAAGCTCCAAGTACACTTGGTGTTGCTTGCCCCGAACCATCTCGCAGCCCTTCCGCTGTTGAGCGCTTTCGTCTCGCCTGGGGGACACCACTTCTCAAGTAGGAGGGGAGTTGGAGCATAAGACGGCCAACGCTCGAAAACCCACATTGTCAAAAAGCTAATATTGACAAAGGTCAGAACATCGAGGCGGCCACGCGATTCCCTCATCGCCAGAACCAGCTGATCCAGCCTGTAATATAGCGTGCCCAAGACCAAGGGTCCAAGTGCGACTCTCTGGCCAAGAGCGAGCCTCACGGCAAGTGGCAGCACATGGTAGAAGACCCCATCATGGGGGTGACCATCAATCAGATACCTCGACAGCCAAGCGCAGAGAAAGGCGCAAAGGGTCAAATGATAACCCTTGCCCTCTACGTAATTCTCGGCCTCCGGGTCCTCGCTCAAAAGCTTCTTAGTAATGCTGCTGCTCGCATAGTCTCGGAAGAAGTACTGCAACCACTTGTTCCAGGTATTCTTCGCAGACGTATCAACCAGCTGCCAGTTCGGAAGAGGTTTTGTACTGGTCCACCGAGTGGAGATTTTCTTCACCTCTGCTAGGCACTCCTCCATCTGCGCGTACAAGGCTAATTCCGCAGATGTCCTTAAGTGACTCAAGGGGTCCACCTCGCCCATGGGGGAAAGCTCATACAGCATTTGAACGTCCTCGAGCGTGGGGGCAGCCTCGAACTCAGCAAAGTGAAACGTGTGAGTCGCAGGCGAATAGCGGGACAGAAGGTCTAGAAGCATGGACTGATCCAACTTCACGGCAGCACCCTTCATAGCACGAACAGCAAAGAAAATGCCGGCTTCATCAAGAGTTTCGGCGTAATTACCCAACACGTGGTCAGTCCACTCATCCATATAGTCCAACTTCTGGACAAACGCCTGAGTAGAAATCGCAGTGTATGGGAAGTGCCCGTTCTCGATTCCCAATCGAACCACATCCTCGGAGCCAACTAACTCGAGCAAGGCTGAGTTAACTGGGCGAGTCAGTGTCAACAACCGCTCAACGGGAACAGGATCAGGCATCCTCTTCGCCTTCACCCTCGCGTGGTAAAAATCTTTCCCACCCAGAAAGGGGGCTTTTCGCCACAAAGACTGCGGAAGCTCCGGCATCTCTTCGTCTTCCTTAACGGGTCTGGTTACCCTTGTTTTGGCCATTCCTGCGAAAAAAAGGGGGGGGAGAAATACCACACCAGTCAGTTTGAATTTTGAATTCGAGACTTATGCAAAGGAATGAAAACAGTTCCGGTGCCGATTTCAGAAATTGGGTAATTGCAAGATCCAATATCGTCGAAAGAGTAAAGCGAAGCGGGTTTAAAGATCAAAGCCTCTTCACAGATTTCATGAGTTTACAGATTCAACGCAGTTCAAGACAAATGCCGGAATTTTAAAATCAAAAAGTAAACGAGGCCAACCTTGTTTCCTTGAAGTCTGCTTGGAGATGCACAATTGAAGAATACGATTTGCAGTCTTGAACTGATGATTGATTATTTGGATCTGCTCTCGAAGATCTCCGGGTACCATTCACTTTAAGAGAAAGAAGCAATGCCTTGCAATGATGGGATACAAGGTATTTATCCAGAAGAATGAAGGGTTGCGTCCCTTCAGTAGTCGAATCGCAACCGTCACCGTCGTGTCGCGCAATCACAGGACGGGCTGACGTCACGCCTAAAACCCTAAAGGTCAGATGGCACGACTCTAGGGGTTTTAGGTCATAATTACACGCACGGGGGCTGAATCCACCCGTATTTGAATTGGTACGTGACGACGACGCGCATGTTGGTTTCCGCGCATGGAAGCCTATACAGCTACAAGCCTTCACGCGCAAAAAGGGGGCTAATGTAGATACTG
Source organism: Linanthus parryae (assembly GCA_023055425.1). NCBI lineage: Eukaryota > Viridiplantae > Streptophyta > Magnoliopsida > Ericales > Polemoniaceae > Linanthus > Linanthus parryae. The sequence continues at coordinate 76,624,687 of JALGPY010000001.1, forward strand.
CTTTATGACATGGCAGATCTAGGCCACGTGGCAACCATCCAGCACACCATATTGTGCTCCACACACACAGGATCACCAGCCGAGCTGATCCATGTGGGGGCTGCGAGACAGAGCCCTCGCATACCACTGCACGGGACTTGTAGGGATTTGTGGTTTGGAGGCTAGAGTAAGCCCTGTCGCGTGCGAGCCAAGCCCGCGCGCGACCTTTAGTAACTGTTTTGAGAGATCTATGGCACGAGCTCCCTAGACCCGGTCAATCCGGTCAAACCCGGTCAATCCGGTCAAACCCGGTCAACCTCGTAACGGTTCCGGTACTTGCGCACCACGTGCTCTAACGGTTCCTATATACTCGGACGAACGTGCCGTTATGGTTAAGCTAATTAAGCCGCCATCAATGGGCGCATTAACCACACTACAACGGTCACGTTCTCCAGTATATATACATCGTTAACCTTTCCATGCAAAGGAGAACAACACTGCCATACGCGGAAGCTCTGCCAAACCTCTGTCTCTCTCTCAGACATTGCTACTGACTTACTCTCTCCCTACACACACCCCTATTCTTCCTGTGCGATCCCTGATCCACTACGTACGGTGTACACGGAGGTCTCCCTGCCGGAATCTCATGTGCACAAGTGTCATTACAAAAACTTTATTAAATGACACTTGCCTCCCCTCTCCATGTCTTTTCACCATTTCTTTGTTGATTCTTCTCCGTTTTAGCTCCTGAATAATCTTCAGCGCCCATTTTCCCTCTCCGCTTCATCTCCCAAGCTCTGTTTCCTGTTAAAACAACATGAAACACAACCCGTGCGATAAAACGTGATAAAAATAAATAAAATCATACGAGAAACGCTAGAATTAACAAACTAACGCCCAGAGCTAAACTTCTATGTTTTCTCTCTACTCATAGTGTAAGACTAAGATTATCAACCCAGAAATCACGTAAAACGATATAAAACGTGCAAGAAATATAACTCCAATAGATATTTATTAACACCCTTCACATTTTTACCAAATCGATGGCGAGGACGAGGAGGACCCTGGCAAGTAGAATGTTCCATGAGAGCATGGAACCCCTTGAGTGTGAGCTGGAGTCGGGATTACTTGTTTGTGATTGTGTCTTGCACTAACCAGGTCTGCATGTTTTCTTGGTACGATTTAGTACGTTTTCTTCAACCTTTTATTGCATAGTTACATATTTACTTATGAAAGGGGAGTATGCAGGTATAAATGCAGTACAGATACTCTAGAAGGGGGGAGGGTTTAATATAGTATGCCAACTTTTTGCAAAACTTGTAGAGGAGAAGAGTTTCTAAAAAGATCAGTGAAGTTCAAGGCCTTGAAAACAGTTTCAAGCCTTTGGAATGAAATACAGTTTGAAAGAAAGCAGATAAGTCTTTTTCAAGGCCTTGAAAAGAGTTTCAAACCCTTGAAATAGACTAGTTTGAATGCTGCAAAAACTAATTATGCAAATGAAACTGTAAATGCAAGAGACACAGGATTTATAGAGTTCAGTCCGCTTGGACTTACGTCTCTACCTCGGGGATCTTCTCCCTCCAGGATTTTCAACACAATTCTTATTAATAAAAAGTTAAGCCCTAGATCTCAAGCACAGAGATATGTCTTACTCTGTTACACCTTGTGGTTCTCTCTAACATATCTAGTACCTGCTCTAGCTAACTGATTAACTTAGAATTCTCTATTGTTCACTTTTAACAATCCTTCAGAATGAGAGAAAGGATTAGTATAAGAATCATATACAAATTGAGTACAAGTCAGAAGAACACTGAAGTGTAAAACTGCAGTGAAGAATGCAGTGATCTTCTGTGAGATGGATTGTGAGAATGATGTGCTTCTTTGATGCTTGACAATCCTGGAATGTGTGTCTCTCTTTTTGCCCGTTGAGTGTTATTTTTTGTTTCTTCAAAATGAGCTCTATTTATACAGCTCAGAGCTCTGCAAATCTTCCCAGATTTTCAGCAACAAACTTCTTGTTTTGTAGGCAACCTTTGACTCTTTTAACACCCTTCTCCAACGGATAGTTGATCATAATCTTCTGAGATATTTATCTGATCTTGTCTTTAAACCGTTCGGAAGCTGTCAAGAGTGTCTGATTGATCACAGAATCACATTCTCTCCAAGTTTCCTTTCCTGCAAAATCAAGATTAGGAAACCAATCCTGCAAACTAGGAAATAAAATTTCCCTGCAAAAGTGAGTCAAACAGATGGATTAAATGGTAATAAATATAATAAAATAGTTTTTCGTTCATCATCCAAGAATAACAGATCAAGCATAGGGGTGAGAGAGATAGAATCAGATCAGAAGAGTTTAGAAACCCCCCCCCCCCCTGAGAATATGCATACAGGTCAGACAGTTTCAAGGCTTTGAATCCTGTTTCAAGGCCTTGAAATAGCTTTGCTATTTCAATCAGGCGAAACCTGTGAACTTACAATCTCCCCCTTGATGAAAGACAAAACCTCAATCTGTTTGAATCTTATTTTCTGCAAAAAATACTGATTAGCACAAAGTTCAAATAGTAGCAACACATTGGTTCCAAAAAGATCCAACTTATTCAATGATAAACTTAAGCATAAAAACACATAAGTCCAAATAATCCTACTGACCAAAATGATAGATCACTAAAACATAAGAACAACCTAAGATTTCTCCCCCTTTTTGACTTTCATCAAAAAGTATGAGAAAATGTTGGATCAGAATCTTTGGAAAATTTTAAAAAATAAACTTAAAAGAGAAGTATGAAAGAAAGAGTAGGCAAGATTTTATGGGTTTGGGTCTTCATCTCCATCCTTATCTCCTTCTTCTTCCTCACTGTCTTCATCATTATCCTGGTCTTCTTATTGAACCACATGAATCTCCTAAATGATAGAACTAATTTTCTCTATAACGCTGTTGAACAAGAAGGTGAGTCCCTCCAAAGCTTTTCTTCCATTCTTTAGTTTCTTCTTCACATACACTTTCTTCTGTTGTGTAGAGGAAATTTTGTGATGATCTTTCCTTCTAGTTTTTGATACAGTCTCAGCTTCGGGAAGATATTTCTCATGTCTTCCCTTTTTGGACACATAATAGTATGAGGATTTCTTTTCCTTTTCCCTTGATCCCTGTGTATGCCTTTTTCTTGTCCTTTTTAGGGCTTTCAATATGGATTCCCTTCTGCTTCTCTTGGGAAGTCCCCGTGATCTTTTTCTTCTTGCCTGTCACTAGAAACTGGTCCTTCTTTACCATCTTCTTTCGAAGTATAGACTCTAGTTCTTCATCAATAGACCCCTTAGATTTTGAGTCTTCACTGATAGTCAGAACTCCATCCTCAATTGTCTTCCTCTTCTTCTCTGTACTGGTCTTTGAACCACCGGCCATCTTGATTTTGTCAGAGGCTCTTCTAATGCTCATTAGGGTTTGGGAGAAGTATAGAGAGAGGTTGGGTTGATACGGAGTGAAGGAGAAGAGAAGAAGATAAATAATGAAAGAGTTTGAGTTTAAAAAGGAAACTGCAATATCTCTCTGATCTCAAAATATTTGTAATGATCAGAGAAGATTCAAATCTTTGAAGGCGTGGACATAAATAATTTAATACTATATTTGGCTGAAAAAGAATTTTGAAAAATGTAGGGGCAATATTGAGTAAATATCTACAAAGATAGCACCCAATACTGAATGATCCAAGAATTATTCACTAACCAGTTATCAGACTTATTTTCAAGGCTTTGAAAATAATCTCAAGGTCTTGAAACGCTGCTGTACTGAAACAAATAAAATCAAAGTTTTGAAAAGATTTTCAAGGCTTTGAAAATCAGTTCAAATCTTTGAAGCACATAATAACTTACCTTCCTTACCCGATGCTCCCCCTAAACCAATGCATCTTTATTTAGCATGCCTAATTCCATCCTTAGAGCTTAAAATCTTTCATCTGGCAATATTTTAGTGAAGATATCTACAAGTTGCATGTTAGTAGAAACAAATTCAAGAACAATATCACCTTTCTCGGCATGATCTCTGATGAAATGGTTTTTGACATCAATATGCTTGGTTCTTGAATGCTAAACTGGATTCTTTGTAATTGATATTGAACCGGTGTTGTCACATTTGATGGGTATACTTCTGAAATAAAATCCAATATCTCTCAATTGTTGAGCAATTCATAACACTTGTGAACAACAGGCTCCAACAGATATATATTCAGCTTCAGCTGTTGATAAAGCAACTGAGTTTTTTTTCTTGGAGTGCCAATTGATCAAGGAGGATCCAATGAATTGGCAAGTTCCTAAAGTGCTTTTTCTATCAACTTTGTAACCTGCAAAGTCAGCATCTGAAAATCCATGTAAAGAGAAGTTAGAATGTCTTGGATACCAAATCCCTAAGTCTTTGGTACCATTGAGATATCTGAATATTCTCTTCACAACACTTAAGTGTGATTCCTTTAGATCAGCTTGAAATCTTGCACACATACATACACTCAACATAATATCTGGTCTACTAGCAGTAAGGTATAGTAATGATCCAATCATACCTCTATACTCTTTTACATTGACACTCTTACCAGGTTCATCCTCGTCTAAGGACAGTGTAGAAATCACAGGAGTCTTGATTTCTTTGGATTGATACATACTGTACTTATTCAACAAGTCCCAAGTGTACACTTGCTTTGATGTAGAAAGATGCCCTTCTTCAACTGATGTATTTGAAGTCCAAGGAAGAAGTTCAACTCTCCCATCATGCTCATTTCAAATTCCCTGTTCATAAGACTTGAGAATTCTTTGCATAATTGATCATTAGTAGCTCCAAATAAATATCATCAACATAAATCTGAACTACAAGTAAATCTTTCTCATGAGTCTTTATGAAAAGGGTCTTGTCTACCAATCCTCTTTTGAAATCATTTTCAAGCAAAAACTTTGACAATCTTTCATACCAAGCTCTTGGAGATTGTTTCAAACCATAAAGAGCTTTGTCAAGTTTGTAAACATGATCTGAAAACTTATCACTTTCAAAACCAGGAGGTTGTGCAACATAAACTTCCTCTAGCATGTAACCATTCAAGAATGCACACTTCACATCCATTTGAAATAGTTTCATGTTCATGTAAGATGCAAAAGCAAGTAAATTATAATTGCTTCTAACCTGACAACTGGAGTAAAAGTTTCCTCATAATCAATACCTTCTTCTTGGTTGTAACCTTGAGAAACTAACCTTGCTTTGTTTCTGATCACTTTGTCATTCTCATCTAGTTTGTTTCTGAACACCCATCTGGTACCAATGACAGACTGGTTTGTTGGTGGGGGAACTAGGTTCCACACCTTATTTCTTTCAAACTCATTGAGTTCACTTTTCATAGCTATAATCCAGTCTGCGTCTTGTAATACTTCCTTCACACTTTTGGGTTCTACAAGAGAGATAAAAGCATTAAAATCACAAAGATTCTTCAAATGTGATTTTGTTTGTGTACCAGTGGTTGGATCAGAGATGATGTTGTCAGCTGGATGAGATGAAATATATTTGAATATCTTTATTGGAGACCAGGGTTCAGGCTCTCCATATTGCTTCTCTGGCCTTGAATTTGTAGCCTGATCACTCATATATTTCTGATCATCCTTGTCAATGCTTTGATCTCTATTTTCAAGGCCTTGAGACCTGCTTTCAAGGTCTTGAAAATGGCTTCTGTTTCCTTCTGAACCTTTCTTGAAGCCAAGTGAGTTCTCAGCTTCTTCTTTTGATTCATGCTTGTTCAGATTCAAGTCTGCAAAACTTTCACTCAAAGAACCATCAAAGCTTTCATAAAAAATAACATGAATAATTTCTCAACCAACTTGTTTCATTTATTATAAACTCTATAAGCCTTACTAGTAAGAGAGTAACCAAGAAAGATACCTTCATCACTTATTGCATCAAACTTACCCAAGTTGTCCTTACCATTGTTGTGGACAAAACATGTGCAACCAAAGGGTTTGAAGTATGAAATGTTTGGCTTCCTCCCTTTGAAAAGTTCATAGGGGGTCTTCTTCGAGATAGGTCTGATCAAGCACCTGTTCAAAATGTTTGCCGTATTCAGAGCTTCTGCCCAATAGTGTTTTGGCAGATTGTTTTCTAAAAGCATTGTTCTTGACATATCTTCAAGAGTCATGTTCTTTATGTCAACAACTCCATTCTGTTGAGGAGTTCTAGGAGCAGAGAAATTGTGAGAGATACCATGCTTAACACAGAACAAATCAAATTCTAATTGATCAAATTCTCTACCATGAACACTTCTGATTGAAGCAATAAGTAGGTTTTTCAAGGTTTGAAGTTCTGTACAAAGCTTTGAAAATTCAGAGAGGGCTTCAGATTTTTCTTTTAGAAACATAACCCAAGTAAATCTAGAATAATCATCCACATAACTAGCATATACCTCTTACCTTTTGGAGTTGGAGTCCTCATAGGACCACAGAGATCCATACGAAGTAATTCAATGGGTCTAGTAGTACTTACAAACTTCTTTGGCTTGAATGAGCTTCTGGTCTGCTTACCCTGAGCACAATCTTTGCATACCTCATCATATTTGAATTTGATAGATGGTAATCCTCTTAATAGATCTTTGGAGATCAACTTGTTCAAGGTATGCAAGCTAATGTGACCAAGCTTTATGTGCCAAAGATTTGAATCATCTTTCAAGGACTTGAGACACTTCAAGCTTTTACCTGCAACTTTGTTAATCCGAAAAATATAAAAATTGTTTGATCCAGAGGCTGTGAGAATGCAATTGTCTGATTTCTCATTTTGCACCACACACTTATCTTTATCAAAGATAACCTTATTTCCATTGTCACAAAGCTGAGATACACTAAGCAAGTTAAATTTCAAGCCATCAACTAGATATACATCAGAAATTAAGTTTTCTGAATCTGCACCAACTTTACCAATACCAAGAATGTTGCATTTTCCTTTGTCACCAAGTGTAATTGAACCTTCAAATTGATCTTTCAATTCTGAGAATATAGATCTTTTTCCACTCATGTGTCTTGAGCAACCACTGTCCATAAACCACTTCTGTTCTTTGACATTGGTGAAAACCTGCAAACACCAATCACTGCCTTACCCAGCAGTTAGACCAAGTGTGAAATTTGGACTCATACTCAAGATCAACCATGTTGGGTGGTCTGACCCCTTTAGGAACCCAAATCTGTCTGACTTGTCCCGTGAGTTGAAATCGAAAAGTGTTCCTTGTTATGTGAGGGTCTCTTCTTCTGAAGGGACAAGATCTTAACATGACCAATTTTATTGCAAAAATGACACTCAAGAGAAGTTTTGTTTCCAGCTTTCATAAATCTGGTATTGTTCTTTCTTGGAAAATTTGAATTGTATCTAATACCAGTTTTGTGAACAGACTTTGAACTACCTCCAAGAATCAAGTTCAAGTTGTGTTATGAGCCTGCAAGCTTGACTTTGACTAATTCAGATTCTTGAAGTTTCTCAGTAAGAGTAGTCTTTTGTTTATCTAATTCATCAACTTGATGTCACAGATTAACAAGGCTATCACTCAATAGAGAGTTCTCAGTGACTACTTCCTTGACTTGTGTTTTCAAGGCTTTGAAATCACTGTCAATTTTCTTCTAAGAGATTTCAAGATTCTGATTTAGACAAACAAGTTGTAAATTCTCTTTTTCTTGCTGATGAAATTTTCTTTCAAAACTCTAATCTCTTTCAGATAGTCCTCTTCATTTAAAAGTATTGTTCTAAGATAATCTGAGAGAGCTTATTTTGGTTTTGAAATCAAACAGTTTACCACTACCTCAATGTTCTTTTCAGAACTTTCATCATGCTTGGCCATGAAGCATAGGTTGGCATGTTCTTTTTCATATTCAGAGTCACTTGAAGTATCTGAACCATTCCATGAAGCTATCATAGCTTTCTTTCTCCTGTCATGGTCTTTCTTCTGAAAGTTCTTGATTCTCTTGTGTGGACAATCTCTTATAAAGTGTCATGCATCACCACACACAAAGCAGTTCATGACTTTTGATTTACTTTGTGAAGAAGACTTACCTTTGTAGTCCATGCAACTGGATGATCTGTGTCTTTCTCTGTTGAAGTATTTGTTTCCAAAAAAAATTTCTTCATCTTGAGAATTTTGGTCAAGGCTTTGGAAATCAAAGCAAATGGATCTTCAACATCATCCTCAGTTTCAAGGATTTGAATTTTCTCATTCTCTTAGGCCTTGAGTGCTAAGTTCTTGACACCTTCTGGTAATTCTCCATCAGCTTCATTCATAGATATTTCATATGTCTGAAGCTTCCCTTGTAGGTCATCAAGTTGTAGTGATGAGAGATATTGAGCTTCCTCAATTGCAGTAGTCTTTGGTTCCCATTTTGCCTTTGGTAGACTTCTCAGAATCTCCTCGACTTTTCTTCATTGGACATATGATTTCCATGTGAATCAAGGTTATTGACTATGTCTATGAACCTTTTGAACATTTCTCTGATTGAATCATCTGCATTCATCTTGAATAGCTCATATTGTTTGAGATAGATGTTGTTCTTGGTTTGCTTGACTTGACTGGTTCGTTCAAATGTCACCACAAGCTTATCCCAGATCTCCTTGGCAGTCTTACAGCCTGAAATCCTATTGAATTCATATGTACTCAAATCACAATACAAGATGTTAATAGCTTTGTAATTTTTAGAGAATTTTTCTAATTCAGATGAAGAAAGAGAGTCTTCAGATTTGGGATTTTTAATCTCATCTTTCTCTGTGTAAAAAGCATGAGGTCCATTCTGAATAATGGTCCATAGCTCTATGTCTTGATCAATGATGAACATTTTCATCAGTGCTTTCCAGTGAGAAAAATTATCTCCACAAAATAAAGGAGGTCCATTAGCAGCTCTTCCCTTTGAGAAACCACCATCACCTGCAGTACTCATGATCACCAGATGGTTAAATTTATACAGTGATACAAGCTCTGATACCAATTGAAAGGGAAGTATGCAGGTAGAAATGCAGCACAGATACTCTAAAATTGGGGGTTGAATAGAGTATGCCAACTTTTTGCAAAACTTGTAGAGGAGAAGAGTTTCTAAAAAGATCAGTGAAGTTCAAGGCCTTGAAAACAGTTTCAATCCTTTAGAACGAAATACAGTTTGAAAGAAAACAGACAAGTCTTTTTTAAGGCCTTGAAAAGAGTTTCAAACCCTTGAAAACAGACTAGTTTCAATGCTGCAAAAACTAAGTATGCAAATGAAACTGTAAATGCAAGAGACACAGGATTTATGGAGTTCAGTCCACTTGGACCTACGTCTCTACCTCAGGGATCTTCTCCCTGCAACAGCTTGTGGTTCTCTCTAACCTATCTAGTAACTGCTCTAGCTAACTGATTAACTAAGAATTCTCTATTGTTCACTTTGAACAATCCTTGAGAATGAGAGAAAGAAGTAGTATCAGAATGATATACAAATTGAGTACAAGTCAGAAGAACACTAAAGTGTAAAACTGCAGTTATTAATGCAGTGATCTTCTGTGAGAATGATGTGCTTCTTTGATGCTTGACAATCCTGGAATGTGTCTCTCTCTTTTTGCCCGTTGAGTGTTGTTTTTTGTTGTTTCAAAATGAGCTCTATTTATACAGCTTAGAGCTTTGCAAATCTTCCCAGATTTTCAGCAACAAACTTCATGTTTTGTAGGCAACAGCTTTGACTCTTTTAACAGCCTTATCCAACGGATATTTGATCATAATATTCTGAGATATTGTTCTGATCTTGTCTTTAAACATATTGGGAAGCTGTCAAGAATGTCTGATTGATCACAGAATCACATTATCTCCATGTTTCCATTCCTGCAAAATCCAGATTAGGAAATAAAATTTCCCTGCGAAACTAAGTCAAACAGATGCATTAAATGGTGTTAAATATAACAAAATAGTTTGCCTTTCATCATCCAATAATAACAGATCAATTATAGGGGTGAGAGAGATAGAATCAGATCAGATTAGTTCAGAAAAACTCCCCTTGAGAATATGCATACTGGTCAGACAGTTTCAAGGCTTTGAATCCTGTTTCAAGGACTCTGCTATTTCAAGCCTCTGAAACCTGATTCAAGGCTTTGAAATCTGGCTCAAGGCCTTTCAAGCCTATAAACCTGTGAACTTACAACTTATTTTTTATCCAGCATGTTTTAATTAGTTTGAGTCATCCTACCTAATTTTCATATATAATGGAGTTTATTTTCTGCCTTAGTTGATGCATATAGCGTAGAAATATAGAAGAAAATCAAGTAAAAAGAAAAAAAAAATCTGGAAAAATCACAAAAATAATAATTTTAGAGTGAAGGCAATTTTAGGGATTAGTGTTGGAGAGATCTCAATGATGTGATGTCTTAGTTTATGGTAGTTGTCACGACCGCCTTTCACTGTCCCTGATTAATTAAGTCGAGACCGAGGGTCGAGACCGACCACCAAGGCCTCGAATAAAACTCATGTGGCTTGGACCGTTTTAGCTAAATAATGGAAATTTTAAATTAAGATATAAAGTGCGGAAGTGAGTTAAATTTCTCGGGGTCAACATGTAATTTTAGAATAGCAGGATGTATTCTTTTGAAATTTTAATGTAGAAGATTAATTAACATAATGAGAAAAATTTTGATTATTAACAAAAAAAAAAGACTTCTTTAAGAAGTGAGTATGAAAAGTGTAATTTAAAATTTTATCGATTCAGCCACATGAGTTTTGTTTGAGGCCTCGATGGCCGGTCTCGACCCTTGATTTGGAATTAATTAATTGAGGTACAAGAAAGGGGGTCTTGACAGTAGTAATAGTGACGCTATGACTCAAAATACTAGTCTAAGGGATCTTAGAGCAAGTACTGTCTAAATTTGTCTGGAAACCACAATACTAGGGAACTCATCCAAGAGGACAGTTAGACCGTTGTCACTTAGGTAGAGGAATTACATGTCTTCACCCACGCACACAAAACAACGACGTGAATGACTTAAATGGGCCCCACTAGCCAACCTCTACAATCTATGTCCAATAGTTAACCCGGTTTGAAGTCATAACTCAATCGTGAAATCACTTGAGCCCTCTGAGCCTTTAGGTAAGTCGACATCATAGATAGACTTAACATTTCCTAGGTGTCAAGATATAGGGAGTTCGGTGTGTGTGGGGTGGGGGAGTCACTGGGGGATTGTTCCGATTTGTCAAACGAACTTCATTGCTAGATTATTGAGGGTGCCACTCCGTACCCGAGAGGAACCCGGATACAAGGATGTTAAAAGCAGGTCTCAAGCTAACAACCAACCAAAATCAATAACTAAAAGCATTTTTAAAAGAAATTAAACTTTGTCTTGCCCCCCAAACTTGGGCATACAAACTAAGTGTTTAAAACTAACAAACCGTTCCAAAACGAAAGGAAACATACTACTAACATTCTCAAAAAAAGAAACTAAGTGTTCAACTAAGAAATAAACTAAGTCCCATCTTCAAGACCTGTGGTGCGGAAAGAAAAAGAAACACCACAGCATAAAATCAGCAATAAATACTGGTAAGAAACATCCAAGCATGTAAAACGACGATACGAGTTTCAAAACCAGTGATCCTTTCTTGAGAGTAAGATTTTTTCCAAATCATAGTGAAATATAGTTGACACTTGTATGAAACACATAAGTTTCCAATTCCATACGATTTCCATTACAACCATTATCCCTTAAAGGAAAATCAAAACATTGCAAATTCTTTTTCGATTAGCATACTCAAACCCAAAATTATCGTTATTAATTCGTTGTGACGGGGGAACTCAAATAAACCACAGCTTCCATGACCTTAAGTTTCGACACCCCCCTAAGACTAAGTCGGCCAGAGGAGTGAGTACATGCCGCAATTCGGGGACTTGCAACCGGATCGAAAGTACCGGGACCGCAGCCAACACGCCCAAAGATAATAATAATGGCCCCGCACAACTTCTTCCACTTTACGTTATAGTTCATTAATATCATGGTGATGTTTTTCAGCAAAAGCATTTAACAAGTAGAAATCATGTATTTCAAGTCATGTAGCACGTAAACACATTTTGAGACGTAACAAATCAAAGTATCCAATTGACACGAAAGATATATAAGCACACTAGGCTTGGCACGTTTACTTACCTCAAAGCAAATCCAACTATCGTAATCAATTAAAGTACTCTACGTACTCATCGTCGACGAACTCGTCACCTACACGTAACAATATTCTACTCAACACAATTATTCTAGCAATATACTCGCTATACTATCTATATGCATATGATAGTCAATGGTTTAGGTTTCTAACACCAACCTAACATCCCACTTAATTCATACTTCAAAACAACACACAAAACCTTGCCCCAAAATCCTTTAACCTAAAGCATACATAACCTATCATAACTCCACCAATTTATTTCTCCAGTTTCCCAAACAGATCATGGCTCAAAAACAGTTTCATTAGATTCAAAACATTTGAAATAATAGGTTTAGCCTCAAATGGATCTTAGTTTCGATTCCTGGATCAAAGTTACACTAGTTTTAAGTTCCCAATTTCACCCAAAACACACATACGAAAATTATCACTTTTCATAAAACTTTTCCCCCAAGCATCTAGTTCATCCTATATTCATACTAAACCTAATAAAACATGATTCCCAACAACAAATCAGGTTGTTACCCACATACTATGATCACCCAATCACCCAAATTGCTTAATCAAACTTCTCCTCCAAACTAGGGTTTTTCCCATCACCCATGAACATGATAAACCCTAAAACTTGATTACTAATCATACGATTCCATGAACGGTGAAACTAACAATATAAATCTGAAAATATAATGTTACAAGCTTCATACATGATTTGAAATCAATAGTTCGAGAGTACAAGAGATCAACAAGAACTCAAGAGAAAAAGAGAGCAAAAGAGAGCAAAAGACAGCCGCCCATGGAGGGACGGACGGGAAGGGAGAAAAAAAAAGAAAAAGAAAATAGAAGAGAGAAAGAAAAAAGAGAAAAGAGAGAGATTACCTGTGCACGAAAGAGAGAGAGAGAGAGAGAGGCGGCGGCGGCGGTGGTGGTGGCGCTGCTTCTTCTTGCCTTCGGCCAAAGAGAGAGACGTGAGAGAGAGTGAGGGTCGGGTGAGAGAGAGAGAGAGACGTGAGTGTTGGGAAAAAATAAAAGAATGAAAAAGATCTAGGTTTTTATAGTTTTTTGGACCAAGAAAGAAAGAAATAATTGATAGGAAGAAATAAAATTTTATGGGAATACTTGTTTCCATCAATTAAAATTCCCATGTCAAACTGATAATCAGTTGAAAAAGACACTTCAACCCTAATTGTTTAACCAAAAAGGTGATAACCTCCTCCCAAACTCGATTAAAAGACACTACAGCTTTAGATTAATGTCACAAAGACCCCCAATTGCTAGTAATCAATTATAAATAACTCCAAATAATTACACTTAAATCCCAACACATATCATAATTACACGAAATACTCATAGCTACAAAACAGGGTATTTCATCCTTCCCTCCTTAAAGAAAGCTTCGTCCTCGAAGCTTAACCCAAATCCTCGAAGACTTAAATCTAAGAATCTCCAACTCAAGAGTACAACTACTAAATGCATTACCTAAACTTTGCATTTCGTTTCATAAACCTAAGGTCATGAATGATATGCAACATACCATAAGAAATAATGTAACTAAAAACCGTAAAACCATAGGATTACATCCTCTCCCCCTTAGAGGAGTGACGTCCTCGGAACTCAAAGTACCTCTTCAAAAAGGTGAGGGTACTTCTTCCTCATCTCATATTCTGTTTCCCAAGTTGCCTCTTTAGTGAGGTGATTTTTCCATAAGACCTTTACAATCTTGACACTCTTGTTGCGGGTGTTCCTTGTCTTGGTGTCTAGAATCTTAACAGGATGCTCTTAATAACTCAAAGACAGATCCAATTCTACTGATTCGGGATCTAACACATGAGATGCATCAGGAAAGTACTTCTTCAGATGAGATACGTGGAATACGTTGTGAACAAGACCCAAATTCGACGGCAAATCCAAACGATAAGCCACTTCTCCAATCTTCTCTATGACATCATATGGTCCTATGAATTTCGGGCTCAACTTCCCTTTCTGATTGAACCTCCTGACTCCCTTAGTCGGTGAAACCTTAAGAAACGCTTTTTCTCAAATTTGAAACTCCAACGGTCTCCTTTTCTGATCAGCGTAGGATTTCTGCCTATCCTGTGCTGCCTTCATTCGCTGCTGTATAAGTCTCACTTGATATGTCATCTCCTCAATTAATTGTGGACCAATTACCATTGTTTCACTTATGTATTTCCAACATAGTGGTGCTCTACACTTTCTTCCATACAACACCTCATGTGGTGCCATTCTGATACTGGCGTGATAACTGTTGTTGCAGGAAAATTCTATCAAAGGTAATCTATCAACCCATGAACCTTGAAAATCCATAACACAAGACCTTAACATGTCTTCCAAAGTCTGAATTGTTCTCTCGGTTTGTCCATCCGTAGCAGGGTGGAACGCCTTGCTAAATTTTAATTGAGTCCCCAACGCCTCCAGGAGTGCTTTCCTGAAGTGAGAAAGAAAGTTTGGATCTCTGTAGGAAACTATAGTGCTTGGTACTCCATGATACCTCACAATGTTCTTCATATACGCATCAGCTCTTTGTTCCATGTTCCATGTATCTTTCATCGGAATAAACCTTGTTGTCTTGGTCAATCTGTCAACTACGACCCAAATCTGATTCAGTCCATTCTATGATGTCGGTAACGCAGTCAAGAAATCCATTGAAATTGAATCCCACTTCCATTCTGGGACATCTAATGGTTGCACTAAACCTCCCATTCTTTTATGTTCAAACTTCACCTTCTGACAAGTCAAACATCTTTCCACAAATTATGCCACTTCCTTTTTCATGCTTGCCCACCAAAACATCTTCTTCATGTCCTTATAAAGTTTGTCACCTCCTGGATTTATTGAGTAGGGTGTGTTGTGCGCTTCTCGCATCAACTTTTCCTTGGTTTCTGCACACTTATGTGGTACACACCATCTTCCCTTGTAACGAATACTTCCATCCTCATGAATCTTGAAATCCTTTCCTTGACCTTCTGCCATCTTCTTCTTTATCCTTTCCATTTTCACATCTCCTGGTTGGTTACTCCTTATCTCTTCTAAAACGTCCGGAACAACTGACATACTCCCAAGGATATTCTTCACTCCACCTTGTTCCACAACTTCAATCTCGAGCTTCCTAAACTCATTGCATAACCAGTCCGGTAAAACTAGCATAGCATCTAAAGTATGACTCGGTTTTCGGCTTAACGCATCGGCTACTACGTTTGCCTTCCCCTCGTGGTATTGGATACGCAAGTCATAATCCTTTATGATCTCTAACCAACGTCTTTGCCTGTTATTTAACTCTTTCTAAGTGAAGATGTATTGAAGACTGCTGTGGTCCATATACAATCTACACATAGATCCGTATAGATGATGTCTCCATATCTTCAGTGCAAAAACTATTGCTTCAAGCTCTAAATCATGCGTAGCATAGTTCTTTTCATGAACCTTCAGTTGTCTTGAATCATAGGAAATAACCCTCCTCTCTTGCATAAGCGCGCATCCTAAACCCTTCTTCGACGCGTCACTGTAAGAATCAAACTCGCCAGAATCATTAGGTAAAGCTAACACAGGTGATGTCGTCAACTTTTCCTTCAATTCCTGGAATGCTTTATCACAGTCTTCTCTCCAATGATACTTTACCGTCTTCTTGGTTAGTGAAGTCAGCGGTCTAGCGATCTTTGAGAAATCTTTCACGAAACGCCTATAGTATCCTGCTAATCCCAGAAAACTTCTTACTTCGGACACATTCTTCGGAGTCTTCCAGTCTTTAACTGCTGAAATCTTTCCTGGATCCACGGAAATCCCTTCCTTGGAGATTATGTGACCCAAAAATGGAACATGCTTTAACCAAAACTCACACTTCGAGAGTTTAGCATACAACTTCTCATGTCTCAAAGTTTCTAACACTTCCTTGAGATGTTCTTCGTGTTCTTCCTCGCTCTTTGAATAAACAAGGATGTCATCAATAAAGACGACCATGAAACGATCTAAAAACGTCCTCATGACATGACTCATTAGATCCGCAGGAGAATTAGTTAACCCAAAAGACATAACTGTAAATTCGTAATGTCCATACCTCGTTCTAAAGGCTGTTTTCGGGATGTCCTTCTCGGTTACCCGAAGCTGGTGATACCCTGATCTCAAATCTACCTTTGAGAACACACTCGCCCCTTGTAACTGATCAAACAAGTCATCAATTTGAGGTAACGGGTACTTATTCTTGACCGTCGCGCTGTTCAACTCTCTATAATCGATACACATCCTCAAGCTTCCATCTTTCTTCTTCACAAACAGCACTGGTGCGCCCCACGGGGACACACTTGGCCGTATGTAACCTTTCTAAAGTAGCTCTTGCAACTGATCCTTGAGTTCCTTCAATTCCTCCGGTGCCATACGGTACGGCGCCTTTGAAATTGGACCTGTTCCAGGTGCAAAATCGATAGTGAACTCAACTTCTCTCCTAGGTGGCATTCCTGGAATTTCTTCCGGGAACACATCGGGAAAATCCTTGACTACCGGTATTTCTTCCAACACATTCTCCTTCTTAGTCATGTCTTGGACATAACATAAATAAGCACTATTCCCCTTCTTCACCTGGTTGACTATGGTCAAAGCTGACACTAGTCGGATACATGGTTCCTTTGTGATACCACGGTAAGAAACATTTTCTCCTTTTGGACCTTTGAGCCTTATTTTCTGATCGTGACAGTCTATAACTGCTCGATATTTACCCAGCCAATCCATTCCCAATATCACATCTATTCCCCCAAGATCAAATTGTATTAGATTCGCCGGCAAGGTACAAGCCGAAATATTAACTTCTACTCCTTCAAAAACGGTGTCACACACAGTCACATGACCGGTTGGGGTAGCTACGGGGATGGATATTCTAGACGGCTTGTTGAGACTCAATTTTTTCCACAAATGCTGATGAAATAAATGAATACGATACTCCATTTGCTGCTTTTGCCTCAGTCCTGCTCATCACACCAATCCTTGCAACGTTCCCATTCTGTGCGGTAGTTCATGCTGTACCAGTCCCATTTTTGTTGTTGGCATTGGCCGTAGCATTGGTGTTTCCGCTCCTATTCTGGACTCCATTGTTCCTCCCATTAACCCGCTTGTTCACCTGCTGCCTGCCAAAATCGTTGCCTCTATTGTTCTGATAGTTGTGATTCCCATAGTTCCTGTTTCCATTCTGACTGTTGTCGTTGAACTGTCGATTCCCTTGTTAATTTCCTCCTTGGTTTCCTTGTTGATTTCCATTTGGTTTCGATCGGCACTCAAACGAACGATGACCTTTCTTGCCATAGTGGTAGCAATTAATAAGGTTTCCTTGGCAATTCTTTCCCGGATGGTTTTGTTGACACTTGTTGCAGATGTAGCGACGAGAATCTTGATCTCCATTGTTCTGCTTGTTACCCCGGTACTGATTCTGGTTACTTCCTCCCTGGTTTGGCTTAAACCTCTTATCTGGATTACCCTAAAAGATCTTATTCTGATTTTTGCCATAGCCTCCAAAATTCTCCATCTTACACTTACCACGCTTTTCGTCCTGCGCCTCTAGAATGCGCCAAATAGCTGTCGCTCTATCGTAGGCCTCTTGAAGAATATCATAGGTCCTACACATCAGGTCCTCCTGCAAATGAAGTTGCAGACCTGACATGAACTTTCTGACCTTGGTCATCTCATCAGGCATTAGCTGACCTGAGAATCGAGACAACTCCATGAACTTCCTGAAGTATTCAGTCACGGAGTCGTTCCCTTGCCTCAAATTCACAAAATCGAGGTACTTCTGATCCTGGACACGTGATGGATAAAAGCGGTTGCGGAGTGCAGTCTGAAGAGACTCCCAATTGAATTTGGGTTGCGCCAAAAACGTTTGACGTGTATTCCTCCACCATATGTTCGCATCATGCTTCAAGTAGAAAGCCGCGCACACAACCTTGCGGTTTTCAGGACATTCGACCATCTCCAGAACTTTGTCCATCTCGTCAATCCAATTCTCCAGTTTTACTGGGTCCTCATTGCCATCAAAGTTTCCGGGCTTCATGTCCGACACTTTCTATGCCCAGTTAGCGTTATTCTGCTCTCCCTGGTTTGCGTTCTGCGCCATTTGAGCAAACTGCGCAAAGAACTGCTCCATGTTGTTGTTGTTGTTATTTGGGGCTGCCATTGGAACTTGACAACTTCTCCAAGTGTAGTACAGATGTGGTCTATCAGTCATAATCCCTACACTATAACCTATTGTATTATTTAATCATACCCTGAAGTACAAGTAAGAAAGAAACATATGTCTCCTAATGAGCAATTAAGCAAGTAAGGTTGCACATTGTTCACCAAACAATCAATTTCTCATACAATTACACATAGGCTGATCACGTCTCGTTTTTCATGCTTCCTTTAAAAATCGGAAAATTGATCGATTTTCCAAGAAAAAATTACAAATTTTGGTTTGCAACAACCTTTCTGAGTTATCTTTCATAATCAAGAAGAATCAACTCAAAATAATATATAGAACTCAAGTTATCCAAAGATAAATACAGTTGCTGTCACAGGCGACCAGAATATAAACTCAGACTTTGCGACGTCATAAACTGACTTTAAATCCTTCAAAATGAGCTAGGCTTTCTACCAGACTTATCCCTTTGTGTCTACTATCTACCATAAAAATTTAAGAATAAAAAAAGATCTGGAAGGTAGGAAAACATCAAAAATACTACAACAAGTCACTTTACAATTCTGCTACTGAACATCCCACTTGGAAAATTCATAACTAAATCTCCAGAAATCATATGGAGCCAAACAATTTATGGGAGATACCTGGGTATGTCTACTTTATGAGGGAAAATCAAGAAAAATAACTCCAAAATTACACACGTCTGTTACAACAAAACTCACTGCTGCGCAGATTTAACAACATCAAAAATCAATGTCCTTGCGTTCTAACTTCATGAACGCTTCCTAAGCACTTAATCAATGGTAACAAAACATAATACAGCCTTGATCTATCAAATCATACTCCTAAATTCAGAAAGCTAAATTTATTAAACTCCCTTAATCAGGTTCTCAAAACATGAGTATCATCTCCATCATGAAAACAAAATCCACCTAATTAAGCTACCAACAATCGTCTCTATCCCAAAAGTGGCTATGCAAAAGAAATCATCCAAGAAACTTCAAATTATTGTTTGGCATCATAGCCTTATTTAAATCCACTATAAACTCTAAATGCATCAAGTTTAGGAAATCTAAAGAATTCTAACAAGCTTAATCCTCGTCCTCATCGCTTTCATCCAACTCCTCCTCTTCATCGGTATCATACTCGTGCTCTTCACCTTCATTCGGGTCTTCTTCACTCTCTTCATACTCCATGGGATCTTCCTCAATCTCGGGGTATTCATCGACATCTTTCATTGGATCCTCTTCGAATTCCTCATCGTCACTAGAGTCTATAATGATCAATTCTTTGTCATCACTAGAGCTTATGTAGATCACGTATTCTTCATCACTGGACTCTATCTCAATAACTGTATAACTTTTTCACTTAAGATGAGTCTCCATCAACAGCTTGCATATAAAATATGCACTTACCGTCCATTCACCTTGGCAACGATAATCCCTATCATTCAGACGATTCAACCTGCACATGATGTTGCTATACTTTGTAAGAATTTACCCAAACATGGGTCTCATAGGTAATGCCTTCACCATACAGTAAGCCTGAAAAACTAGATTCCTATACCGAGGAAAATCTAAGGCATGGAACCTATCCTCACAATACTGAACCACACGGTCACGAAAATCTGGAAAGTCTTCACCTTCGACCCAACGTGTCACAACATGGTGCTTCTCAATTGGCATCACACGCTTCCTTGTTGTATGCTTAGTTCTAACCATCTACAAGAGGAAACAACTTAATAAATTTCTAATTTCACAAGGTTTATATCGTAACCAAAAATAACTACTCTGATAACTTGAGCACAACTCCCAAAACTACAAACTTGAGTCATACAAGACTTCCTCAAAAAAAGAAATCGTCCAACCTTTTGATCTCAACCCGAACTCCTACGAAACGCCTCCAAACCAACTTGCGTATTTACTCGGGCGGGTAAAACTCTTGACTAGGAGTGGATGGGTGGTTGTACACACTTTCTATCCTATTTTCTAAAGACTTACACACACAACAATCCTAACGATTATACTCAAATACCCAACGGCTTGTCAAATTTTAATTTATTTTCCCTATGTCCATTTTTTTTGCCCTAATAGATTTTAACTTCTTTTATAAAATGCCTGGCTCTGATACCACCTGTAACACCCCGGAATTTGACAACCAAGCCCGAGACCCGGGGGTGCCACTCCGTACCCGAGAGGAACCCGGATACAAGGATGTTAAAAGCAGGTCTCAAGCTAACAACCAATAAAAATAAATAACTAAAAGCATTTTTAAAAGAAATTAAACCTTGTCTTGCCCCCCAAACTTGGGCATACAAACTAAATGTTTAAAACTAACAAACCGTTCCAAAACGAAAGGAAACATACTACTAACGTTCTCAAAAAGAAACTAAGTGTTCAACTAAGAAATAAACTAATGTGTGATTCGCGATCCCTTCTAATCCAAAGTCCCATCTTCAAGACCTGTGGTGTGGAAAGAAAAAAAAAAACACCAAAACATAAAATCAACAATAAATACTGGTAAGAAACATCCAAGCATGTAAAACGACGATACGAGTTTCAAAACCAGTGATCCTTCTTGAGAGTAAGAGTTTTTCCAAATCATAGTGAAATATAGTTGACACTTGTATGAAACATATAAGTTTCCAATTCCATACGATTTCCATTACAACCATTATCCCTTAAAGGAAAATCAAAACATTGCAAATTATTTTTCCATTAGCATACTCAAATCCAAAATCATCATTATTAATTCGTTGTGACGGGGGAATTCAAATAAACCACAACTTCCATGACCTTAAGTGTCGACACCCCCCTAAGACTACGTCGGCCAGAGGAGTGAGTATATGTCGCTATCCGGGGACTTGCAACCGGATCGAAAGGGACGGGACCGCAGCCAACACGCCCAAAGATAATAATAATGGCCCCGCACAACTTCTTCCACTTTACATTATAGTTCATTAATATCATGGTAATGTTTTTCGGCAAAAGCATTTAACAAGTAGAAATAATGTATTTCAAGTCAAACAGCACGTAAACACATTTTGAGACGTAACAAATCAAAGTATTCAATTGACACAAAAGAGATATAAGCACACTAGACTTGGCACGTTTACTTACCTCAAAGCAAACCCAACTATCGTAATCAATCAAAGTACTCTACGTACTCGTCGTCGACGAACTCGTCACCTACACGTAACAATATTCTAATCAACACAATTATTCTAGCAATATACTCGCTATACTATCTATATGCACATTATAGTCAATGGTTAGGGGTTCTAACACCAACCTAACATCCCACTTAATTCATACTTCAAAACAACACCCAAAACCTTGTCCCAAAATCCTCTAACCTAAAGCATACATAAACTATCATAACTCCACTAATATATTTCTCCATTTTCCCAAATAGATCATGGCTCAAAAACAGTTTCATTAGATTCAAAACATTTTAAATAATAGGTTTAGCCTCAAACGGATCTTAGTTTCGATTCCTGGATCAAAAGTTACACTAGTTTCAATTTCCCAATTTCACCCAAAACACACATACGAGAATTATCAATTTTCATGAAACTTTTCCCCCAAGCATCTAGTTCATCCTATATTCATACTAAACCTAATATAACATGATTCTCAGCAACAAATCAGGTTGTTACCCACGTCTATGATCATCCAATCACCCAAATTGCTTAATCAAACTTCTCCTCCAAACTAGGGTTTTTCCCATCATCCATGAACATGATAAACCCTAAAACTTGATTACTAATCATACGATTCCATGAACGATGAAACTAACAATATAAATCTGAAAATTTAAGATTACATGCTTCATACATGATACGAAATCAAGAGTTCAAGAGTACAAGAGATCAACAAGAACTCAAGAGAAAAAGAGAGCAAAAGACCGCCGCCCATGGAGGGTCGGATGGACGGACGGGAACGGAGAAAAAAAAAAGAAAAAAAAAGAGAATAGAGAAAAAGAAAAGAGAATAGAGAGAGATTACCTGCGCACGAAAGAGAGAGAGAGGAGGCGGCGGCGGTGGTGCTGCCACTGCTTCTTCTTGCGGTCGGTCAAAGAGAGAGATGAGAGAGAGAGTGAGGGTCGGGTGAGAGAGAGAGACGTGAGTGTTGGGAAAAAAGAAAATAAGGAAAAAGATTTAGGGTTTTATAGTTTTTTGGACCAAGAAAGAAAGAAATAATTGATGGGAAGGTATAAAAGTTTATGGGAATATTTGTTTCCATCAATTAAAATTCCAGGTCAAACTGATAACTAATCAGTTGAAAAAGACACTTCAACCCCAATAATTTAGCCAAAAAGGCGATAACCTCCCCCCAAACTCGATTAAAAGACACTACAACTTTTGGATTAATGTCACAAAGACCCCCAATTGCTAGTAATCAATTATAAACAACTCCCAATAATTACACTTAACTCCCAACACATATCATAATTACACGAAATACCCATAGCTACAAAACGGGGTATTTCATATATTTTTTTTTTGTTCCGCCACTCGGACCCATGTTACTTTGTGTACTTGTATTGTATTCCTCTTCTTGAAAAAATGAAGAAAAAAAATATCACTTGGTCCTTTATTATCAAATTTTTGTTGTCCTAGTTGGTAAGCTATTTGAAATATATAAGATTCAAGACCCTTCTTCACGAGATTATCCACCGAGAAGTAGCAAAAGGGCGGAGTTAGGAGTTGACGAGTGGTAGTCTTAGGTGACAGATTTGTCGTTTATATGCTTTGGTGAGGGGGTGGAGAGATTGGGTAATGTAAGTTGTATCGTGATGCTTCGGACTGCACTTGGCCACCGTCCTAAAGCTTTTAGAGTTCTACCCTTGTGAAATAGCTCATATGATGCGTCTAGGTGGTCAAAGGGAATCGGTCGCAAATTTTGACATGGGAATTCTGAGAAGTGAACTGCAACTAGTAGAAGTCTCTAGGAGACTACGAGGGCTCGATGATTTCGACACAGTTTCAGGGTATCGCCCTATCTTGAATAAGAAAAACAAAAAAATAGTGTTTGTATAAAGTGAATTAGATTTTGGAGAATCGTTATTTGCATTGTAATATAGCATCTTGGTACACGACACATGTCGTATAATTGAGTCGAGTTATGGCCTGCGAAATATACAATTTTCGATGCGGAAACTTTTCTTTGGAGCTTAATGAGACACCAAGTTGGTGTATTTCCTCTGGACGAGCAAACCTTAAGTGTTGGGATTTGAAAGCTCTTGAATTTGAACTATTTTTTATTTGAGAGGATTTATACGAGTTTAGAGTGAATTTTCACCCAAATCTGTGAGATTTGGTGGATATTTCTATACCTTTTTTTGCATGATTTGGTGCATTTCTTGTCATTCCAGATAAGAAAGTGATATCATGAAAATGAGATGGAGGCATGCAAATCGAGCGTCAAAAATGGGGCGAAAAAATTCGGAGATCAAGTGGAAAGACAAAGAACGGAGGAAACGAAAGCTAAAATGGTGAAGCAAATGAGGAACAGAATGCAAAATATGTGAAAAAACATATTTCACAGCGGTAAGAAACTCTTGCTTACCGCGTTAAGGAATGTAGGGGGAAAATCGAAGCAACAACATACATACCACGAAAGTCACCCATATACCGCGGCAAGTAAATTGAAAGAGAAAGGATTTTTGTCCGAGAACGTACACCACGGTATAGGACATTAGCTTACCGCGATAAGCCGTCAGAAGCGAATGAGGGATTACTGTTCCGAAATCCATACCACGGTTGCAGAACAACTCGCACCACGAGGGGGTCATAGCATATTTATAGCAAACATCAGAAAATGTAGCCCACGACCTAACAAAATTTTCAACTCACTTGTCCACTACAAGTCAAAGTAATTTCAAATAAATATAATAGTTATCACGAACGCCAACATAAGTAATAATGGTATCATCACTTGGAGGAATACGAGGAAGGAAACAGCGTCATTGGAGTCGGAGCTGGGAATTCGTATCGGAAGACAGCAATCATCACAATTTCGTTTGTCTATTTATTTTCTATAATAAACTATATGAATGCTTCTATCATGTTTTGGGTTTCGATTCAAACCATGTGTAGTTAATTTCTCATTACTAAGACCCGAATTGGGTGCCTAGATTAACTATCAGATTGATTATCATGTGGATATGTGGCTTGTGCCTCCTTTTAAGGCTTGCATCTTATATTAAAATTGGGATTTAAAGAGAGAACAACCATAAAATTGTAATGAAGAAGGTACATGACCACCTAGGTAAACAACTTAGAGCGACCAACCGGTTTGTGGAAGTAGGAGGGTTGTGGAAGTATGAGCAAGGAGCAGAATTTATCGTAATGCTTAGCTAAGATTAATTTGGCTTTGTGATCTGTGTGACCATCCTCTTCGCAGATTAAAGGAGGCTTAGTTAAAAGGTGATATGTGTAACCATCATATTCATCATAATTGCTCGCTTGGCCATGTAACAAGTTTGTATCTCGTAGGCCACAAGAAACGACAGAGTATTTGACCTAGTGCACCCAACGAGGAAATCCTAATGCTTTTTCCTTACACTTATGTAACAATTAAATATTTTAGTTTTATTTTTTATGCTTGATTATTATTAAAATTATTGACTATATAACTCATTAGATAGTTCTGTGATTGCATATAGATAAAAAGACACACGAACTTGAATTTGATATTACTCGGAGCTTTCCGGATTATTATTGCTCCGACAGTCGTGCACTTGCAGTTGGAACATGTGGATGTCAGAAAGATTTTCCAGTTGATTCTAAAATAGAAGTATGAAGGAATCTAGAATCTATGAGAAAATCGAGAAAGTCATAATGGGCAAGATTTATAATGAATGAAATTTTCAAAAAAACGATGAAAAAAAGTAAAAGGAGGTGGATAACTCACCTAACCTCCCTACCTCGGCCCGCCTACGGTCAATGGGTTTGACTTGCGGTGTGGACCGGTCAATGGCGGGGCTAGTGAGCTTCGGCCACTTCCTTGTGGCTTCCTTCTTTCACCATTTTAGCCGTTAAGACCGCCTATTGGAGGGATACTCCGACAGACACCTACACCTAAGAGTTGGGTGGAGAACTAGGTAAACTACCATTTTTACCTTTCAGATAGTCTTAAAAACTCAATCCAGATCGTCTTGAACTACATACAAGAAAATTTTTAGTATCATAGAGTATCTAAGTATAAAAAGACCAGTGAACTATGACAAATCAAATTTTTGTTTCAGTCCAAAAGTGGTGCAGAATAGAAAGGATGAAATATCTAACATTTTGAATGTTACTGCTGTGGATGGACATTCGAAGTACCTGGGACTTCCTACTTGCGTAGCAAAGAACAAAACAACCCTCTTTCAAGGGGTTAAGGAAAATATCTTTAAGAGAATTTTTAGATGGAATGAAAAGGGATTAAGCATTGTAGGAAGAGAAGTGATGGTAAAAGTTGTGATACACGTTGTGCCTAGCTACATCATGACTTGTTTTATGCTTCCAAGCCAAAGCCACTACTTTTTGGTGGGGAGGGAGTTTAGACTAAGAAGAAAATTCATTGGTTCAAGTGGTAGAATTTGTGTACTAAGAAGTGTGAAGGGGGTATGGGATTTAGATGTTTGGAAGCTTTTAATTTGGACCTTTTAGCCAAACAAGGGTGGAGGATTATTTGTTACCCAACATCCCCTGTCGCGAAGGTCCTAAAAGGCAACTATTATAATAATTCCGATTTTTGGCTGCTCATCTTGGATCTGAACCATCCAATATTTGGAGAAGTATTTTTCTTGGAAGACAAGTCCTATATGCAGGTTTGAGGCATGTTATTGGTGATGGTCAGTGTTTTAATATCTACAAGCACAAATGGTTGCCTTTGGGGGCTGGAAGGATGGTTTATAGCTACCATGTTCTTGGAATAGATGCGTTGGTAGAATATTTGTTTACTACAAATGGTCAGTGGAATACAGAATTGGTTATTAATTCCTTCGCGGAAGATGAAGCAGCAGCCATCCTCCAAATTCCCTTATGTGAAAAAAAAAACATGGTGATAGGTTGATATGTGGTCATTCTAAATAGGGGATCTACTCAGTAGCTTCGGGGTATCACATAGCAGCTAAAACAGTTTGTTCTCATGATCACAACAAAGGTCAGGAAGGGATGAGTACTCAGAACGAAGATAGAATTGTGAAGAAAATTTCGAATTTAGCACTTCCACAGAAAGTTCAGGTCTTTGCTTGGCGTTTTTTAAACAATTTATTCCTCTTAAAAATAATCTTATAAGACGAGGGATGAAGGTACCTGGTAACTGCCCTTGATGTAACAGAGCGCTTGAGGATCGTCAACATATCTTTCTGAACTGCTCCAAAGTGAGGCACAAGTGGAAGAATAGTGAGCTGGGGAAGAATTTGATTAACTCATAGCTAGGTTGTTTCGATTTTCAATCGGCAGAACGACTTCAGAAGAAAGATCTGGGAGTTTTGATTATTGTTTGCTGGTTGATCTGGAGCAAGAGAAACAACTTAGTAACAGAATCCTGTCGAATGGAGT
The DNA here is from genome assembly GCA_023055425.1 of Linanthus parryae. Classification (NCBI taxonomy): domain Eukaryota; kingdom Viridiplantae; phylum Streptophyta; class Magnoliopsida; order Ericales; family Polemoniaceae; genus Linanthus; species Linanthus parryae. The sequence goes on from JALGPY010000001.1 coordinate 76,651,547, forward strand.
CACAGTCTCCCATTGAAGATAAGTGGATACCCCCTCCTGAGAATTGGCTCAAGATGAACACAGACGCGGCCATAGATGGAAAGAACTTGATAGCCTGGGTAGGTTGTGTGGTAAGATATTCAAGAGGTCAATTTTTGGCGGCTAAATGTGGCTGCTGATTCAACTCTCTGTGAAGCAAAAGCTTTGGACTTATCGGTTAACTGGTTTATAAGAATAACTGGGTTGTTTCAATTTTCAGTCGGCAGAACGACATCAGAAGAAAAATATGGGAATTTTTGTTGTGGTTTGCTGGTTGATTTGGAGCAAGAGAAACAAGTTAGTAACGGAAGGAAAGAGATTTGTCTTTGAATCAATCTTTGAAGATAAAGAATACTATTTGACGTAAATTGACTAAGCTTTTCAGACAGAATCCCGTCGAATGGAGTCACAGTCTCCCATTGAAGATAAGTGGATACCCCCTCATGAGAATTGGTTCAAGATGAACACAGACGCGGCCATAGATGGAAAGAACTTGATAGCCTGGGCAGGTTGTGTGGTAAGATATTCAAGAGGTCAATTTGTGGCGGCTAACTGTGGAAAGATTTCGTTTTCTGCTGCTTCAACTCTCTGTGAAGCAAAAGCTTTGAACTTCTCGGTTAACTGGTTTAGAAGATTGTCGTCTGTGGCGTTTTGTTTGGAGACGGATTCGCAGAACCTGGTATAACAAATGACGAGGACGACGAATGATGGTACCGAGAGAGGCAGGTACATGTTTGATCTGTGGGAAGTGATGTGGCTATCTCTATTTCTGGTGTCCACGAGGAGCCAACCAAGTGGCACACTAGCTGGCGAAGATAGGGTTATAGGAAAAGAAGTGGGCTTCGTTCATTCCTGAGCCACCGGATGTCATCATGGGCCTTCTGGCCCAAGATCTTGGTTATGTGGGTTAGTTTTATTTTGTGCGTATAGATGTTTAAATGGGTTAGGTTTGGTCCCCCCCCCCCCATTTGTTTTGAGCGTTGGAATCCCAATTTTAACAGAAGCGGGTTAATACCGCCCTACCTCCGCGTAGGTTCTTGAAAAAAAAAGTATAAAAGAACCAGATCGATTCTAAAATATATCATAGACTAGCCTAGATCTGAGTCTTTGTTCCATAAATTAAAAACCAGTTAGAAACAGAATTAATATTTCAAAGAAACTTTCTGTTTCAATAGGGTCGCACCAAGAGTGGATCAGACTGGAACTAATACGGTTATTAATTGGACTAATAAGTAAAACATTTTAAGAGCTAAAGTAAGACTCAATCCTTATTGTTGGGCTTAAGGTACGAATGGACTTCTCGCATCTCCATAAAAATCCTAACCAACCGTGATTGCGGTCAAGAGAGATTCGCAGCATTCATATTAGACGAGGGGCTTTTAGAGAGTTCTATAGCGTCTTCATCGTCGTCCGCGCATATTTTGTTAGATAGAGTCTTCTCACCTTTCTCCAGCATGCTAGCACCAGTGACGAAGGAGACCGGTTCGATCTGCTTGTATGGATACCATAGAGGCGTCGCATCCTTCGATGTTTGTGATCGTTACAATCAGCGCGACTTAGGTAAACTTCTACTCATCAGACTATGCTCATTCACATAGAATCCTATGTGGTTTTAAGGCGGAGTTTTTGTTATTTCCGCTGCCTTTGCCTAAAACCCAACAATTTGACCCTATTTAAAGGAGAATTCCAGGCCTAGTTAGACAAACTATGTCATTGACTTTAGTATCAAGAGGGAAAGTGGGGTAACTGTATGATTTTGTTCCAAAACTTATAGTACTATCCACCTATATCATGAAATAATTGGAATGACCCTCGCCAAATGTCTAGCACCCTTGAAAACAACTTTCCGAGATTTAATGGATCCTCTCCAGCTGTAGGATGATTGAGCAGTATCACAACAGATGTTGTGAGAATTTAGCACCCACAATTTCAATTGTAGGATCCATAGTAATCATACTTATAAATTGTTGCACTTAAGTACATAATCTTATCAACCATCCATATACTGTGACGTATTAGTGTGAAATGTCAATTTACCCTCTCATCTTATCCATAATTTTTTTGAATAATTACAAATTTTACACTTAGATTCGAAATGTTTATATAATATCACATTTTGACCAAATTTTTTTCTCGCTCTCTCTACTCTCTCTATCTCTCTGCAGATAAATTGTGAAGAATAAGAAGATGATGAAGAACGAGTGCTCTGTCCCTTCTCTCTCGATCTGCCACCACCAGTTCCTACCCAACTCAACAATCCAAATCCATCTACCTAATACTACCTCCGTTTCTTCTCTTTCACCTTAGGTGGACTTTTTTACCCGTAATTGGGTCACTTTGACTCGGTGATTTGGATAACAAAACGATATAGTTTTTTGTTAATTTTTTCGTAGTGTTGTAGAGTAAAGCTTACCCTACAAGATCATGCAAAGATTACCAAATTTGTGTACTTTTTTGTTAACCAAAGTGACCCAGTGAATAGTGTCAAAAAGTGAAGTAAGGTGAAAGAGAAGAAACAGAGGTAGTATAAAAGAGAGACTTGCCTAAAACGTGGCTTCTTCCGATTGGAAGAAAATAGGGGGACCTAGAACTCCCCTTTTGCCCCTCCGTTGCCCCTCCATTTTTTAGCTTGGTTCGCTTGGTATTTCTGTAATTACGATGTGAGAAATGCCCCTTGTGTTTGGGGGAGTTTTCTTTCCGAAGCAGCTTCGAAGGGAAGCTTTGATGTGGTTGTGGTTCGACAGCTCAAATCTCTCCCTCTCTCACACTCACCTTCTCTCTCTTCACCGGGCGAATACGAAGAAGACAATTTTTCGAACTGCCAGGGTTCTGACCGTCTGGATTCACTCTCCTCAATTGAATTGAAGGTACGAACCTCCAAAATCTGTTTTTCTTTTCACCAATTTTGATTTACCTGCGCATGCATGTGGGTTTTCGTCGTTTGGGTCTGGAGGTTGCCGAATCTGGTTTCTTTTCCCTTCCTTTCAATTGGGTAAACAAGACATGTTCCGGCGTCGTCACATTATCAGGAGCAGGTGGTGTACTGTGGAGGATTGATGGGGTGGTTTGATGGTGATGGTGGTTTGTTGGTTAAGGTATGCTGTTGTGGTGATTTAGGAGCTACCGTTGTGGTATTAGTGTGTATTTGGGTGATACTTGGCCATGGTGTAAGAGTGATTTTGGTTTGGTTATGAGGAGTCCAGAGAATTCTCGGAAAAAAAATAGGAGACATCATGTGAAAACTTGTGTAGTATGAAATCAGCGTTTAACAAAGCTGATAACGGTTATGAAGATAAAGCAATCTTTATGAAACAGATCCATCGTCAGTTTTAATCATTGGATGAACTAACAAACTACATCACCTTTATACTGTAATAACAGAGTTTGATGGTGAAAATGGTGGTTCTTAATGGATTATTTGGTGGAGATAGTGCATGGTGAAGGGTTGTAGGTTAGTTTGTTGACAGGTTAGAGAGTTAAGTTCAGGTGGGATTGTTAAGTGCATGAAATATTTTGCGGGCTTAACAGTTTGTTAAAGTGGTGCTTTGGTGATACTGCTATTGTTTGATCTGTTACTGCTGGCATTTAGCTTCTGAAATCTATTGCTTATTGTAGATGTGAAAACGACACTTTCTGATTCGTAATTCATCGAACTGCAAGGTATCTTACTGGTTTTGGTGTTCGGTTTGATCTGTTAGGTTCAGTCTGATTCGTAATTCTTGCTTTGCTTGATCACTGGCGTCATGTGACTGTTTTTAACACCGTCCCCCTCTGAGCAGTTGCCTGCTGACTGAAAAATTGTGATATCTGTTCATTTTCGATTTTCTCTCTGCATTGCCTTTCAATTTACTGGGATGAGACAACCGCGCGCAAGGCACGCGCATGTTACCAATTTCGAACATGCCCTTTTACCTCTTAGTTCTGTCTAAAATTATTATCTACATGTTGCAGATGTCCTCCTTCGGCCGAACCTACCCGGCCCGTTTGACATTTATAGCAAAACTATTGAAAATATACAAAGGTGTATGCACGTTGCCGAGACATTGCACATGCATTTGCTAAAGTACACGGGAGCAGTTGTCCAGTACGGCTAACCTGACTGTTCCTTGTGGTTTAATTTCGGAACATGGACTAATGAAATTTCCTCCGAAGGTCTGGTTTTGGTATGATTGGAAAGAATTTCCAGAACAGCACACTATAGTGTGTTGGGTTTTTGTACTGTTTTAAGTACGCAGGTAATTCAAAGTTCATTGTGCATATATTTCATATAGTGCACCTTCTATACATGGCTTATTGATTCTGTGTGGAGAATACTATATCCAATTTTGCTTCGGAGGAACTCAATATCTCAATGAACTCATTCGTGAGTTGTGGTTTTCATGGTTTGTTGGGTAACTGATTTTACAGGCAGTCAAATCAAATCTATGCACATTTAAGTTTGAAGTATGAGAAACTAATTCTCACCAATTTTCCTGACACTGGACAATTCACGGGGATTTTTGTTGAGCACTTCTGTGACAGATGTTGCTCATTCTATTGCTGTTTTTTGGTTTGTAAGTGCTGGTTCTGATTGGGTTGTGGTCATATTATTTTGTCTGTGAAGGCTGTGATGATAGCTTTCTGAAGCTTGCAACTTAGACTGTGATTTGATTTCTTATCTTGGCCGGGCGTTTTGCAGCCATGTTCCTTTCAACGCAGTCTATTTGCCTAGAAAGACCTGAGCTTTTTTTAAATGTTCCCTTTACACTAAAGAGCTTAAGCTCCTTCCACCCTGGCTCCGCATAAGCCTGTTGTGCTCCTTTGGCTCGCAATGACCGTCGTGCTAATTGCAAGGTTGAAGTTTCTAACGCTTAGCAGCCCTCTATGTTCCGTGAACGGTTAACGGGTTGATTTTGGAGTGCAAGCTATATGAGTTAGTTGATTGGTTGCTGGAATTGCTGTTCTGAGTGCAGGTGAAAGTATATTTTCTTCCTTTCAATTCTAATGGTATATTGTTTTTTCAGTGTGAGTCCAAGTATGCACGGCCCGTATCGAGAGTTGCTTTCATGGAGATTCAGAACAGGGTGAAGGTAAACAATGTGGAGCAAGGAGGTTTGATTCTGTAAGTTTTCTTTCCCTGTCCATTGTTGTTTCCATTAGATTCGTATATTTTTATCTTCCATTTCTCTGTTCCCTTAGAATTCATGTGCGCCCGGTTTTTTCCACTGTGTTGCAACAAGTTCTATTGGCAATACTTGTTGGGTTGTGTGCTTCTCTATTCTTCTTGGGCTCTTCTCCGTCAGTCAAACATTTATTTCAAATAACGGATGACGCCTACAACTTTTCAAACTGGAAGGCCATGCTCTTGGTTTTGATTGGTTGTTAGGGTAGGAGAAATTGGGACTTTATTTTTGTTGTTGTTTGGTTGCTGCTTATGGCTTGGGGTTGATTTGCTCTTGGTTCTTATTTACAAGTTTTGGGTTGCCCTTGTTGTATATGTCGCCTATATGTTTTCAAAGTGGAAGGGCATGTTGTACTTGCAAACTGATTGTTAAAACTGGGAAAGTTGGGATTTTATCCTTTTATTGTTGGGTTGGTACTTACAGCTTAGATTTGGTTTGCTCATTTACAGGGTTCTGGCTGTTGGTGGTTGTTTTTGCCGTACCTTGTGGCTTTTGTTGGGATTGGGTGGAATTATGGGTTTGCTTGAATGATGCTGTACTTTATTGATAACTGACTGCTGGTCTTGCTATTTACTTGCGTTGTTGCTATGCCTTTCATTTCTCCTTCCCGCTTTTTTTCTCCGGATTTGGCTACTTATAGCTAGGACTACCTTTTTTGCCTTTGCAGATGTGTTGGTTTTAATGATTTGTTTGTTTCTTTGAATTAATGATATAAGTTTGCCACTCTTACTAATGTTAGGGGTGTTTAGCTGTAGCACGATGCTGTTTCGCTAATGATGATTATTTTTCCTTGATCTAAATCAATATTTTCATTACTTGTTGGTTGTGATTTGTCAATTGGGGAAAGCGATGTTGTGGTTTCGGCATAAACTCTCTGTTGAATATGTACCCCTTTCTCTAATTGCAGTTTGAATATCTGAAATTCCTGGTTTTTGACATTATGTTTCTCATTTTGTAGGTTGAATAGATGAGAGAAGAGCTTCTGCTTCAGAACTCTTGAGGCTTCGCTTCCTTATCTTGAGCCCAATCGACATGCCGGTCGGAGGAACTTCAAGTAGGTATCTTCCTTCTAGGGGCAGCAGAATAAACAAAGAGATGATTCGAAGACAGCTACCAGTTGTTTGGGTTATTTCTTCAACGAATACTGCTACGAGCATGTGTTAGCTTAGCTTTTGAGGATCGAGTTAGGACTACCCATCTGATAGTGTACTGATCTCAAATTGGCATGCCAAGGACAGGGTATGATCTAAATTTCCCTTTATCGTTTGTGTTTTATTCGAGTGCCCTATTATGTCCGCAAGGCTTACTATCTGTTGATGTCCATGGGTCAAAATGTTGCAGTTCTTTGAACTTCCATTGTCTGATCAACTTTCAACTCTTGAAACTCAGTTATAGTTTGGCTATGCTTTATGCTTCTAATCTGTCTTGCAGAGATCGGATTTTTTTTGGGGTGAATTTGGACCTGGTGTTGCAATGTTGAGTCTTGCTTTATACCTTGCAAAGCATTTGTCCAACTTGTAAATGGAGTTTTTGCTACTGTGCAGTTCAAAGTTGGTGCAATCGACACTTTATACATTTATTTATTTGAAAGTATACATTGTCTTAAATTCATTTTAGGAAAAGAAAAAGTAATTACTGCATTTCTCTGAAGTCTGTCTGCGACTTTCCTTTTTTGCGTCTCAGGCGTGCATATTTATCTTGATTATCGAAAGTATTGGTATATTTCCAGGGCAAAATAGTCACCATAAAACTGTTTGTTTTGTTTTGTTTCTTAAGTATTTCAAAGTAGTATTGTCTTGGTTACAAAGAGACCAGGGAGAAACACCAATTTGTATGCCATTTGTTCGCTAAAGAGAGAAAGAACACAACATATGGGCTTACATCTTGTATGTTTACTTATTTTGTGAAGGTCGAGGAAGCTGCTCTTTCTTCATTGAAGATAGCTTTCTTCTAAGTTTGAACACATAATCCTGGTGCCAACACCTATCTGGTTGGTCATGCTGTGACTGTTGCTGACATTATCATGACAGCGAACTTGTATTTGGCATTCAGTTAGGTCATGACAAAGCGCTTTACATCTAAATTCCCTCACGTCAAGACTCAAGAGATACTTCTGGATATGCTCAACCAACCTAATTATGTAAAGATATTGGGTGAGGTAAAGCAGACAGAAAAGGTCCCCTCGGTAACATCAGCAGAAAAACCTTCTCAGTCTAAAGAAGCAGCTATTAAATCTAAGACTAAGGGGTAACCAAAGAAAGAAGCCAAGAAGGAACCAAAAAGCCAAAGGCAGAAGCAGCTGACGAATAAGTTAGCCGCAACATCAAGCTTGAGCTACCTTGCTTCATCGACTCATCTCAAGAATTTCGGTAATACTTGACGGACAAGATTACTCTTTTTTCTTTCTTTCTTTGGTGGTCTCAAGAATACTTGAATTAGTTCGCAGCTCCAAACTGGTAAAATCATGTTATGTGAATTGTTTCTGCCTTCTCTTGCCAGTAAACTGAACAAGGACAAAAGCAAAACCAAATTTAAGGTCTACTATATGCTAATTTGAAAAGGGTCTTCAGGACTAAAATGTATGACTCACAAAGTTCTCTTTTTTCCTTTCAGTTTTATATGACGAGGCAAACTGGAATTTGCAGCCATGGCAAAGGGGCATCTTCATCAGTCACCATGAGAGACAGTGCAAGTGTAATTGATAAGGAACTTGACGGTTAGAGCTACCTCTTATTTAGGTTTTCCGTCGTATCTTTCTCTATAATAGGCATAGATTAACTGCAATTTCATTAAGAATAATATGATACTGTGACTAGAAGAAAAAAAGATGGAAGAAAATGCCAGCTTGAGAGATGCCACCTTGAGAGAAGAAATGCCACCTTGATTTTTCTTTGATAATGAGTAGTGACATAACTTATGTTTATAAGGAATATGTTTCATAAACCTATCTTCATAGGAAACCTGCTATCTTCCACTATAATTTAGTAGAACGATTTCGAACTATGGCCTCCATTACCTTTGTGCTTTGTACGCGTTTCTTTAGTTTATCAAGTGATTTTTAATTACCAAATATAAATTTAAAGTAACAAAGTGTGTTAACATGTTCTAATAGTACCAAAGACATTGTCATATCCAGAAAGGCAGAAATAAAGGTATCGTAAGTTGGCATTACGATTAGATCCTGACAAGAATCCTATGGATGATTTAGATTTGATTTAGAAAGACACCCTCTATTCCTTATAATGTACTTCTGACCCTAACATATCCCGTTCATTTTATTTAAAATTAAAGTTTCTGTACCCGTCAAAAAAAAAATCCTTTTTAGCAAAAGATCCTATTACTGTTACAGTGTATACTTCATGATAGTTCATTGTGGAATCTCAATTACAATTAATATGGTTGAGAATTGTTCTGATTAATTGAGATTAGGAAAGCTATGTTTTAATGATGAAGAGATGCACGATCTAAGTTTATTTCGTTAGTAGATGGTTAAGTAGTTTGTTGCAGTACAGCTCGGCATCTGCTTTATGTTTGGTGGGTTTTCCCAATGGCAGGCTCGAAAATGTTGGTTACTAAAGACAAATCAGGCTCGATGACCTCTCTGTCAAGCTTCTTCACCGGAGTTGGTGAGCCGCATCAAAAAGCTCCTTTGTATGTGAGTTATCTGTTGATCACTCTTCAGTTTTGCAAAAGATGATACTAATTGAACCCATCTCATCTGTTATATTAAAATATTTGGTTTGCATTATGTTTGCTTTTGGGAATTAATATAGCTTTTCATTCAATTGATCAAGAGAACCATTACTTGGAAATTATGGTAAGCATTACTCGCATGATTCTGTTCTTACTAATTTAGTGTTATTGAAAGCGTGTCCTGAATTTCTATGTTTTTGCTTTCCACGAATAGAGAAACCTGCTGTTGCCACAAAAATGAATCTCACATTGTCACCTGATCATCTTGTTTTTGATGGAAACATTGGAGGTGCTAGAAATGCTTTCTTATCTCAAAACTTCAAGAGGACTTGCTAATGATCTCTGGAGATGCATATTTGTTATGTTCCTCATCTTATTCAAATGAAACACCATATTCATGCATGTGGGATGATTTCCATCTATCTAAGTATCTAATGTGCCAGTTTGAAATCCGGTGAAATTAATGGGGGTTCAGCGTTTAAGGGATCCACCATTCGATCCTTCCTGATTCTTGTGTCATTCAGTTTGGGGAATCTTCTCAAAAAGATAACGTAAGATTTACTTCAACTATTTCAATTGACGTCATAGTTTTTGCATCACAAGGAATCATGATAGTTTGTGACAAGTTCTACGAACTCAGCCAACGTAGATAGAAAAGTTAACTTTTTTAAAGCTCTTTTGCCTTCAAGTTCTCATTTGGATGGCCTTAGATATGTGTCACAAAAACCTAGAAGCAATTAGTAGTCTTTACATCTTCAATAAAGAAAATTTTAGTGTGATGTTTTTGAATGAGTACTACATGACGATAGATTACAACAAAGTTTTTGGCTTCTTGGACCTGGCAAGGCTAAGTAATCTTCTGTTGACAGTAACAAGAAAGCTTCCCTACTACCCATACTAATAGCGTTGTTTCATGACAATCTATTGGTTATATTAACATGTCATGTGGCCTACAGTTTATGGAGTCATCACATTCCTATTTGATTGCCTATTTTAGAACAATAGTGCTTCTGAATAAGATGAGCTCCTGTGGTTTTCTTTGCAGATCATGCAGACCATTGGATTCTTGGTCCTGCTTCATTCCTTCGTCAGTTGAGCTACGTCGATTCTCCGGCATGAGCTTTTTTTTGCATGATGTTCAATCAGGTTCGTGTCTTTTCTCTTTTCCCTTGGGCTTTTTGTTGCGTTTGACTGCGGAAATAGAAATGGATGTTTTCTTACTTGATTTGTCATTTTTGTTAGCCTTGTGTCTGTTGGTTTTTGCCACAACATAATTTTTTCTTTAGCTCCAAGCTTGAATTTTTTGATGGTTAGATTTTGGAATTTTCTCAGTTATGATTGAGTGTCTAAGTCCAGGACTCCAAACGTTCTCAGAAGATGGTAGTCTATTCTTCTCATGTACTTTTTTCAAAATTTTGAAGGTGCTTTTGCACAACTCTGTTTTTAGCATTTTTCTGTCAGGCTATAGTTTACACATGCTTTGTATTGCTGGCTATGCTTGGAACTTAGAATTTGTGTAGGAAAGAAACTGAAAGAGAACCAAGAATCCGATTTTTAGCTTTGATGGTGCACAACATCTTTCATTTTCCAACTTTCATGTAGTATTACTTAGCCTGAAATTAGGGATTTGTAACTCACTATTCTTTAGCTCATTACACCCAATATTTCGTGATCTAGAATTCTCTGATTATATGAGGTAGTAAAGGTAGTTCAAATTTGAAAGACTTAATCAACTAAAATAGCTAGCATGACGAATGAAATTACTTTCGGCAGGCAAACTGAACTTGAGTTGGCTACAGGGTCACCGTTTGTGGTTGCTCGGATACGATCATTATTCAACTCAAATTGCTTCCATCGAATTTGTAATGGTAAGTAGCATAGGCTTCTTAATTAGTCCGACTCCTCGATAGCTATCTTGGAATGTGATGTGATTTCTATCTACTGTACTTAAATCCCATTACCTTCTTGCTCTTCTCGAACAAATGTTTCAGTAAGCTAACATCGTGGTTTCAGTTCTGATCATATTAGAAAATTGAGATCCTAGCTGATAAATGAGTAGGTGAACTGATATTTCTGTTTTACAGGGGTAGTAGTGTTGCACTTGATGGTTGCTAATGGGGTTGGGTTATTCGATTTTCATGTTTTGATGGAATTTTATTTTGTAGGAAGAGAAAGATGGCTTATGGCAGAGGAAGTTTGCTCAGTTGTTGGCTGCGAACCACTAGGGGGAAGTTGCATGTTTTGTCTATCATGCATCCCACTGCACGAAAATAGGAAGATAAGCTATTGGAACACAGCTTCCGTCGTGTCAAAATTATTGTATAGAAGTTATCGTAAGGACTATTTCAAATGATCATGTGGCAGATTTTACCTTATTTTACACAAAGACCAACAGCGCGCTACGCAAGCAAACTAGAAGCTCATGAAACAACCTATTATGTACATTGTGTCATTGTTTTCGATCTCATTTCTGTGTTTTATTGATGCTCTTATCCAAATGTGTGCATAAGTTCATTTTGGTTGCATAAGGTCATTGTTGTAACTATAATTATTGGTAGGTCTTGACCCATTAGTTTTTGCTGCTTTCTTTTGTGTGCTTATAGCCTTTCTCACGCTCAATTCTTCCCCGATCATTACGTCACCGCCTAGACGAAGGCCAACCGCGTGCATCCTGCGCGGCCACTTCCCTAGTCAAACTAAATTGAAATAGAAACCCAAGTACTTCAATCCAAACCTAACCTTAAGGCCTAAGCTACAATCCCAAATCAACCAAAATTGAAACCCAAGCCATTAACAATCTGTGAGTCATTCAACAATGAAAATTCATATCAAATCAATTGATACCTATAGAACCCAATTTCAAGTAGAAAATCAACAGATCTAAAGTTCGAGAGAGACAATGGGAAATATTTCACTTTGCTGCATGTAAGTTACCACACACAACACGCCCATTTCAATCAGAATGTAACTCAGTAACACGGATTGGGCATTCTCTAATCGAGGTGAAGGTGCTCGAATGGGGCTGTGCTTGACCTTGCCCTTTCTGTAAGTCTTCAGGATCTGCACCACGCACCAGTCTTTATGTCTCCACTGCGGGGTCTAGTCGCCATTGAAACCTCTCTCCATTTTCTTTTAGTCTCATGTTACTACCCGCTGATATACTTGGGATCATCTTCTTTCTTTCCGGCAATCTCAAGTGCTGTCCATAACCAGAGTTGTGACTGACCCTCTGACTGAGGTGCTTGCTTTCCTCTTTATCATGGCCGATTCTACCACATCTGTGGTGCTTACGTTCCTCTTTATCATGGCCGATTCTACTACATATGTAGCAGAAATCCATCATCGTTTTGTATGTGAAAGGGATCTAGGCGCTGCTACCGTCCTTTTGACTTCAAGTAAAAGCCCCCGTCTAAAGGTTTTGTGGTATCAAACAACACTGACTCGGAGATAAGATGATTTCTTCTGCATCCTCTGTTTTTTTCCATCTTTTTGCTCGACTGTTTTTTTCTTTTCTTACAGCGTTAGTTTGCCAATCACATTCCTTTCCTTACAGCGTTAGTTTGGAGACTTTTTCCAGTGGGAGTTCGTTTACTCAAACCCAGAAGGGGGATCCTTCAAACTCCATTGACTATGGGCTTCTCCAAATACCATCTCATGATCAACAGTTAGTTTGGATCATTCCTTTCCACACCGATACAATATTACTCTCGTCGAAAAGGACGGTGAAGAGGTGCACTTCTGGGTGTGAGTGCAAACCCAGAGCTTAGCTTCCAGACGGCCTATTTGCTAGAACTTTAGAATACATGCAGCTCTACATTAGCTTTGCTTCAGGGTCGCTACCATTTTCCAGAATTTTTGTTGCCGGATGAGGTATCTCTCCGGTTGATTCTCACTCGTCGTCTCACCACAGAGTACTACAAATTAGCAAGCTGGAAACTAGAATTTCTCTCTAGTGCTCTCTAACTTTGGAAACTTGGATTTAGAGACTGTTTAATGGACTTCACAAGGAAGTAACCAAAAGAGGAGAAAAATGTAGAACAAGTTAATACAAATCTGTTTATTACTGGGCTACAAGTTAAACGCCAATCTGCTTGATACTGGGCTTGGAAAAGCAATTGTCGCGGAAGCAACCTCTTGAAGAAATGTTTTAAAACGGATAATAGGGCAAAGGAACTCTATTAAAACCTAGGCAGATCAATGGCTGCCTCATGTCCGTTTCCAAATGACGGCTCCTGAGCTTGATTCATCTCTTTTAATACTTCCCACATCAATGCAATTGTAGACTTCTTCTTCCTAACCCACATAGTCCATCTTGTCCCACATTATGGAACATAGAGAGAGAGAGCATAGATGTTTACTTACATTTCATAGAATTATAATCACAATACCAACGAGTACCAGAGAATTACTGTTAGTAGTTAGTAAATGAATTGATTGCAAAAACCTTTGCTACCAGAGGAGCTAAATATGAAAGGAATAATGTTACAAGGCAAAGCGCACTGCATCTAAACCACCCAATAAATTAAGACGGGGAAAGCGCACTGCAAAGTGATTTGTAAGCACTGACGCAGAGTTTGAACTTATTTTCTGCCAATACCTGCACATGTCAATGACGATATATATTATAAATACAAAACTTGTATCACCAAAAATACACATTTCAGTAGACACTCCAGAGGTTTCCTAACGTTTTAAGCAGCAATAACCACTATCTGATGAGTCCAGCAAAACAAACAAATTTGTTGAATCCCGCAATCTATGTACTCCACCAATAGACACAGTTTCATAAACTCCATGTGCTATGTTACCTCTCCAGATCATAATCAGCTAAAATGAGCATTCCTGCTCTCTTATATTGTCAATCAGTTTACATAGCTGAGCAAAGGGAAATGAATTCCTACCATATTGCTGAAACTATAGTAACATCTTCCTAACAATCCAAATGATAGATGGAGCCCAGTACAAGGGGGAAGATACAAGTTGATCTTCATACTTCCAAAAACTTCTAGAGCATAGAGCTCATATCTTGATTCTTTGTCATGATCCTTTACTTGGTTGGATCCCAGTATTCAGTTTCTATGATATTTGATTCAGAGGTGTCAGGTTGGGGTTTTGTTGGTATTTATTGGAGAGAGCATAAAGAAAAAGATAACAGATATTATGTTTTGGGCATAAACTGTGATATCTTTTCATTGATCATCAATGAGTCGAGATCCTCTGTATCCTTTGTGTGTATCCTTCCATGTATCCTTACTATGATTGGTATATTTAATATTTTTTAATTCAACTTAATTGTTTCGATATTCCATCAAATTGAACTAAAAAATATGAAATATACCAATTATAGGAAGGATACATGGAAGGATACACACAAAGGATACAGAGGATCCGGACTCATCATCAATGGACTTATTTATACAAGAGAAACATAACAAAAAACATAAAAATAGCAACAAAATATGCTGCTGTTGAGGAACTAATATATCCCTAAAAATCAGCAAAAGACTAGGAAAAAAGTTAACAAACTTTGACTGCTTCATATCAGCAGCTCCTAGGGACAATATTCAACAGGTTTCATCAATTTACCACTCTGGTTATATTTCCTAACAATTTTATAGGACCCTTATAGACAGAGTAAAATATGCATGCAGTCATTTAAGAATGTCGAGTTTGCAAACGCCAACCATGGAGGTGAGGAAAAGAAACTGTGCCGAGTTAATTGTTAATCTCCTTCAATCTTGTTTTTCAGTTTCACCAGCTATGGCGATCCCTGGTGATTCTTTAAGATTTAAATACTCGTTATAGATAGATAAATCATGCGCTCATAGCATATTTAAAAAAACTATATATATCAGGGCACTGAACGAGATATAGAAAGTAGAACCAGTTGAACTGACCTTCGCGGGGCCTTGATGCTTATCAGGATGCCATTTCAACGCTGATAAGCGAAAACTGGAGAAGAAAAGAGGCATTTTACCGGGTTATGGTGTAAAATGATATGACTAGCAAAGGTTTTCATTAAGCCCATAACAATACGGAGAACAAGTAGATAAACATCAAAGAACTTACGCGTTTTTCACGTCTTCTATATTTAAAGGACCACTTGGTGACAGGCCAAGTGTTATTCTCTCTGACGTTGAACCAATAGCATTAGCCTCGTCATCAGATTCCATATCGCTTTCATTCCGCCAATCTCTATTTTTACCACCATGCGGACTTGAATGCTCTCTCCACTCAAATCCATGTGTTGTCTTTTGTGAATAAGCTTCCTCCCAAGCTTTGTAAGACCAAGTATAAGACCTGTCCCCGAATGTCGCTTTGGAGACGTCGTGATTGTCATCATCGGAGTAATCTTCTCTTTTCAACTTACCTACATGTCCAAACCAAAATAAATTAGTTACTAACAAAGATACAAAAGATGATTAACTTTCTGAAACTCCTGCTTTTGATAGGACTCACTCGAAAAGGCTAAAAGGAATATGTCCCAACTCAAAACCTTAAATGTTACATCGATAATAGCAAGTACCGCATGCTTTCACAAGGATCGACAATATATTCAAATAACAATTTCGGCAGCATCTCAAAATGAAACATAATCTAAGGAAACCCAACATAACCTCGTCATAACAATAGAAAAGAAATAAATTTACTGGTATGTTACCTAAGCAGTATAACAACTAGCATATAATATTATAAATAGGCAGCGTGATTCAGTTCCTTTTGGCGGCGAAAGGACAATAAAACCTGTCTATCAAATGCACCAGAATTTTTTGACAACTATGCCTGTAATAAAATTTATTACACGTGCAAACACCTTTGACTCGTATTTATAATATGACAAGAGTTCTACTATGGCGATAACAAAGAAAATCCACAATATTTCTATGTAACCTACTGGTAGAAAGATGATACTTTCATTCAAAAGGTAAGAAGATAAAAACAAGAAACACCAAGGTTTTCAGAATCGTGATCCTACGAAGGATCGTGGAGTGCCCCACAGGATCGAGGATCGGATCGTAAGATCCAAGCAAAACTGCAATTCTTTTTACTTATACTTCTTTTTTTTTTGAGGAAAAAAAGAATTTTGAGGAAACTTTTTTACTTATACTCTGACTACTTAAATGACTTATATTCAGGTTCTTAATGTCATAAAAATGTCAATATACGAGCTCAAGACCTAATAAACCATAGAGAAACAATATCATCATAAAATCATAACAACATATAGAAGTTTTAAAATACTCAAGCACAATTGCACAAAGCATAGAATTACGAGTTTACGACACATCCATGATACCCTAGAAAGTTCCAAAAATATTAAAAGATGCAAATGCAAGTTCGAGTTAATAGATAGCACCAAAATCCCAGAAACGTGACTAAGAGGCTAGGTCTCTAAGAGCATATCCCATGTCAATCAAGCACTGTGATGGTAGAACCATTCAGGTCATCAATCTCCTCGCGGTTATACTCTTCATCATCAGAATCATCCAAAGTCAAATCCTCTACACTATCATCCTTCTCATCATCGCTAACCTCGGATTCATATACCCATATCTCCACAATTCCACCAATTTAGTAACAAAATGACTCATTAATAATAAAATCCAAAAGCTAATGGGTAGAAAAACACGAAGATAAAGAAGAAAATACTTACAAGCTTCTCTTAGTTTCTTGCCATGGTCTCATTCTCCGTATCACTTCCACTCCTAATCTTATTCCTAGTGGTTCTATCTAGCACTTAGCCACTTCCTTGTTTTTGGCAAAACAGGATTTTCTTTCTCTCTTATCCATTCATCATCGAGGGGACATCATCCAAGCAAATCACATTTGGTATCAGATTTGTCATTCTTTTATCATGTCTTGCCTTCAACTTTTTTATATTGTACATGACGAATACCAAATCATTCATCCTCTTTTGGTACAACCTCTTTCCCCTTTAAAGTGCACCATCACAAATGCACTCCAATTTCTTTCGCACCCTGAAGAGCTATATGTAAGACTCAAAACTCGAATAGCAAACCTTTGCAATTCCGAACATTCATCTCCATACTCCTCCCACCAATCAGCTACAGTAATTAGAGTTAATAATTTGCAAAGTCAACAATCAGTTGGGTATAACTTATGAATACTAGAATTTTTCTTAATAAAAAGGATAAGATGCTCAAACCTGAACTTTTTTTAGTCCTTGATGCTACAGCATATTCATATCCAAATAAGCCTTTAGCTTTTCTAAATGCATTCATTTGGAGACCAATCATGCGTCTCTCCTTGATATCACCAACCTATCAATACAACTTAAAAGTCCATGTTTCAACTCCGTCACCTCTTTAATGTTTGGAGAGTACCGAAAATGAGGATTAACATAAGCGTCGCAGCATGCAAGGGCTTATGAAGTTGGCTTTCCCACCTTTCATCAATTATCTCCCAAATTGGCTCATAACTACATAAAACAAGGCATATCAACTATTAACTTTTAAAAGTGAAAAACAAAATATTTGGATTACAAATTTAGTTATAAATTTATTTTTACCTCTTTTTAACTTGCTTGAAGTTAGCGGCTATTCCTTCCTTTGCAAGAACCATTGCCTCATAAAGAACATCCATTGAGGGATTGTCATTTGAATCTACCAATCGAAGGAACCAAGGAACTCTCATATGAATCTACCAATAGAAGGACCTCGATAAGAGGAATGGTAACTTTCAAACAAGTAAAGAGCACTTGGCCAAAAAATCTCGAGTATCCAACACAATGGCTTGAAGTTTCTTCCCCTTTGCATTTGATGCAAACTTGCTTTTTTTTCTATTTGTCAGATGTGAACATTGTTAGCAAGCCACCATTTTGCTCATTTAGTCTCCCAAAAGTCATGTATGTCGTGGCGAATTTTGTGACAGTCGGCCTTATCAATTCAATTTCCTTAGTGAACTCTCTCATCCAAGTAAGCACCATCGGTCTAGAGTATATGAAAGTACATACCTTTCATCCCTTTCTGTTTTCACCCTATGGATATTTAACTTTTTCTTCAAAACCTCGAGCATCAAATCACAACACAACGGGCGGCGCAAGGAGTCCAACACAAATGCTTTTTGCGGCCATTAACATCTCTCTCGTTGCCATGTAGTTAGCAGCATTATCTGTTATAACTTGTATCACATTCTCCTCCCCAACCTTGTTCACAATCTCTGACATCTTATAAATAGCCTTGGCTGTTTTGCTAATTTCTGACTTATCAACGGAAGATAAGAAAAAGTCCCTTTCGGTCTATTCACCAGAAAATTGCAAATGGACCGCCTCCTTCTATCAGACCAACCATCAAACATAATAGTGCAACCGGTCTCTTTTCAATCTTCTCTAAACTCCTCAAGCATGTTCATTGTCTTATTTACTTCCGAATGCATGTATTTAACCCTGGTCTCATGGTAGGAAGGAGTTTTCAGCCCCGTCCCATATTTTCCTATCAACTCAACCGTGAGATCAAAGTCAGGATTTTTTACCGCATTAAAGGGAATGGCACTAGGGTAGAACCACTGAGCAATCTGCTGGAAAACAATCTCCTCTATTCCTTCTTGTGCACATGATTTATCGTTGTTTGTTTGGATGTCCTTTTCACAAAGTGAGTCATTGTACTCTGGCCCGAGCAGCTCCCAAAACCAGAGTTTTCAGTCGCTCGACCCCCGAAGAAGGCATCATCTTCATCATCATCAATATCATAAATCTTTCTTTTTTCTGTGCTGCTTCAAATTGAGACTGCAACAACAGCACGAAATCTGCCTTACTTCATCTTGAACTTTTTCGCAAGCCCATACATCTTTCTTTGTGCCAGCTAGATGGTGTTTAAGCCTATAACCCCCACTGTGAACTAGTTTACAATATTTGTACATGACTTTCTTATTTTTTGGCTCACCAACAGGTTCTCCATGATCCCAACCTGGTTCACTTCTATTTCCAAGAGCATTCTTTCTTTTCAATAGACCACTTCCACTAGCAGACGCCCTTTGAATTGACCACTATACAGTTAAAAAAATGCAAATGAAGCAAATATAAACCAGAAAACAAGAGAGGAGCAGTATGATTTGTACTATTGAAGCAAAAAAAGTTTTAACTGTTGAACTATTGAAGCAACTGTTGAACTGTTGAAGCAAAAGAAGTAAGGAAAATAAGTTATTTAGCTGGACAGAAAGGCCGACGACGCTTGTTGGAGGCCGACAACGCTTCTTGGAGGCCGGCAACGGTCGCCTGGTCTTTGCCTAGGCTTTCTCGAGCAAGCGCCGCCGGCCTTTCTGTCCAGGTAAACAACTTAACGCCTTTTGCTTCAACAGCTTCAATAGTTCAACTTTTTTTGCTTCAATAGTTCAAATCATATTGATCCTCTCTTGTTTTCCAGTTTGTATTTGCTTCATTTCCATTTTCTTTTACTGTACAGTGTTCAATTCAAAGGGTGTCTACTAGTGGAAGTGGTCAATTGAAAAGAAAGAATGCTCCTGGAAATAGAAGTGATCCAGGTTGGGATCATGCAGAACCGGTTGGTGATCCCAAAAAAAGAAAGTCATGTGCAAGTATTGTAACCTAGTTCATAGTGGAGGAGTTCATAGGCTTAAACACCGTCTAGCTGGTACAAAGAAAAATGTATCGGCTTGTGAAAAAGTTCCAGATAAAGAAGTTCATACCGTTGTTGTTGCAGTCTCTATTTGAAGCAGCAAAGATAAAAAGAAAGCTTCTAGTCTTTCGCTGGAATAGCCACTGCAATAGAGTCTTAGGTTGAGACCGGTTGACTTCCACCTTTTGATCGAAAGCCTCGCCGGATACCAGATGCTATCGATGCAGAGAACTATAAGAGACTACCGCGTAACATTCGTTAGGCAGGAAGGCGGATAGATTACGTGTGTTACTGGCATATGGTATCTCGAGAGCATGGTATCAATACTTCCGGATGGATTCAATAAAAGAACACCAAGCTTGCATCGACGATAGGGACTCCGTTGTTCATCGCCAGAATGCTTTTGTTGCCGCTGTCTACTTCACTTTTTATGATATTGATGATGATGATGATGAAGATGAAGCCTTCTTCGGGGGTCGAGTGACTGAAAAATCTGGTTTTGGGAGCTGCTCGGGTCAGAGGACAATGGCTCAATTTATGAAAAGGACATCCAAACAAACCACGATAAATCATGTGTACAAGAAGGAACAGAGGAACATTGTTTGCCAGCAGATTGCTAGGTGGTTCTACACTAGTGTCATTCCCTCTAATGCGGTAAAAGATCCTGACTTTGATCACATGGTTGAATTGATAGGAAAATATGGGATAGGGCTGACACCTCCCTCCAACCGAGAGATTAGGGTTAAATACTTGAATTTGGAAGTAACAAAAACAATGAACATGCTCGAGGAGTTTAAAGAAAAGTGGAAAAGGCCGGTTGCATTATTATGTCCGATGGTTGGTCTAATAGAAGGAGGCGGTCCATTTGCAATTTTCTGGTGAATAGTCCGAAAGGGACTGTTTTCTTATCTTTTGTTGATACGTCATAAATTGGCTATGCGATGTTAGAGATTGTGAACAAGGTTGGGGAGGATAATGTGATACAAGTTATAACAGATAATGCTGCTAACTACTAGGCAGCGGATGAGATGTTAATGGCGGAAAAAAAGAATTTGTATTGGACTTGGTGTGCCGCCCATTGTGATGATTTGATGCTCGAGGATTTGGGGAAAAAGCTTAATATCCATAGGGTGACAATTAAAAAGGGAAGAAAGGTATGTACTTTCATATACTCTAGACCGATGGTGCTTTCTTGGATGAGAGAGTTCACTAAGGGAATTGAGTTGACAAGGCCGACTCTCACAAGATTCGCCACGGCATAATTGACTGTGGGGAGACTAAATGAACAAAAGGACACCTTGCTAACAATGTTCAAATCTGACAAATGGAAAAAGAAGCAAGTTTGCGTCAACTGCATAGGGGAATAAAGTTCAAGCCATTGTGTTGGATACTCGAGATTTTTGGCCAAGTGTTCTTACTTGTTGAAAGCTCCCACTCCTCTTATCAAGGTCCTTCGATTGGTAGATTCAGATGAGAATCCCTCAATGGGATTTCTTTATGAGGCAATGGATCGTGCAAAGGAAGGAATAGTCGCTAACTTCAAGCAAGTCAAGAAGAGGTAAAACTAAATTTATAACTAAATTTGTAATCCAAGTATCTTTAAAAGTTAATAGTTGATCTATCTTGTTTTCTATGTAGTTATGAGCCCACTTGAGAGATAATTGATGAAAGATGGGAAAGCCAACTCCATATGCCCTTGCTTGCCGCCGCGCTTATGTTAAATCCTCATTTTCGGTACTCTCCAAACTTTAAAGAGGTGACCGAATTGAAACTTAGATTTTTAAGTTGTATTGATAGGTTGGTGGAATCAAGGGAGGAGACACGTGATTGATCTCCAAATTAATGCATTTAGAAAAGCTAAAGGCCTACTTGGAAATGAATATGCCGCAGCATCAAGGACTAAAAAAAGTCCAGGTTTGAGAATCTTATCCTTTTTATTTAGAAAAGTTCTAGTATTCATTAATTATACCCAATTGATCATTGACTTTGAAAATTATTAACTCCAATTATTGTAGCTGATTGGTGGGAGGAGTAGGGAGATGAATGTCCAGAATTGCAAAGGTTTTCTATTCGAGTTTTGAGTCCTACATGTAGCTCTTTAGGGTGCGAAAGAAATTGGAGTGCATTTGAGATGGTGCACTCTAAAAGGGGAAATAGGTTGCAGCAAAAGAGGATGAATGATTTGGTGTTCGTCATGTAAAATATAAAGTTGAAGGCAAGACATGATAAAATAATGGCAAAACCGGAACCAAATATGATTTGCTTGGATGATGTCCCCTTGGATGATAAATGGATAACGAAGAAAGAAAATCATGTTTTGCTGAAAAAAAATGAAGTGGCTAAATGTGTTACATAAAACCACTAGGAATGAGATTTGGAGTGGAAGTGATATGGACCATGAGACCGTGGCGAGAAACTAAGAGAAGCTTGTAAGTATTTGCTTTTTCATCTTCGTAGTTTTATACCTGTTATTTTTTGGAATTCATTATTAATGAGTAATTTTGTTACTAAATAGGTGGAGATGAGGAGATGGGGGTATATGAGTCTGAGGTCAGCAATGATGAGGAGGATGATGGTGTAGAGGATTTGACTTTGGATGATTCTGATGAAGAGTATAATCACGGGGAGATTGATGCCCTACATGACCCAAATGATTCCACCATCACAGTGCTTGATTGACATGGAATATGCTCTTAGAGACCTAGCATCTTAGTTATGTTTCTAGGATTTTGGTGTTAGCTATTAACTCAGACCTTGCATTTGCATCTTTTATTATTTTTGGAACTTTTTAGGTTATCATGGAGAGGGATAAGGAAGGAGGCACTTATACAGACATGGGAGTTAACTGAACTTCCAACATGGAAAAGGGCACTTCATAACAGGTAAGTATATCGTTTTAAGAATAAATCTGATGGAAGTAAACGGTACAAGGCAAGGCTTGTTGTGAAGGGGTACCAACAAAAGCAGGGAATTGATAATTCTCATATATGTTCTCCTGTGGTGAAGCTTAGGACTATCAGGTTGGTGCTGAGTATGCTCGCTACAGAAGAGTTACATCTTGAGCAGTTAGATGTAAAGACTGCATTCCTCCACGGTGACTTGGAGGAGAAATTATATATGCATGAACCAGAGGGTTTCGAGGTACAGGGGAAGGAAAATCTTGTGTGTAGGTTGAAGAAGAGTTTGTATGGTCTGAAACAAGCTCATCGGTAGTGGAACAAGAAATTAGATAGTTTTATGTGCAGCTTAGAGTACACGAGATGTTATGCAGACCATTGTTGCATTGTTAGAAAGTTTGATGGCTCCTGCATTATCTTGTTATACGTTGATATGTTGATTGCTCGATCCAGTTTGGAAGAGATTAACAACTTGAAGAAGAAATTGTCTACACAGTTTGCCATGAAGGACGTGGGCCCTGCAAGTCAGATTCTTGGTATGAGGATAGTCCGAGATAGAGCCAGAGGTACTCTATATTTGTCCCAGATAGAGTATGTGAAGAAGGTACTGAGCAGATTCATCATGGATCAGGCTAAGCCTGCGAACACTCCGTTGGGGAGTCATTTCAGATTTGAGTAAAAAGGATTCACCGAAGACATTTGAAGAACGAGAACACATGGGTAAGACTCTATATGCCTCAGCTATTGGTTCGTTAATGTATGATATGGTTTGTACTAGGCCAGAGCAGTGGGAGTTGTGAGCGGGTACATGAACATTGGAATGCAGTTAAAAGGATCTTAAGATACTTGAGAGGTTCTTCGGGTACGTGCTTGTGTTTCGGTGCAGGTGATTTGAAACTTAAGGGTTTTGTTGATGCTGAACTTGCTAGTGATCTTGATAAGAGGAAGAGTACTACAGGGTATGTGTTCACCTTGGGTGGTACGGTAGTGTCATGGGGTTCTAAATTTCAGAAAATTGTTGCTCTTTCAACAACGGAAGCTGAGTATATTGCTATCACGAAAGCTGCAAAGGAGAGGGTATGGTTGCAACGGTTCTTAGCAGAGTTGGGGAAGATAGAGGAGAATGGCACGCTTCATAGTAACAGAGTGCTATTTTTCGTGCTAAAAATCCAACGTTCCATTCTAAGGCCAAACATATTGAGACGAAGTATCATTTCATCCGTGAGTTACTTGATGATGATCAACTACAGCTTAAGAAGATTTTTGGAAGTGAGAACCCAGCAGACATGTTCACAAAGGTTGTTATCGTTTAGAAACTAAAGTTGTGGGCAATGGATCTTTTTTGAAGAAGATGATTTGAGTTGCAGGGATGGAGCTTAATTGGGTCTGGTACATGATGTTGAACCAGTCTCCAAGTGGGAAAATTGCTGAGGTGGAGCCTGGTTTGTGGCGCGACCTGTTTTATGAACTGACCCGGTTCATGTTTTGGTACCACCCGAAAAAGGAGACATGAATCGTGGAGCGAAGGATTGGGCCGAAGCGATCACGGACATGTCTCACGGGCCCCCAAAAAAAATATTTTGACCTGGTTTGACCCGTGTGGGCTTGGATCCGGACAGGTTTAATAGGTCGTCTATTTATAGAGTTCTTAGGGTTTGTAGCAAGTATGTTAAGCGTTTTTTATTTCGCTTGTAATTCTCTCTGAGATGTTTCGTCTGTTTTTAGTGAAATCTTGGCAACTCCGTGGATGTAGCTTGTTTTGCCGAACCACATATATCTGTGTGTTTAGTTCTTTCTTTCGGCATCTTTCGTTTTTTCACAACAGCATCTCATCTTAATACTCCTCGTAACCTTGTCTCATTAGCTCTCTAAGTCTATCATACGCCTTTTTTTAATTCTCGAAGTGAAGGTTTTTTTCTAGTTTTTCTACAATACGTTTAAGTGAGAGCATGGCCTCTATAATCGATCATGGCATTGGCATAAAAACAGTTTAATTGTTTTTTACTATTTCCTCGTATGTTAATCCTGCTTCAATGACACACATGCAAACCTTCATTCATGACTCATAAGTTCGAGGATTGGATAATTCGAGTAACTTTGAGTACCCCCAACTTTGAGTACCTCCCGATTCTTATAACCAATGTACTTGTCTACTCTGAAATACTCTCGCACTTACATTTATTTACAAAGTAGTCGACCATAGTACCCTCTGTCACCTATCAACTACCATATTTCGAAGGGAATCTGACCAGCTACAGCTTTTCCAACTTCATTTTCTTCAAAACAACCTCTATTTCACTAGTCACGCGAGTCCATTTGTATTTTGGGCACACTAAGCCGTCAAATCACCTAAGTTCAAGTCGCTGAAATTCTACACCTAAGCTGGAACAACACATCTAGATTGTGATACTTAGGAGCAGAAAACTTAGCGAAGGGGGGAAATTTATATAGATAATAAGTAGAAGAGAAAAAGCAAAGGTAAAGACAAAGTACAGTAAACCCCTGGCCAGAATCCTACTGAAGCCCTGCACTTTTGTATTGGACACAGAAAACCCTGCACAATTATCATTTTACAACAATTTCCCCAAAGCCCTAACTGCTTGATTTCTTTTATCGGGCCATATTTGTTTTTTTCTTATCTTCTCTCTCTCCTGAGTCTCATCACAACCACCACCTCAACCGTGACCATTGCCACCATCCTTCTCTATCTCTTCCCCTCTCTGCTCTCTCTTATTCTCTCACGCACCCTCTATTCTCTCATCACCACACCATGAACCTGTCCCAAACCCAACAAATGGCCGCAAGCACAACCCAAATCATACTCACACCACGAAATAACTTCAATCATCAAAATACAACCCTCCACACTCATGGACAACCAGATTCTAGACTTACCAAGTCACAGCACTGTCTATTGAAAAATCAAAAGGGAGAGAAATTAGGGATTCTTCACACCACCAGAAATTAGTGTTACCACAATTCCCTCTTACCCCAGCGATTTGCAAATTGGACCACGCATTCCGAAACATGGAACACTAGTGATCCAGATCCCTAAATTCGGCGATCCGAAAATTGTTTCAGTTTTTTCACCTCAAGTGTCTATATATAGTAGGCGAAAGTAAATTTAATTTGCTTCGAGATATTCATTTTTAGAGTTTTGACTTCAAATATTGCATATGATGCTCCATTTTGTACTTAGTAATTTGCCAAAAATGGTGAAACCCCTACCAAGGTATCCAAAGAAGCCTACCCCTATGGTACCGACTTCCACAGTGTATTGCACTCCCATTCCATGAACCGGAATGAACAGTGTTCCAGGTAACTTAGGTTCTCTCATCACCACACCGTGAAATTGTATGGTACCAACCCAACAAAGGACCACAAGCACAACCCAAAGCATACTCAGCACCACAAGATCACTTCAATCACCAAAACACAACCCTCCACACTCATGGGCACTACCAGATTCTAATTAACCAAATCACAAAACTGCCTGTTGAAAAATCAAAAGGGAGGTAAATTAGGGATTCTTCTGCACCACGAGATTCCTAATTCTTCCCGTAAGACTGGAACAAATAAATAAATCATCTAAATTTTGAGACTCCAACAAAACAAAAATCACAATTTTAGAACTTAGAACTGAAGATCCCAATTTCCAGGTTTGATTGTAGGTCCAATCTGGGTACGATTTGGGCGTTCTTCAAATTGAGTTCGACTGGTTGTTCTTTGGTATGAAATCAATGTGGCTGTAATTTTATTTGGGTTGCTCTTCTCTAATTTAGGGGATTTGTGTTCTCCGGTAGAGGGGTCGGCCTGGGGGTTCAATTTGATACCCAACGAGGTTGGTCTGAATTTTGATTAGGTATGATTTGCAATTGATGCCTGGGGTCATCGGCGATGAAGATGGATGTAACTAACAGGGAAGGTGGGTTGTCAAGGTGCCAGTCACTATGGTGTGGGTTTGTGATTTTGGGACCAACATTGATGGGTATGGTGCTTGATGAAATTGTTGATGACAAGTGAGGTTGGCAATTGATGGTGTGGCGGTCTCAGATTTGGGTTTTCTTGTTGCTGCAGGTAGTCGAAGAGTGTAGACTTGATGGTGGGTGGGTGATGGTGTAGTGTGTACATGTTATTATGGTTTGATGGTGGGTGTATAGGACTATAGGTTGACGAATATGTCAAGGGGCGGAGAAAGAGGGCCGGGAAGAGAAAGGGTGTGGGTGTTGTGTGTATGAGAGAGAGAGAGAGGGTGAGAGAGAAGGATGGTGGGGGTTGTTGGTGGTGGTGAGGAGACTCTGGGGAGACAAGATTGGAAAAGACGAATATGCTCTTGATTCCATCGAACAAACCAAACTTAATACAATTGTTCTGAAACTATATTAGTGCACGGGGTTCGTATCCAATTCGTTTGTGCAATAAGTAGGAATTGGGGCATCTTGCAGGGGGTTTACTTTACTTTGTTCAGAAAGAAAATGTTGAAAGAAGAGAAGACTAACGTCTCATCTTCTTGTATCGAGCTTTATTGGAACCCCGAATGGATGATTTTTGACGACTTGTCTTCACTGAACTGCCTGAATCATCTACATACTCTGCATTCCAGTTCATTCTTCCATCCACTTGTGAGTAATCCTGTATGTAAGTGGGGAAAGAGCAGACTCAGATAACAATAATGATAATCATTCTACCCACTGCAAGGTGATAAATTGAAACTGAATCATGGAAATACAGGTGGAAGACAGCCTCCAGCTCTCTAAATATATAAGATAGAATAAAAACAATTTAAGTTCGGGACCCTTAACAAACTTCCCAAAATCATGGAAAATATGCTCTCGCAAGATCAAGCTTCTCTGAGGTCATTGGCTTAACTGTCAATTACTTTGAGCGGTTTCCTGCGTAAATATTTACCCTCACACCCCTTGTACCACATCTTATCACTTTTATAATAGGACAAAAAAAAAAAAAAAAAAAAAAAAAAAAAAAAAAAAAAAAAAAACTTACAAGATTCTCCTTTGGCCACTTAAGTCCTTGTGGTTTCCAATTGGATACAAAACCCGCGCACTATTCAAATGTGGGAAAATGTGCCACAAAACTTGAACACCATTAGTCTTGTTAAACATGATCAAAGGAAAGAACGGACTTTTTCTCCATATTCTCTCGATCTCACACTCTGCTCTCTATCCCCTTCAGAATACCCATCATCAACAACCACCGCCACCATCACCGCAACCCTCTCTTCCTCTTTCTCACCTTCTCTGCTCTCTCTCTCACCTCTGTTTTCTCTCACCCGGTATCAACTCAATCCACCAACACACAACCCAATTACTCACCCTCTGTCTGATCAGAACCGACAAGAACACCAACCCCAACACTCGCCTTCTCTCTTGTCTCCTTCTCTGGCACCTAAATCGACCAACCAATTTGACAACCCATCAACATATTCTTCATCAACTCCAACAAAAAACCAACCTGAACCAGCCAAATTGACCGCAATACCGCCAGTTCTCAACCGCAATGGCTCAATGCTAAATCGTTACTCACAGTTTCTTGTGGCCGCACTCGCTTGTGCCAAGTCGCTAGATTTGAGTGTGATCCCTTTCATGAGTGATGGTCAGAGTTGTTTGACTTATAATTTTCGGTCATCCCCTTATATTGAAGCCACAAATCATCAAAGGAAGGTCGATTTTGGAAGTTCAGATTCTTCTTTTGGTTTAAAACTATGAATTCCGCAGGTTTCTACTTTGAACGATTAATTGGGGGTTTATTTTCTGTTAAATTGGGGATTTAATTGATGTCAGGTTTCTAGCTTCAAGTTTATTCTGTTGTTAATTTCTGAGTTTGGTGGCTGTTAACCTATCCAATACAACGCTATTTGATGTGTTAGATGAAGTATTGAATCAAGTTCATAGTTTTACGTGGAGGTGTGTTGAGGAGGTTGAGAAAAGTAATCTGGTTCTTCGATCATATTTTTTGAACATTTGATGACATATTTCTGGATCACCATCACGGAGAGAGAATTTCTGTTGGTGAACCCTAGCAGGCTGGGTCAGTTTTGAGTCCGTTTTCAGACTGATAGAAATAAGTCAATCTAGTTTACAATGTATAATCGGCTCGGGCTTAGGTTTAACTACTGAAGACATAGCAAATTTTCAGTTTAGTGGCCTGTGACTGGTCCACTTCGGGTTCGACTTTCAGGTCTTATTACCTCAAACTTCGCTCTAGTTCTTTTCTGTCCCTCTGTTCCAATCATCTCCGTCCTCATTCTAACTGAATCGTGAAGGTAAATTTACTTCCTCTGCTAGAGCAATCAGGGTTCGTAGCAAATATGTTGAGCGTTTTCTGATTTCGCTTGTAATTCTCTCTTGAGACGTTTGCATTTGTTTTAGTTAAATCTCTGCAACTCCGTGGACGTAGGATGTTCTTGCCGAACAACATAAATATGTGCTTTTGATTCTTTCTTGTTTGCGTATTTCGTTTTTCATAACAGGTGGTGCATCTGTGTTGATCAGGATGAGATGGTGATAATGGGTGGAGTAATGGTGGTGGTTGGTTGGAACTGGTGGACTTCTCAAGAGAGAGAGAGAGAGAGAACAAAGGAGGTGAGAGAGAGAGCAGAGAGGTTGAGTGAGAGGGAGAGGATGGTGACGGTAGTGGTGGTGGTTGGTGTTGACTGGTGAGAATACTCATGGAAGAGGGAACAGAGAGGGTGAGGGAGAGGATGAGGTAAAAAGTCCGTTTTCCCTTGATTTCATCCAGTCTTCCCACATTATAAAGTGCAGGGAGTCTTGCGTCCAACTAAAAATTATAGGGCATAAGTGAGCAAAGGAGCATCTTGCAAGCGGGTTTACAGTACTTTTTCTGTTATAATAATTCCATGTACTTGGTGAACTACGAGTAATTTTTTTCAATGACCCTTGCCAAATAATATAATTCCAACGAACATTTTATTCTGATACAGGCTGCGTTGGATCCCAGTGGCTTCTTCCATGCGGTACATACACCACCATCAATTATCAAGCACTAGGCTACAATCTAGAACCAAACTTTATTGATAGCACAGACTACATAATCGTTAACCAGCTCGAAACCAAGGACTTGATGACCCAACCTTCACACCGCCATTATTCAATTAATTAACTTGAGCTTCTAACAGCCACCAACGTCCAATTCCATCTCCTATCATGTCAATGAGGATTCAGAACTTCAGGATTCTTGTTATTACCTGCCATTGTACTGATTCTGTCATAGATAACGTCCCCACGTAATAGCAATTTTGGATTCATTAAAGAAATTGATAGTTGCTGATCCTAGCGAGAGAAACATGGAAGGAACAGATAGATGAATAGAGATCAGAAAGCCAATTCGAGAAAGGAAAGAAAATCAAAACCATGTGCCCAAAATTGTGTTGGGTTTCATCACAAAGACGACAAGCAATGAAACCCATTTTTTAGAAAATCTTCCATGGCCAGATTAGCGAACGAATCTTATGGGGAGCAAGCCACAGAAAATAAAATTTTAGAAATGAAGAAAAGGAAGACTTGAAGTGGTTCACCGGGAAAAATTTGTTTTCCGTTGATCTGCTATTGCTTCTCCAAAGTGGAACACTGGTTTTCCTAGGTCGACTTGGAGGGGACTGAGTTTGGTTCTCACCGTTTTCCAAGCAAGCAAGTTTTAATAGGTTCTTCTGGGTGGTTGGGAGGATTGTTCAGTAAATCCACCCAAGGAGCTGATATCAACCATGTCATCCAACCTGGCTTACGGAGGGTTAATCTGTGGGTACTAACTTTGTGTTAGGTATTTAAGCAAAAGATAATCGTGTGGCTAGATTTTGAGTTAATCTGGTATAAATTTTGTATTGCCATAGTTCAGTAATTAAATTGACCAAAATACAATCGAACAACATTAGTCCTTACCAAAGCCAGGATAGGTTTGCAAGCTAGGGAGGTTGCATAAATAATTCAGAGTTATACCTCGATCTCAGATGGGAATTTGATGAAATAGACTATATGTGGCAGGAAATCGGTTTTTAATCAGGTAAACATCTGCCCCACGTATCTACTGAATAGAAAACTGATGCTGTAATTTTATGAATTATGTGCACAAGGAATTCCCTTGTCCTTTTGTGATCAATATTTTGGCATATGAATTTGCTTTTGAATACAAATTGTGTAAGTCCAATGAATACTAGAAGATGAAAAGCACTCAACCTTTCAAACCAGGAACAAAAAGGAGACCTACTAAAATGAGAAACCTGCGGAGAGTGTACACAAGAGGCGGGGACGAAGTACATGTGTAATGCAATCCTACCTCAAGTGTAACCTTTGAGTAGCCTTTGTAAAGAATGTCTTTAAGAGCTCTCTTTGCATCAGCACGCTTTTGACGAACTTCAAATCTGATATATTTCTGTAACCGACAATAATAACACTGTTAGCATAGGAGTACCAAGAAAAATATAAAGGCATTAAACAATACAAGATACAACTGATTTAAGATGGATGAAGGCTAAACTACACAAACTTTAACTTGCCCTGCGAAGTGCGGAAAGATGTGTTATCCCAAATTACTTTTTCATCAACCAACAATTCTTTGGATGAGTCCAGACCATTTGATGTTAGATGTATCTTCGCCAGATCAATTGACAGAGAATGTGAAGCCACAGAATTAAAAATTAGGCATCCAAAAGACAGACTTCCCTAAATCTTGTTTTTGCTTTCAGACTGTGGGAGGGTCTCTAAGAGTTTTTAATGTAGCACTGTATCAAGATATCAACTTTTCTTTTTGACGTCTCTTCTCTTTCTTTTAGCCTTTTTGCTAATGATTTAGTGATAATTAAGAGGTTGGAAGATGTATTTATACGCTACACAGTAATGATTTCTTTATAACTTCTTTCAAACTCTTTGGTGAAGAAGCTATACGTTCAATTAATCCAACTCTGAACATTTAAGAGCTATCAAGCTACATCATAGAGATCTCCAGGTACTTCGATCACAAATATTTATATATATGTACATATATATAACTTGTTATATATAGTTATATACGTATATATACGTATATATATATATATATATAACAATTTACACAGTTACACACTTTTCATGGAATGCTGTAAATTTTGGATACCTTTGATGGCTGTTCGCTGGATTTGTTACCCTGCAATCAGTTCACCAATCAAATTTCAATTTCCGGTCAAATGAGCTAGTGAACTTACCCCAAACAGAAATCACACGCAGAACCATAAAGATAGTGTATCTATTAAGCACATTGAAAACAATGGAGGAAACGTTTTACGGTGTATCTATGAAGCGCATTGAAAACCATGGAGGAAATCTTCTAGGGTACCACGCCCAAAGCACTATTACAGATTCATAATTCTGAATGGCCCAACGGAATCATTGTCATAGAACAGGATGAATACTCCTTGTAGCCAGTACCAAAAAGTTGTCATATGGGAATCGGCAAGCTGCACTAAAATGGACCTCCGATGCTTATCTTAATTCTTTTTCTAGCCTTCACAAAGGTATTTGCACGAAGAAAATTCTAGAGTTAATTTCACGGAACAGAAAATATATAGAAAGTGTAAATTAAACCTGACTCCAAAGTGTCTGTTAACGAGAAGGAGAAGGTCTGACACGGGAAACCTGAAAAATCTACAACTATTTTCCATTTAGATAGGATCCAAAATCCATGTTCCAATACTGCTTTCCGTTCCCATGTCACTGATCACGGTATGATGCACGTATCAGATCACATATTCACATATATCGGCAACCATGCTGTCCATAGGAACTGAGAACTTACCCTTTTATGTAATTTTTGAGGTAAATTTGTGTAAAATCATTCGTAATTAGCATTCCTTGGTTCCTAGTAAACGTAATTCCTACCAGGAAACGTTCCAAAGAAGCCTACCCTTATCATAACCCGTACTGAGACCTATCCTAATCACCATTCCACGTACCACAGCGTTAAATGATCCTGGTAACATAGATCTAAAAAAACAAAATACACTGGGAAGAAACATTCTTGGAATAACTAATTTCTTGATCCAGATTCTTGAAACGAGATAAGAGAACCATTTGCCATTATATCAATAGTAAGTTCCCACAGATTCATATGATACAAAAATTATTGGTTTTACTCAAAATTAACTTAATGTCTTAAACAGTGTATTTTTTTTAAATGACTCCGGGAGTATTTTCTTCTTAACTCTCCTTCTAGTTTAGTCATCTTATCATTTTCGTCCTTCCTAAGTATAACCTCCAGTGAATTTGATACTTGATTATTCCAAGTCGAACATCACAAATCAGGGCAAAATTGAACATTTCATCTTGATAGAATAACTAAATGGGACAAACCTTCAATTTCTACAAAATATCAAAAGTAATATGAACCACGCTGATTATCCATAAAAGGGTTATACACGACCAACCGAATCAAACACAAGCCTCCAGCTACCCCACCCAATGAAATACAAATAATTATGCTTGCTAACCATGAACTAACATATGTATCTGAGACTGCATTCTAAGTCACTATTGGCACAAAAGAAATGATGAAGAGTCTAAAAAGTGAAATTCTTATCTTGGTAGAAAGAAAACAAAGTGATGAAATTAAGGTAATTTAAGCTATATAGGAACACGAATTTGATGAATTGGCTCAGCAGAGGAACAAATTATTAGGTCACAATTTGATTATTCTTTAAAGTGACGAAGAGAACTCACGAAGTTTTGCTTCTCCTGACGCCTATTGGATAAAGTCGGAGTGCAGTGAAAAAGGGCCAATTGGGTAGTCGTCGTCGTCTTGACGAATGAATCCTTGAGAGCCAAAATGTTTCTCCATCTAGCTAACACTTGCATTGAATTACTCAGTCGCAGAGGAAGAAACCCACCCTGTTTGAATAGTACGCAAAAGGACGAATGTCAATTGCATTACGAGTAAGAATTACTTCATGGCAATTAGGTTTCTGGTTTGCCACATCATACCGGTCAGTTCTAGAGACCTACCGCGAGAACGAGAGAATGGTCCGGATCCTGGAAAAGTCAAAAAAATTGGCAAAGAAAGTGAGCGGTTTGGCTGTGTTGCTCTTTGCTCAGACTGAGGTTACGATTTCTGAGAAACAAACTCACCCCAAACTACACGAAAGAATTGTTGTGCTACCCCTCTGGCGAATTGGTCTTTGAAAACTACCCTCCTCTCCCTTATGTTTACTTGTTGCCCTGATTTTAGGTTAACCATGGTAACTAACTCAATTATCTTTTAATTAATTTTCATTTTAAAACAAAACTCTCTCTTCTCTCTTCTTTACAACGGGGACGTGAGACTTGTTTGCTCGTCCCCGTTGTTTCTCGTCCCAGTTAATGCTAGTCCCTGTTTGTATTCCCTCGTCTCATTCTTGATTGCTCGTCTCAGTGTGGCAATATACTGAGACGAGAGTTTTTGTGATACCCTTGAATTTTGGGGGTATTCTTAGAAGTTTATGGAATGGCGTGGACCATTATTTAATTTTATAAAAGTAACTTTTTATATTTAAAACTATAAATATATTTCTCTTTATAGTTTTTATTATGTTTATTATAAATATCTGGTTATATTATATTTTGTGTATGTATAAATATTTATTAGAAAAAAAAAAAAAACTTCTTTTTTATATTATTAAAAGTTATAGTAGTGTTTAGGTTGTG
Source organism: Linanthus parryae (assembly GCA_023055425.1). NCBI lineage: Eukaryota > Viridiplantae > Streptophyta > Magnoliopsida > Ericales > Polemoniaceae > Linanthus > Linanthus parryae. Next base: position 76,685,593 of record JALGPY010000001.1, read on the forward strand.
AGTTTACGGCGTGTCGTGTAACATTTTATACGTGACCAACACGAAACGTTTTAGTTAATTTTACGTGGTGGACCACCGCGATGCCTTGTACATGTGCCGCACCCTAAAAACTCTCATGTCATCTTCCCCAACCTCACTAACCCACGGACTGTGAAGTCCCTCTCCGACTCCAACACCGCCCCGCCATCCCCGCCTCCACACACCACCCCCATGACCCAAATTCCGCCCCGATTCACTCCTAATTCTACCCGAAGAAGAATTTGACCCGAACTCGGATTGTATCTCGCCAATTTAGCATCCCAGATCAAACCCGAAATCACCTCTGTCGGTCTCCACCTTCCGGCCGGACTCTCCTCACGAAGCTTATAAAAACCCACCTGCGAATACCCAAAATCTCACACCCCTCATCTCTCTCACGATCTCTCACTCAATCTCTCTTTGCTCTCTCCCGTCGAGTTGCCGAAGCAAACCCAGCTCCGGCAAAGCTGAAGCCGCTGCCGTCCCCTTTTCGTCGCCGGCTCTGTCCTGTCGTGCGACGTCGTCACCGTCGGCCTCATCACCGCCATCATCGTCGCCAATCGCCGTCGTCATCCTGTTATCCAATCGGTAACTCCGTCGTGAAATATTTTTTTTCTCTATCTGCATATACATAGATATATAAGTGTGTGTGTGTGTGTGTTGGTGTCTCGGGTGAATCACTGTGTGTGTGTGGGGGGGGGGGGAATGAGAAGAAGAAGAAGTGAACAAAAATGAAAGAAATCAAAAGTGGGTTTTGTGGTCTGTAAGTGGTAGGGGTGGTTCTAATAATAGTAGTAATAATATTTTATTATAGTAATAGTAGTAGTAGTAAATAATAGTCATAGTATTAGAGGTAATGTGAAAATATTATATAGGGTCTTATACATAGAAGAAGTATATAGTAAGATTACTGGCTTTTAGTAGTCATTCAGTTACTTATTTATTTATTTATTTATTTATTTACTTCTATTTTCTTAAGTGTGTGTGTGTATATATATATCGTATTTCAGATTTTATAAGGAAAATTACGGTTGTCGTAAATAATAACTTTTCGGTTCAACCCAATTTTCAGAAGAATACACAAGTTTTTATAAATTTAATATTAATTTTTCTCAAAATGTATAGTTGTTAAGTCAAATTTTCACTTAAATAAATTATATCTAGCTTCTTAAAAATTAAGCAATGTTTCAGGAATATTAAACGGAATTTTTTTTTCAATTTTTTTTTTATAAACAACTATTTCCTTACTAAATTTAAGTACTAACTTTATTTATGATTTATAAAATACAGTTCGGTTTTGGGAGGTTAGTGGGGGTTACTATTGCATTTCATATAGGACTTTATGCACTATTGTCGTGATAATTGAATGATAATTAGGACTATTTGCTATTGTAGACGCCAACTTCCTAGACGACAAATTTGTGGAGGATCCGTATTACTAGGACTTTGTTTGCTTTCGTGTGACGAGCTCTCTTCATTCCAGGTAAGTTCATGCGTGCAACACCTTTAACTATCAAACTGTGTATTTGCGTGAGTTATTTCCTAAACTGTGAACTACTATATCTTTCAAATACTCAAAATATTTTACAGGTGGATTGTGAAGCAATGTGTTTTACTCAACCTTTTGAATCAAATATTACTCTTGTGAAATTGTGAAAGAATAATGAACGATAAATGAAATGGGACGATGTACAGAGGATGTGCGTGGAGGCTACGGCCGGGGACACATGAGTTGATTCCCCTCGGGTGCTAATCCAAACGAGATTACATACCCGGCCCCCGTGATTGACATATACTGCTATGATACAGTCGCGGGGTTATATAAAAGGCGTGAAAGCTTTGAGTACTACTTATGCATGTGTAGGTCACTACGGTATAGGGGTGTCGACACTAAAGGTCTAATAGTTGTCTAGGGAGAATTGGGACGGTGATATCCCAAAAGATACCCTATTTATTATTTATTGCATCGTGACCTCTCTGTGGGCATTCGTTACCCGCTGGGCTATAACATGCCTCAGCTGAACAAATGATTAATGTTTTGATTAGGCTACTGGTTATAATTCATCTTGGTCATTCAAACATCTCTTGTTAATACCTCTTGTTTATATTTCATGTTAGACAAAACTCTTGTTTTACATGTTGTAGTTTGAGCTTACTCAGTTTTTACTGATAAACGTTTTTCGCGGTCGGCTTTCGCTATTTTAAAACCCGCATGTCGGGAATAAGGCAGGGGAACGCGCACACATGAGCTGGAGACTAGGAATCGCTGCTAGGATATTTCTCATTTATCTAGGAAGCATTTTATTCACAATTTAGATTTGAACAATTGAATAAGGAGGATTTCTCCGGTTTTCATTAATAAATGCGATTTCAGATTATCGTTTGGTTGTGCTAGCGAGGAACCGGGGTTCCAGGGTTGTTTCAGGTTGTATCAGAGCCGACGGTTCCAACTCTAGTGAGACCTTTCGATTTCCAACATATAAAGATTAATCATAAATTCAACCTTTTCAAAAATTTGAAATGAATATAGGATAACTAAATTGAAAATAAAACTAAGTAAGCCGGGGAATAGTGGGGTAGTTTATTACTTGTCTCTTATTATTATATTATACTTGGTGGAACTATCATGTATTGTCTAAACGTTTTATTGTGTTGTCTCTTCACCTGCCTCGTGGTGTGAACATTGATATGTGTGTCCGTCATTACTTGTTGTTGTACTTGTTACTTTTCGAGCCAATGAGTGATGCACCTGGACTTTAGAACCTAGTGAGACTTTTCTTGCCTCTTTACCAAATCACATCATACCCTAGTGTTATATGTGTGTGATATTGGGTTAGAACTGTATTAAGTAAGGTCACATTTATAAGGTACAATGCGATTTGCCAACCCCCACCACTATTATACCAGGAGTCGCAGGAACTAACCAGCAACAATGAACCAAGGAGGTCAGCAAGGTCAACAAGTCGGACAAGTTCCACCTGTGGACCCGGTTGAATTCCAAGAGATGCGGCAGGCAACTCTAGCTCTCACCCAAATCCTACAAAATACCCACAATGGGGGAAATGTGATGAGCAAGGTAGCTGAACTCCGCCCGGACTTCTTTTATGTGACAGATGACCCCACTACCTTGGAAAATTGGATCAGGGACTTCAGTGAGGTTGCCTTGAGGATCAGCGTGTTGGAGTAGCCATCTTCTACTTCAAGAAAGAGGCTGACGACTGGTGGTCAGCTAAGGGAGAAAAACTTCTTGCCCAGCAGGAATTTGGCTGGGAACAGCTAAAAGTAGCATTGCGCGAGCGTTTCTATCCCGACCATGTCAAGGATAGGAAGTTCAACGAGTTCATGAATCTCAGACAGGGGACCGACAGCCTATCGGTGTATCACAAAAAGTACATGAAACTGATGAGGTTCGGGGGAGAACTGGTGCCAACTGAGGCAAAGAAGATCAAAAGGTTTCTTGGAGGCCTACACTTCAAACTTCGAATGGTTTTAGGAGCAATAAAATTTGATACCCTCATGGATTCCTATGGAGCAGCTCAGAACATCCAGGATATAATCGACGAGAACAATGACGAAAGTAAAAAGAGGAAGCCCGAAGCACCGGCAACACCTAGTACTGGGAACAACAGCGGAGACAAGAAGCATCGCCCCAACCCAAACCCTCCCAATCAACATGTAGAAGCTGGCACGAATCGTGTCTACCACTGCAATCCATGTGGCAATAACCATCCAGGGGTGGACTGCAAGGGCGAAAAAGTGACTTGCCTGCACTGTGGAAAGAAGGGACACCGCAGGTACGAGTGTGTGGCGAAGAGACACAATAATTCCAACAACTATGGAAACTTCAATGGAGGAGGTAATGGAGGTAACAACTATGGTGGGGGTTACAACAATTGGAGGAACAACAACGGAGGGAGGTATAATCAAGGCAACAATTGGCAAGGTGGAAATGGCTATAATAATCGGACCCAAGGAGACAATGTCGCGACAGCAACAACAACACCATCTATGACACAAGCAGCTACGACTCGTGGCGCGGCTGGGACCATCAATGTCAAGAATCCGACCCAAGCAGCACAGGCCAACGTAGTAACTGGTACATCCTATCCACCCATCGTCAGTTTATTTGATTATGGAGTCTTTTTCCTTCATATCGTCACCTATTACCTACTACTACCTCGTGTAACTATCTAGACTTCGAATCTTAAAACCTTGGGACACCATTTTCCTTTGAATTATACTCAGATACCTAGAATTGAGACTACCATAATAACTGGTTTAGCGATTTCAAAAACCAATATCGATCGTGACCAAAGTGACGGGGACGTCACTCCTTTAAGGGAGATGTGATTTAACAGCCGTACATTCCACTTACCCGTCCTGTTTCGTATTACATGTCTTGCTATTACTTGTGCATTACAACTGCATACTTGCATCGGGGAGTTAGTTTAAGCTTCGGGGACGAAGCTTTGTTTTAAGGGAGATGTGATGTGATACCCTTGAATTTTGGGGGTATTCTTAGAAGTTTATGGAATGGCGTGGACCATTATTTAATTTTATAAAAGTAACTTTTTATATTTAAAACTATAAATATATTTCTCTTTATAGTTTTTATTATGTTTATATAAATATCTGGTTATATTATATTTTGTGTATGTATAAATATTTATTAGAAAAAAAAAGAGAACTTCTTTTTTATATTATTAAAAGTTATAGTAGTGTTTAGGTTGTGAGTTTACGGCGTGTCGTGTAACATTTTATACGTGACCAACACGAAACGTTTTAGTTAATTTTACGTGGTGGACCACCGCGATGCCTTGTAAATGTGCCGCACCCTAAAAACTCTCATGTCATCTTCCCCAACCTCACTAACCCACGGACTGTGAAGTCCCTCTCCCTCTCCGACTCCAACACCGCCCCGCCATCCCCGCCTCCACACACCACCCCCATGACCCAAATTCCGCCCCGATTCACTCCTAATTCTACCCGAAGAAGAATTTGACCCGAACTCGGATTGTATCTCGCCAATTTAGCATCCCAATTCAAACCCGAAATCACCACCGCCGGTCTCCACCTTCCGGCCGGACTCTCCTCACGAAGCTTATGAAAACCCACCTGCGAATACCCAAAATCTCACACCCCTCATCTCTCTCACGATCTCTCACTCAATCTCTCTTTGCTCTCTCCCGTCGAGTTGCCGAAGCAAACCCAGCTCCGGCAAAGCCGAAGCCGCTGCCGTCCCCTTTTCGTCGCCGGCTCTGTCCTGTCGTGCGACGTCGTCACCGTCGGCCTCATCACCGCCATCATCGTCGCCAATCGCCGTCGTCATCCTGTTATCCAATCAGTATCTCCGTCGTGAAATATTTTTTTTCTCTATCTGCATATACATAGATATATAAGTGTGTGTGTGTGTGTGTTGGTGTCTCGGGTGAATCACTGTGTGTGTGTGGGGGGGGGGAATGAGAAGAAGAAGAAGTGAACAAAAATGAAAGAAATCAAAAGTGGGTTTTGTGGTCTGTAAGTGGTAGGGGTGGTTCTAATAATAGTAGTAACAATATTTTATTATAGTAATTGTAGTAGTAGTAAATAATAGTCATAGTATTAGAGCTAATGTGAAAATATTATATAGGGTCTTATACATAGAAGAAGTATATAGTAAGATTACTGGCTTTTAGTAGTCATTCAGTTACTTATTTATTTATTTATTTATTTACTTCTATTTTCTTAAGTGTGTGTGCATATATATCGTATTTCAGATTTTATAAGGAAAATTACGGTTTTCGTAAATAATAACTTTTCGGTTCAACCTAATTTTCAGAAGAATACACAAGTTTTTATAAATTTAATATTAATTTTTCTCAAAATGTATAGGTTTTAAGTCAAATTTTCACTTATATAAATTATATCTAGCTTCTTAAAAATTAAGCAATGTTTCAGGAATATTAAACGGAGATTTTTTTTCAATTTTTTTTATAAACAACTATTTCCTTACTAAATTTAGGTACTAACTTTATCTATGATTTATAAAATACAGTTCGGTTTTGGGAGGTTAGTGGGGGTTACTATTGCATTTCATATAGGACTGTATGCACTATTGTCGTGATAATTGAATGATAATTAAGACTATTTGCTATTGTAGACGCCAACTTCCTAGACGGCAAATTTGTGGAGGATCCGTATTACTAGGACTTTGTTTGCTTTCGTGTGACGAGCTCTCTTCATTCCAGGTAAGTTCATGCGTGCAACACCTTTAACTATCAAACTGTGTATTTGCGTGAGTTATTTCCTAAACTGTGAACTACTATATCTTTCAAATACTCAAAATATTTTACAGGTGGATTGTGAAGCAATGTGTTTTACTCAACCTTTTGAATCAAATATTACTCTTCTGAAATTGTGAAAGAATAATGAACGATAAATGAAATGGGACGATGTACAGAGGATGTGCGTGGAGGCTACGGCCGGGGACACATGAGTTGATTCCCCTCGGGTGCTAATCCAAACGAGATTACATACCCGGCCCCCGTGATTGACATATACTGCTATGATACGGTCGCGGGGTTATATAAAAGGCGTGAAAGCTTTGAGTACTACTTATGCCTGTGTAGGTCACTACGGTATAGGGGTGTCAACACTAAAGGTCTAATAGTTGTCTAGGGAGAATTGGGACGGTGATATCCCAAAAGATACCCTATTTATTATTTATTGCATCGTGACCTTTCTGTGGGCATTCGTTACCCGCTGGGCTATAACATGCCTCAGCTGAACAAATGATTAATGTTTTGATTAGGCTACTGGTTATAATTCATCTTGGTCATTCAAACATCTCTTGTTAATACCTCTTGTTTATATTTCATGTTAGACAAAACTCTTGTTTTACATGTTGTAGTTTGAGCTTACTCAGTTTTTACTGATAAACGTTTTCTGCGGTCGGCTTTCGCTATTTTAAAACCCGCAGGTCGAGAATAAGGTAGGGGAACGCGAACACATGAGCTGGAGACTAGGAATCGCTGCTAGGATATTTCTCATTTATCTAGGAAGCATTTTATTCACAATTTAGATTTGAACAATTGAATAAGGAGGATTTCTCCGGTTTTCATTAATAAATGCGATTTCAGATTATCGTTTGGTTGTGCTAGCGAGGAACCGGGGTTCCAGGGTTGTTTCAGTTGGTATCAGAGCCGACGGTTCCAACTCTAGTGCGACCTTTCGATTTCCAACATATAAAGATTAATCATAAATTCAACCTTTTCAAAAATTTGAAATGAATATAGGATAACTAAATTGAAAATAAAACTAAGTAAGACGGGGGATAGTGGGGTAGTTTATTACTTGTCTCTTATTATTATATTATACTTGGTGGAACTATCATGTATTGTCTAAACGTTTTATTGTGTTGTCTCTTCACCTGCCCCGTGGTGTGAACATTGATATGTGTGTCCGTCATTACTTGTTGTTGTACTTGTTACTTTTCGAGCCAATGAGTGATGTACCTGGACTTTAGAACCTTGTGAGACTTTTCTTGCCTCTTTACCAAATCACATCATACCCTAGTGTTATATGTGTGTGATATTGGGTTAGAACTGTATTAAGTAAGGTCACATTTATAAGGTACAATGCGATTTGCCAACCCCCACCACTATTATACCAGGAGTCGCAGGAACTAACCAGCAACAATGAACCAAGGAGGTCAGCAAGGTCAACAAGTCGGACAAGTTCCACCTGTGGACCCGGTTGAATTCCAAGAGATGCGGCAGGCAACTCTAGCTCTCACCCAAATCCTACAAAATACCCACAATGGGGGAAATGTGATGAGCAAGGTAGCTGAACTCCGCCCGGACTTCTTTTATGTGACAGATGACCCCACTACCTTGGAAAATTGGATCAGGGACTTCAGTGAGGTTGCCTTGAGGATCAGCGTGTTGGAGTAGCCATCTTCTACTTCAAGAAAGAGGCTGACGACTGGTGGTCAGCTAAGGGAGAAAAACTTCTTGCCCAGCAGGGATTTGGCTGGGAACAGCTAAAAGTAGCATTGCGCGAGCGTTTCTATCCCGACCATGTCAAGGATAGGAAGTTCAACGAGTTCATGAATCTCAGACAGGGGACCGACAGCCTATCGGTGTATCACAAAAAGTACATGAAACTGATGAGGTTCGGGGGAGAACTGGTGCCAACTAAGGCAAAGAAGATCAAAAGGTTTCTTGGAGGCCTACACTTCAAACTTCGAATGGTTTTAGGAGCAATAAAATTTGATACCCTCATGGATTCCTATGGAGCAGCTCAGAACATCCAGGATATAATCGACGAGAACAATGACGAAAGTAAAAAGAGGAAGCCCGAAGCACCGGCAACACCTAGTACTGGGAACAACAGCGGAGACAAGAAGCATCGCCCCAACCCAAACCCTCCCAATCAACATGTAGAAGCTGGCACGAATCGTGTCTACCACTGCAATCCATGTGGCAGTAACCATCCAAGGGTGGACTGCAAGGGCGAAAAAGTGACTTGCCTGCACTGTGGAAAGAAGGGACACCGCAGGTACGAGTGTGTGGCGAAGAGACACAATAATTCCAACAACTATGGAAACTTCAATGGAGGAGGTAATGGAGGTAACAACTATGGTGGGGGTTACAACAATTGGAGGAACAACAACGGAGGGAGGTATAATCAAGGCAACAATTGGCAAGGTGGAAATGGCTATAATAACCGGACCCAAGGAGACAATGTCGCGACAGCAACAACAACACCATCTATGACACAAGCAACTACGACTCGTGGCGCGGCTGGGACCATCAATGTCATGAATCCGACCCAAGCGGCACAGGACAACGTAGTAACTGGTACATCCTATCCACCCATCGTCAGTTTATTTGATTATGGAGTCTTTTTCCTTCATATCGTCACCTATTACCTACTACTACCTCGTGTAACTATCTAGAATTCGAATCTTAAAACCTTGGGACACCATTTTCCTTTGAATTATACTAAGATACCTAGAATTGAGACTACCATAATAACTGGTTTAGCGATTTCAAAAACCAATATCGATCGTGACCAAAGTGACGGGGACGTCACTCCTTTAAGGGAGATGTGATTTAACAGCCGTACATTCCACTTACCCGTCCTGTTTCGTATTACATGTCTTGCTATTACTTGTGCATTACAACTGCATACTTGCATCGGGGAGTTAGTTTAAGCTTCGGGGACGAAGCTTTGTTTTAAGGGAGATGTGATGTGATACCCTTGAATTTTGGGGGTATTCTTAGAAGTTTATGGAATGGCGTGGACCATTATTTAATTTTATAAAAGTAACTTTTTATATTTAAAACTATAAATATATTTCTCTTTATAGTTTTTATTATGTTTATATAAATATCTGGTTATATTATATTTTGTGTATGTATAAATATTTATTAGAAAAAAAAAAAGAGAACTTCTTTTTTATATTATTAAAAGTTGTAGTAGTGTTTAGGTTGTGAGTTTACGGCGTGTCGTGTAACATTTTATACGTGACCAACACGAAACGTTTTAGTTAATTTTACGTGGTGGACCACCGCGATGCCTTGTACATGTGCCGCACCCTAAAAACTCTCATGTCATCTTCCCCAACCTCACTAACCCACGGACTGTGAAGTCCCTCTCCGACTCCAACACCGCCCCGCCATCCCCGCCTCCACACACCACCCCCATGACCCAAATTCCGCCCCGATTCACTCCTAATTCTACCCGAAGAAGAATTTGACTCGAACTCGGATTGTATCTCGCCAATTTAGCATCCCAATTCAAACTCGAAATCACCACCGCCGGTCTCCACCTTCCGGCCGGACTCTCCTCACGAAGCTTATAAAAACCCACCTGCGAATACCCAAAATCTCACACCCCTCATCTCTCTCACGATCTCTCACTCAATCTCTCTTTGCTCTCTCCCGTCGAGTTGCCGAAGCAAACCCAGCTCCGGCAAAGCCGAAGCCGCTGCCGTCCCCTTTTCGTCGCCGACTCTGTCCTGTCGTGCGACGTCGTCACCGTCGGCCTCATCACCGCCATCATCGTCGCCAATCGCCGTCGTCATCCTGTTATCCAATCGGTAACTCCGTCGTGAAATATTTTTTTCTCTATCTGCATATACATAGATATATAAGTGTGTGTGTGTGTGTGTGTGTTGGTGTCTCGGGTGAATCACTGTGTGTGTGTGTGGGGGGGGGGGAATGAGAAGAAGAAGAAGTGAACAAAAATGAAAGAAATCAAAAGTGGGTTTTGTGGTCTGTAAGTGGTAGGGGTGGTTCTAATAATAGTAGTAACAATATTTTATTATAGTAATAGTAGTAGTAGTAGTAAATAATAGTCATAGTATTAGAGCTAATGTGAAAATATTATATAGATTCTTATACATAGAAGAAGTATATAGTAAGATTACTGGCTTTTAGTAGTCATTCAGTTACTTATTTATTTATTTATTTATTTACTTCTATTTTCTTAAGTGTGTGTGTGTATATATATATCGTATTTCAGATTTTATAAGGAAAATTACGGTTGTCGTAAATAATAACTTTTCGGTTCAACCTAATTTTCAGAAGAATACACAAGTTTTTATAAATTTAATATTAATTTTTCTCAAAATGTATAGTTGTTAAGTCAAATTTTCACTTATATAAATTATATCTAGCTTCTTAAAAATTAAGCAATGTTTCAGGAATTTTCAATTTTTTTTTATAAACAACTATTTCCTTACTAAATTTAAGTACTAACTTTATTTATGATTTATAAAATACAGTTCGGTTTTGGGAGGTTAGTGGGGGTTACTATTGCATTTCATATAGGACTGTATGCACTATTGTCGTGATAATTGAATGATAAATAAGACTATTTGCTATTGTAGACGCCAACTTCCTAGACGGCAAATTTGTGGAGGATCCGTATTACTACGACTTTGTTTGCTTTCGTGTGACGAGCTCTCTTCATTCCAGGTAAGTTCATGCGTGCAACACCTTTAACTATCAAACTGTGTATTTGCGTGAGTTATTTCCTAAACTGTGAACTACTATATCTTTCAAATACTCAAAATATTTTACAGGTGGATTGTGAAGCAATGTGTTTTACTCAACCTTTTGAATCAAATATTACTCTTCTGAAATTGTGAAAGAATAATGAACGATAAATGAAATGGGACGATGTACAGAGGATGTGCGTGGAGGCTACGGCCGGGGACACATGAGTTGATTCCCCTCGGGTGCTAATCCAAACGAGATTACATACCCGGCCCCCGTGATTGACATATACTGCTATGATACGGTCGCGGGGTTATATAAAAGGCGTGAAAGCTTTGAGTACTACTTATGCCTGTGTAGGTCACTACGGTATAGGGGTGTCAACACTAAAGGTCTAATAGTTGTCTAGGGAGAATTGGGACGGTGATATCCCAAAAGATACCCTATTTATTATTTATTGCATCGTGACCTCTCTGTGGGCATTCGTTACCCGCTGGGCTATAACATGCCTCAGCTGAACAAATGATTAATGTTTTGATTAGGCTACTGGTTATAATTCATCTTGGTCATTCAAACATCTCTTGTTAATACCTCTTGTTTATATTTCATGTTAGACAAAACTCTTGTTTTACATGTTGTAGTTTGAGCTTACTCAGTTTTTACTGATAAACGTTTTCTGCGGTCGGCTTTCGCTATTTTAAAACCCGCAGGTCGAGAATAAGGTAGGGGAACGCGCACACATGAGCTGGAGACTAGGAATCGCTGCTAGGATATTTCTCATTTATCTAGGAAGCATTTTATTCACAATTTAGATTTGAACAATTGAATAAGGAGGATTTCTCCGGTTTTCATTAATAAATGCGATTTCGGATTATCGTTTGGTTGTGCTAGCGAGGAACCGGGGTTCCAGGGTTGTTTCAGTTGGTATCAGAGCCGACGGTTCCAACTCTAGTGCGACCTTTCGATTTCCAACATATAAAGATTAATCATAAATTCAACCTTTTCAAAAATTTGAAATGAATATAGGATAACTAAATTGAAAATAAAACTAAGTAAGCCGGGGGATAGTGGGGTAGTTTATTACTTGTCTCTTATTATTATATTATACTTGGTGGAACTATCATGTATTGTCTAAACGTTTTATTGTGTTGTCTCTTCACCTGCCCCGTGGTGTGAACATTGATATGTGTGTCCGTCATTACTTGTTGTTGTACTTGTTACTTTTCGAGCCAATGAGTGATGCACCTGGACTTTAGAACCTTGTGAGACTTTTCTTGCCTCTTTACCAAATCACATCATACCCTAGTGTTATATGTGTGTGATATTGGGTTAGAACTGTATTAAGTAATGTCACATTTATAAGGTACAATGCGATTTGCCAACCCCCACCGCTATTATACCAGGAGTCGCAGGAACTAACCAGCAACAATGAACCAAGGAGGTCAGCAAGGTCAACAAGTCGGACAAGTTCCACCTGTAGACCCGGTTGAATTCCAAGAGATGCGGCAGGCAACTCTAGCTCTCACCCAAATCCTACAAAATACCCACAATGGGGGAAATGTGATGAGCAAGGTAGCTGAACTCCGCCCGGACTTCTTTTATGTGACAGATGACCCCACTACCTTGGAAAATTGGATCAGGGACTTCAGTGAGGTTGCCTTGAGGATCAGCGTGTTGGAGTAGCCATCTTCTACTTCAAGAAAGAGGCTGACGACTGGTGGTCAGCTAAGGGAGAAAAACTTCTTGCCCAGCAGGGATTTGGCTGGGAACAGCTAAAAGTAGCATTGCGCGAGCGTTTCTATCCCGACCATGTCAAGGATAGGAAGTTCAACGAGTTCATGAATCTCAGACAGGGGACCGACAGCCTATCGGTGTATCACAAAAAGTACATGAAACTGATGAGGTTCGGGGGAGAACTGGTGCCAGCTGAGGCAAAGAAGATCAAAAGGTTTCTTGGAGGCCTACACTTCAAACTTCGAATGGTTTTAGGAGCAATAAAATTTGATACCCTCATGGATTCCTATGGAGCAGCTCAGAACATCCAGGATATAATCGACGAGAACAATGACGAAAGTAAAAAGAGGAAGCCCGAAGCACCGGCAACACCTAGTACTGGGAACAACAGCGGAGACAAGAAGCATCGCCCCAACCCAAACCCTCCCAATCAACATGTAGAAGCTGGCACGAATCGTGTCTACCACTGCAATCCATGTGGCAATAACCATCCAGGGGTGGACTGCAAGGGCGAAAAAGTGACTTGCCTGCACTGTGGAAAGAAGGGACACCGCAGGTACGAGTGTGTGGCGAAGAGACACAATAATTCCAACAACTATGGAAACTTCAATGGAGGAGGTAATGGAGGTAACAACTATGGTGGGGGTTACAACAATTGGAGGAACAACAACGGAGGGAGGTATAATCAAGGCAACAATTGGCAAGGTGGAAATGGCTATAATAACCGGACCCAAGGAGACAATGTCGCGACACCAACAACAACACCATCTATGACACAAGCAACTACGACTCGTGGCGCGGCTGGGACCATCAATGTCATGAATCCGACCCAAGCGGCACATGCCAACGTAGTAACTGGTACATCCTATCCACCCATCGTCAGTTTATTTGATTATGGAGTCTTTTTCCTTCATATCGTCACCTATTACCTACTACTACCTCGTGTAACTATCTAGACTTCGATTTTTAAAACCTTGGGACACCATTTTCCTTTGAATTATACTAAGATACCTAGAATTGAGACTACCATAATAACTGGTTTAGCGATTTCAAAAACCAATATCGATCGTGACCAAAGTGACGGGGACGTCACTCCTTTAAGGGAGATGTGATTTAACAGCCGTACATTCCACTTACCCGTCCTGTTTCGTATTACATGTCTTGCTATTACTTGTGCATTACAACTGCATACTTGCATCGGGGAGTTAGTTTAAGCTTCGGGGACGAAGCTTTGTTTTAAGGGAGATGTGATGTGATACCCTTGAATTTTGGGGGTATTCTTAGAAGTTTATGGAATGGCGTGGACCATTATTTAATTTTATAAAAGTAACTTTTTATATTTAAAACTATAAATATATTTCTCTTTATAGTTTTTATTATGTTTATATAAATATCTGGTTATATTATATTTTGTGTATGTATAAATATTTATTAGAAAAAAAAAAAGAACTTCTTTTTTATATTATTAAAAGTTATAGTAGTGTTTAGGTTGTGAGTTTACGGCGTGTCGTGTAACATTTTATACGTGACCAACACGAAACGTTTTAGTTAATTTTACGTGGTGGACCACCGCGATGCCTTGTACATGTGCCGCACCCTAAAAACTCTCATGTCATCTTCCCCAACCTCACTAACCCACGGACTGTGAAGTCCCTCTCCGACTCCAACACCGCCCCGCCATCCCCGCCTCCACACACCACCCCCATGACCCAAATTCCGCCCCGATTCACTCCTAATTCTACCCGAAGAAGAATTTGACCCGAACTCGGATTGTATCTCGCCAATTTAGCATCCCAATTCAAACTCGAAATCACCACCGCCGGTCTCCACCTTCCGGCCGGACTCTCCTCACGAAGCTTATAAAAACCCACCTGCGAATACCCAAAATCTCACACCCCTCATCTCTCTCACGATCTCTCACTCAATCTCTCTTTGCTCTCTCCCGTCGAGTTGCCGAAGCAAACCCAGCTCCGGCAAAGCCGAAGCCGCTGCCGTCCCCTTTTCGTCGCCGGCTCTGTCCTGTCGTGCGACGTCGTCACCGTCGGCCTCATCACCGCCATCATCGTCGCCAATCGCCGTCGTCATCCTGTTATCCAATCGGTAACTCCGTCGTGAAATATTTTTTTTCTCTATCTGCATATACATAGATATATAAGTGTGTGTGTGTGTTTGTTGGTGTCTCGGGTGAATCACTGTGTGTGTGTGTGTGGGGGGGGGGGGAATGAGAAGAAGAAGAAGTGAACAAAAATGAAAGAAATCAAAAGTGGGTTTTGTGGTCTGTAAGTGGTAGGGGTGGTTCTAATAATAGTAGTAACAATATTTTATTATAGTAATAGTAGTAGTAGTAAATAATAGTCATAGTATTAGAGCTAATGTGAAAATATTATATAGGTTCTTATACATAGAAGAAGTATATAGTAAGATTACTGGCTTTTAGTAGTCATTCAGTTACTTATTTATTTATTTATTTACTTCTATTTTCTTAAGTGTGTGTGTGTATATATATATCGTATTTCAGATTTTATAAGGAAAATTACGGTTGTCGTAAATAATAACTTTTCGGTTCAACCCAATTTTCAGAAGAATACACAAGTTTTTATAAATTTAATATTAATTTTTCTCAAAATGTATAGTTGCTAAGTCAAATTTTCACTTATATAAATTATATCTAGCTTCTTAAAAATTAAGCAATGTTTCAGGAATATTAAACGGAGATTTTTTTTCAATTTTTTTTTTATAAACAACTATTTCCTTACTAAATTTAAGTACTAACTTTATTTATGATTTATAAAATACAGTTCGGTTTTGGGAGGTTAGTGGGGGTTACTATTGCATTTCATATAGGACTGTATGCACTATTGTCGTGATAATTGAATGATAATTAAGACTATTTGCTATTGTAGACGCCAACTTCCTAGACGGCAAATTTGTGGAGGATCCGTATTACTAGGACTTTGTTTGCTTTCGTGTGACGAGCTCTCTTCATTCCAGGTAAGTTCATGCGTGCAACACCTTTAACTATCAAACTGTGTATTTGCGTGAGTTATTTCCTAAACTGTGAACCACTATATCTTTCAAATACTCAAAATATTTTACAGGTGGATTGTGAAGCAATGTGTTTTACTCAACCTTTTGAATCAAATATTACTCTTGTGAAATTGTGAAAGAATAATGAACGATAAATGAAATGGGACGATGTACAGAGGATGTGCGTGGAGGCTACGGCCGGGGACACATGAGTTGATTCCCCTCGGGTGCTAATCCAAACGAGATTACATACCCGGCCCCCGTGATTGACATATACTGCTATGATACGGTCGCGGGGTTATATAAAAGGCGTGAAAGCTTTGAGTACTACTTATGCCTGTGTAGGTCACTACGGTATAGGGGTGTCGACACTAAAGGTCTAATAGTTGTCTAGGGAGAATTGGGACGGTGATATCCCAAAAGATACCCTATTTATTATTTATTGCATCGTGACCTCTCTGTGGGCATTCGTTACCCGCTGGGCTATAACATGCCTCAGCTGAACAAATGATTAATGTTTTGATTAGGCTACTGGTTATAATTCATCTTGGTCATTCAAACATCTCTTGTTAATACCTCTTGTTTATATTTCATGTTAGACAAAACTCTTGTTTTACATGTTGTAGTTTGAGCTTACTCAGTTTTTACTGATAAACGTTTTCTGCGGTCGGCTTTCGCTATTTTAAAACCCGCAGGTCGAGAATAAGGTAGGGGAACGCGCACACATGAGCTGGAGACTAGGAATCGCTGCTAGGATATTTCTCATTTATCTAGGAAGCATTTTATTCACAATTTAGATTTGAACAATTGAATAAGGAGGATTTCTCCGGTTTTCATTAATAAATGCGATTTCGGATTATCGTTTGGTTGTGCTAGCGAGGAACCGGGGTTCCAGGGTTGTTTCAGTTCTGCTCGTCTAAGTATATTGTCATACTGAGACTGTGACGAGCAATCTATACTGGGACGAGCAACTACTCGTCTGACACGGGAATTGTGTTTTCCAGAAAAAAACACAAAAACAACTTCAGAAAAATGAACAGTCAGAACATCGAAAATGGAAACAAAATAGTTCATTACATTAGAAACTTAAAAACACTGAATAAAGATTACATTTTTTGGGGTTTTTTTGTTTGAAACCCCACAGCTCTGGATCTTCTTCTTCACTGCTCTCGTCTCTGTTTCTTTTGTTCAGCGGCGGAGATGGCGGAGAAACCACCGAGTCATCATCATCTTCTTCCTCTTCATCTTCAGTGTACTTAGTCGTTTTGAAGCCCCTTTTTGCCCTGAAATATGCTGTAATTTCTGCATCACTGTCGGTGTCTCCACTGTCAAAGTCTTCTTCGTCCGATTCCTCTTCCATCTTCATCTTCTTCCTCTTCCTCGTCACTTTCCTTGGACTTTTCACTTTCCTCCTCGTCACTTTCCCACTCCTTTGGTAGCTTTTTCTTTGCCATTTCAGATGTGGTGAGTCTTGGAGGGGAGATGTGGTGAGTTTTGGAGGAGAGAACAGTGGCTTTTGTAGATGCAATTCATGGGTAGATGAAGAGACAGAGAGAGATTTTAGGTTCACGTGTCGTGGTTATGTTTAGCATGTTTTCTAGAAAATGTAATAATTTGGATACATTTTCTAAAAAACATGCGTGTTTTCTAGAAATTGTAATAATTTTGATACATTCTTGAAAAATGTAACAGTTTTTGTAAGAAATGTATCAAAATTTAAAACATGAAACAGTTTTATCAAAGTTTTCCTCTTTGCCAATAAATTTAAATAATAATTATTTATGTAATAAAATGCATATTCATATTAAAAAACACAATAATTGATCGAAACAAAAGATATATCGTTTGCACAATCATCAGAAGAGGGTGCGAACTTGGGATTACAAAGAACGAAGAACAACGACTTCTATCACAACATTAATTTTTCATTTGAGGGCAAATATTTATGGTATGCCCTTTTACATGGCAATGGCTACATCCGTAAGTTCCCGTTCCTCGCTTCTTTTCACTCACGGTTTCGACCATCGGCTTGTGTCTTTTCTCCTTGTCCCTACCAACTGTTACCACTTTCTTCGGTGGAAGTGGACGAATGTTTTTTTATGTGTATAGGTACTTCTCTTGTGTCCCACATTGCTGGGTTCAGAGGAGTCTTAATTGTACCTGCATAAGTTAGATTGCAGAAGTCCAGTGAATAGAACACGCTGGTTGTAGGGTTTTGATTCATGGATGCGCAACAGAAACACAAACAATCATAAAACCATGCAAAACCCTCCAAGGATCACAAGTCAAGAGACATAACGATGGTAAAGGAAGAAATCAATAACACACCTTAGGGTTCTCCTTTGATGACTTCAAACGCGAATTGTGTCACGTTCTCTATGGTTGATCCACGCCTAGAGTTGATCCTAGAATCTCCCAAGTCCTTGGTGCTAGCCTGGAAGAGGAAGAGGAAGAAGAATCACGCAAAACGAGACCCAAAGGAGGGTCTCGGCCTCCTTGTGGCCGACGGGATGGGGCGGCGGGCTAGGGGCGGCAAGCGCCTAGCTTGCTTGCTCCTTTTCTCTCCTTTTGTTTCTCTCCCACTCCTGTTATGTTCAATAATGAGCATAAGTTGTGGAAGGAAAGAAGGAAGGTCCTTTATATAGTCCAAAAACTCCTTGCCAACTACCTAAAGGACTTATTCTAGTCCTACTAGAATTCAATTTAGTCCCTTCCTTGCAAATTAGTCCCTACTAAGTTTGCAAGGTTTTGCAAAGTGATCCTTCTAATTAATCCAATTAATTAATTCTCAAATCTAGTTCAATTCTATATAGCGTGTGACCCCATAGGTTCTATCTAGTTGGTAGCAACTATTTGCTAATATGGAGCGGTTTCTAGCAAAACACCAATTCTAGCCAACTAATAGAATAGTCATCTTGACAACCTTTGTACAAGTAATTGTCTCATCCCTTTGTCTCCATATCCGGATTGGACACGAGACATACAAGTCACACTCGTATATCCAATCCATAGTTTCTCGATCCTTGGGAATAGCCTTATTCGTGCAAATAACATCAATATCCCATATTGATTTATTTGAGTCTGGCCAGACATTCTATAAGCACTATCCCTCGAGTGGCCTAGGATATTTGCTCCCGTTATGTGGGAGGGACAAATTCTATCTACGTCCACTACGATCTCTAAGCTTGCTTCTTATTGTATCCAGTACACGCCTTTATAACTACCCAGTTACGGTGTAGTGTTTGACGCTACCAAGATCACAATAATCCACAACTAGAATATCTAGTGACTTCAAGTCTAAGGATGACAATACCATTGCACCGCGAGAAGCGCTTGAGACTCAACATAACATGTATGTAGCCTTCTCGGAGATGAGTCAATCCAGTGCAACATTCCCTAATGCACACCTATGTGTTGGATCATGATATCTCCATATCAATCCAACCCCATACTAGTCTATAGATGATTTTCCCATTAATCATTATACTGGACTAGGGATATTTAAGATAAACAACACAATTCTAAATCTAAGGACTTCATTATATTAAATATTCAATAAATAATAAATGAATTTCTAGCCACAAATAATTCATACTAAACTAGATTGCCTCTAGGGCATCTATTCCAACACTGGTGTGGTCGTACATGACCTTCATATCGTGGTCGGCATTGTAACGGCCAAGTTTTCTGAGTTCTTTTGCACAAGCACACGCATGTACACACAGAAACCACATCTGTTGGTATTTGCCTCACATGCAGGTTCCGAGGCAATGTCCTGGTTTGAATTCCACGATATGAGTTTTTAGATGATTACCGCGGACTTCATACACAGACTCTGAAATTGCTCGCACGCGAAAACCTATAAAGTTTATAGAACGGCTCAACATTATTTTCTCCCTTTTTGCAGTCAGGTAGGTGTGTCCCATGTCAATGCCCAAGTTTCGTTTTTTCAGGTTCCACTCACTCTGATGGTCGCATATTTGGGAGAACATTGTAAGAGCTTTGTCAGACCGTGCCGACAGCAGGCACGAGTTAATACTCTGCTTGGTTGGATGTAAGCATCTCAAACCGTGCTGTTTTACAATACGACCTTGCCCATTTCTCTAGACCGGCATCCCGTAAGTAACGTTCGACGGTCTTGTGGTTAACGCCGTTTTCACGGTCGCACTCAATACCCATGTCCATCAGATGTGACTCACACGCATCCTTATCAATTGTATAGGCCACATCGTGGTAATGAGGCACCCACTTTTGTGTATTGTAATGCGACAGAGCGTTCATTTTCAAATGGTAATAGCAGTGGACGTGGTTGGATAAGGGGTACACGGCCTTGATTGAATTGATGATAGCCTGGTGCCGATCTAAAACGAACGTCAACTCATCGTGATCCTTGAAAATTAAGCTTAGTCTGTTTAAGAACCAAGTCCATGCAACGGTGTTCTCCTTGTCCCACTAGTCCCCATGTAATGGGATAGCACTGTTTCTCGCTATCAACCATTGTGCATACGACCAATTGCAGGGGTTCTTTCTTCAGGTGCGACATGTCGATGACAATTACGGGTCGCATGTACGGTATCCCCTGAATTTGTGCCCCGAACGCAAGGAAGAAGTACAAGAAAACACCACCTTCGTCCACTCCCATATCCCATTTAGTACCGGGATTCAGGATTTCACATAAAGACATGAACACGGGAAGATCTGCGTAATTTTGAGCACGAGTACCCTGGATCATCTGTTTGGCCCTTTGACGTGCATACCATGTCGGCCAGTACGATATTCTACCTCCTAGTTTTAAGGCGATGTTATGTACTTCACTGATTGTGGGTGTCTTTTTTGTTTGGCCCATCATTCCCAGCAATTCATGCGCGATTACTTCGCTATTAATGTTACGGTGCTTCCCATATACGCTGCATGCCGTACATGTGTGAATGGGGTTATGTTTCTTCACATGGTATTGCACGGAATCTTTATGCGTGTACGCCCCAACCATCCATTTGCATTCATCATTCAAGCACCGCAGTATAATACGAGTCTGGTCTCGCTTATAAAAGTTAAAAGTTCATCTCTTCAAACCAGCAACCGTTCTGATATGGTGGGACAACGCCTTCCCAGTATACAAACCTTTCGTCTCTATTTCCAGACCGTCTAGCCTTCCCACACCAGTCTGTCAACGACTCTTAGTACAGTCTACCGCAACAGTTGCCAATGCAAGATTAGTTTTCTCCATTGATTCATGAGTGGCATCCATATCTTTGTCAGCTAATTGCACAATGTCGTTACGGTGAACCGAAGACGATGGAGTGAGATCTATTGCATTAAATGCTAACCTGTCTTCGTCATGATCCTCAGCGAGTATCTCGATACCTTGAAAGTAATCCTCGCGGTATGTAAGGGGGCTCAAAGGAACCAGCTGACTGTTAAGGGTTTCAGTTTGATCCACCAAATCTTGGTCACCAACGTCAGCATTTATGTATGGTTGATCCACCAAATCCTTTAACGTGACGTACATGGTTACAATAGATCCCTTTTCCGTAGTATCAAAGATATCTTTGATTTCTAAATCTTTAGTGAGGATATTAGGCTCGATCAAGTTAGCCTCTGGAAATTGGAAATGATAACATAAGACCACCTTTTTGGTAGGCGGACAATATGTATCCATTCTGACCGAAACTTCATGCTCCAAAGATTCGAGGGTGATGCCTAGGATTATCTTGAAAAATGCATTCTTCACTGCCTGGCCTATGTGTCTACCTTCGGCACGCGTCCATTCACCATTCCAAACAGCACGGAACATCAATTTTCTCACCATTTCTACATGTCAATATAGCGCACATTGGTTAGATGATTTTAGCGAGTTTAGGATTTAGGGTTTAGGGTTTAGGGTTTGGATATTAGGAAGAGAGTGAATAATTTTAGGGTTTGGATGATATTAGGGTTTGATCTGACAAAGTAAAAAGGTTTTCTCTCACCATACCCCACCATCTGATGGGTTACAGAATGTTCTGTACTTTTATCCGAGAAGATAGGGACGAGAGGGACCACCACCATTTGAGAAAACATTTTTTTTAAGAATGGGACGAGCACACACTCTGAAACAACCCGAAATTTAAATATATATTTTAGGAACAAATATGTATGTTTATAGCAATATTGAGTATAAACTGACATCTATATTTAATATTTTGTGGTACCATTGCTAGGTGACTATGTCATAATAAAATTAGAATAGAGTATGTACCATATAGACATGTATATATACGTATATATATCACATTTATTTAATAGTGTGTATCACTATAGTGTCACATATACTACGTGGTGACTTTTATCACGACATACCAATAATATCACACCCGATTATTTTCTAAGAAATCCGGAATGTTATCTTCGTCGCAAAATTTTCAGCCACAATTACATATAGAGACGGCAATCATTTCCGTAAAAATTGGATCATGCCGTCTGATGAAACAAACATGCCACTATTCTCTTATCTCTTGCATTATTTTCCTATATCTTCTACTTTTACTTCTTCTTCATACTTCTTCATTTCCTCCTATAAATACCACCTCCCGTAGCTCCATTTCACCACACCAACACAGCTACAACCCCTCTCACATTCATAATCAGCTCATCATCCTTGCCATCTCCATCACAACCAACACCACCATAGTTCATCGCCGGAAAACTCCATAACCACCAACTCAAGCTCTCTCTCTCTCATCTCAAACCAACACGAGAACCATACCCACCACCCCTCAAGTCACACACTCACTCCCTGATATTCATAGCATCTTTTAGCAGCAAAGAACCGGCCAAAACAACCACCCGAAGCAGCCCCAACAGCCGCAACAAGCAGCAACCCGCAACAGTAGCAGTGGCTGCTGGACAGCGGCTTGTTCTTGCTGTATCTCCTTCGTTACAACTCGGAATTGGCCCAAATTTTAACCACAACTTCCTCAACTTGTCCTCTACAACTTTCGTTCTTTGGACCCGACCAAACGGAGTCAAAACAGAGCCCGAATTCACCCCGCACTGAAACTGCTTTAGCCGAACAGCACCAGTGGGCAGCGGTGTTGTTCTTTCTTGTTCTCTTCCATTTTAGCTCCAAAACGACCTCCGTTTTCTCCTACATATCCCTCTACTTGTTATCTATAACTTTCATTCTTTAACCACGTTCAAAAGAGGCCAAAACGGATCCCGAATCGTTGCCCAACTTGAACTACACTTGCAACGTCAAGTAGCTACCTTCATCACCAACTCCGCCAACGACCACCACTTGGGACACGGCTGCTACCGTCCACTTCGTGACACTCCAAGGACTTCCTTAACACCATTCTCGAAAGCCGAAGAGGTTCAAACAGCCCGCGCTAGGCCACCGCTCATTTCATCGGAAACTCGGTATAACTTCATTTTCCCGCGTCGCATTTTACATGTTCTTGCATATTCGTACTCTCACACCTCCCGGAAATCATTCATGTTGAACTAGTTGAAAACGGAACGTTAGAAATGCATATAACAATTATTCTTCAAATGGGGGTTATAAATGTATTTTCTAGAACTAGCAACAACTCATGTTTTTGAGAATTAGACAAGTCTAGGGGGAGGTAAGTGTACAACTACATTTCTTTTTTTTGCGGGAATATTGAGAACTTCATTAAAACATATTGCAAGTACAATAAACTAAAACTGATAGCCAGCCTTCTAGTAGACTCAAGCTAGCTAAGCCATCCAAACACAAACTCTTAAACCAAACATAGACACTAAGAGCTAGGAGCAGCTAAAGCTCAAAGCAAACAAACCACACAGAAACTAAACACAGACACTAACAAAAAAAAAACACAGACCCGAACAAATCATAGAGTTCAAACTGGAGCATTCAAAAGATTACAGAAAAGAAACCATTCATGATAGAGCCTGGAGTGCCAACACTAGAACAGCAACAATTTAGAGACCTCTGGGACACTTCCTTGCAGCTTGAATGATTAACCATCAATGAAAGGGATGATGGCTGACATGAGCTCATCTCCTGGAATAGGCGGCAAGGAGGAGTGTTCAGCATAAACTTCAATGGCATCATTTGACGCTGCAGCTGAGGAACTTTCCAAAGGAATAAATGATGCTGGAGTCTTAGAGTCTGAGCCTGAAAAACCAGCAGAACTCTGACCAAACTCTGGGGGCAACACAGCAAGAGGGGAAGCTTCAGACACTGGTACCAAAGCAGCTGAAGAGGCAGCCTGAGAGTGGCTTGGCATCCAGCTTGGGGCACCTGGGAAAACTGCAACCTCAACCCACTTTTCAGAAGCAGCTACAAAAGAAGATCCACTAATTAGTCAGAGTAGCTAGAATGTAGTTTGCCAAGGCCTCTATTTGCAAGAAGAGCTGGGCCTCCTGGGGACTGTAATCATCAAAAAGTCGTTTATTTCTGGTAATCCAGAGTATCCAGAAGATGGCAGGAATCCAGTGCCAGTTTGTAACTTTAATTAGAACTTTCTTTTTCTTTATCCAATTTAGCAGCCAAGTTTGTAAGTGAGAATGTCCTAAAGGCTTACAGGAGGAGGGGAGAGGAGCCCTATTCCACACTCTCAGAGCCACATTACAAGAAACAAAAATATGGTGCTCAGTTTCAGGCTGATGAAGACAGACCGGACACATAGGACTAATTGAGTTAACTCTAAGATGAATGTTAGCAAGACAAGGGAGAGAATCTGTAATAATTCTCCAAAACAGATGCTGGATATTAGCTGGGAGACCAGAAGACCAAAATTTTCTCCATTGTGGAGAGAAGGAGATAGGCTTGAAAGTTATCTTTTTTGAGGAAAGATTTGGAGAGGAGTTGTTGTAGTTTTGAAGGTTATATGCAGATTTAACAGTGTAGATCCCATTTGAAGAGGCTTGCCAGAGAGGGTTGTCTGCTTGATGATCTCTATTAACACTATTACTAGCCTCCTGTCTGAGTTGATCACATAACCATTTGGGGAATAGCTGCTCAATAAGAGGGAAGTTCCACTGATTATCTGATGCTAGTTTCAATTGAGAAATCCACTTGTAGCTTTGATTTCTGTCCGTACTTAGCAAACAGTCAGCAATGGAAGAACTTGGAACATCTTTAATCCACCCCCCTGCTCTAATCCATATTCTACTACCATCTCCTACATCCCAAGATAAGCCCAACTGAAGAGTGGTTCTCCCTTTGCAAATACTTTTCCAAGCACAAGAGGAGTTGGGATTAACTTTTCCTCCTAAAAAGGGTTTTCTTTTACAATATTTAGATGTGAAGTATTTACTAAAAAGGGAATTGTTGTCATATAAGATCCTCCAAGAATTTTTTGCCATTAAAGCATTATTGAAGCATTGAATGTTTTTAAAACCCATTCCCCCTCGATTGGGCTTATTGCAAAGGAAATCCCATGAGAGCCAATGAATACCTTTTTTAGCTGTATTGCCAAACCAAAAAAATTTTGAGAGCATGGCCTGAATAGCTTCACACTCAGTTTTCGAAAAGAGACTTATAGACATTGGGTAGACTAAATAACTATTTAAAACTGCCTTTATAAGAGTGGCTCTACCATAAGTGTTTAGAAGCAAACCTTTCCAGCCAGCACATTTTTGAAGAATTTTAGCCTTAGTTGTCTTTATGATCTCCTTATTAGTCCCTTTATGATCAAGATGAACCCCTAAATATTTTCCTATACATTCCTGAGGGGCTATTCCTAAGTTGGTAGCAAATATAAGTTTATCCCTATCATTACAGTTTGGACTAAAGACAAGAGAGGATTTATCAAGATTAATATCTAGGCCAGTTTGAGTAGCAAATTCATCAAGAATAGCTTTGATGTGGGAGGCAGTTTGATCCTGAATAGTGAAGAAAAGCAGAGTGTCATCTGCAAATTGAAGGTGGGTAATACTGTGATCTCTTGAGTAAGGTATACCACAGAGTTTCTTATCTCTTTCTGCCATTTGCAGTGAGCCAGACAGAGCCTCAGCACAAATAGCAAAAAGGAATGGCGACAGGGGATCACCCTGTCTTAAACCTCTTTTAGGAGTAAAGTAAGTAGTTTGAGTGCCATTTATCAGAATGGAGTACGAGACTGTAGTAACACATTGCATCACTAATTTAACAAAGTGTGAGGGAAAATGCATTTGGACTAGGATATGTTCTAGGAAGTCCCACCTAACTCTATCAAAAGCTTTAGAGATATCTAATTTTAAAGCTCCAAGTTTATGATTATGAGGAGACTTAGCCTTATGTATTGTGTGAACTAGGTCTTGGGCAATCAGAATGTTATCTTGAATTAATCTTTGAGGGACAAAACCATTTTGATTAGCTGAAATTAGTGAAGGGAGAACACATTTTAGTCTATTTGCTAAAACCTTAGCAATAATTCTATATAAGACGTTACAAAGACTTATTGGCCTGTAGTCTTTGACTTTTTGAGGATTGTTATTTTTAGGTATAAGAATGATATGAGTTTTATTTATTTCTTTAAGCAAATGACCTGAGTTTAGGAAAGATAACACTGCAGAAGTAACAGGGGTGGCTATAGTACTCCATGCTTTTTGAAAGAAAGCTGGTTGAAAACCATCAGGTCCAGGAGCCTTGAGAGGGTTCATATCAAACACAGCTTTTTTAACTTCCATAGCAGTGAAGGGTTTGTTTAAAGAGAATTGTTGATCAATATTTAGTAAGTTGGTGATATTAAAAAGAAGGGAGAAGGCATACATGTCATTATTTTCTCTTAGCAGAGAGAGTTGGCTAGGTGTTGGATCAGAGTAAATATTCTTGAAATAGGAAATAAAAGTGTCCTTTATATCCCTAAAATCTGTTACAAGCGATCCATTATCCATAGTAAGAGAGTAGATAGTGTTTTTATTTTTCCTAATTTTTGTATAAGCATGGAAAAACTTTGTGTTTTTATTTCCTTCTTTCAACCACTTGCATCTAGCTCTATGAGCCCAAAAAACTTCTTCACAGTCTAGTAGGCGTTGAAGATCTCCATGAAGCCTAGCAAATTTTGCAGCAGCTTCTGGGTCCGGGAGAAGTTCTTGGGCTTGAACTAGTTCTTGTTTAGTATTAGCTATTTGCTTAGATAAGGAGGGTCTATTCATGGCCCAAACCCTAAATGCTTTAAGTGTAATTTGCAAGAGCTTGACTACTCTGAAACATGGGGAACCAAAGATTGGGAGTTTCCAAATGTACTCCAAAAGGCTTAGAGTGCCATGACTATTTAACCACCATGTTTCAAATATTCTAATAGGGGAGGACCTTAAAATAGGATTGTGCACCAGGTTCAACTGCATAGGTGAATGATCAGAGACTCCTAAACCTAGATTTTGAATGGTAAGAGTTGGATAGATATGCAAGAAGTCAGCATTACACCAAGCCCTATCAAGTCTTTCAAAGGTAGGTGTAGTTCCATAACGATTATTAGACCAAGTGAACCATGGACCAATGTTCCTGATTTCAAATAGGCTCCAATTATTTAGATAGAGTTTTAAGAGATCCGCTCCTCTTAGATTAGATGCATTTGGCCCGGCTTTGTCCTGTGGGAAGATGACTTGATTAAAGTCTCCAATAAGGCAGAGGGGACGCTGCAGAGGAAGGGACGCATCAAAGAACTCCCAAACCTCCTTTCTAAGTTCAAAAACAGGCGATCCATAAACTAGTCCTAAGATCCAAGTTGGATTTAAGGAGGTATTGATTTCCATTAGTATGAGGTTTGGAGAAGTGGAAAGAATAGAGCAAGAAAACTCTGATGAGTGCCATGCACACCAAAGTCCTCCTGCAGATCCAATTGGATCAACATATACTTCCTTATCAAATCCTAGTTTCCTAAATTTTCTAGATATAATAGGGGCTTTCATTTTAGTTTCTGATAAAAAAATCAGGGAGGGCTTGATCCTACGGGTCAAAGAAAAAACTTCTCGAATTGCAGAGTCTTGACCCAGTCCTCTGCAATTCCAGCTTAGGATGTTCATGGCTCCCATGGGGGTTGTTGTGGGACAACCACCCTAAGCCCTTTACATATTTTTTTCCTAATATGCATTGAGGAATCAGTCGTTTCATTCATGCTTCTTAAACGTTTTCTAAATTTAAATTTGAAAAACAAATCTGAGAAGGGGTTAACATTAAAGATGGAATTGAAGGTTTCAATGAAATTAGGAGATGTACCTTTGTTTTGCTTAGAAACTCCCCTGGCTCTAGGTTTCTTACCCTTCTCTTTGTGCTCTTCTAAGTATGTGCTTGGAGATCCTCTTTTCTTAGCAGGGTTCCTCAGGGCTGGGATTTGAACTGATCTTGCTCTTGTCTGTGGCTTATTTGGCTTCACCACCTCCTTCATTACTTCCTTTTTCTGCTGCTTGCCTCTCTTTCCTTCTCCTCTTTTACCTCTTGTTTTCTTTGGGATCGATGGTCCACCTTCCTTGTTTTTGTCCTGATCTAACTCTTTCATCTCCCTGTTTCTCTGAGCCATATCTTGGTCCGCTTCTGTGGATGCTGAACCTGGGAAGTCCGGAGCTTTTATGGAAAAACCAGAGTGGGAGAGCATCTTATAGGTCGTTGGTAAGAGCCTCATGTTTGGTGGGGTACAGAGGTGGGTCAACAGAACAGAGGGGGCTGATTGGTGGGACAGAAGGTGCAAACCTTCACTTTCGATGGAGTGATGTCTATTTATAGTGTTTATGGGGGGGAGTTGACGGAGCTCTTGCATTAAAGAGTCGTCCGTTGGATTTCCAAGAGGCATGGGGCAGTTCAAAGGAGCTGTGAGGTTCTGGAAAGGGGGGAAGCTAATTGAATGTGACTGTTGAGTGTTTTGAACATTCGCTGCACCTGAGGCTGAACATGCATTGAATAGCTGTGGGATTTGTGGAGCCATTTGGGGAAGAGGAAACGGGTGGAGAATAGGAATCAGCTGTGGATTCATTGATGACTGGGGTGGTATAAAAGAGTGATGCTCACCATCTATTGGCCGTTTGGAGTTGGGGTCTGTGAGTGGTCTGGAAGGGGGAGTGAGGAAAATCTCAGTATCATTGGATGAGGAGGATTGATCATCTTTTTGACGTTTCATGGGGGGGCCTTGGTTAGGATCTAGATGGGCTGGGATCTCTTGGAAGGTGTAGTCAGGAGTGATTCTTGTGTCAAATTTCATAGTCCTATATGGACCATGTTTAGAGTGAAACTTCAAAAGATGAGTGAAAAGTTTGCGGTGAGGGTTTACATGAAACTGGTAGGCAGAGAGGTGGTGAGACTGAAGATATCTTGCTTCCAATCGCTCAAGCACTTCAACCAGGTTAGCATTACAGTGTCTATTATCATGCCCTATGATCCCACACCTATAGCAGACCTTGAAAATTCTCTCATAGCTAAAGAACACCCACTTCTTCTCTTCTTCCCCCGGTACAACAACATAAGCACCAGGCACCAATGAGTAATCTAGCCTAACTCTAGATTTGATTCTTAAACTTTGCATGCTACGGACTCTATCAAAGTTCCAATCAACAACCAAAAGATCACCCGCCAAGTTACCCAATTTTTCAGCAGTTTCATGCTCAAAACCTTCTAAAGAAATATTGGGAACTTGGAACCAAAGATCTGCCGTGGTAAAATCAATTTCACTAAAAGCCTGGTTGTTTTGCCTTTCTTTAAAAACCAAAGTAAGACCATGCACAGAGATCACCGATTCATTTAGGAAAAATTTCTTATCTTCAACACGTTGAAAATGGAAAATATAAAAATCCCCTTTTTTTTCAATCCAAACAAAACCAAACGTTTTCCAAGCCTTACTGATTGCCTTCTGCATGACTACAGGGGAGAGAGTTGTTTTTCCCAGAAATTTAGCAACCAGGGAGTCTTTGAGAATTTCTCTGAATGCAAAAACACGAGTGGGATTGAGTGGCAATACAGACCCTCTTTCATCCAGCCTCTCTTGCATGGAATCATTGGAGGAAGGACTATGGGAATCAAACTGGTAGGGGTTGGACATGTTGTGTTGACAAGAAAGACACACAGAGATGAAGGGATTAGGGCTACACAAAGGTAACGGAGACTCAAACAAGCAACAATTTAAAGAAGGAAAGAAAGACTACAACCTACTGTAATTCCTAGCTAGCTCATATTAGACCTATAGGATTGCCACAATCTGCAGCAAATCAACAAGATTTCAAGAAAAGAGGTAGAGATTTACAGTGATTTGCCGTGATTCTCCACCAAGAGGTGGCCAATGCATGTAAGGGTAGTGATGATGGTTTGGGGGGGTGTAGTGGGGAGAGTAGCAGAAAGAAGAGAATTACAATTCTCAATGCCAGAATGATGATGAATTTGCATGAAAGAAGATTAAAAAACTAAACATGAAGAAGATCAACCAATGCATGGAACGGATGAAATGATATGATAAACAAGATTGAACGGGAGAAAAGATGCACCAAGATTTGTGAAAGAAAATTGAAGAATTCGAAGGGGTGGCTCCGAGAGCAAAGTAGGGGCTCCTCAATCCTAGAGAGAGAAAGAGCAGAGATTACAACTACATTTCTAGCTATCCTACATTATAAATACCTAAGTATTAATTTTATGTTAGTGTAGTAAATAATGATTAGTAGTTAGTAAATAAATATCATTGTGAGTAGGATGAAGATTAGTAAATTAATATTAATATTAGTTAATATTAGATTTGATAAATTAATATAGTGTTTTTATAAATAAATTTTGGTTAGTCGTTTTGACAAATAAACAATATCTTAGTACTTGATTAAGGGACATCCTTAAAATTTGACTAGGTCATCACCGAGTAGTTAACTAGAATCAACCCGCTTGACATATAGGACACTTGCATATTAAGCGATTAATTATTAATTAGGATTTATCCTTATTCGTAGACACCGAGTTCATAGACGAAGGCTACGTCGGCTACATCTAAACTACCGTCGGAACTTGTAGGTGAGTTCGTAGGCTCAACCCTTACTCTTCAAAACGCGTGTTTAACTATAATGTCTCTTTTTGCCTTGACTTGATCTTTAAATATTTTGAACGCATTTCTTAAGCTTACTCAATACTTGTGTTTGCTAAACATGTCATTGTGTTAATTGAACTCCTTAATTTCACATGTTGGAATTCAATATTTTGAGAACTTGTCACTCGAGAAGAAGTGATTTCCACTACTTGATGATATTTTAGAAATGATAATAATGAGACTTTTCAGAATGTTTAAGCTACTAATCACGTAAAGTGGAAACATGAACTCTCGGGGACTTGATATGGATTGACCAAGCAAAGCTTGGGACTTGATATGGATTGACCAAGCAAAGCTTGGGACTTGATATGGTTTGACCAAGCAAAGCTTGGGACTTGAGTCGAAGGTGGCTCTATGGTTTCCCCTGGGGCGCATTAGCACAGGGTAAGGCTCTAGTACTACTCTCTTGGGACAACAGTTTCCCTCGTAGGGGGTGTCGACACTTAAGGTCTAGATGCTGAGGTGAGATTGGTTCGGACGAGCGGATTATTTTGCCGTTCACACTGGATATGATTATTGGTACTGGATCTCCCCGATTAAAGAACTAAACTGATTTTTGGAATCAACGAACATGTCATAACTTATTTTAATACTTACATGTGCCTCACTCTGATTTACGCGCTGTGATGCGTTCTCATTCAGTTTTTACTGACTTTTACTGTGGTGTCCTTGTTTTGTAAAACCACCACAGGAGAGGCCTACGTTGGGGATGGGGACGTCGCATACTAGTGGAAGTATCACCTCGCTTGAATAAAGTAGTAATCTCATTATTCCGCTGTTTGTAATAATGGTTTGTAATAACTTTGAACAAGGCTTGTGAACTTTCTATGTAATAAAGTGTGTTTTGTGAATCCGAAGCAAAGATCCTTTCTCCTGATCATGGTGGTTAATTCTCCATGAGAAGGGCACGCCCGGAATTTCAGTAATGAAAATTTGGGGGTGTTACAGTTGGTATCAGAGCACCTTCGGATTCAAAGTTTAATTCACCCTAATTAAAGTGGAAATCGATTTCCGAAAATGAAACTCAATATTTTTTTTCAAAAATGGACTAGGGCAAGATAAAACCTGAATTAAAACAAGTTAAGTCGGGGGGTAAAGGGGTTAGTGTGAAAAGCATGCGCTTGTTCTTACGATTAGAGGCATATCTTCAGTATATATTGTGCTATATATGATTTCTTTGTGTGTTCATACTGTTTGAACTTGTAATGTGTAGTTTTGATAATCTTGTGATTCAAGACTTTCCTATCTAAATTTTGTTGGATCATTGCAAAGACAAGAAAAAAAAAAGACTTTTATTCATAAGGGAGAAAATGTAGGAAATAGTTACATCACTGGTACTTCATCCTTTCATACATAGCTGTTTCCTGCTTTTCCCTATGGTACACAACCAACATAAGGATGAACCCAAACAACCAAACCAAAAGAAAAGGGAGCAGAGGCTGATTGATGATGGAGAGGCTGAGTCGCGCAAAGAGGACTATCACGTACACGGCTATGATCAGTGTGATAATAGCCATAACACTCTCCGAAGACATTTCTAAATATGTTTGAGGTATGAAAGTAGTATGTTATGGAGCTTCTATTTATAGAAACCTCAAGAGCATCGAATTTACGTTTCTAACCTCCCTACTAGCCGTTACACGGATATGACAAAGGGTAAAAGTGACTTTTGGCCATTTATAGCCGTTGGAGTGTCGGCTGACCGTTGGAGATTGGGATAAAAAAAAATGTGTATTTACTTTTCACCGTTATAGCCGTTGAGAGGGGGTAATTAGGTTTTTTTTTTCGGATAACCTTGTTATGACTAATAATTCATTACTTCCTCAATAATGGGAAAAATACATAGTTAAGACCATTACACTTAGAGACGCATGAGACAAAAGGTACAACCCATAATACAGCCATTACACTGATTGACTAGGAACGAGCATTTTGTGACCCTTCATTAGGAGTCTCTCTTCTACGAGGACCTAACTCTAGAATAGCAGGACGAGCTTTCCGGAAAAGCCACTCAATAACTTGTGTATCATTGCGAAACCCGAGAAGTCGCCCCAAATTCCCTAGGTGACGGTGAATCTCCTCTGAGATAAGGATCGAGCATGCACGAGCAAGAGGGCGTGACTGATCCACTGGTCGAGATGCTGGAGTTGAAGATGCCCTCATAACCGAAAGAGGGGTTGACGACAGCACTGGGACACCGCAAAGCCAAGGATAAGGACCCAATGAATCTTGATGGAAAGATGGAACACCGGGAGTAACTTCTGGCTCCGAAATTATAAGCCCAGGTTCAGGCTCGGGTACAGACACCGAGGGGCTTGGGGGAGCCAAGGACCATGAGGACGGAGAAGGAGGAGGAGTCTTTGTAGGAGACTCGGACATGGAAACTACTAATGGTTTGTAGTGACTTAGAAAACGAGTTCAAGAAAGAGTGTGATACCTTTACCTGGAACAAAAGTCTAATATAGGCGATGAGTAGAACTGTTAAGGGGACAATACCCGCGAACTAAGAAGAGTGCGTTGAAAGCTTGTCTCCTTAATTCAACACCACTGAAACTTCTCGACTAAGAATGTCTGACCACCGACCTAGATTGACTGCACCCCAGGAAACACATACGGAACTTCTTTGACGATGTGGCGACTGTAACCCTTAATTATCACTGTTAGACGTATATCGCCATTAGCCTTCCTTGAGTGGACTAATCTAACTGCGTTATTGTAGTAGGAACGCAAAAATGTCGGCAGCAAGGAGGAGCGCCCAAATGGAGGAACTACTCATCAACGTTACCGAACTCATTACGCGAAGGGAACAAAGGGATCAAATGGAACATGTCGGGACAAACTGGGCTAAGAGAGTCGACGAGAGACACCCTGAATTCTACCTTGGGCAAGAGGACCCAGTGATCCTTGAGAATTGGATCCGTAAAATGGATAAAATTCTGATCTCTGTCGGTTGCCCACCCGACCAAAAGGTGAATGTGACAGCATTCTACCTCCATGACGAGGCCGATAACTGGTGGACTGTCAACAAGGACGCATTGCAGGCCAATGGGAACCTTAACTGGGAAGCATTTCAGGATGCACTGAGGGAACGCTTCTATCCCCACCATGTTAAGAACAAGAAGTATGAGGAGTTTTTAGCCCTGAAACAAGGCAACATGACAGTGTCGGAATACTACAACAAGTTCACAGAACTGTCACGCTTTGCCGGGCCACTGGTAACCACGGAGGACTTGAGGATCAGACGCTTCACAAAAGGGCTTCGCTATAGCATCCAGAGGGACGTAGTTGCTGCTAGGAGTGCGAACATAAGAGAAGCGTACGAGGTAGCAGCTACCATCGGAGAAATCGAGGAGATGCAAGGGAATCGAGCAAACAAGAGGAAGGAGGAAGAAGGGAACAACTCTAAGGAACCCCACCATTCTAACAAGAGGTTCAAGTCTAACGCAATCGAGGGGTACCGTGGAATGAACCGCAATAACTTCGGGAACCACAACACTGACGCCAACGTGCGAGCTCGTCACTACAATTGTAAACAGTGTGGTAGGGACCACCCCGGAGTTGATTGTGAAGGAAAGACAGTGGAATGTTTCTACTGTAGGAAGCGTGGTCACCGAGCGTTCGAGTGTAACGCGAAAAAGGCTGATATCCAGAATGGCAGGACCGGAGGGAACGGATACCCAAGACAGAACCAGGGAAACCCTCGCCCAAACTACCAAAATGGGAATCAATTCCAAGCCAACCACAACCAATACGGAGGAAGCAACCGTAAGAATAACAATAACCAATTTGGCGGAAACAATCGTGGGAACTACAACAACCAGGCAGGCAGACCCCAAGGGAACAACTACAATGCACCTGCAGGAAGCAACAACCGGAATGCGCAACCTACTGGAAATGGAACTAACAACCAAGGAAATGGAAACCAGAGGAGCGCCGGACAAATCTATGCCATGAACCAGGCGGAAGCAAACACTGCGACAAACGTGGTTACTGGTACATTCTTAGTCCACAACACTCCTGCTTACGTACTCTTTGATAGTGGGGCATCCTATTCTTTCATATCGTCATCTTTTTCTAGAAAACTAGGACTTCAACCCTCTCATATGAACCTTGTGTCTATAGCTACACCTGCAAAACGGGTAGTAAACTGTGATTCCATCTTTAGGGGAGTAGTCATAACCATCCAAGAATGTGAGATACCCACTGACTTAATCCTCTTTGACCTAGAAAACCTAGATGTTATTCTAGGAATGGACTGGCTAGGAAAGCACCATGCTCATATTGATTGTCGTAACCAAAAGGTAAGCCTAATAGGACCAAAGGGTAAGAGAATCTCTCACATAGGAATCACCGAGAAACCCAATGTCAAAATTGTGTCTGCACTTTCCGTAGTCAAAGCCATGAGTAAGGGACACCAAGCCTATCTTTGTTCTGTCCGAGATGATAGTATGGGGACGATGAAACTTGAGGACATCCCAATTGTTAATGAGTTTCCCGATGTATTTCCCGACGAAATCCCCGGAATGCCACCTAAAAGAGCCGTGGAGTTTACCATTGACCTTGTGCCAGGGACAGGACCGATCTGCAAAGCACCTTACAGAATGGCACCAGTAGAGCTAGAAGAGTTGAAGGAACAACTAAGGGAATTGTTGGATAAGGGGTATATCAAACCAAGTGTTTCACCATGGGGAGCACCTGTCTTGTTTGTTAAGAAGAAGGATGGAAGTTTGAGACTGTGCATTGATTACAGGGAGCTTAATAATGTGACTGTCAAAAACCGATACCCACTCCCGAGGATAGATGACCTCTTTGACCAGCTACAAGGAGCCGATACCTTTTCCAAGATCGACTTAAGATCAGGTTATCACCAGTTAAGGGTAGCCGAGAAGGACATCCCTAAGACTGCCTTTAGGACCAGGTATGGGCATTATGAGTTCACTGTTATGCCTTTTGGTCTAACCAATGCACCTGCTGTATTCATGGACGTAATGAACCGGGTAATGAAACCTTACTTAGACCGCTTTGTGGTAGTGTTCATTGATGATATTTTGGTTTACTCTAAGGGGAAGAGAGAACACGAAGAACACCTTAGAGCTGTTTTGCAAACCCTGAGGCAAGAACAGTTGTATGCTAAGTTTTCCAAGTGTGAATTTTGGCTGGATAGGGTACCTTTCTTGGGACACATAATATCTAAGGAGGGAATTTCCGTAGACCCAGGAAAGATAACCGCGGTTAGGGACTGGCCAAGACCGAAGAGTGCAACAGATATCCGTAGTTTCTTGGGACTAGCAGGTTATTACCGAAGATTCGTGAAGGATTTTTCCAAAATAGCCAGACCATTGACCAATCTAATGAAGAAAACCACAAAATACCATTGGGATGACAAATGTGAGGAAGCCTTCCAAACCCTGAAGGAAAAGCTTACTACGGCACCTATTCTAACCCTACCATCTGAGTCGAGGGAGTTTGAGGTCTATAGTGATGCTTCAAAGCACAAGTTAGGATGTGTGCTAATGCAAGATGGGAAGGTGATTGCATATGCTTCACGACAGCTAAAATCCTATGAGGAGAATTACCCAACTCATGACCTAGAGCTAGCCGCAATTGTCCACGCCTTGAAAATTTGGAGACACCACCTTTATGGTGCAACCGGTAAGATTTTCACCGACCACAAAAGCCTTAATTATTTGTTCACCCAAAAGGATTTGAACATGAGGCAAAGAAGATGGTTGGATTTGATCAAGGACTACGATCTTCAAATCCAATACCATGAAGGTAAGGCAAATGTAGTCGCCGACGCATTAAGCAGGAAGACAAGCCATACCATAAATGCGTTGAGGAGTTTACCAAAGGAGTTACGAGTTGATATTCAGAAGTTGGGGATTGAATTCCGTCAGCAGGAGGCAAGGGAAGACGTGCTATACAATTTAGTAGCCACACTAGACATCTTTGAGGAGATCAGAAAGGGACAACCCGGAGATGTGAAACTTGAAAGAATCAGGAAGAAAATCGAGGATGGTTCAACCAAGGACTTCCGAATACACGACGATGGGAGCATAAGGTACAAGGAGAGGTGGTGTGTGCCCCAAAAGTGTAAGGAGGTCAAGGAACGGTTAATGAGAGAAGCACACAACACGCCATACTCCGTACATCCAGGAGGAGATAAGTTGTATAAGGACTTGAAGAAGCAGTTCTGGTGGCCAAGAATGAAAAACGAGGTTGCAGAATTTGTAGCCCGATGTCTCACGTGCCAAAAGGTGAAGTTCGAACACAAGAGGAAAGGAGGTTTGGTGCAACCTTTGGAAGTACCCATGTGGAAATGGGATTCGATATCAATGGACTTTGTGACTTCTTTGCCAGTGACAAAGAATGGTTTAAATCAGATTTGGGTTGTAGTTGACAGATTGACGAAGACGGCAAGATTCATCCCAATGAAGGACACTTGGGATATGGAGCAACGAGCAGACGCGTACATCAAGAATATTGTTAGATACCAAGGTGTACCAAAGGACATCGTGTCTGACCGAGACCCAAACTTTCTCTCACATTTCTGGCAAGCATTACAGAAAGCCTTAGGCACTCAGCTGAAGTTCAGCACCGCTTTCCACCCATCTACTGATGGACAGACGGAACGAACCATACAAACATTGGAGGATATGTTGCGAGCATGTGTCATGGACTTCCAAGGTTCTTGGGTAGACCGGTTACCATTGATAGAGTTCTCGTACAACAATAGTTACCACGCAAGTATAGGGATGGCACCCTATGAGGCACTATATGGGCGGAAATGTAGGACACCCTTGTGCTGGAATGACATCAGCGAGACACTAGTTTTGGGACCACAAATGATTGAGGAAATGGTGAGTCAGGTCAGAATCATTCAGCAACGGATGAAAGCGGCCCAGGATCGACAGAAGTCTTATGCAGACCAGAAACGAAGACCCGTGGAGTTCAAGGTTGGAGACAAAGTGTTCCTGAAGGTATCACCAACCAAGGGAGTTTCTCGTTTCAATCAGAAGGGAAAACTCAGTCCCAAGTTCATCGGTCCCTACGAAGTCCAGGACAGGATAGGAGAAGTAGCCTACCGTTTAGATCTTCCTTCTAATCTGGGTCGAGTCCATAACGTCTTTCACGTGTCTCAACTTAAGAGGTACATTCCAGACCCATCACATATCTTAGATCCCGAACCCTTAGAATTGGACCCTATTCATACGGACGAAGAACACCCTGTCAAAATCCTAGACACCAAGACTAGAAAGACTCGTACCACGTCAACCACGTTGGTCAAAGTGTTATGGAACAGTCACCTGACGGAGAACGTCACATGGGAAGCTGAAGCTGACAACAACGATATCCCCACTTGTTTGAACAGGTATAAACTCGAGTGACGAGGACGTCACTCCTTTAAGGGGGAGGAGACCTTCACACATTTAGTTACACTTTTACTCATCATATTTTACTCGCTACATAGTTAATACATGAGATTACGCACTTTGCATAGTACAGTCATGAGATATTACTTTTGCGCTTCGAGGACGAAGCTTGATCTTAAGGAGGGAAGGATGAAACAACCCGAAATTTAAATATATATTTTAGGAACAAATATGTATGTTTATAGCAATATTGAGTATAAACTGACATCTATATTTAATATTTTGTGGTACCATTGCTAGGTGACTATGTCATAATAAAATTAGAATAGAGTATGTACCATATAGACATGTATATATACGTATATATATCACATTTATTTAATAGTGTGTATCACTATAGTGTCACATATACTACGTGGTGACTTTTATCACGACATACCAATAATATCACACCCGATTATTTTCTAAGAAATCCGGAATGTTATCTTCGTCGCAAAATTTTCAGCCACAATTACATATAGAGACGGCAATCATTTCCGTAAAAATTGGATCATGCCGTCTGATGAAACAAACATGCCACTATTCTCTTATCTCTTGCATTATTTTCCTATATCTTCTACTTTTACTTCTTCTTCATACTTCTTCATTTCCTCCTATAAATACCACCTCCCGTAGCTCCATTTCACCACACCAACACA
Source organism: Linanthus parryae (assembly GCA_023055425.1). Taxonomy (NCBI): domain Eukaryota; kingdom Viridiplantae; phylum Streptophyta; class Magnoliopsida; order Ericales; family Polemoniaceae; genus Linanthus; species Linanthus parryae. The sequence continues at coordinate 76,724,430 of JALGPY010000001.1, forward strand.
GCTACAACCCCTCTCACATTCATAATCAGCTCATCATCCTTGCCATCTCCATCACCACCAACACCACCATAGTTCATCGCCGGAAAACTCCATAACCACCAACTCAAGCTCTCTCTCTCTCATCTCAAACCAACACGAGAACCATACCCACCACCCCTCAAGTCACACACTCACTCCCTGATATTCATAGCATCTTTTAGCAGCAAAGAACCGGCCAAAACAACCACCCGAAGCAGCCCCAACAGCCGCAACAAGCAGCAACCCGCAACAGTAGCAGCGGCTGCTGGACAGCGGCTTGTTCTTGCTGTATCTCCTTCGTTACAACTCGGAATTGGCCCAAATTTTAACCACAACTTCCTCAACTTGTCCTCTACAACTTTCGTTCTTTGGCCCCGACCAAACGGAGTCAAAACAGAGCCCGAATTCACCCCGCACTGAAACTGCTTTAGCCGAACAGCACCAGTGGGCAGCGGTGTTGTTCTTTCTTGTTCTCTTCCATTTTAGCTCCAAAACGACCTCCGTTTTCTCCTTCATATCCCTCTACTTGTTATCTATAACTTTCATTCTTTAACCACGTTCAAAAGAGGCCAAAACGGATCCCGAATCGTTGCCCAACTTGAACTACACTTGCAACGTCAAGTAGCTACCTTCATCACCAACTCCGCCAACGACCACCACTTGGGACACGGCTGCTACCGTCCACTTCGTGACACTCCAAGGACTTCCTTAACACCATTCTCGAAAGCCGAAGAGGTTCAAACAGCCCGCGCTAGGCCACCGCTCATTTCATCGGAAACTCGGTATAACTTCATTTTCCCGCGTCGCATTTTACATGTTCTTGCATATTCGTACTCTCACACCTCCCGGAAATCATTCATGTTGAACTAGTTGAAAACGGAACGTTAGAAATGCATATAACAATTATTCTTCAAATGGGGGTTATAAATGTATTTTCTAGAACTACCAACAACTCATGTTTTTGAGAATTAGACAAGTCTAGGGGGAGGTAAGTGTACAACTACATTTCTAGCTATCCTACATTATAAATACCTAAGTGTTAATTTTATGTTAGTGTAGTAAATAATGATTAGTAGTTAGTAAATAAATATCATTGTGAGTAGGATGAAGGTTAGTAAATTAATATTAATATTAGTTAATATTAGATTTGATAAATTAATATAGTGTTTTTATAAATAAATTTTGGTTAGTCGTTTTGACAAATAAACAATATCTTAGTACTTGATTAAGGGACATCCTTAAAATTTGACTAGGTCATCACCGAGTAATTAACTAGAATCAACCCGCTTGACATATAGGACACTTGCATATTAAGCGATTAATTATTAATTAGGATTTATCCTTATTTGTAGACACCGAGTTCATAGACGAAGGCTACGTCGGCTACATCTAAACTACCGTCGGAACTTGTAGGTGAGTTCGTAGGCTCAACCCTTACTCTTCAAAACGCGTGTTTAACTATAATGTCTCTTTTTGCCTTGACTTGAGCTTTAAATATTTTGAACGCATTTCTTAAGCTTACTCAATACTTGTGTTTGCTAAACATGTCATTGTGTTAATTGAACTCCTTAATTTCACATGTTGGAATTCAATATTTTGAGAACTTGTCACTCGAGAAGAAGTGATTTCCACTACTTGATGATATTTTAGAAATGATAATAATGAGACTTTTCGGAATGTTTAAGCTACTAATCACGTAAAGTGGAAACATGAACTCTCGGGGACTTGATATGGATTGACCAAGCAAAGCTTGGGACTTGATATGGATTGACCAAGCAAAGCTTGGGACTTGATATGGTTTGACCAAGCAAAGCTTGGGACTTGAGTCGAAGGTGGCTCTATGGTTTCCCCTGGGGCGCATTAGCACAGGGTAAGGCTCTAGTACTACTCTCTTGGGACAACAGTTTCCCTCGTAGGGGGTGTCGACACTTAAGGTCTAGATGCTGAGGTGAGATTGGTTCGGACGAGCGGATTATTTTGCCGTTCACACTGGATATGATTATTGGTACTGGATCTCCCCGATTAAAGAACTAAACTGATTTTTGGAATCAACGAACATGTCATAACTTATTTTAATACTTACATGTGCCTCACTCTGATTTACGCGTTGTGATGCGTTCTCATTCAGTTTTTACTGACTTTTACTGTGGTGTCCTTGTTTTGTAAAACCACCACAGGAGAGGCCTACGTTGGGGATGGGGACGTCGCATACTAGTGGAAGTATCACCTCGCTTGAATAAAGTAGTAATCTCATTATTCCGCTGTTTGTAATAATGGTTTGTAATAACTCTGAACAAGGCTTGTGAACTTTCTATGTAATAAAGTGTGTTTTGTGAATCCGAAGCAAAGATCCTTTCTCCTGATCATGGTGGTTAATTCTCCATGAGAAGGGCACGCCCGGAATTTCAGTAATGAAAATTTGGGGGTGTTACACACTCGTCCCAGTCTTAGTGAGACAACATTTTTTTAAGGATTAGTGAGCCAGCATGGATTGCTCCTTACTTGTGTCAGGGACGAGCAAGTACGCCAACTAAGACGAGCAAATGCTCGTCCCAGTATTTCCAACTGGGACGAGAACATACTCGTCCAGTCTTAGGTGTACAATCTTAGGGTTTACTTAAAATGCTTTGATGTTCTATGATTTAGGGATTCAGGTTTAATATTATTTAATAACACTTTAAGTAGCTATAGGAATGATAATTAGTTGAATCTAGTGTTTAGATGATATCTGGTTTAATGGTATGTATAAGGTTTAGGCTTTACATGATTAAGAGATGATGATTATATGATTTTGAGTTTATAGTTTAGATTACCTGATTATGTGGTTTAGGACTTACAATTTACATTTTAGTAGCTATAGGAATGATACTTAGTTGGTTCTAGTGTTTAGTGTCTACAAATGTAGGATTTTGCTTAGATGATATATGATTTAATGGTATGTATAAGGTTTAGGCTTTACATGATTAAGAGATGATGATTATATGATTTTGAGTTTATAGTTTAGATTACATGATTATATGGTTTATGACTTACAATTTACATTTTAGTAGATATAGGAATGATACTTAGTTGGTTCTAGTGTTTAGTGTCTACAAATGTAGGATTTTGTTTAGATGATATATGGTTTAATGGTATGTATAAGGTTTAGGCTTTACATGATTAAGAGATGATGATTATATGATTTTGAGTTTATACTTTAGATTACATGATTATATGGTTTAGGACTTACAATTTACATTTTTAACAATATTGAATACCATATTTTCATGATAAGAGAGGATTTCAGGGTTTAGGGTTTAGGGTATGCTCGTCTCTGTCGTCCTTGTCGTCTCATCTTTGAGTATCGTACTTGTACGAGTCTATCACATGCCAGACTGGGACGAGTCCTCTCTCGTCTACGATTTGAATGCCAGACGAGAGATTACTCGTCCCACGAGTATATCAAATGCCAGACTGGGACGAGTCCTCTCTCGTCTGTGATTTGAATGTAAGACGAGAGATTTCTCGTCCCAGTCTGGCAGGCCTTGCTCTTCCCAGTTTTGCATGTGAAAGACTGGTACGAGCATATTCCACGTCTCAGTCTTATGAGAAGACAGAGGCGATGAATATACTCGTCGCAGTCTCTCCACATACAACAACACACATCAAACCAATAATGAAGAACAGAGAAGTAATATAACAAACGTAACCTACATTTTAGAGTAATGTGATGAACATATTGGAAGGATGAAAGTAAAAAAATGAGAATGACTTACATTTTAGAGTACCGTGATCAACATATAATAAGGAAAAAAGCATAGAGATGAGAGTTTAAGTTTTTACCGTAGCTGAAGAACAAAAGTGAGGAAACAAAGAGACTTGTACAGACAAATGGGATACTTCTATGGGAGAACTGGAGCCAATGAGAGTGACAAATGATCCATATTCTTGAGGAGTTTAAGGTATACATTCATAAAGTTTACAGTCGGAGTAAATTCAACTGTACTTGGTAGGTTGAGGTAGATAGAAACAATTCAATGTTGGAGAGAGAGAGTACGCGTTTTTAGAGTTTGTTTTGAGATGACAAGGGTAGCAGAGTCATTTAACAAATCTCCCCATGTGTTTGGAGACGAGAGATACCTGTGTTTGGAGACGAGACAAAGATGGAGACGACAGTACAGTTGGAGACAAGAAAGAGATGGAGACGACAGTAAAGTTGGAGGCGAGAGAGATGGAGACGACAGTAAACTTGGAGACGAGAGAGAGAGAGATGGAGACGAGAGAGACAGATGGCCCCACTACCCTGCTAACAATAGTTGATACCTAGTGTTTAAAAAGGAGGGTATTTTTCAAATACCAATTCACCCGAATGCATTTTTCTAAGACCAATTCACAGACGGTTATTTTTCCAATTACCCCAAACTACACAACAGAGAGCTATTATTTATTATTTTTAAATAAAATCATGCACTTTTATTTAATATTGGGCTTTGTCTTGGGCCTATAAGTTATACAAACTATTTGGGCATATAACGGCCCAAAAAGAAGAAACATTACAAATCAAGCCCATTTGGGCTAGTAGATGGGCAAGCCCATTCTAAGACCTTCTACACCAGATAACCCTAAACTTCAAAAGATGATGAATCTTCTTAAAGACCTCTTTTGTGAGGCGTTCTTTCTCTGAAAACACCCTGGTCTTTCTGAGAGAGCTATTAACTTGATTAGATTATTTGTACATTTTTTTGTCAGGAAAAAAGTTCAAATATACAGCATGAAATTATTAATTAAAATCAGCTAATTTAATCAATTCGAAAAAATTAACCAACGGTCCGTTTGGGCAACCATGAATTTGGGTTGGATTTGAATTTGGTATAATATTGGATAAAATATAATGGTTTGATACAGTTTAGGGCTTGAATTTGATTTGGGACAAATCTAAACCCCTTAAATTGTGAATAATTTAAAATTCCAACCGACGACTAGTCATTGAAATTCGCTGGGGAGGCGCGTCCTTGCGACATGGAAGACGATGGATCATAATGCGGCACTAGCTCTGTTGGTTTCTTAGGATTTCAATAAGGTTTAATAAAAAAAATACTTATACTGGGACTGGAACACTTAGACCTCTGCTTCTGCTACGGGCGTGGCGCTTAAGTGCTACTTGTGAACCACTTGACCAAAAGTTACTAGTTTCACATTGAATATCCAACGACAATAATAGAAGTCAAATTCCAAACTTCCAAATCCAGACTACTAATAGCGTCAAAACGGAAGAATTTAAATCCCTTTGTAATTGAAATTTTAGAATTTGAAATTTTTGATTTTGATTTGAAATCCAAATGTAAATTCCAATCATGGTTGTCAAACACAACATTAGTGATTTTGGAACTGTTCTAGTAGAAATTTTTTGGTATAAAATCAAAAGTTTTTCTGAGCTTTTGGTGTACCCAGGATTGATTGGTATGCTTCCATTCAAATTTTTGTTATCGTTCAAGATTGATTGATTGGTCAGCTGTCTGATTTCCTGTTAAAGGCGGGTATATCAAGTGAGCTAGTTTCGAGAAAGGTCTAGAGTGCACAGGTTGAAAGAGTATACCTATTTGTAGAGGATCTCAACAGAGATTTGATTCCTCGAAAGATCAAGGTGTTCGAGGTTGGTTCATTTGGGAAATTTCCGAGGGATGCTACTGTTTATTGTGTTAGAGCTCAGGTCCGAGTGAGTCAAACTAGTTAATTGGTAAAGTTGTGAAGGGAGCATGCTGACTATTTGGTTTAAGGTCGTGTCAAGGTGCACCAAACTCCTGAAACTCTCTATCATGGGAGGAATCTGCCCTTTGTATGTTACTATCATAAACAAACAAGAATTCTAGTTGTGAGACATTAAATATAGAAAGAGGCAACTCACATGTTAGAAGAAGATTATATGAGAGATTGAGGTATTTGAGCTTAGAAGGTGCACCAATCTGAATTGGGATGCTTCCATTGAACCCACACCAAAGAAGGTCGACGTACTCAAGTTGAGAAAGATTGAATATAGAAAGAGGGAGCTCACCAGTGAGTTGACGATAGGTGAGAACGAGGTGTTTGAGCTTTGTAAGTGCACCTATCTGACGTTGGATGCTACCATTGAGGCAACTTCAAGAAATATCGAGAAACTCAATTTTGGGAAGGGAAGAAAAGTTTAAGCTTCCTAAGTAGTTGTACTTGTCCTTACTGTATAAGTAATGTAGGCTTATTCCACTGACACTCCCAACAACATTGTTGGACACTCCATTTTAGTGACAGTGATGGGGTTGGTACGATGAGTTGTTGTTGTAGCCTTAAAAGAAATACCACCACTTGTTGTTTAGCATAGCTTTGATTTCTTCCTCTAATTCATGAAGTTCCCCTTAACCATCAACATCCTCGTCATCTAATATATTTACTAGCAAGAGAACTTTGTGGTAATAGAAGAGTGAGAAGGATGATCACTCCATGGTATGCATGACAATACTTGCTAGTTAATAATAATGTTTTTTGTAATTTAGAACTGCACGATATTTTAGTTCATCATTGGTTGTACATATATGTGAAGTAAAGAAGACATTTCTGAAGTTATTGTAGAAGTGAAAAGTAATATGCAAGGGCTGAAAAGAAAAATAAAATGGTAAAAAACCAAGTCGAGGTCTTGTTGTCCCCACTACATATACGTTTGCCCGTGTGAGATGAGAAATGATACGAGACTTTCACACGAAGAGTTAAGTTAAATCACATTGGTTCAAGCTTCAGTAAAATCAATTGTCCTGCCTCGACCATTTACATAATTGTAATTTGATTCCCCTATTAAGATGAATAATAAAATCAAATATTTATTGAAACAAAAAAAATGATGATTTGGGGGCCAAGATGGCTGAATTTGACCGAATACGTTGGTGCTCGTGACAATGTCACGAGTTATGCTCAGAATGTCGTTTTTACCCGACAGAAGGTATAGCTTGCACCCAGTTCTCATGCATTCAACTCGACCCCTGATTCTATGTTTTAACCAAACCTTTCTTTCTTGTTATAATTTTATATTCCACAAATTTTATCATACGTCAGTCACCCTTTTTTTCAAAAATTCTTCCTTGAGTTTAACTTAGAAACTTGAAATCTCTCACTCCAATCAAAGAGATACTTCGAATAATTTTTATTCTTGAACTTCGACATGACAACATAATTGAATTCCTTCGGAATGTCATCTTCACCATATATTTCAAATTGTTAACGATATTATTGAATAATGGAGATGGATAATAAAAGCAATCAACTCCAAGAAAATTAATTGTACAATGCATAGGACTTGAAGTCGGTGTAACTATCTTTCAATCTTCTTCCCTTTCGATTTGGCCTCAACCTTCTTGAGTGAATATCAATCTTGTAAGATTTCCATATGAATAAAATCCATGTGAACTTCGTCATAAACACCCTCGATATTGTTTTGCCATGGTCACCCAAGTAACAAGTGACATTCATCACTCATATAACATATGTTACAAAGAATATCAGTTTGACAAATACGTCCAATAGAACTCATAACTCTACATATCTTTTTGACTTCTTATGTTTCGTTAGGATCTTATTTTAACCCGTGAGTAAAATACGGTGATTTTATGTAAGTAAATCAAGGTGCTTCACCAATTTTGTCTGACAAAATTTGTAAAATAATCATCTATATCGAGGTCACATACATTGCGATTAATATTGCAAAGCTTCTGAAATCACTCAATAAGACGTGGCCTCCCAAGAAGTGGCATTATCTACCCAACATGACTACATGGCTACCCACGTACTTGGTATACGTAAATTTGAATTATAGGAAACGTAGGGTTCTTAACTTGTGACCAACATCAACAGGGATATCGTCTTCACCTTGTCGAGCAACCTTGAGTGAGGTCAAACTGCTCTAATAGTGTAATATCCCGATTTTTGTATTAAATTTTCATATTCTTGTGGACAAAATAACAATAATAGTAATGGTCTTTTTACGAAAATTGGAGGGGAGATGTTTTGATGATAATGTTTGATAATTATTATGTGTTGTCGAATCTGCATTTATTTGGAGCATTTTGAGGAATAAGAATGGTATAGTAGCTTAATGTTTTGTCTTGTAAGAGATGTGTTGTCAAAGATGAGTTGTCTTGTCAAAATGTATTTTTACTAAAAGATGTGTTGTCTTCTGAAAAATGTGTTGTCTTCTAAAAAATGTGTTGTCTAATCATATATGTGGAGAATCTAAATTCCTTGGAGGCTGTAGATACTGTTTCTATACAGGCAGATCATTGCCACGTGGAAGCCATCGAGCACACCCAGCTGTGCTCCATCCACACCGGATCACCACCCGTTCTGATCCACGTGGGGGCTACGAGACAGGGCCCCCGCGCACCATAACACGGGACTTGTAGGGACTTATTGGTTTGGAGGCTAGGGTAAGGTCCGTCGCGCGCACGCGACAACCAAGCTTGCGCGCGACCTCTGGTAACTGACTGAGAGATCCTAGGCTTACGTGTCCCATCAATGCGGCTGATCTCATAACGGTCTCCGATACTTGCGGGTAGATATGTAACGGTTCCTATTTACACGGTCGAGTGTGCCATTGGGGGTCTATCTTTAAGCCGCCATTTATGGTGCATTAACCCCTCAACGGTCACTTCCCCACTATATATAGGATCGTTATGCTCCCTGTTGCGACACAAGTCATATACTGGTCCAAGACCATAGCTCACTGTCTCTCTCTCACAAGCAGTTACTTGTGCTTACCCTCTACCTACACACACTCTACAATTCTCTGTGTTCTCATTCTCTACTTGAGGTGTATACTTGGATATCTCTCGAGGATTTCCTTGTACACATTTTGGTGAACCCAACGTGAACCATCCACCTTCAAATACTTTGAATCTGCTCATAATGCCTTCGGACCAAGACGTTCGTCATGGAGACCAATCTCCCTCCCATGAGGAGACCTCAGGAGAGGACGGACTGCTCAACACCACTCCCAGCTCGAGCTCAATTTATCACTGAGGGAGAGCCTTCTTTGGAGTCTCTGCTGCCCAGACTCCTCCCTCGGGTGGCCCGGTGAGCTAGACGCCACCGTTCTCATCATGCTCGTCCCTGATTGCGACAGGGAACCCCGCCTCATATCCTGCATCATCTTTCTACGCAAGTGGAGCCTTAGGAGGCCATGGGCCTCCACCTCCTTACAACCCCAGTATGCCCTACATTCCGGGCTTCGGGCCAACAGCTCCATCCTATGGGGGAACACCTGCCAGCATGGCGGACCTTGAACAAAGGATCGACAGTATTATTGCCAACCAAAGCTTCACGGACACTGTCATCCCCAAGGTAGATAATGCACCTCCAATTCCGCAGGATATCTACTTGATGCCAAACCCTGCTGGGTACAAAGCACCCAAATGGGAGAAGTTCGATGAAGTCAGTGGGAACGCCCACGAACACGTGATGAGGTTCGTGGATATGATGGGCCCGCACGCGGCTGATACTCGGTTGCTCATGCGCGAATTTCCCAAATCTCTGGGAACCGTTGCATACAAGTGGTACTGAACCCTCGAAGCGGGATCTGTCAAGACATGGGAAGAAATGGTAAAGAAATTCTACACAAAGTTCTTCCAGGTTGACGAAAGTGTCGCCACCACTCACCTCTCCCGAATGTACCAGAGGTCCAATGAGGAAGGGGTCGCCTTCATCAAGATATTCTGGGCCACGTCCCTAGAGTGCATCGACGAAGTCTCGGAGGGTCGTCTGGTTGAAATATGCCTGCAAGGCATGCGCGATGAGTATAAAGGTATGTTGATTAACTTGAACATGCCTACTTTCTCGAAATTGATTGATTGCACCATGAACGTTGAGCCACTGGTAGAAAGGATGCGGAAGAGACACGTTAGCGAGCACGCGCCGACGAATTCCAGCTTCAAAGTCGGCAGGTTCAGCTACAAGCAGCCACGAGACACTAACGTCCATGCGGTATCACCATCCAACAAGAAACAACGACCCGGGCCACAGGAGGCACCGCCACTGCCCTGCTCGATTGAAGATGCGATCGACCTCTGAAAAAGATGGCGGAAGGACGGGATCTTGCCACCCCTCGAGCGCAAACCTACGGGAGAACAGATCAAAGATCCAAGGGGGTGCGAGTGTCATGGTCAAATATCGAACTCAACTCAGGAATGCAAAAAGCTCAGGTGGATGGTGGACGGGAAAATAAAAGAGGGTCAACTGTTCATAGACGAGCCGACCAAAGATGTACGTAATAATCCCCTGCCGTCTCATGCGAGGCAGGAATCGAAAGGGAAAGAGGTCGCTATGATCTCAATTACAGACCTGGAGGAGGTCATAGACACAGAAGTCTCGGTAGTCACGGAGATCCACGAGGAGGAGGACTACAGTACTGACACGGAGGATTCGCGAGCTGAGCGAATGAAGAACTCCGCCAAATTTGCTAAGTTCTTCGATGAAATGGGCTTCTCGCCTGACTGCTGGAACGAAATGACTAAGGCCATCCTCAGAGTGGCAGAGGACTACGGGGAAGAGCTAGTAACCTCGGACATAAGGGTTGTTAGGGCCATTCGTACAGGGGGGCCCATTATGACATTCAATGAGTCAGATAAAAGGACTGCTGCGAACCATCAGAGGCCGCTATATGTGACGGCTACCATCAATCACGTGAATTTTAAAAGGGCATTCGTCGACGGCGGATCCGCGGTGAACGTTATCCCCCTTAGCACCCTGGAGATGTCAGGGATCCCCAAGCATAAGATAGTTTAAAAGCCGTCACCACTAACAGGCTTCGGTAGCGATTCCAGGATGACCCTGGGGTGGATTCGCTTGGGGATCCAAATTGGGCAGATTAGCTGTTCTGCCAAATTCCATGTTATCGACGCCAACACGACTTACCATATGATTATTGGGCGAGCGTGGATTCACCGCTTTGACGCCGTACCTTCGACAGCTCACCAGGTGATGAAGTCCATCTAGAAAGAAAGGGTGGTTACAATACCTGCTTCTGTGAATCCTTTCAATCTGGAGGAGGCACACTTATCCGAGGCGGTATGGTTCACGGAATTGGAAGACGGGCCACTTCCGGCCCCATCCCAGCCAAATCCTCTGCCCAGATGGGAGGATGTCCAGGATCAGTCACCAGCTGGAGTAATGGTGACATGAGAGGAAACGAGAGAAAATCAGCCCATGCGGATGGAGGCCCCCGGAGTAGCAAAAAATATCTATACCCTAAAGAGGATCATCAAGCATGATGAAGACGACAGACAAGTGGGAAGTTTCTACTCCAACGGAAAGAAGTGTTACCGCATCTAGGGGTGCCCTAAAGGTGCGCTCCTGTTATCAACTGTTGAATACAGTTATTGTTTATCAACTGGTCTTATTTCATCAGCTATTTGTCTGTACCTGTTGTAACCGGTTTAAAGCTTATCTCAAAAGATAGCAACGATACGACCAAGGACAAGCCTATCTCATATGATAGCATCTAAGCGCGATGAAAGCGTGTCTGCTAAGATATCACAAGCCTATCTCATATGATAGCAACCAAGCGCGATTAAAGCATGTCTGCTAAGATAGCACAAGCCTATCTCATATGATAGCAACCAAGCGCGATTAAAGCCTTTCTTCTAAGATAGCACAAGCCTATCTCATATGATAGCAGCCAAGCGTGATCAAAGCCTATCTGCTAAGATAGCACAAGCTTATCTCATATGATAGCAGCCAAGCGTGATCAAAGCCTATCTACTGAGATAGCACAAGCCTATCTCATATGATAGCAGCCAAACGCGAATAGAGCTTTTCTGTTAAGATAGCTAAAGCCTATCTCACATGATAGCAGCCAAACTAAAGCCTATCTCATATGATTGCAGCCAAATGCAAGCAGAGTCTATCTACTGGGATAGCAACAAAAATCCAAGGCCTATCTCATATGATAGCAACAAAAACCTATCTAACATGATAAGTGACCAGATCCTGTCTTTTGAGATTACAGGTAGGACTGCAAGTCCGGCGGGCTGGACGGGGTTGACACCCCTGTCCAAGCCCGAGCCCGAATTCTGTCATGGCTACCCAAGCCCAACCCGACCCGAGTTAAATGCATTGTTAACCCGTCCGAGCCCAAATTCGTATAAATCAATTCGGGTTTGGGTTGAATTCGTGCTAGTACATTAAACTTAATATCTTCTTAAAAACACAATAGAATAATTAATTGTTGGCGAAAAAACAAATGAGTTAGATGAAGAACAAACCAATGATTAAAAACATCGCTAATACTTGAAAGAAAAGTAGCATATTCGTGTTAGATATGCTATATAATTCTTTCAAAATATAATAATTATACGTAGTGGTCATGCAAATCGGACAATTCGGGTTAGCCCGTTGTTCGATATTTGTGCCCAAGCCCGACCCTAATTGCAATTCGGGCTGAGAATTCCTGTCCAAGTCCGTCCAAATTACCGAAACTATGTGTCCGGGCCCTATTTAGGTTCGGGCTGGGCTCGGGTTGGTCGGGTTCAACCCGCCCAAGTTGCACCCCTAATTACAGGATTGAAAGCCTGTTCAAACGGACGGTACACGAGATTCTCGACCAGAACAAAGCCCTTGTCGCTAACATGGCGAGATGCCAGATGAACTTCAAGGAATGGACGAGGGAAACAGCTTAGGGAATGAATCCCGTTCGCCGCCCTTACATCCAACTTTTGGTGGAAAATAGTTCTCCAATGGAGAGCCACCAGGGCAGCACCCCAATCATTACACTTCAATTCAAGAATCGGTGAGGGCGTAGGCTTTGCCGGAATCCCACCAGAGGTGGTACCTGCGAACATGATAAAGGAAAAAACGCCTTCTTTCTGGCAGAAAAGCCTGTACTGTAGATCTTCATAAGGACTGGATGAATCAGAGGTCCCGGCTAACGAACCCTTGGGAGACAGTCCTATAGCACAACATAGCCCTATGGGTCCATGGAACTGGAACTCAGGTGAGTGAAAGGACAGAGGAATGCAGCAGAAAGTGCAGAAATAATTCCGACTCGGGGAAGAAGACATCTTTTATATTGCAAAAACCCAGAAGGGTAGTAGTGATGAAGAAAAAAATATCTAGGAAGAGGGGATTTATATAGGGCTCAAGGAGGACTCTTCAGTTGCCAGTAACGCCTCGAAAACCGGATGGGAATCAATGGCATTAGTAAAAGCATACGGCGGTATAGTAGCCCTAGGTAATAATGGAGGGATAGTCTACTATGTGACAGTCACGCCTTATCAGGACGCCACGCTGGCACGACGATTCATACAGTCATGATGGCTCCTAGGAATTTGAACCGTCATCAAGACATTGAATATTGAAATCTTTTCCAAGTACGACAGATGGTGACATACACGCGCCGACTTATTTTCCCGCGATAACGGTGAAATATCAAATAAAAGTATAAGCCTATCTCATAAGATAGAAACACGCGCGAAATGATGTGTAAGCCTATCTCACAGGATAGCAGTCATACGAGGGAATTACGCAAGGCTTACCCTTTTTAGGGTACAGCAGAAGCCATCTCATCCGACTGAAGTCTTCTCCTAAACAAGGACAAATACTATATGATTCGGCTAAAGTTCTTACCAGGGCAATGGCAAAGACTCTATTTACCTGCAGAAGACAATGCACACGAGGCCTAGAAGTTATGTAAACAAAGACATAGCATGCAAAAGGGAGTGTTCCATAAAACCGCGCGGAAACACACGCGCGCCACAAACAATTGTCACAGAAAGTCATAACATCCAGGCATCAGGGCCACAAAGAAAGAACATCAAATTTATATTCGAAGGAGAGTCTAAAATAGCGGATCAACAGCACTGCTACTTCATTCCTTAAAAACGTCTTTCAAGAGGGAGTCCCTCGCGGATAAATTAAGCGATTTTGCAGCAAGCTCTGCGATGCGGGCTTTGCTCTCCTCATGATGCTTCAAGGCAACTTCGTACTACCGGGCCATCTGTTCGTACGCTTATCTGCGCGCATCAAGGGCTGCTGTCTCCTCTCTCTAAGAAGTATACTCAGCTCCAAGACTGGCATAATTGTGAACTTTGATTAGTCTCTACACGAGAAAGTCCAAGTCCGATCGTCCCGCTGCAGTCTCTTGAAGTCTTTGTACGATCGCAAGAAAATCTTGGGCACTAGCAGTTGTGGTGCTTCCAGGAGTGGTTTTATATAATCTCTCCAAGAGAGCAGTCATTTCCCTAAAAAGATTCCCTCTGTCTTTCGGTTCCAGCTCTAGCACTCGAGCAAATGCAGCAGGAAAAGTCATGCGCACCTTTATCAGCAATTCTAAACAGGTTTGGTCAATATTTGTGCATAAAGGCGGGACAAAACAATCATAAAGATGCGAGTGTAGGAGTCTGAGCATTATGAGAAGGGAGGAGAATGAGCTTACCAGTCCCTTCGACAATTTGTTAAAAGAAGAGCAATGGACACTGCTACCCGCAAGCCGGCTCGAATCTCCTCGGCTAACTTTTGATCCGCTCTGACGTCCCGCGCAAAGTATGGTTCAGGAATTATAAAATTCCTCATAGATACAACGGGGCTTGCAGCCTGTGAGCCCCATACTTCAAAGGATTCTCAGAAAAGAGAGAGTCGACATCAAAGCCTCCCACAGGATCATCGCTTCTTGCCATGCTTGGTGCAGGGGATGGATTCATATTGGCATACTCGATCTCCTCAACGTTTTGAGTGACGGGAGGATCGAGCTCAGCCAGAACGGCACGCTCAACTGACACAGTGTCGCGTGCGACTTCTTCGGAGTTCCTCTCGGACAGAATTTTAGGCTCAACGTTCATAGTCATTGTGGCCTGCTCAGGACTGGTCCCTTGCTCGATATTAGCTTCGTCCGAAGAAATAGGTATTGCTTCGGCAGGAGAAGCAATAAAATCTTCCTGCAGCGGTAGTGCCCCCACTTACTCAATAACGAGCCCTGCGCCTGGATAACCCTCAACTGTTGGATCTTCCTCCATCAAGATTTGCCCTGGAGAGCCTGCACCAAACACGTTACCAGAAGTCTCATGAATCACTTTAGCACTGCCAATTTGTCAGTGTACCAAGGGGCAATGGTCAGGTTCTGCAAAAATAATATGCCATTATCGCACTCTTAGGAGGAAAAAGAATAAGAACTTCAACAGAAGGATAAGCTGGAACAGAATGACAAGAACTCTACTAATATTATGAGCGGTACTTCTCCACTTATACGGGGTACCCGCGCAATTGTCATGTTGCAAGTTATCGTCAAAACTCTTCAACCTAGCATGACCTGCTTGGGATTAGAAAGATTATGCACATAGCGTACAAAAGAGAAGGTTATCACGCGCGACTAGAGCAGTGGCTTACCTGAAGATTCCCCACACTGATCCCTTACCCATTTACGGATGTCACAAATGGGCACGCCATGGTATAATGCGCCAGTTATAACGTCATAGTTTGATAAAGCAAACTTAAAAATTGTACCTTCTTCGTCTTCATCATCGATGAGTCCATGAAGTGCTAGCTGCGCCTGGTGTAACTCAACCACAGTTTTTGGAGCAGCACGAGAAGGACGTGAACGCCCATAGCATGCGCGCGGTCTTCGCGCCTCAGTTCCTTCTTGATTAGCAATTTAAACAATGCTCTGTCTCTTGGCGAGCTCAATGCGCTCTGCCTCCGATAACTTCTCTTGCTGGGATCTTTCCTCCGCCATATGCCTGGACTCTTCAACGGCTTCCTCCTCGGTCATGATGGTCTTTCCTTTGAGTGGGCTATCCTCATCATCTAGAGAAAGAAGACAGAAGGGGGTAAAACACATTCGAAGAAACTTTAAATAAGCAAGGATATTTCCGGCCAAACCTTCTTTCTCCCAGGCGACAAAGTCTGAGACTGGTTCTGAGAGCGATTTCTTCTTGGAAGAAGCAGGTTTCTTTTTCGCTGGAGAGGTCTTCTTGGGAGCTGGCTCATTTCACGCATGCTTCGGTTGCCGAGCTAGCAGATCGTCCGTCGCAGGGGCATCGGCACTTCTCTTTTTCATCTCTTTAAGAAACGGCGCGAGAAAGGCCTCAAGTCCATCCGAGATCACACTCCTAATCCCTTCTTCCATGCGCAACACTGGAGCGATGGCGTCGTCAGCATACCTTTTCTTTGACCGACAAAGGTCAACAAGCCCCCCGCTGCGATCCCCTGAGGCGAAACGCCTTAAGCAGCATTGTTGAGAAAACAACAAGGTATCATTAAACAAGGGGAATAAGAAGACTCAAATAGAAGAAAATATATAAAGAGTGCTGCGATATAAAAAATACCGCTTGAAAGTCTCTCGCGTACTGAGCCCGCGAACTAAGGGAGTCTTGCATGACAGCAGTCTTCTTCTCATCCAGGATTAGTTGTGGACATAGATGGTCCGCAGCTAACGGCGAGTAGTACACGTATGGGGCCCAACCCCGGGAAAGATTAGACTTGAAAGGGTAATCCTTGGACAAGGGTGCAAGTGCCTTGGGAACTTGTAGCTGAGTTCGCGGGCTTGTGAGACGACGGACCTGAGTTTTCCAGAAGGACACCCAACTAGCTGTTACCATTCCTGTTTTACTATTTGAGGGCTGCACAAGGGGGAGTTCCGCGAGAAGCAACTCACGGCTCCTCCCAAAAATGATCCCGTCATAGCAATCCTTAACAAGGAGATCGGACAACATGGGTGGCAAAATGGTGTCAAAACCCAGCTGAGGGGCCACACGAAGAGGGTTGAAATGGACTGTTCTGGGCGCATATCAGCAAGACTCTGTTCCAGGAGCGTACTCTGCCAGAGCAGGCAAATAAGCCCTTCTAAACCAGTTCACGTACTGACTATAGTGACGCGGCCCACTAGTAGTGTGTCAGGCGGGGAGAGGAGTATCAATCTCGGGAAACATGTCGCCCTGAAACATGATATTGTCCAACTCCTTAACATAAGGACGGGCCACGAAGGAGCTATCATCATCACAAACTAAAGAGAAACTACGGCAAGCATTCTTGGTGTTAAACCAACGCCAGGATCAGGGACACAAGAAGGCTTCCTCGCATCTTGGAGCATTCCACAGCTCGACGACAGTGGATACGGGGGCATATGAAGGCCACCGCTCAAAAACCCACATCGTCAAAAATCCAATGTTGGCAAAGTGCATGACATCAGCCCTGCCTTACGACTGCTCAACAATTGCCACTGCCAGATCGAGACGATAAAATAGGGAGCCCAAGATAAGAGGTCCAAGGGCAACCCTCTTACCAAGTGCAAGCTTCACTGCAAGTGGGATTACATGGATAAAAACCCCATCTCGCAGACTCCCATCTATGAGGTAGCGCGACAACCAGACAGAGAAAACCACACAAGGAGTACTCACACCCTTGTCCTACAGTGGAAATGGCCTTGCCTGGAGTCTCGACCTGGATTTGCTGAATAATGTGAGGTAACGGGAAGTACTTGAAGAAGAATGATCCACATATACCATATGTACTTCGCGCTAGCAGAAACAGTCATGAAAGTATCAGAAGGTTTTATCGCCTCGGGAGCCCATTTCGAAGCAGCCTTCCGCAAAACCGCGATGCATTCAAGCATCTGACGAAAAAGAGCAATTTCCTCATCGGAGCTAAGTGCTTCCAAAGGCTCGAAGGCTCCCATGCTTGGGAGCATCAGCAGGTTTTCCACATCTTCCAGAGTAGGTGTAGCCTCACGAGAGGAGAAGTGGAGTGTGTGAGTCTTTGGTGAATATCGCGAAAATAGGACCTTTAGCATGTCTTGGTCAGCCTTAAGATTGAAAACTCTGGTCGCGCGAATGGCATGATAAATTCCAGCATCCATCAACACGGCCCCGTGATTGTCAAGAATATAGTCAGTCCACTCGTCCATCCAGTCCAGCTTCTCCAAGAAAGCTTGGAAGAGAACATCATTGGCCGGCCTCGATGCCGCATCTGTGAACGTCATGAGCCTCTGCTAGATCCATTCCTCCATGTCTGTTTCAGGTTTCAATTCCAAGGCCGTGCCTGAAGAGGATGCCTCAAGGGCGTGGCCTCGGATAGAGGCCAAGTAGAAGTCATCACCCCCAAAGTAGGGGGCTTTGCTCCATAACTCACTGGGTAGTTCTGGGACTTCAGTAGCCTTTTTGGGAGCCATTGCTGTAAGAAGAAGGAGTAAAAATCTCAATGATTGATGAAGCATGCAGAAAAAAAGGGGGGAGAAAGAAGTGTAAGAAATTGACTGCAAATTCCAAAAAACCAAGAGGTAGAGGTTCAAATCAAGTTACCTTGTTCACGCCTGAGCACTCGAATTGCTCTGGAAAAGTTGTAGATGATTTGATCGCAAACTTGATCAAAAGACTCTGCTTCTTCTTGTGGGAGCTCTCTCCGATGCATACGAACTCAAAAGTGCAACATGTTGGAATATATGCCCTAGAGGCAATCTAGTTTAGTATGAATTTAATTGTGGCTAGAAATTTATTTATTATTTATTGGATATTTAATATAATGAAGTCCTTAGATTTACAATTGTGTTGTTTATCTTAAATATCCCTAGTCCAGTATAATGATTAATGGGACAATCATTTGTAGACTAGTATGGGGTTGGATTGATATGGAGATATCACGATCCAACACATAGGTGTGCATTAAGGGTAATGACGCACTGGATTGACCCATCTCCGAGAAGGCTACATACACGTTATGTTGAGTCACAAGCGCTTCTCGCGGTGCAATGGTATTGTCATCCTTAGACTTGAAGTCACTAGATATTTTAGTTGTGGATTATTGTGATTTTGGTAGCGTTAAACGCTACACCATAACTGGGTAGTTATAAAGGCGTGTACTGGATACAATAAGAAGCAAGCAAAGAGATCGTAGTGGACGTAGATAGAATTTTTCCTTCCCACATAATGGGAGCAAATATCCTAGGCCACCCGAGGGATAGTGCTTATAGAATGTCTGGCCAGACTCAAATAAATCAATATGGGATATTGATGTTATTTGCACGAATAAGGCTATTCCCATGGATCGAGAAACTATGGATTGGATATACGAGTGTGACTTGTATGTCTTGTGTCCAATCCGGATATAGAGACAAAGGGATGAGACAATTACTTGTACAAAGGTTGTCAAGATGACTATTCTATTAGTTGGCTAGAATGGATGTTTTGCTAGAAACCGCTCCATATTAGCAAATTGTTGCTACCAACTAGATAGAACCTATGGGGTCACACGCTATATAGAGTTGAATTAGATTTGGGAATTAATTAATTGGATTAATTAATATGAAGGATCACTTTGCAAAAACCTTGCAAACTTAGTAGGGACTTATTTGCAAGGAAGGGACTAAATTGAATTCTAGTAGGACTAGAATAAGTCCTTTAGGTAGTTGGCAAGGAGTTGTTGGACTATATAAAGGACCTTCCTTCCTTCCTTCCCACAACTTATGCTCATAATTGATCATAATTAGTGGGAGAGAACAAAAGGAGAGAGGAACAAGCAAGGAAGGAGCTGACCGCCCCTCCCTCGCCGCCGCCAGTCCCCGTCGGCCCAAAGGAGGCCGAACCTCCTTTGGTTCGTCTCGTTTTGCGTGATTCTTCTTCCTCTTCCTCTTTCCGGGCTAGCACCAAGGAGTGGGAGATCTAGAAATCAACTCTAGGCGTGGATCAACTATATAGAACGTGACACGATTCGCATTTGAAGTCATTAAAGGAGAACCCTAAGGTGTGTTATTGATTTCTTCCTTTACCGTCGTTATGTCTCTTGACTTGTGATCCTTGGAGGGTTTTGCATGGTTAATTATTGTTTCCGTTGCGCATCCATGAATCAAAACCCTACAGTGGTATCAGAGCCACAGGTCGTAGAGCATAAACGTAGTTTATGTGTTACGTTTTTAGTTGTTTTACACCTTAAATTGATTGTTTATCGCGTAAAACAAGACAAATCAAGCACGGGATGCAATTTGTCAATAATCTATCATAACAAGATCTAATTTTTGCATTGGATGCATTAATTGGTGAGTTTGAGAAATTTTAGGATATAAGATCTTGGGTTTGGGCATCCTTGGGGAAGAAGGAGTTCTTCCAAAACAAGGAAACAATCAAACTTGGGCACCAAGCAAGGGAGTTGTTTTGGAAACAACTCCCTATAGAGGTTCGGCCCCCTAGGGGGACCGCCCCTCTTGCTTGCCGCCGATTGTTGGGCCCATGGACCGTTTTAACCCCAGAAATCCTAAAATCAATTAAAATTGACCAAGCGCGTTAAAATTGGATTTTAACTGTTTATGTGCAAATCATGGTGATTGGATATGGCCTTAGGATGTGGTTTGATGTGGATGTTTAATTTTGTGGTTTGGTTTTACGACCTGCGAGCTGATCAATTAATTATAATAATTAATTAATTAGGGTTTTATGGCCTGCGTGCCATTTTTTTTCTCAACTTGTGATATTTATTTTATTTTGTATAGAAGTTAGCTAGTGCTAGATAAAGTAGATTGTTAGCCAAGATTGAAGAAAAGAAGCCCAAAGCCAAAAGGAGCCACAAAAGATGGAGCATGGAGCATTCCACATGACTATGAAGGATGGACCAAAAGATCAAGACGCATGGAGATGTGTTTGCTTTTAGGGTTCATAGATAATTCCATTGGCTTGGAATTATCTTAGTCTAGAAAAGGCCATATCCACATCACGTTTAATTTTTGTTTTGTGGTTGTTTACTTTATTGTCTTATTATTTTGTGGTTGGTGTATGGATGATGCATGCAATTAGGATAATAAGATAATTAGACAACCCGGATCTATTATTTGGAGTTGTGCCCAAACTCAAATAGATAGATTAGTTGATTTTGATCAACAAAACAATTAAAATTGAATTTAAAAATCCCTCAAAATTCAAATATTGTGTTCTTGCCTTCTCGTTATTTAAACACTCATTATTATCATTTTTTAACAAGTTCGTGCGTGCCAAAGCATGGCGACTCGATTCATAATGATGGAATGCGATGGCACAAGCTAGTAATGTGCAATTGTTTAAATAAGAGGTTGAACACAACTAGGCTATTAATGAGATTAAGAAACCTAGACGCAATCAATTGGGATTATCCTTATGGATTGATAAATAAGGAGTTATTTGCCCAATTGAACCAAGAGTTGCATAAGGGATGCAATTGGAATTGTTCCTACCTAAAGTAGTCAAATTATGGGTGACTTGCCAAAGCAAGCTCATAAGGAGATGAAACATGGATCTTTGGCCCACTAGAAAATATAAGGATATTTTTCGCATTAATATCTTGAGGGTTATTAATCCGTAGAAAAATAGTGGGAGCTATATTTGATAAACTAGCCATTATTGAATATAGTCAAAAATTCACAAATACTAAAACTTGCGTATTTTCCTTTTGTAGAATTCCAAATGGCAAACAACTCATCGAGTTCACAACATTCCCTACGATCTCTCCTTGAGAAGGACAAGCTCTCTGGAACCAACTTTCTTCATTGGTACATAAACTTGAGAATTGTTCTCAAGCAAGAGAAGAAATTGTACTCAATAGAGGAACATGTTCCAGAAGGTCCAGAGAACCAAACACCTGCTGCCCTAAAGGCGTATCAAAAGCGTGTTGATGACGCTATGCGACCTGCCTTATGCTATGCACCATGACTTCCGAGCTTCAGAAGCAACACGAAAACATGAATGTTGTCGATATGATCGAGCATCTGAAGCAGCTCTTCCAAGAGAAGGCAAGGGTAGAGAGGTATGAGGTCTCTAAGGCACTGTTCAAGTGTCATCTGGCAAAAGGGAACCCGGTGGGACCCCATGTACTCCGTATGATCGGATACTTGGAGAATCTCGCCCGACTAGGGTTCCCGGTCGGCCAAGAGTTGGCAACCGATCTCGTGTTGCAATCGTTGCCTGAGAGTTATGGACAGTTCATCATGAACTATAACATGAACGAGATCGTGAAACCACTGCCAGATTTACTCAATATCTTAAGGACAGCTGAACAGAGCATCAACAAGGGTAAGGGCAAGGCCATTATGATGGTGCAGAAAGGAAAGGGCAAAAGGTTTGCCTCATCCTCCAAGGGCAAAGGCAAGTCAGTTGCCAAGTCCAATTAACCTGCCCTTAAGCCTGTTGGTGGAATTTCCAAAGGTATGACTAAAGGTGAGTGTCACTACTGCAGTCAGCCTGGACACTGGAGAAGGAACTGCCCAAAATATCTGGAGGACAAGAGACTTGGAATAGTGATTCCACCACCACCAGGTATTTTTGTTGTAGATGTCAATTTAACTGTCTCCACATCATGGGTATTAGGTACTGGATGTGGATCTCACATTTGTTGAAATGTGCAGGGTCTAAAGAGAAGTAAAAGATTGGCTAAAGGGGAGGTAGATCTGCGCGTTGGGAATGGAGTAAAAGTTGCTGCGTTGGCCATAGGCGTGTGCGAGCTATCTCTGCCTTCGGGATTAGTTTTAGAATTAAATAATTGCTATTTTGTGCCTGCAATGAGCAGAAACATTATTTCTATTTCTTGTTTGGACAAGGATGGTTTTATTATTTCAATAAAGAACAATTGTTGTTCCTTTTATTTGAATAATATTCACTATTTTAGTGCGCAATTATTTAATGGACTGTATGTCCTTGATCTAAGCAATCCTGTCTACAACATTAATACCAAGTGGATTAAAATAAATGATTTAAATCCTGCTTATTTATGGCACTGTCGTTTAGGCCACAAAAACGAGAAACGTGTATCTAGACTCCATAAGGATGGATTACTAGACTCATTTGATTTTGAATCATATGAGACATGTGAGGCTTGTTCATTGGGAAAAATGACAAAGTCCCCTTTCAATAAGAAAGGTGAGAGGACTAGTGAGCAATTGGCGCTCATACATACTGATGTGTGTGGGCCATTTGCCACGCCTGCCAGGGGTGGTTACGTCTACTTCATTACATGTACTGATGATTACAGTAGATATGAATTTGTGTACCTTATGAGTGCAAAATCCGAATCCTTTGAAGTGTTCAAAGAATTCAAGAATGAAGTAGAGAAGCAACTTGGCAAAAGTATCAAGGCTCTACGATCGGATCGTGGAGGAGAATACTTAAGCCAAGAGTTTGACGACTATCTTAGAGAGTGTGGGATCGTGTCCCAACTCACTCCACCCGGAACGCCACAATGGAATGGCGTGTCTGAGAGGAGGAATCGAGCCATATTGGATATGGTTCGATCTATGATGTGTCAAACTGATCTTCCATTATCATTTTGGGGCCACGCTCTATTAAGTGCAGCTTTCACCATTAACTGTGTTCCATCCAAATTAGTCATGAAGACACCATATGAGATGTGGAGTGGGAAGCATCCCACACTGTCGTTCATGAGGATTTGGGGCTGCGATGTCTATGTAAAATTTTTACAATCAGACAAGCTAGGGCCAAAATCGGATAAGTGTAAGTTTGTGGAAACTAAGGGTTACTACTTCTACAATCCAGCCGAGAACAAAGTGTTTGTTGCTCGGACCGGCGTGTTTCTAGAAAGAGAGTTTGTCTCTAAAGAAGCAAGTGGGAGGACTGTAGAGCTTGAAGAGGTTCAAGAAACACAAATCATCGAACCGATTATGGAACATCAACAGGAACCACAAGCAGTTGTGGAGCAACCTGTTCAGGTTACACAAGAGCTTCGTCGATCTAGTAGAGTGCGCCAGAAACCCGAGAGGTATGGACTTCTCGTGACCGATTCCGGTGACACGATGCTCATAGATGATGAGCCTATTACCTATGAGGAGGCCATGAAGGGCCCAGACTCTCAGAAGTGGCTAGAAGCCATGAGATCCGAGATGGAATCCATGTATACCAACAAAGTATGGACTTTGGTGGAACCACCCGAAGGGGCGCGACCCATAGGGTGCAAGTGGGTCTTCAAGAAGAAGATCGACATGGATGGTAATGTGATTACCTATAAGGGCCGATTGGTGGCTAAAGGATTCAGACAGATTCATGGTATTGACTATGATGAAACCTTTTCACCAGTCGCTATGACCAAATCCATCCGAATCCTACTTGCGATTGCAGCAGACCATGACTATGTGATTTGGCAGATGGATGTCAAAACAACATTCCTTTATGGGAATCTCCTCGAGGACGTGTATATGATACACCCGGAGGGTTTTGAAGATCCAAAGCAAGCCAACAAAGTCTGTAAGCTGCAACGATCCATATATGGATTGAAGCAAGCCTCTAGGAGTTGGAATCGACGTTTTGATGAAGTATTCAAAGAGTTTGGCTTCATCAGGAATGAAGATGAGTCTTGTGTCTACAAGAACGTTAGTGGGAGCTCTGTAGCTTTTCTGCTCTTGTATGTGGATGACATACTACTCATTGGAAACGACGTTCCCATGCTACAATCTGTTAAAGATTGGCTAGGGAAGTGTTTCTCAATGAAGGACTTAGGGGAAGCAGCCTATATACGCGGTATAAAGATCTATAGAGATAGATATAAGAGACTGCTAGGCCTAATTCAAAGTAAATATATTGACAAGGTGTTGAAACGGTTCAACATGCAAGATTCCAAGAAGGGATTCTTGCCCATGTCACATGGAATTACTCTTTCGAAGGGTGGTTGTCCTTCCAATGAGATTGACAAGGAACGCATGAGTAGAATTCCCTATGCCTAGGCCATAGGATCTATCATGTACGCCATGTTATGTACTAGACTAGATGTGTCATGTTATGTCAATGGATTGCAGTCAAGAACATCCTAAAGTACTTGAGAAGAACTTATGATGCTTTCTTGATATTTGGCGGTGAGGAAGAGTTGCGTGTAAGGGGTTACACTGATGCAAGCTTCCAAACCGACAGAGATGACTTTAGATCACAGTCGGGATATGTGTTTTGCCAGAATGGAGCAGAGTGAGCTGGAAGAGTTCCTAGAAAGAGACGGTGGTTGATTCTACAACAGAGGTTGAGTACATTGCTGCAAATGGCGCAGCAAAGGAAGCTGTTTGGATCAGAAAGTTTGTTTCTGAACTTGGTGTGGTTCCTAGCATTGCGGATCCAGTTTAGTTGTACTGTGACAACACTGGGGCGATCACGCAATCGAAGGAACCCAGGTAGCACCAGAAATCCAAGCAAGTGCTCAGGAAGTTTCATCTGATTCGAGATATTATCGATAGAGGAGACGTTCGGATATGCAAGATTCCTACAGATGAGAATCTGTCAGACCCGCTTACAAAGCCGCTCACGCAGTGGAAGCATGAAGGGCACACTAGGAATATGGGCATACGAGATGCGCCAGATTGGCTCTAGTGCAAGTGGGAGACAGTTGGAATAGATGCCCAAGAGGCAATCTCGTATAGTATGAATTTAATTGTGGCTAGAAATTCATTTATTATTTATTGGATATTTAATATAATGAACTCCTTAGATTTACAATTGTGTTGTTTATCTTAAATATCCCTAGTCCAGTATAATGATTAATGGGACAATCATTTATAGACTAGTATGGGGTTGGATTGATATGGAGATATCACGATCCAACACATAGGTGTGCATTAAGGGTAATGACGCACTGGATTGACTCAACTCCGAGAAGGCTACATACACGTTATGTTGAGTCACAAGCGCTTCTCGCGGTGCAATGGTATTGTCATCCTTAGACTTGAAGTCACTAGATATTCTAGTTGTGGATTATTGTGATTTTGGTAGCATTAAAGGCTACACCATAACTGGGTAGTTATAAAGGCGTGTACTGGATACAATAAGAAGCAAGCTTAGAGATCAAAGTGGACGTAGATAGAATTTTTCCCTCCCACATAGAGGGAGCAAATATCCTAGGGCACTCGAGGGATAGTGCTTATAGAATGTCTGGCCAGACTCAAATAAATCAATATGGGATATTGATGTTATTTGCACGAATAAGGCTATTCCCATGGATCGAGAAACTATGGATTGGATATACGAGTGTGACTTGTATGTCTCGTGTCCAATCCGGATATAGAGACAAAGGGATGAGACAATTACTTGTACAAAGGTTGTCAAGATGACTATTCTATTAGTTGGCTAGAATGGATGTTTTGCTAGAAACCGCTCCATATTAGCAAATTGTTGCTACCAACTAGATAGAACCTATGGGGTCACACTCTATATAGAGTTGAACTAGATTTGGGAATTAATTAATTGGATTAATTAATTATAAGGATCATTTTGCAAAAACCTTGCAAACTTAGTAGGGACTAATTTTCAAGGAAGGGACTAAATTGAATTCTAGTAGGACTAGAATAAGTCCTTTAGGTAGTTGGCAAGGAGTTGTTGGACTATATAAAGGACCTTCCTTCCTTCCTTCCTTCCCACAACTTATGCGCATAATTGATCATAACTAGAGTGGGAGAGAACAAAAGGAGAGAGAAACAATCAAGGAAGGAGCCGACCGCCCCTCCCTCGCCGCCGCCCGTCCCCGGTGGCCCAAAGGAGGCCGAACCTCCTTTGGTTCGTCTCGTTTTGCGTGATTCTTCTTCCTCTTCCTCTTTCCGGGCTAGCACCAAGGAGTGGGAGATCTAGAAATCAACTCTAGGCGTGGATCAACTATAGAGAACGTGACACAATTCGCGTTTGAAGTCATCAAAGGAGAACCCTAAGGTGTGTTATTAATTTCTTCCTTTACCATCGTTATGTCTCTTGACTTGTGATCCTTGGAGGGTTTTGCATGGTTAATTATTGTTTCCGTTGCGCATCCATGAATCAAAACCCTACACAACAATGGAAAGGTTGCAGTCGAAGGAATAGTAGGGTTTAAATAAACCCTTGAAGAGTCACCACTATTGACGTTTGATGAGCCAAGCAACGCTTCGATTGCTCGGAAGTCTGACGTTTGATTAGCTATCCTTGCCTCGAAAATAGGTGAATTCGGATGGCAATTGATTAAATCGACAGAAGCCACGCTTCATCAAAGGCTAAACGCGCTTCCCAAAACCTAGGCAATCATGGCTATGACAGTGGGCTATGGGGATTCGAATTCAAACTTCAAAAGGTATGCGTGAACTTCACGCACGGTTGATTTTGCGCCACTGCACAACAGAAGAGCGCGTGATAATCGCGCAAAAGGGGGCTATTGTAGATATTTCTTTCCAGAAAGGTGGATCATTGCCACGTGGCAGCCATCCAGCACACCCAGATATGCTCCATCCACACTTGATCACCACCCGTGCAGATCCACGTGGGGGCTACTAGACAGGGCCCCCGCGCACCATAACACGGGACGTGTGGGACTTAGTGGTTTGGAGGCTAGGTTAAGTTCCGTCGCGCGCACGCGAAGACCAAGCTTGCGCGCGACCTCTGGTAAATGACTGAGAGATCCTAGGCTTACGTGTCCCATCAATGTGGCTGATCTCAGAACGGTCTCTTATACTTGCGGGCAGATATGTAACGGTTCCTATATACACGGTCGAATGTTCCGTTGGGGGTCTATCTTTAAGCCGCCATTTATGGTGCATTAACCCCTCAACGGTCACTTCCCCACTATATATAGGATCGTTATGCTCTCCGTTGCGACACAAGTCATATACTGGTCCAAGACCATAGCTCACTGTCTCTCTCTCACAAGCAGGTACTAGTGCTTACCCTCTCCCTACACACACTCTACAATTCTCTGTGTTCTCATTCTCTACTTGAGGTGTATACTTGAATATCTCTCGAGGATTTCCTTGTACACATAGGACAAGCAACATTTTTAAATAATTGCCACAATATTTTATCATTGTTGATGTGATTTATGAAGTGTGTAAGTAGGTAATAATACATGATCAAATATACTCTAGAATGGGGGTTGAATAGAGTATGTCAACATTTGCTAAGATAGTGGTTTTAAAAATAAATAGAGAGGTTTTTAAAAGCTTTGAACTCAAATAAACAGTTTTAAAGCTTTTAAGGTTTTTAAATGCTTTGAAAAGCATTTCAAAGCTTTGAACTTGTCCTGTGTTGAAACAGTTTTGTAAGCAAGTAAAGAACTTAAATGTAAAGAGCAGTACACAAGTATTTGTTACGAAGTTCGGCCTCCAAAAGATTACTCTCGACATGAGGGATCTAATCCCGCTAGGATATGAACAACTTCTTATTTATCACTAGTTAAGCCCCATATCTCAGGCTTAAGAGAATTGTCTTACTCTTATACCAGCATGTGGTTCTATGCTAACCTATCTAGTACATCTTCAACTACTTGATACAGTAAGATTCTCTGTTGTTCCACTTGAACAACTCAACGAGAACATAATACAGAAAAATTAGAACAAATTCTAATGAATAAGTAGATTAAGCATAAGAGGAAGCAGTAAAGCTTTGATAAGCTTGGATGTGTTCTTTTGGATTGGAATGGATGAGTAGTCGGAATTGAAATTCTTATTTGATGCTCTCTGAATCCGTATGAGTTTGTCTGAATGAATGTATCTCCCTGTGTGTTTCACTCTCTCAGCTTTAGTCTCTTTGAATTTAAAGTGTTGTAGTAACAGTCACAAAATTTGTTGCAAGAGAATCCCAAAACATCCTCAATAGATTATGGGCTTTTCAACAACTTTAATCCAACGTATATAAGATTGATTTTCTCCACTGAATTTAAGCACAAGCTGCACCTGCAAGCAATAGACAAGTCCTGAACAAATCCCATAAAAATAGCTAGACTTTTGGTGATTTGTTTGGGATTCCTGTATTCAGAACCTTGGGCTAGAAACTCTTTGGATTTTCAAATATTTGAAAAGCTTTGAACTATTTTTCCTACAAAACAAATTTAAAACAAAAACTATCTAACAAAAAGCATATTGAAAGTATGAGCACTGTTTGGTAATCATGCAATCAGATAGTTAAGTAACATTCCTGCAACAAAGATCTTTAACAAACACATATAATTTGACAAGATAAATTTGTCTTTCATCACACAAGAAAGCATAATATTAAACCAGGAGATAAATTCCCACTCAGTTTAGAATTATCCTCTGAAGATTTTCAAAGCTTTGAAACAAGAATCGGAATTAACAATCTCCTCCTTGATGAAAGACAAAACAAATATTATGTTTAGACTATAAATCAGAACTAAAAATGATAGTTATCAGGAACATTACAGAAACACTCATATGAATTCAAAGTCAAATACCAGACAATAATCAAACAGTTAAGCAAATACAAAAATCACTAACCAAGCAGTAACACTAATAACAAAACATCACAAGTCATATGAAATCAAAATCATAGTACCAGACATTAATCAAACAATTAAGCAAATACATATATCACTAACCAAGCATTAATATTAATAACAAAACATCACAAGTCTCCCAAAACAAACCAAACACATCCACACCACAAAGTCTAATTTTCTCCCCCTTTTGACTTTCATTAGAAGAGTGAGAAAAATGTTGGATCTTATTACAAAAAGTTTTAAAAATTTAAAGAAAAAAATTGATTTTTAAAAGAGAATTTCCAAGGCTTTGAAAAAATTCAGAAAGAAATGGCAAGGGGTTCAAGGGTTTGAAGTTTGGTCATCATCTTCTGCCTCAGATCCTTCAGCTTCTGATCCTCCAGCATCCTCTTGATCACCTTCCTCTTCATCTTCTGCCACTTCTTATTCTTGCACTTTATCTTTTTCTTTTGCAACCTTCTCTTATTCTGCAGCCACAACTTCAGCACCTTCTACATCAGCCTGCTCAAGCAACTCTTTAGAAGCAACAATCTCTGGAATTACTTTATTTTTCTTCTTCTTTTGCTTAAGAACATCCCCAATTACCACCCCTGAGTCAATGCTGCCTGACTTCCCTGTTCCGTTATCTCCTACATCCTCTTCAGTAGAATAATCATCAAAGAGCTCCCTGGTAGACTCTGAATTCTTTGAACCCTTGTGAACTTGTCTGAACTCAGTGCACTACTCAAATTGACCCAGTTTCAGTTCATCCAGTTCGATCTCAATAGCATTCAGCTTCTCAAGCACCTGAGACTGATCAGGAGAGGTAGAAGGTAAAGCTAAAGCAGTGGTTAAGATTTTTGGCTTAGAGAAATTCTTGGATTTAAGCTCTGGCGCGATTTCTTAACGTGTATGCGCAAGTTCCCGGTCAAGTAATATAGGGGCGGTATTTCAACCCCGATTTATCGATTCAATGAGGACAGACTCGAGACTATTAGTTAGTTGATTAATTGATAGTACGGTAACATGAGGAAATTTGAGTGATAAAACAGTCTGTCACCCACAAACAAGTGACTGATAGTGAAATAACAAACTACTCTAATATTTTTGTGTTTTTATATTTAAGAAACAAGATGGAGAAACTAGGCAATCTCTAGATCACCTAGACTGTAGACGAATTCCGGTTCAGCTATGTAACACGTTAATCCTATTCTAGTTCAGCCGGGTAATTACACTGACAATCTCCAATCATTCTCATGTCATTCTACTTCTCGGTTGACTACAATCTCATGTCGGTCTCATGTATGTACCGGTCCGTTCTAGTAGGCTAACGGCATGGGCGACAACGGGTCATGTCGATCCACCGCTGCACGAAATAATCAAATCTCACCTATCGAATCTATCCACTAAAGCCAATCCTAACACTTATCCTTTTAGTCTCGGTGATTTGGGATTGTGTTCAAGTTCTTCAAAACTAGGTTAAGTCATTGTCGTGCACTCTCTAGTTGATTAACAAGTTCGGATATGGAATCCAATCTTGCTAAGGATTAAGTTTAGCGTATGAACAATTAAATTAAGACAAAACTAATAATTAAGCATGATTCATCCTAACTATTAAGCCCTAGTTCATTGATTATCAATTCCTATCTTAGTCGTGCCAATATACTAAGACCCTTGACAAGATTCAAGAACTAACATTCATTCAATAGGAGAAATCCATAGGCATGAAACAAAGATTGAAAATCCGGAAAACTTCATCTTCTACATAACCCTAGGCTCTCTAGATAAGCCTAGAAATGGAGTTACCTAATCGTATTACAATGAGAAAAAAAAATAGAGTTTCTCCATACAAAGATTAAGAAGGAAAGAAGAAGTAATCAAAAACCTAGATCTCCAATAGTGGAGTTTGGCTTCATCTTCGTCTCCGTCTTCTTTTTTCCCCAAAACTCATGTATGGATTAAAGGAACAGAGTTTTAGGTCTAAAACAAGTCCCCATGCTTCAAACTTTCCAGAAATTGCAAAACAGCCTAAAAATACACGTTTTTGCCTTCTGTTCGCATGAACACACGAGTGTTCGCACGAACACACTTCGTGCTAACACATTTTGGGTGTTCCTACTTCACTACAGGGGATTTCCTAACATTCTGTTCGCAAGAACACAATAGGTGTTCGCACGAACACCCCTGGAGCTAGCTCAGATTTTCAACTTCTTCGACGGACCATATCTTTCTCGTCCGAACCTCGTTTGAGCTCTGTGACCTATCTTTGGAAATCTCATTGATTTTTATTTCGTTTTCCACTGGTCTCACTCAAAAACTAATTATAGAACTCAAGATACTCTTGAAATAGTGAAGGTTGGTCACTTTTGCTCCTCCCACTTTGCTTCTCTTACTTCCTCTTGAGCTTGCTTTGTTTCCCGAAGTTCGTTTCATGCCTCCTAGCCATCGATTAGCATCCGCTCCTATCAAGACAACACGAACAACCATACCAAGCGATTATATTTGACAAATAACATCAAAATGCATTGAAATACCCGGACTAACAATAAAGTGCATAAAACTCATTCTTCACAAATTCCTCATATTCATAGCATGTTTCTCATATAAATTAACCGGAATTGCACGCAAAACAATATCAAATCATGAGACAATATAACTGTTATTCAGAGTTATCAAGATCACTCTCAGAAAGGTCTGAATAGAATGTCCACTCTCCCTTAGAAGTATGCACAATTCCAATCCTTTGAAAAGAGAATTCATCGATCATTCCAAAACCAACAGTAATCTTCTATTCTTTATCAACGGGAATATTTAAGTGTTTAAAGAAAAGAGGTAGGCGATTGGCATAGGGTAAAGCATGGTTTCTGTTTTTGCTGCTACAGAATAGCATGTGTTCCATCACAATGCTATCCAAATCAATATCAAAACCATACACAACCAGATACATCAAGTACAAGACCCTATCAGTGAGCAATTGCTTTGAGCTCTCCCTAGGAACAACAAACCACATTAAGATAGCGAAAAGAATTTTGGCTTCAACAATTAATACATAATGTGTTAAATTTGAGGTTGGGGGTATATTATGAAAGTTTGTAATGTAGACTAAATACATGACCAAAATACTCTAGAAGGGGGGGGGGGGTTGAATAGAGTATGGAAACTTTTTGCAAAACACAAATTTTAACTAAGTTAATGTGTGAGAAACTCAAATCTCAAGGCCTTGAGATTTTAGTAAACTAGTCAGAAACTTTCTAAGGTAAATGAGAAAGCTTCAAGGCCTTGAACTACCACCAGTTCTGAATAGTTTGGAAACCTTAGTTTGTTTTGAGTTGCTTGCAACAGGAAATAACAAAACTGTAAAGTAAAGAACACAAAGCAATTTACAGAGTTTAGTCCCAATGGACCTAATCTCTGCCTGAGGGATCTAATCCCACCAGGATTGGGCAAAACACTTCTTATTACTCACACATAAACAACTCTAGATCTCCAAGCCTAAGTGAATTCCCTTACACCTATACAGCTTGTGGTTCCAAACCTATCTAGTACCAGCTACTAACTGTTGAGCTAACAAGAATCTCTTGTTGTTCACTTGAACAACCAACCACTAGGTTTAGTGAGGTTTTAGATATACAAAAGATAAGCAGATTACAAAACAGAAGAAGAACACAGTAGAAGAATAAGCTTGTGAAGGCCTGGATGTGCTCTTCAGGAAACTGGAATGATTGATCTTCTGAAAGCTGTAATTGAAGCCTGAATGTATGTATGTTTGAATGTCTATTCTTCCACGAATTTTCCACA
The DNA here is from genome assembly GCA_023055425.1 of Linanthus parryae. Taxonomy (NCBI): domain Eukaryota; kingdom Viridiplantae; phylum Streptophyta; class Magnoliopsida; order Ericales; family Polemoniaceae; genus Linanthus; species Linanthus parryae. The sequence continues at coordinate 76,757,400 of JALGPY010000001.1, forward strand.
CCTCTCTCAGTTCTTTGCAAGCTTCTGTATCTTTCAAAATTCAAACCAGTTTTTTATCCACTCACTGCAACTGAATGAGAGATTTTAGGATCTCAGTTCCTGCAAATCCTCATCCTTTCCAACAACAATTCAAACAGCTTTGAGTAGATATCCGTTGGACTTTGTTGAGATTGCACTTGCACGTCTAACAAACCTGCAACAACATTAAAACACAGCAACAACAAAATCCAGAAATATAACAGCACTAAGTCTGTTTGGATTTCCAGTTTCTGAATAAAACTGGATGAGTGAATAAACAATAATCTGATTAACTCCTGAAACATATAACTCATGATAAACTAGTTTAAGACCTTTAGAAGTCATTAAACAATCATAATAATAATGATCAAACCCTGCAAGAAAGAATCAAATTAATTCTGTAAAACTGTCAGCAGCTCAAGGCACATCTTAAGGCCTTGAAGCTCTGAACATGCTTCACAGTCTTTCAATGTTGAGACCAGAAATCTTTGATTCTTTGATTAGGATATCTGCAATTGTGTTAGATATATAAAGAATATATAACATAAGTATTTGTAGCAAATCTGTGATCTTAAACATCAGATATACAACCTGCAACACAAGATTATTAGAGCATACAGTATCATAAAGCAACTCTCAAAGCTTTGAAGCTCTGATCAGTATTTCAAGGCCTTGGAGCCTCAGAAATACTTTGTCTTTGTCTTTCATCACTAAAAATAGTTACTTCTCAAAACACACTTAGAAGTCTTTGAGTCAACATATTAGGTAAAGAGTAATCTACTTTAGCCAACCAAATTGCCTCCTTTTTACTAGGTAAACCTTCAACATTATATACTTCTGGACAACCTAAAACCTTATATAATACCACTTGATCCAACTAAATATCAATAACAGCAACCTTAGAAGACAAAAATAACTCTTTACCAGGAACTTGTTGAAGGTTAAGATAAAACAGTCTATTCAGTCTTGGGTATGCTTCTTCAGTAGGATTTAAGATTTTCCAAATAGAAGTCTCTTTCAACATTCTTATGCACTTTAAATCAATCTTTTCAATAATATTATTGCAAATCATACTACAGTATGCTACAGAGGTTTATGCATAGCCATATAACCAAAGCCCTTGTGATTTAAAATTGATAAAGCAGTGCTTTGATATAGAAGACTTGCCAGAACTAGATTTATTCTCCCCCTTTGGTATTTTTTGATTTCTCAACCTCCTTCTCTTTAACAGCTAGCAGATCTTTCCTCACCTCCTTAGGACTTGCCTTCTGATCACCCTTTCCTATGCCAGATTTCTCTTTCTGATCTGATCTTCCCTTATTGGAACTAGATTTCTCCACATCCTTTGTAGTCTTACTCTTCTTCTTCGGGGGAGATGGTAATGCAATGCTCATAGTCTTAGGACTGGAACTAACAGCCTGAATCTCTTCTTAATGGTTAGATTTTCTTTTCTGATCTTGGCTCTTCTTCCTCATGTTGTCTGCCCACTTGTTCAGTCGAATTCTATGAGATATTCGTGAATCCATTAGGGGGGGGGCTAGGATTTAGATAGAGAGAGAAAGGAGAGATAAAAGACATGCTAGTAAAGTTGGAGTGAAAGAAGGAAACTAAAGATGGCAATCTCTTGAAAGAGATTCTTTATTTAAAATCTCAAAAAGTTTCTATAACAGACTGAAAGATTTTAATTATATTCTGATATTTGAAAATATTCAATATTTGAAAATATCTACAGATATAACACTAAACACTTAATGATCCATTGTATTTTTCATGTAGTATGCAGAATTATATTCAATGCTTTGAAAAGAGTTTCATGGCTTTGAAAAACTGTTAAACTTCAGACTAATTTTCAAGCATTTGAATAACAGTTAAGGCCTTGAAAACAACTAATATACCTGATACTCTCTCTACATCAATGTATCCTTGTTCAACATACCAAGTTCCCATCTCAAAGCTGCAAATCTATCATCAGACAATGGTTTAGTGAAAATATCAGTACTTTGCAAGTTAGTAGGCATAAAGGATAAGGACACACCACCTTTCTCCACACGATCTCTAATAAAATGATGTCTAGCATCAATATGCTTGGTCCTGGATGGATTCTTAGTGATGGAGATTGCACTAGTGTTATCACATTTGCTTGGAATGTCTCTGAAATAAACACCAAGAACCCTCATTTATGGAGCTATCCATATTACTTGTGACCAACATGCTCCTGATGTAATATATTCAGCTTCTGCTGTTGATAGTGCTACTGAATTTTGCTTATTTGAATGCTAGCTTATCAAGGATGAGCCTAAGAATTGACAACATCCTGAAGTGCTTTTTCAATCCACTTTGAATCCAGCAAAATCAGGATCTGAATAGCCACAAAGAGAGAGATTAGACTTCTTAGGATACCAAAGACGTAAGGCTTTAGTACCATTGAGATATCTAAAAAAAAATTGACAGCCACTAAGTGAGACTCCTTTGGATCAGCTTGAAATCTAGCACACATACATACACTAAACATAATATCTGGCCTACTAGCAGTGAGATAAAGTAGTGAACCACTCATACCTTTGGAATTATTTTTGGTTCAAACTCTTACCATTATGATCTTTGTCTAAAGATAGAGTAGAACTCATACGAGTTTTAGAAACCTTAGATGAAGACATGTTATACTTGTTCAGTAATTCCTTGGTATACTTGTTCTGATGTAGGAAGATTCCTTTCTACATTTTATGAACATGAAGTCCAAGAAAGAAATTCAACTCTCCCGTTAAGCTCATTTCAAACTCCCTGCACATAAGACTTGAGAACTCCTTGGATAGAGTTTCATTATTAGAACCAAATAGTATATCATCAACATAAACTTGTACTACTAAGATATATTTCTCGTGTGTTTTGATAAACAGTGTTCTGTCAACCAAACCTCTTTTGAAACTATTTTAAGGAGATATTTAGACAGTCTTTCATACCAAACCCTTGGAGCTTGTTTATGTCCATAAAGAGCTTTATCAATTTTGAAAACATGATTAGGGAAATCATCACTTTCAAACCCATGATGTTGAGAACATAAATTTCTTCTTGCAAATATACAAAGAACATTTCACATCCATTTGAAAAAGTTTAATGTTCTCGTATGAAGCAAATGCAAGTAACATTCTAATAGATTCTAACCCGGCTACAAGATAAAATGTCTCCTCATAGTCAATACCTTCTTTTTTATTGCAGCCCTTAGCCCCAAGTCTGGCCTTGTTTCTGATTATGTTACCATTTTCATCCAACTTGTTTCTGATTACCCATCTGGTTCCAATCATTTAGTGGCTCTAGGGAGTATGAACCAAATTTCATACTTTGTTCCTCTCGAACTCAATTAACTCACTTTGTATAGCAGTAATCCAGTCTTCTTCTTGTACTGCCTCTTTCGCATTTTTAGGTTCTACAAGAGAAACAATGACATTTAAAGCACACAAGTTCTTTAACTGAGATCTAGTCTGAGTACCAGTAGATGGATCAGAAATGATGTTTTCAACTGGATGGGATGATGAATATCTGGACATTTTCCTTTGAGTCTCTGGTTCAAGTTCTCCAGGAAGATTTTCAAGGCCTTGAGAAGTTGATGCATTGGGTGGTCCACTCTGTGTTCTTTGAGATCCTGTTTCAAGGCTCTGAGAACCATTTTCAAGACTTTGGAAATTCATTATGTGTTCCTGCAAGACAATGTTACTACCATTCTCTGTATCAGCTTCATCATCTGACTCATGCTTGTTAAATTCAAATATGCAAAACCTTCACTCAAAGAACCATCATTGTTTCATAAAAGATAACATGAATAATTTCCTCAACAACTTTTGTTCTTTTATTAAGAACTCTATATGCTTTGCTTGACAAAGAGTATCCCAAAAAAATTATTTCATCACTTTTGGCATCAAATTTGCCAAGATTGTCTTTTTGATTTTTATTAACAAAGGGTTCTGTTTTTCCTTTCCACTACCCCATTCTGTTGAGGAGTTCTAGGAGATAGAAAATTGTGAGAAATTCTATGCTTTGCACAGAACAAATCATATTTTAGCTAATCAAATTCTCTACCATGATCACTCCTAATAGAAGAAATAGACAGATTTTTTGCAGCTTGTAAATCTCTACAAAACTTTGAAAATTCCGACAGGGCTTCAGATTTTTCTCTTTAGAACATAAACCAAGTAAATCTAGAAAAATCATAATAAAAAACTAGCATGTATTCCTTACCCTTTAGAGTTTTGACTCTCATAGGACCACACAAGTCCATATGAAGCAGTTCAATAGGTTTAGAAGTATTTACAAAGTTATTTGGCTTAAAAGAGCTCATTGTCTGCTTACGTTGAGCACAAGCCTTGCATACCTCTTCATCCTTGAATTTTATGAATGGCAATCCTCTGACTAAGCCACTAGATATGCCCAAGCTTTTTGTGCCAAAGTTTTGAATCCACTTTCAAAGATTTGAGGCATTTCAAGCTTTTACTTGCAACATGGTTAATATTCAAAGAATATACATTGTTTGACCCATGAGCTGTGAGGATGCAATCACCAGATTTCTCATCTTGCACCACACATTTATCTTTTTCAAATATTACCTTGTTGCCTTTGTCAGAAAACTGAGGAACAATAAGAAAATTAAACTTCAAACCATCACTAAATAAACATCAGAAATAGAATACGCAAAATCATTGCCAACTTTACCAATGCCAATAATATTGCACTTCCCTTTGTCAGCAACTGTGATTGTTCCTCCAGATTGTTCTTCTAGTTCAGAAAACAAAGAATTTTTATCACCCATGTATTTGGAACAACCACTGTCCATAATCCACTTTTGATCTTTATTCTTGGTGACAACCTGCATATACCAATCAATGCATTTCCCAACTTTTATACCAAATGTTATATTTGGAATCATACTCAGGAACAACCATGTTAGGAGGCCTGTTCCCTTTTGGAACCCAAATTTGTCTTGCATGTCCCTTAAGATGCAATGAAAAAGCATTCCTCCTAATGTGAGGTTTTGTTCTTCTAAAGGGACATGTCAATTTAACATGACCAAGTTTGCCACAATAAAAGCATTTAGGAGAATGTTTACATCTAGCTTTCACAAAACTGGTATTGTTATTTCTAGGAAAATATGGATTGTAGCAAATACCATGTTTGTGAACTGAGTGTAAACTTCCTTCAAGAATCAAGTTGAGGTTTTGTTCTGAGCTAGCAAATTTTGTCAAAACTTTCTTTGATTCTTCAAGTTTCTCAGGCAGTAAGATCTTTCATTCTTCTAATTCATCATATCGATGTTTTAGAGCAACAAAGCTGTCATTTAAAAGAGTTTTCTAATATAACTTCTTTGACCTGAGTTTTCAAGGACTTGAAAGTGGTTTCCAAGGATTTGAAATCTCTATCAGATTTAGCCTGAGAAACTTCAAGAGTTTTGTTTTGACAAACCAAAAGTTATTCGTACTAAACGGCCATATTAGGTCCAACGATATATCACAGATAATCAAAACACGTTTGTGAACGACAATGTTGAAAAATTTCACAAGTTCACATAAGAAAATACATTTGACGATAAATTTGTTTTATATTAAGAACAAATCTATTTCACGGCGAATGATGAAATGACTTATGTCAACACCAGCAGTAATATTTTCTTCAGCCTACACATTCTGGAACATTACGTCACAGAAATGTAATCTTGAATAGAGGCCTGCTCACCGAAGAAGATCGTTGTTTCATAGCTTCATGGACACTTGTTCCATTGTTGGACGAGATTCAGGATCCTGACGCAAGCATGTCATTTCAACTGCTACTGATATAGAATTTTAATATAGTTTTTGGAGATCCACATCACCTATAACTGTTACAAAACTTGTGGTTTTTTCCGATTTCAAATTGTTTGAAATTTATTTATTTTCTTTACTTTATTCGGTACAAATTTTGGTAGTCATAGAAACAAGAGCATTGGAGGAAAATGTTTCAGTGTTTATTTTAATTTAACTTTTTTTACCAGTGTGAATGCAATATCAGTATTTGCCTTGATTTACTACAATATATAATTCGATGATAGCTTTCGATACCTACGGCGTGAAGGTTCGGATGAGTTTGGGGCAATGAGAATGGATCCCTATTACTTTATTTGTCCGATGTTTTTCCTGGATTGGAAGCATTGGCCAGAAAGGAACAATCGCTTGCTGCACTTGAAGGGATGAAAGTGCCATTTCCCAAATTGGAAGGTGTGGAAGAGTCTTTTCAGCAAACTTGAGGGGGTGAGAATGTATTTTACCCGTTCTAAATGTAATCTACAGATTTAAGACTAAAATCGTAATAATTTTTAACTGTCGTTACTTTCAATAGCGGAGGTGGACGGGAAATAGGCTTTTGTCACAGATTAGAATTATGTATGGGTTTTTGGCGGTATATTGATAATGACGTAGGTTAAGTGTAAAATAAATAATTCATATAGGTTTATAGTAAAAGATCATACACACACACATACCAGGAGCAATATATCCACGTTTGCCAGCGACAATGGTTTGGTTGGAGGAATTCAGATCACCCAATCGAGAAGTCCCAAAGTCAGAGACACATCCATGTAGCTCCCAATTCAGAAGAACATTGTTGGTTGATATGTATCTGAAGAATTGGGTGGCTGCAATCGTGGTGCAAACAATATAGAGCCGCGGTAAAATTGCAAATTTTTGAACTTTTGAATAAATATATGTTGATCGTATCAGTAGAAAGACTGAACCTTAGCCGAGTATGGTAACAAGTTCAATGAAGTGTTCATGGGTTCAGAGTGGAATTTATGGTTTTTTTTTAAAAGAGAAAAAGATTACACTTTTCACCCCTATGCTTGCTTTTATTTCAAATTGACCCCTAAAAATTCTCTTCCCCACTACCTGCATGCATTCTCTTCTGGGTTAGTCTAGATTTTTTTTCACCACTCACCTTTCACGTCAGCCACCATACCCCTCATCATCACTACCACCACTATATCACCTATACACTTCCACACCTCTTTCACTTCATTTATCACTCATTGCTCTCTCACACTACCAATCAGCTGCAACTGCAGCTTCTTCCTGGAACCCTGCAGAGATGGAACAAGCCAGATGTCACCTTCTATGAGTCGTGAGAATTTGGGTAAGTTCTTGTATGAACTCAAATAATTGTGGTTTGAAATCCTCTTCGTAGCCTCTTTTCAGTCAAATTGAGTCTTTGTTTCACTCTCCTGATGGTTTAGGAAGTTCATCGCACCAAGTAGGAGTCACGAGTTCGTCAATTCTCGTGTCCGTCGACGGATTCTGCAGTAGTTCGCTGAAAACTGCAAGTACTCGTCAGAAAACTAGGTATATCCTTATTTCTTCCTAGTATCTGCTTCTGCATGTGTCGTTAGTGTCTCTGCATGCTGTAGGGTGTGAATGAACTCCTGGAACTAGCCCAATTGTAATTATATCTATGCTTGTTGGTGCTTGGCCACCGTTTTTCTGGCAAGAGAATGGCCCTCTTCTTGGTCAGATCGTAGCTTCTCAGCTGCATGTCACACTTTGGGTATTTGGGTGGGGGTTCGTGGGGGCCCCTGTACCGATTCCAGTAGATGGGGAAACTGGTGATGGCCCTGTGATCATGTTCTGGGCTGTTGAATTAGCGATGTTCAGGTCCTGTACTCTGAAGCTGTGGAGTTTAAAATCGTTGTGAAGCTCCTGTATCGCATGTCTTGGCCTGTTTGCATGCGTACCTAGATGGTTACCCCTAATTTTGTTGTTTACAGTGTCAATTTTCTTCCAATTCTGGTGCAAATGCAGCCTAAGTTGATGTTAGTTCCTGTGTGTTTCTGTCAATTAATGTCCCTGTTTTAGACCCTTATTCTTGTTGTATATGATAGGGTGGGTTCACTGGTTAGCTTGTGGGAATCATGGGTTTATAGACTGAAAGTTTCCCTCCAATTTTGTCCATTAATCTTGTCTCTAAGTCTTCTTAAATCATCCTCAAAACTGACCACATGGAGCTGCTATGCAGTGAAGAACACCATGCACAAATAATCATGTCAACTTCTTCTCAATGTTTTTTTGTTCTTCCAAATCAAAATATTTTATTTTGATTTGTTTTTTGTTTTATGATCTTTTTCCTCCTAGCACTAACTGCCTCATGAGGTGTTGGTGGCTCAAGCTCTTAGTTCTTGAGGCACGAAGCGCTGGTAAAAGATGCTGAAGGGTGGATAGAAACTGCACCCAAGTGCAGAATTTTTAACTCACAACCTGTTCCATTCCACCCTTGTAATTTGGGAATGTGTTGGTAATCTTTGTGTCAGCGTAGGTAATGTTAAACTCTTGCATGTTGAAATGAGCTGGGGGAGGGAAACAACCCTCTGATTGTGCCATTAAAGGTGCTGAGGTTAATCTCAATTGGGTAAGGGAATTAGTCAGGTTAGTTTGATGGCCAATGGCTATCTCATATTTGAGTTAGTGCTAGTATAATTGGATGTGTAGGTTTTTGGGTTAAATAAATGGTAAGAGTATATTGCTTCTTTCCGTAATTGCTAATTGGCTGAAAATGAAACTTTGAGAGGTGGCGGGCCCTGGGAATCACTTGGGCTAATTGAACCAGAACATATGTTTTCCTTTATGTAATCTAAGAGGAGCTAAAGTGTCTTTTATTAATCTTTAGGGGCAAAGTGTATTCCCCTGAAATTGTGTGGGATAGCTTGCCGGAAAAAAATGCAATACATTGAGAAATGGTCAAAGCTATAAATCTGGGCTAGGGAATTCAGGCATAACTCTAGTTGTGTCGTCTTGTAAATCAGCAGAATTTAATAATAAATATTAATAAGGGATCGTTTTGGTGGAATTTATAGGATTACAGGACTAACTCGGAGATAAATCACTATCTGAAAATCGGGTACGCATTTGTACACGTTTTAATTATGTTAAAGTATCTCGAAGAAAGTATGGCAATTTTGGAAACACAATGGAAAGACTGTCGGCGGACACACAACTGTAGTCTCCGGACGTCCGACTACTTGGGTAGCAGGCACATGGGACCTGTTTTACGGTCTTTACACTCATAGTCTACGGGCTTAGTCGGTACATTGCTAGCTCCCGACTTGTAGGCAACTAGTACTACCCTGTGGACTGACGATCCAGTAGGGGGTGTGCACACTTAAGGTCTAGATTTTCATGGTGGATTATAGTTATGAAGGGAACCAGAGAAGGTTTCTCTAAGGCTTAAAATACTCCTAAAATTGTGTTGTTGTGCGCGGAATAGGATCATTTGGGCGTAAGTGCGTATAAATGCTTCATGTTTTGCCTCTTTTACCTGCACTCATGTTAATAGTTATATGCCTGACATTGTTGTTGTATCTTTATGGTTCCAGGTGAGACGGCGGGGTAGGAATGGAAGAAAACGTTAGAAATCGTTGTAAATCTTTTGTGTAAATAGAATTCATGTAAATGTTTGTGTAAGTGTAAGACTGGACTTAAGGTATGTAATCGATGTTTTGTTCCTTTCTGTTTTCACTAAAGAACCATAAAATCGTCTCCTTGCCAAGACGTTATGCTTCAAGGTGGAGGGCACCCCTGGGGAGTCATGTGTAGTTTACCTATCCCTGAGGACGGGGGTGTTACAGATGGTATCAGAGCCCGGTTCTGTAGGAGACAGAATTTGAAACACGAACTAGGGAAAAATAAAAAAATAAAAAAAAAATACATATATATAAAAATAAATAATAATATAAATATATAAGTAACTAGAATAATCAAATATAACTAGGTTGGGTGGGGTGATAGAGGCGTTTTGCATGTCATGAGACTACACGACCCGCTTTCTTACATCTCTTTTCGATGACTCTCAGATGGCGCTCCACCAAGACTTGCTAGAGATGTATCGTATTTATCCAGATCTCCACCGTCGAGTGGAGGGCGAGTCGATACCCGAGCTAGTAGACAGGGTGTGTGAGTAATGCCACCTATGGGGAGAGACCAGGCTAGGATTCGGGCGTTTTCGTCATCCTTTGGTTGAGGTGCGGGTGATCTTGGAGGCTTTCCCTGATGAAGAGCCATGGGCGTTACTGAAGTTTATATATGGTGGGGTGGTAGACGATACTTTGAGCCCTACGAGGAGGATTTTGAGAGATATGGGGAGTACCTGATGCGCCCCCGTTCCATTTAGTCGCTTCTCCAACAGGCTCAGGAGGCTTGGGCTGCGAGGGATGCTCTCGATTTGGGGGAGATTGACTACGAGGCACCAGTGTCACCACAACACATTCCACCCCTCCTAGCGATGGGTCAGTAGTGCAGGTCATTGAGGTTGATAGTGAGGAGGAGTAAGATATTGGTGTAGGATAGGATTTGTAAGGCCGCATTGTTAGGCGAGACTGTTTTGGTTACACCTAGTGGTTAGCAATGGTCGTGCTATGAGGCTCATTGGTTATTTGGTAGGGATATGTTGGTGTCTCAGGGATACGGTAGCGTAGACTTTTCTTTGTTGTGTACATAAGGATCTGCTCTAGCGAAGAAAATTTGCTGGGTTGGGCCAGTTGTAATACATTTGGTATGTATATACAATGATTGTGTTTGGTATTATAACTTTGTGTCTAACCATCGTTTGTACCCAGGATATATCTGTGTTGTTTAGTCATGGACACTGAGGCTAGACTGGAAAAGATAGAGAGTTTACTCATCACTTTAGGTCAGAACAGCCAGGAACACGGAAAGAGAGACTCGGATGTGGCCAACAAGATAGTTCAGAGGAAACAAGACTACTTTGTGGGAACTGAGGGACCTACCGAACTGGAAAATTGGATTAGACAATTTGAGAAGATCTTTGCCGCGGTTAAGTGCCCTAATGAAGAAAAAGTAGATGTAGCAGTTTATTACCAGAAGGGAGGAGCCGATGATTGGTGGTCTGCAAACAAAGAGGTGTTAGGGGGTCAGGAGGGTTTTGGCTGGGACAAGTTCAAGGAAGCACTGAGGGACCGATTTTATCCTGAACATGTGAAGCTTCAAAAATACGAAGAATTTTTGGCTTTGCAGCAAGAAGGCATGACAATCACTGAATACTACAACAAGTATACTGAGTTGTCTAGCTTTGTCGGGGATATCGTACCGAAGGAGGCAAGGAAGGTGCGACGGTTTGTGGCAGGGCTAAGCTACGGGATAAAGATGGCAGTGGCCGCTCTAGAATTCAAAACGGTTCACGAAGCCTTTGATAAAGCCAGTTACATAGAACAAATCAAGGAGTCGCACTGGGGGAGCCAGAAGAGGAAGCATGAAGAAAAATACAAAGGGGGAAAGAGGCATGAAGGAGGAGGTAAGGATAAATTAAGCAAGAAATATGGCAATGCAAAGACCAAAGGGGGAGGATCCCTAGCAGCTGGACCAAAGTCTTGGGGGCGATCATTTGCGGAGGTCAGAAGGTACTACTGCAAGATATGTGGCAAGGATCATTCAGGGGTCGACTGTGAAGGAATGCGCGTGGAATGTTTTAATTGTTGGAAGTTGGGGCATCGAATCTTTGAATGTAGATCCAAAACAGCTGAAGGAACTGGGTGTAACTCCACACAGTTGAATCAATCTAAGAGGGGCTTCGGAGGACAGGGAAACCGGTCAGGAACAGTCGCTAAGTGCAGTGTCAATCAGGGGAAAGGTGCTCCGATGAGGACAGAGGCAGGGAAAGCAGGGACCTATAAGGCTAAGGCAATCAACTACACAACTACCATAGGGGAAGGGGCAAAGCCGGATGTTCAGGAGACTGCTGGGACCAAGGGTCAGGGAGGGGGAGGTCAGATTCACATTTTGAATCGAGCTCAGGCTGATGCTGCTGGCAAAATCGTAACGGGTACGCTTCTCTTCAACCATCATCCAATTACTGTTCTCTTTGATTCCGGTGCATCACACTCCTTTATATCGTCTGCAGTAGTATATAGATTAGGATTGCAACTTGAAATCTTGGAACCTGTTGCTACTAAATTTCCTAATGGACAAGTAGTAACTTGTAATCGTATCTACCGAGGAATTAAAATTATGATTCAGGATCAGGGGTTTCCCTCTGACTTAATCCGCTTCAACCTAGGGGATATTGAAGTAATCTTAGGTGTGGATTGGTTAGGTTATTTCAAAGCGAACATAGACTATTGTAGGCATGCTGTGAGGTTGAAGTCACCTCAGGGAAAGACAGTGACCTTCCAGGCAAATCCTGGGGAGACTCGTATTCGTCTGGTTTCGGCGCTGTCCATTTGGATGGACGTTAGGAAGGGAAACCAAGCTTATCTATGTGAGGTCAAGGAAGTTAAGGAGAAAGACTTGGAGGATATCCCAGTAGTAAGGGAGTTCCCTGACGTATTTCCGGAGGAGTTACCGGGCATGCCACCCCTTAGAGAAGTAGAATTCAGTATTGACCTAGTACCCGGACTGGACCTATGGCTAGGGTCCCTTACCGCATGTCACCTTCAGAGTTAAAGGAACCGAAGGCTCAACTAGACAACTCACTAGAGAAGGGCTACATTCGACCTAGTACCTCTCCCTGGGTTGCACCGGTCCTTTTTGTTAAGAAGAAGGATGGAACCTGAGACTGTGCATTGATTATCGACAGTTGAATGTGATAACAGTAAAGAACAAGTATCCGCTACCGAGAATAGACGACTTGTTTGATCATATTCAAGGGGAAATCAGTTTCTCATAGATAGACTTGAGATCTGGGTACCACCAACTCCGAGTGGAAGAGGAGGATATATCGAAGACAGCCTTCTCAACGCGTTATGGTCACTACGAGTTTACCGTAATACCTTTCGGACTGACGAATGCCGGTTGTATTCATGGAATTTATGAACATCGTAATAAGACCTTACATGGATAAGTTGTTGTAGTCTTTATTAACGATATCTTGATTTATTCGAAAGATAAGCCAAGTCATGAGGAGCATCTGCGAACCACCCTGGAGACGCTGAGGCAAAAGCAGCTATATGGTAAGCTCTCCAAATGTGTGCTCTAGTTGGAGAGTGTGCAATTCTTGGGACACAAAATTTTGAAGGAAGGGATATCCGTGGATTCGGGAAAGGTATCCGCTGTAAAGGAATGGCCCAGACCGGAGAGTGTAGCTGACAATCGGAGCTTTTTGAGTTTGGCAGGGTACTACAGGCGGGTTGTGCAGGATTTTTCCAAGATAGCACGTCCTCTTACCAACTTAATCAGGAAAACGACTAAATGGGACTGGGAAAACAAGTGTGAGTCGGCATTTCAGGATTTAGAGGACAAGCTGGTTTCTGCCCCAGTCCTTACTTTACCCGAAGGAACTGAAGGGTTTGAAGTTTTCAGTGATGCATCCAAGCTAGGTTTAGGGTGCGTATTGATGCAACATGGAAGACTCATTGCGTACGCATCTCGTCATCTGAAACCCTATGAGGAGAACTATCCCACACATGATCTAGAATTAGCGGCAATCGTGTTTGCATTAAAGATTTTGAGGCATTACCTCTACGGGGTGTCTTGTAAAATATATACGGATCATAAAAGCTTGAAGTACATTTTCACGCAGAAGGAGCTCAATAATAGACAACGATGGTGGTTAGAGTTGGTCAAGGATTATGATCTACAAATTTAGTACCATGAAGGGAAAGCCAACGTAGTAGCAGATGCCCTTAGCCGGAAGAAATAGCATTCACTTAGTGCCACCTGGGTACTATCCAATCCTCTAATCAAGGAGATCGTTGATTTTGGATTGGAAATTTGTCAGCTGGGAAGAGTAGGAGGTTGTATTGACCGCTTTATAGCTACACCAACCTTGTTGGAGGAAATTCGGGAGCAGCAGGTCACCGACCCGGAAACACGAACAATAATAGAAAATATCGAAACTGAGAAGGGTAAGGATTTCCAAAAGTCTGAGGATGGGATAGTCAGGTTCCGTGGAAGAGTTTGTGTGCCTGGAGGAGATGGAAGACTGAGAGAGAAGATCCTGAGGGAGGGTCATCAAGCGCCCTATACTATGCACCCTGGTGGGGATAAGTTGTTCAAAGACCTAAGAAAAGAGTATTGGTGGGTAGGAATGAAGAGAGACGTGGACAAGTACGTCTCAAGGTGCCTAACATGTCAAAAGGTGAAGGTTGAACATCAAAGACAAGGGGGACTAGTCCAACCATTGGAGATACCGGAATGGAAGTGGGATTCGATATCTACGGATTTCGTGACAGCATTGCTAGTTACTCAAAAAGGGTTCAACCAAAATTGGGTGATTGTGGATCGTTTGACTAAGTCTGCCAGATTCATACTGATGAAGGATACCTGGAGCATGGAAAGGCGGGCTCAAGCCTATTTGGATAATGTGGTTAAGTATCATGGGGTACCTCAGTCGATTATTTCAGACCGTGATCCGAACTTTCTCTCGCATTTCTGGCAGGCGTTATAGGCAGCTTTAGGTACACAACTATGCTACAGTACAGCCTTCCACCCGTCCACTGATGGGCAAACGGAACGGACGTTTCAAACCCTGGAGGATATGCTAAGGGCCAGTAGTTTGGAATATCAGGGCTCTTGGGCAGACAAGCTGACGCTTATTGAATTTGCCTACAACAACAACTACCATGCTAGCATTAAAATGGCTCTGTATGAGGCACTTTATGGGAGGAAATGTCGCTCGCCTTTGTGCTGGGATGATGTCAGCGAAACAGTCCTGCTAGGACCCCAACTGATAGAGGAAACTCAGAATCAGGTATGTCTGATAAGACAACTGCTGAAGGTTGCCCAAGACCGCCAGAAATCCTACGCGGATAAGAGGAGGAGGCCATTGGAATTTCAGGTGGGTGACCAAGTCTTTCTCAAAGTCTCACCTGTCAAGGGTATTATGCGATTCAATCAGAAAGGAAAACTAGGGCCTAAGTTTATTGAACCGTATCCGGTGGTGGAGCGAATCGGTAAGGTAGCGTACCGTTTGAACCTACCCTCGTTGGTGGGGAAAGTTCATGACGTGTTTCATGTTTCCCAGCTTAAGCGGTATATTCTGGATATTACGCATGTGTTGGACCGCGAACCAGTGGATTTGGGCCCGGACTTGACATTTGAGGTCCGACCGGTAAAAATACTAGATCACAAGACCAGAGATACTATAACTAAGACGGTCAAGTTAGTGAAGGTGTTGTGGGCCAATCAAACGACCGAAGAAGCGACTTGGGAGGAAGAGGACTTCATGCGAGAGAAATACCCGAACTTGTTTCAGTAAAATAGAATTTTGGGTATGGTAGCGTTTTATTTTGACTCGAGTAATCTGTGAGTCTTCGGGGACGAAGACTCTTGTATGGGGGGGATGTAACACCCCGAAACTTTATAGGCG
Source organism: Linanthus parryae (assembly GCA_023055425.1). NCBI lineage: Eukaryota > Viridiplantae > Streptophyta > Magnoliopsida > Ericales > Polemoniaceae > Linanthus > Linanthus parryae. The sequence continues at coordinate 76,772,742 of JALGPY010000001.1, forward strand.
GTAAAATTGCAAATTTATGATTTTTTCAATAAATATATGTTTATCGTATTAGTAGAAAGACTGAACCTTAGCTGGGTATGGGAACAAGTTCAATGAAGTGTCCATGGGGTCAGAGTGGAATTTATGATTTTTTTTAAAAGAGAAAAAGATTACACTTTTCACCCCTATGTTTGCTTTTATTTCAAATTGAACCCTAAAAAATTCTCTTCCCCACTACCTGCATGCATTCTCTTCTAGGTTAGTCTAGATTTTTCTTCACCACTCACCTTTCACGTCAGCCACAATACCCCTCATCATCACTACCACCACTATATCACCTATACACTTCCACTCCTCTTTCACTTCATATATCACTCATTCCTCTCTCACACTCCCAATCAGCTGCAACTGCAGCTCCTTCCTGGAACCCTGTAGAGATGGCACAATCCAGAAGTCACCTTCTCTGAGTCGTGATAATTTGGGTAAGTTCTTGCATGAACTCAACTCTTTGTGGTTTGAAATCCTCTTCGTAGCCTCTGATTCATTCAAATTGAGTCTTTGTTTCACTCTCCTGATGGTTTAGGAAGTTCATCGTACCAAGTAGGAGTCACGAGTTCGTCAATTCTCGTGTCCGTCGCAGGATTCTGCAGTAGTTCGCTGAAAACTGCAAGTACTCGTCGGAAAACTAGGTATATCCTTATTCTTCCTAGTATCTGCTTCTGCATGTGCCGTTAGTGTTTATGCATGTTGTAGGGTGTGAATGAACTCCTGGAACTAGCCCAGTTGTAGTTTGATCTATGCTTGTTGGTGCTTGGCCATCGTTTTTCCGGCAAGAGAATGGCCCTGTTCTTGGTCAGATCGCAGCTTCTCAGCTGCATGTCAAACTTTGGGTATTTGGGTGGGGGTTCGTGGGGGCCCCTGTACCGATTCCGGTAGGTGGGGGAGCTGGTGATGGCCCTGTGATCATGTTCTGGGCTGTTGAATTAGCAATGTTCAGGTCCTGTACCCTGAAGTTGTGGAGTTTCAGATCGTTCTGAAGCTCCTGTATCGCATGTCTTGGCCGGGTTTGGGAAGCAAATTGGCTCTCTAAACCCCTGGCAACATTGTTTGCATGCCTACCTAGATGGTTACCCCTAATTTTGTTGTTTACAGTTTCGATTTTCTTCCAATTCTAGTGCAAATGCAGCCTAAGGTTATGTTAGTTCCTGTGTGTTTCTTTCAATTTATGTCCCTGTTTTAGACCCTTATTCTTGCTGTATATGATAGGGTGGGTTCACTAGTTATCTTGTGGGAATCATGGGTTTATAGAATTAAAGTTTCACTCTAAGTTTGTCCACTAATCTTGTCTCTAAGTCTTCTTAAATCATCCTCAAAACTGACCACAAGGATCTGCTGTGCAGTGAAGAAAACCAAGCACAAATAATCATGTCAACTTCTTCTCAATTTTTTTTTCTTCCAAATCAAAATATTTTCTTTTGATTTTTTTTTTGTTCTATGATCTTTTTCCTCCTAGCACTAACTGCCTCATGAGGTGTTGGTGGCTCAAGCTCTTAGTTTTTGAGACACGAAGTAGCTGGTAAAAGATGCTGAAGGGTGGATAGAAACTGCACCCAAGTGCAGAATTTTTAACTCACAACCTGTCCCATTCTACCCTTGTAATTTGGGAATGTGTTGGTAATATTTGTGTCAGAGTAGGGAATGTTAAACTCTTGCATGTTGAAATGAGCTGGGGGAGGGAAAGAACCCTCTGATTATGCCATTCAAGGTGCTGAGGTTAATCTCAATTGGGTAAGGGAGTTAGTCAGGTTAGTTTGATGGCCAATGGCTATCTCTAGTTTTGAGTTAGTGCTACTATAAGTGGTTGTGTAGGTTTTTGGGTTAAATAAATGGGTAAGAGTATATTGCTTCTTTCCGTAATTGCTAATTGGCTTAAAATGAAACTTTGAGAGGTGGTGAGCCCTGGGGGTCACTTGGGCTAATTGAACCAGAACATATGTGTTTCCTTTATGTAATCTAAGAGGAGCTAAAGTGTCTTTTATTAATCTTTAGGGGCAAAGTGTATTCCCCTGAAATTGTGTGGTCTAGCTTGCCGAAAAAAAAATGCAATACATTGAGAGATGGTCAAAGCTATAAATCTGGGCTAGGGAATTCAGGCATAAATCCAGTTGTGTCGTCTTGTAAATCAGGAGAATTTAATAATAAATATTAATAATGGATCATTTTGGTGGCATGTATAGGATTACAAGGACTAACTCGGAGATAAATCACTATCTCGAAAATCGGGTACGCATTTTTACACGTTTTAATTTTCTTAAAGTATCTCGAAGAAAGTATGGCAATTTTGGAAACACGTTGGAAAGACTGTCGGCGGACACACAACTGATTAGTCTTCGAACGTCTGACTACTGCGGTAGCAGGCACATGGGACCTGTTTTACGGTCTTTACACTCATAGTCTACGGGCTTAGTCGGTACATTTCTAGCTCCCGACTTGCAGGCAACTAGTACTACCCTTTGGACTGACGATCCAGTAGGGGGTGTGCACACTTAAGGTCTAGATTGTCATGGTGGATTATAGTTATGAAGGGAACCGGAGAAGTTTCTCTAAGGCTTAAAATACTCCTAAAATTGTGTTGTTGTGCGCGGAATAGGATCATTTGGGCGTAAGTGCGTATAAATGCTTCATGTTTTGCCTCTTTTACCTGCACTCATGTTAATAGTTATATGCCTGACATTGTTGTTGTATCTTTATGGTTCCAGGTGAGACGGCGGGGTAGGAAGGGAAGAAAACGTTAGAAATCGTTGTAAATCTTTTGTGTAAATTGAAGTCATGTAAATGTTTAAGACTGGACTTAAGGTATGTAATGGACGTTTTGTTTCATTCTGTTTTCACTACAGATACATAAAACCGTCTCCTTGCCAAGACGTTATGCGTCAAGGCGGAGGGCACTCCTGGGGAGTCATGTGTAGTTTACCTATCCCTGAGGACGGGGGTGTTAAAACATTATCCTCTTTCCCCTATCCAACTACACTACTTCATCGTCCTTTCTAAGGACAAAGAAGAGGCTCCCCATTCCATGTACTCGTAAACCAGAAACATGCATCTTTTGTGTAGGCAGAACCCGTAAAGCTTGAAATGTTCAGGGCCATCTCTATCATTTGGGTTGCCTAAAACGAGCAATAAATCTGAGGCCCTCAAATATTTTCTAGACATACTTTGTATTGCCAAGACCTTATGTGGTAACATGTTGTGCAGTGTATGTTCAATGTACGTGCTACATTCGTGCACGCTTGAGATGTTTATTTTATTTATACAATTTTAATTTGTTTCCTTTTCATGAAATCTCAAATTGTATTCTAAAATCATAAAAGTGAATGGTTCATGACATCATTCAAGATTATGGAAGTCAGCAATGAACAATTACTTATTGAAGGAGGGATACGTCTAGTCGGATTATTTATCAGTAAGGTCTAGAGTGTCTAGGTTGAAGAGTTTACCAATCTCTAGAGGAATCTTACCACTGATTAGATTGCCAGAAAAGTGGAGGACTTCTAGTTTAGGGAGATTGAACAGAGGAAGAAGGATCTCACATGTGAGACTATTATAGGAGAGATAAGTGTGTTTGAGCTTAGAGAGTGCACCAATCTGACTTGGGATAGGTCCAACCAAATGGTTGTGAGAAAGTCTTAGAGTGTATAGGTTGACGATTTTACCTATTTATAGAGGGATCTAACCAGAGAATTAATTCTTCGAAAGATCAAATGTCTCAAGCTTGGTTAACTGGGTAATTTCCTCAGGTATGCGACCATTGATTGTGTGGAGTGAAGGTCCAAGCTGGTCAAATTAGTTACTTTGCAAAGTTTTGAAGGGAGCTTTTCATTTATTTGGTTGCCAATCATGTTAGATGCACCAAACTCCTCAAATTCCTTTTCCTTGGAGGAATCTGGCCTTGTATGTTGTTGGCAGAAACAAGCAAGAATTTTGGTTGAGAGATTGAAAAGAGAAAGAAGGAGTTCACATGTGAGAAGACGATTATAGGAGATATCAAGGTAGTTGAGCTTTGAAAGTGCAACAATCTGACTTGAGATGTTTCCACTGATCTCACATTCAGACATGTCGAGAAACTCAAGGTTGGGAAAGGAAGAAAGGTTGAAGTTCCCAAACTTTTCGTAGACCCCATTGTAGCCATTTAGTCTTATCTTAATGACGCACGCAACGGTATCACAAGACACTCTATGCCTACTGCAATGAGGTTCATACGATGTTGAGTTGTCGTTGTAGTAGCCATTGACATCCCAACAGTAGTTGTTAAGCATAACTTTCCATTCTTCCTCTAACTGTTTAGATTCCCTGTTAACCATCATCACCCAAGCAAACACCAGTAGTTGCAGGAGAACTACTTTTTACTAACTATAAAAGAATGAGGATGATGATATGATGAGCATGCTTGTCAATAATAATGATTTCTTACTTCAGTAGTAACGTATGCATATCTAAATTTTGGTTAGTAGCATAAAAGGAGAAATACAAATCAAATAAGAAAAACTATGTCCAAACCACTCCAATTGAGAACCAACTGATTTGCCCTAGTCTGTTTTAAACTTAAAGTTTCTCATGAAATCGATTTAAAATAAAAAATGATAGATGGAGTTGTGATGAGCAACAAGAACAAGAGCAACAAGAACACAGCACATCAAGAACATGAACACAAAAAATATAAAAAGATGACACTAACAAGCAGGGTCAAAACTATCAAAAAAAATTAAAAAGTACCTTTATGGACGGAACATGACACAGGGGTGCTATGTGTTCTTAGATTTCCCGTTATAGAGGGAGCAAAGTGAAATAATCCGAAACACGTGAGATCATAGTGTATTTCTACCTAAACTTGAGGGTGGTTATTGCTTTTTACCTTAACGAAAATGGATTAAACTTGAGGTGGGGACCTATCTGCAACAAAATGAAAATTTGGGTGCCACCATTCCACCAATTAGAAAAGTTGGTACTAAATCTAGTGAATTCGAACAAGGGATGCTATGGATGCAATTTTGCCCGTGATTTTTTGTGCAAAATGCCTCTCCTCTCAATGAGAAATTTTTGTTTGCTCTAGAGAAAATATGACATGGTGCTCTAATCAATACATCACATGACGTAATGAAGAAAGAGAATGAGGTACAGAAAAATACTGAAAAATACCATTATGCCCTTTTGAGTTTATTTATTGACTTCATTAATAACTTTTACAAACGAACCAACACTACTAAATTATAATTTAGTAATGCTTATTTTAGAAAATGTGTACTATTTTATAATATCTAGTTGCTAGTATAGTAAGGTGAAAATACAAATAAATAATTATATGAATGTAAAAAAACAAGCATACACAAATTTACATATTTAAAGAAAAATATCACAACTTTCATTACATAAAAGTATTGAAGTACATTAAGAATAACTACCAACACATGCTGTTACAAATTAAATGATAAAAATTAAACTTATGTCGTCCTTGATCCCCAAGTTGTGTTACGTTTTAGAGCACTTGCAATTTTTAAACGGATTGCATCCATATTGATCGCACTCATAAGTGGTTGGCTAGGTCCTGCTTCATCAACGGAATTTTCATGCATCTCGTTGTTGTAACGGTCACCCAAATTTATCATTGCATCAAATCCATCATTTTGAATGTTCGCCCGACGAATGAAGTACACAATTCCATACTTCCACGGTGTATTGGAGGAGAAAAATTTGAGTCGTGGGCGGGTAAGAAATATGTAGCTGAAATGGAGGGAGTCAAGTGGGGTAGTTGGTGTGGTTGGTAATGTTAATTCAGGTATAGAACGGTGAAAAGTGTAACTAACAGGAGGGTGTAATTATAATTGATGATGGAGACAAAATTGTCATTTTAGTGATTTCAATAAAAAAAGATACATGACATTACATATGAATTTTCTTTTGCCTAGTACTCTTGTAGCATATGGAGTATGCGCCCTCTGTATCTCAATGGTGACATGAATCTCAGGATGAGACAATTAAAACTGCTTGCAAGCACTCATTTAGGTCTATTGGAATTTGTAGTTTTTATACAACCGTGTTTGTTTGAGTGAGAAAATGTCTCTCTCTCTAAAAAACAGAGGAAAACCCTCGGGCGTCGGAGACTCATCCACCGAAAAATGGAGAACGATTATTGCCCATATGGCTTCCATAGTCAGTCTACAAGATCGCAACATAATCAATTCGTGATCTACAGAAGTGGATCATATTGTCTCTCAATGAACGCGAGATTTGCGGAAAGGGTTCAGTGTCTTCTTGCCTTTCATGGGTCGTACTGTATCGTTGGTTTTTTATCATGGGGAATTCCGTTCCATCTCTGGTAGTGTCCAATTCATGGACATTGATGTGGATGCAAAGAGTTCTTGTGCCCCTATCTGGCTTCGAAAACGTCGGATATGCGAAATTTTGTTGAATGGCCATGGCGAGGTGCTCGGCATTCTCGCCAACCGGTCCATGCAGCGTTATTGTGGTTGTGACATCCTTGACTGTGAGAAGAATCTTCCTTGGAGGAAAAGGCCTCGCTCTTGCAGGAAACGGTCTATATGATGAAAACTCCAACCAGTGTAAGCGTAACAGAGTAAGAGGTTCTTTCAATCCATTTTGCCTCAAATCACAATCAAACACCATCAGGTATGATCGAGTTACCCTACCGAGTTAAAGGTTTTTTACTCCAAATTTTGAGATAAAAAAAGCTTATAACCTGGTTAGTGCTAGTGTTTATAATAATCCATCTGTTACCACCCAGAAACGTAAGATTAGTTTTGTTCATAAGAAAACAAATCAAGTGACTTTTGTTGATCGGGAGTGGTACTTGAAGGTTGCTTCGGCTTCGCAGAAATAGCCGGTCGGTTCGAATAAGCCTATTTCGGTTCGTTCAATTCCGTATAGGCGTTGGTCTATCACCTCATCGAACCATTATTATCAACCAATTTCTCTGCCTTGCAATTCTATTAAGGGTTTTGGTTTACAAATATTTGAGGCTTGGTCATAAAATTATCTTTTCACCATAAATAAACTTGAGAAGAAACCCAAAAATTTCTGCTTCATTAACAAGCGTCTAATTTATGGTGGGCAGTCGGTTTCGACGGAAAACCACATCGGAAATGGCGTTTTTCACTCTGTTGGCACAAGTGGTTTTTATTTGAATGCTTTGTCAGACAAAAGAAAAAGAAATCCCATGAATGACAACTCCACTTTTAATAAGCATTTCCAATAATGGATGCCAGTTGTAGTAGCAGACACAGTGACAACCCCACTGCCCCTGAGCTTTTAAATAATAAAAAAAAAGTTTTTTCTTATCAAAAGTTGAGCCATCTTTGTGTCAGTCACTATCTAAGATACCAAAAGATATCTTTTTTGAATCACTTAAGCTACCTAAAAAGGATAAGCTAGTAGTAGTACCTTTATCATCCTTTTGGATTGAAAAAGATTTTCTGTACTTGTTTAACCATGACATGAATACAGCTTTGCATTTGCTGTCTTATTCTACTAATTTTCACTTTTTTAGATGTATTTCATTCTCTATAGCCTCATAAAGTCAAATTAAATGAATTAAAACTCGATCTTTTGGATGTTAAAAAAAAATTGTGGGTTGTCTTCTCTGTGGGAATTGTTTTACCCTTGCGCGTGGGCTTCTTTGCCTGGGCTGTCCCCATGGGTCTTTGGCTTTCCTCTCTTGCCTCCAAAACCCTCTAAAGAACATCTCACAACTCTCTTTGCCCGATCTCTTGCTTTCGGGCAGGACTAAAAAGAAGAGTAGTTGAACCTTCTGCGGATTCATGTTGGAGGCTAAGGAAAAGAGTCCGCCTTATCCATTTAGGTTTTGGCTGTGTTTCCCTAGCAGCCAAGGTTGCTCCTCCTTGCCCAGATAGGGGAAAAGGATACCGTTATGGGTTTAACGATGAGTTTAGAGCATTTCATGCTCATAAGGACGATTACCCTCCATTATCATCCTTTAACCCTCTCAAGTTGAGAGCTTGAGGATACCCACACTTCCTTAGCTTGAGGATACCCACACTTCCTTAGCTGATTCCTTAACCCTCTCAAGTTGAGAGCTTGATGAACCCACTCATTTTTCATTTTTTGGAGGAAAAAATGAGTGGGTTCCCTCAACCAGAGAATAAAGACCATCCAGAAAAGCTTGAGGATACCCACACTTCCTTACATGATTCTGACCAGGTTGATAAAGTCGAACAGGAAAGGAAACTTAGGTCAGAGCTGAATGAACTGCTCTCCCAAGAAGAGATCCTTTGGGCTCAAAGATCCAAAATTAAATGGTTTAAAGAAGGAGACAAGAACACTCGATTCTTTCACAGAACTTGCAAGAAGAGAGTGGCAAGAAATAAGATTGAAGGTCTCCTTAACCATTCTTAGATTTCCCGTTATAGAGGGAGCAAAGTGAAATAATCCGAAACACGTGAGATCATAGTGTATTTCTACCTAAACTTGAGGGTGGTTATTGCTTTTCACCTTAACGAAAATGGATTAAACTTGAGGTGGGGACCTATCTGCAACAAAATGAAAATTTGGGTGCCACCATTCCACCAATTAGAAAAGTTGGTACTAAATCTAGTGAATTCGAACAAGGGATGCTATGGATGCAATTTTTCCCGTGATTTTTTGTGCAAAATGCCTCTCCTCTCAATGAGAAATTTTTGTTTGCTCTAGAGAAAATATGACATGGTGCTCTAATCAATACATCACATGACGTAATGAAGAAAGAGAATGAGGTACAGAAAAATACTGAAAAATACCATTATGCCCTTTTGAGTTTATTTATTGACTTCATTAATAACTTTTACAAACGAACCAACACTACTAAATTATAATTTAGTAATGCTTATTTTAGAAAATGTGTACTATTTTATAATATCTAGTTGCTAGTATAGTAAGGTGAAAATACAAATAAATAATTATATGAATGTAAAAAAACAAGCATACACAAATTTACATATTTAAAGAAAAATATCACAACTTTCATTACATAAAAGTATTGAAGTACATTAAGAATAACTACCAACACATGCTGTTACAAATTAAATGATAAAAATTAAACTTATGTCGTCCTTGATCCCCAAGTTGTGTTACGTTTTAGAGCACTTGCAATTTTTAAACGGATTGCATCCATATTGATCGCACTCATAAGTGGTTGGCTAGGTCCTGCTTCATCAACGGAATTTTCATGCATCTCGTTGTTGTAACGGTCACCCAAATTTATCATTGCATCAAATCCATCATTTTGAATGTTCGCCCGACGAATGAAGTACACAATGCCATACTTCCACGGTGTATTGGAGGAGAAAAATTTGAGTCGTGGGCGGGTAAGAAATATGTAGCTGAAATGGAGGGAGTCAAGTGGGGTAGTTGGTGTGGTTGGTAATGTTAATTCAGGTATAGAACGGTGAAAAGTGTAACTAACAGGAGGGTGTAATTATAATTGATGATGGAGACAAAATTGTCATTTTAGTGATTTCAATAAAAAAAGATACATGACATTACATATGAATTTTCTTTTGCCTAGTACTCTTGTAGCATATGGAGTATGCGCCCTCTGTATCTCAATGGTGACATGAATCTCAGGATGAGACAATTAAAACTGCTTGCAAGCCCTCATTTAGGTCTATTGGAATTTGTAGTTTTTATACAACCGTGTTTGTTTGAGTGAGAAAATGTCTCTCTCTCTAGAAAACAGAGGAAAAACCTCGGGCGTCGGAGACTCATCCACCGAAAAATGGAGAACGATTATTGCCCATATGGCTTCCATAGTCAGTCTACAAGATCGCAACATAATCAATTCGTGATCTACAGAAGTGGATCATATTGTCTCTCAATGAACGCGAGATTTGCGGAAAGGGTTCAGTGTCTTCTTGCCTTTCATGGGTCGTACTGTATCGTTGGTTTTTTATCATGGGGAATTCCGTTCCATCTCTGGTAGTGTCCAATTCATGGACATTGATGTGGATGCAAAGAGTTCTTGTGCCCCTATCTGGCTTCGAAAACGTCGGATATGCGAAATTTTGTTGAATGGCCATGGCGAGGTGCTCGGCATTCTCGCCAACCGGTCCATGCAGCGTTATTGTGGTTGTGACATCCTTGACTGTGAGAAGAATCTTCCTTGGAGGAAAAGGCCTCGCTCTTGCAGGAAACGGTCTATATGATGAAAACTCCAACCAGTGTAAGCGTAACAGAGTAAGAGGTTCTTTCAATCCATTTTGCCTCAAATCACAATCAAACACCATCAGGTATGATCGAGTTACCCTACCGAGTTAAAGGTTTTTTACTCCAAATTTTGAGATAAAAAAAGCTTATAACCTGGTTAGTGCTAGTGTTTATAATAATCCATCTGTTACCACCCAGAAACGTAAGATTAGTTTTGTTCATAAGAAAACAAATCAAGTGACTTTTGTTGATCGGGAGTGGTACTTGAAGGTTGCTTCGGCTTCGCAGAAATAGCCGGTCGGTTCGAATAAGCCTATTTCGGTTCGTTCAATTCCGTATAGGCGTTGGTCTATCACCTCATCGAACCATTATTATCAACCAATTTCTCTGCCTTGCAATTCTATTAAGGGTTTTGGTTTACAAATATTTGAGGCTTGGTCATAAAATTATCTTTTCACCATAAATAAACTTGAGAAGAAACCCAAAAATTTCTGCTTCATTAACAAGCGTCTAATTTATGGTGGGCAGTCGGTTTCGACGGAAAACCACATCGGAAATGGTGTTTTTCACTCTGTTGGCACAAGTGGTTTTTATTTGAATGCTTTGTCAGACAAAAGAAAAAGAAATCCCATGAATGACAACTCCAATTTTAATAAGCATTTCCAATAATGGATGTCAGTTGTAGTAGCAGACACAGTGACAACCCCACTGCCCCTGAGCTTTTAAATAATAAAAAAAAAGTTTTTTCTTATCAAAAGTTGAGCCATCTTTGTGTCAGTCACTATCTAAGATACCAAAAGATATCTTTTTTGAATCACTTAAGCTACCTAAAAAGGATAAGCTAGTAGTAGTACCTTTATCATCCTTTTGGATTGAAAAAGATTTTCTGTACTTGTTTAACCATGACATGAATACAGCTTTGCATTTGCTGTCTTATTCTACTAATTTTCACTTTTTTAGATGTATTTCATTCTCTATAGCCTCATAAAGTCAAATTAAATGAATTAAAACTCGATCTTTTGGATGTTAAAAAAAATTGTGGGTTGTCTTCTCTGTGGGAATTGTTTTACCCTTGCGCGTGGGCTTCTTTGCCTGGGCTGTCCCCATGGGTCTTTGGCTTTCCTCTCTTGCCTCCAAAACCCTCTAAAGAACATCTCACAACTCTCTTTGCCCGATCTCTTGCTTTCGGGCAGGACTAAAAAGAAGAGTAGTTGAACCTTCTGCGGATTCATGTTGGAGGCTAAGGAAAAGAGTCCGCCTTATCCATTTAGGTTTTGGCTGTGTTTCCCTAGCAGCCAAGGTTGCTCCTCCTTGCCCAGATAGGGGAAAAGGATACCGTTATGGGTTTAACGATGAGTTTAGAGCATTTCATGCTCATAAGGACGATTACCCTCCATTATCATCCTTTAACCCTCTCAAGTTGAGAGCTTGAGGATACCCACACTTCCTTAGCTTGAGGATACCCACACTTCCTTAGCTGATTCCTTAACCCTCTCAAGTTGAGAGCTTGATGAACCCACTCATTTTTCATTTTTTGGAGGAAAAAATGAGTGGGTTCCCTCAACCAGAGAATAAAGACCATCCAGAAAAGCTTGAGGATACCCACACTTCCTTACATGATTCTGACCAGGTTGATAAAGTCGAACAGGAAAGGAAACTTAGGTCAGAGCTGAATGAACTGCTCTCCCATGAAGAGATCCTTTGGGCTCAAAGATCCAAAATTAAATGGTTTAAAGAAGGAGACAAGAACACTCGATTCTTTCACAGAACTTGCAAGAAGAGAGTGGCAAGAAATAAGATTGAAGGTCTCCTTAACCATTCTTAGATTTCCCGTTATAGAGGGAGCAAAGTGAAATAATCCGAAACACGTGAGATCATAGTGTATTTCTACCTAAACTTGAGGGTGGTTATTGCTTTTTACCTTAACGAAAATGGATTAAACTTGAGGTGGGGACCTATCTGCAACAAAATGAAAATTTGGGTGCCACCATTCCACCAATTAGAAAAGTTGGTACTAAATCTAGTGAATTCGAACAAGGGATGCTATGGATGCAATTTTGCCCGTGATTTTTTGTGCAAAATGCCTCTCCTCTCAATGAGAAATTTTTGTTTGCTCTAGAGAAAATATGACATGGTGCTCTAATCAATACATCACATGACGTAATGAAGAAAGAGAATGAGGTACAGAAAAATACTGAAAAATACCATTATGCCCTTTTGAGTTTATTTATTGACTTCATTAATAACTTTTACAAACGAACCAACACTACTAAATTATAATTTAGTAATGCTTATTTTAGAAAATGTGTACTATTTTATAATATCTAGTTGCTAGTATAGTAAGGTGAAAATACAAATAAATAATTATATGAATGTAAAAAAACAAGCATACACAAATTTACATATTTAAAGAAAAATATCACAACTTTCATTACATAAAGTATTGAAGTACATTAAGAATAACTACCAACACATGCTGTTACAAATTAAATGATAAAAATTAAACTTATGTCGTCCTTGATCCCCAAGTTGTGTTACGTTTTAGAGCACTTGCAATTTTTAAACGGATTGCATCCATATTGATCGCACTCATAAGTGGTTGGCTAGGTCCTGCTTCATCAACGGAATTTTCATGCATCTCGTTGTTGTAACGGTCACCCAAATTTATCATTGCATCAAATCCATCATTTTGAATGTTCGCCCGACGAATGAAGTACACAATGCCATACTTCCACGGTGTATTGGAGGAGAAAAATTTGAGTCGTGGGCGGGTAAGAAATATGTAGCTGAAATGGAGGGAGTCAAGTGGGGTAGTTGGTGTGGTTGGTAATGTTAATTCAGGTATAGAACGGTGAAAAGTGTAACTAACAGGAGGGTGTAATTATAATTGATGATGGAGACAAAATTGTCATTTTAGTGATTTCAATAAAAAAAGATACATGACATTACATATGAATTTTCTTTTGCCTAGTACTCTTGTAGCATATGGAGTATGCGCCCTCTGTATCTCAATGGTGACATGAATCTCAGGATGAGACAATTAAAACTGCTTGCAAGCCCTCATTTAGGTCTATTGGAATTTGTAGTTTTTATACAACCGTGTTTGTTTGAGTGAGAAAATGTCTCTCTCTCTAGAAAACAGAGGAAAAACCTCGGGCGTCGGAGACTCATCCACCGAAAAATGGAGAACGATTATTGCCCATATGGCTTCCATAGTCAGTCTACAAGATCGCAACATAATCAATTCGTGATCTACAGAAGTGGATCATATTGTCTCTCAATGAACGCGAGATTTGCGGAAAGGGTTCAGTGTCTTCTTGCCTTTCATGGGTCGTACTGTATCGTTGGTTTTTTATCATGGGGAATTCCGTTCCATCTCTGGTAGTGTCCAATTCATGGACATTGATGTGGATGCAAAGAGTTCTTGTGCCCCTATCTGGCTTCGAAAACGTCGGATATGCGAAATTTTGTTGAATGGCCATGGCGAGGTGCTCGGCATTCTCGCCAACCGGTCCATGCAGCGTTATTGTGGTTGTGACATCCTTGACTGTGAGAAGAATCTTCCTTGGAGGAAAAGGCCTCGCTCTTGCAGGAAACGGTCTATATGATGAAAACTCCAACCAGTGTAAGCGTAACAGAGTAAGAGGTTCTTTCAATCCATTTTGCCTCAAATCACAATCAAACACCATCAGGTATGATCGAGTTACCCTACCGAGTTAAAGGTTTTTTACTCCAAATTTTGAGATAAAAAAAGCTTATAACCTGGTTAGTGCTAGTGTTTATAATAATCCATCTGTTACCACCCAGAAACGTAAGATTAGTTTTGTTCATAAGAAAACAAATCAAGTGACTTTTGTTGATCGGGAGTGGTACTTGAAGGTTGCTTCGGCTTCGCAGAAATAGCCGGTCGGTTCGAATAAGCCTATTTCGGTTCGTTCAATTCCGTATAGGCGTTGGTCTATCACCTCATCGAACCATTATTATCAACCAATTTCTCTGCCTTGCAATTCTATTAAGGGTTTTGGTTTACAAATATTTGAGGCTTGGTCATAAAATTATCTTTTCACCATAAATAAACTTGAGAAGAAACCCAAAAATTTCTGCTTCATTAACAAGCGTCTAATTTATGGTGGGCAGTCGGTTTCGACGGAAAACCACATCGGAAATGGCGTTTTTCACTCTGTTGGCACAAGTGGTTTTTATTTGAATGCTTTGTCAGACAAAAGAAAAAGAAATCCCATGAATGACAACTCCACTTTTAATAAGCATTTCCAATAATGGATGCCAGTTGTAGTAGCAGACACAGTGACAACCCCACTGCCCCTGAGCTTTTAAATAATAAAAAAAAAGTTTTTTCTTATCAAAAGTTGAGCCATCTTTGTGTCAGTCACTATCTAAGATACCAAAAGATATCTTTTTTGAATCACTTAAGCTACCTAAAAAGGATAAGCTAGTAGTAGTACCTTTATCATCCTTTTGGATTGAAAAAGATTTTCTGTACTTGTTTAACCATGACATGAATACAGCTTTGCATTTGCTGTCTTATTCTACTAATTTTCACTTTTTTAGATGTATTTCATTCTCTATAGCCTCATAAAGTCAAATTAAATGAATTAAAACTCGATCTTTTGGATGTTAAAAAAAAATTGTGGGTTGTCTTCTCTGTGGGAATTGTTTTACCCTTGCGCGTGGGCTTCTTTGCCTGGGCTGTCCCCATGGGTCTTTGGCTTTCCTCTCTTGCCTCCAAAACCCTCTAAAGAACATCTCACAACTCTCTTTGCCCGATCTCTTGCTTTCGGGCAGGACTAAAAAGAAGAGTAGTTGAACCTTCTGCGGATTCATGTTGGAGGCTAAGGAAAAGAGTCCGCCTTATCCATTTAGGTTTTGGCTGTGTTTCCCTAGCAGCCAAGGTTGCTCCTCCTTGCCCAGATAGGGGAAAAGGATACCGTTAGGGTTTAACGATGAGTTTAGAGCATTTCATGCTCATAAGGACGATTACCCTCCATTATCATCCTTTAACCCTCTCAAGTTGAGAGCTTGAGGATACCCACACTTCCTTAGCTTGAGGATACCCACACTTCCTTAGCTGATTCCTTAACCCTCTCAAGTTGAGAGCTTGATGAACCCACTCATTTTTCATTTTTTGGAGGAAAAAATGAGTGGGTTCCCTCAACCAGAGAATAAAGACCATCCAGAAAAGCTTTAGGATACCCACACTTCCTTACATGATTCTGACCAGGTTGATAAAGTCGAACAGGAAAGGAAACTTAGGTCAGAGCTGAATGAACTGCTCTCCCAAGAAGAGATTCTTTGGGCTCAAAGATCCAAAATTAAATGGTTTAAAGAAGGAGACAAGAACACTCGATTCTTTCACAGAACTTGCAAGAAGAGAGTGGCAAGAAATAAGATTGAAGGTCTCCTTAACCATTCAGAGGATTGGATCTCCAATCAGGAGGATATCTTTTAGCTCCTTACAAGGCACTTTGAAGCCATTTCCGTGAAGGCTTCGGATGTTGAAAAGTCTCTTATTGATAACTGGGAGGATCGGGAACATCTTTCTGCTTCTCTTGACAGTCAGAGTATTATGACTCTTCTACATCCTTTCTCAGTTGAGAAAATCAGGGAGGCAACTTTCTCCCTGGTTCCCTGTAAATCCCCATGTCCAGATGGGCTACGTGGAATATTATATCATAAGAACTGGGACACCATTGGTCCTTCAGTTGTGGTTGCTGTCCTTTCCTTCCTCAATAAGGGTTTTTTTCTTAAGGAATTCAATTACTATTTCCTGACTCTGATTCCTAAAACTCATCATGTTAAGTCTCCCTCCGATTTTAGACCCATAATCCAATGTTCCTCCATGTATAAATTTTTTTCTAAAACTCTTGCTAATAGGCTCAAGCTTGTTCTCCCATGCTTGATCTCTGAACAGCAAAATGCTTTCGTTCCAGGGAGACTCATTTCGGACAGCACTCTCCTTGCAAATGAGTTCTTTGTCAAAATCAAATCTCATAAAGCCAGTCCCATCTAGGTGCTCTTAAGCTTGATATTAGCAAAGCTTTTGATAGAGTTAATTGGTATTTTTTGGAGCAAGTGTTGAGGAAGATATGGTTTCCTAATATATGGGTGAATCTTTTGCTCCATTGTGTTGCCACAACTTCTTTTTTCTGTCTTTGTTAATGGACAGCCGGGCAAAAAAAAATTTCCCAAAGCAGGCTTAAGACAAGTGAATCCACTCTCTCCATATCTTTTCATCATCTATCTTGAAACCCTTTCTGCCTATCATTCTCACATTAACAAATAAGGGGCTTGTCCTGGGATCTCCCTATGTAGGAATGGGTATATCCTATCCCACCTTTTCTTTGCTGATGATTTCCTGGTCTTTTTCCAGCCTTCTCTCTCCACTTGTGCTAATCTCAGCCGTGGATTGGACTCCTTCTGCAAGGTCTCAGGTCTAGACATTAACAAGGATAAATCCTCCCTAATTCTTAGTCCTAATGTCCCCCCTGTTTTAGGTGATATCTAAGGTAGGTTTTTGGGCATTAAAATTGATAACCAACATTGTACCTATCTTGGCTGCCCATTTTCCCATGAGGAAAGATAAAGGAGATCTTTAATTTTGTTAAAGAGTCTGTTTCTTCTAAGCTTGAAGGATGGATAGGAAAATATCTCAATAGTGCTGGTAGGCTCATCCTTTCTAAAGCAGTTCTTTCGGCTCTACCAACTTATGTTAGCTCTTCCTTTAAGCTCCCGGTGTCCCTCAATGCGGAAATATCTAGCCAAATTCAGAAAGTCTGGTAGAATCCTAATAAGAAGGCCCCCTTGCAGACCATCTCTTATGATATTCTCAGCCTTCCCAAATCTAGAGGTGGCTTAGGCTTACAAAATTTCGATAGGTTTAATTAGGCTCTCCTTGCTTCTAAAGCTTGGCGTATTATGAAGAACCCTAATCTGCTTGTTTCGAAAGTTCTTTTGCACAAAATTTCCAGGAAAAAAAGTTTTATGAATATGAATTGTTTGAGCAATGCATCATGGGCTTGGAAAAGTGCCCTTTTTGGCAAAGATTTGCTTAAAAAGGGTGTCAGATGGCATGTTGGTAATGGAGAAAACATCAGTATTCTAAATGATAGATGGATTCTAGGCCTCAAAGAGCCCCTCTCCACTCTTATGTCTTCCCGTCTCATTAATCCTGAATGGAAGGTTAAAGAATGGATCTCTATCGAAGAGAACAACCAATATTGGAAGGAGGACGATGTCAAAGGCCATGTGTCAGACTTCATTGCGAGAAGAATCCTTGCCATCCAATTGTCAAATAAAAATGAAAGAGACAAACTCATCTGGGCATTCACACGAACATGAGATTTTACCACAAAATTTGGCTATAACTTTCTATGTGAGGATAGTAAAGGTGAATTTCCTCCAACAGGAATGCTCTATGGTGACCTTACCCCCTCCATACATTGGGGGTCTATTTGGCGACTCGATATCCCGGAGAAATGGAAGTTATTTCTCTGGAAGTCAGCCTACTCAAAGCTTCCAACAAGAAGCTTTCTTATTAAGAGGCTTGGAATCTCTACGGATACCTGCCCTATTTGTGATCAAAGTCCTGAAACTCCAGATCATCTCTTCTTTGGATGCCATGCTACTTCACATCTCTGGACTTCATGTGGTTACCATCCAAACACAGGGATCTCATTTGAGGAGAACCTTTGGAATATCATCAGATAATAATAGGGATGCAATTCATATCCTTTGGGCCATTTGGAGGGCTCGTTGCAGTATTCTTTTCAATAACTCGGCCTTCTCCTTGAATGTCATTCGAGCTACTATTGACAATGAAAATGCCCTCTTAGCTCAGAATTCAGCTTGTGTAAAGGATGATCATGCTCCCGTTCCTTTTCCACAACAATGGGTGGAGGTGCGCACAAATTCAAGCAGCACTCCTGCGAGTGTTTGGGAGATCTACGTCGATGGAGCCTGGAAGGCCTCTAACATCTCTTCTAGTATAGGCTAGTTTACCAAGGGGTCGATGGCACGGAATGGATTATTGGGAAGAAATATTTTGCCTCTAGTGCCTTCCAAGCTGTGCTTCTTGCAGTGGAGCATGGAGTTATGTTTGCTTTACATCATAATATTAATTGCATAAATATTAATAGTGACTGCTCTTCGATCTTATCTTTGTTTCAAGGGAAGAGTAAGGTGGCGGTCCAGGATGCTCTGGTCTTTCAAAGACTCAAAGAGGCAATGCAGAATTTTATCTTTTGTTCGATTTCTAAAGTGCCACGAAATGCAGTGGCTAAAGCTCATAAAGCAGCAAAAAACGCTATCGAGGATAATCACCCTACGTAACAGTTTGTAGCTTAGCCGTTTAGAGGTTTTTTAGTTGGGTCCTTGTCTTGTTTAAGTTGCTTTATTGTTTCTATTGATCTTGTACTTTGATTTGTGATTGCAATGAAATGACTCTTTCTCAAAAAAAAAAAAAAAAAAAAAAAAAAAAAAAACACAAAAAATCTCCTCAATTACAACTTTTTTGTTCCACCCACTTTACACCAAAATTCCAGAATCCCAAACATGTTCAAAAAATTCCCCACACCAAACACTTAAAAGTCAGAAAAGCAAAAAAGTGGATTTTGGATTAAAATCCAAAAAAAAAAAAAACTCGCACCAAACCAAACCTCAGAAGTGCAGCGGAAGCCGAGAACTGAGAAGTCAGAAGAGGGTTCGGTGGGTTTAGGCAGAGAGAGAGAGAATGGGGAGCGAAGAGAGCGCAGTGAAAGAACCGCTGGATCTCATCAGGCTCAGCCTTGACGAGAGAATCTATGTCAAGCTGCGTTCCGATCGCGAGCTCCGTGGGAAGCTTCATGTATGATTTCTAACTTCAATTTTGTCTCTCTTCCTTACCCAATTTCAGTTTAATGCTCCGTTCCAGTTTCCGAAAACATTCTTAGTGAACTGTATGCGTCATTATGTTCACTGTTGATTTGATCATCATCTAGGGCTTTTTTTTATTTATTACATGAGCCCTAACAATGTGTCTAAAAACTTTGCTCACAGAAGAAAAAAATCAGTATTTAAGAACTATACCTCTCATCAGTTTCTGATTGCTTACAATCAAATATATTCTGTTGAGGATTCTGAAATTTTGTATCAGAGCTAATAATACAGAAACTGTAGTATCAGGCAATCTCTGAAGAGCATAAACTCGAATGAGACTGGAGAACTCCATCAATGAGATCAAGGAAGTGTTCCATAAATTTAACAGAAGCATGTAAGATGGGTTCGAGTATAGAGCTAGGTGCTGAATATTATGATGTAGATTTTTCTATTTCACTTGTAGGTTCCAGAACGTCACCTAGTGTATGAGTGGAAAGAGCTGCGAGGAAGATTGATGGGCATGGCTGATTGATGCACAGTTGGCCAACAACTTCTAGGCCGACAAATTCTCACATCCGTTGCTATACTGATAACCAAACTTCTTAAGGCCACTTTTACTAAAAGAAATCGCTACCGCTATTTTAGACCATATTAAAGTAGCAAACTACTCTTTTCCAAAAACAAAAAAAGAAAACAACTCCTATTATTGAACCAGGATGCACTTTGAGTTGAATTTAATAGTTTATTTGATTATGGATTTTGCAATACTGTTGTGTAGGCCTATGACCAACATCTAAATATGATACTTGGAGATGTTGAAGAAGTCGTGACCACAGTGGAGATTGATGATGAAACCTATGAAGAGATAGTTCGGGTAAGAATTAACTATACATTCTGCTTCTCGCTTTGTCTTAACTTCTGTAGTTTTGAATCAATGTATTTATCCCTTGTGTGATTTTGGTGGACATGTTGACTGTTTAAGTAATATGGAGAACCAAACTGCAATTTTTCTTTTGTTTTAACTTTTTATTGATGACGTATATTTCCTTCTAGGCAAGTGTGCTGATAGGACATGGTAGCCTAACTTGCATACAAGACAATACATAAATTGGTCAAGACTGCTTACAGTGAGGTTCACAACGTCTCATTTGCTAGTTCATCCCCTCCTCTTTTAAGTTGGGACACGTTGATGGGCTGAAACGCTCAACTATTAAGCAGTAGTTATTACTTATTAAGGGTGGGTTCAGTATGACTTTTTGGATTTTTAAGTCGACTTTTTAGTTGTTTTGAAAAAGTTTATGAAAAAGAAGTTGATGAAAAAATATGTTTGTTCGGTGAAAAAAGTTATGCTGTTAAAAAGATAGTGGTGCAACACTTTATTTGTTAGTGAAAATTACTATTTTACATTTTTTATATTTTCTAATAAAATTATGGTAAGGTCCAATTAGTTGTCGTAGCATGATAATACAAAAAAAGTATGGGTAAATTGGCCATTTTGTTGTTTGAGAAAAGCTCGTGAAACCCAACTTTTTTCAACATTCAGTTTTACACTATAAAGCTAAAAGTCCTAATCCAAAAGCTGGCACAAAAAAAGTCATACCAAACCTTTCAAAAAAGTCCGAAACAGATCAAAAGTCCAAAGTAGATTAAAAGCTTGAAATAAGTCATACCAAATCCACCCTAAGTCAGGACCCAAGATAGAGGATGTGTGCTGAAATTCTCTTTTTTGGCCTCGTGAATCACCGGAAACCCTAACATTTTCTGCGTATGTTTATAGATATGTAAAGACTATGAGAAGGTATAATCTAATGTGAAAAGGAACTACTAAGAAAGCCATTTTTAGTGTAAACAACATACTTCCCTCAACCACGTGAATTACAGAATGATATCGAATATTGATAAAGGGAAAACGTATTTTTTGCATTGAACTTCAGTACTTCCAAATTAATAAGTACCTGATTTTGGGTAAATCAGTATGTGCTCTTGTGATCAAGCTGTGTCTTATATGTAACATAAGCTCTAGATCTTGATGGAACTTGACAAGATTTCTGTCAAGTTTTCTGCTGAAAACTTTAATGCTACTTGATTGAAGTGTACAATGAGACAATGAGTACACCCTTTTCTGAACCCGCGATAATCGAAACCGGATGGGTCACGTTAATTTTCACTGGCAAGCCACATGAATCATCAAGGAACCCAAACAAACCTCCAATTCTGGAAATTTTATGTCATCCTGGTTCAAATCTTAAAGACATCACTACATCAGAGATGGTTATTCTTTGGCGCAACGGGTCCAAGCGATCACTTGGAGAATTACAAGATATTAACTTGGATGATCATTGTTCTATCTACATGGTTATTTCTGTTACACACACTTATATGCACACCCAAAGTAGTTCCAAGACCAGCAACTATATACAACTATACTGTAACTCTCCGAGTAGCGCATCACAATTAAGTAATACGAGTGAGAGACTATACTTGTGTATCCAAGTCTTCCTTCCCATCTCAGTTTGTGTCTCAGGATCCCGCGCAGTGTATCGGTCCTCTGTGAGATCCATTAGTTTAGGTTGCAATCACTATCCTGGTAAGATATGTATTTTTGGACTGTATAGATACCGATTCCGGTCTCGATCTTGGTGAAAGTAGAGTTTAGTTCTTTAGGAACATCCCTTGGTTGCCAAAAAGGTGCTAATTCTCAGAGTCTAACGAGTTTGCTTGGATAAGTGTATTTTAGGGGGCCATGCCCACAAAATTTACTGTTCATGGCAATGTACTCTATTCCTACCATTTGTCTTCCTTTATGTATGCCCATCTTTGTAGAACGTGGAAGCAGTTTCTATGGAAAGGCGTATGTTGATTTTGTGTTTGGTCAGGTGCTAGGTTTTTTTATGGTGTTTTGATGGTGGTTTCTACTCTATACCCTTTGGTTGTCAACAAGGTGCTAATTCTCAGAGTCTAACAAGTTGGGTGGTTGTGGCTAAATTGTTGATACTACCTTGGGTGGGGTGTGCCTTGTTCTGTAAGGCTATGTTTATTATTCAGGAAAGAGATGTGAGAAACTATTTCCCAAGAAAATTAGAAGAAAAGAAAAAAAGGTGAAAAATCTAGAAATTTATTTTCCTGTGCTTTTAGGAGGACACAATTTGAAGGAAACACTTTCCTGCACGAAAATGATCAGGGTAGATCCCACAACTTTCCTGCAACAACCCAATGCACATACAAGAAAGCAAAACGTTTTAATTTTCCTTTTCCTTCGCTTTCCCTTACTTTCTCGTAAATGAACACAACCTAAGGAAACTTTGAAGAGGTTTAATTTGGGAAGAGAGATATTGGTACTTTGGTAGTGTAGGTAGGAGAAGTGGGGTGTACGAATATTTGGGCTGAGGTTTCAAAGGATATTTCTTTCTTGCTCGTGCTGGCATAAGAAAAAACAGTAAATGTTTACTTTTTTTTTCGTTATTCCTTGAAACCACAAGGCAAACTTCTTGTATACCAGTATTACATGTCTACCCAATCACCCCAAAGAAAAGCCTAACAATATACAAAATCTAGTCCCACCTTATTTTCCTTACCCAAACATGGCCGAATTAAAAGCAGATAACGTGCAAATACTGTATATTGAACTGTATAAGTTTCTAACTAGTATGTGTAAATTAGTAATGCTGCACTGCGTAGAGGATAGATAATCAGTCAGTGGTGAAGATACATACATCTTCTTGATTTTTTATGCTAAAGAAAGTTGGTTGTGGAGTGATCGAAGCCCAAAGCATCACTGCTTGAGTTTGTGACACTTATCTGTTTTAGTAACTTCTCTTGACAAAATGGAGAGAGTAAGAAACAAAATTTATAGTTACACTATCAAGATAATTACACCTTAAACAAGGACAGTAACAGAATGGGAAGCTAAGATATTATTCTCAAGTGCAGTAGAATTACATTGACCTTTGACTATATCTGAAGATTGTGCCAAAATATCTAGGTGTGTGTGCCATGTCAAGTTATGAGAATCTTTCGACTTAATCCCTGGGTTAGATCTTTGTTGGTACGTTAATTTTCTCAAACTAGCACGCAATTGAGGGTGTTAGACCATGTCTATTTACAAATCAGTTTTGTAGTCGCTGTTTATGTCTCATTCTGACACTGTTCTTATCTTCATGTTCCAGACAAACAAACGGATGATACCATTCCTTTTCGTTCGGGGAGATGGGGTGATACTGGTTTCTCCACCTCTGCGGACAGCTTAACAATGGAATTGACATGAACATCTGACATGAAATAGTAGCAGTTATTCTGAACAGGATTTTATGGTTAGAGACAATGTGTACTGATGCAAAGGTTCTAAACTATGATGTAAAAAATTGGAGATTTATTGGGGATTTGGCTTTTGTAGGGTTTCAACTTCTCTTGCAATGATTAACTATCTGTTTCTCATTCTTTTTTCCCTGTTTTCTTGACGACTTCCAGACCTTCACTTCTACCAAGTGAATTAAAGTACTGTGCAAAATTACCAAGAAAAATTACCCCACTTCCGAATGGATAGTGTGCGCGAGATATAGGACAGTGGTCCATGATTTACCCTGATCAAAATTCAAGATCACTTAATTATTTTTTGCAAGAAAACAGGAAATTATACAATCTTAACCACAGCTTAGTTGAAAGAAATGGCAACGGGTCGGATTCGGATCGGATCCACCTCTATCCAAACCCGGATCCTAACATAAATGGTTATATTCGGACCCAATCCGGATGTGATCGGATCATAAGCGGATTCGGATCGGATCCGAATCAGATTAAATTTCTGATATCTATATTCGATCTATGGATCCTCCAGATGCATAAATGGATCGGATATGAATTTGGATCCAGATACGGATCAAATAAAAATTGAAAATCTAGAAAATTATAAAAGAAAAGATGAAGCACACAAAAGAGAAAAAAATAGTACATTCCATTTTATCAACTCCAAATTATTACAACCTCAAATTCACCCAAGGTATATGTAACATCATTCAAATATGTAATACATCCAATAACTTAAAAGGGTATTTTGGTGAAAGTATATGTATTCGGATTTAGTCGGATCGAATATTCATTGGATATCCTGTCAAATCCGAATACGATCGAATTTTAGATCTTAATATCCATATTCGATCCATTTTAAAATGGATCAGATTCGGACTTGATCAATTCAGATCGAATCGGATCTCTGATCGAATCAAACCACATTGCCATCACCTCTCACTCAACATGGAGATTTTTGGGCAACCCATAGATACCATTAGCAAGGCTACAAGGCCATTGGTGTGGTACATTTATATCTGTTTGGTTGGTTTGGTTTTGTATGTATTAATCTGTTTGGTTGGTTTGGTTTTAAGTTTTAAAGAAGTTATTCTCACCTAGTTAGGGAAGCGGCTCGAACTCAGAGTTCACTCGCTAAATGGTGTTTTCGGGTGAATAATTACAAGAAGTTGATGTCATGATGTAGTTCCTTGTTCGGAAAATATATAAAAGGACCGCTAAATGGTGTGTTCGGATGAAAATGTTCAAAAATTGGATGTCACGATGAAACAATTCCTTGTTCGGAAACTACATAGAAGAGTTGACGTTCTGTTTGGGCTTGGATGTTGTGAATGTATACTTTCGGCTGACAAGTAGTATTCGATATTTTTTCCGTATCGCAACTATATATGCTTGAAAGCCGCAGCATTTCATAGAGAGAATTAGCATCCTGCTTGTGGCGATGTTTGTCGAGTGCGGGGCTGGGCCTTCCAAAGGTCGCCTGAGTTTCTGCTATGACGGTTTGTGCTTGCGATGCAGCAACGAGCCTGCTGCAGTGCGGCTTAATTGAATAGCCAGCTATTGTGGTCAAATAGGCTGATGATCTGGAGTGTCAAAATTGGGAAAAACAAATTTGGTTCTGGAATGTCAAAATTGGGAAAAACAATTTTGGTGACTAGAAACTGGAATCTGGAGAGTCAAAATAATATTTTGAATGACATGGAAATTCGCAAATCCAAACTCTGGATTATCTGTACACTTCATCTCCAGAATGCTCGGATCTTAAATCCCAAATTTTAGTAAAATCCAATTGCCACCCAGCAGAAAAAACACTCCAGAATTAGGGTGGGGAGTGTGAAGCCTCACTACTTGGCATAAAGTAGCACAAGCTATGCTCTTGGATTGTTGCCAAATACAGGGAAGGAAAAAAACAGCAATCACCCACTAAAGTGAAAAATGTCCTAAATCTGTTGGAGACCTAAACTGCAACGAAATTGTTCAGACTGCGCTACATGTATGAAAAAAGATGAGAGTGGGTCTAGTTATAGCAGGAAAGACACCTAAAACATAAAACAGAGTCAGTCAGCATGTTTCACGAATTATCCATCTGTGTGGGTTTTTAGTACAGAACTTGCACTCAATGCCTGAAATGTCTGGTGCTACTTTCTTCCCCTTTCGATCCGATAAAAGCATTCCACCATCATAATAAAGATCTTTACAGGCCATCCTGGCACATCTGTAGTTCTAAAACAGAGCAACAAATATACTTCAACAAAGCTCATCTTCTAGCTCTTCCAGTTCTTAGTAGATGTGCTGTGAGTTGTCCACAAATCATCCTTGCCTGATGATATCAGCACATTGCATACGTTAGAAACAGGAGCAGGATAATAAAAGCAGAAACTTGTCAGGAACTACCATGGCATAAGCTAAGGTAGCACCTTCAGTAACTATCCAACTCTATTAACACAAAGGATTAACAGCGGGATACTACTATAAACCAATAAACAAGTATTTCTATTAAATTAAACTTCACACAACTTCAACCTGGCTGGGTAATACTCATGGATGGCATAAGCCATGCCTCAAACATCCAGACTGCTTTCACAGGTAATACAGCCTAAGTGAACACCGCATGGTAAGTTATGGATCGCGGTCCTTCTTAGGTACTCCCAAATAAACAAGCCTCCTACTAAACATGTCAAGCAATCTTGGGTTTTCATTCAAGCCTCCTACCAAACATGATAAAAGTATATAGGCCTCTCTCCAGCAAAGGAAAACACATAAACCTTTGGTACTCCAATTTAAATGCATAGTAGAATCGACGTAGGTCCGCAGAAGCCAGAAGATGAACCCCATAACAGCGGCTTGGTTGGACATTATTTGAAGAGTTGTAATATGTAAATTGTTCGGACTAAATATGTGATAGACTGTGATAATTTATTTAAATAATGACTAAACAGATGTTAGCCACTAAAGATGTAAGAGAGAGATGGAGAAAGGAAAATCTACAGATGACTCGACCTTCCAACAATTGACTTTCAAGTTTGACATACGTGGTGACAGCAAAGTCACGACTCCGGAGATGATCTGAGTTCTACATGCACGCTCAGAACAGAATCTTACTCTCCACAACAACAACTATATATATATATATATATAACCTTTTTAGAGGATTTCCTGACTTTAGGGGATCCCCGTCCTGCTAGAGACACTGACTGCATTTTGCTGGATTTAATCTTTAAGAGGTGTTTTCGGATATTGCAACTGAATGTTAAGTCATCCTAGTTAGCAAGATGATTTCCTCGGAAGACGGGAAACCCCATCCACTAATTGTGAACCCTAACCTTCTCATCTTCAGACTCACTACAGAGGCAAGCGAGAGCAGAAATACGGTCTACAACCAGATGGTTTTAATTTCAAGCAATTTCTTGAAACAGATAGTCAAGATCGGGTATTCCCACGCATCAGGCAAGTCATTTAGCTTAATTTTCACTCCAACACATAAGTGGAATTGACCTTAAACCCGCATGCACCCTCATTCACCAGAGAAACCTCATTTGGGACAGAAGGAAGTCATCTTTAGCAGTATTTGACACCCAGAGGCTAGCAGCTTCCAGTTAATTGAAGCTCATTTCCTCGCTCAAAACCATTGCTACTTCTAAAATACGAATTCAGTTTCAATGTACATTAAGATAAGGGCAACCCAATTGAGAGGGAAACTCTAGCAAAAACAGAGGTGCAACAGAAAAAAGGACTAACCTGAATGCATATGTAAGTTGTTGCAAATGGCTAAACTGTGGCTCATACCAGAGGAATTTCTATTTATTCCCTGGTAAGTTCCCCTCACAGAAGTTTGAGTTTCTCACAAATTGTGCGAGCACGAGCTCAGAACACATGACAACTCCCACCCGTCAAAGTACACCTAAGGTAGCTCATGAAAGTGTGGCTGGCAGCGAGTTATGTCACCACTCATCATATATTGTACGTCATATCGGGCTGGCATATGAATATTTGGCGAAACTTCAGCTGAAAGATGTAGTTATAAACTGCTTTTCTCTGTAAGGTTCAGAGCTAGTTACTCCTGCAAGGGAATGATTCGACATCCTTTTTGCTCCTCAACCCACTTCAATTTATTTTTATTGTATCTATTTTTTGCACTTCAGAGGTCCCAGAACTTGTAACCTGGTTTCATTTGACTATTTAAGTCATCCGCAATCATACAATCAAGATTACCACTCAATGACTTCTGAGAGGCAAGGATGCCACAAGCATTGTGTTGGTAGTAGTGAATTCAATACTCCACCATTTATGAAGGCAGATTGTTACCTAACTGTAAGCCTCATCTTATTTGCCTTATCGCAGCTGTCATCCACCAAGTAATTTCCCTTGATTAGTAGATTTTAGACAAATAGTTGACTTCAATGTGTAGTACTCCAAGCAGGGTTACCAGGATGCAATGTGAACAATACTTTTATACATTGATTTTTGTCATTCAGACAACTCCTCCAACTTGTTCCCATTTGTTTCTCCCTCTCTAAATTAGAGTCCACCTTTGGAAATCCACCTTTTTCAGGGAACACACCATCATTACAGTTCCACTAACTTTTTATCATAATTTACAATTATATCCCCACTTCCAATCGAGTCATCACAACTTCACGGGCAAACTTGACAAGAACACAATATTTAAAGTCATTTAAAATGACACCGGACTCTAATTAGGGACATCTCCAAACGGATCGACTCTAACTTAAGGGGGGGGGGGTGTCGGTTGATTACTACTTAAAGGAAGAGGGAGAAAAAGAAAATTTCAAAACCGATTTATTGATAACCTAATGCATACAAGCCATTTTCTAAACTTAAAACATCAATTTGACAGGTGAATATCAAATACTGGACATAAACCTCAGTATTCATAGGGTCAACCTACACAAGTAAGCCCATAGACCCTACTTTTGGCATTGCTTTTAGGCTCACATCTCCACCCATGAACCAGAATAATAATCAACATAAGTGCAATTCAGAGGAACAAGGCTCGGCTCCATTTAGAAGTAACTAGATAAATCAAAACGTGTTTTCCTTCGGGGTGGATGTGCCGGGAATAAGAAAACTTGTCCTTAAGGGTAGCAACAGCTATACACGAAGAACAAGGATGGGGGCGCGATGGGGAACTTCAAAGGGAAAATTGTTGGGTGTAGCATTACGAGAGAGGTTGTAAAGGTGAGTTACAGGGTTTAAACTGTAAATACTGAGATCAACGACTGAAGACGTTCGGAGGAGGTTAACTAGCTTTGGAGAAATACCATGCCATGATGATTAGGAGTTGACATGGTACTAGAGCTCCGTCATATCTGATGTCCATCATGTGTTATTGTTAAAATACATTCTTAAGTAGATATTACCAGGGAGACAGAAGTGATAGATCATCCATCACAAAACTTTGATTGTTTACTGAGCAAATAACTATAGAGAAGTCTGGTACGACCCAGAGACCGATAGAAACTTCAGTTCTTTTGGTGGTGTATGTTGAAGTAGACAATAAGGCCGATAATCTTTAAGAAGGAAATTCGAGCTTCCTAATATATGTGTTCTTCGTCAACGTGAGCCGTACTGACAGAGTGAGACAAGACCTCAAGAACCGTGTTGAGCACTCTCCCCTCTATTTTGAGGTTCTTTAAGGATAAAGCGAATGATAGGATGTTCATAGATAAAGTCTGTGACTGTGCAAAGGAATTATAAAACTTTTGTTGTTACTATATTATTCTAGTAAAAGGCAGCATAGGGACTTGAGTTCATTTTTACATATTTCTTAGAGGAGCTCAACACGTAGGGCTGATTGTTTTAGGTATCTTGCCTTTAAGACCGTAACACTTCTCATCGACTATAAAAGATAAGCATTTAATTCACTAAAACAAGTTATCCGTAGGTTTTTCAGGTTAATGATATAGATGCTCCGAGTGGTTAGGCACCAAACTAGTCACGGATTGTTGCACTTCCTCAGAAGTGGTAAGACTCGTGAAGAAGCTCCCCTAACTGGTCTTAATTAGTGTCTTAATTAGAGTCCAAGTCCACCATGACCATAGTGCCCCAAAACTAATACTAGTATTTCTGTATCAAATCTATGACAAGATAAAAAAACATTATGAATTGATGTGCTGCAAACCGAAGGAGGCATGACTAAAGAGCACCTGAGGACTTTGTAAGCGAATGAATGGGATAATTCACAAGAAGACTGTGAGGCAAATCATGCATTGGTCTAAAACTCAGTGACTGAAATTTAACACTAGGGATCTCCCATTAAATAAACACAAAATCATGCATCAAAGAACCAGAAGCAAGAGTGATCAAACTGTGAATTGCAGCAGTAAAACATTGTAACACACAGCCACAGAAGACCTACCACCTATCTTTGAATGTTCAGCATTTCTTTGGCTTCCGTTTGTCCTTCCAGAAGATTATCACTCATGTACTTGCTCAAAAGCTCCATCTTCTTCTTCTGAACCACCATCCTCTCTATCTCCTTGTCATCAGGCAATGGAACATGGACCATGAACTCTTTCTCTTTCTCCTCGCTCTCCTTCGCCTTCCTCTCTTCCTCCACCACATCTTCCTCCTCCTCATAGAGTATTTTCGCCGCTGCATCAGACGCCACCATAGCCACTTCCCCACTCTTAACCGCCTTCCTAGCCTCCCTCTTGATCTCCTCCATTGTTGTCCACTCCGCCAGTGCCTCCGCTCTCATCTTTTGCTCAGCTGGACCCTCCAACTTCTCCAGTATTCCATCCTCCTCATCCCTGTACCCGTAATAGCTAGCATCAATTCGTTTATAGATGTCGTACCTCGTCCTACGCTTTCTCAACTCCGGCGGCTTTTCAAACAACTCTCTAACTCCCGGAAGCTTCTTTGCAGCGCCGAAGTAGCGGTACCCTGGGCCTCTACCGCTAGGGTTAGGGACGTCGACGATGTTACCTTCCAAATCCGTCATCTTAGCGGAGTGCTTGGTGTAATTAGGGCCACCAAGCTCAACGATTCGGCGTTCCCAGTGAACTTTCTCGCGGATGAGTTTGTTGATCTCGTCGTTCAGGTCACGGAGACGGTGCTCGCCGAGACCTTCGTTCTGGATCTCGGCGACTTTCCGGCCGATCTCGCGCATGATCTGCTGCCTCCACTTGTCGGCGTCGGCAAGGTCGCGGCACTCGGAAGCTAAGAACGGACGGCGTTCCTTGGGCTTCTTCTTCTCGTCGGCCTTCATCGTGATGAACCTGTTGAGCATCGACTGCGCCTTTTCCTCATTACGAGCCATTGTTGCAGCGAATTGGTGATGCTAACCAGAAGAACAGAGTAGATCTTTGTGCTGTCACAGTGCAGCTTCTTGTAAAACCCTAGATGGAGCAGAAGAAAACCTCTCTCGAATCGATCTCTCGCAAATAAGCGGTACCAAGAGAAAATCAAAGATTTACACCGACTCGGGGGAACGCATACCCAGGACTTCGCAAATCATAAAGATTCTCCCCTGGAGTTTGGTCTAGATTTCAATTTGACCCATCCTACATGGTTTTGTTAAGAAAATCAAAGTTCTATTGGGGCTACTAGGGTATTGCCCGTGCCCGAGGGCACTATCCGTAACTTAGATAATGTTTGATTTTAGAGTTTTTTTTTAAATAAAATTTAGAGGTGTTTGAATATATGCAACTACTACATATAAAATAATTTAATTATATTCAACTACTACTTCACATATGATGTAGCATATTCAAACACCTCGAAATTCAAACACTATCTAATTTAGGGATAGTGCACTCGGCCACGACTGAATAATAATAATAAAAAAAAAAAAAAAAATCATAAAAGGCACTAAACGTGTCTGTTCCACTCTATTATACAAAGTGACCCCTCATTCTATTGAGCAAAAATAAAGCATCTAACTGAATATAAACAAATAGGCCATCCCGGCCTCGGTACAAAATGAGGTATTGAATCCAATCCTCTCGATCACCAAACAGTGGCAGTGACAGAGCATCGTCTACAAAGAAGTGTGCATCAAATTTAGAACCTTCCAATAAAAGTTAGAGCAAACAAAAGCCTCGACTAAGCTAAAGACCAATTCTACATTGTAGAATTGCATCAATTTTCATAGGATGAGGTGAAAAACTTGAGTTCCTGAATAAATGCCAACTGTCATGAAATCCTTTAATCCTGCAACAAAACGTACCGCCATTAGCTGCAACAAAAAGTATTGTGATTAGCCGTTGCTTCAAGCACCGAAGGCCTCATATTATTAAACAATAGATAGTGTACCCATGATGAGAAAGTCAAGCGATTTCAACAGTGTTATGTGATTCAATTTGATTGTAACATCAGTGTATCTTCTTACCCAATTAAAATCTATAGTAATGCATACCAAAATCTGAAATGATTTAAATATTTCCTTCTCAATGCCACAAATCTAAACAGTGGTATACCAAAAGGGGATTGAAACCAATCCAGATACATGGATGGGTGAGAAAAACCCAGATGCGCAAAAGTGGAAAAGTTTCACCACTGAACTAATCAGAAAGAACACGCCACCAAAATAAGACATTAGATATTGACAGCCAAAATGAAGAATGGGCAACTAAACTACAACCAATACCACTTGTGAAACCAAAACTCACCACCACTTACCCATTTATTGTCTTCCAACTCCCCCTCCTTAAAACCACCTAGTCTAGAACCAAGAACAACAAAATAGCAACAAAATAGCCAACATGTTCTGCTCAAACAGATGCCAAAGAAATGTGAGTCAATCACTATCAATAGACAGATAGATTGTTACATAAATCGACATAAATTGCGTATAACTAAAGTTAGTATTTTCACATATAACACATAGAATCAAATGATAAAGTAGAGACATATACCAGTTCGTTTCATTTAAACCTTCATCCAATTCCCTGACATGTTACTAATAAAACGAAACAACGTAAGAAATAAATCAATTGATGATTCCCCGAAAGGTCAAAAACTCGGTTACATATGCGAAAAGGTATAGCTTTACTGAAATCAAAGAAAATTAGAAGAAGGAGATGATGGTAGACAAACCTGAGTCGTTGCTCAAGTTAGAAAAACCCTATCAATTTCCCTATCAATTTATTCTTCAGACTTATCTATTAGAAAAACCCTATCACCCCCCCTTCAGTGTTCTAACAAAGCTAAAAATCCTTAAAGTCGTTAATTTAGAACATAAGAAATGATGTTCACCGCTGAAACTTGATATTGCAACTCATCAAGTCATGTGGTGTGCAGTGTGCACAATTTCTGCCACTACCTAATAGCAGCATGAACAATCAAAACTCCATGAACATACTGATGATAGACATTTCTTTCACCATCCATTCAAACATCCATGAACGGGATTAATTGATAGACATCTCTCATATTTAACAGTTACCTCATTGAATAACATTTTACTTTCTTCGCCTTCTTGCGTCTCCCTATGCCTGCAAAGAGCAAAAACAAATATGAATTTCAAATACACGTTACTACCGAGTCCACATCAAAGCTGCAATTTAAAAACAATATGAACATAAAGACTCATACACTATCAGATGCAATTAAAAAAAAAAAGACATAGAATCGAAAGAGAAAATGTGCATATAGGTACGCAAAAGATTAAACATACCTAACAATTATAAATTTTCTCCAATTGTTGATGCTTCCGTTATTCTGTGAAGAAAATGTCCACCCTACCAAGAAATCAACTAAATCCCCAATCAGGATGATATTTAGAAAATCCCTAATTCATATGTGGACCTTCAACCCTTAAGAGTAGTGCCCTCGGTCACGATCAAAGCATTATTTCGTTAAGAGTAGTTCAGAATTACATACCTTTCTCGGCGACGACAGATTCCTTCGATTTCTGCTTCGGCTCGCTGGAGACGCTCCTCACGGACTGGGAAATCGATAAACCTGTATGCGAACAAATCGGAAACGGTGAAGTCGTTAGTCTCTCTGTGACGACGAAGCTTATCTTTTCCTCTGTCTATGTGACGCAGAAGCTTCGCCATTGATATTAAAACAGTGAAATTCAAACCCAGCAAAGGAATCGAATCGAGCCAGCAAAGCAATGAGCAAGGGCGAAAAAACAACATACCGCTGCGATTCAGACGGCGACGGCGATTCGGCGACCCACCTCTTAACCGAAACTGAATCTGACCGGTAGTGGGAGTGGGAAGGAGAGAGACGAATTGAGAGAGAGGGAAGTAGGTGGAGAGTTCAGTTTCAGATCGTGTGTTTTTATTCGGTCGTGTGTTTATTTATTTTTATTTTGAAAATTCACTTATTTAGGTTGGTGAGATCTAGGGTTGGGGTTGATTCAATCTAACGGCTGAAAAAAAGTCAACCGTTCTAATTTATAGAATAGATGGTGCGTCCAGGGACAACCAAAAGAAACCGGCTCGGGCGGTAGTTGCCGGTATTTACGATATTCCCACGAAAAAGAAAAAAAAAATGGCTCCAAAGTGCCGCAATCAGAAATTTGGATAAAAAAAACGATAAAATTGTAAAGATGCAGATAAAGATGCAGATAAAAATTATCAAAAAAGGAGAAAACATAATTAAATCATATAGAAATGTAAATAATACTCAACAATGAAGTTGTTTCTGCAGATTTGTAAAAACGGTGATGCTATTGTGTGCTATCCTTTGATTATTTATATTGTTTTCATTTTCAGCTCTCATTTGCCTAATTGTTGGAATAATTATGGACCATCATTTCCTCATAAGTGCATGGTGGTTCTTCATAGAACTATACGAAGTAGTCGCATTCAGGGGCGGACGCACGTTGGGCCCTGTGGGTCACGTGCGCCCACCATTTTTTCCGTTTGTGTAGTATGCTTTTCAAAATTATTTGTGATTCTTCTATATTTGCACCCACTCAAATTTTTAAATGACCCCCCAGTGAATGCTATTGATTCAAACAAGCCCTCTAATACTAGTAATTGCATACAAAGACTAGCATATACTAAACCAAATATTAGGTCATGATTCAAACGGTGAAAAAGCACTACAATAGTCAAAGTGTGGAAGAAAAGAGGAGCCGAAGTAGGATGGTTTAGAGTCTAGACCCAGAGAGTCTCAAGCCATTTACGGTGGAAGAAACACTGGTCCTAGGGATTTTAGATTACCCTATTATTTGTCTCTGGTGCTATATTCGAAGTCGAGACTAAGTGACACTAGGTCAGTTCCTTTCTCCAATTTTATTGTTTCTTTCTCCAATTTCATTTGGTTATAATATTTCCGTTGTTGTTGTGCTCCTATCGACAATGAATTTTCGGAGAAATTATTGCTCGTTTACATTATGTCAATTTAGAAACCCTAAATTTTTTTAGGAAAATTTGAAACCCTAGTTTAATAGCTAATTTCTATTGTGTTGGTACATTATTCATTTCCATACTATATGAAATATATTAAGCAATCAATAACTTTGTCGGAATCAGTTTTTCTTCTCTTTTTTATTAATTACTTGGTGTATATTATGAAGTTGTGGTTCTTTACTTGTAAGTGTGCACCCATGATATGTAATTCGTGTGTCCGCCCATGGTCGCATTGAGACCCTTTAGGTAGTGAGCATCCGAAGAAATCTCAATCGGGGTTTATGTGAGGACCTGTTGTTCTCATAACTCGTATCCTTCCACAGTTACAATACGTTCCCTAGACTCGGTGTTACGAAAAAATTTGTAGGAGGAGTTGAAGGAAGTATGTGACATGGCGGTTATGAGAAGTTGGAGATATTTGGAGGAGGAGAAGATGATGGAGAGTGGGTGTAAATAACATGTCTGATTGTGCAAGAGTGTGTCGCGTATAAGTAGAAGTTAAGGGGTGGTTGGTTGTTGGACATAAATGGGGAGTAAGTTCTCCATAATGATAGATTTGACTACTCTGACACTACAAAGCAAGTCATAATTAAGTAATACACGGAAGTAAGCAATGAATGTGGTTGGGAGTCAATAAGAAACATGACAAAATGCTAGGAACAATATCTAAGAATGCAAGTAAAGATTATAACGCAATCGAAAACCCTATCAACACTTTGAATAAAAAGCATACAAGTTAATTTTTTTGAAACCAAATTCACCATTACACATTCAGATGCCACCAACTCAAGAACCTCCACAACCCAAATGATTCAACATCAACCAGTTAATTGTTTTGAAAACAAACAAAAAACCACAGACAAACACTTACAAACTCTTTATTAATGTTTATGGACATAGCTAAACATGACTAGAATGAGGATGATTGACTGCCCCACTCAAAGAAAACGATTGTAGTAAGTTTCATAGACCGTGGGTATTTTCATGACTTCTTGGCGAATTCCTCCTCATTGTTTCATGAGCTTTGAAGTTGTTCGATTCCTCAAGAAGGATTTCCTTGATGTCGTTGTACACGGAACGATCAATGAAATTGGCAACCCAGATCCTAATATAATCATCATTGATCTTTATTTTCCTTTCAGGTTGAGGATTAGCTCTCTCATTTGTGCCATGTAATAACATACATATGCTCCACAATCATATTTGGGAAAAAAACACAGTTCAAAACAGTCATAGATACATAAAAGATATGGAAAGGGTACATAACAGTCTAGACATTACCTGTTTATTTGTCTTTGAGTGTCATGAGGCTTCCACACTATCTTTTATTTTCTTATGTCGTAAACATGAGCATATTTAGTTGCCAGGGCCAAGTTCAACTTTTTGTGCATCTGAATGAGCTTTTCACAAATTATCAGGCGTGTACAAGGGCATTCTCATTGAATAAAGGATTACACTTTTTGTTCAAAAAAGGTGCAACACCTTGAGAAGCTATTGTGAATCCTTGATGTTGAGAGGAGTAGGAACATATGCAACACAACAAAGCAAATAAAAAATTGTAATTAATATTGATGCTTGAAGGAGGATGTAACAAAATTGCTCACCATTCACATCAAGTTCAAGTCTCCCAAAATATTTCACTGATCCCATAATTTTCATTTATCTGACCCAAGGGCAGTGCACAAAAATAACATTGAATAAATGGGAAACATAGAATTTCCATCAACGAGTGAACTAAGTGAAATGAGTCATATATCTTACTTACAACATATAAGCATGGAAGAAAACATATTTTACTCTCCCTACCAGTCCTATAATTGTCTGTGAGGTGGAGGATGCGGACATGCAATTAATCATCTGCAAGCAGTTCCGAGAACCAAATGGATCAAACTATGAGAAAACTAAGTAATTCGACCTGTTAGGATGCCTCAGTTGCATAAATCACTTCACTTCTGCTTGACAATTGAGTGTTGCAGCATAACATTTATTGTGAACTAAGAACATAAAACATAATTTACCGTAAGTGAGGAGCCTACAGTTGCCATGAAAAATCATTAGCGATGAAAGCCACTCCCTTTGATATGTCAACAAGGTGGTAACTGTTGTTTCAAAGATAAAGTTTTAAAACAATAAGATTGTTAGTTTGATTAGGCATAAGCATTTTAAAGTAGAAAAGAATAGTACTCTTTAAATGGGGGTCATCAACTCTAATTTTATCTGCATGCCCGGAATAACCTCATGCAGACATGAAAAAGTATCCATCCACTTCAGACATTCTTGGAAGTATTATATCAAATTTACCTTGCATCCTTATCATTTGGTAGGTTCTCTTTGACCCCATAACAATTATTGTCCCTCTCCCTACCGCTCTTTTTATTGGACTGACAATATTTTTTCCAAGGAAGAAGCTGACACCTTGGATAATCCATGAGTTAGGCCTGATGGAGGGATGAAGATGCCACCTTTGGTGATGCATGATCTAACATGATGGAGGTTGAAGAAACCTAAATTAGGGACTTGGATGGAGGCTTGTTGGATGCTGCGTACAGTCACATAAAAAAGGTGGATAGAATAGATAAGTGTTGGTTTTGGATGCCCTAGAGACAATCTATTTAGTATGAACTTTAGTTTCTAGAATAATCATTGTATTATTTATGGAGATATTTAATATAATGAAGTCCTTAGATTACAGTTGCGTTGTTTATCTTAAATATCCCTAGTCCATTAATTGATTAACGGGACGATCA
Source organism: Linanthus parryae (assembly GCA_023055425.1). NCBI lineage: Eukaryota > Viridiplantae > Streptophyta > Magnoliopsida > Ericales > Polemoniaceae > Linanthus > Linanthus parryae. The sequence continues at coordinate 76,810,186 of JALGPY010000001.1, forward strand.
ACTATATACTAGTATGTGGGTAGATTGATATGGGGATATCAAGTCTAACACATGGATATGCATTATGAGTAATGACATACTGGATAGACCCACCGCGAGAAGGCTACATTAGATTATGTCAACGTTACAAGCGCTTCTTTTAGTTCTAATGGTGTTGTAATCCTTAGACTTGAAGTCACTGGATTCTCTAGTTGTGAAATATCATGCTTTGATATTATCAAACGTTACACTGTAACTGGGTAACTATAAAGATAACAATTGGGCGTGATAGAAAGCAAGCTTAGAGGTGGCAGTGATGTAGACAGGATTTCTCCCTCATACATGATAGGAGTAAATATCCACGGCCACTCGAGGGGTAGAGCTTATGGAATGTTTGGCCAGACTCAGATAAATCAATATGGAGATATTGATGTTATCTGCATGTATAAGTATATTCCCAGAATAGAGAAACTATGGATTGGATATACGAGTGAGACGAATATGTCTCGGGTCCAATCCGGATATGGAGACAAATGGATAACACAACACGGTAACATTGGGCACGAGGTTTGTCGGGATCACTGACTATTCTATTAGTTGGGTGGCATAGATGTGTTGCTAGACACCGCTTTATGTTTGTAATAAGTTACTACCAACTAAGAAGCAACCTATGGGTTCACACACTGTATGGATTAAACTGGACATCGGTATTAATTAGTTAGACTTATTAATAAAAGGATCATAACGCAAGCACACACAAAGTTAGTAGGACTAATTTTCAAGTGGACTAATCCATGTAAGGACATGATTAGTATTGGGGCAATTATGTAGTTAATAATGAGTTATTAACTATATAAAGGAACTCTGCCTTGTTATTTTCTCAACTAAGTCATTGTTAAGAGAAACATAACAAAGCAATGAGAGAGAGAAAGTAGGAGGCTGAAACCCCCTACCCGTCCGCCCCTCTCACGCCTTCGGCCACACAAGGCACGACTCGTGCCTTGTTTTGCGTCTGTTCCTCCTTTCTTCTGTTGCTATCACAACACGGTGGGAAGGGTTCCAGTTGAAGTTCCAAGGTGTGGATACTCGTAGAGACGAAGACACAATTCTTTGTAGTGATCACACAAACTAAGGTACACATGTTTCTACTCTAATCATGTTATGATTGCTTGCCTATGATCGTTGGAGGGGTTTGAGCAGGATTAATTTTTGTTATTCCGTTGTGTAACATCAAAACCCTACAGTGGTATCAGAGCCACAGGTCGTAGCGCATAACAAGATATTATGTGTTACTATTTTTCAGTTTTACACCGCATATCTTATTTTACGCAAAAATTGAAATTAATTAGCATATTAGATGCAAATTGAATATGATTCAACCAATCAAGATCTAATTTTACATATAATGTAGAAATTAGTGAGTTTGAATCACATAGGATGTGATGAATTGGGTTCTTGAAAAATTAGGGTTCATGGGCACATAATTGGAAAAATGAATTTTCAAATTATGGAAACAACCAAACTTGGGCAACAAGGAAGGAAGGGAAAGGAAGCTAGGACCAAAACCCTAGCCGCAGCCCTTCTCTCTTCCTTGCGCGCCAAGCAAGGCCGCGGCCACCTAGGGCATCCGGCCTAAGGCGCACGGTTGGACCGTGCGGCCTAGGGTCGGGCCGGCCCGGTGGCGTGCGGCGGTCCATGGGTTTCGGTTAAGGCTTTGGTTGGAACTCTTGAACTGTTTTGACCCTAATTACCCAATTTCAACTAAAATTGAACAAGCGCGTTAAAATTGGGTTTAACTGTATTATGTGCTTTGTTGCATGGTGGATGAATATGGCCTAGGTTGTTGATGTTTATTTTGAGGTTTGGTTTACGACCTGCGAGCTGATCAAGTGTTGTAATAATTAATTTTTCGGCATGCGAGCTGATCATCTTCTCAGCATGTGAGGTTTTATTTATTTTTTTAGATGTTAGGCTAGAATTAGATAAATTAGATAATAGCCAAGAGCATGGAGAAGATGACCAAAGAACCAAGAAGCCACAAAGACGATGAAGACTCCCATCCTTGAGTGCGCGACTATGGTGGAGCACATGGAGATGAGCTTGTCACTTTAGGGTATATAGATATTATCACTGGCTTGGTAATATCTTAGTCTTAGGGGCCATACCAATTCCACGTTAATTTTTATTTTGTGGATGTTTATTATTTACGCCTGTTATTTTTTTTGTATGGATGATTGATAACTCTCTATTAGATTTATATTTCTTGCATACTTTATATCGTTTTGCGTGATTTCGGGTATGAGTTTGACACTATGAATGTTGAGAAAACGTAGAAAGTTGAGTTTCTAGCACTTTATTGTTAATCCGGGCGTTTCGATGCATATTTCGATGTTATTTGTCAAATATAATCGCTTGGTATGGTTTTTCATGTTGTCTTGACAGGAACGAATGCTAAACGATGGCTAGGAGGCATGAAACGAACTTCGGAAGCAAAGCAAACTCAAGAGGAAGCAAGAAAAGCAAAGTCGGAGGAGAAAAAGTGACCAATCTCCACTATATTGATTGTCTCTCGAGTTCTATAATTAATTTTGGAGTGATACTAGTGGCAAATGAAAGTAGACTCAGGGAGCTTTCCAACGATAGGTCACGGAGCTAAAACGGAGATCGGACGAGAAAGATATGGGCCGACAAAGAGGATGCAAATATGAGAAAATTCCCAGGGGTGTTCGTGCGAACAAACTTTTGTTCGCACGAACAAAATGCCTTAGAAAAATTTTTTGAAGGCCAAAATAAGTGAATAAGGGACTGCTGGAAAATAAGAACAAAATTCATGTTCACACGAACAGTCGGGTGTTCGTGCGAACAGAGCGGCCAGACGCAATTTTTTTGGGTTCTTTTGGTAATTTCTTGAATGTTTGAAGACTATAACCTATTTCCAATGTATTGGGACGATCCTTAGAAGGTATTCACACATATTTGGAGTCTAGAGAGCTGGAGAAGACGGGAGAACAAGCTTGGAGCAAGGATCATCAACTACATTGAGGATTTTAGCGTTTGATCTTTGTTTCTTCTTCTATTCTTCATGAACTCTATAATTTTGATCATGTTGAACAATATTATGTTTAGCTAAACACTTTAAGCTAGGTGATTGATGGAAAACTAGGGTTTGTTGATGTTTTTCCGGATTTTGGACTTGATGCATGCTTTTGCTTAAATTCTATGAACGTTCTTGTTAGCTTATCTATTCTTGTACCTAATTATTAATGTTCTTGTCTTGATCACCCTTAGAACGTTACTTGTTGATAGGGTTGCACGAAAGTGAACTCGTTGAGACCTGTTAAAGAATAGTTTAGGTGATCTTGTAGTTTCTTGAGACTGAGAGGAGATAGAAACTTGATTAATCGTGTGAGGGTAGTTTCGGTTGATATTGTTAGAACTTAGTGAATTCGGTGGACCGACAGGATCCGGTGAACGAGCCTAACAACTCAACTAGATTGTAGTGATAGACGGAGGTGGACCGAGAGGACCCGAAAGCTATTGATTGCACAAATTCACGTGAGATCGAGAGAAGATTGTGATGAGCATCACCCGATATAATTAGAACGTGCGTAGAGTGTTTCAAGCATAACCCGGAAATCGTTAACAACCCTAGGGACCATCAATTGCCTAGTTATTCCTTATTAATCTTATTCAATCACAAATTATCTTCATTTAAAAGTGAAAATTCCACAAAAATATTTAGTTTATTGTCATTTAATTTTAGTCGCTTGTTTGTGGGCGACGACTTTATACAATCAAAACCATTCTTCTCGGTTACGTAGATATCTCATAATTATTTTCTAGTTAACTAATAATCTTAAATTCCCTTGGGTTCCAGGGTGTTAAAATAAGAGAAGGCAAAACGTAATATTTCCTTGAGGGATTTATTAATCTCGGGCTTGCCAAAGCAGAGCGATTTTAATTTACCATGATGTGATGCGGCGACACAAGCAAGTAATATGTGGTTGTTGAAATAAGAGGTTAAACTTAACTAAGTGGTTTCAATTGAATTGATGACTTAGAGGCATAACAATTGGGATTATCTATGAGATAGATAAATAATGAGTTATTTTCCCGGTTGCACCAAGAGTTTCATAAGGATGCAATTGGAAAGACGTTCCTACCTAAATAACTTACTCTTGGATAACTTGCCAAAGCAAGCTCAAGAAGAAGTGAAATATGGATCTTGGACCCACTAGAAAATATATGATATTTTTTGCATTAATGGTGAGCGCTATTAATCCGAGGAAAATAGTGGGATCTATATTTGATAATCTAGCAATGATTGCATATGGTTAAATTGTTCAAAATACTAAAATTGTATATTTCTCGTTTTGTAGAATTCTAATGGCAAACAACAATCAAACATCAACACCATCCATGCGTTCTGTCCTTAAGAAGGACAAGCTGTCAGGGAACAACTTTCTGGACTAGTAAAAAAACTTAAGGATTGTCCTCAAGCAAGAAAAGAAGTTGTACATCATAGATGCAGCCGTTCCAGTACCACCACCTGACGATGCTGTACTTGCTGCCATAAGGGCATATCAAAAGATTGTAGATGACGATAATGATGTGACCAGTCTCATACTGTGCACCGTGAGCGCTAAACTTCAGAACCAACATGAGAACATGGAGGCGTACGATATGATCGTACATTTAAGGCAGCTCTTCCAAGATCAGGCCCGACATGAGAGGTACGATGTATCCAAAGCACTGTTCAAGTGTAGTCTCGCAGAGGGGAACCCTGTCGGGCCTCATGTACTTCGTATGATCGTATACATTGAGAATCTCGAGAGGTTAGGTTTCCCATTCGGCCAAGAGTTGGCCACTTATTTCATCCTGCAATTGTTTCCGGACAGTTATAGCCAGTTCATTATGAACTATAACATGAATGAGATCAACAAGACTCTGCCAGACTTGCTCAATATGTTAAACGTAACTAAGTAATATCAATTGGATTGATAACTTATAGGCAAAGAAATTTGGATTATCTATGAGATAGATAAATAAGGATTTATTTGCCCGGTTACACCAAGAATTGTATAAGTATGCAATTGAAAAGACTTACCTACCTAAATAACTAATTCTTGGGTGACTTGCCACAACAAGCTCAAGAAGAAGTTAAATATGGATCTTGCACCCACTAAAAAATATATGATATTTTCTGCATTAATTGTGAGGGATATTAATCCGAGAAAAATAGTAGGAGCTATATGTGATAATCTAGCAATTATTGAATATGGTTAAAATTGTTCAAAAATACTAAAATTGCATATTTCTCATATTGTACTATTCCAATGGCAAACAACAATCAACCATCGACACCATCCATGTGTTCTGACCTTGAGAAGGTGAAAATGTCTGGGAACAACATTTTGGACTGGTAAAGAAACTTAACGATTGTCCTTAAGAAAGAAAAGAATTTGTACATCTTAGATGCAGCTGTTCCAGCGCCACCAGCCGAGGATGCAATTGAGGCTGTCCTCAGTGCACATAAGAAGATTGTGGACCACAATAATAATGAGACCTGTCTCATGCTGTGCACCATGAGCTCTGAGCTTCTAAAGAAACATGAGAACAAGGAGGCGTACGATATGATCGTACAATTGAGGCAGCTCTTCCAAGAGCAGGCCCGGCATGAGAGGTACGAAGTATCCAAGGCACTGTTCAAGTGTAGTCTCGCAGAGGGGAACCGAGTCCGGCCTCATGTACTCCATGTGATCGGATACATTGAGAATCTAGAGAGGTTAGGCTTCCCACTCGGCCAAGAGTTGTCCACTGATCTCATCCTGCAATAGTTGTCGGACAGTTATAGCCAGTTCATTATGAACTATAACATGAATGAGATCAACAAGACTCTGCCAGACTTGCTCAATATGTTGAGGAACTATGAGCAGAGTATTAACAAAGGAAAATGCAAGGCTATAATGATGGTCAATAAGGGGAAGAGCAAGTCAGTTCCATCTACCTCCAAAGGCAAGAGCAAGAAGGTTGCAAAATCCAAAGAAGCTGCCTTGAAGCCTGGTGGAGGCGTGACTAAGGGTGATTGTCACTACTGTAGTCAGCCTGGACACTGGAAGAGGAACTGCTCCAAGTATCTGGAGGATAAAAGGCTCGGAATAGTGTTCCACAACCATCTGGTATTTTTGTTATAGATGTCAATCTTTCTATTTATTCATCTTTGGTATTGGATACTGGATGTGGATCTCACATTTGTCGAAATGTGCAGGATTTGAAAGAAGTAGAAGATTGGCTACATGGGAGATAGACTTGCGCGTCGGGAATGGAGCAAGAGTTGCTGCATTAGCTATAGGCGTGTATGAGTTATCTCTGACTTCAGGGCTTATTTTAGAATTAGAAAATTGCTATTATGTTTGTGCTATGAGCAGAAATATTATTTCTATTTCTTGTTTGGACGAGAGAGGTTTTACTATTTCAATAAAGAACAATAGTTGTTCCATTTATTTTGATAGTATCCACTATTTTAGTGGGCATTTGTCTAATGGATTTTATATCCTTGATCTAAGTAATCACATCTATAACATTAATACCAATAGGATTAAAATTAATGAATTAAATCCTACTTATCTATGGCACTGTCGTTTAGGGTATATAAATGAGAAACGCATATCTAAACTCCGTAAGGATGGATTACTAGACTCATTTGATTACGAATCATATGAGACATGTGAGTATTGTTTAATGGGAAAAATGACAAAGTCCCCTTTCAATAAGAAAGGTGAAAGGACTAGTGAGTTATTGGCACTCATACATACTGATGTATGTGGACCGTTTCCCACGCCTGCCAGAGGTGGTTATACCTACTTCATTACGTTTACTGATGATTTGAGTAGATATGGATTTGTATACCTTATGAAGGCCAAATCCGAATCCTTTGAATTGTTCAAGGAATTCAAGAATGGAGTAGAGAAGCAGCTTGGCAAAAGTATCAAGGCTCTACGATCGGATCGTGGAGGAGAATAAGCCAAGAGTTTGACGAATATCTTAGAGAGTGTGGGATTGTGACCCAACTCACTCCACCTGGAACGCCGCAATGGAATGGCGTGTACGAGAGGAGGAATCGCACCTTTTTGGACATGGTGCGGTCTATGATGTGTCAAACAGATCTTCCGATATCATTTTGGGGACATGCTCTAATGACAACTGCTTTTACCATTAATCGTGTTCCATCTAAATGGTCATGAAGAAACCATATGAGATATGGACTGGGAGGCGCCCCATAGTGTCGTTTATAAAGATTTGTGGTTGCGACGTCTATGCAAAACGTTTACAGAGTGACAAGCTCGGACCCAAGTCAGATAAGTGTAAGTTTGTGGGATATCCTTAGAAAACTAAAGGATATTACTTCTATAACCCAGTTGAGAACAAAGTGATTGTTGCTCGAACCGACATGTTCCTAGAAAGAGAAATCATCTCTAAAGGAGCAAGTGGGAGGGCTGTAGAACTTGAAGAAATTCAAGAAACACAAAGCATAGATATGACAATGGAGCATGAATAGGAACCACAAACGGTTGTGGAGGAACCTGTTCAAGTAACACAGGAACTCCGTAGGTCGACTAGGGTACGTCATGAGCCCGAGAGGTATGGACTTCTCATTACTAAGGCTGGTGATGTATTACCCATAAATGATGAGCCTACTACTTACGGAGAAGCCATGAAAGGGACAGACTCAAATAAGGGGCTTGAGGCCATGAGATCTGAAATTGAATCCATGTATTTCAACCAAGTATGGACTTTGGTGGAACCACTCGATGGGGTTTGGCCCATAGGGTGCAAGTGGGTCTTCAAGAAGAAGACTGACATGGATGGAAATGTAGTTTCTATATGGGCTGACTGGTAGCTAAAGGATACATACGGATTCATGGTATTGACTATGATGAAACCTTTTCCCCAGTCGCAATGACCAAATCCATTCGAATCTTGCTTGTGATTGCAGCTTACTACGACTATGATATTTGGAAGATGGATGTCAAAACAACGTTTCTGTATGGAAACCTCCTCGAGGATGTGTACATGACACAACTTGAGGGTTTTGAGGATCCAGAGCATGTGAATAAAGTATGTAAGCTACAATGATCCATTTATGGATTGAAGCAAGCTTCTAGGAGTTGGAATCGACGTTTTGATGACGCGGTCAAAGAGTTTGGATTCATGAAGAACGAAGATGAGCCTTGTGTTTACAAGAAGGTTAATGGGAGTTCTGTTGTGTTTCTGGTCTTGTATGTGGATGACATACTACTCATTGGAAACGACATTCACATGCTCCAATCTGTCAAAGATTTGTTTGGAACGTGTTTCGCAATGAAGGACTTAGGGGATGCATCTTATGTATTGGGTATCAAGATCTATAAAGATAGATCAAGGAAGCTGCTCTGCCTAAGCCAAAGTACATATATAGACAAGGTGTTGAATCGGTTCAACATGCAAGACTCCAAGAAGGGATTCTTTCCCATGTAGCATGGGATCACTCTTTCAAAGAATGATTGTCCTTCCAATCAGATTGAGAAGGACCACATGAGTAGAATTACGTATGCGTCGGTCATAGGATATATCATGTATGCCATGTTGTGTACTAGATGAGATGTGTCGTACGCGCTTAGTATGGCAAGCATATATCAGTCCAATCCGGGTGAGAGTCACTGTATTGTCGTCTGGAACATCCTTAAGTACTTGAGGAGGAGCAAGGATGCATTCTTGATATTTGGAGGTGAGGAAGATCTAAGAGTAATTGGTTACACTGATGCAAGTTTCCAAACCGACAAAGACGACTATAGATCGCAGTTGGGTTATGTGTTTTTCCTAAATGGAGGAGCTGTGAGCTGGAAGAGTTACAAGCAAGAGACAGTTGCTGATTCTACAACTGAAGCTAAGTACATTGCTGCAGGTGCAACAAAGGAGGCTGTTTGGATAAAAAAGTTTATCACTGTGGATCCCATGACGTTGTATTGTGACGACACTGAGGTGATCACACAGGCAAAGGAACCGCGATCACACCAGAGGATAAAGCGTGTACTTAGGAGATTCCATCTGGTTCGAGACATAGTGGATTGAGGATATGTGAAGATATGCAAGATTCAAACATATGACAATCTGTCAGATCCTTTCACGAAGCCGTTGGTTTAGCGAAAGCATGAAGGGCACACTAGGGCTATAGGCATACGTGATGCACCAGATTGGCACTAGTGCAAGTGAGAGACTGTTGGTTTTGGATTCCCTAGAGGCAATCTGTTTAGTATGAACTTTAGTTGCTAGAATAATCATTGTATTATTTATGTAGATATTTAATATAATGAAGTCCTTAGATTAAAATTGTGTTGTTTATCTTAAATATCCCTAGTCATTATATTGATTAACGGGACGATCAACTATAGACTAGTATGTGGGTAGATTGATATGGGGAAACACATGGGTATGCATTAGGAGTAATGGCATACTGGATAGACCCACCGCGAGAAGGCTACATTAGATTATGTCAACGTCACAAGCGCTTATCGTAGTGCTAATGGTGTTGTAATCCTTAGACTTGAAGTCACTTGATTCTCTAGTTTTTGAAATATCATGCTTTGATATTATCAAACGTTACACCGTTACTGGGTAACTATAAAGATAACAATTGGGCATGATAGGAAGTAAGCTTAGAGGTGGCAGTGATGTAGACATGATTTGTCACTCCTACATGATAGGAGTAAATATCCACGGCCACTCGAGGGGTAGAGATTATGGAATGTCTGGTCAGACTAAGATAAATCAATATGGAGATATTGATGTTATCTGCATGTATAAGTCTATTCCTAGGATCGAGAAACTATGGATTGGATATACGAGTGTGACAAATATGTCTCGTGTCCAATCCGGATATGGAGACAAATGGATAACACAAATGGTAACATTGGGCACAAGGTTTGTCGGGATCACTGGCTATTTCTATTAGCTGGGTGGCATAGATGGGTTTCTAGACACTGCTGTATGTTAGTAATAAGTTACTACCAATTAAGTAGAAACCTATGGGGGCACACACCGTATGGATTAAACTGGATATGAGTGTTAATTTGTTCGACTAATAAATAAAAGGTTCATAACGCAACCACAAGAATATTTAGTAGGACTAATTTGCAAGTGGACCAATCCATGTAAGGACATGATTAGTATTGGGGAAATTATGTAGTTAATAAGGAGTTGTTAACTATATATAAAGGAACTCTTGCTTGTTATTTTCACATCTAACTCATTATTGATAGAAACATAACAAGTCAAGGAGAGAGACAAAGTAGGAGGCCGAAACCCCCTACCCGTCCACCCCTCTCACGCCGTCGGCCACACAAGGCACGACTCGTGCCTCATTTTGCGTGATCCGTTCCTCCTTTCTTCCGTTTCTAGAACTACACGGTGGGAAGGATTCCAATTGAAGATCCAATGTGTGGATACTCGTAGAGACGAAGACACATTTCTTCGTAGTGATCACACAAACTAAGGTACACATGTTTCTACCCTAATCATGTTATGATTGCTTGGCTGTGATCCTCGGAGGGGTTTGAGCATGCTTAATTTTTTTTTTATTCCGCTGCGTAACCTGCATCAAAACCCTACAATAAGCACTTTTGACAAGCCATAAAAATACTAGACAAAACAGTTTGTATACGGTTGCAAACCATTGAAGAATGTTGTTGTGAAACATCTGCTTATTTCAATGGACTTTGTGACTGATTTTTACATTCAATCTGATGTTGTTGTTTTGTATGAATTTCAACATTTCCCTCATATTCTTCTTGTGCTTCCTCTTCTTCAGAAATTTCCTAATCAGGTTCCTTCATTTCTTGACATTTTCCCATCCTTTGTTGAAACATTCATTCTACGGCCATTGCGACAACGCTGCTGATTTGTGCATTAACCATTATGATAATCTCACCCTAGTAATTTAATATCCCAAAATGAGGTTTTCCTTTATATGTGCTTGGGGTGGAAGCAACTCCGTCTGCATTGTTCAAACAGAGGTACACGTTAAATAACTTTTAATAGAAAGGTAATGAAAACAGACAAATTTTATAACCAAACAGATCTTACAGTGTTCATGTATTTTTGTACAAATTTTTATCTTGAGTTTAGGTTTCAGTGTTTCAGGACTTCAACCTATGACTTGCATTAACATCTTGGCATTCCTTTTGGGTATTTTGGTGATTTTGAACAAACTTCTCCAAGTACACCATATGTATAAACATATATACCAGTATTAGACATTTGGATAGAAGTTATAAGCAAACATAAAGTAATCTAATACAAACAAGTACCATGGGTATCAACTAGAAACCCACTCCTCAGATTGTCTCCTTCAACTTTGCTGGTGTGTGCTGAGCTTTCAAGAACTGCAGTCAAGTACCTACCCATTTCACATTTTCCACCCTCTCAAGATCAGTGACATACTGAACTAATGTGTTTCTAAATCCCAGTCATGTATTGGACATCCCAAAGCATGCCAAAATGAACATGACTGTCCTCTTCCATGCATATGTGAGATGCTTATTTTTTGATTTCTTGAACCATGGACCATAAGAATTAACACCAATGTATGACACAATGAGGTCAACCTTGCGGGCTATTTTCTTCAAATTAACATTCGAGTTCTCTGGTTCAAGAACTTCCCTTATGGTACTCATCCAAAGCAACCACCCCACTGTCTCACATGTCATAGTGTACTCTCGACCATAGGGACTGACTGACTAGGTGTCATAGAAGGGTCACACAATATCATTCGAAACACGTTATTTCTCTGAAGGAAGTGGGAATGAGGACATGTCAGGCATTCCAGTTAATAGTCTCACAAGACGGTAGTTAAGGCAAAGCTGCTTACATGGTCAAAGACATGTACAACAAGTTACATTCATTAAGAACAGTTTACTCAAACTCTAGAGATGGTCAATTGGCCTTGCAATACATTAACGCCATTAACTATAACCATAGGGGTGTTTTAAAAGGTACCATCTTTATAAGATTTCTCTAAAAAAATCTATGTCCATTGCGTTCTATCTGAATTATATACACATATATCTGTCCTTTCACATTTGATTTCATTTTTTTAATGTTTAATCATAACATTTCTCTGAATGTTCACAATTTTTATTCATATTACTGACACAACTATCTTTTTTCCACTCGATAGCCCATATTGGGTGAAAATAATCAGTTTCAAAGCATATTCTGGCATGACAAGAGACGCCAGCGTGATTTTGAAAGGTTTGGGGATGTAATGGTGTTTGACTGCACCTACAAAAATAAATTGTACCTGAAGCCTCTCGTCATACTCTCCTGTGTTAACAACCACTTTCCAGACATGCATTTTTGTCAGTTGTCATTCTACAAGACGAGACCACAGATGGGTCCTAAATTGCTTCCTAGAATCAATGGATAACATGGGATCGATATCGATTATAACTGATGAGACTTAGCAATAAAAGTAGCAATTTTGAACTTCTTCTACAGGCGAAGCACCATTTGTGTGCATGGCATCTATATCGTAATGCAAGTGAACCCTAAAGTTGGGGTCAAAATTTACGAAGGACTTTGGAAAATGCTTGAGGAAGAGATCCAATGTTAACCATTGGAACAATGATTAGCAATATATGGTCGACAAATGTGGTATTAGGCACAAGCGATGGGTAATGGGCAAAGACTTCCGGTCAAACAACTACACAACGGGTTGAGAGTATGAACAAATATTATAAAGAATATTTTCACTACAAGAACAATCTTGGTGATCTTTTCCAGGGATTCTTGCGAGGTTTCCACAAACTTCATGATAACGAGCGGGGTTAACATTGTATCTTTTACTAATCACATTCTGTTATAACAAACCAGCGTAAGGAACTTGAAGAGCATGCGACCTATTCTACATGAGGACTGTGTATATGAAGTTCAAGGAGCAAGCAATGAAGGCAAGTCACTATAAAGCTGTTGACATTCAACAGGTACCTGCATATCACGAAATGAAAGCAAGCTATGTCACAAGGGATAAGGAAATGGAATCTCTGGTAGGTTCATACATACACTATCTGTTGTTTTTTGTTTAAAGATTTATCTGGTTGTCTACGGTTTCTTTCCACTACTGCAATTGGAATATCTCACGTCCTTTATTTACTGTGAAGTACTTCCGAGTACTTGTATAGTGTTCTAGGAATTCATGTGCTCCATAATGCAAGCCTCTAATAGTGCAACCCTGATGAGGGTGGTTACAAAACTGGTATAAAATCACTAACATATGCATAATTCATAACTTCCCAAGCAGTCGACGCAGTATGCCATAACATACATGCCCGAATCCTCCAATTGATGTTTCCGGTTAAGATGATGGCCAATTGGGATCTCACGTAATATCTAAATCAACTCAACAAACAGTGGTTTCCAACTTCAAATACAACTGGTCTTAGGGAATCAGTGACCAATACTCTTTCTGCGTTGTTTGGGATGACTGAGTTTAAGCTATTTCAATGACTAGATTAAAATTGTTCATGTTTAGTTATGTACCTTAATGTTTTTATCAGTTATTTGTGTATTTTTTCTGCTGTTTAAGTGTGTTATCTGTTCTATGCGTGTTTATCCACTGTTATAAATTTTTGATAATTTTTGAAACAGACTGTTAGCACTCTTATCCTTTCTATGAGGTGTTTTATCCCATGAGGTGGTGACCTCCTAGAACCGATCATCTTCTTTATTATTTCCTTACTTTTTTTTATCTTCTAATGGTGAGGCCCACTACCTTTATAATTGCACTCCCAATTCCCATACGCACCATAGACACAACCTTTACTTTATGTTAATAACAATTATTGACCTCAAAACTCTTTTGAAGTCAATGTCGGTTACCAGCCTCGGGCTTGATTGCTCATAAGCACTAAAAGTGGAAAGCATTTGTAGAAAGCACGAGCCATATAAGCCATTGTCACAAATCACCAACATATCTAATTAACCCACTTACTCTTGGAAGTACAAAAATATCCTTGGTTAGTTACCTCTCCCACCACCAGCTTTTGAATGAAAACAAAGCCCCTCCCTCCATTTCATCCATTGCCATGCATTGAAGAGAATTTACTCTTCTAGCCAACATTCTCTCTCTCTCTGTCTCTCTCTCTCTCTCTCTGTGTGTGTCTCTCTATTCATTTCTCTTCAATGCCCCTCAGCCCTTCAACACCAACTTACCCTTCAGCATCTTCCTTCTCTCATTTGCTGCACACAAGCAGCAACAACTCTTTCTCTCCCTTCTCTCTCCATTGTTGGGTTTTGTTTGAAACTTATTTCGATTTTAATTTTTTTGCAAGAATACATCGTATAGCAAATATATGTTATTCATAGAGCTCATTTCCATCCTAGGTAATGTCTTTACGTGAAAAAACTGAAGAATTTGTGTTTTTGAAGTGAAGAACCCGAGAGCTTGAAATACAGGTGCAGACAGTCGACCTAGCGAAGTCGACCTGAACCAGTCGACAATCGACGTGCACTGGTCGACATGGCAGAATGGTATGTTGACGTACTCAGGTCGAAAGTTGACTTAGGTAGGACGACAGCTGACTTCCCTTGGTCAACTGTCTACTTGCCTAGGTCAACTGTTGACATGAATAGGTTGAATGTCGACCTAGAGAGGTCGACATAGACAGATTCATCCTTAAAGTTGATTTTGTTGACCTAAAAAACTAAGTTTAATTTTATATAATTTGAAACATGTCTACAAGACTCCTGGATGTTATATAATGCTTCGGAGAATGGAGATGTGATGATGGTGTGTATAAGTACGTGTGACAAAACACTATAGAGCCAAAGAGTTTTTCCATTCGTCACGGTAAAAGTTACGATAGGCTAATCCGGGAGATTATGGGGCGGTTTGATCTGGGGTGTGACCCAAGGAAGTGGTAGTGTACCACCGGATGTTTGGTAACAATTTGTGGCCCATGTGCGGCATATTGGATGATTAGGACGTATAGGATCTATTTAAAAGCTATGACGATGTTGTGCCAATATACGTGACCGTCGATCATAGCATGCGGGTCCATGACAACGTTGGAAATATGGGAGTAGGCGAGGTAGGTTAATCCTCTCCAATTCGAGTCGAAATACCATTGGACAATGTTCCGTACGAGTACTTGTCACTCGAAATGTCTTCCTTTCAATTGGCTACTCCTACTCCTCCTCCTACGACAGAAATCTAGGTTTATAACGATGTACCTAAAGATACATAATATTTTGAGATGCCAAGTGGTGACAAGTCTGATCCTACCAAGGATACGGAGGTGGAAAACAATGATAGTGAGGATGAAGAGGAGGCAGGATACACTGAGCCCCGTAGTTACGTGTTGCCCAGTGGTAGTGCCATACCGAGTAACTTACGTCGAGAAAGAACTACAATGGAAAAGGGGGGCATATTTTCAACAAGGATGGACTTTGACGAGCCTATGTTTGTGATAACTCCACATTAGGAGTTATATTCATATAGGATTCACCACTGTTTTGCGTGTATTTTGAGTGATTTACGTGAGAAATTGACCAATTCTTAGATGTTTTGAGCATACTTGAGTACTTGGACTTCATTGTGTAATCCGGGCCTTTTATGCATGTTTTATGCTTTATTTGTCGCATTTGATCTTCCGGTATTTGTTCGTGTTGTGGATTTCAGGAACCGGCAGGTTGGAGTGCGGATTTCGGAGCGGAAGCGAACTTCGGAACAAAAGAAATTCACGGAACGCATGAGAGAATGGATGAAGAAGAGGAAAAGCTAGAGGATAAAAAGACTCAGCCAAAATTTTAAGAAGAATGAAAAGAAATCAACTCACTGGAAGTAGAGGATCACAAATTGTGATCACAAGATCAAGTGCAAGACCACGTGTAGGATCAACGTGACTCTACAACTACAAAATGTGATCCTAGGATCACAATATGAGATCACAAGACCACAATAAGATCTGAAGTGGGTAAAAGTGGGGTTAAAGTGCTATTTTGGAAAAGTTACAAAGAAAAAGAACGTGAGTTTCATTAAAACACGCCTTAGGGCTATCATCCATCCATTCACGACAGTTTTGGAGCAAGGAGCAGCTAGAGAGAAAGATTGAAGACGAATATCATCAAAACACTTGAAGATTTATTCATTTGGTTTCTCATCTCTTCCCCTCATTGTATGATTATGGAGATTCATGCTTTGCTAAACTGTTTCATGTCTAGCTAAACTCTCTAAGCTAGGCAATTGATGGAGAACTAGGGATTTGATTAGTATTTTCCGGATTTCATGACTTGATTTACGCTTTATGCTTAATTGTAGTTGATATTCTAGTTCTCTTATTTGTTCTTGTGCTTTATTCTTAGTATATTTGGCTTGATCACCCGTAGTGTACTAGTTGTTGAGATTGTTGCACGATAGTGAACTATTCTAGACGTGTTAAAGAATAAAGTGAGTAATCTTGTAGTTCTCTGAGACCGAGAGGCTTGATTAACTGTTTGTGGGTTTTTTCGGGTGGAATCGGCTAGGACTTAGTGAAAATGGTGGACTGACAAGACCCGGTGAGCGAGCCAAAACAAGCCAACTAGAACGTGAAGGTAGGGAGGTGGACCGAAAGGACCCAAAGTCAGTTGAAAGACACATTCACATGAGATCGATAGAAGAGTGTGATGAGTGTAACCTAGTGTAACTAAACATCACTAGAGTGTAAAACAAGCGTAATTTGGAAATTGCAAAGAGCCCTAGGGACCATTGATTGCGTAGTTCTACTCCATAATCGTATTCCATTACAATCATTTTTTTAAATTGAAAAATAACACAAAATAGTTAGCTTAGTTGTTATTTAATTTTAAGTCGCTTGTTCGTGGGCGACGAACACTCAGAATCAAACCACTTCTTACCGGTTACTTAGGTATATTGTAATTGATTCTTAATTAGCTAATAATCGTCTATTTCCCTTGGGTTCGATACTCGGAGTCGTAAAATACTACACTTACTACTTGACTGTGCGATTGCGTTTAAACGCGTTAGTAATTCGCGTCAAGTTTTTTGCACCGTTGCCGGGGAATTTAAACGGTTATTTAGTTTAGTTAAAAATTAATTTCGGATACCTCTTTTATTTTTGTTTTATTTGCTATTTTGGTTTGTCATTTGTATTTGAATCTGTCTTTCAGGTATTCAGTGGATGCCCAGGATCCCTATTAACCTTGTGCCCCCACTCGAAGACCCAGAGCAGTTACTCAAGTACCAAAGGAGAAGACAGAAACAGAGCACCACGGGCGATCAATTAACCAATGCGCAACTCAATCAGCGGTTGGAAGAGGTGACTAAGCAGTTGAATGATCACAACACCAAGACACCGTACGACAAGTCTGGCAGGCTATTGTGGAGAAATTTAATTCGTCCACCTATGGACACAATCCGGCAATTTTAGTGTTAGAGATACAGGCCGAGCACTTCGATCTCATGTCTGCAACAATTAGGACGGTGACCAACCAGTTTCAATTCTATGGGAACAGGGATGAAGACCCCAATGAATTTATTGGGAAATTCAATGCATACATAAAGACTACCAAGTACAAGGATGTGACAGCAGAGGCATTGAAGCTCATTATTTTCCCATACTGTCTAAAGGGTGCAGCGCAGAAGCGGCAAGAGTCAAGGGCATCTGAGTCGATCACTACATGGGCTCAGTTTGTGGACAAGTTCATGGCTAACTTTTACCCAGTTCAGCGGGTAATTGAGCTACAGGGTGATATTCTAGGCTTTCGGCAACAGGCCTATGAAACCGTGGTGGATGCGTGGGACCGGTTTATGCAATTGATCAGGAAGTGCCCAAATCATGATTTTGGGGATTACAAAATTTTGCAGGTCTTTTACTATGGTCTCGAACGTCACAATCAGGAGCTGGTTAATAGAGAAGCTCGGGGAAATTTTCTATACTCTGTTGACAAAGAAGGAGCTTATGCGCTCATGAAGCATCTTGTAAGTAGGATTCACAATTTTATGACTCCAGAAGATTATCGGCATTGCCTAAAACTAAGGATGATGAGTGGAAGACTGGGATCAGCAAGATGGTGTCTGACTTAGCCAAGCATATTTACAAGAAGACAGTTGCAAGCGTAGAGGAGCCAGAATATGAGTCAGCCTTGGCCCAGATAGCAAGTGAGGATGTTAATTATGTGGGGGCACAAGGACAACGACATAATTTGAATCAGCAGAACTACATATTAGGTACAAGAGATCATCTATGATTTAGGTATGGGGATCAGTGCAGAGCGTCATATGCACCGGGGTTCCCGCATAGGCCACCAGTTTCGCAGGCCCCACCAGCAGCTGTTGTAGCACCAAACCCAGAGATTTATGAACTGACCAAAGCATTGACACAGCTGAGTAACAACATGAACGCTATGACAACCAACATGAACAATATGTCTACACATGTTACTACTGTATCTTCTGATTTACAGGCTACGAAGGCTTCTCTTCGTTCCCTTGAGGTACAGGTGGGCCAGATTGCTACTCAGCTCTCTGCAAGAGATCCAGGTTCATTTCCTTCTAACAGTGAAGAGAATCCTCTTCAAGTAAATGCGATCACTACTCGAAGCGGGGTTGCATTGAAAGATCTGCCATATCCCACTCATGCTAGAGCTGATGCTTCTAAGGCTAAAGAGCGTAAGATTTTTGATAGAGATACTAATGTCGTGATCCCCAAACAAAGGGCGCGACGGATGAGGAGGCGGTGAAAGACAAGGATGAGGTACGTGTTGATACTACTACTGTCTCTAAGGCAGTTCCATATCCTTTTGAGGACACGTAAGAGGGATGATTCTAAATATTTTTAGAGATTTCTCGATATATTCAAGAAAGTTGAGATTAACATTCCTTTTTCTGAAGCCATTTCTAAAATGCCTACATATGCCAAGTTCCTCAAAGATATTCTTTCAGGAAAAAGCCGCATGAGTGATTTTGCACAGGTTAACTTGACAGCTGAAACTTGTGAATGCGTCAGGAATGGACTGCCAAAGAAAAGAAAGATCCTGGAAGCTTCGTGATACCGGTTACCCTTGGAGATTCTCTCACCATGACTGCTCTATGTGATTTGGGGGAAAGCATCAATTTAATGCCCTTGCCCGTATTCAGTAAACTAGGTGTGGGGGAGCCTAATCCCAGCGGAGTTACTTTGCAGATGGCTGATAGATCTATTCGTAGAGCATATGGGATAATCGAGGAAATTTTGGTTAAAGTTGGCACCCTTATTTTTTCAGCTAATTTCGTCATCCTAGACATGGAGGTTGGCGAAGTGCCTCTGATTTTTGGAAGTCCATTATTAGCTATAGTAGAGGCTATTATTCATGTGAAAAGTGGGAAACTCTCTATTCATACTAAAGAAGATAAAGTGATTTTTGATGTGTTTAAGGCAATGAAAATGCCTTCATGCCATAATTATGAAGACTGCTTTGGCATAGAAGTTTTTGACGAGGATATGGGAGATGAAGAGGCGGAATTGATGTGGGAGGAAATAGATGGCATGTACAAAGATAAAGATCATATTCCTCCCATGGATGTGTGCCACATGAGCAGCTGGACCAAGATGGATTTATATGAGCAAGGGGATAAAAAGTTAGCTCTTGTTCCTTCACTCAAGTCACCACCCGTTCTTGAGTTGAAGCCATTGATGAGCCATCTCAGGTATGCATTTCTTGGTATTGATAACATGTTGCCTGTAATCACCTCTTTTTTTTCATCTCAGGCACAGGAGGAGGAGCTGTTGGATGCACTAAGGAAGCATAAAGAGGTAATCGGATGGACAATTGCTGACATTAAGGGGATCAGCCCTGCGTATTGCTAGCACAAGATCAGGGTGGAAGAAGGAAAGAAGCCAGTGATCCAGGCACAGTGGAGGTTGAATCCGCACATGAAAGATGTGGTGCGAAAAGAGATCATGACGTGGCTAGAGGCTGGCATTATATTCCCTATCTCAGACAGCACTTGGACTAGCCCGGTCATGTGTGTGCCTAAGAAAGGAGGGATGACTGTGGTGCAGAACGAAAAGCATGAGCAGATTGCTCAACGAACGATTACTGGTTGGCATGTGTGCATGGATTACATGAAGCTTAATGAAGCCACGCTTAAGGATCACTTTCTGTTGCCATTTATTGATCAGATGATTGACAGATTGCCCACCACGAGTACTACTGCTTTTTGGATGGCTATTCGGGCTACAATCTGATAGCCATTAATCCCAAGGATAAGGTAAAGACAACCTTTACATGTCCCTATGGAATTTTTGCGTTCCGTCACATGCCATTTGGACTATGTAATGCACCAACTACTTTTCAGCGGTGTATGATGGCTATTTTATCAGATATGATTGAGAAGAAATTTGAGGTTTTCATGGATGATTTCTCCCTATTTGAAGACACTTTTGAGGAGTGTCTACATCATCCTGGCCGTGTCTTGGTTCGCTGTGAAGACACGAATCTTGTGCTAAATTGGGAGAAGTGTCACTTCATGGTCACTGAGGGGATTGTACTTGGGCACAAAATTTTGCGCAAAGACTTGGAATTTGATCAAGCAAAGGTAGAGACAATCAAGCGGCTCCCTTATCCGACTTCAGTGAAGGGGGTCAGAAGCTTCTTGGGACATGTAGGTTTCTATCGCAGGTTCATCAAAGACTTTTCGAAGATTTGCAAGCCTATGTGTAAATTGCTTGGGAGAGATGTCCCATTTTTATTTGATGAAACATGCAAGAAAGCCTTCGAATTTTTGAAGGAACAACTCACCTCAGCCCCTATCATTACAACTCCCGATTGGAGTTTTCCATTTGAGCTCATGTTCGATGTCAGCGATTTTGCCATTGAAGCAGTGTTGCGACAGAAGAAGGAAAAGGTATGCCGTGTTATCTATTATGCAAGTAGAGTTCTTAATGAGGCTCAACTGAATTATGGAACTACTGAGAAGGAGCTGTTGGCTGTGATTTTTGCTCTTGATAAATTTCGACCTTATCTTGTTGGATCGAAGGTAGTAATTTTTGCAAATCACTCGGCGCTGAAGTATTTGCTTGATAAGAAGGACGCCAAACCGAGATTGTTGCGGTGGGTCCTTTAATGAATGAATTTGATGTAGAGATCCGCGACCATAAGGTTGTTAGCGGACCAACTCTCAAGACTTTAGAGTGGCTTGGAAGAGAAAGTGCCTATTTAAGAGAACTTTCCTGATGAGAGTTTGATGAGTCTCGGAGATATTGAACCATGGTATTGGGCTATTGCCAAATATTTGACCAATGGGGAGATCCCTAAGGAGTGGACAGTGCAGCAGAGAAAGCGCTTCTTATATGAGGTGAGACATTACTTCTGGGAGGATCCGTATCTGTTCAAGATGGGGGATGATAATATCATCAGGAAATGTGTGCCTACGCATGATATTTATGATGTGATCAAGCACCGTCACGACGCGCCTAGGGGAGGCCATTTCAGTAGTCCGCGTACCGCCATGAAGGTATTACAATTTGGTATTTTCTGGCCAACAATTTTTAAAGATTGTGAAAGTTTGTAATGTAGACTAAATACATGACCAAAATACTCTAGAAGGGGGGGGGGTTGAATAGAGTATGGAAACTTTTTGCTAAAACACAAAATTTAACTAAGTGAACAAGTGAAAGACTCAAATCTCAAGGCCTTGAGATTTTGCAAAACTAGTCAGAAACTTTCTAAGGCAAACAGAAAGCTTCAAGGCCTTGAACTATCACCAGTTCTAAACAGTTTATGAACCCTAGTTTGATTTGAGTTGCTTGCAGAAGTAAATAGCAAAACTGTAAGGTAAAGAACACAAGGAAATTTACAGAGTTCAGTCCCAATGGACCTAATCTCTGCCTGAGGGATCTAATCCCACCAGGATTGGGCAAACACTTCTTATTACTCACACAGAAAAAACCCTAGATCTTCAAGCCTAAGTGAAATCCCTTACACCTATACAGCTTGTGGTTCCAAACCTATCTAGTGTCAGCTACTAATTGTTGAGCTAACAAGAACCTCTTGTTGTTCACTTGAACAACCAACCACTAGGTTTTGTGAGGTTTAAGATATACAGAAAATAAGCAGATTAAAGTAAAATAGAATAACACAAGAAAAGAATTAGCTTGTGAAGGCCTAGATGTGTTCTTCAGGAAAACTGGAATGATTGATCTTCTGAAAGCAGTGATTGAAGCTTGAATGTGAGGGATTGAATGTCTGATCTTCCACGAATGTATCACACCTCTCTAAGTTCTCTTTGAGCTTCTCTGTCTTTCAAATTTCAAACCATTCTTTTATCCACTGTCTGCAACTGAATGAGAGATTTTAGGATCTCAGTTCCTGCAAATCCTCATCCTTTCTAACTGCAATTCAAAACAGCTTTGAGTAGATATCCGTGGGAGTTTGTTGTGATTACATTGCATGTTTGAAAAACATGCAACAACATTAAACACAGCAACA
Source organism: Linanthus parryae (assembly GCA_023055425.1). Taxonomy (NCBI): domain Eukaryota; kingdom Viridiplantae; phylum Streptophyta; class Magnoliopsida; order Ericales; family Polemoniaceae; genus Linanthus; species Linanthus parryae. The sequence continues at coordinate 76,832,671 of JALGPY010000001.1, forward strand.
AACAAAATCCATAAATATAACAGCACTAAGTCTGTTTGGATTTCTAGTTTCTGAATAAAAACTGGATCAGATAAATAAATCAATAACCTGATTAACTTCTCAAAGATAATATTCATGATAAACCAGTTTAAGACTTATAAAAGTCATTAAAAAATCACAATAACAAAGATCAAATCCTGCAAGAGAGAATCAAGTTAATTCTGTAAAACTGTCAGCAGCTTAAGGCACATCTCAAGGCCTTGAAGCTCTGAACATACTTCACAGTCTTTCAATATTAAGACCAGAAACATTTGATTCACTCTGATTAAGATATCTGCTATTGTGTTATATATATAAAGAATATATAATAAGGATATTTGCAGCAAAACTCTGATCTTAAACATCAGATAGAACACCTGCATTCACAAGATTATCAGATCATATTATATAGAAAACATCTGTCAAAGCTTTGAAGATCTGATCAGTATCTCAAGGCCTTGGAGCCTTAGAAATACTTTGTCTTTGTCTTTCATCACTCTAAACAGTTACTTCTCTAAACACACTTAGAAGTCTTGAGTCAACAATCTCCCCCTCGATAAAAGACAAAACCCATAATCTTGTGTAAATATCCCTGCAACTTCTTGTAAGAATTAGATATCATCATTTGCAGAAATAACTAACAGTAACACTGATTAACACAGATAATCACAGATAACCATATTAACACAGATAATCAATAATCACAGAACAACACAACCGATTAACACAAAAACTCACAATCTTATTATCTAAACACTGAAGAGTAATCACAAATAGCACAGATAAATTCTCCCCCTTTTTGAATTTCATCAAATGAAGGTGAAGAAATGTTGGATCATTACTCTGAGTCTAAAAAAAAAATTAGTTTAAACAAAATAAGTTCTACTGAAGGTCAAGGCCTTGAGATCAGAAAGAAGAGAAGAAAAAGAAAGAAAAGAAAGAAAAGATCAAGGCTTTGGCTTTCTAAAATCTTCACTTCTTCTTTGATGCTTGGCATTTATCTTAGCCTTACCCAACATCTTCATCACTTTCAGCTTCTTCTGCAGACTGATTCTCTTCTTGCTCAGCATCCACCTCAGCAACAACTTCCTCAATGATGTCATCCACCTTCTTGTTCTTGACCTGTACTGAATCACCCTCTGTAGCTGCATCAACACCTGTGTCCTCTCCATATTCTTCCTCATCAGTTTGCTCATATAAATCCTTTGAAGTGAGCACAACTGGAATATGATTCTTCTTCTTCTTCAAGCATTCACCTAGCCTTTCATCTGAGTCAATACTAGTGTCATGACTAATAGCTGAAGGGATCTTCTCCAAATTCAAACCCTTGATGACAATATCCAGTTTTCCATTCATCACACCCATCAAGGCTTTGAACTGATTAAACTCAGAAGATAAGTCAAACAACCTTTGTCTAAGATCTTCAATCTCAACCTGCTGTTCTTCAAACTTATCAACCAACTGAGAGTAATATCCATTGGCTTGTCCCCTTGAAGTTGTAGCCCCTTTAGGTTTGATGAAGTCTTTCTCCTCAAGTTCAGCTTTGGAAAACTCTGAATGGAACTTCCAATCTCCCTTTCCTGTCTCAACCACTCCAATTATCTGTAAAGCAGTCTCATCGATTAACCCAAAACCACCAGTTATCTTTTCCTCTCCTTTCACAGGTACCTCAAAATGCTCAAAGAAAAGAGGTAATAGGTTGGCATATGGAAGAGGATGGTTTCTATTTCTGGTAGCACAGTAAATCATATGCTCCATGATCACTGTTTGCAAGTCAATCTCAAACCCTTGACATATTAAGTACATCAGGATAAGAACCTTATCAGTAACCAACTCTCTTGAGTTTTCCCTAGGAAAAACACTTCTTATCAGAATTGTAAACATAATTTTAGCTTCACAGTTGAGCACAGAGTGTGTCAACTGTTTGGGACCAGTAGGAACACCATCAATGAAGAACATTGCTTTGGATTTTTCTAGACACTCCTTCCTATCAGGATGGTCAGCAACATTATACTTTCTAGGAATGCCCAAGACCTTGGCAAAATCCCTATGGTCTAGCCTTAAATTTATCCCAGCCACCTTAGAGGTTAACACCAATTTATCTTCCCCTTCTTGAACCAAATTCAGATAAAACAACGTAGTTAACCTAGGATAGGCTTTAGAACTAGGATTTAAAACCTTCCAAACTGCAGATTTCGTTAACTTCCTCATACAGTCAATATCCAGTTTATCTAATAACTCTTCAGAAATCAAACTACAGAAAGCAACCTTAGATGATGCATATCCTTGCATCCAAACCGTCCTAACTTCTGAACTCACAAACCAATCAGAAGGAAGTGCATTTTTACCTTGATAACCCTTTTTGGTTGCAGCAGCAACATGCTTAACCCTTGATTTTTTCTCAGCAGGTTTCTCCTTCTCTGGTTCTCCTCTAGCAGACTTCTTCTTGCTTTCCTTAGCAGGTTTCCCTTTTTCTTCTTCAATAGCCTTTTCTTATCTCCCCCTTTCTTCTTGTCTGACCTAGGTTGATCATCACCCTGAACCTCTAATCTTTCTATGGATCAACACTTGAACCTTCATCCCCTTTCTCTGTTCTGATCTTCTTTGCAGGAGGTGAGTCCTCATGCAAACTCCGTGTGTTTTCTGAATCTGAATCAGAGATCACAATCTTCTCCTTATTGTTTGCCCTCTTCTTAGATCTAGCAGAAGCCTTTCCCTGTTGTTGAATCCTGGCTGATTTGCGTTCCATTGTGGGATTAGGGTTTTGAGAGAAGAATGAGATAGAGAGGGATTAGGGATTTGCGTTCCATTCAAATATCATACAATTATCTAAAAAGATAACATATAATATTTGATGATCCATTTAAAAAAAATAATAATACAGATGTTTCAAGACATTGGAGAAAAATCTCAAGGTCTTGAGATTTTCTGCAGTTTTTAGAAATTTCAAAGCTTTGAACTATACTTTCAAGGCTTTGGAAAGTATAATCTCAAGACTTTGAGATTTCAATACATAAACACAAGTAATTACTGATACTCTCCCTAAACCAGTGCATCCTTGTTTAGCATACCCAGTTCAAGACTTAGGGATGAAAACCTATCGTCTGGCAGAGGTTTAGTGAAAATATCAGCAATCTGCATAGAAGTAGAAATAAAAGATAGAACAACATCACCTCTTTCTACATGATCTCTAAGAAAGTGATGCCTTACATATATATGCTTGGTTCTTGAGTGTTGTACTGGATTCTTAGAGATTGAAATGGCACTTGTGTTGTCACATTTAATAGGCACATTTTTGAAGTTATAGCCAAGATCTCTAAGCTCTTGAGCAATCCACAACACTTGTGATCAGCAAGCTCCAGCTGCAATGTACTCAGCCTCTGCAGTTGATAATGCTATAGAATTTTGCTTCTTGGAATGCCAACTGATTAGTGAAGAGCCAAGAAGCTGGCAACATCTAGAAGTACTCTTCCTATCCACTTTATATCCTGCAAAATCTGCATCTGAATAGCCACTCAACATAAAGTTAGATCTCCTTGGATACCAAAGCCCCAAGTCTTTGGTTCCATTCAAATAAAAGATCCTTTTGACAGCAGTCAAATGACTTTCCTTAGGATCTGCATGCAATCTTGCACACATGCAAACACTAAATATAATATCAGGTCTACTAGCAGTCAAGTACAAAAGTGATCCAATCATACCTCTATACTCCTTTTGATTTACACTCTTACCATTTGAATCCTTGTCTAATGAGAGTGGTGAACTCATAGGAGTTTTGAGTACCTTGGACTGTGTCATATTGTATTTGTTCAACAAGTCATTGGTATACTATCCTTGATGTACAAATATTCATTTCTTCATTTGTAAAATATGAAGTCCAAGAAAGAAATTCAGTTCTCCCATTAAGCTCATCTCAAACTCCCTGCACATTAGACTAGAGAACTCTTTTGAAAGAGCATCATTAGTAGCACCAAAAAGAATATCATCCACATAAATCTGAACTACTAATAAGTTAGTTTCATGATGTATAATAAAAAGATTTTTATCTAATAGACCTCTCTAGAAATTATTGTCAAGTGAAAACTTTGAGAGTCTATCATACCAAGCCCTTGGATCTTGTTTTAAACCATAAAGAGCTTTTTCCAATTTGTAAACATGATCAGGGAAGTTTTCATCTTCAAAACCAGGAGGTTGAGATACAAAAACATCTTCTTGTAAATAACCATTCAGAAAAGCACATATGACATCCATTTGATAATGCTTTATGTGATTGTGAGATGCAAATGCAAGAAGTATTCTAATAGCTTCTAACCTGGCAACTAAAGAAAATGTCTCCTCATAGTCTATACCTTCTTCTTGATTGTATCCCTGTGCCACAAGTCTGGATTTGTTCCTTACCACTTTGCCATTCTCATCAAGCTTATTTCTGAACACCCATCTGGTTCCTATAACTGATTTCTCTTTTGGTCTGGAAACCAGATTCCATACCTTGTTTCTTTCAAATTCATTCAGCTCACTTTGCATTGCAATGATCCAGTCTGCATCTTCCAATGCTTCTTTTGTATTCTTAGGCTCAATCAATGATACAAAAGCACTAAAAGCACACAAGTTTTCAACTGTCCTCTTGTCTGAGTTCCTGTTGTTGGATCAGATATGATATTGTCAGCTGGATGATCTGCAAGATACTTAAACTTCTTCCTTGGTGTCCAGAAATATGTTCCTTCAAGGATTTGAGTTCTTGAAACAGTAGAGGGAGCATCATAGAAAGTTTCAGTTTCAGTCTCAAGGCTTTGAGATTTTGGCTCTGTAGGAGGTTCAAGGCCTTGAGATTCTACTGATTGATTCTGCACTTTAGTTTTGCCTTTGTCCTCTTTCACAACATCATCATCAGACTCATGCTTGTTCAAATTCAGATCTGCAAAACTTTCACTCAGGGAATCCTTAGTACTTTCATAAAAAATCACATGAATACTCTGTAGGGTTTTGATTCATGGATCGCGCAACGGAAGCATAATCAAACAAACAACCATGCAAAACCCTCCAAGGATCACAAGTCTAGATGCATAACGATAGTGAAGGTAAGAATTCATGAACACACCTTTGGGTTCTCCTTGATGACTTCAAACGCGAATAGTGTCACGTTCTCTATAGTTGATCCACGCCTAGAGTTGCTCCTAGATCTCCCAAACTCCTTGGTGCTAGCCCGGAATGAGAGGAGGGTGAAGGAATCACGCAAAACGAGACAAAAGAGGGGCTCGGCCCTCTTTTTGGCCGACGGGGTGAGGGGGCGGCGGCAAGGGTCGGGTTCGGCCCTTGTTGCTTGCTCTCTCTCTCCTTTGTTCTCTCCCACTCTTGTTATGATCACTAAAGAGCATAAGTTATGAGGAAGGAAGGAAGGAGGGTCCTTTATATAGTCCAACAACTCCTTGTTAACTACCTAAAGGACTTATTCTAGTCCTACTAGAATTCAATTTAGTCCCTTCCTTGCAAATTAGTCCCTAATAAGTTTGCAAGGGTTTGCAAAGTGATCCTTCTAATTAATTAATCCAATTAATTAATTCCAAATCTAGTACAACTCTATATAGCGTGTGACCCCATAGGTTCTATCTAGTTGGTAGCAAGTATTTGCTAATATGGAGCGGTTTCTAGCAAAACATCCATTCTAGCCAACTAATAGAATAGTCATCTAGACAACCTTGTACAAGTATTTGTCTCATCCCTTTGCCTCCATATCCGGATTGGACACGAGACATACAAGTCACACTGGTATATCCAATCCATAGTTTCTCGATCCATGGAATAGCCTTATTCGTGCAAATATCATCAATATCCCATATATTGATTTATTTGAGTCTGGCCAGACATTCTATAAGCACTATCCTTCGAGTGGCCTAGGATATTTGCTCCCGTTATGTGGGAGGGGCAAATCCTCTCTACGTCCACTACGATCTCTAAGCTTGCTTCTCATTGTATCCAGTACACGCCTTTATAACTACCCAGTCACGGTGTAGCGTTTAACGCTACCAAGATCACAATGATCCACAACTAGAATATCTAGTGACTTCAAGTCTAAGGATGACAATACCATTGTACCCGAGAAGCACTTGTGACTCAACATAACATGTATGTAGCCTTCTCGGTGATGGGTCAATCCAGTGCAACATTCCGTAATGCACACCTATGTGTTGGATCGTGATATCTCCATATCAATCCAACCCCATACTAGTCTATAGATGATTGTCCCATTTAATCATTATACTTGACTAGGGATATTTAAGATAAACAACACGATTGTAAATCTAAGGACTTCATTATATTAAATATCCAATAAATAATAAATGAATTTTTCTAGCCATATACAAATTCATACTAAACTAGATTGCCTCTAGGGCATCTATTCCAACAGTCTCCCACTTGCACTAGAGCCAATCTGGCGCATCTCGTATGCCCATACTCCTAGTGTGCCCTTCATTCTTCCACTGCGTGAGAGGCTTTGTCAGCGGGTCTAACAGATTATCATCTGTAGGAATCTTGCATATCCGAACGTCTCCTCTATCGATAATATCTCGAATCAGATGAAACTTCCTGAGCACATGCTTGGACTTCTGGTGCGATCTGGGTTCCTTTGATTGCGCGATCGCCCCAGTGTTGTCACAGAACAACTCCACTGGATCCGCAATGCTAGGGACCACACCAAGTTCAGAAACAAACTTTCTGATCCAAACAGCCTCCTTTGCTGCGCCATTTGCAGCAATGTACTCAGCCTCTGTTGTAGAATCAGCTACCGTCTCTTGCTTGGAACTCTTCCAGCTCACCTCTGCTCCATTCAGGCAAAACACATATCCCGACTGTGATCTAAAATCATCTCTATCAGTTCGGAAGCTTGCATCAGTGTAACCCCTTACACGCAACTCTTCCTCACCGCCAAATATCAAGAAAGCATCCTTAGTTCTTCTCAAGTACTTTAGGATGTTCTTGACAGCAATCCAGTGACTCTCACCTGGATTGGATTGGTATCTGCTTGTCATACTCAAGGCATATGACACATCTGGTCTAGTACATAACATGGTGTACATGATGGATCCTATGGCCGAGGCATAGGGAATCCTACTCATGCGCTCCTTCTCAATCTCATTGGAAGGACAACCACTCTTCGAAAGAGTGATTCCACGTGACATGGGTAAGAATCCCTTCTTGGAATCTTGCATGTTGAACCGTTTCAACACCTTGTCAATATATGTACTTTGACTTAGGCCTAGCAACCTCTTAGATCTATCTCTATAGATCTTTATACCGAGTATATAGGCTGCTTCCCCTAAGTCCTTCATTGAGAAACACTTTCCTAGCCAATCTTTAACAGATTGCAGCATGGGAATGTCGTTTCCAATGAGTAGTATGTCATCCACATACAAGACCTGAAAAGCTACAGAGCTCCCACTAACCTTCTTGTAGACACAAGACTCATCTTCGTTTCTGATGAAGCCAAACTCTTTGACCACTTCATCAAAACGTCGATTCCAACTCCTAGAAGCTTGCTTCAATCCATAAATGGATCGTTGCAGTTTACAGACTTTGTTGGCTTGCTTTGGATCCTCAAAACCCTCCGGCTGTATCATATACACGTCCTCGAGGAGATTCCCATAAAGGAATGCTGTTTTGACATCCATCTGCCAAATCTCATAGTCATAGTATGCTGCAATTGCAAGTAGGATTCGGATGGATTTGGTCATAGCGACTGGTGAAAAGGTTTCATCATAGTCAATACCATGAATCTGTCTGAATCCTTTAGCCACCAATCGGCCCTTATAGGTAATCACATTACCATCCATGTCTATCTTCTTCTTGAAGACCCACTTGCACCCTATGGGCCGCGCCCCATCAGGTGGTTCCACCAAAGTCCATACTTTGTTGGTGTACATGGATTCCATCTCGGATCTCATGGCTTCAAGCCAATTCTGCGAGTCTGGGCCATTCATGGCCTCCTCATAGGTAGTAGGCTCATCAACTATGAGCATCGTGTCACCGGAATCAGTTACGAGAAGTCCGTACCTCTCGGGTTCCTGGCGCACTCTACTAGATCTACGAAGCTCTTGTGTTACCTGAACAGGTGGCTCCACAACTGCTTGTGATTCCTGTTCATGTTCCATAATCGGTTCAGTGATTTGTGGTTCTTGAACTTCTTCAAGTTCTACATTCCTCCCACTTGCTTCTTCAGAGACAAACTCTCTTTCTAGAAACACGCCGGTCCGAGCAACAAACACTTTGTTCTCGGTTGGATTGTAGAAGTAGTATCCCTTAGTTTCCTTAGGGTACCCCACAAATTTACACTTATCCGATTTAGGCCCTAGCTTGTCTGATTGTAAACGTTTTACATAGACATCGCAGCCCCAAATCCTCATGAACGACAGTGTGGGACGCCTCCCACTCCACATCTCATATGGTGTTTTCATGACTGATTTAGATGGAACACGGTTAATGGTGAAAGCTGCACTTAATAGAGCGTAGCCCCAAAATGATAATGGAAGATCGGTTTGACACATCATAGACCGAACCATATCCAATAGGGTTCGATTCCTCCTCTCGGACACGCCATTCCATTGTGGCGTTCCGGGTGGAGTGAGTTGGGACACGATCCCACACTCTCTAAGATAGTCGTCAAACTCTTGGCTCAAGTATTCTCCTCCACGATCTGATCGTAGAGCCTTAATACTTTTGCCAAGTTGCTTCTCTACTTCATTCTTGAATTCTTTGAACACTTCAAAGGATTCGGACTTTGCCCTCATAAGGTACACAAATCCATATCTACTGTAATCATCAGTAAATGTAATGAAGTAGACATAACCACCCTTGGCAGGCGTGGCAAATGGCCCACACACATCGGTATGTATGAGTGCCAATTGCTCACTAGTCCTCTCACCTTTCTTATTGAAAGGGGACTTTGTCATTTTTCCCAATAAACAAGCCTCACATGTCTCATATGATTCAAAATCAAATGAGTCTAGTAATCCATCCTTATGGAGTCTAGATACACGTTTCTCATTTATGTGGCCTAAACGACAATGCCATAAATAAGCAGGATTTAAATCATTTATTTTAATCCGATTGGTATTAATGTTGTAGACAGGATTGCTTAGATCAAGGACATAAAGTCCATTAAATAATTGCGAACTAAAATAGTGAATATTATTCAAATAAAAGGAACAACAATTGTTCTTTATTGAAATAATAAAACCTTTCTTGTCCAAACAAGAAATAGAAATAATGTTTCTGCTCATAGCAGGCACAAAATAGCAATTATTTAATTCTAAAACTAATCCTGAAGGCAGAGATAGCTCGCACACGCCTATGGCTAACGCAGCAACCTTTGCTCCATTCCCAACGCGCAGATCTACCTCCCCTTTAGCCAATCTTTTACTTCTCTTTAGATCCTGCATATTTCGACAAATATGAGATCCACATCCAGTATCTAATACCCATGATGTAGAGACAGTTAAATTGACATCTACAACAAAAATACCTGGTGGTGGTGGAATCACTATTCCAAGCCTCTTGTCCTCCAGATATTTTGGGCAGTTCCTCCTCCAGTGTCCAGGTTGACTGCAGTAGTGACACTCACCTTTAGTCACGACCTTGGCAATGCCACCAACAGGATTAAGGGCTTGTTCCTTGGACTTGGCAACTGACTTGCCTTTGCCCTTGGAGGAAGAGGCAAACTTTTTGCCCTTTCCTTTATGCACCATCATAATGGCCTTGCCCTTACCCTTGTTGATGCTCTGCTCAGACGTTCTCAACATGTTGAGCAAATCTGGCAGTGGTTTAACGATCTCGTTCATGTTATCGTTCATAATGAACTGTCCATAACTCTCGGGAAACGATTGCAACACGAGATCGGTTGCCAACTCTTGGCAGACCGGGAACCCAAGCCGGGCGAGATTCTCCAAGTACCCGATCATTCGGAGTACATGGGGTCCCACCGGGTTCCCTTCTGCCAGATGACATTTGAACAGTGCCTTTGAGACCTCATACCTCTCTACCCTCGCCTGCTCTTGGAAGAGCTGCTTTAGATGTTCGATCATATCGACAGCATTCATGTTCTCATGTTGCTTCTGAAGCTCAGAGGTCATGGTGCAAAGCATTAGGCAGGCCGCATCATTAGCGTCATCAACACGCTTTTGATACGCCTTTAAGGCAACAGGTGTCTGGTTCTCTGGACCTTCTGGAACATGCTCCTCTATTGCGTACAGTTTCTTCTCTTGCTTGAGAACAATTCTCAAGTTTCTGTACCAATCAAGAAAGTTGGTTCCTGAGAGCTTGTCCTTCTCAAGGACAGATCGTAGGGAATGTTGTGAACTCGATGAGTTGTTTGCCATTTGGAATTCTACAAAAAGGAAAATACGCAAGTTTTATTATTTGTGAATTTTTGACTATATTTAATAATGGCTAGTTTATTAAATATAGCTCCCACTATTTTTCTACGGATTAATAACCCTCAAGATATTAATGCGGAAAATATCCTTATATTTTCTAGTGGGCCAAGATCCATCTTTTCATCTCCTTATGAGCTTGCTTTGGCAAGTCACCCATAATTTGACTACTTCTAGTAGGAACAATTCCAATTGCATCCCTTATGCAACTCTTGGTTCAATTGGGCAAATAACTCCTTATTTATCCATCCATATGGATAATCCCAATTGATTGCCTCTAGGTTTCTTAATCAAATTAATAGCCTAGTTGTGTTCAACCTCTTATCTAAACAATTGTACATTGTTACGTGCCATCGCATTCCATCATTATGAACCAAGTCGCCATGCTTTGGCACGCACGAACTTGATAAATAATGATGATAATGAGTGTTTAAATAACGAGAAGGCAAGAACACAATATTTGAATTTGAGGGATTTTCAATTCAATTTTTATTGTTTTTGTTGATCAATATCAACTAATCTATCTATTTGAGTTTGGGCACAACTCCAAATAATAGATCCGGGTTGTCTAATTATCTTATTATCCTAATTGCATGCATCATCCATACACCAACCACACAAATAATAAGACAATAAATAAACAACCACAAAACAGAAATTAAACGTGATGTGGATATGGCCTTTTCTAGACTAAGATAATTCCAAGACAATGGAATTATCTATGAACCCTAAGCAAACACATCTTCATGCGTCTTGATCTTTTGGTCCATCCTTCATAGTCATGTGGTATGCTCCATGCTCCATGCTCCATCTTTTGTGGCTCCTTTTGGCTTTGGGCTTCTTTTCTCCAATCTTGGCTAACAATCTACTTTATCTAGCACTAGCTAATATCTATACTAAATAAAATAAATCTCACAAGTTGAGAAAAAAATGGCACGCAGGCCATAAAACCCTAATTAATTATTACAATTAATTGATCAGCTCGCAGGCCGTAAAACCAAACCACAAAATTAAACATCCACATCAAACCACATCCTAAGGCCATATCCAATCACCATGCGATTTGCACATAAACAGTTAAAATCCAATTTTAACGCGCTTGGTCAATTTTAATTGATTTTAGTATTTCTAGGGTTAAAACGGTCCATGGGCCCAACAATCCAATTGCCTGGGCCCAACAAAGTGAACCATAAGGCCCTAGGGCCGGCCCGACCCAAAACCCGCAAGCTAGGCCCGCGGGTTAGGGCCGCCCGGCCCCTTAGGGCTCCCAAGCTTGGGCGGCAAGCAAGGGGGCGGTCCGCTAGGGGGCCGAACCTCCTTATGGAGGTTGTTTCCAAAACAACCTCCTTGCTTGGAGCCCAAGTTTGGTTGTTTCCTTGTTTTGGGAGAACTCCTTCTTCCCCAAGGATGCCCAAACCCTAGATCTAAGATCCTAAAATTTCTCAAACTCACCAATTCATGCATCCAATGCAAAAATTGGATCTTGTTATGGGTAATTGTTGACAAATTGCATCCCATGCTTGATTTGTCTTGTTTTACGCGATAAACAACAAATTAAGGTGTAAAACAACAAGAATGTAACACATAAACTACGTTTATGCTCTATGACCTGTGGCTCTGATACCACTGTAGGGTTTTGATTCATGGATCGCGCAACGGAAGCATAATCAAACAAACAACCATGCAAAACCCTCCAAGGATCACAAGTCTAGATGCATAACGATAGTGAAGGTAAGAATTCATGAACACACCTTTGGGTTCTCCTTGATGACTTCAAACGCGAATAGTGTCACGTTCTCTATAGTTGATCCACGCCTAGAGTTGCTCCTAGATCTCCCAAACTCCTTGGTGCTAGCCCGAAATGAGAGGAGGGTGAAGGAATCACGAAAAACGAGACAAAAGAGGGGCTCGGCCCTCCTTTTGGCCGACGGGGTGAGGGGGCGGCGGCAAGGGTCGGGTTCGGCCCTTGTTGCTTGCTCTCTCTCTCCTTTGTTCTCTCCCACTCTTGTTATGATCACTAAAGAGCATAAGTTATGAGGAAGGAAGGAAGGAGGGTCCTTTATATAGTCCAACAACTCCTTGTTAACTACCTAAAGGACTTATTCTAGTCCTACTAGAATTCAATTTAGTCCCTTCCTTGCAAATTAGTCCCTACTAAGTTTGCAAGGGTTTGCAAAGTGATCCTTCTAATTAATTAATCCAATTAATTAATTCCAAATCTAGTACAACTCTATATAGCGTGTGACCCCATAGGTTCTATCTAGTTGGTAGCAAGTATTTGCTAATATGGAGCGGTTTCTAGCAAAACATCCATTCTAGCCAACTAATAGAATAGTCATCTAGACAACCTTGTACAAGTATTTGTCTCATCCCTTTGCCTCCATATCCGGATTGTACACGAGACATACAAGTCACACTGGTATATCCAATCCATAGTTTCTCGATCCATGGAATAGCCTTATTCGTGCAAATAACATCAATATCCCATATATTGATTTATTTGAGTCTGGCCAGACATTCTATAAGCACTATCCTTCGAGTGGCCTAGGATATTTGCTCCCGTTATGTGGGAGGGGCAAATCCTCTCTACGTCCACTACGATCTCTAAGCTTGCTTCTCATTGTATCCAGTACACGCCTTTATAACTACCCAGTCACGGTGTAGCGTTTAACGCTACCAAGATCACAATGATCCACAACTAGAATATCTAGTGACTTCAAGTCTAAGGATGACAATACCATTGTACCCGAGAAGCACTTGTGACTCAACATAACATGTATGTAGCCTTCTCGGTGATGGGTCAATCCAGTGCAACATTCCGTAATGCACACCTATGTGTTGGATCGTGATATATCCATATCAATCCAACCCCATACTAGTCTATAGATGATTGTCCCATTTAATCATTATACTTGACTAGGGATATTTAAGATAAACAACACGATTGTAAATCTAAGGACTTCATTATATTAAATATCCAATAAATAATAAATGAATTTTTCTAGCCATATACAAATTCATACTAAACTAGATTGCCTCTAGGGCATCTATTCCAACATACTCTCTTCCACAATCTTGGTTTTTCTATTGTAAATTCTATAAGCTTTGCTAGTTTGAGAATATCCAATAAATACACCTTCATCACTTCTAGCATCAAACTTACCAAGATTGTCTCTATCATTATTATGCACAAACAAATACAACCAAAATGTTTGAAATAAGAGACACTAGGAGTCTTTTTCAAAATAGGCCTAATCAAACATCTATTCAGCACATAATTGGCAGTATTAACAGCTTCTGCCCACAAGAAACTTTGGCAAATTACTTTCAAGTAGCATGGTTCTAGACATATCCTCAAGTGTCTTATTTTTCCTCTCAACTACTCCATTTTGATGTGGAGTTCTAGGTGCAGAAAAGTTGTGTGATATGCCATGCTTTGCACAAACTAAATCAAAGTCAAGCTGATCAAACTCCCTACCATGATCACTTCTAATAAATGCAACAGGCAAATTTTTCATAGTTTGAAGCTCCTTGCATAGTCTAGAAAATTCAGATAAAGCTTCAGATTTTTCTTAATAAACATAACCCATGTAAACTGTTCAAAAATAATTCCCAAGTATAGGAATATCGTTTTAAGTAGTACCCGAGTAAGAACGGGGTCGATTTCCACAAGGAGAGGAGGTTTAGACAATGACTTGCAAAACTAGAAAACGACAAACTAAAGCAAGAAACACAAACTCTCAATGGCTTTAAAGCTTGCCAAGCTATCGAATCCACCACAAAATGTGATGGAGCAAGTTTGAGGTTTGAGTTTAAGAACAAAGTAAACGACTACTAGAGCTACGATTCAAGAAACTAAGTGAAACGACAAGTAGAGAGGGGCTAGGGATCATCGGTTTCTCTAGTGACCAATCCTCCTAGTATATTCAAGCCCGATTCTCAATTCGCATGTGTCAATCCACAAGACAAGTATCTCAAGAAGTGATTGCTCATACAATCCAACTCGCGACAAGAGAAGCGTGTAAATCCAACACGCTAATCAAGCACTAAAGAGGCTATTCAAATGAGATTCTCCAAATTTCAAGTGTTTCAAGCATCAACCATATGTAAACACACATAGATGTTTCCACATGAAAGATCAAGCAACAAATGAGATTTGTAAATTCTCACTCAAATCACCTAACTAGAACTCGATTTCTCAAAGTTAGGATTGATGAGTTCCTCTCACTCAAATGCAACTTCAAATCAAACACAAAGTATTCACACATCTACCTATTCAATGCATCAAATACTTCAACAAGAGAAATCCAAACATTGCACTAAGCACTCAAGTGAACCCAATTCAACCCATTCATCCTTGAAGTTCAACTTGAATCAACAGAGAGATTTAGACACTAGATAGTCCCAAATCACCCAATCAAGTGAATTAGCTAAACATGAGTATAAATTTAAGATAAGTAAAGAAAATTATCATTCCATTCATCATACTTGAATCCAACACAATTTATCACCAATTCAACCTCAATAAATCAACTACTACTCGATTCAAACTACAAAAACGAGCAATAATCACTTCCAAGTACAATACTAAACTACCAAGTCACCCAACAAATCAAGCTGCTGCTGCTGCTACTGTCTCTACAGCTGCTGCTGCTGCAGTTACCAACGAAGAATAGAACAGTAGCAGCAAGCAAACAGAGCACAAACACAAAGTTAAGCTACCAACTAAGAGCTAAACTAGCTTCAGCTGCTGCTGCTACAATCGAAGAGCAGTAGAATCACTAACAACAACAGCAGCAGACACCCTATATCGCAGCTAGCAAACCCAGAACAGTAGCCAAAAACAGAGCATCAACAATCGTCCAAAATCGGACTGAAATCCAACTGAAGCTACCTCCTCCCTCCATCTCTTCCTCTTTCTCTGTTCTTAGCCTTTAGAGAGCTCAAGAACAAACCCAGAAGAGGGCGAAATCAGAGAGAGAGAGAGGAGAAACAAAGACCCGAAAACAGAGCCGACGGGTCTGGTAGTGAGCCCCCCCACTGATTTCTTCAACTTGATCTTATATAGGCTGCTAGACGTGATTGCGTAGCCCCCAAGAGAGGATCTCAGCCCTCCAATTCAACCAATTCGTCATCAATCGTTGATTTTCATCTTGTCTTCATGAACCCTAGAAATTAGGGCTTTTTGATTGCTTTGTTCTTGGGCCGATTTGAGGGTATGGGTAGATAGAGCTTGGGCTGGGGAGCGTTTTGGTCTTGATCTTGTGCGATTTGGTGAAGAAACGAGAGAGAAGTAGCCTTCGGAGAAGCTTCGTGCGTCGAACAATGGGGGCTCTGTTCTTGTTGGGTTAGACCGACGGGGAGAGAGAATGTGAAGGAGATACGCGTGAGGGGTGAGCTGTTTAGGTGAAATTTCACCCGGCTCCCCCCCTCTTTGCTGTAATAATTTAAAACACCCCCGTTCCTTCTTCAAAAGGTTTGGAAAATAGCAAAAACACCCCAAGTCTGTTAAAACTCATTCATAGCAACCCTTTTTAACCTTAGAAAATGTCACTTAGTACCCCATTCCGTTAGTTTCTTCTCTATTTTGCCCTCCTCTTCAACCTTTGACTCTCATTTTGGCCTCTTTTCTTCTAAATCTTCAATAACGGCCCCATATTCTTCTCTTGTCTTCTCAAATAGGTCTTCAAATCTTCACTAATCTTCCAATCAAGCGCTCTAAGTTTCTTTAATTCATCGTTTGGCCCTCCTAGGCTAGTCTCTTGCATTCCAAATCACGATTTTACCTACAAAATGAGAGAAAACAACCAAAGCTACGAAAACAAGCATAAGTCTAGAAAGAGAGATAAAATAACTAAATTACACATATTAGCAAGTTATGAAGAGTTCATTACATACTAAAACATGCAATTTTATCTCGTTAACACACCCCCCAACTAGCCTTTTGCTCGTCCTCGAGCAAAGAAAGCGATATAAGTAGTAAGCTAGTGAAAAACCAATCATGAGAGACACACACTCAACTAGACACGGCTTGACTCAATTCTAAACTAGACTCAAATATTTACAAAAACGCACACACACATTATCTATCCTAAGTGAGAACTCAAAGAAATAAAATACTAAAGATTGCTAGCTAGTTTTAATTTTTTTTGTGGGGGAAAAAGAAGAATGCACAAATGTCTCCTCAAATAAATTCTCAAAGTCCAAGAAGATAGAGAAAGAAGCCTATGGACGTCTAAGCATATACTCATACAAATGTGGGCGGTGTTTGGTAGAAGGTGACTCATGCGAACCACAAAACTTGTTAAATTAAGTCCAATTTGCGAGAAAGTATGCCTTCAAAAATAAGGATCACATGAAACTAGACATTCTCATACTTATTCAAAAGCACCCATGTAGGATGGACCTCCAAAGCTTTGAACAAAAACGAGTTTTAGAATGGGGGATGTGGTTGTGGGCTTGTATGATCCTTTTGTGGATTTTTGGTAGATGGTGCGATTTATCATGATTTCTTTTTCATTTTTTTTTCTTTTTTTTTTAACGTCAAATCCAAGGCTCTCCAAGACCCACAACAAAACAGAGGAATATACACGCGAGTGGGCTTTTTAAGCTAAACCAAGGGAGCTATCTAGGTGGTGACGTAACATGATCCCCGAACACCCCTCTATTTCTTAGACATCGCATGGGGTGTCATTTGTAACCACCACTCCAATGGGCTACAAGTTTCCACCGCAAAAACGAATAGAATAAAAATCTTTTTGTGAAGTTCAAATAGCTTTAGAAAATGCACCCTTTATCAAAAGTAGTAAGACGTCAAAGTTTATGTGATCAACTTAGCTTGAAGGACTTAAACATGAAACGTAAATTTAGTGTGTCGCTTTGTGAGAACGCATGATATCGCGGAAGGTGGGATATTGGTGTAAATGTATTGAGTATAAGCAAAGAATTCCTTTCTAAATAAAAATAAAAAGAACATGGACTAAGATATTTCATTCTTTGAAAACATTTAGCTTCCTAAAATTCCCCCTTTTCACTTTTTCTCATTTTCATCATTTTTTCATTTTTTTTTCAAAATAAGTGACTCAACTATAACTTCCTAAGACTCAATAAAGCTATCAAATAAGAAAATAAAATCTAGACTCAAGATGAAAGGTGAAAATAAATAAAACTACCAAAGAAAGAAGAATAAAAATTCTATGGTTTGACACGGGGAAAGAGTGATGCTTCTCATGAAAGATTCACACATTTTTTTTTTCAATTTTTCAATTTTTTTTGGATTTTCATTTTTTTTTTCATTTTTTTGTATTTTTCATGTAAATCACTAATGAAGAAAAAGCATGCTTGTAACCATTTAGGCAATAAATAAAATCTACTCCACCCCCCAACTAAAATTTCACATTGTCCTCAATGTGTGAGATCAATGGAAGAGCATACAAATTCATATAAGAGATAGGGGATAGATAGACCTCATTTTAGCTTTCTTGGTCACCAAGCACAAGTCCTCCTCCAAGAGCAACCTACAAAATGGTAAAAGAAAAGAAAATGCAAGAAATAGAGATAAACTAATTTATTTATTTACAACTAGGGAGGTGGAACAAAGAAAATGATGCTATCCCACTCCCAATCTTGGAAATTCCTTTTCATGCCATGCCCCTACTTCATTCTTAGAAAAGTACTTCTCCTTTAAAAAGTTTGATTCATCAATTAGAATAGATAGGAGAAGTAGGGGCAAGACACAAAAGATGAATAAGAGATGCAAACAAAATCTAACGATAAAGTTAGAGCAAGTTGTTATATCATGCATCATCTTAAGAAAAGGGTTTGAAATCCTCAAATTAATTGAATCATAGAATGGGTCTTCATAAGTTGCCAAATTTTTACTTGAAATCACAACTTGAGAAATATGGGCAACTTGTGAATCTTCAATCTCATCAATTTTAAATAAGTTATATGGATTTAGGGATGTGGCTTCACAAGGAATAGTTAAAATCATTTGGGAACATGAAACCACATCCAAACCCTTAGGCTCATGAGTGTGGTCATCGACTTGGTCATCTTGAGCCACTAGTCTCTCCTCTTCATCAAAATTAAATATATCTTCCATGAGAAGAGATGAGTAAGACACGTCACCAAAACACAAAAAATTCAATTCCTCCCAAGTAAGCTCATCTAATTCTCTAGAAGATGTAGTAAAAAAGTCTATATGAATAGGAGTATCAACACATGAACCCCCCAACTTACTTGAAGGTTCTTCCACAATTTCTAGTGGAGGGGGTTCTCCTAGAGTATCCTCTAAGTCATCACAAAAGAAGTGATGCTCATGATCATTGGAACTATGGTGAATATTAGACTCTTCATAAGCACTAGACAAAATAACATTTCCTTCATGAATGGTAGCATCCAATTCCACTTCTATCTCATCACATGAGTGATTTCCATTTTGTGAATCCTCCTCACATTTGTCACTATGTGAGTCATCCAAAATGGCTTCACTCATTTCATGGGTTGAAGAGTCATCATCAAAAATATCAATCTCACTACCAATATCACTATCACATGCTTCTTTGGAATGTGCAAATGAGAAATGAATACAATCACCTATCCTAGTAGCAACAACTCCATCATCATACACATCATCCAAAATTTGGTCTTGAATAGACTCGTGACGTGTGTGAATAGGAAGTTGAGACTCGTGTGATGATGAGTCTTGTGAAGAGTAAGTACTAGAATCAAGAGAATCATCATGCGATTGTGAGGAAGGCACTCTATCATCCAAGTGAGAGAATGATTCTTCAAATTTTCTTTGTGATTCTCTTAATTGTATTAATGATTCCAAAATTTCTTTATTCTCTTGAATATGCTTTTGAATTTTCTCATATAAAGAATCACTTATAGGCGTATTTAGCTCATCATCCACAAGTGATTCCCTCTCAAAATGATTAACTCCTCTTGATTCACACATCATATCATTATATTGATAAGTGCAAGAATCATGAGAGTTCAAAGTGTTTGAGGGAGGTGATTGTGCACAAGAAGCATGAGATGTGTAATCTAGTGTCCTACTACCATGCCAAGAATAATCATTCGTAGGAAAATAATCACCATTTTTAATCGCACGTTCACGTATGGAACGCATTGATTCCTTAGAATGATTTCCACGACTAGTAAATGCATAGTAATAAGGAACACTAGGCCTCTCACCAAGTCCAAAATGTTCATGAGACATTTTTTTTTTCAAGCAAGTAGATGAGAGGTACTTGATGAATGTCACAAGTCCTCTTGAATCTCACAAGCTTAAGTAAGCACAAGCAACTAGAAAAAAAAATGTTAAAAACAAACTACTAACAAACTAACTAAGAAAGCAAATCAAATCTAAAGCCTAACCTCTCCCCGGCAACGGCGCCAAAAACTTGTTCAAAGATAATTCCCAAGTATAGGAATATCGTTTTAAGTAGTACCCGAGTAAGAACGGGGTTGATTTCCACAAGGAGAGGAGGTTTAGACAATGACTTGCAAAACTAGAAAACGACAAACTAAAGCAAGAAACACAAACTCTCAATGGCTTTAAAGCTTGCCAAGCTATCGAATCCACCACAAAATGTGATGGAGCAAGTTTGAGGTTTGAGTTTAAGAACAAAGTAAACGACTACTAGAGCTACGATTCAAGAAACTAAGTGAAACGACAAGTAGAGAGGGGCTAGGGATCATCGGTTTCTCTAGTGACCAATCCTCCTAGTATATTCAAGCCCGATTCTCAATTCGCATGTGTCAATCCACAAGACAAGTATCTCAAGAAGTGATTGCTCATACAATCCAACTCGCGACAAGAGAAGTGTGTAAATCCAACACGCTAATCAAGCACTAAAGAGGCTATTCAAATGAGATTCTCCAAATTTCAAGTGTTTCAAGCATCAACCATATGTAAACACACATAGATGTTTCCACATGAAAGATCAAGCAACAAATGAGATTTGTAAATTCTCACTCAAATCACCTAACTAGAACTCGATTTCTCAAAGTTAGGATTGATGAGTTCCTCTCACTCAAATGCAACTTCAAATCAAACACAAAGTATTCGCACATCTACCTATTCAATGCATCAAATACTTCAACAAGAGAAATCCAAACATTGCACTAAGCACTCAAGTGAACCCAATTCAACCCATTCATCCTTGAAGTTCAACTTGAATCAATAGAGAGATTTAGACACTAGATAGTCCCAAATCACCCAATCAAGTGAATTAGCTAAACATGAGTATAAATTCAAGATAAGTAAAGAAAATTATCATTCCATTCATCATACTTGAATCCAACACAAGTTATCACCAATTCAACCTCAATACATCAACTACTACTCGATTCAAACTACAAAAACGAGCAATAATCACTTCCAAGTACAATATTAAACTACCAAGTCACCCAACAAATCAAGCTGCTGCTGCTGCTACTGTCTCTACAGCTGCTGCTGCTGCAGTTACCAACGAAGAACAGAACAGTAGCAGCAAGCAAACAGAGCACAAACACAAAGTTAAGCTACCAAGTAAGAGCTAAACTAGCTTCAGCTGTTGCTGCTACAATCGAAGAGCAGTAGAATCACTAACAACAGCAGCAGCAGACACCCTATATCGCAGCTAGCAAACCCAGAACAGTAGCCAAAAACAGAGCATCAACAATCGTCCAAAATCGGACTGAAATCCAACTGAAGCTACCTCCTCCCTTCATCTCTTCCTCTTTCTCTGTTCTTAGCCTTTAGAGAGCTCAAGAACAAACCTAGAAGAGGGCGAAATCAGAGAGAGAGAGAGAGGAGAAACAGAGACCCGAAAACAGAGCCGACGGGTCTGGTAGTGAGCCCCCCCCACTGATTTCTTCAACTTGATCTTATATAGGCTGCTAGACGTGATTGCGTAGCCCCCAAGAGATGATCTCAGCCCTTCAATTCAACCAATACGTCATCAATCGTTGATTTTCATCTTGTCTTCATGAACCCTAGAAATTAGGGCTTTTTGATTGCTTTGTTCTTGGGCCGATTTGAGGGTATGGGTAGATAGAGCTTGGGCTGGGGAGCGTTTTGGTCTTGATCTTGTGCGATTTGGTGAAGAAACGAGAGAGAAGTAGCCTTCGGAGAAGCTTCGTGCGTCGAACAATGGGGGCTCTGTTCTTGCTGGGTTAGACCGACGGGGAGAGAGAATGTGAAGGAGATACGCGTGAGGGGTGAGCTGTTTAGGTGAAATTTCACCCGGCTCCCCCCTCTTTGCTGTAGTAATTTAAAACACCCCCGTTCCTTCTTCAAAAGGTTTGGAAAATAGCAAAAACACCCCAAGTCTGTTAAAACTCATTCATAGCAACCCTTTTTAACCTTAGAAAATGTCACTTAGTACCCCATTCCGTTAGTTTCTTCTCTATTTTGCCCTCCTCTTCAATCTTTGACTCTCATTTTGGCCTATTTTCTTCTAAATCTTCAATAACGGCCCCATATTCTTCTCTTGTCTTCTCAAATAGGTCTTCAAATCTTCACTAATCTTCCAATCAAGCGCTCTAAGTTCTTTAATTCATCGTTTGGCCCTCCTAGGCTAGTCTCTTGCATTCCAAATCACGATTTTACCTACAAAATGAGAGAAAACAACCAAAGCTACGAAAACAAGCATAAGTCTAGAAAGAGAGATAAAATAACTAAATTACACATATTAGCAAGTTATGAAGAGTTCATTACATACTAAAACATGCAATTTTATCTCGTTAATATAAACCTCGAATAATCATCTACTATCACAAGCATATACCTCTTACCTTTTGGAGTCTGAACTCTCATAGTACCAAACACGTCCATATGCAACAATTGAAGGGTCTAGAAGTACTTACAAAGTTCTTTGGTTTGAATGAACTTCTTGTTTGTTTACCTTGTACACATGCCTTGCAGACCTCATCATCTGATTTTTTGTGTGATGGTAATCCTCTTACCAAATCCTTTGAGATGAGTTTATTCAAGGTGTGTATGCTAATATGCCCAAGCTTTCTATGCCAAATCTTTGAATCTTCCTTCAAGGCCTTGAGGCATTTCAACTTGTCACCTGCAACACTGTTAGTACTCATAGCATATAAATTATATGATCTAGGAGCAATGAGTATGCAATATCCAGATTTCTCATCTTGCACCACACATTTCTCCTTGTCAAATATAGCTTTATAACCTTTACCACATAACTGAGAAATACTAAGCAGATTATATTTAAGTCCATCTACAAGATAAACATCAGAGATAGAGTTGGTAGAACCATTACCAATACTACCTATACCAATAATATTGCATTTTTCTTTGTCCCCAAGTTTAATTGTTCCTCCAGATTTTTCTGTGAGTTAAGTAAAGAAAGACTTCTTTCCACTCATATGTCTGGAACAACCACTGTCTAATATCCATTTCTGATCTTTCACGGCCTTGGTGACATCCTGAAAAAGTAAATCATTGCCTCAACAGGCTGTTAAACCAAGTGTAGAACTTTGAGTCATACTCAAAATCGGCCATGTTTGGTGGTCTAATTCCTTTTGGAACCCAAATCTGCCTAACCTGTCCCTTAAGCTGATAAGGATAAGTGTTCCTCATAATATGAGGTTTCTGATCTTCTGAAGGGACAAGTTAATCTAATATGACCATTTTTCCACAGTAATAACATTTTGGAGAATGTCTGCTACCAGATTTTACGAAAGTAGTTTGGATTTTCTTTTGAAAATTTGGATTGTAGCCAATCTCACTTTTATGCATTGATTTCAGACTTCCTACAAGAATGAGATTCAGATTATGTTCTGAGCCTGTAAAACTGGCTATGACCTTTTTAGACTCTTGAATTTTCTCAGTCAAAGAACAAATTTGTTGTTCTAAATCATCTGAATGAGTCTTTAGATCAACATACCTTTCAGTTAAGAGAGTGTTTTGATCAACAATTTGTTTTATCTGTTCTTTCAAGGCTTTGAATCTGCTGTCCAAGGCCTTGAAGTCCTTTTCAATTTTTGTCTTAGAAACTTCAACAGTTTTGTTGGCAAAAACTAGGTCCATGTTTTCTTTTACCTGCTCATGAATCTTAATCTTTAAAGAAGAAATCTCATTTATATAACTTTCCTCATTTAAAACATGCTTTTGAGAATTTCAGGAAGTACATCAGAAGGACTAGCAAGAAGATTTTTTTTAACATTTCCTCAATGTGTCTGTCTGAAGACTTTTCTTCATCATGTTTAGCCATGAAGCATAAATTTGATTGATCTTCTTCTGTGTCTGAATCACTTGATGAATCAAAATCACTCCAAGAGGCCATCATTGCTTTCTTCCTTCTCTTGTCACTGTATTTCTTTTGAAAGTTCACGTTCTTCTTCTTTTGTGGACAATCCCTTACTAAATGATATGCCTCACCACATTCAAAATAATTCATAACTTTAGTTTTATGTGACTGTGATGAAGACTTACCTTTGTAGTCCTTGCTGCTTGAAGGTCTTGATCTCTCTCTGTTGTAGTCTTTGTTTCCAAAGTTTCTATTCTTCTTGAGAATCCTGGCCAAGGCCTTGGAGATCAATGCTATAGCCTCTAATCATCATGCTCATCTTCAGTCTCAAGGCTTTGAGATTTTTCATTGTCTTTAGCCTTGAGTTCCAAATTCTTGATGTTTTCACTCAGATCACCTTCTACATCCTTCATAGACATTTCATGAGTGAGCAGCTTTCCTTGTAGATCATCTCGCTGAAGAAGACTTAAATCCTGAGCTTCCTTAATAGCTGTTGTCTTTGGCTCCCACTTGGCTTTTGGCAAACTCCTCACAATTTTCCCGACCTTTTCTTCATTTGAGAACTTTTTTTCCCAATGACTCCAGATTATTCACCATATCAGGGAATCTTTTGAACATCTCCTTTATATTCGCATCTGAGTTCATCTTGAACAACTCATATTGCCTCAGAAGTATGTTAATCTTGGTCTGTTTGACTTGACTTGTTCCTTCATATGTCACAACAAGTTTGTCCCATAATTCTTTGGCACTTTTGAAATTTGACACTCTGTTGAACTCATCTGCATTAAGAGCACAGTATAACAGATTCATAGCTTTGTAATTTTTTGATACCTTTTCAAGTTCAGTAATTGAGAGATTTTCCTCAGACTTGATGCATCTAACTACGTCGATGGTAGTGAAATACTCATGAGGAACATTATGAACTATTGAGCACAATTCCATGTCTTGATCTATGATGAACATCTTCATTAATGCCTTCCAGTGCATGAAGTTGTCACCACAAAACAATGGAGGTCTGTTTGCTGCCCTTCCTTGTGAGAAGCCACCATATCCTACATTACTCATAGTCACAAGATTGTTAGATCTATGGTAGTGACCCAAGCTCTGATACCAATTGAAAGTTTCAAATGTAGACTAAATACAGGACCAAAATACTCTAGAAGGAGGGGGGGGGGGTTGAATAGAGTATGGAAACTATTTTCTAAAACACAGAATTTAACTAAGTGAACAAGTGAAAGACTCAAATCTCAGGGCCTTGAGATTTTGCAAAACTAGTCAGAAACTTTCGAAGGCAAACAAAAAGCTTCAAGGCCTAGAACTATCACCAGTTCTAAACAGTTTATGAACCCTAGTTTGATTTGAGTTTCTTGCAGAAGTAAATAGCAAAAATGTAAAGTAAAGAACACAACGCAATTTACAGAGTTCAGTCCCAATGGACCTAATCTCTGCCTGAGGGATCTAATCCCAACATGATTGGGCAAAAACTTCTTATTACTCACACAGAAACAGCCCTAGATCTTCAAGCCTAAGTGAACTCCCTTACACCTATACAGCTTGTGGTTCCAAACCTATCTAGTATTAGCTACTAACTGTTGAGCTAACAGGAACCTCTTGTTGTTAACTTGAACAACCAACCACTAAGTTTAGTGAGGTTTAAGATATACATAAAATAAGCAGATTAAAGTACAATAGAAGAACACAAGAAAAGAATAAGCTTGTGAAGGCCTAGATGTGTTATTCAGGAAAAATATAATGATTGATCTTCTGAAAGTAGTGATTGAAGCTTGAATTTCTGAGGGATTGAATGTATGATCTTCCAAAAATGTATCACACCTCTCTCAGTTCTCTGTAAGATTCTCTGTCTTTCAAATTTCAAACCATTCTTTTATCCACTCTCTGCAACTGAATGAGAGATTTTAGGATCTCAGTTCCTGCAAATCCTCATCCTTTCTAACTGCAATTCAAAATAGCTTTGAGTAGATATTCGTGGGAGTTTGTTGTGATTACATTCGTTTGAAAAACTTGCAACAACATTAAACACAACAACAAACAAAATCCAGAAATATAACAACACTAAGTTTGTTTGGATTTCCTGTTTCTGAATAAAAACTGGATCAGATAAATAAATCAATAACCTGATTAACTTCTGAAACATAGTACTCATGATAAACCAGTTTAAGACTTATGAAATTCATTAAACTATCACAATAACAAAGATCAAATCCTGCAAGAGAGAATCAAGTTAATTCTGCAAAACCGTCAGCAGCTTAAAGCACATCTCAAGGCCTTGGAGCTCTGAACATACTTCACAGTCTTCCAATATTAAGACCAGAAACCTTTGATTCACTCTGATTAAGATATCTGCAATTGTGTTAGATATATAAAGAATATATAATAAGGATATTTGCATCAAAACTCTGATCTTAAACATCAGATAGAACACCTGCATTCACAAGATTATCAGATCATATTATATAGAAAACATCTGTCAAAGCTTTGAAGCTCTGATAAGTATTTCAAGGCCTTGGAGCCTTAGAAATACTTTGTCTTTGTCTTTCATCACTCTAAACAGTTACTTCTCAAAACAGACTTAGGAGTCTTGAGTCAACAGATTGTCATGACTGGGTTGCAGGCTGTGATAGTTGTCAAAGAACATGTAACACATCTAAGCGAGATGAGATGACCATGTCTGAATGGCTTGAGGTGGAACCCTTTGATGTATGGGGCATAGACTTCATGGGACCATTCCCAGCTTCTCATGGTAATCTCTACATCCTACTTGCTGTTGATTATGTGACAAAGTGGGTAGAGGCAATTGCTTGCCCGAAAATGATGCAGCCACAGTAGAGAAATTTTTGAAGAAGCACATCTTCACTCGGTTTGGCACACTAAGGGAAATGGTGAGCGATGAAGGTTCACACTTCATAACATCGAGTATTTGCCAGAGTTTTGTAGTCATATGGGGTGTCTATCCATAAGGTATCCCTACCTTATCACCCCAAACTAACGAGCAAGCCGAAGTGTCTAACAGGGAGATCAAAGGGATTTTGTAGAAAAATGTTAATGCCGGGCGCAAGGATTGGTCTGTGAAACTTGATGATGCATTGTGGGCATATCGTACCGCATGTAAGACGCCGTTGGATATGTCACCATTTCAGCTAGTCTTCGGTAAGGCGTGCCACCTCCCTTTTTGAGTTGTAGCACAAGGTATACTGGTGTGTACAGGGAAATCGTAAGAGAAGATCCAAGTGTACACCTGTAATAGAGAATAAGAACAAGAGTAGAAAGCACAAAGTGCTTGTAGGTGAGTGTAGGGGAAGAGCAAGCACTTGTCAACCGTTCTCGAGAGAGAGACAATATAAGACTAGCAAAAGGTCCGAGAGTTTCCATGGAAGGCTAACGCTCCTATATATAGAAGGGAAGTGACCGTTACGAGGGGTTAATGCGCCCGTGAATTGCGGATAAGTATCCGCGATTATCAGCATATGTAGGGACCGTTACATGGTCGACCGTATTTATTGGATACGTGGTCATTAAATCTCTCATACAGTTACCAAGGGTCGCGCGCGAGCGTGTTTGTTGCTCTCGCGTGACGTTCCTTACTCTAACCTCCTAGCCACTAAGTCTCTGCAACTCCCGCGCGGTTAGTATCGCGGGTGACCCTGTCTCGCAGCCCCCATACGACTAAGTGTGAACATAAGGACAGTGATTGAGTGATGCTAGAGTACCGTCGAACCTCCAGGATGGCTGCCACGTGGATGGTGATTGATCTGTCTGTAATGCTTTATCTACAACTGGGAAATCAAGCGGTTGAACATGGATCCTGAGTTGGCGGGGCAAGCACGGAAGATGAAACTGCTTGAGCTTGAAGAATGGAGACTGCAGGCCTATGACTGCTCCAAGATTTACAAGGAGAAGACCAAGAGTTGGCATGACAGTCGTCTCAAGCCGAAAGAACTTCGCGAGGGACGACAAGTCTTGCTATTCACATCTCGCATGAAGCTCTTTCCTGGAAAGCTTCGTTCGAGATGCTCCGGGCCGTTCCGGATCACTAGGTTTATCCTTGGGGTGTAGTTGAGTTAGAAGATCCACACACGAAGGAGTGCTTCCGAGTCAATGGAAGCCGAGTGAAACCATACTCGGAATTTGCGTCGAAACTGGCCAAAGTAGATGTTGTCTACTTTGATGAGCCGTGATCTTCATGAGGTAACGGGGTCGGGTCGTCGATCGTAAACTACAAGCGCTTGCTGGGAGGCAACCCAACGTATTTTCTGCTTTAGTGTAGAGAGTGTGTTTTAAATATTGTCGCGTGTGTTCTTCTTATTGTTTTGTTTATCTGAGGGGTGAGAGAGTGAGAATCTAACATCTGAAATGAGTTTCTGCAGAAATACAGGTTGGAAACGCACCCGCGACTCCCATTCTTGATGCGTGCAGATAGGAAGTGCGACAAACAGTGAAAGCACCACACTAGCAACGAGGTTGAAAGGCCAGAATTTGTAAGTCATACTCCGGAAATTTTTGAGTACTTTTGCAAAATCAAAACGTGCGCGACACGAGCTTTCCGACGGTATATTACACGTATACATCGGAGTCTGGGGGCATAAAATAGAAAGAAAAGAAGAAGAGAAAAAAACTGAGGATGATACTTAAAAAAAAATTAGCGTGCTCTTTTCGTGAAACTCACTGCATAAGCACGGTCAGAATAGATGATCGTACGACCAACAATCTGATCGAGCGATTAGATTCTTTCCTCCCTTGCTGAGCCTCATTAAAGCAGGGGCAATTCTTCCTGTTCACGTTTTAAGTGAAAAAAAATAAACACGCACAAATCAGAGCAGCGTTCAGAGCTTATGTCTCGCAGACCCGCCGCGCGGTGCTCTCTGAACGTAGCTGCGACCTCAAGCACACTACTGATCGCAGAAATCACTAGAACTGTTGGGATTTGCAGGGTTCTTCTCGCGTAATCAGCCCCGACGACACAGGGATGTGTGTTTTTTTGAAGAAGACGCACGACGCAGTGCCCTCCAAGAACACAGGACACCTCCTGAATTCAACTCGTCGTAAAATCACCGGAATTCGACGGCGATTGGTGCATTCTGCTCGGCTTAGCAGCGCCAACGACCTCCAACGTTGCAATTTTGGAGATTCAGCTGGGGGAGGCAGGTGAATGCTAGGATTTTGGTCAAGAAAAATTTGTCAATTCGTTCTCAGCCGGTGTGAATTAGAGCAAATCGTTTGCGGGGTTGTGACGGGTGCAACAAGGAGAAGTCGCTGAGCTGAAAATCTCACATCGCGAAAGTTATCGAAAAATCAGTCGACCGTACGTGTGAGACCCCATGTCTAGAAAATAATTAAATACGAATTTTGTAAAGAGATTTGATAATTTTCTGTTGATTTAGTAACACATAGTTGTATAAATTAGCTCATATATGCTGATGTCTGCATGTATGAATGTCAATTTGTTAGAGAGAAAATAGTAATAATGTTTGGGCATGAAATGTAGGGTATGCCTACACTAGAATAGGTGTCACCTAATTAGTCATCGTGTCTTCCTAAGGGGGCATATGCATGTTAATCAATATATTTACATAAACATGAGGGTGTCGTATGTCACGTGGGTTGAAGTTTGAATAAATAACTCCATGTCTATTACCTTTATTTAAATACTCCTCCATATTTCTGAAGAGTAGAAGGGAGGCTCTTGGTTCCTTTACAAAATAGAGAGATGCAATTTTGTTTGCCATTTGATTTTCTTCTGGAGATTAAGAAATATAGGATAGTTGATAGTTTGAGTGGGACAAGCAGATGTAAGAGGAAGTGGGTTTCTACAGTCTTTGCATGGAGCAGAGACTTGAAGGGGGACTTGTCTTTGTTTTGAGAGAGGTAGGGAACCCAAAACTTTAAGTTTTGCTATTACAGTTTATATTTATATATACAGCTGGTGTGATATTTACAGTTTTTTAATAAATGTTAGTTTTTTGGTGATTGATAAATGGCGTTGTTTGTGTATTTGATGTCGCGTGTTCTTATGTGATAACTAGATGTTGTATTAGGTAGATTTTTGATTTTCAACGCCAGTGGTTAGGCAGTACCTACTGGGCTGTTTGGCTCACACCTCTGTTTTAGAGGTTCAGCAGGATTGGACAAGATTGCATTTTTAATTGCTAAAAAGATGATTTTTTAGCTAAATTTGTTTTAGTCGGTTTTAGTAATTTGTTGTAAATTTCTCTTTTGACCAGATATTAAAAAAATGTCATTTTATGAGCTAATATAACTTTTTATTAAATTCAGCCACGTACCAGATTTTCAGAAATATTATTGAAAATGTTGTTTCAGAGGACCGTGTGTCCTCCCTGTTGAGTTTTGAACGTCTGAAAGTGTCAGGCGGGTTGGCAGTAAATCGTGATTTTTATCGAATAATTGATATTTATTATTAAAAGTGTGGTCGGGTCGTCACAACTGGTATCAGAGCCTTGCCTGGCCGAAAATGCATATAGTTTAATGGATGTCACTATCTTGCACGCCTAAGTAATCGCTTGTTTTTTGGTACGTAACATCTTTTTTTGGAAGAAAGTTGAGTAATGGTCGTGGAGTATTCTTAATGGTCTTATACTAGTGTGGTAATGTGTGTTTTTTTATAGTGAAAAAAAGTACAGGGGTATAATTGGAAATTTTCTATGTCACTTTGTCAGCTCATTGAGGTGAGCAGGTTATTTATATGCGTACATGTATCCAAAATCTTGACAGTTGGTTGAACTATTAGAGTGATGTGCTATTATTTATGTAACTCTGTGAGCTGATTGTTGGAATTAATCTTTCACATGAAGATGAGCCAATCAAAAAAATATTAGGTCCCAAGAAAGTATACTACTCGGTGAGTTCAATTGTTTTAAGAGAAATGTTGTTATGGTGAATTAGTTTGTGATACTCCAATTTTTTTTTGCAGTTACTTTTTTTTTTTTTGCAAAATAACAAGTATTTAATGTGACTAAGTGGTGGATTTTTTATGATATTGCTTATCGTGCAAGTAATTGTAGATTTAGGCTGTAAAAGTGACTAAAATGCTGAATTTGGACCTAATTTGGATGCTAATATGAAAAGATTGTTGCATGTGTAAATGAAATAACACATTTAAAAAAAATAGCAATTATCGCATGTGATTTTGAGTGATGTAGCTTACATGTTTCGAATCTCAACTTTGAGGGCGTTTGTAGTTACTTTTCTGTTAAAAAATTGGGGATTTGGGTCGTTAGTTGACCAAGTTATAATTGGTGTACGAGGAACACACCTCTTGGGACATTTTTCAAACATAAAGAGGGTTTATCTGTTACTACAACATTTCATTGGAAATGAACTAGCTAGACTATAACTTTACGTAGTAAAAAATGAGAAAGATCAATAATTCCTTTTGATTAAGAAATTATTTTCTTCTTAGAAGTGATGTTTCGTTCTATTGTCACTAAATGAGAGAAGAAGGCTGTTATATTTTAATTGTTATAGAAAAGAAATAGAAAATTACTACATACTATGGAGTAAGAGAGAAAAAAAAAATTATGCTTGCAACAAAAAGAGAAGATAGAGACGCGTATAAGCAAGAAGTGGTTACAAACTCTCTGTCATAAAGAGGGAGAGAGAAAATATACTAGTTGAGAAGTTGGAGATAGAAAATTATTTGGCGTTGGTATGAGTTCAATCAAGGGAGAAGTATTTATAATGATAAATTTAGTTACCTTTCACAAGAGTAGTATCAAGACATAGAACCCAGAGTTTGGCAATTTTATTTATTTATTTTAAATATATCAAAGTAAACATGTGATCCTTTGAGTGATATTTGAATTTTCTCGGCTACCAAGTTCTACTTATAAGGTACTGGGATTATAATGTCCATTGGAAATGTTATGTCATTTACTGTTTTGAATTTTGGTGTATCCTAAATTGTGTAAGCTCGTGGTGATTTCTTTATATTATTAGAATCATCATCCTTTTTGTTTCACTATTGGATCTAAGTGGATGGATCTTTTCTTTGGAGGGACACTCAACACAGAGAGGCTAAAGCACATTACAAAAGCAGCTTCTCTAATGACTTGTTTGGTTGGTAGGAACATGATGCCAAAGAGATTAAGCATTCATGAAGTTCTCAATTTGAGTGATTTGATATTGATAGTTTCATTTAGTGAAATGATTTCTTTTATCAGTTGTGCGTTTAACATAGAAAGATAGGCATTTAAGTATTGATGGATAGCCTTGATCTCGAACTAAGTGAGAGGGACTGTAGTAAGAAAATAGGGAGTGCCAATTTATGTTGGGTTGGATAAGTTGTCTGGTTTCACAGGAATTGCAGACCGATGTCTAAATTATCTTCTATTATGTGCTTTAACAGAAGTGTGAAATTTCGTGATATTCTCAGTGAATAATTTTGTTAGCTAAAATTACACTTTTGTTTAGCCATTATAAGTAGCTGAGTGAATTTATGGTTCTACTTGTAGTTCTGAGTTGTATCCAATATGCACAACATATATGATACATGTGATTGACCTAATAAGATCTGGTTGGCATTTGTAACTCGGCTTAAAGACATGATTTGGATCCTTTTTAAGCGATGAGTGTTTCGGCTTAAATGAGTTCGTGGTGGTGATGTACTAGAGTGTCCATGTCTTTATTTTGCAGGTGGTGTTATGATTTTTTCTCATCCGAGAATAAGAGCTTTAAATAAACGATGAGTGTTTCCATTTATGTGGGCTATTCGTGGAAAGTTATTGTTTCCAAATAGTGTATTTTGTTTGCATTTGTTATTAAAATTGTAACAATAAACTTTATCACTCATTGGCCTAGATAAGAGGATACAGTGATAAAAAAATAGTTAGTGTGTTAATTTTAGTGAGTTTTCTAAGTAAATCTCCTTGTAGTGGTTAGTTAATAGTTTTTGAAGGGGTGATGGTGTGGACCTATTTTAGTATGTTGGTGACATTTTCATGTCTGTATATGCAGACTTATTAACAAAATCACATTTTTATACTTAATTTGTAAGATTTATTTGTCGAAACAAGAACGACGTTCATGGTCGTAAGATATTTTTACCGGTTGAAATGTGGAGGAACATATTAAAATTAAGTGGGGTACGTTGTGAGACCCCGTGTCTAGAAATAATTAAATACGGTTTTATTAAGAGATTTGATAATTTTCTGTTGACTTAGTAACACATAGTGGTATAAATTAGTTCATATATGCTGATGTGTGCTTGTATAAATGTCATTTTTTAGAGAGAAAATAGTAATAATGCGTGGGGATGAAATGTAGGGTATAAATGTACTTCCAGGTACGATTAAAGCACTTTATTATGTGTACACTAGAATAGGTTGTTGGAATTGTGCCCTAGAGGCAATCAATTAATTGTGACAAATATGTGGAAGATACGATTAAAGCAATAATGCGTGGGCATGAAATGTAGGGTATAATTGTACTTTCATTTTTGGAAGATACGATTAAAGCACTTTATTATGTGTACAGTAGAATAGGTTGTTGGAATTTTTCCCTAGAGGCAATCAATTAATTGTGACAAATATAGTGATTTACGATTCATTATGTTATCAATATAGAGACATGTTAACATGAATGAAGTCCTTAGAATAGAAATGTTATATTCATAAATATCCCTAGTCAATTATATTGATTAACATGACAATCAACTATAGACTAGTATGGGGTTGGATTGATATGAAGATATCACGATCCAACACATGGGTATGCATTAGGAGTAATGACATACTGGATTGATCCATCTCCGAGAAGCCTACATACAAGTTATGTAAAGTCACAAGTACTTCTCGCGGTGACAACGGTATTGTCATCCTTAGACTTGAAGTCACTAGATCTTCTAGTTGTGGAATATTGTGTTTTGGTAGCGTCTAACGCTATACCGTGACTGGGTAGTCATAAAGGCGCGTATCGGACACAATAGGAAGCAAGATTAGATATCGTAGTGATGTAGATAGAATTCGTCCCTCCCACATAAGGGGAGCAAATATCCTAGGCCACTCGAAGGATAGTGCTTATAGAATGTCTGACCAGACTCAAATAAATCAATATAGGATATTGATGTTATTTGCACGAATAAGGTTATTCCCAGGATCGAGGAACTATGGATTGGATATACGAGTGTGACTTGTATGTCTCCTGTCCGATCCGGATATTGAGACAAAGGGATGAGACAATACTTGCACAAGGTTTGTCATGATGACTATTTCTATTTGTTGGCTAGAATGGATGTCTTGCTAGAGGCCGCTCCATATTAGTAAATAGTTACTACCAACTAAATAGAACCTATGGGTCACACGCCATATAGGGGTGAACTTGACTTGGGAAATAATTAATTATTATGATTAATTAATTGGAAGGATCAAATCCCAACGACTTGCTAACTTAGTAGGCCTAATATGCAAGTTAGACTAATCCATGTATAGAGATGATTAGAATTTGCCAAGGTGGACTAATTCATGTAGAGACATGATTATGGTTAATTTGTAAAGAGAACTAACCCATGTATGGACATGATTATGACTAGTTTGAAAAAGGGACTAATCCTTATTTGAGTAGGATTAGGAGAGGGGTTCTTTATGTAGTAGGACAAGGAGTTGTTGGACTATATAAAGAACACTCCTACCTTATTTTATTCACACATCTACTTACTTAGAGTAGTAGAGAATAAAGCAAGGAGAGATAGAAACAAAGGAGGCCGAAGCCCTCCCATTGCCGCCCCTCTACCCGTCCGCCACCAAGAGGGTCCGAGCCCTCTTCCTTGTTGATTCGTTGCGTGATTCCTTCATCCTCTTCCATTCTTCCTAGGTAGCACAAGGAGTTGGAGGATCTAGATCTCACCTCTAGGCGTGGATCAACCTTAGAGACGTGATCCTTTTCGCGTTTGAAGTCATCCAAGGAGACCTACAAGGTACATAACATGAATCCTTTACCATCGTCATGATTTCTCTTCCTGTGATCCTTGGAGGGTCTTGATCGGATGAATTTATTATTATTCCGCTGCGCATACATGATCAAAACCCTACAGTGGTATCAGAGCCATATGTCGTAGAGCATAACGTGGTTTATGTGTTACGATTTATGTAGTTTTACACTTTAATTATTGTTTATCGCGTAAAACGGACAAATCAAGCATATTGATGCAATTTGACAATAAATCAATCAAACAAGAACTAATTTACATGGATGTAGGAATTAGTGAGTTTGAGAAATTTTAGGATCTTAGATCTAGGGTTCATGGCATCCAATTGGAAAAAGAGACTTTTTCAATTAGGAAACAACCAAACTTGGGCAACAAGGCAAAAAGTTTTTTTGAAAAAAACTCCTAAAGGAGGTTCGCCCCCCTAGGGGACCGCCCCTCCTTCCTTTCCTCTCACGAAAGGCTCGGCCAAGGGGACGGGGCAGCCCTAGCGCACGGCCTAGCCGTGTGGGCTAGGGGCCGGCCGGACCAAGGCCTTGGGCGGTCCATTAAGGGGTTCGGCCAAGTGTTGGTGGGCCCTCTTGGACCGTTTTGACCCTAGTGATCCTAAAATTAACTAAAAATGATAAGCGCGTTAAAAATTGGTTTTAACTATTTATGTGCAATTCGTATGGTGATTGGATATGGCCTAAGATGTGGTTTGTTGTGAATGTTTAATTTTGTGGTTTGTTTACGGCCTGCGAGCTGATCATTTTGATGTAATAATTAATTAGGGTTTACCGCCTGCGAGCAGGTATATTCTCAACTTGAGATTTATTTTATTTAGTATAGACGTTAGCTAGTACTAGATAAAATAGATAGATTGCCGAGATTGAAGAAAAGAAGCCCAAAGAATTAAAGGAGCCACAACATGGAGAATGGAGCATTCCACAAGGCAATGAATGATGGACCAAGATATGGAGGCACATGGAGATGGATTTTTCATTCTAGAGCTCATAGATATTCTAATTGGCTTGAGAATATCTTAGTCTAGGAGGCCATATCAATATCACGTTATTTTTTGTTTTGTGTATGTTTACTTTATTGTCTTATTATTGTTGTTGGTGTATGGATGATGGATGCAATTTGATAATAAGATAATTAAACAACCCGGATCTTTTATTTGGAGTTGTTCCCAAACTCAAATAAGTAGATCAGTTGATATGGATCAACAAAATAATTTAAAATTGAAAATAAAATCCCTCAAATAAAATACTACGTTTTGCCTTCTCGTTACTTAAACACTCATCACAAAATCGATTAATCAAGTTCGTACGTGCCAAAGCACGGCGACTTGATTCATCATTATGTGGTGCGATGGCACACATAGTGTGCAATTATTGGAGTAAGAGGTTGGACGTAACTAGGTTATTTTACTAAGGATCAAAAACTTAGAGGCAACCAATTGGGATTATCCATGGGATAGATAAATAAGGAGTTATTTTCTCAATTGAACCAAGAGTTGCATGGGATGCAATTGGAATTGTTCCTACCTAAATAACTATCTTTTGGGTGACTTGCCAAAGCAAGCTCAAAAGGAAGTGACATATGGATGTTGGCCCACTAGAAAAATATAATGATATTTTCCGCATTAATATCTTGAAGGTTATTAATCTGTAGAAAAAATAGTGGGAGATATGTTTTAACAATTTAAGTCCTTGTTAAATATAGTTAAACGTCACAAACTTCGCATAAATCCTATTGTTTTGAACGCCCATGACATTAAACAAACAAAACGTGACTTTATCTATTTTCTAGACTTGTATAAAATTGAGAATTGGTCGCCAATAAAATAAAATTATTGTAAATCGCGGAACATAAAGTTCTCTTCCACCGACCACCAGAACACACTAAAACCTAATGGAAGAAACATCAAAGAATGGTTCTTTGGAAGTGACTTGCCTCTTGTTAGCTGCCATGAACTCTAAGCTTTAGAAGAAAGATGAGAACATGGAGGCGTATGATATGATCATACATTAAAAGAAGCTCTTTTAAAGAGCGAGCTAGACATGAAAAATGTTTTAAGTATTGTTCCACGTTGCGTTCTCTTTCTTAAAACTCGTCATGATCGAGATGAATCAAGCACGTGCGTGCCAAAGTGACGCGATTTACTAACGCGTTTAAACACAAGCGCACGGTCAAGTAATATAGGGGTGGTATTTCAACCCCAAGTTATCGATCCCACAAGGACATACTTTAGATTATCTAATTAGTAGATTAATTTAGAGTACTTTAAAAGGATGAAAGAATTGTGATAAATGAGTTCTTCACCCACAAACAAGTGACCGAAAAATGAAATAACAAATAAACTAATATTTTTGTATTTTTTTATTTTTAAGAGATAGAAACGGAGAAACTAGGCAATCTCTAGATCACATAGGGCTATAGACGATTTCCAGTTCAACTATGTAAAACGTCAATCCAGTTCTAGTTTAGCCGGGTAATAGGCTATAACACTATCCTGTCGGTCTCATGTCATTTTACGTCTCGGTTAACTACAATCTCCTCTCGGTCTCATGTTGTCTACCGGTCCATTCTAATAGGTTATCTACTGGTATGATAACGGGTCCTGTCGGTCCACCGTTTCATGGAACAGCTAAATAATCCTACCGAATCTACCCACTCTAGGCCAATCCTAACACTTCTCCTTTAATGTCTCGGTGATTCGGGATTGTGTTCAAATTCTCTACACAATTGGGTTGAGTCATTGTCGTGCACTCATCTAATTAGCTAGTACGTCCGGGTAGCTACTCCATTCATACTAATGATTAAGCATAGAACAAGAACATGTAAATAGAATGAATATTAACTTTAAGCAAGAAATAGATTCACAAAATAAACCCTAGTTTCGTTGAATATCAAATCATATCCTAATCGTGTCAATAGACTAAGATCAACAAGTTCAAGAAACTAACATTCAATTGAAGAATTAAATCCAAATGCATGAAACAAAGTCTGAAATCCGGAAAATAATTGTCTACATAAACCATAGGCTCTCGTAGAGATGCCTAGCAAAGTATTTAGCTAAGAAGAATCAACCAAATACGGTGCAATAGTTTCTCCATACAAAGATTGAGAAAGAAGAAGAAGAAATAAAAAACCTAGCTCTCCAATGGTGGCTTTTGTGTTCTCGTCGTCCCCGTCTTCGTCCTTGTCGTCCTCCCTTTGTTTTCTGCTCCAAATATGCGTGAATACTCCCTCAAGGACGTACTCCTAGGTTAGAAGAAGTCCCCAAAGCTCAAACGCTTTAAAAATTACAAAACAGCCAAAAAAATTGCGATTTAGCCCTCTGTTCGCACGAACAGAATTGTTGTTCGCACGAAGATAGCTTTACTCTCTGTTCGCACGAACATAAATCTTGTTCGTACAAATATTGCAGTCCCTTTTTCATCCTTTTTGGCCAACTGAAAAAAATTCCAAGGCATTTTGTTCGCACGAACACAAAAGTGTTCGCACGAACACCCCTGGAGATGAACTCATATTTTCATCCTCTTCGACGGACAATAACTTTCTCGTCCGATCTCCGTTTTAGCTCCGTGACCTATCGTTGGAAAGCTCTTTGAGTATACTTTCATTTGAAAATGATCTCACTCCAAAATGTTTCGTAGAACTCAAGATACTCTAAAAATAGGGGAGATTGGTCACTTTTGCTCCTCCGACTTTGCTTCTCTTGCTTCCTATTGAATTTGCTTTGTTTCCGAAGTTCGTTTCATGCCTCCTAGCCATCTTTTGGAATCCGTTCCTGTAAAGACAACATGAACAACCATACCAAGCGATTACATTTGACAAATAACATCGAAACGCCCGGATTAACAATAAAGTGCTAGAAACTTAACTTTCTACATTTTCTCAACATTCATAGTGTAAAACTCATATTTCAACCCCGGAATCACGCAAAACGATATTACATATGCAAGAAATATAACTCCAATAATGAGTTATAAAATTCCCCCACACTACCCTATTGCGCGTCCCGAGCAAAATCAATCCTCACACTACGTTTCAATCCACCGAATTGCATAAAACTTTACTAGCCATGTGACACAAACAACTCACACACACAATGCAATCTACATGACTATAAACAATGCAAGAATTGAAACAACGTATTTTTTTTTTCTTTTTATTACGAGACGGGCAATCTCGCTATCACTAACCAAAATCATCAAGTTCTCGCAAATCTCTTTTGCAATTCACACAACCACAACAAGGAATTGAAAATACGATGACCCTGCGCAAAATCTCACTAAGGAGTCCCCAAAAATCCACCAAAATCAATCCAAGATCTGGGCACGTCCTTTAGCTCAGAGGGTCCAGGCATCCTTAGTCCTATAGTAGTCTGTCGTCGCAAGTCATATGAGGTTTTCAGACCCTCTTAGCCGTTATTGCATTGAATGCAAATTGTCCCAGTGATGGGAGACACAACTCCGTGTAATACGGCTTGAATTTGATTTTCCTTAGATACTCTAATTGGATTGAATCCAAATTCCCCGTGCGAACGGGGGACATTAGGCTGTTCACCGTATCTAGTCCAAGAGAAGATTTTGATTTTTTTATTCATTCCCTTTCAATATATTTCAGCCGTGCATTTAGAGAAAATAAGTGTGGGCTTTTTCAATTTTCTCTTAGAACCACCTTAAGGGATGGTGGTGTACGCTCCCCGACTTCGCTTAGGCCGAAGACTCGTACCACATAGAACCGACTCTACACGAAGGTCCACCGCACATTCTAAGAGTCCACAAGTTTCCACTCGAAAACAGACAATTCGACTTCTTAGGACTAAATCCTCCTAGCACAATATAGGAACTATAGGTATGCCCTCGTCTACATTCCACTTTTCCCTGAATACCCGGAACATCCTTTCGTGAAACCGGTGTGCAGGATACTAAAAGTTAAGGTTTTCCCCACTACGGTGCTTCCTATTCATTGAGTCTCTTTCACCGAACTCTCTCTAGGTTCAAGCTTCATCAATTGCCCAACTCAAAATTTATAAATTTTTATGGATTTTAGTGTTTTTATTTCTACATGTAACTGGCCAACTCGATTAACCACAACGATTGGGTAGGGGACTCAATAATTAAATTTGAAACAATGCAAAAATATTAAACTAGCACAATACGGCACTAAGACACCACTCTACACTAATCACATTAACACAATACTACACAAACTACATGTAACAAGGCTATGCAAGACAAAACATGGCTGGTGAAATTATACACAAACTACCCACACTTAAGTGTTTCGTTGTCCTCAACGAATTTAGAGATAATGAAGGAGGACTCATCGCTTAAATGTGTTGGCGGTGGATTTCAACATTTATTACTCAAAACGTAGAACATAGAGAGTTAGAGGTACCTGGGGTGCCCGGACCTACATGGGCACCGTGTCCGCAAAACTGCAACAAGAAAGGGTCTTATGGACCGTTGACAGTTTCCTGAAAAGTCTCTCCTCGCGTCCGGATTCCGATGCGCCTACTCAACATTCTATCGCACGCATCAAGAAGGGGAACCCGGAGCGTCATTTTTACCAGTGTCCCTGCACACTGATTGAAAGAATTAAAGCAACTCCCTCTCACCCCTCAAAATCATATGGAGAACTAAAAGAAAGAACATAAATAAATAGCATCCTACTCTACATTGGGTTGCCTCCCAAGCAGCGCTTGTAATTTAAGGTCGACGGCCCGACCTGGTTACCTCAACCGAAAAGGATGGTGGAGGATGCTTTATTCCTCCACTTCTTCTTCTTCCACCATCTCTTTTCAATGAAATTTTTCCCATGAGCACCCATGTGCTCTGAAGATGGTGGATAGTTGTGGAAGCTGACTCCTTTCATTTTTCAGTTGATCTTCTTGAGAAACTTCCACCAAGTACCAATGGGCTTAAATGAATCTCTGGCCATAAAATCATCCTGGTAATACCTCATATGTGCTAGATGCTCTTCACATGACCCGTTCAATTCATCCACACCCCCACACTTGTTGATTTCCAACTCCTTGACTATGGCATATGGATCATCAATAAAGTAGCCAATATGACAAGGAATTTAAAATTTCTCATGATGATCTTCCCCATAAGAACCTCCATACACAAGTCTTTCCAACTCATCACAGACTTGATTAATATGAGATACGGAGAATTCTTCGAAAGTATGAGTAGGGGATTTTACCTCAATAGGTATGGGCACGAGTGCTTCATCAGCTTCATCATCAGCACACCATAGGTTTCCAATGCTGGTGTCTTCCCATTCATGCCAAGGATGTGAGGGCGCCTGCGGTCTTGGCTCGCAATACGGCAGATCTTCCCATCTTCGGCACACAGGTCTACCCCAATCTGAATTAGAGTCTGAGTCCTCATAAATGGCAGAGTCCACCAATGGTTCCTGGACACTGCAGTCTTCGTTCGGCTCAGGTATCTCTTCTTACGCTTGTGGTGGGGATGATGAAGGTTCAACTTTTGGCTCACTGTCATATGGCACGGTCTCTTCTTCTGGATCTTGAATGCTTGATTCCCCTGCTGTTGACAGTTTCTCAAGTCGTTCCTTTATCCTCTCCATAATCTCCATCACGTATTCCATACCTATGGATGAATCCTCTAATGGCACTTTTGCAGCTGTGGACAAAAAATTGGCGCACAATTCGTCATTCATAATACTACGCCGTTCTGCCATAATCGTTGATGAGTCTTCCTGGTGCTGATGAAGTTGGGGA
Source organism: Linanthus parryae (assembly GCA_023055425.1). Taxonomy (NCBI): domain Eukaryota; kingdom Viridiplantae; phylum Streptophyta; class Magnoliopsida; order Ericales; family Polemoniaceae; genus Linanthus; species Linanthus parryae. The sequence goes on from JALGPY010000001.1 coordinate 76,874,083, forward strand.
GCATGTACTTGACATGAGTCTCTACGGTCGTGCCAAATGCCGCATATGTAGCACCAAGTTATGCATGCGTCCTCGTCTTCATGGTTAACCCTACATGGAAATAGTAGGGGGGGGGGGCGAATAACAGTCTTCGCTCCACATGCTTATATTGTCTCTTGCTTCTTGCGTTCCTGAAAAACAAACTCACAAGACACCCGTGAAGCACACAGATATAGAATAAAAAAAAAATTAAAACTAAAACTAAAATAAAATTACTCTAAACTAACTCCTAACTAAATAATCTACCGCTGTCCCCGGCAACGGCGCCAAAAACTTGACCCGATTTACTAACACGTTTAAACGCAAGCGCACGGTCAAGTAATATAGGGGTGGTATTTCAACCCCAAGTTATCGATCCCTCTAGGACATACTTTAGATTATCTAATTAGTAGATTAATTTAGAGTACTTTAATAGGAGGAAAGAATTGTGATAAATGAGTTCGTCACCCACAAGCAAGTGACCGAAAAATGAAATAACATCTAAACTAATATTTTTGTATTTTTGTATTTTTAAAAGATAGATACGGAGAAACTAGGCAATATCTAGATGACCTAGGGCTGTATACGATTTCCAGTTCAACTATGTAACACGTCAATCCAGTTCTAGTTTAGCCGGGTAATAGGCCATAACACTATCCTGTCGGTCGCATGTCATTTTACGTCTCGGTTAACTGCAATCTCCTCTCGGTCTCATGTTGTCTACCGGTCCGTTCTAATAGGTTATCTACTGGTATGATAACGGGTCCTGTCGGTCCACCGTTTCACGGAACAGCTAAATAATCCTACCGAATCTACCCACACTAGGTCAATCCTAACACTTCTCCTTTTCGTTCTCGGTGATTCGGGATTGTGTTCAAATTCTCTACACAATTAGGTTGAGTCACTGTCGTGCACTCATCTAATTAGCTAGTACGTCCGGGTAGCTACTCCATTCATACTAAAGATTAAGCATAGAACAAGAACATGTAACTAGAACGAATATTAACTTTAAGCAAGAAATTGATTCACAAAATAAACCCTAGCTTCGTTGAATATCAAATCATATCCTAATCGTGTCAATAGACTAAGATCAACAAGTTCAAGAAACTAACATTCAATTGAAGAATCAAATCAAAATGCATGAAACAAAGTCTCAAAACCGGAAAATAACCGTCTACATAAACCATAGGCTCTCGTAGAGATGCCTAGAAAAATATTTAGCTAAGAAGAATCAACCAAAAACGGTGAAATAGTTTCTCCATACAAAGATTGAGAAAGAAGAAGAAGAAATAAAAAAAACCTAGCTCTCCAATGGTGGCTTTTGTGTTCTCTTCGTCTCCGTCTTCGCCCTTGTCGTCCTCCCTTTGTTTCCTGATCCAAATATGCGTGAATACTCCCTCAAGGACGGAATCCTAGGTTACAAGAAGTCCCCAAAGCTCAAACTCTTTAAAAATTACAAAATATCCCAAAAAATTGCGATTTAGCCCTCTGTTCGCACGAACAGAATTGTTGTTCGCACGAACACAACTTTAGTCTCTGTTCGCACGAACAAAAATCTTTTTCGTACAATATTGCAGTCCCTTTTTCATCCTTTTTGGCCAACTCAAAAAAATTCTAAGGCATTTTGTTCGCACGAACACCCCTGGAGATGAACTCAGATTTTCATCCTCTTCGACGGACAATAACTTTCTCGTACGATCTCTGTTTTATCTCAGTGACCTATCATTGGAAAGCTCATTGAGTCTAATTTCATTTTCAACTGGTCTCACTCTAAAATGTATTGTAGAACTCAAGATACTATCAAGATAGTGGAGATTTGTCACTTTTGCTCCTCCGACTTTGCTTCTCTTGCTTCCTCTTGGATTTGCTTTGTTTCCGAAGTTCGTTTCATGCCTCCTATCGTTTAGCATCCGTTCCTATAAAGACAAAATGAACAACCATACCAAGCGATTACATTTGACAAATAACATCGAAATATGCATCGAAACGCCCAGATTAACAATAAAATGCTAGAAACTCAACTTTCTACGTTTTCTCAACATTCATAGTGTAAAACTCATATTTCAACCCCGGAATCACGCAAAACGATATTACATATGCAAGAAATATAACTCTAATAAAGAGTTATCACAAAGCAGGACGGCTTGATTCATCAAGATATGACGAGACGACACTAGCTAGTTGTGTGTGACTACCAAAACAAGAGGTAAAACGCAACTAAGTTATTTCAATAGGATTGAAAGCTTAGATTTTGGGAGTTATAATGAGATAGATAAAGAATAAACAGTTATTCACCCAAAGTGGACAAAGAATTGCATTGGATGCAATTATTGTTTTGTTCAAAGTTGATTTACTCAATATAATTGAGAATCACTAAACAAAGCACTCATAAAGGGCATATGCAAAACTGCTAATGGTTAACAGCATGGGTAAGGGCAAATGGTTTGCGCCAACCCCATGGGTATAAATCAAGGTTGTTGCTTAAACCAAGTTGCCTTGAAGTCCCATAGGTAGTGTAGAGGAAGAGAGACTACCCAAAGTACCTGGAAGTTAGTAATAAAGGAATTTTGAATTCTAATTAAGGTATTTTCGTTACAGAAGTCAATGTGTCTATCTCATCATCAAAATTATATGATACTAGATGAGGATCTCAGAAATATGGAGGATCTCAAGAGATGAAGACAATTGGATAAGGAAGAAATAAACCTACACGTGGGGCAATGAAGTAATGGGTTGCTGAATTAGCCGTAGGGAATTATCTCTACCTTTATGAAATTGTTCATGAATTAGACAAAAGTGATTATGTCCCTGCTATGAGTAGGCTCATAGTTTCTTGTTTGGACAAGAAAGCTCTCTATCATAATAAAGAACAAATCTTGTTCCATTTATTCTGACACACATTATCGTAATCCAATTTTGTCTAATGGATTGTATATCCTTGATCATGATAATTTAATATATAACATTAATTCCAAGAGGTTTTCATATAATGATATGAACTTAACTTATCTTTAGCTTTATCGTTTAGGCCACATGAATAAAATATACATATCTAGAACCCCATATGGATGGATTTCAGGAACTCATTTGATTTTGAATCATATGAGATATGTAAGACTTGTTTAAAGGGCAAGATATGATCTTTGGCAATCATACATGTTGATGTATGTAGACGACTAAGAACAAATACTAAAGATGGTTTTCAGTACTTCATCATATTTACTGATGAGATCAGAGAAATATGGATTTGTGTATCTTATGAAGAAACAAATCAGAATCCTTTGAAGAGTTCAAGAAATTCAAGAATGAAGTAGAGAAACAGTTTGGTAAAAGTGTTAGGGCTCTACGATTGGATCGTAGAGGAGAGTACTTGAGTCAAGAGTTCGACAAGCATCTATGGGAGTGTTGGACATGATCCAAAACTCGCTCCACCTAGCACGCCACACGGGTTTGGCGTGTATAAAAGGAGAGTTCGGGCCTTGTTGGACACGGTTCGGTCCATGATGAGTCAAACCGAACTTCCAGTTTACTTTTAGGGGCTATGTTCTACTTACAGCAAATTTCGCCCTTAATCTTGTTCCATCAAAAACAGATTATGAAAAAAACCATATGAGATATGGACTAGGAAGTGTCCTAGTATGTCGTTCATAAAGGATTTGGGTTATGAAGTTTATGTAAAGGCGCTTACAGATAAACTTGGACCCAAGTCGGATAAATGTTTTTTGGGATATCCTGAAAAGGATATTATTTATACAACCCAATCGAGAATAAACTATTTGTTGCTCGAATCGCTGTGTTTCTAGATAGAGATTGTCTCTGAAATAAACAGTGGGAGGATAGTAGAACTTGAAGGAGTTCAAGAACCACAACAGAACATTGATTCTTTTGATGGAACATGAGCAGGATCACAAGGTGTTGTGGAGCAACCTACTCTGATAACACAAGAATCTCGTAGGTCAGGTAGGATATATGAAGGGACTAAAGAAATATGGATTTCTCATAACCCGTGATATATTTCTCATCAAGATGAGCCTACAACCTATGAGATGGCCACGTGTGGGCCATACTCTCATAAATGGCTGAGGAGCCATGAGATATAAAATGGAATCCATGTATACCAACAAAGTATGGACTTTGGTGGAACCACCTGAAATGGTTGGACCCATAGGGAGCAAGTGGGTTATGAGGAAACCAACATGGATGGTAATATGATTACCTATAAGGGAAAATTTGTTGGAAAATGGTTTCATGTGAGTTCATAATATAGACTATGACGAAATCTTTCCCTTGTTGTGATGCTTAAAATCCATTCGCATCTTGCTTGTAGCAATCCGTCCATAAATTGAGTCAAACTTCTTGGAGTTGTATTCTTCAAATTGATGATGTAATCAAAGGAGTTTGGTTCCATCAAAATTGAAGATGAAACTTTTGTTTACAAGAAGGTTAGTGGAAGCATAGTTATGTTTATGGTCTTGTATGTGGAGACATACCCATCATTGGGAATGAAGTCCCTACTTGGCCATCTTACGTAGATTGACTAGGAAATTAAATATTCAATGATATACTTAGGCGAAGCAACCGATGAAGATCTATGGAGATAGACCAAGATGGTTGTGCGGCTTAGGTCATAGTACATAAATTGAAAAAGGTGTTGAAATGGTTCAACATGAAAATAATACGGATTCTTACCCATGTCACATGGAATTAGTATTTGTAAGACTAATTGTCTTTCCAGTTGGATTGATAAAGACCGTATGAAGGAGATTCACGAGATAAGCCATGTTATGTACTAGGCCAGATGTGTCATGACACAAAGATACCAGTCAAATCCGGGTGAGCGTCACTGGATAATTATCAAGATTATCCTTAAGTACTTGAGAAGAACTAAAGGATGAATTCTTGATAAATGGAGGATAGGAAGAGTTTACTGTAATGAGTTACAGTGATACGAACTTCCAATCTCAAAAAGAAGATTTCAGATTATAGTCAAGTTTTATGTTTTGCACTAATGGGAGGGACTATGAGCTGGAAAGGTTCCATGCAAGATTCAGTCACTGATTCTAACCAAGAAGACTGAGTGAGTTACTACATGAGATGCATTTACTCAGAATATTCAATCTCAATCAATTTTTTGATAGAAGAGATGTGAATATTTGCAAAGTACCAGCGCATGTCTCGCCTACCATACCCCTACGCATTGTAAGCATGGAGGGCCGCACTAGATAAAAAGGCATATGATGTAGGAGATTGACTCTAGTGCAAGTGGGAGACTGTTGGAATTGTGCCCTAGAGGCAATCAATTAATTGTGATAAATATGTGGATTTACGATTCATTATGTTATCGATATTGAGATATGTTAACATGAATGAAGTCCTTAGAATATAAATTTTATATTATTAAATATCCCTAGTAAATTATTGATTAACAGGACAATCAACTATAGACTAGTATGGGGTTGGATTGATATGGAGATATCACGATCCAACACATGGGTATCCATTAGGAGTAATGGCATACTGGATTGACCCATCTCCAAGAAGGCTACATACAAGTTATGTAAAGTCACAAGTACTTCTCGCAGTGACAACAGTATTGTCATCCTTAGACTTGAAGTCACTAGATCTTCTAATTGTGGAATATTTTGTTTTGGTAGCGTCAAACGCTACACCGTGACTGTGTAGTCATAAAGGCGCGTATCGGACACAATAGGAAGCAATCTTAGATATCGTAGTGATGTAGATAGAATTTTTCCCTCCCACATAACCGGAGCAAATATCCTAGGCCACTCGAGGGATAGAGCTTATAGAATGTCTGGCCATTCTCAAATAAATCAATATAGGATATTCAAGTTATTTGCACGAATAAGACTATTCCCATGATCGAGGAACTATGGATTGGATATACGAGTGTGAATTGTATGTCTCGTGTCCAATCTGGATACTGAGACAAAGGGATGAGACAATACTTGCACAAGGTTTGTCATGATGACTATTTCTATTCGTTAGCTAGATGGATGTCTTTCTAAGGCCGCTCCATATTAGTAAATAGTTACTACCAACTAAATAGAACCTATGGAATCACACGCCATAGAGAGGTGAACTAGACTTGGGAGTTAATTAATTAATATGATTAATTAATTAGAAGGATCAAATCGCAACAACTTGCTAACTTAGTAGGACTAATATGCAAGTTGGACTAATCCATGTATAGACATGATTTTGATTTGCCAAGGTGGACTAATTCATGTATAGACATAATTAGGATTAATTTGCAAAGAGAATTAATCCATGTATGGACATGATTAGGACTAGTTTGCAAAAGGGACTAATCCTTATTTGAGTAGGATTAGGAGAGGGGTTCTTTATGTAGTAGGACAAGGAGTTGTTGGACTATATAAAGAACATTCCTAGCTTATTTTCTCTACACGTCTACTTACTTAGAGTAGGAGAGAATAAAGCAAGGATACAGAGCAACAAAGGAGGCCGAAACCCTCCAATTGGCGCCCCTCTACTCGTCAGCCAACAAGAGGGTCCGAACCCTCTTCCTTGGTGATTCGTTGCGTGATTCCTTCATCCTCTCCCATTCTTCCTAGCTAGCACAAGGAGTTGGAGGATCTATATCTCACCTCTAGGCGTGGATCAACTGTAGAGACGTGATGCTTTTCGCGTTTGAAATCATCAAAGGAGACCTACTAGGTACATAACATGAATCCTTTACCATCGTCATTGTGTCTTCCTCGGATGAGTTTATTATTATTCTGCTGCGCATCCATGATCAAAACCCTACATAGGTGTCACCTAATTAGTCATTGTGTCTTCCTAAGGTGGCAGATGCATATTAATCCATATATTTACATAAACATGAGGGTGTTGTATGTCACATGGGTTCAAGTTTGAATAAATAACTCCATTTATATTACCTTATTTAAATACTCCTCCCTATTTTTGAAAAGTAGAAGGGATGCTCTTGGCTCATTTACAAAACAAAGAGATGCAATTTTGTTTTCCATTTGATTTTCTTCTAGGAATTAAGAAATAAAGGATAATTGATAGTTTGAGAGGGACGAGCAGAAGTAAGACGAAGTGGGTTTCTACTGTGTTTTCATGGAGCAGAGACTTGATGAGGGACTTGTCTTTGTTTTGAGATAGGTAGGGAACCCAAAACTCTAAGCTTTGCTATTACAGTCTGTATTTATATATACAGCTGGTGTGATATTTACAGTCTTTTAGTAAATGTTAGTTTTCTGGTGATTGATAAATGGCGTTGTTTGTGTATTTGGTGCCGCATGTTCTTGTGTGATAACTAGATGTTGTATTAAGCAGATTTTTGATTTCTACGCCAGTGGTTAGGCGGTACCTACTGGCTCTTTGGTTCACCCCTCTGTTTTACACGTTCAGCAGGATTGGAAAAGATTGCGGTGTTAATTGTTAAAAAGAGGATTGTTTAGCTAAAATTTGTTTTAGCTATTTTTAGTAATTTGTTGTAAATTTATCTTTTGACCAGATATTTAAAAAATGTCATTTTACGAGCTAATATAACTTTTTATTAAATTCAGTCACGTCTTAGATTTTCATAATTATTATTGAAAGTGTTGTTTCAGAGGACTGTGTGTCCTCCTGGTTGAGTTTTGGACGTCTGAAAGTGTCAGACGGGTGGCAGTAAATCGTGATTTTTATTGAATAATTGTTTTTGTTATTAAAAGTGTGATCGGGTCGTCACAGTACGATCCTTTTTTGACTGATTTTGTCGATCAAGCCCCGTTAGAATTGAACTCCAGGGCTTCAGTTATTGATGAACTCTCTCTTTTAATTGAATTTAGGTACCTGCATAGAATTTGTTGAATTGTTTACTGAATTCGCCTGGAATTTGCACTGAATTGCTTAATTATGTCTACACTTCTTTTCATGTGCACATAGCGAAATAATCTCTAAATTTGATTGCTACTTTCTTGTGCATTGAAACCGTTTAGGGGCAAGAGGAGTAAGGCATCTGAGTCTGAAAATAAGAAGAAGCAGAAGGTAGTTGAGGACGAAGAAACAGACTTCGAGACTGAGTTTGTGTGTCCTAGATCTCCACCTTATCGGTGGCTCGATAATCCAATGCCGAATATCCCTGAAGTTAAGGGGAGTAGAGTACATAAAATTAAGGATATTACAGACCCTGATAAAGTGTCCCCTACTAGTTTTTGCAGCCTGAGGTTCTTGTGTTATCATGCCCATATTAGATTTCTTCAGAATGAGATCCTTAAGTATAAGCCGAACCCTGAAAAAAAATTTCAAGCCGAAAAAGTAGCTCCACCACTTTGCGGACTTGTGCCCAAAGAGTTGAAAGATGTAGCCGTGAGAGAGAACTTTGAGGGCATGAAATAATTGAATGGAGGTGATTCGTGCTCGGACCTTGCTCATGAGATGACCATTAATGCTCGTTTTTCTAATTGTAGTTGTAGATATGGCGAGATAAGGGATGACAAGGTGATTTTTGCTAGGAGATTGTTGGTAGTCTTCACATCGAAGACTATTATCGAGGCCCTTGAGTGGCTTCCCTTGACCGAATTTTGTAGGTTTCAAGAGACATTGGAGAGAGAGAAAATAGAGGACGAATTAGAGGAGTTTTGCTTCAAGGGAGTGCGGGAGCCGCGTGGGCTAGAATGAGAAACAAAAGGCATTGGCAAATTGATAGCAAGTTTCTTCCTCGACCTGCACGATGGTTGATTGAGTGGGTAGAGACATGGGTTTTGGGAATTACCTCGACCTACTCCGTCGACTTATAAACATGTGTCATGGCCTATTTTCTATACAAGGGCTGGAGATTTGATATTCCCGCTCGGATTCACAGAAACATGCGTGCAAGATTGGGAAAGGGGAACCGTAGAGCGCTGTGGCATAGTTATTTGCTCATGCATCTATCTTTCAAAGACGGGTTGAAATTAATATCTGCTGCCACGATCGATGGATTCCCGCTATGCGGTTCTATGCAAGCATCCCAGAACCTTTTGCAGTCAAGATGACTGGAGCGATACCATTGAAAGGGGGGTAAGAAGAAGGGTAGCACGAGTGAAACCAGTGAGCGAGTAGTAGGGAGAGGCCCCTTAGGAGAGGAGAGAGGACTGAGTCAGCCCGAGTTCGTTTTGATACTGAGCATGCCATTAGGGAGTTGAGGGCATCTACTTTGAATGCTATTGGGCATGTGTTGGATAAGGAAGATAGGCAATTATAGCATGTGCGTAGCAGTTTGAGGAAGATAGGGGCAGAGCAGACTAGACAAAACTAGTGGTTTGCTCAGATGAACACTAATTAAAATCTTGAGCTCAACCCTCAGCCTGGATTGTATGAGTATTCCTCGGATGCCTATAACAGTGATGAGGAAGAGGATGACGGGGTTCCTGAGTAGATTCACCGCCCATCGCACTAGTGTGAGGGGATTTTTAGTCTTGACTGCCAGTCCGTGTCTGCATTAGCCTGTCACATGTAGATTGTTAGGGTGTATTGTGTCAGATTCGTGGTCCGTGTCGTGTTTAGTTTATTATCGTACCGTTTGTAGTAGTGGTGTACATAGATGTTAGTTTGATTTGTGCACGTTTACTTAATTGAGTCCACCTACCCGAAATGAGTGAGTTTCGAGTCTTCTTTCGCGTCTGGCCTTCATATAGAGTTGGGAATTAGTGAAAAATACATCAATTAAAAAAAAAATTAAAAATGAAAAATCCATAAAAATTAAAAATTATTTTTTTTGTAGAAAGGGCAATCAAAATGAGTTGAACTTGGCGAGGGCTTATTGATAGAGTTCCCTAGGTGTATGAAGATCCAAAGTGAGGCAGACACGTGAATCTGGAGTAGGAAGACTTATAGAGCTAATGCACACTAGAAATGCAAGTAAATGTCTCTCAAACTTAGATATCCTACTAGTACTATACCACCGTCATTTAGGTAGTCGTCAACCCTCCTCGTAGTGGCAACACAACATCTCTGCAAGTGATATTTTTGGGGATCCACTGGTCCTGTCTCTAACTTGTAGGTCTACTAGTTACCCTCTTTGATCCATTTACCCCTTTTATTCACAACCTCTAGCCTAGGAAGCCTTTCATTGTGACTTTCATCACTTGTTAGAATGGCCATTTCCTATGCGTCATGATAGAGGGAGACGAGTTAGGGAGGTTCTATGAGGGTGTGCTGATTTGGTACATTCATTGTGGATACTCGTAAATGTTTCGTCTTATGAGAGGATGTAAGGGTGAGTTAGAGACGACAGCACACTCCAGTGTGGCGGTGAATCGTGTCCTTACACCACGATCACAGGTGGAGTGCCGTAGTGCGTGACATTCTTTCCGCACAATATGGGATGGGGTTGTTTGATCTTATAGGACGTGTTAGTTTTTCATGTATTCTCTATATCTTAGGTGATGAGGAGGATTGGTTGGAAAGCACGTATTACTTTGACTACTGGATTTCGTGAGTTGGTTTACATCGAGTGTGGGGGTGTCGACAATTATTATTATATCTCTTTAATTTGACACATTCCACCACCACGTTATCTACATGATATTTTTATCTCCTCGGGTTCATTCAGTATTATTTGTGCTCCATGTGTTGATTATTTGTGGGAAGTGAGAACGTAAAAAAAAGAGAGAGAAAAAAAGAGAGAATTAAAGGAAAGTGAAGGGCATTAAGGAGCGTGTTTTGGAAATCGCAAGGGAACCAAGGAGATCAACTATGATTCTGTCAAACACTCTTTCACATTTGTGGCCGCGAGAACGGCATTGCACCGGAATTGAGGGAATGAGGGCTGGAGTAGGTGAGATTCGGTGGGGTTCCTTGGATTTCGGCGAGGGAGTGTGAGAAACAGGTTACGTGAGTACATCATGATGTCTAGGACTACGCTTCTAAATATCCTATCCCACCCGTCCTGAGCCGGCAACAGTTTTACCAATGGTAAATAGCTCGGATGATAGGTACTAGGGATGTCTGATGAATGTGTGAAAGAAAAGTCTCGTGCTTTTTTTGTCTAACTAAATTGGCCCGCAAGCTCTGCCGATCACCGAGGTTGTAGAATTTCCTAAGGGGATGTGAAAGCCCAATGACTTACCAGTTCGCTTATCGAGATTTCCCAATCTCAACCAAAAAGAGAAATTTTTGTGTGCGTGTGTAAATATGTGTTGTGTAGGATTGAGTCATAGCTTGCATTTGCATCATCCTGTTGCATTGTTGGGTCATATTTTGCTATTGAGTCGGCTAGTTAAGATTTATATGCAACGGTGTTTTGAATAGTATGCAATTGTCTTGGCTCGTATCATGTTGGTGGTGGAGGAAGATGTGAGAATGTGGTTGGATTTTGATTTGTTGCTTGGGGCGCGCTGTAACGACTCGGGATCTCGGTTCAGGGTTAAAGAGACAATCAATGACCAAAAGTAGAATTTAGTTTACGAATATGACAATTTAGCTAATAAATAAAACAATATTTAAGAAGATAAGTTTACAAGTACTATATGTTAAGAAAATCTGTGTGATCTAACTTAAGCTAAACAACTTCGTATCGATCCACGTTCCCATCCCCCCACCTTGAACGATGACCCGCGGTTTTAAAATGGAAAAAGACGACGCATATTTGAAGAAAAAGATCAGTAAAACCTGAGTAAATACACACTACGACATGTAAAGCAACGAGTGGCACCGAAGCATGAGTTGAAGCAAATCATAAGATTTAAAACAATAAAACTAATATGTTGGGGAATTTGGAACAACTGATTGTAACCGATTAACAAAAACCTCTCAATGTAAGAACATTGAGAAACCACGAGTATTAAGTAATACATCCAGAGTAAACAAGTTTCTTTGAACTGATAACAATATTAATTCACGCGTATCCAATCCTTTTCAACTCATTTATCTCGGTTAGGGCATATCCAGAGCCGCAAACAACATCAATAGAGTAGTCAAACTTTCTTTCAAGTTCATTTAACCGTTAAGTTCAGCTGAGGCATGTCCAGATCCATCAGCAGGATCGATGTAAACAGAGGGATCACGAAGTAATCACAAAGGGTTCCTTCTAGGGTTTATCAAACCCTATTTTACCCGAGCATTAAGGAAGCCCATACGTCAATTCCCGCTCACAACAATAGCTAAAAGGCCTTAAGTGTCAACACCCCTATACCGTAGTGACCCTTACAAGTATAAGTAGCACTATATAGCTCTACAAAACCCTTGGCCGCAATACCTTGGTACATTTTGGCTCATCAGGGGCGGATTTAGGAACAATTAAGTTCTATCCAATAAGAAGCATTGCTTCAATGGTCTTAGCCATAATAAAATGGAGGATCGCTTGGCGCCTCCCATCAATAACACAACTTTGTACATCGTCCTAAATCTATTAGAGGTATCTTATTTCCTTTACTTCTCATAACCAAAGTTGGTATACAATCTTTACAAGTCATTTCCAAGAGTTCTCAGTATAAATCAATAATCGAAATTTTTCAGTATAGCTCATGCTTTTAATACTCTTCCAAATAAGACGATATTCATCTAAAACGCCACACACATGGGCACAATGTGATAATTAAAGTTCACACATATGTATTTTATTTCTTCTCTTTACCATAGATAAAATCATATTATAAACTTATCACAAAGTAAAGTTCCACTTAAAAAGATGATTCAATTTATATCCAAACAATTTCGAGTATAAATCATGCTTTGCATACTTTTTCAATGAAAAAATTTCATTCGAGACATCACACAAACACACAGATTTTGATAAGTAAAATTCGCACATATGTACTTACCAATGCGCCAAGAACGATGAAAAGCAAAGCTAGCACTCCGGCTATAACGCTTATCTCATATGAATCCGGGTCTCACAGTCAATGCAGCAGCACGAATAAATACGTCTGCTTGGTACGAGCACAACGGCTGGATATAAACAAGTCAAGTATACAGTATATTAGCATTTTCCCTCTATATGAGTTTGTATGCAAAAATACAATGGAATGCGGGTCATGCAAGCTAACTTGGCCAAAATGCCCCTGATACTTTGAAACTGTCCAGTACAGTCCCTGACTGTGCCTGGACCCCAAATTACACTCATACTGGCCCAACAACATCCAAGAATGAATCTTAACTCATCCATATGAACTTAGCATTGAAATCTACAATTTTTTATAAATTACACTTAGGCCCCTAAAGTTTACTAAAACTGGAAAAAGGCCTCAACTATTAACTTAATCAACCTTAGGCGAGAATAACGTACAAGTACTCCAAATATGCGTACAAGACATGCTGACAAACTCCAAGTTACTAACTTGATCTCAATTCAAACCTAAGTGAAATTACTATTTTGCCCCTCCTATACAGTTCAGTCAAACTAGGGTTTTTGAAAAGTCAAACTTGTTCAAACTTGATATTTAGACTCAGAATATGAATACGAGCAAGTTTTATGAAGAACGTAAAGGATAGAAATGTCGTTCAAATGGTCAAAACGAAAGTTCAAAGATAGCGAAAAGTCATTTTAAGTAGTCGACTTCGCCACTGATTTCAAATCAGATGCAAAGGAGTTCTGAAATCTAAAATAGGGTTTTGGAGTAATAGTTCAAGGATTCTAGAACATATTTGAACTCCTAAAAACTCTAAGTATTCAAAGAGATATCGCTAGTCAAAGTTGGTTGAAAATTCCGATCCAACACTTAGGAAAATTCAAGAAAGTTTCATGAGTTCAAACTAGCAACTTTAGGCTCGTTTTGTGAGCAACCCGTTACAAATTTGAAGATGACTCAGAGACGATGATTCGAAGTATTATGTACTAGCTACACAGAGGAGAAAGAAACACAATATTTCAAGAGAATTGAGGGAGTTATGATCGTTTGAAAATGAGTGCTTCAATCTAAACTCCAACACTTAGAAAAAAAACTGCTCCGGACAGCTTTAGGAACACGATTTGCAGCAACTTCAACAGGATTTTTAGGTGGTTTAGAGACCTCATTTGAAAAAATATAAAACATGAAAGTTGTAGCAAATCGTCTGAGGTTTCCATAAAGTCTGAAATCACTCAAAACGGATAAAAAACGAGGGAGATACGATTATTTGAACTGGGGTAGTTTTTGTTCCGGGAAAACGAACAAAAGAGTGTGAGACATGAAATCAAACTCGATTCCAACCAGGTTCTGGGCAGGATTTGATGCTTCTAATGCATTATAGAGGTTCTAGGGATGATTTTGGTGAAATAAATTTCAAAAACGGAGAAGAAATTATGGATTCACTTCATTCGCGTCGGCCATGGAGGTTTGGCGGCGGCGACGCGGTGGCTGGAGCAAAATCCGGCGAGTTTCAGGGCATGCTTGTGCTTCCCAGTTTCTCCTCGTCATCAGGAACAAGAATATATGGGTCAATTGTGTTGGGTTGCAACAAGGAGGGAGAAATCGAAGAAAAACGAAACTAGGGTTCTTGAGTTCAAAATCAAATTTCTCTCAAGATACTTACCCGATTCTAGATTTGTTTGGGGCGTTTTTCTCCTTGTAGAAAGGGAAATATTTGGATATAGCAGATCTGAGAATGGGGGAGTTGTGTAGGTTGTTCTTGAAGAAGATGAAGAACATAGCCCGTCTCTCTCTCTCTCTCTTTCTCTCTCTCTCTCTCTCTCTCTCTCTCTCTCTCTCTTGATTTCTCCTTGCATGGATGAGCTAGATGCAACAAGAACAACTTGTATTGGGGTTTGGAACTTTTCATAACTCAATTTTGCATGGGTAACACATAGGGGAGGGTGAAAGTGTAGTTTTCCAAACTTTGGGGTATGAACTAGAATTAGAGCTTCTACTTAATTTCAGAGAATTGCACAACCACCCCAAATATTTCTAGTAACTCAAAATAATTCTAACAACTTCCAAATATTGCTTACACTCCAAAAATTCCAACTTTAAAGCCGTGAACAACTATTTACAAATTTACCCCAAAAGTCTTGATATTGCACTAAGAATTCTCTCGGGAATTAGGGGTGTTACACGCGCAATAGGTGAGTGTGGGGGTATTTGATAACTCCACATTAGGAGTTATATTCGTATAGGATTCACCACCGCTTTCCGTGTATTTTGAGTGATTTACGTGAGAAATTGACCAATTCTTAGATGTTTTGAGCATACTTGAGTACTTGGACTTCATTGTGCAATCCGGGCATTTTCTGCATGTTTTATGCTTTATTTGTCGCACTTGATCTTCCGGTATTTGTTCGTGTTGTGGATTTCAGGAACTGGAAGGTTGGAGTGCGGATTTTGGAGCGGAAGCAAACTTCGGAACAAAAGAAACTCAAGGAACGAATGAGAGAATGGATGAAGAAGAGGAAAAGCTAGAGGAGAAAAAGACTTTAGCCAAAATTTCAAGAACAATGAAAAATAAAGCAACTCACTGAAAGTAGATGATCACAAATTTTGATCACAAGATCAAGTGCAAGACCACATTTAGGATCAACGTGACTCCAACTACAAAAGGTGATCCTATGATCACAATATGTGATCACAAGACCACAATTAGATCTGAAGTGGGTAAAAGTGGGGTTAAAGTGCTATTTTGGAAAATTTACAAAGAAAAAGAACGTGAGTTTCATTAAAACACGCCCTGGGGCTATCATTCAACCATTCAAGACAGTTTTGGAGCAAGGAGCAGCTAGAGAGCAAGATTGAAGACGAAGATCATCAAAACACTTGGAGATTTATTCGTTTGATTTCACATCTCTTCCCCTATTTGTATGATTATGGAGATTCATGTTTTGCTAAACTATTTCATGTCTAGCTAAACTCTCTAAGCTAGGCAATCGATGGACTTGATTCACGCTTTATGCTAAACTATTACATCTCTTTGATTAGTATTTTTCGGATTTCATGACTTGATTCACGTTTATGCTTATTTTTAGTTGATATTCTAGTTATCTTACTTGTTCTTGTGCTTTATTCTTAGTATATTTGGCTTGATCACCCGTAGTGTACTAGTTGTTGAGATAGTTGCACGATAGTGAACTATTCTAGACGTGTTAAAGAACAAAGTGAGTAATCTTGTAGTTCTCTGAGACCGAGAGGAGAAGAGAGCTTGATTAACCGTGTGTGGGTTGTTTAGGGTGGAATCGGCTAGGACTTAGTGAAAACGGTGGACCGACATAACCCGGTGAGCGAAACTAACGAGCTATCTAGAACGTGAAGGTAGACGGAGGTGGACCGAAAGGACCCAAAGTCATTTGAAACGCAAATTAACATGAGATCGATAGAAAAGTGTGATGAGTGTAACCCGATGTAACTAAACATCACTAGAGTGTTTCAAGCGTAAGTCAGAAATTGCTAAGAGCCCTAGGGACCATTAATTGCCTAGTTCTTCTCCATATTCGTATTGCATTACAATCATTCTTTTAAATTGAAAAATCATACAAAATAGTTAGCTTAGTTGATATTTAAATTTAATTCGCTTGTTCGTGGGCGACGAACATTCGAAATCAAACCACTTCTTACCGGTTACTTAGGTATCTTGTAATTGATTCTTAATTAGTTAATAATCGTATATTTACCCTGGGTTCGATACTCGGAGTCGTAAAATACTCCACTTATTACTTGACCGTGCGCTTACGTTTATATGAGTTAGTAATTCGCGTCAGTTAGACGATGCCCTGAAGACCGGGGACGTCTACAAGTCAGCACGATGCAGTAGAATCTCGCGTCAGTGGAAATGTGATGTTCCGACTTGCCCTTGGCGAGCACGGGCCGGGAAGAGGGGTTACAGTGACTTATTGTTTGTCACGTCGTACGAGCCATTCCACACGTGCGACCTTACTTGAAAAGGTACTATCCATAAGAACTTCACCTCAGAATATATCGCTTGGAGGATGAGGGATCAGTTTGCTGATGTTGTCAACGCGCTGGGCACGTTGAAGATATTGGATTGGTACAAAACTGAGTTGAAGCACGACGTGTCAAAGTATAAGGCATGGGACGCTCATAGTAAGGGTGTGTGGTTCATATGCGGTGACGCGGACGAGAGCTACAACAACATTCCAGCATTCATGTACTGGGCCGAGTTTCACAACCCTGGTTCTACAACAGCATGGGAGGTCGACGGATCGAATCGATTCCTCTACTATTTTGTGACTCTTACAACATCTACCATGGCGTTGAATTACATGAGAAGAGTTGTCGAGATCAATGCGGCATTCCTGAAAACAACGTTTAAGGGCCAGATGGTCGCTGCGCATGCGGTTGATAGTAAGGGCCACATTGTACCCCTGGCTTGCAGAGTCATTGATGTGGAGTGCGACAATGGGTGGGGATGGTTTTAGACAAAATTGAAGAGGTTTTTGCACGATACCGACGACTTAGTGATCGTATCCGACATGCACAATGCTATCAAGAACGTCGTGTGAGCGGTGTACCCCAACGCCGTGCATGCTCATTGCTATTAACACCTCCACATGATTCTGATATCGCATTTACCGCAAAACTAGGTGGGGAAAGCTATTTCACCAAGCCGCGTACACATGTAGTTTGAAGAAACACTAGGAAATGCTACGCGAAATTCAACTAGACCGACCACACCCGAGTGAAAGAACAAGATGACAATGCACGAGTACCTGACGAAGGAGGTTGGTGTCCGTAAATGGGCACGGGTGTGCTGTCCAGTCCCGAGATACGAGATCATGATAACTAATCATGCCAAGGCATTCAATGCTGGAATGAAAAGAGATCGGTACGTGTTTCCAACTCCCCTACTGTCTTATTACATTGATAAATTCATGGAGTGGTGGCGAAAGCGTCAAAGAGAGGGTGATACATTTATCAACATCCGGTTCATGGAGAGGATCACTACTATAATAAGTAAAAACTTCAAGAAATCATGGGCCGTTGAGAAGCCAGTTCCCCTCGGTGAAGGCCAGTACCACATACCTTCTGTGAAGTGTGGGAGTTGTATAGTGAACACGACATTGATGACTTTCACATGTGGCAAGTGGAAAATACTAAAAATTCCTTGAAAGCATGTAATGAAGGTCTTAGAGACATCGGATCATATTCACCAAGCTACTTCCAACCTCTATTCCGTAGAATGTTTTCGATTGGTGTACCGTGAGGAATCATTTACGATACCATGCCCCTTAGAGTGGGATCGGGAATCAATTCCAGAACATGTGAAAGCTGCCATCTGTCTTCCGCCGACGTATATGTTCAAAAGGGGGCGCCAACGGGAAAAAAGGTTCCAATTGACAGGGGAGATCATCAAAAAGATCAAGAGGAAGTACTGGTGCAGTTTTTGCCACATGCCGGGCCACTACAAGAGAGACTCTCCGATTATCAAACCTTAGTATCGATGTTAATTTGTTTAAGACTATTCGTGACGTTAGATGGATGTTTAATTTGTTTGTAAGACTATTCGTGATGTTATATCGGTGTTTAATTTGTTTGAAGACAATTTGTGACGTTGTATCGATGTAGGACTTAGAAAACCGAGAGCTTGACTTTTGGATGATTCTATCGACTTCATAAGTCGACTGTCGACTTGATCTGGTCGAATATCGACTTAAGTTGATCGACAATCGACTTGTCCTCGTCAACAGTCGACGTAGCATGTCAGCAGTGGACAAATAGACTGTCGACCTCTAGAAGTCGACAGAAATGGCCAAAAATCAATACATTCTGCCTTTGTTTTCTGTGTAGTTGGCATGTCCATGGCGACTGTTGACCTGTAGAAGTCAACAGAAATGGCAAAAAACAGTGAAATATGCCTTTGTTTTAAAAAAATGAACAAAATAGCAAACAATTAACATACACATCCACTAATCCATCAAAAATCCATACATTAACTTAAATAAATTGTTTAAACACCGGCAGAGTCATGAAAACACATACATAAATCAAAAATGCAAGCTAACTCTCTTACTTTGACACTCTAACTCTCGACGACTCCGGGGCCCAATGAAATGACCACAACGTGGCAGCATAGTCATTCCTCCTCTGTGCGACACCTTCACCAATCTTCTCGGTTATGAAAGTCGGATCAACTCCTTGCAATAAATACTCCATGACACGAACGACAAAGATACACGAGTCGGTGTTGCTAGAGTAGAGGGGACGAGAAGGATAATGCTTATATTTCAACTCCACCTTTTCGGGCTCAAGAGCAAATTTCTCTGTACGCTTCTCCGTCATTTTGTAGCAAATCGAAAAATACTCCTTAATCCTTGTAGATAGTGCTTTCCAGAACAGGCATGTCACAACCACGTGGCAGCTATCCAGCACACCTAGCTGCGCTCCATACACACCGGACAACTACCTATGCTTGTCCATGTGGGGGCTGCGAGACAGGGCCCTCGCGTACCAACACGGGACCTGTAGGGACTTAGTGGTTTGGAGGCTATGGAAAGGCCCATCGCGCGCGTGCGACAATCTAGCTCGCGCGCGACCCTTTATAACTACTTTGAGAGAATTAATGGCCAAGTCCTATAAACCCGGCTTGACCTCATAACGGTCTCCGGTATGTACGGTCAGGTGCCTAACGGTTCCTATATAAACGGTCGAACGTGCCGTTACGGGGGCTACCATTAAGCCGCCACTTATGGTGCATTAACCCCCTCACAATGGTCACTTCCCCACTATATATAGGATCGTTAGCCCTCCGTTGCGACACGAGTCCACATCTGGTTCTACAATAGCTACTAAGCTGTCTCTCTCTCTCTCTCTCTCTCAGTTGCAAGTGCTTACCCTATCCCTACACACACCCTACATCTCTCTGTGTTCTCATTCTCTACTTGAGGTGCACACTTGGATCTCTCCGAAGGATTTCCTTGCGCACAATTTGGTGAACCCGACGTGAACACTCATCTTCAGAGCTTTAATCCTTTAAAACCAAACAGAAGAAATGTCTTCCGATGGAAACGTTCGTGATGGTGACCGGTCCCCTTCCAACGAGGAAACCTCAAGGGACGAAGGACCACTCAACACCATTTTTAACACCAATGTTCGTGCCCAGACAGCTACCCGCAGTGTACCCTCTTTAGAGGCACTCCAAGCCACGATTCAGAGTCAAGCCCATATGATGCCGGCCTAGTCTGCCCAGATTGTTCAAATCATGACAATCTTGGAAAGGTTTGCTCAAAACACCACTATAGGGGTTTCAGTTCCACCATCGCCCGTTACCTCTACCGGTGGCGGCAACCACATCTATAGTGCATACGTCTGTTGCCAGATCCTCTTTTTCCGGTGGCCTTGGGCCTCAGGCGTCGGGCGTCACGACGAATGAATCCCTCTCTGATGACGATGGGAAACCCTGCGTCATACCCGACGGTGCCTTATCACGCAAGTGGGGCTTTAGGCAGCCATGCACTTCCGCCACAACCTCCCTATGATCCAACCATGCCCTATATTCCTGGTTTCGCGGCCCTGGAACAACGTATAAGCATCATCGCGAGCAGAGCTTCGCAGATACTGTCATCCCAAAGGTTGACAGCGGGCCTCCCATTCCGTGGGACATCTACCTGATGCCCAACCCTATTGGATACAAAGCACCCAAGTGGGAGAAGTTTGATGAAGTCGGCGGGAACGCACAGGAGTATATGATGCGATTCGTTGACATGATGGGACTACACGAGGTAGACACCAGGTTATTGATGTGCGAGTTTCCCAAGTCTCAGGGGGCTGTCGCGTACAAGTGGTATAGGACCCTGGAAGTAGGATTCGTAAAAACATGGGAAGATATGGTGAAGAAGTTCTACACCAAATTCTTCCAAGTTGAAGAAAAGGTCACCACTATCCACCTCTCACGCATGTACCAGAGACACGACAAGGAGGGGGTCGCCTTCATCAAAAGCTTCAGGGCCAAGTCCTTGGAGTGTGTTGACGATGTCTTGGAAAGTCGATTGGTGGAGATATGCCTTCAGGGCATGCGCGATGAATACAAAGGTATGCTCATTAACTTAAATATGCCTACCTTTTCCAGATAGATGGAAAGCATCAGGAACGTGGAGCCCCTGGTGGAAAGGATGAAAAAGAGGTACGCTAACGAGCGTACACAGGCGAACCCAGCTTCAAGGTGGGAAAGTTCAACTACAAATGGACGCGAGACACCAATGTACATGCGATATCATCCCCCAGAAAGCAACAGCGGGCTATGCCTCAGGAGGCACCACCCTTGCCCTGTTCGATTGAAGAAGCAATTTGTCTTTGCAAAAGATGGCGAAAGGACATAATCTTGTCGGTGCTAGAACATAGGCCAACAGGGGAGCAACTGCGAGACCCCAGGTGGTGCGAATGCCATGGACAGTTCATGCATCCTACCAGGGAATGCAAAAAGCTCAGATGGCTGATAAATAGGCAAATCAAGGAGGGGCAGCTAGTCGCTGAGGAGCCGTCCAAAGAGGTGCGTAGCGACTCCTTGCATTCTTATGCGCAGAGGAAGTCCAAGGGGAAGGACATATCCATGATTTCGATCTGGGACTTCGAAGAGTTCGCGGATGTAGAGGCCCCAGACATTGCGGAGATCCATGAGGATGACGACAACGGTGTTGACACAAAGGATTCACGCACCAAGTGGATAAAGAACTCTGCCAGGTTCGCTGAGTTCTTTGACGGAATGAATCTTTCAGACGACTGCAGGTAGCCGAGGAACATGGTGAGGAATTGGTCACCTCCAATTGGGAAGTGACGGGGACCGCACAATCAGGAGTTCTGGTCATGACATTTGATGGCTCGAACAGAATCACTAATGTCGAACATCAGAGACCACTGTATGTGACGACCACCATCAACCACCTCAAATTTAAGCGGGCCTTTGTCGATGGTGGAGCTGCGGTGAATGTATTTTCACTCAAAAACTTACAACTAGCAGGAGTCCCTCAAAGCAAAATTGTAAAGAAGCCATCATTGTTGGCAGGCTTCGGAAGTGACTCCAGGATGATGGCCGGCTGGGTTCGATTACGAATGCAGATCGGGCAAATTAGCTATCTCGCCAAGTTTCACGTCATTGACGCTGACACGATGT
The DNA here is from genome assembly GCA_023055425.1 of Linanthus parryae. Lineage (NCBI taxonomy): Eukaryota > Viridiplantae > Streptophyta > Magnoliopsida > Ericales > Polemoniaceae > Linanthus > Linanthus parryae. Next base: position 76,896,085 of record JALGPY010000001.1, read on the forward strand.
ACCATATGATCATTGGCTGAGCGTGGATTCATCGCTTCAATGTCGTGCCTTCTACGGCTCACCAAGTAATGAAAGCTATCTGGAATGACACGGTGGTTGTGATACCCGCATCAGTAAGTCCCTTCGACTTGGAGGAAGCACACTTGCCTGAAGCAGCGTGGTTCGCAGACAGAGCCACCCCAACATCGAATCAGCCGACCCCACTACCCAAGGGAGAAAACATCCAGTGTCAATCAACGGCCGGAGTGATGACAACGCGACAGGAGTAAATGGAGAAGTGGCCTAGGCAGGGAGAAAGCCCCAAAGTAGCTTACAGCGAGAAAAAAGTTTACACCTTGAAAAGAGTTGCACAACACGACGGTGAAGAACAACACGAAGAGAGGAAGTGCTATTGCATCCAAAGACGCACGGGGCCTCGACCTGCCCCATTGAAAGTACCGCTGGACAAGTTTATGAGCTGATGGAAGCTCTGGATAAAGACAAGGATTTGTTATTAGGAGAAATCAAGGAAGCTTCTGAATGCATGGAGGATCGCCCAAGGCCATAGAAGCAAGAATTAAAAGAAGTATTCCTGAGTCCCACCGAGGAAAAGAGGAGACCAGTCTTCTTGAGTGCGGATCTCAGCGAGGGGGAAGAACAAGAGCTGATTCAATTATTGATGGAGTACAGGTATGTGTTCGCATGGGATTATGACGAGATTCCAGGGCTGGATCAAGGCATCACTATGCATATGCTGGACATTGTTCCAGGGTCAAAGACAATCAAGCAAAGTGCGAGGAACTTTCGGCCCGAGATAAATTTCAAAATCAAGGAGGAGATTGTCAAGTTGTTGAATGCCAAATTCATCGAGCCTAACCACCATCCGACGTGGCTCGCAAATATAGTCCATGTATTGAAAAAGAATGCGAGCCTTCGCGTATGTGTTGATTTCAGGGACTTGAACAAGTTCTGCCCGAAGGACGACTTCCCTCTACCAAACATAGACCTTCTGATAGATTCCACCGCAGGCCACGAAATGTTGAGTTTCATGGACGGATTTAGTGGCTATAATCAGATCAAAATGGATCCAGAGGACGCAAAGAAGACGGCTTTCATCACAACTGTAGGGGTCTTCAACTACATTGTTATGCCATTCGGTCTGAAAAATGCAGGAGCCACGTATCAGCGCGCGATGATGGCTTTATTCCATGACATGATGCATCAGGAAGTCGAGTTCTATGTGGACGATTAAGTAGTTAAATCAAAACTAAAGCAAGGACACCTGAAGGATTTGAGGAAAGTCTTCGAGAGATGCAGAGTGTTTCAGCTAAAGATGAACCCCATGAAATGTGCGTTCGGAGTGACCTCTTGAAAATTCCTAGGTTGTGTGATTCACAGGCAAGGGATTGAGCCTGATCCCGTAAAAATATCGGCGATCACTAGTTTACCGACACCACATTCCCAGACCGAGTTAAAGGGATTTATAGGAAAATTGTCCTACCTGAGGAGATTTATACCAGCTATTGTGGAGTTGACCTTTTGCTTCGGCAGTTTCCTAAAAAAGAACACGGTATTCTTATGGACACAAGAGCACCAAGCTGCATTCGAGAAGCTGAAAAAGCTTTTGGCATCTCCTCGGGTAATGATCGCGCCTCAATTGGAATCGCCTCTGCTGCTGTACTTGACCTCAACAAAAAAGTCTATCGGAGCACTTTTGGCCCAGGAGTATGAGGGCCAAGAAAGACCGGTGTATTACATCTAGCGCATGATTCGGTCCGCAAAATCCAGGTACATCGATATTGAGCGCCATTGCTTAGCTCTATTTTTCGCTATTGAGAAATTGAAGCACTACTTCGCGTCCCATAAGGTCGTCATCATAACAAAGAATGATCCTATACGTTATCTGCTAGGTCATTCACCACCCTGCGGGAGGCTGGCAAAATGGTATATGACCATTTCACAGTATGACATTGTTTGCGCACGACCAAAGGCCATCAAATCCCAGGCGTTGGCGGATTTATTGGCCCAGTTCCCGGATAAATATTATGAGCCTATAGCAGAGGAGCTTGAGGGGCCAGAAATATACGCGATTAATGAACATTACTGGAAGCTGCACTTTGATGGATCTTCAACGAAAACAGGAGGAGGTATCGGAGTAGTGCTGATCAAGCCAGACCTAGAAGTCATCCAGATGTCAACCAAAGTATACTTCACAGTAACTAATAACGAAGCCGAGTATGAAGCCCTGATTGCGGGACTGCTGGCAGCTAAGGCTTTGGAAGTCCAAAATCTCATCATCATGGGGGATTCCAAGTTAATAGTCAAGCAAGCCTCTGAAGAATATGCGCTCAAGGAGATTAACTTGCTAACATACAGGTCAATGGTACAGAGGTTGGTACAGAAGTTCCAATATGTGAGATACGAACATACACCCAGAGCTGATTATCGACATGCGGACGCACTGGCTACCCTGTGATCAAAAATCAGCTCCGATAAATGCCCGGCAAAGATCTCGATTGACGTCAAGACGACTCCGTCTTTGGTAAAAGACATGGGTGAAGAGGAGTCCCTTGCGGAAGGAGATTAGAGAAAGCCTATCCTACACGCGATGGCCGATGGAACCAGCAAAGAAACTTGGGTGTCTGTAAAGGGATTTCGCATACATGATGGTCTGCTATATTTCAAAGGACCCGGGGGGATTCTTATGCGGTGCGTGACGGAAGAAGAAGGTCGTGCAATGTTGGAAAATATCCGTCAACATTCATGCAGAGAAAATGAGATTTCTATTTACAGGAGGGCCGAGAGATACGACACCCATTAGCCGCAGATGTCATACTTCGCAGCCATCATACAAAGCAGTTGTGAAAAATGCGCTTTGGTTCAAGATTCTCAGGAAATTTCCACAGTCGAGGGAGAAGATTGGCGAAAGCCCATAATCGACTACTTGCGAGAAGGGACCCTACCTACTGATAGAAAGGAGGCCGATAAGCTGAGAATGAAAGCAACTCGATACATCTTGCAGGAAGGATTGTTACGGCGAAAAGGAAACAAAGAAAACTTGCTCCGATGTTTAAGCAGGCAAGAGACCCAGGAGGTCATGGAAATGTCTCATCAAATAGAGCATCAAGGAGGTGCAAAGTTATGCCGACAACTCCTAAAAGTCGGATAATTCTGGCCAACCATGGAAGCTGATTCCCGTGTGAAATTCACAAGATTCCAGCAATGCCAATCCCATGGAAATTTAGTTCATGCTCCTGCCGTTGAATTACACGCGTTGGGCACTCCATGGCCTTTCCATACTTGGTCACTAGATTTCATCGGACCGATACGACCCCCTTCGTGCGGAAATGAATATATACTCACAGGAACAGAGCAATTTACTAAATGGGCTGAGGCAATCCAACTCAAGACGACAAACACAGCGGTTGGGGTCAAATTCATACAGGAAAACATCGTTCATCGCTTTGGTATTCCTAATACCATATTATCTGACAATGGGACTCCTTTCGTCAATCGCCAGGTGGCCGAAAAATTAATGGAGTACAACATTAGACAAATATGCTCAACACCGTATTATCTAAAGGGAAATGGGCAAGCAGAGACCACCAACAAGACATTACTATGGATATTGAGCAAAATAGTCGCGGATGATCACAAAAGATGGCCAGACTCCTTGGAAATAGCGCTTTGTGCATATCGCACATCGCTTAGAACTCCTATAGGAACCTCTCCGCTCTTACTATGCTACGGGGCTGAAGCAGTTGTCCCTCTGAAGTTAAGTTTAATTCAGCAAGACTGGCTTTCATTCCCCTATATGACAATGAGCGTGGCCATGATCTCATCCTACTAGAGGAACGACGCGAGGAGGCTAAAAGAGCGAACACAAAATACAAAGAAAGGATCTCGCGTGCCTATAACAAAAGAGTCCAGCATAGGGACTTTGCAGTAGGTGACCTAGTCCTACGAGCCTCTGACCATAGCTCATCCCAAGTTGCGGCTAATGGGGAAGGACCCTTTTAAGTCAAAGAAGTCTTCGACAGTGGTTACTGCAGTATCCTACGCTGCCACGGAACAGCCACCACTCCAAAACTGGTCACCGTGCGGTGGCTGAAAAAGTATTATCCCTAGATTCCCCTTTCTACTTTGATCAAATATTTGCATTGGATATCCTTCGAAAATCCTCCCATATGGGGATTCACGTAAATAATAACTCTCCCATATGAGAGCTCTTTTATCGGCTACGAATCTTATCTTATCATTCCAAAGCGTAAACCTTTCTCATATGATAGCAGTGTAAAGCCTATCTGCCTAGATAGCAGACAAACATAAACGTAAGCCTACCTCATATGGTAGGAGTATTGCAAATTTAAAAGCCTATCTGCCTAGATAGCAGCCAAACATAAACTCAAAGCCTGCCTCATATGGTAGCAACAAACATAAACGTAAGCCTGCCTCATATGGTAGCAGTATTGCAAGTTGAAAGCCTATCTATTTAGATAGCAGCCAAACACAACCAAAGCCTAACTTTCTACGAAAGCGGCTGAAAGTTTTTAATGTAGACTAAATACAGGACCAAAATACTCTAGAAGGGGGGTTGAAAAGAGTATGGGAACTTTTTGCTAAAACACAGAATTTTAACTAAGTGATGCAAGTACAAGACATATATCTCAAGGCCTTGAGATTTTGTAAGACTGGTCAGAAACTTCTTAAGTATAAAAGAAAGCTTCAAGGCCTTGAACTAGTACCAGTACCAAACAGTTTGTAAACCCTAATATGACTTAGATCACTTGCAAGAATAAATAGCTAAATTGTAAAGTAAAGAACACTGGGCAATTTACAGAGTTCAGTCCCAATGGACCAGATCTCTGCCTGAGGGATCTAATCCCACCAGGATTAGGCAAAGACTTCTTATTACTCACACAGAAATAGCCCTAGATCTTCAAGCCTAAGTGAACTCCCTTCACCTATACAGCTTGTGGTTCCAAACCTATCTAGTATCAGCTACTAACTGTTGAGCTAACAAGAACCTCTTGTTGTTCGCTTGAACAACTAACCACTAGGTTTTGTGAGGTATAAGATATACAAAATATAAGCAAATTAAAGTACAAAAAAGAGAAGAACACAATATAAGAATCAGCTGAGAAATCCTGGATGTGTTCTTCAGGAATACTGGAATGATTGATCTTCTGAAAGCACTTGATTGAAGCTTGAAGTTGTGAGGATTAATGGTCTGATCTTCCACGAAACTATCTCTCCTTCTTTTCCTTTGATTTATGTTTTCTGTAAGCTTCTCCCTGTCTTTCAAATTCAAACCAGCTTTTATCTACTTCCAGCAACTGAATGAGAGATTTTAGGATCTATGTTCCTGAAAATTTTCATCCTTTCTAACTACAATTCAAAACAGCTCTGAGTATATATCCTTTGGAGTTTATTGTGATAAGATTTCACATCTGAAAGATGCGCAACAACTTAAGCACAACAACAAAGAAAATCCAAATACATAACAGCATTAAGTCTGTTTGGATATTCAGTTTCTGAATAAAACTGAATCAAATAAATAAGTCATTAACCTGATTACCAAACAATCATATAAACCAACACAAACCAATTTAAGACTTGTAAAAGTAATTAAAAAAATATAATAACAAAGATCAAATCCTGCAAGAGAGAATCAAGTTAGGTCTGTGAAAACTGTTAGCAACTCAAGGCATATGTCAAGGCCTTGGAGCTCTGAACATTCTTCACAGTTTTTCCAACTGTAACACCAGAGTTCTTTGATTCACTCCAATTATGATATCTACAATATGTTAGATGTGTAAGAAACATACAACAAGAATATTTGCAACAAATATCTGATCTTAAACATCAGATCGACCCCCTGCAACACAATATTATCAGAACACATTTCATAAGAAAGTAGCTGTCAAGGCTTTGAGGCTTTGATCAATATCTGAATGCCTTCGAGCCTTGAAGACTTAGAGAATCTTTGTATTTCATCAATCTAAATGATGACTTCCCAAAACACACGTAGAAGTCTTGAATCAACAATCTCCCCCTTGATGAAAGACAAAACCCACATCTGTAAATATTCATGCCACTTTTTGTAAGAATTAGATACCAGTACTTGTAAAATCTGAGAAAATAACACATATAGCATAATGTCACATACATAAACAACTGATTCACATAAGCAACTTAAACAACTGATTCACATTAAGCAACTTAAACAACTGATTAACATAACTACCTTAAACAACTGATTCACATTAAGCGGAACAAAATTATCACACATAAACCTTTCTCCTCCTTTTTTACTTTCATCAAATAAAGGTGAAAGAAATGTTGGATCATTACTCAGAAAAAAAACTTATTTTCTTTAAAAACATATCCTACTGAATGTCAAGGCCTTGAGATTAGAAAGAAGAGAAGAGAAAGTAAGACATAAAAGATCAAGGCTTTGGCTTCCATAAGTCTTCACTTCTGCTTTGATGCTTGGCCTTTCTCTGAGCCTTCTCCAACATCTTCTACACTTTCAGCTTCATCTGCAGAATGATGCTCTTCCTGTTCAGCCTCTACTTCAGCAATAACTTCATCAATAATTTCATCCACTTTCTTGTCCTTGACTTGAACAGAATCTCACTCTGTAGCTGCATCAACACCTGTGTCTTCTTCAGCTTCCTCATCATCATTTTGCTCATATAGATCCTTTGATGTGAGCACAACTGGAATAGGCTTCTTCTTCTTCTTCTTCTTCAAGAAATCTCCTAGCCTCTCATCTGAATCAACACTAGTGTCATGACTAGTAGCAGAAGGGATCTTCTCCAAATTCAAACCCTTGATAACAATATCCAACTTGCCATTCATCACACCCATCAAGGCTTTGAACTGATTAAACTCAGAAGATAAGTCAAACAACCTCTGTCTCAGAACTTCAATCTCAACCTGCTGTTCTTCAAACTTATCAACTAATTGAGAATAATCTTCATTAGCTTGTCCCCTTGATGTTGTAGCCCCCTTTGGTTTGATGACAATTTTCTCCTCAAGCTCAGCTTTAGACGACTCTGAATAAAACTTCCTATGTCCCTTTCCTGTCCGAACCACACCAATTATCTGTAAATCAGAGTCATCAATCAACCCAAAACCACCAGTTATCTTCTCCTCTCCTTTCAGAGGTACCTCAAAATGCTCAAAGAAAAGAGGTAGTAGGTTGGCATATGGAAGATGATGGTATCTGGTTCTGGTAGCACATTAGATCATATACTCCATGATCACTGTTAGTAGATCAATCTCAAACCCTTGACATATCAAATACATCTGGATGAGAATCTTATCTGTAACCAACTCTCTTGAGTTTTTTAGAACAACGCTTCTCATCAGAATTGTGAACAAGATTTTAGCTTCACAATTGAGCACAGAGTGTGTCAACTGATTGGGACCACTAGGGATATCATCAATGAAGAACATGGTTTTGGCTTTGTCTAGTCATTCCTTCCTATTAGGATGATGAGCAACATTATACCTCCTAGAAATGCCCAAGACCTTGGCAAAAGCCGTATGGTCTAGCGTTAAATCTATTCCAGCTACCTTTGAGGTTAACATCAACTTATCTTCCCCTTCTTGGACCAAATTACGGTAAAACAACCCAGTTAGCCTAGGATAAGCTTTAGAACTAGGATTTAGAACCCTCCAAACTGCAGATTCTCTTAACTTCCTCATACAGTCAATGTCCAATTTGTCTAATAACTCTTCAGAAATCAAACTAGAGAAAGCAACCTTAGATGATGCATACCCTTGCATCCATACACTTCTAACATCTGATCTAATGAACCAATCAGAAGGTAGTACATTCTTACCTTGATAATCCTTTTTGGTTGCAGCAGCCATTTGTTTAACCCTTGGTTTCTTCTCAGCAGGCTTGTCCTTCTCTGGTTCTTCTTCAGCAGATTTATTTTTCTCACCATCAGCAGACTTCTTTTTGCCTTCCTTAGCAGACTTCCCCTCTTCTTCTCCATATGGATTTTTCTTGTCTACCCCTTTCTTCTTGTTTAACCTAGACTGATCATCACCCTGTACTTCTGTCTCCATCTGTGGATCAACACTTGAACCTACATCCCCTTTCTCTGTTCTGATCTTCTTTGAAGGAGGTGAAGCTTCATGCAAACTTTGTGTCCCTTCTGAATCCGAGTCAGAAATTGTAAACTTCTCCTTCTTGTTGGCCCTCTTCTTAGATCTAGCAGAAGGCTTACCCTGTTGTTGAATCCTGGCTGATTTGCGCTCCATTGTGGAATTAGGGTTTTGAGATAAGATTGAGATTGAGAGAGAGAACATAGAGACGTAGAAGATTGAGAGAGAATGGAGAGAATAGAAAGAAAAGCCTTGACTTTCAGCTTAAGTAGGTTGAGAGAAAGAGTTTAAAAATGACTCTTCTAAAATCCACATGCAAAACATATCTAGAAGATATTTTAGGATATTTCGGAAAATTCTCTGAGTAATTCAAACATTATAAAATTATCTAAAAAGATAATATATAATATTTGTTGATCCAATTTTTTAAATAAGTAAACTACACTGATATTTCAAGGCCTTAGAGAAATATCTCAAGGCCTTGATATTTTCTGTAGACTTAGAAATTTCAAAGCTTTGAACTATCCTTTCAAGGCTTTGGATAGTATAATCTCAAGGCTTTGAGATTTCAACAAATATCCACAAGTAAGCACTAATAATCCCCCTAAACCAATGCATCCTTGTTCAAGCCTTAGGGATGCAAACCTATCATCTGGCAAAGGTTTAGTGAAAATATCAACAATCTGCATAGAAGTAGAAATGAAAGATAGAACAACATCACCTTTTTAAGCATGATCTCTAAGGAAATGATGCCTTACATCTATATGCTTGGTTCTTGAATGCTGTACTCGATTTTTAGAGATTGAAATGGCACTTGTATTGTCACAATTAATAGACACATTTCTGAATTCATAGCCAAGATCTCTAAGCTGTTGAGCAATCCACAATACTTGAGACAAAAAAGCTCCAGCTGCAATATACTCAGCTTCTGCAGTTGATAATGCTACAGAATTTTGCTTCTTGGAATGCCAACTAATTAGTGAATAACTAAGAAACTGGCAACATCCATAAGTACTCTTCCTATCCACTTTATATCCTGCAAAATCTGCATCTGAATATCCACTCAACATAAAGTTAGATCGCCTTGGATACCAAAGCCCCAAGTCGTTGGTTCCATTCAAATATCTAAAAATCGTCTTAACAGCAGTTAAATGACTTTCCTTAGGATCTGCCTGAAATCGTGCACATATGAAAACACTAAACATAATATCAGGTCTACTAGCAGTTAAGTATAGAAGGGATCCAATCATACCTCTATACTCCTTTTGATTTACACTCTTACCATTTGAATCCTTGTCTAATGATAGTGATGAATTCATAGGAGTTTTGAGTGCCTTGGACTGTGTCATATTGTACTTGTTCAAAAAGTCCTTGGTATATTTTTCTTGATGTACAAAGATTCCTTTCAAACTCCCTGCACATTAGACTAGAGAACTATTTTGAAAGAGCATCATTAGTAGCACCAAAAAGGATATCATCTACATAATTCTGAACTACTAACAAGTCAGTTTCATGATGTTTAATGAAAAGAGTTTATCAACTAGACCTCTCTTTAAATTATTGTCAAGTAAAAATTTTGAGAGTCTATCATACCAAGCCCTTGGAGCTTGTTCTAAGCCATAAAGAGCTTTGTCTAATTTGTAAACAAGATCCGAGAAATTTTCATCTTCAAAACCAGGAGGTTGAGCTACAAAAACATCTTCTTGTAAATAACCATTTGGAAAATCACATTTGACATCCATTTGATAAAGCTTTATGTGTTTGTGAGATGCAAATGCAAGAAGTATTCAAATAGCTTCTAACCTGACAACAGGAGCAAATGTATCCTCATAATCTATACCTTCTTCTTGATTGTGTCCTTGTGCCACAAGTCTGGCTTTGTTTCTTACCACTTTGCCATTCTCATCAAGCTTATTTCTGAACACCCATCTGGTTCCAATAACTGATTGCTCTTTTGTTCTAGGAACCAGATTCCATACCTTGTTTCTTTCAAATTCATTCAACTCACTTTGCATTGCAATGATCCAATCTGCATCTTCCAGTGCTTCTTTTTCATTCTTAGAATCAATAAATGATATAAAGGCACTAAAAGCACATAAGTTCTTCAACTGTCCTCTTGTCTGAGTTCCAGTATTTGGACCAGATATGATATTGTCTGCTGGATGGTCTGCAAGATACTTAAACTTCTTCCTTGATGTCCAGGAATATGTTCCTTCAAGACTTTGAGTTCTTGAAGCAGTTGAAGCAGCATCATAGAAAGTTTCAGTTTTAGTCTCAAGGCTTTGAGATTTTGGCTCTGCAGGAGGTTCAAGGCCTTGAGATTCTGCTGACTGATTATGTACTTCACTTTTGCCTTTGTCTTCTTTCACAATGTCATCATCAGCCTCATGCTTGTTCAAATTAAGAACTGAAAAACTTTCACTCAAATAATCCTTAGTACTTTCATCAAATAACATATGAATACTCTCTTCCACAATATTGGTTTTTCTATTGTAAACTCTATAAGCTTTGCTAGTTTGAGAATATCCAAGAAATACACCTTCATCACTTCTAGCATCAAACTTATCAAGATTGTCTTTACCATTATTATGCACAAAACAAATACAACCAAAAGATTTGAAATAAGAGACACTAGGCTTCATTCCTTTAAACAGTTCATATGGAGTGTTTTTCAAAATAGGCCTAATCAAACATCTATTATGCACATAATTGGCAGTATTAACAGCTTCTGCCCACAAATAATTTGGCAAATTACTTTCAAGTAGCATGGTTCTTGACATATCTTCAAGTGTTCTATTTTTCCTCTCAACTACTCCATTTTACTGAGGAGTTCTAGGTGCAGAGAAGTTGTGTGATATGCCATGCTTTGCACAAAATAAATCAAAGTCAAGCTGATCAAATTTCCTATCATGATCACTTCTAATAGATGCAACAGGCAAGTTTTTCATAGTTTGAAGCTCTTTGCACAGTCTAGAAAATTCAGATAAAGCTTCAATTTTGTCTCTAATAAACATAACCCATGTAAATCTAGAATAATCATCCACTAAAACAAGCATATACCTCTTACCTTTAGGAGTTTGAACTCTCATAGGACCACACAAGTCCATATGCATAAGTTCTAAGGGTGTAGAAGTAGTTACAAAATTCTTTGACTTGAATGAGCTTCTTGTTTGTTTACCTTGTACACATGCCTTGCAAATCTCATCATCTGAGAATTTTTGTGATGGTAATCCTCTCACCAGGTCCTTTGAGATGAGTTTATTCAAGGTGTGTATGCTAATATGCCCAAGCTTTCTATGCCAGAGCTTTGAATCTTCCTTCAAGGCCTTGAGGCACTTTAACTTATCTCCTGCAATACTGTTAGTACTCATAGCATATAGATTGTATGATCTAGGAGCAGTGAGTATGCAATCTCCAGATTTTTCATCTAGCACAACACATTTCTCCTTGTCAAATACAACTTTATAACCTTTATCACATAAATGAGAAATACTAAGCAAATTATATTTAAGTCCATCCACAAGATAAACATCAGAGATAGAGTTGGTAGATGTTGGGTTTTGACGTAGGTAACGCAGCGGAATAACAAAAATTTAATCCTACTCAAAGCCCACCAAGGATCACAGGAAGAGACATCATAACATGATTAGGGACATAGAAGATGTGTACCTTTTGATTTGTGAGATCACAAGAAGAATGATGTCCTCGTCTCTACGGTTGATCCACGTCTAGAGGTGAGATCTAGATTCTTCCTTCAAACAAGTGCTAGCTTGAACCCGGAGGAAGAGGGAAGAAGATCAAAGCAACAAAGGCACAAGGGAGGGGCGGCCTCCTCTTTTCCGTCGGGTAGAGGGGGCGGACGGGGGCTAGGGTTTCGGCCCTAGCTCTTTGTCTTGCTCTCTCTTTTTCTCTCTCCCACTCTTTGTGTTATGTCTAATAATAACTCACGTGGGAAGGAAGCTAGAGCCTCTTATATATATACTCCAACAACTCCTTGTTGTTTCCACATTAGAGTTTTCTTGTTCTAGTAGGACTAGAACTATTCCCTTCCTTGCAAATTAGTCCTACTAAGTTTGCAAGGTGTTGCACAATGATCCTTCTTATTAATTAATCTATATTAATTAATCCCAAATCTAGCTCTACTCTATTTGACGTGTGACCCCATAGGTTTCTATATAGTTGGTAGTAACTATTACTAACATGGAGCGGTGTCTAGCAACACATCCATGCCACCCTAACCCATAGAAATAGTCAGTGATCCCGACAAACCTTTGTGCCCAATATATCATATTGCATTATCCCTTTGTCTCCATATCCGGATTGGACACGAGACATAAATAGTCACACTCGTATATCCAATCCATAGTTCCTCGATCCTTGGAATATGCTTATGCTTGCAGATAACATTAATATCTCTATATTAATTTATCTGAGTTCAGCCAGACATTCAATAAGTCTCATCCCTCGAGTGGCCGTGGATATTTACCCCCATTATGTGGGAGGGACAAATCCTATCTACATCACTACGATCTCTAAGCTTGCTTCCTATCACGCCCGATAGCCACCTTTATGATTACCCAGTTACGGTGTAACGTTTGATAACATCAAAGCGCAATATTTCACAACTAGAGTATCTAGTGACTTCAAGTCCAAGGATTGCAATAATATTAGCACCACGAAAAGCGATTGTGACTTCACATAATCTAATGTATTCTTTTCGTCGTGGGTCAATCCAGTATGCCATTACTCCTAATGCATACCCATGTGTTAGACTTGATATCCCCATATCAATCTACCCACATACTAGTCTATATTTGATTGTCCTATTAATCAATATAATGGACTAGGGATATTTAAGATAAATAACACATTTTATCTAAGGACTTCATTATATTAAATATCGCCATAAATAATAAATGAATATTCTAGCCAAAACATTTGTTCATACTAAATCTACGATTGCCTCTAGGGCATCTATTCCAACAGTCTCCCACTTGCACTAGAGCCAATCTGGCGCATCTCGTATGCCTATAGATCTGGCGTGCCCTTCATGCTTTCGCTGCGCAAGAGGTTTCGTGAGCGGATCTGACACGTTGTCATCCGTCGGAATCTTGCACATCTTCACATCTCCTCGATCGATCATATCACGAATAAGATGGAATCTCCTAAGTACATGCTTTGACTTTTGGTGCGATCTTGGTTCCTTTGCTTGTGCAATTGCCCCAGAGTTGTCACAGTACAACTCTATGGGATCCACTACGCTAGGGACCACACCGAGCTCAGCGATAAACTTCTTTATCCATACTGCCTCTTTCGTTGCTTCCGCAGCAGCAATGTACTCAGCTTCTGTTGTAGAATCAGCAACTGTGCCTTGCTTGGAACTCTTCCAGCTTACAGCTCCTCCAATTAGGCAAAACACGTATCCAGACTGCGATCTGTAATCATCCTTGTCAGTTTGGAAGCTTGCGTCAGTGTAACCCTTTACACTTAGCTCTTCCATTCCTCCAAATATCAAGAATACATCCTTAGTTCTTCTCAAGTACTTTAGGATGTTCTTGACAGCAATCCAGTGACTCTCACCCGGATTGGACTGATATCTGCTCACCATACTCAACGCGTATGATACGTCTGGTCTAGTACACAGCATGGCGTACATGATGGATCCTATGGCCGAAGCATAGGGTATCCTGCTCATGCGGTCCTTCTCCATCTCATTGGAGGGACAGTCATTCTTGGAAAGAGTGACTCCATGTGACATGGGCAAGAATCCCTTCTTGGAATCTTGCATGTTGAACCTCTTCAACACCTTGTCAATGTATGTACTCTGACTTAGGCCAAGCAACCTTTTAGATCTATCTCTATAGATCTTTATACCAAGTATATAGGCTGTGTCTCCTAAGTCTTTCATCGCAAAGCACTTTCCTAGCCAATCTTTAACAGATTGCAAAGTAGGAATATCATTGACAATGATTAGTATGTCATCCACATACAAGACCAGAAATACTATAGAGCTCCCACTAACCTTCTTGTAAACACAAGGCTCATCTTCGTTCTTGATGAAGCCAAACTCTTTGACTGCGTCATCAAAACGTCGATTCCAGCTCCTAGAAGCTTTCTTTAATCCATAAATGGACCTTTGCAGCTTACAGACTTTATTGGCATTCTCTGGATCCCCAAAACCCTCTGGTTGTGTCATGTACACATCCTCAAGGAGGTTCCCATAAAGGAACGCTGTTTTGACATCCATTTGCCAAATCTCATAGTCGTAGTATGCTGCAATAGCAAGTAAGATTCGAATGGATTTAGTCATGGCGACTGGTGAAAAGGTCTCATCATAGTCAATACCATGAATTTGTCTATAACCTTTGGCCACCAATCGGCTTTTATAAGCAACTAACTTGCCTTCCATGTCGGTCTTCTTCTTGAAGACCCACTTGCACCCTATGGGTCGAGCCCCTTCGGGTGTTCCACCAAATCCATACTTTGTTGGTGTACATGGAATCCATTTCGGATCTCATGGCTTTTAGCCACTTCTTAGAGTCTGGGCCACTCATGGCTTCTCCATAGTTTGCAGGCTCATCATCCATGAGTGGTACTTCATCGGGCTCAGTCACGAGAAGTCCATACCTCTCTGGCTCATGACGCACTCTTCCTGATCTACGGAGTTCCTGTGTAACCTGAACAGGCTCTTCCACAACGTCTTGTGGTTCCTGTTCATGTTCCATTATCGGTTCAATGGCTTGTGGTTCTTGAATTTCTTCAAGTTCTACAACCCTCCCACTTGCTTCTTTAGAGACTAACTCTCTTTATAGAAACACGCCGGTCCGAGCAACGAACACTTTGTTCTCGGTAGGGTTATAGAAGTAATATCCTTTAGTCTCTTTAGGATATCCCACAAACTTACACTTATCCGCTTTAGGCCCGAGCTTGTCTGTTTGTAAACGCTTTACATAGACGTCGCAGCCCCAAATCTTCATAAACGACACTATGGGACGCCTCCCAGTCCATATCTCATATGGCGTCTTCATGACCGATTTGGATGGAACACGGTTAATGGTAAAAGCTGCCGTCATTAGAGCATGCCCCCAAAAGGATATCGGAAGATTTGTTTGAGACATCATAGATCGCACCATATCTAATAGGGTGCGATTTCTCCTCTCAGATACACCATTCCATTGTGGTGTTCCGGGTGGAGTGAGCTGGGATACTATCCCACACTCTCTAAGATACTCATCAAACTCTTGGCTTAAGTATTCTCCTCCACGATCCGATCGTAGAGCTTTAATACTCTTGCCAAGTTGCTTCTCTACTTCACTCTTGAATTATTTGAGAAATTCAAAGGATTCTGATTTGGCCTTCATAAGGTATACAAATCCATATCTACCGAAATCATCAGTAAATGTGATGAAGTAGGTATAAACACCTCTGGCAGGCGTGGGGAATGGTCCGCATACTTCTGTATGTATGAGTGCCAATAACTCACTAGTCCGCTCGCCTTTCTTATTGAAAGGGGACTTTGTCATTTTTCCTAATAAACAAGATTCACATGTCTCATATGATTCCAAATCAAATGAGTCTAGGAGTCCATCCTTATGGAGTCTAGATATGCGTTTCTCATTTATATGGCCTAAACGACAGTGCCATAGATATGTAGGATTTAAATCATTAGTTTTAATCCTTTTAGTATTTATGTTATAGATTGGATTATTTAGATCAAGGATATACAATCCATTAGACAAATGCGCACTACAATAGTGCATACTATCAAAATAAATGGAGCAACACTTGTCCTTTATTGAAATAGAAAAACCTTTCTCGTCCAAACAAGAAACGGAAATGATGTTTCTGCTCATAGCAGGCACATAAAAGCAATTGTCTAATTCTAAAATAAGTCCTGAAGGCAAAGATAGCTCATAAACGCCTATAGCTAATGCAGCAACCTTTGCCCCATTCCCGACGCGCAAGTCTATCTCCCCTTTTCGCAATCTTCTACTTCTTTTCAAATCCTGCACATTACGACAAATGTGAGAACCACATCCGGTATCTAATACCCAGGATGATGAAATAGAGAGATTGACGTCTATAACATAAATACCTGGTGGTGGTGGAATCACTATTCCAAGCTTCTTATCCTCCAGATATTTAGGGCAATTCCTCCTCCAGTGACCCGGCTGGCTGCACTAGTGACATTCACCTTTAGCCACGCCTCCACTAGGCTTCAGGGCATCCTTGGATTTCGCAACTTTCTTGCGTTTTCCTTTTGAAGTAGATACAACTGACTTGCCCTTCTTCTTGTGTACCATCATTATGGCCTTGCCCTTGCCTTTATTGATGCTTTGCTCAGCTGTCTTTAGCATGTTCAATAGGTCTGGCAAAGACTTGTTGATCTCATTCATATTATAGTTCATAATGAACTGATTATAACTGTCAGGCAAAGATTGCAAGACGAGATCAGTCGCCAAGTCCTGGCCGAGTGGGAACCCCAGTCTCTCAAGGTTCTCTATGTACCCGATCGTTCGGAGTACATGAGGGCCTACTGGATTCCCTTCTGCAAGACTTCTTTTGAACAATGCTTTAGACACTTCATAGCGCTCAATGCAGGAAAGAAGGGTAATTTCCTATGCTTCAAGGCAGATCAAACCCTACGAGGAGAACTATGCCACTCACGACTTGGAGTTGGCAGAAGTAGTCTTCGCCTTGAAGATATGGAGGCATCACTTGTATGGAGCTGTTTACAGGGTTGTACACGGATCACAGCAGTCTTAAGTACATCTTCACATAGAAGGAGTTTAATAATCGACAGCGGAGATGGCTAGAGATTATCAAGGATTACGATCTACGTATCCAGTACCACGAAGGAAGGGCTAACGTCGTAGCTGACGCATTAAGCCCGAAGTCGAGCCATACCATTAATGCCATGATAATTATGCCAGACGGGTTATGTCACGAGTTCAGCAAACTCGAAATCGAAGTAGTGGATCAAGGATAAGTGAAGAACCTGCTTGGAGTATGAAAGCTGTACCAGACTTCCTCGAGGAGATAAGGAGTAACCAAGAGGGAGATGTGAAGCTCGAACGAATCAAGAAAAAAATAGCCGAAGGACATGCCAGAGAATTTCATATTCATGAGGATTGGAGCATTCGTTGCAAGGGAAGGTGGTGTGTTCCACAGAGATGTGCAAACCAAGGAGAAGCTCATGCGTGAAGCGCACAACACACCCTACTCAGTACACCCAAGAGGCAAAAAACTCTACAAAGACTTGAAGAAGACATTCTGGTGGCCTAACATGAAAAGGGAAGTAGCAGAATTCGTGGCTAAATGTTTGACTTGTCAGAAGGTGAAGTTCGAACACAATAGGATGGGAGGCCTAGTTCAACCTTTGGACGTGCCAGTTTGGAAGTGGGATTCCATTTATATGGATTTTACAACCGCCTTGCCTCAACCTTCGAACGTGCCAGTTTGGAAGTGGGATTCCATTCATATGGATTTTGTAACCACCTTGCCTACGTCGAAAAATGGACTCAATCAAATTTGGGTGGTAGTAGACAGATTGACCAAGACAGCGAGGTTCATTCCGATGAAGGACACATGGAACATGGAGCAAAGGGAAGACGCGTATGTGAAGAACATCGTGAGGTATCATGGAGTTCCAAGGTTAATAATTTCTGACAGGGACCCTAATTTCCTCTCTCATTTTTGGAAGGCCTTACAAGAAGCATTGGGAACCCGATTGAGATTCAGTACAACTTTTCATCCAGCTACGGATGGACAGACGGAAAGAACAATTCAGACGCTGGAAGACATGCTTAGAGCTTGTGCTATGGACTTCCAAGGATCATGGGTTGACATGCTTCCACTGATAGAGTTCTCGTATAACAACAGCTACCACGCCAGTATTGGCATGGCACCGCACGAGGCTTTATATGGAAGGAAGTGTCGGACGCCCTTTTGCTGGAGTGACATCATTGAGACTGTAGTAATTGGCCCACAAGTTATCGAGGAGATGACAGATCAAGTACTTCTCATCCAGCAGAGAATGAAAGCAGCTCAGGACAGACAGAAGTCCTATGCAGACCAAAAGAGGAGGCTATTGGAATTTCAAGTAGGACAGAAGGCATTTCTCAAGGTTTCTCCCACAAAAGGTGTAGCAAGATCCAATCAGAAGGGGAAGCTGAGTCCAAAGTTTATTGGACCATACGATATTCTAGAGAGAATTGGCGAAGTTGCCTACCGACTAGACTTACCGCCCAACTTGGGTTGAGTGCATAATGTCTGTCATGTTTCGCAACTGAAGAAGTATGTGCCTGACGCATCGCATGTATAGGACCCCAAACAAGTCGAGTTAGATCCATCATTGACCTATGAGGAGCATCCTGTCAAGATTTTAGATACCAAGAAGAGGGACACGCGAAACAAGAGCATTAAGCTGGTAAAGGTCCTATGGACAAACCATCAGAAAGAAGAGGCTACTTGGCAAGTTGAGGATGAGATGCGAAAGAAATACCCACTCCTTTTTGACGAGGTAAATTTAATTCATGGGACGTCACTCTCCTAAAGGGGAGAGGATGTAACCCTTTAAATTTTCATACCATAGCCAGTTATACAATTAACTTGAGTATTAACACGATTGCATATCATGCTAGAGTGCATACCACATTACATCATACTTTGTAGAAAATAAAACATGGCTAAGTATTTGGTTTAATATTCGAGGACGAAGCTCTCTCTAAGGGGGGAAGGATGTAATACCCCGAGTTTACGCTAGGGGTAAAATAGTAATTTGTCACGAGATGATCGGTTACGGATTTTAATTATTAGAAATTACTTGGTAAATATTTAGATTTATAATTTAGTTGGGATACTGGTGTTACTATTTGTATTATAAGTTAATTTACTTCTAATTAGTTTATATAAAATAACTTTCAATTATACACCTAAATAAAACATTAAAATCTTATAATTGGTACTACCAAACTATCCTAACATTTTATACCTATTCCTAGTACAACAAAAGCATCCAATTACTTACACCTACATGGGAGTGCACCCAAAACATCTTATAACTTTTCCCTAAGTTACCTATTGGTCATTGGACTTGACCCTAGACCAAGACTTGACCTAACTAGGAGGACCTAACCTATAATTCACAATAATTTAACCATCTCTTCTTCCTCTGTACTAGAAAACAAAAACACAAAACCACCAACACATCACCAACACCACGACGGAAACTACACCACCATCACCTCCGACCACCTCTCTCACCCTCGGCCTCCGTTCTCTCTCACTCCCCTCCCCTTCTTCTCCGGCGAAAAGGAAGCAGCAGCAGTAGTGGCATAACACCACCACCGCTGCCTTCCCCCGAACAGCACAAACGCCGCCACCACCATATGTTCTAACTCTCTCTGTCTTCAATATCGAACTCTCTCCCTCTCCCTTCTCTCTCTCTCTCTCTCTGATTGACCGAAGCAGGAGTAGAACCAGCGGTGTCGAGAAACCACCGCTATCCAAACCCGGCGGCAACCGACGGGGAACGGCGAAGACGCATCCACCTCCCTCTCGTCCTCTTCCGGCGACATACCCAACTTCCTAGAGGTCCGACCGAGGTCAGAGGACCCCAATTCCGGTGACCCATCCACCGGAGTGCCATGATTTCCGGCGAGAAGCTCGACCCGAACACAAACCCAGCTCTCTATCATTCGGTATCCGATTTTGATACTTTTTACATGAATCGCTTGCTCTTGACTTGAATTTGAGATTTATATCATTGAAATCGTATGGGAAACAAAGAATAATCAGATTCATGGATTGGGTTGTTGATTTTGAAGAAGATGATGACAGGAGGCAGTTTTGGTCTTAAAGATAAACTTTAGGGAATGAAGTGTCAAAAAATAAACTTAAGAGGGAGCCCACTGTCTTTTACCTAAATTGTCTTACTTATATAATTACATTTTATTAACTTGTTTATATTTATATTTGAGGTTAACTAACTAACTATTTCAAATAAATTGATGAAAATAAATATGTTGATAATGAAAGTAAGTTAATATAGGTACTTATTATATGTGAAAAATAATACGAATCTAGTTACTAAATACCACTTTGGTTTAATTCAATAAATAATGAGTTTCAATTAATCATAGAAATGGGTATTTGTATAAAATAAAATAATTAATTTACTATTAAAACAAAATAGGTTGGTTGGATGTGTATTGATTAGGACGTATCAATTTGTAGGCGACGAGTCATAAACAAGGGACTACATCTAGGCATGACGGCTATTTCAGGCTATTTGACGTTTCGATTTGAGGTAATTTAATATGCCTAGCGTTGCGTGCCTTTCTGTCTTTCGTGTTTTCGCGTGCGTTATTTGTGAAATAATATCATACATGCTTCATTTGTATTCTTTACTTGATTCTGAAAAATTCTACTTTTAAAGTATCGTAGTGAAAAGGGGTAAATCCAAAATAAGAATTTGAAAGAAGAACATCTAAACTATATCGCGAAATGAGAAAGTAATGTTCAAACACGACTACCATAGTAGGCCTGGATTACCTAGTTCACGAGCCACGATTATCAAAATGAGCACACCGCTCACATATTGTTCAAATTCAAATATTTTTCATATAACAAATGTTGTGAAATTGTGCCACAGTGGCTTTACTTGGAGCTCCCGATTTATATCTTGTAACATTGTACGAAACAAAAGTCGTAATGACGTAAAGTGGAACCTGTTGTGCGTGGGTTTGTGTTATATCCCTGATACGATACTTTTCAGACAGATTGTGATTGAGATTGTGATTGGTTATTATATGGTTATGTGGCGGTGTGATGCGAACCTCCTGTGATTGAGATATGGTTGTGCTTCTGCACATTATGAGATAGTGGATGTGGATTGGATATGGTCACGCCCCGTACCAACTAGTTAGTAAAATGAACTCCTGGACTCGATTATATTGTCATTGAGAAAAGAGAATACTATCATCTTGATATATAAAGTGATAAGTTGTGGAAATATTGCAAAGTACTATTTGACTGTGATTCTCCAATATGGTCCACGTCTTTGGACTCGAAATATTAAATTTGAAATTTGTCTAAGAAAACATCAAAAATGTTATTCCAACATATATCTGATATTTAGTATTTATCAGCGAACTCTTTATTCCTGACATGCCTCATAATATGTTTACTTGCTATGGGTGTTAGCTTACTCAGCCGTTTGCTGATCATTTTCTGTAAAAACTGCGTCGTCTCTTTCCATTTTAAAACCGCAGGTCGTAGCTAAAGGTGGGGGAAGTTCACGACACTGTCTGCTAGGATATTATGCTGCGCGAGAATTCATCTAGTAATTCCCATTGTAAATTATTGTATTTGTATCTTTTAGACAATGTCAATGGGTTATTTATGAATGTATAATAATTATATTTGGATATTCGATGGTTGTACTAACTGTGGACCGACGATCCTTATCCGTTCCCAATGGGGTTCATCACCTCGGGCCGAGACATCTCTCCAAACGTGCGGCCCGGCCGGGCGTGTGATTTGGGGGGTGTTTCACGACCACTGGAGACACCCGGAGAGTGGTTTCCTTAATAGTAGCCACATAAAAATCATCGCAACCCAGATAAGGAGCCTTGTACCAAAGTTCATTGGGAAGCTCCTGCACTTCAACGGCCTCCTTGTTTGACTTCTTTGGGGCCATTTCTGTGGGCATAAAGCAGGAGATTACAAATCAATGACATACAAGAGGAAAGAAAAAAGTGGGAGAAGAGTATCCGCAAAATTTGACTTGGAAATTTCAAAAGTTATAAACACTCACCGTGTTGACGATTGAGAGCTTGAATCGCTTGAGAGAAGGTGTCGACGATCTGATCAAGAACTTGGTCGAAGGTTTCTCCTTCAATTTGAGGATTCTCTCTCTGATGCATACGAACTTGGAAGCAGCAACAACGGAAATATTATAATTGAAGGAAACTAAAGGTTTAAATAGCCTTCAGATCGAAGAGTCACGATTGCTGACCTTTGTGTTGGGTTTTGACGTAGGTAACGCAGCGGAATAACAAAAATCTATCCCTACTCAAAGCCCACCAAGGATCAGAGGAAGAGACATCATAACATGATGAGAGACATAGAAGATGTGTACCTTTGTGATTTGGTAGATCACACGAAGAATATTGTCCTCGTCTCTACGCTTGATCCACGTCTAGAGGTGAGATCTAGATTCTTCCTTCTCCTAGTGCTAGCTTGGACCGGAGGAAGAGGGAAGAACGAATCACGCAACAAGGAACAAGAGAGTATCGGCCTCCTCTCTTGTGGCCGACGAGTAGGGGGAGGCTAAAGGGGGCTTCGGTCTCCTTTAGATTGTCCCTTGCTCTCTTGCTTTCTCTCCCAGTCACTTATGTTATGAGAATGAACATTAAGTGGGAAAGAAGCTAGAGCCTCCTTAATATAGACCAACAACACTTGTTAGTTTTCATAAAGGCCCATCCTAGTTCTACATGAACTTGGATTAGTCCCTTCCTTGCAAATTAGTCCTACTAAGTTTGCAAGGTGTTGCAAAGTGATCCTTATATTTAATTAATCAAATTAATTAATCCCAAATCTAGTTCAACTCTTTTCACGTGTGACCCCATAGGTTTCTACCTAGTTGGTAGTAACTCATTACTAACAGGGAGCGATGTCTAGCAACACATCCATGCAACCCAACTAATAGAAATAGTCAGTGATCCCAACAAACCTTTGTGCCCAATATCTCATATTGTATTATCCCTTTGTCTCTATATCCGGATTGGGCAGGAGACATAACAGTCACACTGGTATATCCAATCCATAGTTTATGGATCCTGGGAATATGCTTATGCAAGCAGATAACATCAATATTGCCATATTGATTTATTTGAGTCTGGCCAGACATTCAATAAGCGCCAACCCTCGAGTCGCCATGGATATTTGCTCCCATTATGTGGGAGGGAAAAATCCTCTCTACATCACTACGATCTCTAAGCTTGCTTCCTATCACACCCGATGGCTACCTTTATAGTTGCCCGGTTAAGGCACAACGTTGGATAACATCAAAGCACAATATTTCACAACTAGAGTATCTAGTAACTTCAAGTCTAAGGATTACAATATTATTAGCACTACGAGAAGCGATTGTGAATTTGACATAATCTAATGTATCCTTCTCTTTGTGGGTCTATCCAGTATGCCATTAATCCTAATGCATACCCATGGGTTAGACTTGATATCTCAATATCAATCTACACACATACTAGTCTATATTTGATCGTCCTATTAATAAATATAATGGACTAGGGACATTTAAGATAAACAACACATTGTATCTAAGGACTTCATTATATTAAATATCGCAATAATTAATAAATGAATATTCTATCCATTACATCATTCATTCCAAGTATAGATTGCCTCTTGGGAACCTATTCCATCAGTCTCCCACTTGCACTAAAGCCAATCTGGTGCATCTCCTATGCCTATAGATCTAGTGTGCCCATCATGCTTACGCTGCGCGAGTGGCTTTGTGAGCGGATCTGAAATATTGTCATCCGTTGGAATCTTGTACATCTTCACATCTCCTCGATCGATCATATCACGAATAAGATGGAATCTCCTAAGTACATGCTTTGATTTCTGGTGTGATCTTGGTTCCTTGGCTTGTGCGATTGCCCCGGAGTTGTCACAATACATCTCTATGGGATCCACGATGCTAGGGAACACACCGAGCTTAGTGATAAACTTCTTTATCCAAACTGCCTCCTTTGCTGCTTTCGCAGCAACAATGTACTCAGCTTCAGTTGTAGAATCAACAACTGTCCCTAGCTTGGAACTTTTCCTGCTTACAGCTCCTCCATTCAGGCAAAACACATATCCAGACTGCGATCTGTAATCATCCTTGTCGGTTTGGAAGCTTGCATCAGTTTAACCAATTACACTCAACTCTTCCTTTCCTCCAAATACCAAGAACGCATCCTTAGTTATTCTCAAGTACTTTAGGATGTTCTTGACAGCAATCCAGTGACTCTCTCCCGGATTGGATTGATATCTGCTTACCATACTCAACGTGTATGATACGTCTGGTATAGTACACAACATAGCATACATGATAGACCCTATGGCTGAAGCATCGGGTATTCTACTCATGCGGTCCTTCTCAATCTCATTGGAAGGACAATCATTCTTAGAAAGAGTGACTCCATGTGACATGGGCAAGAATCCCTTCTTGGAATCTTGCATGTTGAACCTCTTCAACTCCTTGTCTATATATGTACTTTTACTTAGTCCTAGCAGCCTTCAAGATCTATCCCTATAGATCTTTATACCAAGAATGTAGGCTGCATCTTCCAAGTCTTTCATTGCAAAACGCTTTCATAGCCAATCTTTAATAGATTGCAAAGTAGGAATGTCGTTTCCAATGAGTAGTATGTCATCCACATACAAGACCAGAAACACTACAGAGCTCCCACTAACCTTCTTGTAAACACAAGGCTCATCTTCGTTCTTGATGAAAACAAACTCCTTGACCGCTTCATCAAAACGTCAATTCCAACTCCTATAAGCTTTCTTTAATCCATAAATGGATCTTTTCAGTTTACAGACTTTATTGGCATTCTCCGGATCCTCAAAACCCACAGGTTGTGTCATGTACACATCCTCGAGAAGATTCCCACAAAGGAATGTTGTTTTGACATCCATTTGCCAAATCTCGTAGTCGTAGTATGCTGCAATGGCAAGTAGGATTCGAATGTATTTAGTCATGGCGACTGGTGAAAAGGTCTCATCATAGTAAATACCATGAATCTTTCTATACCCTTTAGCTACCAATCGCCCCTTGTAGGCAACTACCTTGCCATCCATGTCGGTCTTCTTCCCTAAGACCCATTTGCACCCTATAGGCCGAGCCCCTTCAGGTGGTTCCACCAAAGTCCATACTTTGTTGGTGTACATGGAATCCATTTCGGATCTCATGGCTTCTAGCCACTTCTTGGAGTCTGGGCTTTTCACGGCCTCTCCGTAGGTTGTAGGCTCATCATACATGAGCGGTATGTCATCCGGCCCAGTCACGAGAAGTATGTACCTCTCTGGATCATGACGTACCCTTCCTGACCTACGGAGTTCCTGTGTTACCTTAATAGTTTCTTCCACAACTACTTGCATCTCCTGTTCATGTTCCATTATCGGTTCAGTGTTTTGTGGTTTTCGAATTTCTTCGAGCTCTACGTTCCTCCCACTTGATTCTTTAGAGACTAGCTCTCTTTCTAGAAACACGCCGGTCCGAGCTACAAACACTTTGTTCTCGGTTGGATTGTAGAAATAATATCCTTTCGTTTCCTTCGGGATATCCCACAAACTTACACTTATCCGCTTTGGGCCCAAATTTGTCTGATTGTAAACGTTTTACATAGACGTCGAAGCTCCAAATAATCATAAACGACACTATGGGAAGCTTGCCATTCCATATCTCATATGGTGTCTTCACCACTGATTTGGTTGGAACACGGTTAATGGTAAAAGCTGCCGTCAATAGAGCATGTCCCCAAAATGATATTGGAAGATCAGTTTGACACATCATAGATCGCACCATATCCAGTAGTGTGTGATTCCTCCTCTCGGATACACCATTCCATTGTGGTGTTCCGGGTGGAGTGAGTTGGGATACTATCTCACACTCTCTAAGATATTCGTCAAATTCTTGGCTCAAGTATTCTCCTCCACGATCCGATCGCAAAGCTTTGATACTTATACCAAGTTGCTTCTCTACTTCATTCTTAAATTCCTTGAATAATTCAAAAGATTCGGATTTAGCCTTCATAAGGTAAACAAATCCATATTAACTAAAATCATCAGTGAATGTAATGAAGTAGGTGTAACCACCTCTGGAAGGCGTGGGAAACGGCCCACACACATCGGTATGTATGAGTGCCAATTACTCACTAGTCCTCTCACCTTTCTTATTGAAAGGGGACTTTGTCCTTTTCCCCAATAAACAAGATTCACATGTCTCATATTATTCCAAATAAAATGAGTCTAGAAGTCCATCCTTGTGGAGTCTAGATATGCGTTTCTCGTTTATATGGCCTAAACGACAATGCCATATATATGTAGGATTTAAATCATTTATTTTAATCCTTTTAGTATTTATGTTATAGATGGAATTATTTAGATCAAGGATATACAATCCATTAGACAAATTCGCACTACAATAGTGCATACTATAAAAATAAATGGAGCAACACTTGTCCTTTATTGAAATAGAAAAACCCTTCTCGTCCAAACAAGAAACGGAAATAATGTTTCTGCTCATAGCAGGCACATAATAGCAATTTTCTAATTGTAAAATAAGTCCAGAAGGCAAAGATAGTTCATAAACACCTATAGCTAATGCAGCAACTCTTGCTCCATTCCCAACGCACATATCTATCTCTCCTTTAGCCAATCTTCTACGTCTTTTCAAATCATGCACATTTCGAAAAATGTGAGATGCACATACAGTATCCAATACCCAATATGAAGAAATAGATAGATTGACGTATATAACAAAAATACCTGATGGTTGTGGAATCACTATTCCAAGCATTTTATCCTCCAGATACTTGGGACAATTCCTCCTCCAGTGACCCGACTGGCTACAGTAGTGACAATCACCTTTAGCCACGCCCCCACTAGGCTTAAGATCTCCCTTGGATTTTGCAACTTTCTTGCGCTTTCCTTTGGAATTAGAGGCAACTCCCTTGCCCTTCTTCTTATTAACCATCAATATGGCTTTGCCCTTGTCTTTGTTGAGGGCTCTGTTCGGCTGCCTTTAGCATGTTTAGCAAGTCTGGCAGAGGCTTACTGATCTCGTTCATGTTATAGTTCATGATGAACTGGTTATAACTGTCAGGCAACGGTTGCAAGACTAGATCAGTTGCCAAATATTGGCCCAGTGGGAACCCAGTCTCGCTAGATTATCTATATACCCGATCATTCAGAGTACGTGAGGCCCGACTGGATTCCCTTCGGCAAGACTGCTCTTAAAAAAAGGCAAGACACCTCATACCGTTCATGCCTTGCCAGTTCCTGAAAAAAATGTTTCAAGTGTATGATCATATCATAGGCTTCCATATTCTCGTGTTGCTTCTGAAGCTCAGGAGTCATGGTGCACAGTATGAGGCAAGTCACGTCATTTGAATCATCTATATGTTTCTGACGCGCCCTTACGTCCGCAAGAACAGACTCATCAGTGGGTGGGTCTGGAATACGATTGTTCAAGACATACAACTTCTTTTCTTGCTTAAGAACAATTCTTAAGTTTCTATACCAATCAAGGAAGTTTGTTTCGGACAGTTTATCCTTCTCAAGGACAGATTGCAGCGATGAAGTCGATGCGTGATTGTTTGCCATTTGGAATTCTACAAAACGAGAAATATGCAAGTTTAGTATTTTGAACGTTTTAACTATATTTAACAACGGCTAGAGTATCAAATATAACTCCCACTATTTTTCTCGGATTAATAGCCCTCTCTATTAATGCGGAAAATATCTTATATATTTTCTAGTGAGTCCAAGATCCATATTTCACCTTTTCTTGAGCTTGCTTTGGCAAGTCATCCAAGAATTGGTTATTTAGGTATGAACCATTCCAATTGCATCCCATGAAACTCTTGGTCTAATTAGGTGAATAACCCATTATTCTTTATTCTTTAGATAACTCCTAATTGTCATGCATCTAGGCTCATCAATCCAATTGATTTCGCCTAGTTGCGTCCAACCTCTTGCTTCAATAGTCAAACATTACTTGCTTGTGTCGCCGCAACACACCAAGATGAATTAAATCGCTTTGATTTGGCAAGCCCGAATTTAATAGACCTTGATCATGAAGGGTGTTTGGGCAAGAGAAGGCAAAACGCAATATTCTACTTGAGGGATTTAATTCTCATTAATTGTTTGGTTGATCCCATCAACATGATCTACTTATTTGGATTGGGCAATCCACAATAAAAGATCAAATTTGTTTATTATTATCTTGTTAACGTTTTGCATGCATCATTCATACATCAAAAATAAATAACAAGACATAAATAATAAACATCCACAAAAAGAAAAATAACATGGCATGGATATGGCCCCTAGACTAAGATATTATCAAGCCACTGATAATATCTATTTGCCCTAGAGTGACAAGCTCATCTCCATGTGCTCCACAATAGTCGCGCGCCTAGGGAAGGGTGTCTTCTTCGTCTTTTGGCTTCTTTGGTTCTCCGGTCTTCTTCTCCATGTTCTTGGCTATCATCTAAATATTTCTAATTCTAGCCTAACATCTAGAATAAATAAATAAATAAATCCTCACATGTTGAGGAGAAAAACGACTCACAGGCCGTAAAACCTAATTAATTATTACATTAAATTGATCAGCTCGCAGGCCGTAAACCAAACCAAAAAAACTATAAACATCCACAACCTAGGCCATATCCATGCACCATGCAACAAAGCACATAATACAATTCAAACCAATTTTAACGCGTTTTTTCAATTTTTAGTTGTTTTGGACATACTAGGGTCAAAACGGTCCAAGAGATTTACCAAAAGAATGGCCAAAATCAACCAAGGAACCGCCGCACTAGGCCCGAGTCGGCCGGCCCCTAGCC
Organism: Linanthus parryae; assembly: GCA_023055425.1. Lineage (NCBI taxonomy): Eukaryota > Viridiplantae > Streptophyta > Magnoliopsida > Ericales > Polemoniaceae > Linanthus > Linanthus parryae. The sequence goes on from JALGPY010000001.1 coordinate 76,924,833, forward strand.
CACACGGCTAGGCCGTGCGCTACGGAGCGCCTGCCCCCTTGGGCCGTGCGTTTTTGGGCGTCAAGGAGAGGTGGGCGGTCCCCTTTGGGGCCACTCCTCCTCATGTAATTGTTTCCAAAATAATTCCTTCCTTGTTGGGTTGTTTCCAACACACCCTTTGCCTTGATGCCCAAGTTTAATTGTTTCCATACTTGAAAAACCCGTTTTCCAAGCATGTGCCCAAACCCTAGTTCTTGATCCGAAAATTCCACACATCTTATGTGATGAAACTCACTAATTTACACATCCGAAGCTAAATTAGATCTTGTTTATTGCATCTACTATGCCAATTAATTTCGGTTTCGCGTAATATGAGATAAAACGGTGTAAAGCTGAAATCGCAACAAATAAAATCATGTTGTGCACTACGACCTGTGGCTCTGATACCACTGTTGGGTTTTGACGTAGGTAACGCAGCGGAATAATAATATTTATCCCTACTAAAAGCCCACCAAGGATCACAGGAAGAGACATCATAACATGATGAGAGACATAGAAGATGTGTACCTTTGTGATTTGGGAGATCACACGAAGAATATTGTCCTCGTCTCTACAGTTGATCCACGTCTAGAGGTAAGATCTAGATTCTTCCTTCTCCTAGTGCTAGCTTGGACCGGAGAAGAGGGAAGAACGAATCACGCAACAAGGAACAAGAGAGGATCGGCCTCCTCTCTTGTGGCTGACGGGTAGGGGCGGCTAAAGGGGGCTTCGACCTCCTTTGGCTTGTCCCTTGCTCTCTTGCTTTCTCTCCTACTCACGTATGTTATGAGAATGAACATTAAGTGGGAAGGAAGCTAGAGCCTCCTTTATATAGACCAACAACACTTGTTAGTTTTCATAAAGGCCCATCCTAGTTCTACATGAACTTGGATTAGTCCCTTCCTTGCAAATTAGTCCTACTAAGTTTGCAAGGTGTTGCAAAGTGATCCTTCTATTTAATTAATCATATTAATTAATCATAAATCTAGTTCAACTCTTTTCACGTGTGACCCTATAGGTTTCTACTTAGTTGGTAGTAACTCATTACTAACATGGAGCGGTGTCTAGCAACACATCCATGCAACCCAACTAATAGAAATAGTATGTGATCCCGACAAACCTTTGTGCCCAATATCTCATATTTTATTATCCCTTTGTCTCTATATCCGGATTGGGCACGAGACATAACAGTCACACTCGTATATCCAATCCTTAGTTTCTGGATCCTGGGAATATGCTTATGCAAGCAGATGACATCAATATTGCCATATTGATTTATTTGAGTTTGGACAGACATTCAATAAGCGCCATCCGTTGAGTCGCCATGGATATTTGCTCCCATGCTACATTAATACGATCTCTAAGCTTGCTTCCTATCACACCCGATGGATACTATTATAGTTGCCCGGTTAAGGCACAACGTTGGATAACATCAAAGCATAATATTTCACAACTAGAGTATATAGTAACTTCAAGTCTAAGGAAAACAATATTATTAGCACTACGAGAAGCGATTGTGACTTTGACATAATCTAATGTATCCTTCTCGTTGTGGGTCTATCCAGTATGCCATTACTCCGAATGCATACCCATGTGTTAGACTTGATATCTCCATATCAATCTACACACATACTAGTCTATATTTGATCGTCCTATTAATTAATATAATGTACTAGGGACATTTAAGATAAACAACACATTGTATCTAAGGACTTTATTATATTAAATATCGCAATAATTAATAAATGAACATTCTAGCCATTACATCATTCATTCCAAGTATAGATTGCCCCTTGGGCACCTATTCCAACAGTCTCCCACTTGCACTAAAGCCAATCTGGTGCATCTCCTATGCCCTAGTGTGCCCATCATGCTTACGTTGCGCGAGTGGCTTTGTGAGCGGATCTGAAAGATTGTCATCCGTTGGAATCTTGTACATCTACACATATCCTTGATCGATCATATCACAAATAAGATGGAATCTCCTAAGTACATGCTTTGATTTCTGGTGTGATCTTGGTTCCTTGGCTTGTGCGATTGCCCCAGAGTTGTCACAATACAACTCCATGGGATTCACGATGCTAGGGAACACACCGAGCTCAGTGATAAACTTCTTTATCCAAACTGCCTGCTTTGCTGCTTTCGCAGCAGCAATGTACTCAGCTTCAGTTGTAGAATCAGCAACTGTCCCTAGCTTGGAACTTTTCCAGCTTACAGCTCCTCCATTCAGGCAAAACACATATCCAGACTGCGATATGTAATCATCCTTGTCGGTTTGGAAGCTTGCGTCAGTGTAACTAGTTGCACTCAACTCTTCCTTTCCTCCTATTACCAAGAGCGCATCCTTAGTTCTTCTCAAGTACTTTAGGTTGTTCTTGACAGCAATCCAGTGACTCTCTCCCGGATTGGATTGATATCTGCTTACCATACTCAACGTGTATGATACGTCTAGTCTATTACACAACATGGTGTACATGATAGACCCTATGGCTGAAGCATAGGGTATTCTACTCATGCGGTCCTTCTCAATCTCATTGGAAGGACAATCATTCTTAGAAAGAGTGACTCCATGTGACATGGGCAAGAAACCCTTCTTGGAATCTTGCATGTTGAACCTCTTCAAGACCTTGTCTATATATGTACTTTGACTTAGTCCTAGCAGCCTTCAAGATCTATCCCTATAGATCTTTATACCAAGTATGTAGGTGGCATCTTCCAAGTCTTTCATTGCAAAACGCTTTCCTAGCCAATCTTTAATAGATTGCAAAGTAGGAATGTCGTTTCCAATGAGTAGTATGTCATCCACATACAAGACCAGAAACACAACAGAGCTCCCACTAACCTTCTTGTAAACACAAGGCTCATCTTCGTTCTTGATGAAACCAAACTCTTTGACTGCGTCATCAAAACTTCGATTCCAACTCCTATAAGCTTGCTTTAATCCATAAATGTATATTTGCAGTTTACAGACTTTATTGGCATTCTCCGGATCCTCAAAACCCACAGGTTGTGTCATGTACACATCCTCGAGAAGATTCCCGTAAAGGAATGCTGTTTTGACATCCATTTGCCAAATCTCGTAGTCGTAGTATGCTGCAATGGCAAGTAGGATTCGAATGGATTTAGGCATGGCGACTGGTGAAAAGGTCTCATCATAGTCAATACCATGAATCTGTCTATACCCTTTAGCTACCAATCGCCCCTTGTAGGCAACTACCTTTCCATCCATGCCGGTCTTCTTCCCAAAGACCCATTTTCACCCTATGGTCGAGCCCCTTCAGGTGGTTCCACCAAATTCTATACTTTGTTGGTGTACATGGAATCCATTTCGGATCTCATGGCTTCTAGCCACTTCTTGGAGTTTGGGCTTTTCACGGCTTCTCCGTAGGTTGTAGGCTCATCATACATGAGCGGTATGTCATCGGGCCCAGTCACGAGAAGTCCGTACCTCTCTGGCTCATGACGTACCCTTCCTGACCTACGGAGTTCCTGTGTTAACTGAACAGGTTCTTCTACAACTACTTCCAGGTCCTGTTCATGTTCCATTATCGGTTCAGTTTTTTTTGGTTGTCGAATTTCTTCGAGCTCTACGTTCCTCCCACTTGCTTCTTTAGAGACTAGCTCTCTTTCTAGAAACACGCCGGTCCGAGCTACAAACACTTTGTTCTCGGTTGGATTGTAGAAATAATATCCTTTCGTTTCCTTATTAGGATATCCCACAAACTTACACTTATCCGCTTTGGGCCCAAGCTTGTCTGATTGTAAACGTTTTACATAGACGTCGAAGCTCCAAATCTTCATAAACGACACTATGGGACGCTTCCCAGTCCATATCTCATATGGTGTCTTCACGACTGATTTGGTTTGAATACGGTTAATGGTAAAAGCTGCAGTCAATAGAGCATGTCCCCAAAATGATATTGGAAGATCAGTTTGACACATCATAGATCGCACCATATCCAATAGTGTGTGATTCCTCCTCTCGGATACACCATTCCATTTATGTGTTCCGGGTGGAGTGAGTTGGGATACTATCCCACACTCTCTAAGATACTCGTCAAATTCTTGGCTCAAGTATTCTCCTCCACGATCCGATCGCAAAGCTTTGATACTTTTACCAAGTTGCTTCTCTACTTCATTCTTAAATTCCTTGAATAATTCAAAAGATTCAGATTTTGCCTTCATAAGGTAAACAAATCCATATTTACTAAAATCATCAGTGAATGTAATGAAGTAGGTGTAACCACCTCTGGCAGGCGTGGGAAACGGCCCACACACATCGGTATGTATGAGTGTCAATAACTCACTAGTCCTCTCACCTTTCTTATTGAAAGGGGACTTTGTCATTTTCCCCAATAAACAAGATTCACATGTCTCATATGATTCCAAATAAAATGAGTCTAAAGTCCATCCTTGTGGAGCCCAGATATGCATTTCTCGTTTATATGGCCTAAACGATAATGCCATATATATCTAGTATTTAAATCATTTATTTTAATCCTTTTAGTATTTATGTTATAGATGGAATTATTTAGATCAAGGATATACAATCCATTAGACAAATGCGCACTACAATAGTGCATACTATCAAAATAAATGGAGCAACACTTGTCCTTTATTGAAATAGAAAAACCCTTCTCGTCCAAACAAGAAACGGAAGTAATGTTTTTGCTCATAGCAGGCACATAATAGCAATTGTCTAATTCTAAAATAAGTCCAGAAGGTAAAGATAGTTCATAAACGCCTATAGCTAATGCAGCAACTCTTGCTCCATTCCCAATGCACATATCTATCTCTCCTTTAGCCAATCTTCTACGTCTTTTCAAATCCTGCACATTTCAAAAAATGTGAGATCCACATCCAGTATCCAATACCCAAGATGAAGAAATAGATAGATTGACGTATATAACAAAAAATACCTGGTGGTTGTGGAATAACTATTCCAAGCATTTTATCCTCCAGATACTTGGGACAATTCCTCCTCCAGTGACCCGGCTGGCTACAGTAGTGACAATCTGACGCGAATTCTTTACGCGCTTAAACGCAAGTATACGGTCAAGTAGTATTAGGTGTATTTTTAGACTCTGAGTATCGAACCCAAGGGAAATTACGACTACTAGCTAACTAGAAATTAACTTTACGATATCTAAGTAACAAGTAAAAATGGTGTTTGATTTTGTAATGTTATTGCCCACGAACAAGCGACGTAAATTAAATAACAAATAACTAAATATTTTTGTAGGATTTTCACTTTAAACGACGATAAACAGTGATTTGATTACGATTAATGAGAGAGAACTAGGTAATTGATGATCCCTAGGGTTGTTAACGATTTCCGGAATTATGCATGAAACACTCTACTCACGTTCTAGTTATATCGGGTAATGCTCATCACGATCTTCTCTCGATCTCACGTGAATTTGTGCAAATGATAGCTTTCGGGTCCTCTCCGTCCACCTCCGTCTATTACTACAATCTAATTGATTTGTTAGGCTCGTTCACCGGGTCCTGTCGGTCCACCGAATTCACTAAGTTCTAACAACAATCAATCGAAACTACCCTCACACGATTAATCAAGTTTCTATCTCCTCCCGGTCTCAAGAAACTACAAGATCACCTAACTATTCTTTAACACGTCTCAAAGAATTAACTTTCGTGCAATCCTATCAACAAGTAGCGTCCTACGGGTGATCAAGCCAAGAACACTAATAAATAAAGAACAAGAATAGTTTGGATAACAAGAACGTTCATAGAATTTAAGCAAAAGCATGCTTCAAGTCCAAAATCCGGAAAATCATCCAACAAACCCTAGTTTCTCATCAATAACCTAGCTTAAGATGTTTATCTAGAAATAATAGTGTTTAACATAAACAAAATAATGAAGTTCATGAAGAATAGAAGAAGAAAAGATGATCAAACGCTAGAATCTTCAATGTTGATGATCTTCCAAGCTCCAAGCTTTGTCTCCCGTCTTCTCTAGCTCCCAAGACTCCAAAGATGCGTGAATGTATCGTTCTTAGGTCGTCTCCTTTGTTTTTTACCAGATGGGCACGCTTTTTAATGAAATCTAGCCGAAATTGCACTTCAGCCCCTCTACTTTGTAATTCCCGGACATAATTATTTGCTGATCTTGCGCGGGCTGTATCTCCCTCATACGGACTCGTCTTCGGGCCTACCATATATCGTTGGAAAGCTACGGATGTCTACTTTCCAATGCCTCAAGCCTTTCTCCAAAATTCTTTGTATATATTCCTGGGAATCGAAAGAGTGCAGGCTGGTCCTGTGTGACTTTTCCAACTTTTCTTCGTTTGTGCGTCTCCTTTTCTCCTCTTCATCTAGCTCCATTCCAAGCATATCCAAGCATCTCAAAAGCTCCATTGCACCTATTTTACCTGATATGCACAACACTAAACAACCCGGAAGATCACATGCAAGAAAAAAAATATATACATCATACGAAAACCGCCCAGATTACGAAATAAAGCTCAATAACTCACGTATGCTCAAAACAACTCGGATTTGGTCAATTTCTCACATAAATATACCGAAACGCTCACAAAACGGTCATGGATCATAAACAATATAACTCCTAATGTGGAGTTATCAAACACCCCCACACTAACCTATTGCGCGTCCCGGGCAATCCAATCAAAGTACAACCAAAATCCGGCCACAATCCAACCCAAAATATCTCCAATGAAACACAACCCCACAAATGATACGAATCGATAATTGCATACTTACTAGAAACACTGTTGCATACAAATCCTAACTAGCCGACTCAATAACGACACAAGACTCGACAATGCAACAATATGATGCAAATGCAAACTACGACTCGATGCTACACAAACACATATATACAAAACACACTTTTTATCTTTTTGGTTGAGATCGGGCAATCTCCATTGGCTTAAATCGATTATCATGAAGTGCTGAGAATTCTAGGAACAAAGCATGAGTTGAAACTAAACTCGACAACGAGACTCTCCCCTAGTTAGTATAGAAAGCCTAACTTTACTAAGTACAAGAGTACACTACCTCTTCGCGTGTGCCACGAAATAAGAGACTACGCTAGGCAAAGCCACATCCAAGGTCCGAGCTCCTAATCCGCTAACGGTTTTCACATGATGAGGCTTAGGGACATATAGATAATCTCGTCGAAATCAAGTCCTAAGCGTCACATTCTCACATCCAATCCCACATCTCACACACCCTCACCACGATGATAGGAAAAACCCAAAGCTCACCACCTCCAGCCCTCAATTCCCTCAAACCCCGGTACACTAGTGATCTCCGTGGCCATCGTCGTTCGTCGTGCATGAAACGTGAACCGTCGTCGTCAAAGTAGCTCCACCACTCGTTTCAATTCAATTCCAACTCAAAGTTTATTTCATCTCTCCTTTTTCTTTTTCTCTCTTTTTTTTCATTTTTCATTTTTTTTTTCTTTTCTTTTTTTCTGTTTTTTTTTTCCACAATTCTCTCCAAATACCAACAAAATCCAACAATAATACCCGAGTGGTCTTCAAATAATAATCAAGTACGCTAGGAGAAGGAAACATGTAAATCGATGAATGAATATCATAAACAAAAATCATCTTCTCCTAACTCAATCAAAGTCCATATCAAGTCGAAGCCGCGAAATCAACGAAGTACATGTGTGGGAGCTGAGTCGTCGCAAGCTGACACTCAATGTCCGAAGTCAAAAGTCGACACCCCCACACTCAAATGTCACCATATCCCCTCTCAAGTAGTCCCGAAGATGAATGTATCTCGTGCCTAATCCAACCGATCCTCCTACACCAAAGTAATCAAATTCGGTACCTAGCACGATCCACCAATTAAGTTCTCCCAACCCAATTTCGTGCGTATTAGATTGACGCACTCACGGATCTCCACAACTGTGTCCATGATGTAGTGGCATGGAACACCGCCACACCGAAGTGTGCAAGCCTACTCACTCACCCTCGCATCCCCTCGTAGATAATCAATGAAGTGCAAGCGAGATGTAGAACTCAACGAACTGTATAATCACTCCCTCATCGAACCCCCTCAACTACACAACCCCCTCGTGACGCACTAAGGTGGTGATTCTAATCAATTTGTGATGAAGGCCAAGAATCGTCACCCTAGGTCCGAAGGCTAGCAAGAATCCAAGGTTCAAATTGGGGGCGTCTAATGGTCCTACAAGGTGAGTTCTAAAAGCAGTGAGTGCTCTAATCCACGCCCTCGCACAGCTGTTTCGTGTGCCACTACGAGGCGGGTTGGCGACTACCTAAGACGTACACATGGATGTTCGGCTTGTTTAGCTCACACCTAGCTCAGCTCTTGTGAGAAAATAGGCACACACTTTGACTTTTGAAAATCACGCAAGTGTTAAAAATAGGTAGGCACTCCCGTAAAGAAAGTCTCTCTATACCTACTAGGGGGGACTCACGTCGTCACTCTCGGTCGCAAATCGTGCTCTACGCCTAAAATCCTCACACCTCGCGATTCGTCAAATTTTAGCCTCTTTTGATTGCCCTTTTCTCAAAATTTTCTCTTTTTAAATTTTTTTTTCATTTTTTTTTTTTTATTTTTTCATATAAATCCTACACTACATGCAAGCCGACACGAACGAAACTACAAAAAACAGTCGATAGGGTAGGTAGACTCAAATAAGAAAACGTGCAATATTAAACACAAGCACAAACAAGTATATACACGACTAACAAATCACAATACGATATACTATCGCAAAAACGACACGGACCACATAATTAGACACAATACGACACGACCAAACTATATACAGACATGGCGATGCAAACACTGACTGGCTAGTCAAGACTAAAACTCCCCCCACACTAGATTACGCCGTTGTCCTCAACGACTTTAGAATTGAAACCGAGGACTCAGCATTTCTAATGTGGGCGGTGGATCTACTCGGACTCGGAACCCTGATCCTCAGACCCCTCGTCTGCCGAACCAGGCTCCTCGTCTGCCGAACCGGCCTCATCGAAATCGCTCGACTCGTACCACAAGTGCTCACTGTCAGGGTTAGGGTCTAGGTCCACATTTCTCTTATGAGCCAACTGAGCTACCCACTTCCCTAGAGTCTCTACGGAGGCTCCTAACTTCTTTCGGCTGCTTCGGTCATGAGCAAACCGCCTCTCATTCTCCGCCTTAGACTCTAACATCATCTTAGGCATGCTCTTTAAAAGTGTGTCGGTGCTCGAAGACTCACCTACCTTTTCCTTACCCTTCCTATACCTAGACGCCCTAGAGGGTTGAAAATACTTCGACCACTCGCGCTTAGTGGGTTGCAAGATGTCCAACTCCCCTACGTCTACCCCGGCGTCGCTAGCCAATTTGGTCAACAAACATGTGTGACCCGGGGCCATCCTATTTCCCTCCGATTTGCATGCCATGATGTTTAGCCAAATCATGCGAGGAATGTCAACCCGCTGACCTAACCAAACACACATAAACATGAAACAATGGCGGAAAGTGAAGCGGGGGTTCGGTGTGATGCCTAAGACCCAATTCTCAAGCATCTCACAAACCCACCTAGCACGAGGGAGTAGGCACTTCTTCTTCACCGTCCACATTGTCACCTCGGCCTTCGACTTATCCCAAGGATCCGCCACCTCACCCGGAAAGCAAAAGGCATTGACCATAGGTACTACATTGGGCCGCCTAAGCATGTCGTGTAGAGCACAAGGGGTATTGGGGTCCAACTCTGTAAACTGAAGGGCCTTGCTAATGATCTCCGGCGTTAACCGCACCCAAGTTCTCCGACAATACACCATCCTATCGTCCTTGCTCTCCCCCTCGTCCCCGAACCGGAGATTAACGTAAATCTCCCTCGCAACTTGAGAACTAGACGGTTCACACAACTCAAACCACTTATGTAACCGCTCACGTTCATGAATGGCTATTAGTTCAGTAGGAATGAGTTTAGCTTCGTCTATGGGGTAGGGTTTCTCGTCCGCACCTCTTAGCTTAAGGTATCGGTCGCGAAACGACGCAACGTGAGCTTGAAAACTCACGAACCGATACGTGCAATACTTAGTTGGCGACACATTCGCATTGGCTATCTTTAGCCGTTTGTCCGACCTACCCTTTCTCAAACGGGGCTTAGGGGGCATTGGTTTGTTGAGTATGCGGTGTGGCGCAGATTCCGACACCACATACTCGGGCTCTTCGGGCGGTACGATAGGTGGGTCCTCGACTACCATTTCATCTACGTTAGATGGCCCTACTTTCCTAACGGGGTAAAAGATAGGGTCGTCAAACGTGGCGGCTTTACGTTTCGACATTATACTCAAATAATGCAAATTCAACAACTAGCAATTCACAAATTCAACTTAACAATTCAACTCAACAACTCCTTTTAAAAAAGCAATTCAACAACTAAAGCGAAGAAAGCACGTAATTAAAAGAGAGAGATTAGGAGTACCGAAAGAAGAATATTTCAGAAAATTCCGGGAATAGACCGAGTTGATCGCCGAAATTTTTCGTCAGATTTTTCCAATTGAATGGTGCTCGTAGCTTCTTCTCGTTGTCCCCATCACTTCTTCCTTCTTCGCCGAAAGTTGAATTGAACCCCTTCCTCTTCAATATGAATTTCTTTCGAAGAACCCTAGGTGGGTGTTCTTTCCCAATTCTGAATTTAATCCTTCAATTCCTCTCAACCCCGATGTAGTGGTGTTGGAGGTGTGTGTATGTCGCCTGAAAACAACCACAAACTCCGGTGAATCTGAGGGTTGTTGGTCGCGGTGGTGGCTTTGTGGTGAGATAGCCGTCGGGTGGGAGAGAGGGTGGGCTGCTGGGGTCGCTGTGGTCGCCGGAGTGAAGAGAATCTGCCGGATTGAGAGACGGCGTGAAGTTGCGACGGCCAAACCACAACAGCTCGCGGGAGAAAGAGATGGCGGTGGTTTGTGGTGAGAAAGTCGTCGGGTGGTGGAGGCATCCGCTGGTGCTGAAGTCCCCGGAGTGAGAGAGGGATTCTGCCGGAGAGACGACCGCGAAGCACTCAATTCCAGAGGTTGGAAGAAATCGCTGGAGATTTTGTACGGGGTTGAGGGTTTGTGGATGTGTTGGAGGATGGACGAAGAAGAAGATCTGCTGGTTGCCCGATGAAACAAAAAACTTGGCACGAATTTCCTTTTTTCACCCTCAAAAACCATCGAATTGCCCTCTTTACCCCTATTCGTGCGAACAAATAAGTGTTCGCACGAACACTGTTCGCGTGAGCAAAAATTCTTGTTCCTAAAATCTGACTCCAGCTTCAATTTTTTTTTAATCCGCTTCGTTTTCTTTATCTTCGAGGTTCCTTAGCTTTGAATTCCATGTCCCCATTTTTGTTCTTGAGCCAATTTTTCGTGACACGCTTCCCAACATCCTCGTGAATCTCGTCGATCATGTCTTTCTCGTTCAAATTCTGCCTTTCTCTTACGTCCGAACTCCGATGCGCGCATTTCCATGCGAGTCTATGCACATGAAGAAGGGGAATCCGAATCGCGTAATAACATGTAATCCTGCGGAGACTCAATTCAAATGTCAAATTCTCGCTCTCTCACCCCTCAGATAACAAAACGGAATTAAAAACGCACACAACAGTATTGAAAACACAGTCTCTACACTAATGCATAAAATACGTTGGGTTGCCTCCCGAAAAGCGCTTTGTAATTTACGGTCGACGGACCGACCCAGTTACCTTAATACGATCACGGCTCGTCGAAGTAGATAACATCCACTATGGCCGGAATTGGCGCGGATTCCAAGTATGGCTTGACTCTGCTTCCATTGACGCGGAAACACTCCTTGGTATGTGGATCTTCTAACTCAACCGCACCCCAAGGATAGATTTGGTGGATCCGGAACGGCCCGGACCATCTCGAACGAAGCTTTCCCGGAAAAAGCTTCATGCGTGAGTTAAATAACAAAACCATTTGTCCCACACGAAGTTCCTTCGGTTTGAGACGACTGTCGTGCCATCTCTTCGTCTTTTCCTTATAAATCCGGGAACTATCATAGGCCTGTAATATCCATTCCTCAAGTTCAAGAAGCTTCATCTTCCTTGCTTGCCCTGCTAACTCGGGATCCATGTTCAACCGCTTGATCGCCCAATAAACCTTGTGCTCTAGCTCAACGGGAAGATGACATGCCTTACCGAAGACAAGCTGGAACGGTGACATGTTCAATGGTGTCTTCCATGCTGTTCGGCTTGCCCATAATGCATCATCTAATTTCACCGCCCAATCCTTGCGTCCGGTGTTGACGGTTTTCTGAAGAATCCCCTTAATCTCCCTATTTGAAACTTCCGCTTGCCCATTGGTTTGGGGGTGATAAGGTAGGGAAACCTTATGGATAGACACCCCGTACGTCTTCAAGACTCTGGAAAACACTCGGTTTATGAAGTGTGAACCTTCATCGCTCACCATTGCCCTTGGTGTGCCAAACCGAGTAAATATATGTTTCTTCAGAAACTTCTCGACCGTCGCTGCATCATTCTTGGGGCACGCAATTGCCTCAACCCATTTCGTCACGTAATCCACAGCCAGCAAGATGTACAAATTCCCATAAGAAGGAGGGAACGGTCCCATGAAGTCTATGCCCCAAACATCGAAGGGCTCCACCTCAAGCCATTCAGACATTGGCATCTCATCTCGCTTGGAGATGTTACCCGTTCTTTGGAAGCTATCACACCCTGCAACCCAATCATGACAATCCTTAAATATAGTAGGCCAAAAGAAACCGGATTGTAGTACCTTCATGGCCGTGCGAGGACCGCTAGAATGGCCTCCACTAGGCGCTGCATGACATTGCTTGATCACATCATAGATCTCATGGGTAGGCACACACTTCCGAATGATGATGTCGGCTCCCATCTTGAATAGATATGGATCCTCCCAAAAGTATTGCTTGACCACATACAAGAACCGCTTCTTCTGCCGCACTGTCCATTCTTCCGGAATCTTCCCATTGGTGAGATAGTTAGCAATTGCCCAATACCAAGGCTCAGTATCCCCCAAATACATCAAGCTCTCGTCAGGGAAGTTCTCTTGAATTGGCACCTTCTCTACCACTCCATTCTCAAGTCTTGAGAGGTGGTCTGCTACCACATTCTCAACACCCTTCTTGTCGCAGATCACAACATCAAATTCCTGCATCAAAAGAACCCACCGCAAAAATCTTGGCTTGGCATCCTTCTTATCAAGAAGGTACTTCAGCGCCGAATGATCTGTAAAGACAATCACTTTCGGTCCCACAAGATAAGGCCAGAATTTTTCAAGAGAAAAAATCACAGCTAGAAGCTCCTTCTCAGTAGTGCCATAATTTAGTTGAGCCTCATTATGAACTCTACTAACATAGTAAATAACATGGCATACCTTTTGCTTGCGCTGCCCCAACACTGCTCCAATGGCAAAATCACTGGCATCGCACATGAGCTCAAATGGCAAACTCCAATCCGGAGTTGTGATGATAGGAGCTGAAGTGAGTTGTTCCTTCAAAAAGTCGAAGGCCTTCTTGCATGCTTCATCAAACACAAACGGGACATCTTTCCCTAGCAATTCACACAAGGGCTTGCAGATCTTTGAGAAGTCCTTGATAAACCTGCGATAGAAACCTGCATGTCCCAAAAAGCTCCTGACCCCCTTCACTGAAGTCGGATAAGGGAGCTGCTTGATTGTCTCTACCTTCGCTTGATCAACCTCTAAACCTCTGCGTGAAATCTTGTGACCAAGAACTATCCCCTCTGTGACCATGAAGTGGCACTTCTCCCAATTCAGCACGAGATTAGTGTCTTCACAACGAACCAAGACACGGCCGAGATGATGTAGACAGTCCTCAAAACTGTCACCAAATAAGGAGAAGTCGTCCATGAAAACCTCTAAATGCTTCTCAATCATGTCCAAGAAGATGGCCATCATACACCGCTGGAAATTAGCCGGTGCATTACATAATCCAAATTGCATGCGGCGGAACGCAAATGTGCCATAGGGACATGTAAAGGTAGTCTTCTCCTGGTCTTCTGGAGAAATGGCTATCTGATTGTAGCCTGAATATCCATCCAAGAAGCAGTAGTACTCGTGATGAGCCAAACGATCAAGCATCTGATCAATAAACGGCAACAGAAAGTGATCCTTGAGCGTGGCTTCATTCAGATTCCTGTAATCAATGCACACACGCCATCCAGTAACTGTCCGTTGAGCAATCTGCTCATGCTTGTCGTTCTCTACCACAGTCATTCCTCCTTTCTTAGGCACACACTGGACCGGGCTAGTCCAAGTGCTGTCTGAGATCGGAAAAATAATACCAGCCTCTAGCCACTTCATGACCTCTTTTCTTACCACTTCTTTCATATGCGGATTCAGTCTCCGCTGTGCTTGGATCACTGGCTTCTTTCCTTCTTCTACCCGGATCTTGTGCTGGCAATACACGGGGTTGATCCCCTTTATATCTGCGATAGTCCATCCAATTGCTCCCTTATGCTTCCTTAGCACATCCAAAAGCTGCTACTCATGTGCCTGAGATAAAACAGAAGAACCAATTACGGGAAATGTGTTGTCAACACCAAGAAAAGCATACCTGAGATGGCTAGGCAATGGCTTCAACTCAAGCAAGGGTGGTGACTTGAGTGAAGGAACAAGAGCTAACTTCTGCTCCCCTTACTCATATAAATCCAGCTTGGTCCAGCTGCTCATGTGACACAAATCCATGGTGGGGCTCGGATCTTCATCCTTGTATATTCCATCAATTTCCCCCACATCAATTCAGCTTCCTCATCTCCCATGTCATTATAAAAAATCTCTACACTAAAGCAATCTTCATAATTGTAGCATGAAGGCATTTTCATTGCCTTGAACACATCGAAGACTACTTTCTCATCATTGATTTGCATAGACAACTTTCCACTCTTCACATGAATAATAGCCTCTCCAGTAGCAAGGAAGGGCCTGCCAATAATGAGAGGTACTTCGCCAACCTCAATGTCTAGGATGACTAAATCTGCAGGAAAGATAAGAGTACCAACTTTGACCAAAATGTCTTCAATCACCCCATATGCTCTACGGATCGACCGGTCATCCATTTGCAAAGTAACTCGGGTGGGACGAGGCTCCCCCACACCTAGCTTCCTGAATACGGACAAGGGCATCAAATTTATGCTTGCCCCCAAATCGCACAATGCAGTCATAGTGAGAGAATCACCAAGAGTAACTGATATCACAAAGCTCCTAGGGTCTTTCTTCTTCTTAGGCAATCCATTCCTGACGCATTCAGAAGTCTCAGCAGTCAAATTCACCTGTGCAAAATCACTCATGCGTCTCTTTCCTGAAAGAATATCCTTGAGAAACTTGGCATATGTAGGCATTTTAGAGATAGCCTCTACAAAAGGAATGTTAATCTCCACCTTCTTGAATATATCAAGAAACCTCTGAAAATCTCTAGAATCATCCCTCTTTCTCGTTCTCAACGGATACGGAACTGCCTTAGAAACAGTAGTATCAATACGTACCTCATCCTTATCTTTCACCGCCTCCTCATCCGTCGCGCCCTTTGATTGGGGGATCACAACATTAGTATCATCATCAAATATCTCATGCTCTTTAGCCTTAGAAGCATCGGCTCTAGCATGAGTAGGATATGGCGGATCTTTCAATGAAACCCCGCTTCGAGTAGTGATTGCATTGATTTGACGAGGATTTTCTTCCGTGTTGGAAGGAAAAGAACCTGGGGCTCTAGATGAGAGCTGAGTAGCAATCTGACCCACCTGTACCTCAAGAGAACGAAGAGAAGTCTTCATAGCCTGTAAATCCGCAGACACAGCAGTAACCTGCATAGACATATTGTTCACATTGGTGGTCATGGTATTCATATTGTCACTCAGTTGTGCCAATGCCTTCGTCAACTCAGAGTGTCTGAACTTGGTGCTGCAACAGCTGCTGGTGGAGCCTGCAAAACCTGTGGCCTATGCTGGAACCCCGGTGCATATGTTGCTCCAGACGGATCCCCATACCTGAAGCCTGGATGATCTCTCGTTCCTGGCCTAAAGTTCCCTTGATTCCAGTTCTGCCTCTGTCCGTGTGCCCCCACACAGTTCAAATCCTCATTTTCCATGTGTGCCATTGCTGCATCATATTCTGGCTCCTCAACACTTGCTACTGTCTTCTTGTCCTTATAAACATGCTAGGCCAAGTCTGACACCATCTTGCTGATCCCATCCTTCCACTCATTATCTTTCGCTTCAGGCAACGCCGATAGTCTTCTAGAATCATAAAACTGCGTATCCTGCTTGGCTAGTTGTTTCATAAGTGCAAATGCTCCCTCTTTGTCAACTGAGTACATGAAATTTCCTCCAGCTTCCCTGTTAACCAACTCCTGGTTATGGCGTTCTAAGCCATGGTAGAAGACCTGCAAAATTTTGTAGTCCCCAAAATCGTGATTTGGGCACTTCCTGATCAAATGCATAAATCTATCCCACGCCTCTACCACGGTCTCATGGGTATGCTGCTGAAAGCCAAGGATATCACCTTGTAACTGAATCACCCGCTGAATTGGGTAAAATTTTGCCATGAATTCATCCACACATTGAGCCCATGTAGTGATTGAATCCAGAGCTCTCGACTCAAGCCACTTCTCAGCTGCACCTTTCAAACAATAGGGAAATAGAATAAGTTTCAATGCCTCTGGAGTCACGTTCTTATACTTCACAGTCTTGATATAAGCATTGAACTTCCCAATGAAATCGTTGGGATCCTCATCCTTGTTCCCATAAAACTGGAACTGATTGGTAACTGTCTGGATCGTAGCTGGCTTGAGATCGAAATGCTCAGCCTGTATGTTGGGCACTACAATTGCCGGATTGTGTCCATACGTGGAAGTCTGGAATTTCTCCACAATAGCCTGCCCAGACTTGTTGTACGGTGTCTGGGCATTGCGATCGTTCAACTGTTTCGACAACTCTTCCATATTCTCATTGAGCTGCGCGTTGGTCAATTGATCACCCATCCTGCTCTGTTTCTGTCTTCTCCTCGAATCTCTGAATAACTGTTTTGGGTCTTCAAGTGGGGGCACAAGTTCTCTAGGGATCCTGGGCATACACTGACGATCTGAAAAGTAAAATCAAATACAAGTGAGAAAACAAATAGCTAATTAAACAAAAAAGTAGAAGAGATATCCTAAATCAATTTCTACTAAACTAATAAACCGTTAAAGTCCCCGAAAACGGCGCCAAAAACTTGAGATGAATTCTTTACGCGCTTAAACGCAAGTATATGGTCTAGTAGTATTAGGAGTATTTTACGACTCCGAGTATCGAACCCAAGGGAAATTACGACTACTAGCTAACTAGAAATTAACTTTACGATATCTAAGTAACAAGTAAAAATGGTGTTTGATTTTGTAACGTTATCGCCCACGAACAAGCGACGTAAATTAAATAACAAATAACTAAATATTTTTGTAGGATTTTCACTTTAAACAACGATAAACTGTGATTTGATTACGATTAATGAGAGAGAACTAGGTAATTGATGATCCCTAGGGTTGTTAACGATTTCTGGAATTATGCATGAAACACTCTACTCACGTTCTAGTTATATCGGGTAATGCTCATCACGATCTTCTCTCGATCTCACGTGAATTTGTGCAAATAATAGCTTTCGGGTCCTCTCGGTCCACCTCCGTCTATTACTACAATCTAATTGATTTGTTAGGCTCATTCACCGGGTCCTTTCGGTCCACCGAATTCACTAAGTTCTAACAACAATCAATCGAAACTACCCTCACACGATTAATTAAGTTTCTATCTCCTCTCGGTCTCAAGAAACTACAAGATCACCTAACTATTCTTTAACACGTCTCAAAGAATTCACTTTCTTGCAATCCTATAAACAAGTAGCGTCCTACGGGTGATCAAGCCAAGAACACTAATAAATAAAGAACAAGAATAGTTTGGATAACAAGAACGTTCATAGAATTTAAGCAAAAGCATGCATCAAGTCCAAAATCCGGAAAATCATGCAAAAAACCCTAGTTTCTCATCGATCACCCAGCTTAAGATGTTTAGCTAGACATAATAGCGTTTAACATAAACAAAATAATGAAGTTCATGAAGAATAGAAGAAGAAAAGATGATCAAACGCTAGAATCTTCAATGTTTATGATCTTCCAAGCTCCAAGCTTTGTCTCCCGTATTCTCTAGCTCCCAAGACTCCAAAGATGCGTGAATGTATCGTTCTTAGGTCGTCTCCTTCGTTTTTTACCAGCTGGGCACGCTTTTTAATGAAATCTATCCGAAATTGCACTTCAGCCCCTCTACTTTGTAATTCCCGGACAGAATTATTTGCTGATCTTGCGCGGGCTGTATCTCCCTCATACGGACTCTTCTTCGGGCCTACCATATATCGTTGGAAATCTACGGATGTCTAATTTCCCATGCCGCAAGCCTTGCTCCAAAATTATTTGTAGATGTTCCTAGGCATCGAAAAGAGTGCAGGCTGGTCCTGTGTAACTTTTCCAACTTTTTTTCGTTTGTGCGTCTCCTTTTCTCCTCTTCATCTAGATCCATTCCAAGCATATCCAAGCATCTCATAAGCTCCATTGAACCTATTTTACCTGAGATGCACAACACTAAACAACCCGGAAGATCACATGTGAGAAACAATATATAAATCATACGAAAACCGCCCGGATTACGAAATAAAGCTCAATAACTCACGTATGCTCAAAACAACTCGGATTTGGTCAATTTCTCACATAAATATACCGAAACGCTCGCAAAACGGTCATGGATCATAATCAATATAACTCCTAATGTGGAGTTATCACAATCACCTTTAGCCACACCCCCACTAGGCTTAAGATCTCCCTTGGATTTTGTAACTTTCTTGCGCTTTCCTTTGGAAGTAGAGGCAACTCCCTTGACCTTATTCTTATTCACCATCAATATGGCTTTTCCCTTGTCTTTGTTGACGCTCTGCTCGGCTTTCTTTAGCATGTTTAGCAAGTCTGGCAGAGGCTTACTGATCTCATTCATGTTATAGTTCATGATGAACTGGTTATAACTGTCAGGCAACGGTTGCAAGACTAGATCAGTTGCCAAATATTGAGCCAGTGGGAATCCCAGTCTCGCGAGATTCTCTATATACCCGATCATTCAGAGTACGTGAGGCCCAACTGGATTCCCTTCTGCAAGACTGCTCATAAAAAGTGCTTAGACACCTCATACCGTTCATGCCTTGCCAGTTTCTGAAAAAATTGTTTCAAGTATATGATCATATCATAGGCTTCCATATTCTCGTGTTGCTTCTGAAGCTCAGGAGTCATGGTGCACAGTATGAGGCAAGTCACGTCATTTGAATCATCTATATGTTTCTGACGCGCCCTTACGTCCGCAAGAACAGACTCATCAGCGAGTGGGTCTGGAATACGATTGTTCAAGACATACAACTTCTTTTCTTGCTTAAGAACAATTCTTAAGTTTCTGTACCAATCAAGGAAGTTTGTTCCGGAAAGTTTATCCTTCTCAAGGACAGATCGCAGCGATGAAGTCGATGCGTGATTAATTTCCATTTGGAATTCTACAAAACGAGAAATATGCAAGTTTAGTATTTTGAACGTTTTAACTATATTTAACAACGTCTAGTGTATCAAATATATCTCCCACTATTTTTCTCGGATTAATAGCCCTCTCTATTAATGCGGAAAATATCTTATATATTTTCTAGTGAGTCCAAGATCCATATTTCACTTTTTCTTGAGCTTGCTTTGGCAAGTCATCCAAGAATTGGTTATTTAGGTAGTAACCGTTCCAATTGCATCCCATGAAACTCTTTGTCTAATTAGGTGAATAACCCATTATTCTTTATCCTTTAGATAACTCCTAATTGTCATGCATCTAGGCTCATCAATCCAATTGATTTCGCCTAGTTGCGTCCAACCTCTTGCTTCAACAGTCACACATTAATTGCTTGTGTCGTCGCAACACACCAAGATGAATTAAATCGCCTTGTTTTGGCAAGCCCGAATTTAATAGACCTTGATCATGAAAGGTGATTGGGCAAGAGAAGGCAAAACGCAATATTCTACTTGAGGGATTTAATTCTCACTAATTTTTTGGTTGATCCCATCAACATGATCTACTTATTTGGATTGGGCAATCCACAATAAAAGATCAAATTTGTTTATTACTATCTTGTTAACGTTTTGCATGCATCATCCATACATCAAAAATAAATAACAAGACATAAATGATAAACATCCACAAAAAGAAAAATAACGTGGCATGGATATGGCCCCTAGACTAAGATATTATCAAGCCACTGATAATATCTATTTGCCCTAGAGTGACAAGCTCATCTCCATGTGCTCCACCATAGTTGCGCGCCTAGGGAAGGGTGTCTTCTTCGTCTTTTGGCTTCTTTGGTTCTCCGGTCTTCTTCTCCATGCTCTTGTCTATCATCTAAATATTTCTAATTCTAGCATAACATCTAGAATAAATAAATAAATAGATCCTCACATGTTGAGGAGAAAAACGACTCGCATGCCGTAAAACCTAATTAATTACTACATTAAATTGATCAGCTCGCAGGCCGTAAACCAAACCACAAAAACTATAGACATCCACAACCTAGGCCATATCCATCCACCATGCAACAAAGCACATAATACAGTTAAAACAAATTTTAACGCGCTTGTTCAATTTTTAGTTGTTTTGGACATACTAGGGTCAAAACGGTCCAAGAGATTTATCAAAAGAATGGCCAAAATCAACCAAAGAACCGCCGCACTAGGCCCGAGCCGGCCGGCCCCTAGCCCACACGGCTAGGCCGTGCGCTAGGGAGCGCCTGCCCCCTTGGGCCATGCGTTTTTGGGCGGCAAGGAGAGGTGGGCGGTCCCCTTTGGGGCCACTCCTCCTCATGGAATTGTTTCCAAAATAATTCCTTCCTTGTTGGGTTGTTTCCAACACACCCTTTGCCTTGATGCCCAAGTTTAATTGTTTCCATACTTGAAAAACCCGTTTTCCAAGCATGTGCCCAAACCCTAGTTCTTTATCCAAAAATTCCACACATCCTATGTGATCAAACTCACTAATTTACACATCCGAAGTTAAATTAGATCTTTTTTTTTGAATCTACTATGCCAATTAATTTCGGTTTCGCGTAATATGAACTAAAACTGTGTAAAATTGAAATTGTAACAAATAAAATCTTGTTATGCACTACGACCAGTGGCTCTGATACCACTGTTGGGTTTTGACGTAGGTAACGCAGCGGAATAACAAAATTTATCCCTACTCAAAGCCCACCAAGGATCACAAGAAGAGACATCATAACATGATGAGAGACATAGAAGATGTGTACCTTTGTGATTTGGGAGATCACACGAAGAACATTGTCCTCGTCTCTACGGTTGATCCACGTCTAGAGGTGAGATCTAGATTCTTCCTTCTCCTAGTGCTAGCTTGGACCGGAGAAGAGGGAAGAATGAATCACGCAACAAGGAACAAGAGAGGATCGGCCTCCTCTCTTGTGGCCGGCGGGTAGGGGCGGCTAAAGGGGGCTTCGGCCTCCTTTGGCTTGTCCCTTGCTCTCTTGCTTTCTGTCCTACTCACTTATGTTATGAGAATGAACATTAAGTGGGAAGGAAGCTAGAGCCTCCTTTATATAGACCAGCAACACTTGTTAGTTTTCATAAAGGCCCATCCTAGTTCTACATGAACTTGGATTAGTCCCTTCCTTGCAAATTAGTCCTACTAAGTTTGCAAGGTGTTGCAAAGTGATCCTTCTATTTAATTAATCATATTAATTAATCCCAAATCTAGTTCAACTCTTTTGACGTGTGACCCCATAGGTTTCTACTTAGTTGGTAGTAACTCATTACTAACATGGAGCGGTGTCTAGCAACACATCCATGCAACCCAACTAATAGAAATAGTCATTGATCCCAACAAACCTTTGTGCCCAATATCTCATATTGTATTATCCCTTTGTCTCTATATCCGGATTGGGCACGAGACATAACAGTCACACTCGTATATCCAATCCATAGTTTTTGGATCCTGGGAATATGCTTATGCAAGCAGACAACATCAATATTGCCATATTGATTTATCTGAGTCTGGCCAAACAGTCAATAAGCGCCATCCCTCGAGTCCCCATGGATATTTTCTCCCATTATGTGGGAGGGAAAAATCCTCTCTACATCACTACGATCTCTAAGTTTGCTTCCAATCACACCCGATGGCTACCTTTATAGCTGCCCGGTTAAGGCACAACGTTGGATAACATCAAAGCATAATATTTCACAACTAGAGTATCTAGTGACTTCAAGTCTACAGATAACAATATTATTAGCACTACGAGAAGCGATTGTGACTTTGACATAATCTAATGTATCCTTCTCGCTGTAGGTCTATCCAGTATGCCATTATTCCTCATGCATACCCATGTGTTAGACTTGATATCTCCATATCAATCTACACACATACTAATCTATATTTGATCGTCCTATTAATCAATATAATGGACTAGGGACATTTAAGATAAACAACTCATTTTATCTAAGGACTTTATTATATTAAATATTGCAATAATTAATAAATGAATATTTTAGCCATCACATCATTCATACAAAATATAGATTGCCTCTAGGGAACCTATTCCAACAGTTCGCTGAGTCAGCGACGCTTCGATATCAGGCGAGATTGGCGACCCATCAAATCCTTCCGAGTTGTTCTTGCCTCGAAAACAGGCAAAAAATTTGGATGGCGTCTGATTAGCTTCACAGTGACCACACTTCGTCAGAAATAAAACGACTCTTCTAAACCTTAGGCAATCATGGCTATGACCGGGGGCTAGGAATTTAAATTTCATTCAAAATACAAAGCATCTGCGTGGGGCCCACGCACGGCTGATTTTGCGCGACAGCACAAAAGACGCGCGCGTGACATTCGATCAAAAGGGGGCTAATGTACATTGTGCTTTCCAGAACAGATTGATCACGTCCATGTGGCAGCTATCCAGCATACCTAGCTGCGCTCCATACACACCGGACAACTACCTATGCTTGTCCACATGGGGGCTGCGAGACAGGGCCCTCGCGTACCAACACTAGACATGTAGGGACTTAGTGGTTTGGAGGCTAGGATAAGGCCCGTCGCGCGCGGGCGACAACCAAGCTCGTGCGCGACCCTTTGTAACTGCTTTGAGAGACTTAATGGCCAAGTCCTATAAACCCGGCTTGACCTCATAACGGTCTCCGGTATGTACGGTCAGGTGCCTAACGGTTCCTATATACACGGTCGAACGTGCCGTTACGGGGGCTACCATTAAGCTGCCATTTATGGTGCATTAACCCCCTCACAACGGTCACTTTCCCACTATATATAGGATCGTTCTATATCTGGTTCTACAATAGCTATTAAGCTGTCTCTCTCACTCTCGGTTGCAAGTGCTTACCCTCTCCCTACACACACCCTACATCTCTCTGTGTTCTCATTCTCTACTTGAGGTGCACACTTGGATCTCTCTGAAGGATTTCCTTGCGTACAATCCTCTCCAAAATGGGGTCCACTAAGCTCGGGTTTATATTTTGTACCCTCCCCTGTCGGCATCGGATCGTAGCAGAACAACGTCATGACATCGAGGTCGATCTTGATGAGAACCCACCAACGCGTCGCCTCATCTCCATTTATCCTGTAAGGTATGTAAAATCTCCACGACTCTGCCAAGTTGAGACCTCGCGCTGGTTTCTTTGCGAATACATAAGGTTCCATTGACGTTAACGCCACTTTCCACTGATTTGCCAAGTCGAAAGGACGACCGAAATGCTTGTCCATCACCGTCGTCAGTCTCGTCCTATTGCCGTTTACCTTATCGATGCTGCGTCGCATAAAACAGCAAACTCGTCCATTTGTTGCAAGTAACATAAGATATTTATAAATCGACAATTAATATGATATTTATTTAAACGGCCAAATACACGTAAGTGCATGACCTCACGACCGAGATCCTTGCTCGTGTTGACTAGGTCCGCGAAGAAAGCCTTCTCCCTGTCAACGCCAATCACACAACGGACCGGAGGAAACCTCGATGCTTTCATTGGCCAAGGACTCACGAAAATTAGGAGGAGAATTAGACAACTAGGTGAACAACAACACTGAATCAAGCCCGTATCGCAACCTTTGGATGCGGGGCATGTCCGCCATTTGGGTGCCCTCAAACGTGTCAAGCTTCCTCTTCCTTGCAAGGACTCTTGGAAATCAACAAAAATTCCTGTTTAGACAGACGCAATGACATGTCGTTTAGCTGAAACCACATCTCATTCCATTTCCTCGTTACCAGCCGGTTGCGTATCACTTGGTTGAAAACAACACCTTGGAAAGTTCCAGAAGTTGCTATGTCAAACAACCATGCGAGGTTGGGAACCTTAAACCCGATGTACTCTTTCAACCACGGTGGAAAACAATCTTGTGCCTCCGTCATCAATTTCAAAGACGGCTTCATCGTAATCTTCGACGTGTTGAATGGTATCTGAAAATACCGATTGGGAAGCTGAGGAAGAGAATCCAACGGCACAGTCGTATATTCCTGGCAATAAACAACAACGCGACGCATAAGTATAACATCGTCACAATCCATAGAAACACAAAATAGAGAAGTAAATATTTGTATATAATCAATCAATCTCATCCAAAGAGTTCTTTAACACTAGGGTGAAGTAATTGAACTTCTAGGCACGTGGAACGCGGCAAAACCAGAAAACTAGATAGAAACTACTGTACTATCGACTTGTTCAAGTTGAGCGTCGACAAGCACATGTCGACAGTGGACCTGTGGAAGTCGACAAATAGGGAAAAAAACGATGCTTTCTGTCCAATTTATATGTTAAGTCGACTGTCGACTTCTACATGTCAACTGTCGACATTTGCAAGTCGAAACCCCATATTGGGGGTCGACAAAAACAAGTCGACTGTTGACCTAGAAATTTAAGTGATTAAATTTTGGTTTTTGTTCTTCAATTTCATACCAATTCTTGCATTTTTTTGGTTCAATTGCAGTTAAATAGGTTCAAAACATACAAAAAAGTCATGTCAAAATCATCAATTTCAAACTAATTTACGTACCGGTGGAACTTCTCTGCCAGAGTCGGTGCCGGAGCCTTCTCCGGTAGCTAGTGCTGCTTCTCCGGCCGCCAACAATCTATTTTCTTCACGAGCTTCTTCTAGGGAAGGTTGAAATCCAGTGGAGGATGAAGCCATGGTAGGTTTCGTCGGAGATGAGAGAAAGGGAGTTCGGGAGAGTGAGAGAGAGGAAGACTACTGGGTTCTGGTTCGCCGGAGACGAAGAAACGACATCGACGATGAAGAAGAAGAGAAGACGATGATGGTATGGTCTGGTAGGGCTGAGCACGGTTCGGTTCGGCCGGCTATTTCGGCACTACGGTAACCAACCCGATAATCTCAGGTAAGCAAAACATCAACCCGTCCCCAATCGAAACACCAGTGAGAACCGACTATCTCGGGTTTATCGGGTTCAATGGGGCCCGGTGGGTCTAATCTGACTGTAACAAACTAGTCCTTGTCCTCCAAAATCCCCGGAAAGAATGAACGTAACAGAGCACTGCCTGGAAGAGAAGAAGAAGAAGACAGAGTAAGGGTAAAATAGAGGTAAAAACAACCGATTTATGCCAATCTCGCCTGAATCGGAGTTAAAGATCGCACAAATGACGATCAGACCTGGAGAACTAGACTCCATGTTCTTCACGATAGTCTGCTATTTCTCATTCTCACTTCACTTTCTTCTTCTTCCTCTTCGTCTTCTTCTTTTCTCTCCTCCCCGTTGCTTTTCTTCCTCTTTCTCGAAACTCTGATAAAAAAATGGTACCAGTGAGTCTCATTACTGCTATGTGTTAGGTGTCCTATAAACCTAGGTGGCTAGGTGTCCTTTAAATCATATAATACTAGTACTAGTACATATTGTATATTGTGCACAAGAGATTCCGGCGGGGAGAACTCCGTGTACACCGTAAGTAGAGGATCAGAGATGGCACAAGAAGAGTTGGGTTGTGTGTAGGGAGAGAGTAAGACAGTAGTAATGTCTGAGAGAGAGACAGAGGTTTGACAGAGCTTCCGCGTATGGCTAGTGTGTTCTCCCCTGTATGGAAGGGTTAACGTCCTATATATAACGGAGAATGTGACCGTTATAGTGTAGTTAATGCGCCCATCAATGGCGGCTTAATTAGCTTAACCGCAACGGCACGTTCGTCCTTATATATAGGGACCGTTACAGCACGTTATGCGCGAATACCGGAACCGTTATGGGGTTGACCGGGTTTGACCGGATTGACCGGGTTTATGGAGCTCGTGCCATAAATCTCTCAAAAGCAGTTACTAAAGGTCGCGTGCGGGCTTGGCTCGCACGCGACAGGACCTACTCTAGCCTCCAAACCACTAAGTCCCTACAAGTCCCGTGCAGTGGTATGCGAGGGCCCTGTCTCGCAGCCCCCACATGGATCAGCGCGGCTGGTGATCCAGTGTGTGTGGAGCACAATATGGTGTGCTAGATGGTTGCCACGTGGCCAAGATATGTCAGCTAAGAAAGCACTATCTACATTAGCCCCCTTTCTGCGCGTGAAGACTCATAGCTGGATAGACTTCCATGCGCGGAAACCAACATACGCGTCGCCGCCACGCACCAATTCAAATATGAGTAAATTCAGCCCCCGTGCGTGCCATTATGACCTAAAACCCCTAGAGTCGTGCCGTCTGGCCTTTAGGGTTTTAGGGGTGACGTCAGCTTGTCCTGTGATTGCGCGATTCGACGGTGACGGTTGCGATTCGACTACTGAAAGGACGCAACCCTTCATTGTTTTTGGATAAATACTCTGTACTCTCCATTGTTGCAAAGCATCACTTCTTTCTCTTAAAGTGAATGATACCCGGAAGTCTTCGAGAGCAGATTCAGATAATCAATCACCAGTTCAAAATTGCAAATCGTCTTCTTCAGCTGTCTGCATCCAAGCAAGCTTTACAGAAACAAGGTTGGCCTTGTTCAATTTTGATTTAATATGCTAGCATATGCTTTGAACTGTATTGGATCTGCAAACCCATGACATATTATCTGCTGAAAACTTGTGAAGAAGCTCACAATCTCTGAATCCAATTTCGATTCAGTCCCCAAATGATAAAGACCTTGAATGTAGGGTTTTTAAATCTCTGATAATGCAAACAATTCCAATCTCTAATTTCTGAAATTGGTACCAGAAACTGTTCATCTTTCTTCCCATAGATCTTGAATCTCACAATTCAAACTGAAGTGTGTATATTTCTCCCCTCCTTTTTTCTTGCTTTTCCGCAGGAATGGCAAAGACAAAAGGAACTAGACCCACCAAGGAGGACGAAGAAATACCTGATCTTCCGCAAGATTTATGGCGAAAAGCCCCCTACCTGGGTGGCAAAGACTTCTACCATGCTAGAGTTAAGG
This sequence comes from Linanthus parryae, assembly GCA_023055425.1. Classification (NCBI taxonomy): domain Eukaryota; kingdom Viridiplantae; phylum Streptophyta; class Magnoliopsida; order Ericales; family Polemoniaceae; genus Linanthus; species Linanthus parryae. Next base: position 76,952,327 of record JALGPY010000001.1, read on the forward strand.
CAAAGAAACTGCCTGCCCCGGTTTCTGGTGAAGGTTTGCAAACATTAACCCCTCCAGTTAACTCGGCCTTGCTCGAATTAATTGGCTCCGAAGACGTGGTTCGATTGGGAGTCGAAAATGGGTACTTCCCGTATACTGCGATTTCTACCCAAGATTTTGTTCAGAAATTGGACTACATGGATGAGTGGATTGACCATGTGTTGACCAATCATGCTGTGACTTTGAACGAGGCTGGCGTATACTTCGCAGTTCGTGCTATGAAGGGCGCTGCCGTGAAGCTGGACCAGTCCATGCTTCTAAACCTTCTTTCCCGCTACTTGCCTGCGACTCACACATTTCACTTTTTCGAGTTCGAGGCTGCCCCCACGCTCGAGGACGTGCACATGCTGTACGATCTGTCTCCCATGGGCGAGGTGGATCCTTTGAGTCCCTTGAGGACGGATGCGGAGATTGCTTTGTACACGCAGATGGAGGAGTGCTTGTCAGAGGTAAAGAAAATTTCCACCCGGTGGACCACTACAAAAGCCCTTCCTGACTGGCAGTTGGTTGACACATCTGCGAAAAATACTTGGAACAAATGGGTGCAGTACTTTTTCCGTGATTATGCGAACAGCAGCATCACCAAGAAGCTTCTGAGTCAAAACCCAAAGGCTGAAAACTACGTGGAGGGTAAGGGTTATCACTTAACCCTATGCGCCTTCCTCTGCGCCTGGTTGTCGAGGTACTTAATCGATGGTCACCCGCACGATGGGGTCTTTTATCACGTTTTGCCCCTTGCTGTGAAATTGGCCCTTGGCCAGAAAGTCGCACTTGGACCCTTGGTCTTGGGCACGCTGTACTACAGACTGGATCAGCTGGTTGTGGCCATGAAGGAATCGCGTGGCCGCCTTGATATACTGAATTTCGTTAACATTGCCTTCTTGACAATGTGGGTCTTTGAGCGATGGCCTTCCTATGCCCCAATTGCTTCTAATCCCAACAAGTGGTGTCCCCCAGGCGCGGTGGAGGAACGTAACAGCGGCAGAGCTGCGAGGTGGTTCGGAACAAACTACCCCAAGTGCGTCTGGAGCCTGATGTGCGACAATCGAGAGGAGTTCATAGCCAGACCCTATGCCATGCGTATTGAAAACGTGCGATGGTTTCCAAAACTGTATCCTTCTAAGGGTGTTGTATTTTCAGAAGAGCTCCTCTTCGAAGGTGGAGAGCGTTTCCACGAGCGCTATCACGAATTCTTTTGCTGGTGCCTGCGAGGCTCCCTTCCTGCTCTCGCAGAGAATGTTCGTGAGCTCGCGCCGAGGTATGAGAGAATTACTGTGGATGTTGATCCAACTCGCGTTTCTCCCCAATTCGGCTTTGATGCAGTGGCTCCATCAATCTGGCCACAGTATATTATCAGAGGCTGCTATAAGCGTTTGTTGACAAAGGAGTGCAAAACAGTCTTGCTGAGCAATCTTCCCTTTGAGCAACCTGCAGGTAACCGTGAAGGCGGTTATTCCAAAAACTGGCTCGCATACTGGAACGCCCAGCAGACAAGATTCGAGACGCAGTCGGCCCCCCAGCCAAGCAGAGCTCCTGTGATCAAAAGGAACTCTTTTCCTTTTCGTCCCAATTGCAGCCTGGACGAGTCTGAATATGGTTGCTACTCATAGCTGGATCACGAGAACCATTTGTGTCCCACCATCATTCTAAATGCAAAGATCGCCGCGGTTAGAAAAGGCGAATCGCACGTCGTCAGATATAGAGAAACTTTTGCTAAGGTAAGCAACTTCTTTTGCATGCGCTAAGCTTCTTTACTTCAATATATTGACAACCATATTCCACACTGCTTGCTGTAGTGCCATGTGCGGAGGTTTGCATCTGGTGAGCGTTCCAAATCGCTGGTTAACACCATTGTTACCACAAGAAGACAAGGACAGCCGTTTCGGCTAGCATCGAGAATGGATCCCGAGGTCGAGGCCAGGATTCGCGAGGTCATGAATGCTTTTGCTGACTCGCTAATAGACAATGCTCCTGCCTTGTCTCCCCCTAGGGATGATCCGTCTCCTCCAGCGACTGCCGCGCCAAGAGCGAAGAGGCCTAGGCAAAGAGGAATTACAATTTCTTCCCCTAGAAGCGCTCCAACTTCCCCTCCTGCGAGGTCCCTTCCTGCCAAGGACAAAGGCAAAGGTCGCATGACCGGTAAAACGCGGAAGGAGCTCGCAGTGGAGACCTTCGTTCCATTCGGCCAGGAGGAAGAAGACGAGAGGCGGGAGCCAAGAGAAGGTGATGAAGAAGAAGAAGAAGAAAGAGTTGAAGATGTTCGTGTCAGAGAGGAAGATGTGATACATGAGGAAGAGTCAGGAGGTATCTCAATCGCGCTTCCCTTCTCATTATCTTAACTCTTTTACAATTTGATTTGAACAAATTGTTTCTTCGCAGATGATGATGATGATGAGACCATCAGTGGCCTTTTGGCCAAGAGGCAGAAGAGGGGTGCTCATTCTGGCGTTTCTGATGAACCCATAAGCGAGGACATTCTCGCCGCGTCCAGGAGGACAGCTGCGGAAGCTGCTGAAAGGAGAAGAAAGTGAGAAGAGGAAGAGCTCGGGCGCGTGAAGCAGAGGAGCCTTGAAGAACAACATGTCGACGACTTAGTGCGTCCAACTGATGAGGAAGATGTGCTTTCCGAAGGGGTGGCTCCCCGAGTTGAGGAGGAGGACGTGGCTCCAGAAGAAGATGCGACAGCCTTGGAGCAAGCCCAAGCAGATTTTGAAGAAATCGCGGGCGGCAATGAAGGTGAGATTTTTAATCTCGCAGTAACTTATCGAGATGTTATTGTGGGTGCATTAAAGCATGGTGTTTCAAAAGCTGACATTCGCCGTTGGCTAGTAGGCAAGTGCGGTGAACCCTCAGGTAATCACTTGATCGATATGCGTGAACTAGGCTTAGCAACTCAAAACATAATCATGACTAGTTTCTTCGCGCCCCAGGTCACGCTCATTTTAAAGACATGCTTGACGAGGACACATTAATAGGGCAAGGTTCCACGTCCTTAGCGTATGACGAGGATACTGCAATCCCACGTTCGCGTGGAGGTGCTTGCTCTTAGCTTTAGCAAAGATAGTAAAATAATGTACGATACAAGTTAACTCATACCATCGCATTTTGTATCGCAAGCAATGCTGATGAACCCGTGCTGGAGCAAAGGAGTCAACCTTCTGCGTCCTATGTCCCGGTGCCGAGTTCTCATACCGAGAAGCCCGTCGCAGCTGCTGAATATGCAGAAAAGCCTCTTGAGGACGTCATCGAACTCTCCGATGATGCCGAGGCTGACACTGTGTTAATGGAAGAAGATGCCCATACTGGTGCTGAGGAAATAGGAACGAATGTTGCTGATGCTATCGCATCTGAAGACATCCCTTGCCAAGCTGCAACTTCTGCTGCCACCACGCCTCCAGCAATGACTGAGCCGGCGGCACCTCTTCCTGCGTGGAGCTTTTGGGGCTCGCAGGTCGGGGCTGCGATCGCACCTGGTGCGGCTTATACTCTTCCCCCCAACTATGAGGAGTTAGAGCTCGCAGCTGATAGAAGGGAAATGGAGCGAGGGCAGTCTTCAACTACCCGAGCAATGCGCATTCCTTCTCTTCGCGAGATCCTTGAAGGAACTGGTATGTCGTGATTTGCTGTTCGCATCTCGCATCCTTCATTTGCGAATTTGATAGTATAACTTGGCTTTGACATTGCTTCAGGTTTGAAGCAAGCCGATGTGGACTGGTTAGTTCGGATGCGCCTCACCTACCCCCAATCATTTGCGAGGTCTCTAGAGATAGGGCCCTTTGACAGGAGGCTATTTCTTACTGTGGCCATTTGGATTTTAGAGCAGCTGTCCGCGGCCACACCTGCGACCATTTCTCCTCAGAGTGCCGAGTTGCTTTTTGGCATGTGCCAAAATCTTCTCGCCAAAGTTCAAGGCAGTCTGGGCTTCAAGTTTCTTATGAAAAGAGTTACCCTGATTCGCGCAGCCGTAACTTTGAAACGCGGCCACCAAAACCTCGCGGCTGAGAAGCAGAAGGTAGAGCAGCAAAAGCAAAAGGTTGAAGAGGCTATGAAGCTCTATCATGAGCTGAATGCCAAGTGCGAGCAATTGAAGCAGGAAGTGGAGCAGGTGGAAAATCTGAGCCGTCAGTTTACCCCCCATGACTCCTTGATCAAGGGTTTATTTTGATTTTTGAAAAGTAGCAAATAAATAGCTGAAACATTATTGTAATGTTGCTAGGGTTTCTCCCCCCTTTTTTTCTTTCAAAACAAAAGAATCGAAATGCCCGTTTTGCCCTTTCCGGGATTTGCTAGAATATCTCTGTGCATATCCAATTATGACGTCATCAACTGATATTCTGCCTTGATTTTCGTGCTAATTTCTCATTAGATAGGCATGCTTTCCTTGGGAAGCCCATCCGAATCATGACCATCCGTCATTAATTAGGATACGCAACCGAACCGTCGTAGCCTTTAGTAGGGTAATTGATTGTTACCGCTTTTCAAGGCGTAAGTGATTGATCCTTACCCTCTTTTCAAATTCTGCTGACTCATCTTGGCAACTGAAGAGTCTCCACAAGGTCTATATAAACCCTGCCTTTTGCCATTTGGGTTCTTCATCCCAAAATTTGGTTTGCCGTGAGTCCTTACGACTGCTGGCTTCAACGCTTATTTTTCGTTGATTCATGGCAACTCCAAGTTGTGAAACCTGAGTTTGCGCTTTGTGCTATAGAAATAGTTTCCAAGATCCGCTTTATAAGGCTTACTGATCTTTGTAACTTTCATAGAGAAGATGCAGATAATACTTCACATTTGTTCGAATAATTTTCTTCGTCTATTATGCTTGCAGGTCATGTTTCTGGCCGCCTCCCGGCGAGGTGCAGCGCCGTACTGACCTTGCTACCGACTCGTAATGAACGGCGGGATTCTCCTCCAGCATGCCCGGAGGAGAATTCCTTGCCTCCTCGTTCTTGAACTCAGGGTGGCGAGCCAATGCGCTCGTCTATTTGGACAAGGAGCCTATTGCCGGAGGAATAACTGCTCCCCTGTTTTGTACGGCTGCATACGCCGGAACATGTGGTTCCTCTGGTACATATCTTGATTAGACAGAGGCCTTGTCAGATCCTGAGATCTTGGACGTAGCGTCACCCAGATCTTGTTGCTAGGGACGTAGCGAATGGCGGGCTGATCTTCTCGCAGGAGCGCCCTACTTGCTACAGATCTTTGGTCGCAGATCTGTGCATCGCATAGCTGGTGTTAGGACCATTAGGTTCATCCTTTTTCAGTTAGGATTCCCCCGATGTGTAACTTCATGTTCGTAAGTTACTTTTTAGATGCATTGTAAGCCATGTTGGCTACGTAGTTAGATTTGAGCTTTTTCGCTTGTAAGCTGCTATCTAGACAGATAAATTGTAAGTGCTTTTGACTCATAATGATAAATCACTTTGTATGATTTGCGGTCTCGTTACAACAAATTACAATTTCGCATGCGTATTGGCAGATTTCGCCTTTTGTAGTGCTATATACACACTTTGCAATGTTTTTAGATCGTTCGAGATCGTGTTTGCGCAGCTGTGCTATCTTGGCAGATAGGCTTGTGATTTGCTTTAGATTCAAGTGCATATTCTATCTTATCAGATAGGCCTTTGTAGATCACTTAAGATCATTTTGCATAATGCTGCTATCATGGCAGATAGACTTAAGAACGTTTTTAGAATCGCAAATGTATGGTGCTGCTATCGCGGCAGATAGACTTTGAAAGATCATTCAAGATCATGTTCGCATGGGCTGCTATCATAGAAGATAGGCTCAGAAGATCAATTAAGATCGTTTTCGCAGGAGCTGCTATCGTGGCAGATAGGCTTAGAGGATCAATTAAGATCATTTTCGCATGAGCTGCTATCGTGGCAGATAGGCTTAAGAGATCAACTAAGATCATTTTCGCAGAGGCTGCTATCGTGACAGATAGGCTTAAAAGATCAATTAAGATCGCATTTGCATGAGCTGCTATCGTGACAGATAGGCTTAAAAGATCAATCAAGATCATTTTCGCATACGCTGCTATCGTGAAAGATAGGCTTAGAAGATCAATTAAGATCGCATTTGCATGAGCTGCCATCGTGACAGATAGGCTTAAAAGATCAATTAAGATCGTATTCGAGTAAGTTGCTATCGCGGCGGATAGGCTTTTGCTAACAGTAATAATGAACTAATTTGAAAAATAAAGACATCTAGAAGCATGAAGTTCTTCTCATTTGGGAGAAGTCTTTTATTGCAGAACTCTCATATGGGAGAGATGAGATTACAATTCTCTCATATGGGAGAGAAGATGTACGAATCATAGCTATACAGAGCATAAGCAACGTTGTAATAAAACGCATAAAATGAGAGAAGTCAAGGATAGTACTTCTTAATCCAGCGCTTCTTGACTGAGCTTGGGGTTGAGGTTGTTCCGTGTAACCTCCGTATGCTGCAGTAGCCACTGTCAAAGACTTCTGTGACTTCAAAGGGCCTTTCCCAATTGGCTGCGAACTTCGGATGAGCCGCCTCTCGCATGCAATGGTCAGATGCGCGCAATACCAAATCTCCAACTGCGAAATCTCTACGTTGGACTGTTTTGTTGTACGCACGAGCAATCCTTTCTTGATACCGTTTGTTGGTCCTTTTAGCTTGTTCTCGCTTTTCCTCTAGCAGGACTAAGTCATGGTCGCGTTGATTGTCGTACAATGCGTGGAAGGCCAATCTTGATGAGCTAACTTTTACCTCCGCAGGTACCACAGCCTCAGCCCCATAGCATATGAGGAATGGTGAGACCCCTGTGGGTGTCCTTGGAGAAGTCCGATAAGCCCACAGGGCTATGCTCAAGGAATCAGCCCACTTCTTGTGGTCATCTGCGACCATCTTGCTCAAGATCCTCAACAGCGTCTTGTTGTTCGCTTCTGCTTGTCCATTCCCTTTCGGGTAGTAGGGGGTGGAGCATATCTGCCTGATGTTGTATTCTGCTAGCTTCGCAGCCACCTAGCGATTAATAAAAGGAGTGCCATTATCTGAAAGGATGGTGTTGGGAATTTCGAACCTGCATATGATGTTTTCTTGGATGAAATGGACCACAGCTAGCGCATTTGCCGTCTTTAGTGGTATCGCTTCTACCCATTTGGTGAACAACTCAATCGCAGTGAGAATGAAGTGATTCCCATGCGAGGTTGGTCGAATGGGACCAATAAAATCCAGAGCCCATGTGTGAAACGGCCATGGTGTTCCCAATGCATGTAGATCTACAGCGGGAGCGTGCACTAGATTTCCTTTAAATTGACACTCCTGGCAGCGTCGTACTTTGGCGCGGCAATCAGCCTCCATCGTGGGCCAGAAATTTCCAATTGAGAGGAGTTGTCTGCATAACTTCGCACCCCCCTGGTGTTCCACCTGATGAGGAAGGTCCATCACTTCTTGTGCTTCCCTGCTGTCTAAGCATCGCAGCAAGTTACCCTCATGGCCTCTTCGCCAAAGCAGGTTTTCTTGTACCACGTATTGGGATGCCTTCCTCCTCAATTTCTCAGCTTCTTTCCTTGATTCGGGTACAGTGCCCTGGGTGAGAAAATCAAAGAGTGGTTTCCTCCAATCCGCATCATCATCGGTCAGAGCAATGAGTAAAGAATCTTTGATCAGTGCGCAACTCTCGCACTTTCCTTGTATCAGTGCTGCGGCCGTTGACATGTCCGGCCAGTGAATGCCATATCTCTGAGCTTTCCGATAGATTGACCCTTCGCTTTCCCCGCAAGCATGTTGGTGAATCTTTTCTAACAGCAGCAGTCCTTCTTGCTCGGAGACGCATCGCATAAGTATTCCGCCGGGGCCCTTGTAATAGAGGGTGTTATCATGTATGCAATACCCCTTTGTGGATGCCCAATTCTCGCTGCTCGTGCCTTCTGCGATGGCCCGTAAGATTGACTTTCTCCAGTCTGCGTCATCCATACATTCATCATCGCACGCGTCCTCTGCTAACGCCGATGATGTCCGCACTTCAATCAAAATTCTCGCAGGACATTTGTCCGTGCTAACCTTGGATCCCAAAGTAGCCAAAGCGTCCGCATGCCTGTTGTCCGCTCGTGGCTTGTGCTCGTACCTAACGTCGCAGAATTGCTGCACCAGTTTTTGTACCAAGGTCCGGTAGGACAGAAGATTTATCTCCTTCAAACCGTACTCGCCCGAGGCTTGCTTGACAATTAGCTTGGAGTCCCCCATGACTGTCAAGTTGCTTACTTCCAAAGCTTTCGTTGCACGAAGTCCCGCAATGAGAGCCTCATATTCTGCTTCGTTGTTAGTGACTGCGAAGTCAAGCTTTGCGGACATCTGTATGACCTCCCCATCTGGTTTGGTTAAGACTATCCCAATGCCTCCGCATTTCCTTGTTGACGAGCCGTCAAAATGGAGCGTCCAGTAGGGCACATCGACTGCATAGATTTCAGGTCCTTCAAATTCTTCTTCGATCACAGGCTCGTGACTGTTATCGGGCATCTGTGCCAACAAATCCGCTACCGCCTGCGACTTGATCGCCCGCGGTCGAACGCATGTAATGTCAAATTGGGAAATGGTCATATACCATTTTGCCAATCTTCCTCCAGGAGTAGTGTGAGTTAGCAGATATCGTATGGGATCACTTTTTGTGACCACCACCACTTTGTGCGACGCAAAGTAGTGTCTCAACTTCTCTATTACGAAGAATAGGGCAAGGCAATGACGCTCGATATCCGTGTACCTTGATTCTGCGGGCTGCACGATGCGAGAGATGTAGTAGATGGGCCTTTCTTGGCCCTCGTACTCCTGAGCCAAAAGTGCTCCTATGGATTTCCTCGTTGACGTGAGGTACATCAAAAGCGGTGATCCTAACTGAGGGGCGATCATTATTTTTGAAGACGTCAGCAGCTCCTTTAGTTTCCCGAACGCAGCTTCGTGCTCCGGAGTCCAGCTGTATGCGGCATCTTTCCTGAGGAGATCACTGAAACAGCAGGTAATTTCGGCAATCGCTGGGATGAATCTCCGCAGATATGATAGCTTTCCTAAGAACGTTTTCAAGGCACTTTGGTTATGCGGCGGAGTCATGCTGGTGATGGCTGACACTTTCGCAGGGTCAGGCTCGATTCCCTGGCGATGCACCACGCATCCCAAGAACTTTCCTGACATCACTCCGAATGCGCACTTCATGGGGTTCATCTTCAGCTGAAAGCGTCTGCATCTATTGAACACTTTCCGCAAATCTGCTGGGTGATCTGCCTCCTGCTTGGATTTAACCACGAGGTCATCCACATAAAATTCCACTTCCTTGTGCATCATGTCGTGGAATAGGGCCATCATGGCCCGCTGGTAGGTTGCACCTGCGTTTTTTAGACCAAAGGGCATCACCGTGTAGTTAAATACTCCCACTGGGGTGATGAATGCAGTTTTCCGTGCATCTTCAGGTTCCATCTTAATCTGATTGTACCCGCTGAAGCCGTCCATGAAACTGAACATGCGATGACCCGCTGTCGAATCGATAAGAAAATCGATGTTGGGGAGCGGAAAATCGTCCTTGGGGCAGAAACGATTGAGATCCCGGAAATCCACGCAGATGCGAAGCTGTCCGTTCTTCTTTACCACTGGCACAATATTGGCCAGCCATGTGGGATGGTGATTCGACTCTATGAACTTGGCCTCCAGGAGTTTGACAATCTCCTGTTTAATCTTCACGTTAAGCTCCGGCCTGAAGCTTCTTGTGCTCTGCTTTACCGGCTTAGACCCCGGGATGATGTCTAAACGGTGCATGGTGATACTTGTGTCCAGTCCGGGCATCTCATCGTACTCCCATGCGAACACGTCCTTGTACTCGGTCAGGAGCTGTAGAAGTTATCCTCTTCGCTTGTGAGGTCCGCACTTAGAAAGACCGGCCTCTTCTTTTCTTCGTTCGGGCTTAGGCGCACCTCCTTTAGCTCTTGCTTTTGTGGTCTGGGTTTGTCTTCCATGCATTCGGGTGCTTCTTTGAGCTTCTCGTCTGGAGTGCTCTGCATTGGTTTTTCCGTTACCGCGACCTGCTCGATTTGGTTGATTTGCTCGGGGATATCCCCATGCCCGCGTGAGGACATCCCCGCGCACCTTCATATGCGATAGCATTTCTTCCCGTTGGCGTAGAAACTCTCTATCTCCTTGCCTTCAGGGTCATGCTTTGCTATTCTCTTCAGAGTGTACACGTTCTTTCGCTGGTAGGCGATCCGTGGCGCCTCTCCTCGCGTGGGCGGCTTTTCCTTGGCATCTTCTCTTGTCACCATTACTCCCGCAGGTGATTGATCTTTGATATCTTCCCATAGGGGTAAAGGAGTGGGGTTGAATGGTCCCGGTGTTTGCTCATCCGCCATCTCGGTGAACCACACCGCCTCGCTGAGATGTGCTTCATCCATGTTGAATGGATTCGTCGAAGCCGGTATCTCGACTATTCTGTCGTTCCAGATAGCTTTCATCACTTGGTGAGCTGTTGAAGGGACAGCATCAAAGCGATGAATCCAGGCTCGACCTATGATCATGTGATACGTAGTGTTCGCATCTATGACATAGAACTTCGCTGAGCACTTGATCTTGCCGATCTGGAAGCCCAGGCGGATCCATCCTATCGTCATTCTGGAGTCGCTTCCAAATCCCATCAGCGGAGATGGACGCCTGACAATCTTGTACTCGGGGATCCCTGCTAGCTTCAGTGTGTGGAGCGAAACGACGTTAACCGCTGCTCCTCCGTCGACGAACGCTCTTTTGAACTCGACGCCATTGATGATGGCCGTCACATACAGAGGCCTCTGGTGGCTCGCATCTGTCTTTTTGTCGCTGGCAGAAAAGGTTATAATCTTTTCTGTAGAGCGAAACGCCCTAATGACTTTCCCATTGGAGACTACGAGATCCTCTTCGTAGTCTTCTGCTATCCTTAAGATCGCTTTTGTCATCTCCGTCCGGCATTTCTCTGAGAAGTTCATCTCGTCGAAGAATCTGCTGAAGCCGTGCGACCCCTTCATCCGGTCGGCACAATCGTCCTCCGTGTCTACACTGTAGTCCTCATCGTCATGGACTTCGGAAATGATGGGTAGACCATCCTCTGCGACCTCTTCCAGATCCACAATCGAGATCATAGCGACCTCTTTACCTTTCGATTCTTGCTCCGCATGAGCAGGAAGTGGATTTTTGCGCACATCCTGCCTGTGGTCACTGACGATCAGCTCGCCATTCTTCATATTTTGGCTGAACACAATCCTGAGCTTCTTACAGTCCGCTGTGGGATGCATGACCTTGCCGTGGTACTCGCACCACTTCGGGTCCCTCACCATCTCCTTGGAGGGTGCCCTCTCGAGCGGCGGTAGGACACCGTCCTTGCGCCATTGCCTGCTGAGGTCGCTTGCTTCTTCCACCGAACATGGCAGAGGTGGTGCATCAAAATTCACAATCTTCGCCTGCTTCTGGGGTGAAACTGTATTGACATCAGCTTCGCGTCCCCTCTTGTAGCTGAATCTCCCGATTTTGAAAGTAATAGCGCCCGAGGATCGCTCCGGAGCGCTTCTCTTTTTCTGCCTCTCCACTATAGGCTCGATATTCTTCGTGCATTCGATTAATTTTGAAAACGTAGGCGTTTGCAGATTGATGAGCATACCTTTGTACTCATCTCGCATGCATTGCAGGCATATCTCCACGAGCCTACTTTCGAGTATCACATCTTTGCATTCCAAGGACTTCGCCCTGAACTTCTTGATGAAAGTTATTCCGTCCTCTTCGCGCTTCTGATACATCCGCGAGAGGTGGATCATTGTCACCTTTTCTTCCATCTGGAAGAACTTGGTGTAGAACTTTTGGACCATGTCGTCCCAAGTCTTCACGGACCCAGCTTCCAACATCCTGTACCACTTGTATGTTACGTTTCCCAAGGACTTCGGGAACGCTCGCATCAGCAGTTTGGGATCAGCTCCATACGGCCCCATGACATCGATGAAACGCATGACATGTTCATGAGCGTTTCCATTGACATCTTCGAACTTGTCCCATTTAGGAGCCTTGTACCCAACCGGGTTAGGCATGAGATAGATCTCTCGCGGGATAGGTGGATCGTTGTCTAGCTTCGGGATGATGGTATCCGCGAATGATTGGTGAGCCAGAATGGTGTCTATGCGCTTCTGCAGAGACGTCATACACTCTGGAGTGTTTCCCTCGGTAGCAGGAGGAGGGGTTGCCGCAGGCGGAGGCGACACATATGCCGCAGGAGGATTGAGGACGTATTGGGCGTTCGCATTGCCCCAGATTGCCGTTGGAGGAGGCAAGGGATACTGCGAGGCCGGATTAGGTACCAAAGCCGGAGGCTGAGGAGTATGAGCAGTAAGGGGCAACATTTGAGCTGTTGACCCTTGAATTGAGGGTAGCTGCGTAGTCGCCGGTGGAGTCTGCAGATTAGGGTTGGGGGGTGTTGTTGACACTCCCAGTCCTTGAGCGGTAGAGGCTCCTCCTCCCTGAGAAATGGCGGTGGCTGGGGCAGGGTTCGGTGCAAGAGTCCCCAAGACAGCCATGATCCGTTCTAACTGTGCGGATTGAGCTTTGAGGGCTTTCGCCTGACCTTGGATGGTGGCGTCCAAGGATTCTAGCGTTGGGGCTTTACCGGTGGTCGTAGGAGTGCGGCGGATCTCCTCTCCTGAGGCGGCCTCCGTGGAAGGCGATCTGTTGCTGACATCATCCTCTCGAGACATGGTTGCTTATGATGGTAAGTTCACGTCTGGTTCACCAAAATGTGCACAAGAGATTCCGGCGGGGAGAACTCCGTGTACACCGTAAGTAGAGGATCAGAGATGGCACATGAAGAGTTGGGTTGTGTGTAGGGAGAGAGTAAGACAGTAGTAATGTCTGAGAGAGAGACAGAGGTTTGACAGAGCTTCCGCGTATGGCTAGTGTGTTATCCCCTGTATGGAAGGGTTAACGTCCTATATATAACGGAGAATGTGACCGTTGCAGTGTGGTTAATGCGCTCATCAATGGCGGCTTAATTAGCTTAACCGCAACGGCACGTTCGTCCTTATATATAGGGACCGTTACAGCACGTTATGCGCGAATACCGGAACCGTTACGGGGTTGACCGGGTTTGACCGGATTGACCGGGTTTATGGAGCTCGTGCCATAAATCTCTCAAAAGCAGTTACTAAAGGTCGCGTGCGGGCTTGGCTTGCACGCGACAGGACTTACTCTAGCCTCCAAACCACTAAGTCCCTAGAAGTCCCGTGCAGTGGTATGCGAGGGCCCTGTCTCGCAGCCCCCACATGGATCAGCGCGGCTGGTGATCCAGTGTGTGTGGAGCACAATATGGTGTGCTAGATGGTTGCCACGTGGCCAAGATCTGTCAGCTCAGAAAGCACTATCTACATATATATTTCCAGAACTATCATAATCTATTAGGAATAGTGTACTACAGCTGGATTGATAATTGGGTAGTACATGAGTAACCAGCCGGTTCGGGTCTAATCAGGGTTAATTTTGCACTGCCCGCAAATCACCCGAATTTGGTCGGGTTGAAGAATTTTGTACCCATAATCAATCGAATATAGTTTTTCTCCTTCCTTGTTGCATTGATTCGACTTCGTTCGGTCGGGTTTCCCGGGTCAACCGGGTTTTTGCTCACCCTTATGGTCTGGGTTGGATCGGTCGACGGAGGAAGGGAGGAGAGAGAAACAAACAAACAGACGGTTTTGTTTCGGAGAATAGAAAAGTTTTTTATATTTTTTTGAATTTTGTTAAATTCTAAATCATTACTTATAGTGAATTAATTTGTTTAATTATTTTTGCACCCCTAAATCATAGTAGTACTTCCCTTAGTTGTTGGTGCTTGTTGGTGCCTTTCGGCCAATTCTTTTGTACCAGCCGGTTCAAGGGGCAATTGGAAATATGCCAGTCTGTGAATTGGTCTTAGAAAAATGCATTCGGGTGAATTGGTATTTGAAAAATACCCTCCTTTTTAAACACTAGGTAACAAGTGGTTGTTAGCAGGGTAGTGGGGCCATCTGTCTCTCTCGTCTCCATTCTCTCTCTCTCGTCTCCATCTGCCTCTCGTCTCCATCTCTCTCTCTCATCTCCATCTCTCTCTCGTCTCCACTGTCTCTCGTCTCCATCTCTCTCTCTCTCGTCTCCAAAGACGGTATCTCTCGTCTCCAAACAGAATAGTTAAATGACTCTGCTACCCTTATCATCTCAAAAAAACCCTAAAAACGCGTACTCTCTCTCCAACATTGAATTGTTTCTATCTACCTCAACATACCAAGTACAGTTGAATTTACTCCAACTGTAAACTTTATGAATGTATACCTTAAACTCCTCAAGAATATGGCTCATTTGTCACTCTCATTGGCTCCAGTTCTCCCATAGAAGTATCCCATTTGTCTGTACAAGTCTCTCTCTTTCCTCACTTTTGTTCTTCAGCTACGGTAAAAACTTAAACTCTCATCTCTCTGCTTTTGTCCTTATTATATGTTGATCACAGTACTCTAAAATGTATGGTATTCTCATTTTTTTACTTTCATCCTTCCAATATGTTCATCACATTACTCTAAAATGTAGGTTACGTTCATTATATTTCTGCTCTGTTCTTCATTATTGGTTTGATATGTGTTGTTGTATGTGGAGAGACTATGACGAGTATATTCATCGTTTCTGTCTCATAAGACTGAGATTGAGACGTGAACTATGCTCGTACCAGACTTCCCCATGCACAACTGGGAAGAGCAAGGCCTGCCAGACTGGGACGAGAAATATCTCGTCTGGCATTCAAATCACAGACGAGATAGGACTCGTCCAGGTCTGGCATTTGATAGACTCGTGGGACGAGTAATCTCTCGTCTGGCCTTAAAATCGCAGACGAAAGATCACTCGTCCCAGTCTGGGGTGTGATAGACTCGTACGAGTACGATACCCAAAGATGACAAGACAGGGACGACAGAGACGAGCATACCCTAAACCCTAAACCCTAAACCCTGAAATCCTCTCTTATCATGAAAAAATGGTATTCAATATTGTTAAAAAATGTAAATTGTAAGTCCTAAACCATATAATAATGTAATCTAAACTATAAACTCAAAATCATACAATCATCATCCCTTAATCATGTAAATCCCAAACCTTATACATACCATTAAAGCATATATCATCCAAACAAAATCCTACATTTGTGGACACTAAACACTAGAACCAACTAAGTATCATTCCTATAGCCACTAAATATGTTAATTGTAAGTCCGAAACCATATAATCATGTAATCTAAACTATAAACTCAAAATCATACACTCATCATATCTTAATCATGTAATGCCTAAACCTTATACATACCATTAAACCAACTAACATCCTCCCAAAATCCTACATTTGTAGACACTAAACACTAGAACCAACTAAGTATCATTCCTATAGCCACTAAATATGTTAATTATAAGTCCTAAACCATATAATCATGTAATCTAAACTATAAACTCAAAATCATACAATCATCATCTCTTAATCATGTAATGCCTAAACCTTATACATACCATTAAACCAACTAAGTATCATCTAAACACTGAAATCAACTAATTATCATTCCTATGGCTACTTAAAGTGTTATTAAATAAATATTAAACCTGAATCCCTAAATCATAGAACATCCAAGCATTTTAAGTAAACCCTAAGATTGTACACCTAAGACTGGGACGAGTATTCTCTCGTCCCAGTTGTAAATACTGGGACGAGTATTCTCTCGTCCCAGTTGGAAATACTAGGACGAGCATCCTCTCGTCCCATTTGGAAATACTAGGACGAGCATTTCCTCGTCTCATTATTGGAAATACTGGGACGAGTATTTCCTCGTCCCATTATTAAAATAAATATGTTGTCTGAGATGGTGGTGGTCCTCTCCTCCCTGAAAAAAGTACAGAACATTCTGTTACCCATCATATGGTGAGAGAAAACCTTTTTTCTTTGTCAGACCAAACCCTTAATTCATCCAAACCCTAAAATCATTCTCTCTCTCTACTATCCGAACCCTAAACCCTGAACCCTAAAATCATTCTCTCTCTTGACATGTAGAAATGGTGAGAAAATTGATGTTCCGTGCTGTTTGGAATGGTGAATGGACGCGTGCCGAAGGTAGACACATATACATAGGTCAGGCAGTGAAGAATGCAGTTTTCAAGATAATCCAAGGCATTACCGTCAAATCTTTGGAGCATGAAGTTTCGGTCAGAATGGATACAGATTGTCCGCCTACCAAAAAGGTGGTCTTATGTTATCATTTCCAATTTCCAGATGCTAACCTGATCGAGCCTAATATCCTCACTAAAGATTTAGAAATAAAAGATATCTTTGATACTACGGAAAAGGGATCTATTGTAACCATGTACATCACGTTAAAGGATTTGGTGGATCAACCATACATTAATGCTGACGTTGCTGACCAGGATTTGATGGATCAAACTGAAACCCTTAACAATCAGTTGGTTCCTTTGAGCCCCCCCCCCTTACATACCGCGAGGATTACTTTCAGGGTATAGAGATACTCGCCGAGGATCATGACGAAGACAGGGTAGCATATAACGCAATAGATCTCACTCCGTCTTCGGTTCACTGTAACGACATTATGCAATTAGCTGACAAAGTTATGGTTGCCACTAATGAGTCAATGGAGCAAACTAATCTTGCATTGGCAACTGCTGCGGTAAATTGTACAGAGAGTCGTGGACAGACTAGTTTGGGAAGGCTAGACGACTTGGAAATAGAGATGAAAGGTTTGTATACTGGGAGGGCGTTGTCCCACCATATCAGAACGGTTGCAGGTTTGAAGAGATGGACTTTTTACGTTTATAAGCGAGACCAGACTCGTATTATACTGCGATGCTTGAATCTGGAATGCAAATGGATGCTTGGGGCTTACAAGCAAAAAGATTCCGTGCACTACCAGGTGAAGAAACATAACCCCATTCACACATGTACGGCATGCAGCGTAGATGGGAAGCACCGTAACATTAATAGCGAAGTGATCGCGCAGGAACTGCTGGGAATGATGGGCCAAACAAAAACGGCACCCACAATCAGTGAAGTGCAGAACATCCCCTTAAGAATGGGAAGTAGAATATCGTACTGGCCGGCATGGTATGCACGTCAAAGGGCCAAATAGATGATCCAGGGTACTCGTGCTCAAAATTACGCCGATCTTCCCGTGTTCATGTCATTATGTGAAATCCTGAACCCCGGTACTAAATGGGATATGGGAGTGGACGAAGGTGGTGTTTTCTTGTACTGCTTCCTTGCGTTCGGGGCACAAATTCAGGGGATACCGTATATGCGACCCGTAATTATCATCGACATGTCGCACCTGAAGAAAGAACCCCTGCAATTGGTCGTATGCACAATGGTTGATAGGCAGAAACAGTGCTATCCCATTGCATGGGGACTAGTGGACAGGGAAAACACCGTTGCATGGACTTGGTTCTTACACAGACTGAGGTTAATTGTCCAGGATCATGATGAGTTGACGTTTGTTTCAGATCGGCACCAGGCTCAATTCAGTCAAGGCCGTGTACCCCTTATCCAACCACGTCCACTGCTATTACCATTTGAAAATGAACGCTCTGAAGCATTACAATACACAAAAATGGGTGCCTCATTACACGATGCGGCCTATACATTTGATAAGGATGCGTGTGAGTCACATCTGATAGACATGGGTATTGAGTGCGACCGTGTAAACAGCGTTAACGACAAGACCGTCGAACGTTACTTCCGGGATGCCGGTTTAGAGAAATGGGCAAGGTTTCATTGTAAAACAGCACGGTTTGAGATGCTTACATCCAACCATGCTGAGTCTATTAACTCGTGCCTGCTGCCAACCAGGTCTGACAAAGCTCTTACAATGTTCTCCCAAATATGCGACCATCAGAGCGAGTGGCACCTGAAAAAACGAAACTTGGGCATTGACATGGGCAACACCTACCTGACTGCAAAAAGGGAGAAAAGAATGTTGAGTCGTTCTATAAAGTGTATAGATTTTCGCGTGCAACCAATTTCAGAGTCTCTGTATGAAGTTTGCGGTAATCATCTGAAAACTCATATCGTGGAATTCAAACCTGGACATTGCCTCGGAACCTGCATGTGCGGAAAATACCAACAGATGTGGTTCCCGTGTGTACATGCGTGTGCTTGTGCAAAAGAACCTTGGCCGTTACAATGCCGACCATGATATAAAGGTCATGTACGACCACACCAGCGTGTTCTATTCACTGGAATACTACAATCTGGCTTATGCAGGTACAATTAAGACTCCTCCCAACCCAGCAACGTGGGTCACAAGCGAAGTCACAAGCGAAGTACCTGCATGCATAAGAAACATTCGCCCACTTCCACCGAAGAAAGTGGTAACAGTTGAGAGGGACAAGGAGAAAAGACACAAGCCAATGGTCGAAATCGTGCGTGAAAAGAAGCGAGGAACGGGAACGTACGGATGTAGCCATTGCCATGTAAAAGGGCATACCAGAAAGATTTGCCCTCAATTGAAAAATCAATGTTGTGATAGAAGCCGTTGTTCTTCGTTCTTTGTAATGTAATTACAAATTCGCAACCTTTTATGATGTTTGCGCAAACAATATATCTTTTGTTTCGATCAATTATTGTGTTTTTTAATATGAATATGCATTTTATTACATAAATAAACAATATATCTTTTGTTTGGATAAATTATTGTGTTTTTTTAATATGATTATGCATTTTAATACATAAATAAACAATATATCTTTTGTTTCGATCAATTATTGTGTTTTTTTAATATGAATAAATTGTTTATTACATAAATAAACAATTTATTTTTAAATTTATTGGCAAAGAGGAAAACTTTGATACATTGTAAAACTGTTACATGTTTTAAATTTTGATACATTTCTTACAAAAGCTGTTACATTTTTCAAGAATATATCAAAATTATTACAATTTCTAGAAAAACATACATGCATGTTTTCTAGAAAATGTAATAATACCCGGCACATGAACCTAAAATCTCTCTCCTTCTCTTCATCTACCCAGGAAGCATCTACAAAAGCCACTGTTCTCTCCAAAACTCACCACATCTGAAATGGCAAAGAAGAAGATACCAAAGGAGTGGGAAAGCGACGAGGAGGATAGTGAAAGGTCAAAGGAAGAGGACGAGGAAGAGGAAGAGGAGACGGAGGAAGAAGATGAAGACAGTGAAGAAACTGACAGTGATGCAGAAATCACAGCCTCTTTCAGGGCAAAAAGGGGCTCCGAAACGACTCAGTACACTGAAGATGAAGAGGAAGAAGATGATGATGACTCCGTGGATTGGCCGCCATCTCTGCCGCTGAAGAAAAGAAACAGAGACGACAGTAGTGAAGAAGAAGATCCGGAGCTCTAGCCTTGCAAACCCAAAAAACCCAAAAAAATGTAATCTTTCTTCAATGTTTTTAAGTTTTTAATGTAATGAACTCTTTTGTTTCTGAACTTTTTCATCTTTATGAAGTTATGACTGTTATGACTGTTCATCTTTCCAAAGTTTTTCATATTTTTTCTGGAAAAAACACAGTTTCTGTGTTAGACGAGCAGTTGCTCGTCCCAGTGTTGACCTGCTCGTCTCAGTATCAGTACGACAATATACTTAGACGAGCAGAACTCTCGTCTCAGTATATTGCCACACTGAGACGAGCAATCAAGAATAACATGAGGGAATACAAACAGGGACGAGCATTAACTGGGACGAGAAACAACTGGGACAAGCACACAAGTCTCACGTCCCAGTTGTTAAGAAGAGAGAAGAGAGAGTTTAGTTTTAAAAAGAAAGTTAATCAAAAAATAATTGAATTAGTTACAATGGTTAACCCTAAGTCAGGTCAACAAATAAACATAAGTGAGAAACGGGTATTTTTCAAAGACCAATTCACCAGACGGGTAGGACGCCAATTCTTTCCCGGTTCAACAACCAATTTTTTACAAAACCCTCCCAGCAGCGACCCCCAAAAGTTCAAAACCCTATTTTCTTCCAATCTCGCAAAAGACGACCCAAATTCCTTCCTCTGCCTGTACAAACAAACGATACCAGACTATTTCACTGTACATGTGCACACGCTATAATGTTAAGAAGGAGATTGTCTTCACTGATTGCCACATCGATCCAAAATGGTTCCTCAATGCGCGCCAAACCCTGCATTTCATCACCACTCTCCACCCAGACACTGCAGCCCCGACTCGGCATTCACACAATTGCTAAACCTGAATCAAACATTGCATTTGTGGCTGCTCAGACTCGGTTTGTGAGGGCTTACAGCCTCCTGAGCCTGAATGATCTGAGAGACAACAAAGGGGCAACGAAGCAGAAGACGAGGAAGGGTCGTGGGATTGGGTCCGGGAAGGGGAAGACTGCTGGGAGGGGTCACAAGGGGCAGAAGGCTAGAGGGACCATGAAGTTTGGGTTTGAAGGTGGGCAGACTCCGCTCCGGCGAAAGATGCCCAAAAAGGCGTTCAAGGACAAATTTAGCTTGACATTCAAGGTATGTTGTTGATTTAAGTGAGTGTGTGTGTGTGTTTGTGTGTGATCCTTCTGCTGGGTACAACATAAAATTGCACTCAGTTTTTGTTTCTTTTTTCTATTCCACTGTTTACAAGTTGAGATGCTTCGTGAATCAACAGAAAACATTTAGAACAGGAAGCTTTCGAGCAAGAGTTGAAGCATGCCAACTAATCAGTAATATGAAGGACTGATTTGGGAGGCGTTATAATACTAGTATTTAGGATTAAATGTGAGGTCGCTTAGCTGTCATAGAGGTGATAATTTCACAAGTTGCATCTGTGGAGTAAATATTGCAAGTAGATTTTGAGGTTATGGTAGGGGAAATTATTTGTAAATATATGTTATAATAAAGAGGAGAGTTAGAGACATGAAAGTGGATGTGATGTAATTGATGCCTTAGGGTAGGTCTTCTGAAACTTGACTCTTCTATGGGCAACAGAATAAAAGCCTAAACGTCACGTAAACTACCCCCAACTGTCATATGTGTGTGTATATATATATATGTGTGTGTGCGCGTGCGCGCTCATGAGCGCTCCTATATAATAGATGCAGCTGCTAACTGCAAACTTCTTCCTGTCCCAGCTATTGATACTCAGATGACTTGTGTTTGATTCTTTTGCCCAGCTATGTAGAAATTTTTTGATCAATAAGTTCGCAATTTCAACCCTGAACCATGATGGTCGTATCAACTGAAACTTCTTTTTTCCCTTTTACATCACTTCAGCTTTATAGAAACACTTTGGTTTCTGTTATTTTGATCAAATTTGTCTAAAAAAATATTATTCATACCTTGTCAGCAAAACAGGAGAGATCTGCATATATTATGTATTCAGTAGGTATGTGATATAAATTAACTCTTTTGAGGTGCATTTATGAATTAAATTGTTGTGCTTTGTATTGATAAAAAAATGTTACCAAGTTTTTCTTTCACATCATTTGCAATATGTGACATAATTTAAGAACATCTTTTGATGAATCTTTCTGGATGAATATTATGTTTGAAACAACCTCCTCCAGCTTCCCTGCAGCTGAGATTTCTAGATCAGCCTGCTTAAAGTGCTTTGGTAATATTGGGAGGTGGCAAAAGGAAGACTGAGATTTATTATGGTGGTTTTATGAGGATGGTGGGTCACTATATTGGTCAAATGCTTTTTCTGATCCTCATCCCTGAAAGAATCAGTATGCAGGATAGCAAGTATATTTAGGTCAGTGATATCTAGGCATTCTTAGTGTACGGTGTACCTCTGCTGACGACATCAGGTAATGGTCGTGATCTTGTTAGTGAATGAATGTGTCAATCTTGGTGATCCATTGTAGGTTGAAGAAGTGAAAGGTTGAGTGACGGTATCTGGGTCTAGGGAACCTTATCCTTGACATCGCCCACTCCTTAGTGAGCATGACTTAAAGTTTGTATGTGGGTAATAGGTTCAAATAACGGAACAAATAATCTAGGGTTACAGATAGTGGAAATCAGGCCATTGGATTGATTTCGAATGCATGGAAGTGGAAGAACAAGATTTCTAGCATCATATTTGGATTCTCATAGGCCTTTCACCTAGGATACTGTCACACCGCTAAGTCCCTTAGACGAGAACGGTGCACGGAGTGAGCACGTTGGCTCGGTGTACCGACGTGAGAAGGCAACAACGTGGTCCCTAAGTCCCTCGAAGCTAATTACTTGTTGTCGGTGCAACGAGTAATGTTATGTTGGCTGTGGGAACGAGAAAATCTGGTCCGGTTGCTTGGTGTGCAATACAGTCAGATTGGAGATGAGACGAGATGCTTGTAGATGGTCGCTGCCTGGTCTGTTTGCAATCTGTGGAGCTTGAGTTGTTGTGGCTGTGACGCGAAGACGGTGGAACGAAGATTACGAACTGCTGAAGTTCCAGACCGTAATCTGTCCAGTGCAACAAACGGAGCAGAACGGAGCTGGTTTGGTTCTGGTTCGCTGCTGCTCGCTGTCCCGTGCTGGTGCGCAACGTGTTACATTGTTTTGTAGCATGTTAATGAGTTGTCGAGGCCATGTAATGTACTAAATTCGTAGCTAAGTTTTAGGGGTGATTTAGTACACGTTTTAGTGCAAGTAGTGGGCTAGAAAGTGGGCAGAATGCAGGTCAGGTAACCGCCACTAGTTTATAGCTAGTTCCTGCACCTGTTTTGCAGCAGGTTGAGAGGAGGACGAATTGTACTCCATGAGAGAGCTTGAGAGCTTGAGAGAGATTCTTTTATTTGAGAAATAAAAGTTGGGACGATTCCCGTAAACTCTCGTGCATTCATTCTAACTCCTGCTCAATTTCTAACCACGTTGGTGCGTGAGACAAGGCTGAACCAAGTTGAGAATTTGGTTGCCGCGCAGAGCCGATTTTAGAGATTAAAATCCGACGCTGTGACAACTGGTATCAGAGCCCCAGGTTGTTGCATTGTCGTTGCGTCTTCGTCCCTTCGGGGGTGGAGAAAGGGTGGCCTGGTTGCATACCTTGCTGCTGTGAGTTTGAGTGGCTGTGCAGTGTGTTTTCGCTGCCGGGTCAAGTGCTTTTCTGCGGATGAGTGCTGCATTCTTCTCCTTCTTTTCAGAACTGGGATGCGAACTTAAGTTGCTTGCATTGCTGGTAGAATTGAGGAGAAACGAGGAATGATTGTCGTGGTTGGAGAATATCGTTGGGCTGCTTGAATGTGATTCTCGCTGCCCAGGTTTTGTTGGCTGTCCAGGTGAGTTTCAGCACCAGAATTGAATTTTTCTTGGCTTCAATTTGCTGAGAACCTGCGGCTGTGGTGCGCGAGTTTAGTACGCTGCCTGGTAGTGAATTTGTCGTCGAAATTCTGGTGGGAGTTGCTGGACATTCGCCGCTGCCTTCGTCGAGTTGCTGCCCGCTGTGGTAGTTCGAGAAGCTGAGTTTCTGCTAGCAGAATGTTGGCTGTTGTGTGCTTCGTGACCGGTGGTCCTGCGAGAGATATTCAGCGTTGCTTTGTACTTCGCTGCCCGCTGCGGTAGTGGGAGAGTTCGAGTTGCTGTCAGTTATGATAATGGAGTTGCGAGAACGGATGACTCATTTAGAGACAGCCGTTGAGGCCCCTGTTGTTGGAGCTGAGTTTGAGACGGACAAGACGGGTGACGGTGACCGAGTGAAGAACGCTGGTGCGAACTTGGCAAAGTCGAAGAAGACGGGTTTCTTCATATGTGATGGTCCACACCGGGCTCTCGATTGCCCGAAACGAGAAAAGCTTGCTGATTTGTTGGCCGGGGAAAAGCAAGAGAATTCAGCGAGTTATGAGAAGCGAGAAAAATCTGCTTCACTTTCTCGAGTGCAGCCGGTTGTTGAGATGACTCCGGACGAGAAGACATTAACGTGGGCAGATTTGGTTGAGCAAGATGAGGCGGCTTGTGATTCTAAGTCGGCCTCGACGAGGACGTCATGTTGAAGAGGGGCGGGGTGTTTGTCACACCGCTAAGTCCCTTAGACGAGAACGGTTCACCGAGTGAGCACGTTGGCTCGGTGTACCGACGTGAGAAGGCAACAACGTGGCCCCTTAGTCCCTCGTAGCTAATTACTTGTTGTCGGTGCAGCGAGTAATGTTATGTTGGCTGTGGGAACGAGAAAATCTGGTCCGGTTGCTTGGTGTGCAATACGGTCAGATTCGAGATGAGACGAGATGCTTGTAGACGGTCGCTGCCCGGTCTGTTCGCATCTGTTGAGCTTGAGTTGTTGTGGCTGTGACGCGAAGACGGTGGAACGAAGATTACAAGCTGCTGAAGTTCCAGACCGTAATCTGTCCAGTGCAACAAACGGAGCAGAACGGAGCTGGTTTGGTGCTGGTTCGCTGCTGGCTGTCCCGTGCTGGTGCGCAACATATTACATTGTTTGGTAGCATGTTAATGAGTTTTCTAGGGCATGTAATGTACTAAATTCGTAGCTAAGTTTCAGAGGTGATTTAGCACATGTTTTAGTGCAAGTAGTGGGCTAGAAAGTGGGCAGAATGCAGGTCATGGGTTTGTCCATGATTTGGTTAGTTACTGAGGTAACCGCCACTAGTTTATAGCTAGTTCCTGCACCTATTTGCAGCAGGTTGAGAGGAGGACGAATTGTACTCCATGAGAGAGCTTGAGAGGGATTCTTTTATTTGAGAAACAAAAGTTGGGACTATTCCCGTAAACTCTTGTGCATTCATTCTAACTCCTGCTCAATTTCTAACCACGTTGGTGCGTGAGAGAAGGCTGAACCAAGTTGAGAATTTGGTTGCTGTCAGCCGATTTTAGAGATTAAAATCCGACCCTGTGACAGATACCATGTGGAGTACATGGGGTTAGGATTACATTGCACAATCTAATGACGACCATTAATCTCAAGTTTACAATAAACTCGAACTGCCCTTAACTAGAAGTGAATGAATTACTTTTGTCTTTATATTGTTGTCCAAATCTCTCTGTGTGTGTGTGTGTGTGTGTGTGTGTGTGTGTGTGTGTGTCCTCCCTATATCTATTCTACTATCACATTTGAATTCCCATAATTTCCCCCCCTATTTTTTCTCGTTATCTACATTATCGTATCTGCTGCTAACAATTGATGGTGGGTTTCATGGTGGAGATTGGCTGTGGGGTTGATGGTGGTGTATGATGTTGATTAGGTTGCACATAATAGAGAAAGTGGTTATGCAGATGAAAGAGAGTAAGAGGTGGAGGGACGATGATTAAGGTGGAGTTCGGTAATCAACAGTGAATACAGTAGGTAGGGTCGTGTTAAGAGAGAAGAGTTTTGTATATTCTGGTATCTAGCGAGGGTAGGATGGTAATTCATTACTTCTGTTATTAACATTTACCGTACGGGTTTTTCTGTAGATTGTCAAAATGCTGGGGGAGCCATTACCTTTATATCATTACAAAGGGTTGTTTGTGTAAATTACCACTACAAATAATATAAACGAGCATTAGTATAAGGGTGATGCAGAGTTGGTTTGGTCAGCTTGTTTAAGAGGGTTTTGCGACTGAGAGTGATAGTCGTAGTTTCTTGGTTGGTGGGTTTGCTCATATAGTGAGTCTTAGTTCATTCCTTGGTGCAAGATATCTAGGGCTTTGTGATTAAAAGAGGGTGATCGGTGTTCAGAGTTCTCGCGGGCTGGCTAATTCTCATAAAAGGACGGTTTTATCACTCGTCATAAGGTGGGTGACTAGTTTTGGCGTGGACGAGTAAGCCATGCTATTGTTTTTCGTAAGATTAAGGCGTATTGACCAAAGCTATGTGTTTTAGAGGATTTGGGGTTTTAAAAGTTTCTTAGGTTTCAGAGAGGGTGAGTCCTAGTTTGGATGCTCCATTTGAGGAGGTTGAAGTGAGACATGCTTTATTTCTTTGGAGGTAATGAAGCTTCAAAATCATTTTGTTTGACCGCTGCGTTCTTTCAGAAAATTGGGATGTTAGATCAGAGGTTATACATGTTGCATGAGTCCATTCTCACTGGGAGGTTTGAGAGGATCTTGAATGCTACCTTCTTCTGTGAGTGCGTGTGTTGGGGGGTGGGGTGGGATATCTGCTATTTTAGGCCTATATGTCTGTTAAATACCTTGTATAGGATTCTGGCCAAGGTGCTAGCTTGGAGACTTGAGCCTGTTTTGACCATGTCTAGCCTCTAGGTATTAGAATGCATATGTGGGAAGAAGGCAGGTTCTCAGCGTAGTTCTTGTGACGAATTAGTGTGTGGATCAAAGGTTAATGGGTGATGAATCCGTGTGCTTTGGAAATTGGATATGGAGAAGGCTTAAGTTCAGATACTAACATTTTCTGCTTTATCTTCTTGGTTATATGGGCCTTTGTCCACGGTGGATAGGATGGTTCATTCTTACGTCTCTATGATTGGGCTTTGTATACTTGTCAATAGAAATCCTTAAGGTTTTTCAGCCTTCACGCGGGTTGAAGCAACTGGACCCTCTTTCTCCTTTGGGGGCTATACAGCCAAGTTTATGAATGCTGAAGTGTGATTATAAATAGGGATGGCAACTTGATCCGATCCGATAGGATATTCGGCATGATCCGACCCTATTGGAGCATGTCCGATCCATAGGTCACATGTTTTGTGATCCATGAAACCATATAGGAAATTAGACCTATTACACTTAATAATATACTTATATACATGTAATTTTAACATGATTATTTACTCTGTTTACGGTAAAGGATATCAGATGTTTGATATTTCTATGCTTTTGTTATGATAAGCACGATGAATCGATACTTGCAAAGTTTAAACTAATCCAAATTGCACTTAAGTTAGTCCAATTGAACTTAAAATATTGTTACATGGATAATCCGATTCAAATCCATCAAAATCCGAACGCAATCCAATCCGGAGCTAGTGGATACGGTTTTGGATATAGCGTGATCCGGTCCAAACACGATCCATTTTCATCCCTAATCAAACAGTGGAGCAGTGTCAGCTTACCTAAGCTTGGTAGAAGAGGCAATATCACCCAAAGGTGGTTGGACTACTTTAGCATCCTACTTGTTAGGTCTCTTTTGGTTATGACACCTTCTCTAGCTGACGGTTGGATAAAACTCAGCCTGATTATTATTTATTTATTTATTTATTTATTTATTTTTGTGGGGAGGTATGGGAGTTAAGTTTGAGTTTCATTTAGATTGGAATAGAATATCTCACCCATTGGAGTGGAGGGGCCAGCTATTTGGCAGTGGGCTCATTTCAATTTGGCTTAATTAGGAAAGTGTCTGTGGAGTTCTGGTCTGGAGCGCGACAGCCTTTGGAGAAGAAAGATAGATGCTCGCTTTGCTTTGGGGGGGGGGGGGGGGGTTCTCTAGTTTGGGTGTGGGTTCTTTTGGGTGTGGGTTGTGAAAGGGTATTAGGGAAGGTTGTGATTGTTTGTGGAGAGAGCTCAGTTTAGGATTGGTCTTGGAGAACGCGATTGCTTTTTGGCAAGAGGGAAGATCATCCTGTCTTAGTGAGTTAATGAGTAAGTGTTGGAGGGGGTGAGGGAGTGGAATGTGGCTTGATATGTTAGTTTAGCCGGTACTTAGATGACTCAGAGGAGTTGAACTTCTTAGATGTCCTTTTTCGTAGTGGAATTCGCAAGGCTGCAGTGACTCGAGTTGTACTTGTCTTCAAGTGGTTTATTATCTATCCGGTCTTATTACTCTTCTTTGTGTGGGGTAGATGAATCATTGGCTCCAGTTCCTGGGTAGTAGGGGCTTACTTACGGGTATCATTATTCACTCTTGACAACTTAATTCACCTTTATTTGATCGGTCGTTTGTGACTTTGTGCAAATCTGGTGCCGAATTGGCTAACCACTTTTTGCTGCATTGTCCTTCTGTGTGGTCCTGGCGTCTGGTTCTATCGACATTTGGTATCTGTTGGCCTGCTCTGGCTACAGTGTCAAAGTCTCTTGGAGTGAAGTTTGGATGGGCAGGGAGTTGTGGCTTGTGCATCATCTGGAGGGTGTGTAGCATGCAGTTTTTGGCGGTATTTGTACGTCTCACAAGGGCATGGAGTCGATTCTTTTGGTTTCTGTTGGTTCAGTTGACCATTTGCTGTATTTCATTGACTCTCTGGCTTAGTTTGTTTTTGCAGTTGTTAGTGTCTACTTTGGCTGTTTAGGTTCTGACTCTCAACTGCTTTGTAATCATTCTTTATCATTTTTACAGAAGCTTTGATTACCTATCATAAACTAAAAGAGCATTAGTATAAAGGGTCAATTGGCCTGGAAACATGTCATACAAGGGTGTATTGATAAATAATTTGAACTGATGTGGAAGAAATGCAAATTCCTCTTATGACCTTACATAAGGTAGTTTTTGCTGGACTAAAATTCAGGGTAACTGTCTAGCAGAAAGGTAATTTAACAACTAGACCAAAGACAATAACAGGATATATTTAAGTATATATAATAGTAATAATCTTACAATTTCAGCTGGTTCAATTGCAATGGATCCGCCAATGGATGTCACAATGACAAGTCACTAACCTAATGGCATGTTCGGTTCCTCGGACTAACGAGATTGCACTGGACTGGACTAGATGGATTATATCTAATACGGTGTTCTGCTTGCTTTCGTGAGGTATTAACTTAGTCTTACCCTGTATATAGTCCAATCCAGCTTATCGCATCATGCAGGTCCGTAGGTGGGACTAATTTGAGGTATTAAACACTAGCTTTTCACTCTTTATTATGGGTATGAAAAATATTCCGGACTTCCCAATGCCTGGACTATAATTAGTTGAACCCGATTAACACAACTTTACACCGAAAAGCTAACATGCTAAAAATGATATTGTGGCGTAGTTCTTCTGTAAGAAATACATAGTTAGCAAAATCTTACGATTCACGATTCGTATCCTACGATTCGATTCGATTCACCCGTGAAACGATGCGAATCCCATGGTGAATCTTAAATGGTCAAAAATTTCACTGAATCCCGATTCAAGATTCCGAATCTTACGATTCAGTTGCGATTCAATCCGATTCATACGATTCACCACCAATTCAGCTGAAGGCTTATTTGAGTTAGAGCTCAAGTGTAGGAAATAAAACTTCCATTTTTTCTGAATGTTTTGCAACATGTGTTGGTTTTAAAATGACTTGTACATTTCTTTTAGTCAAAGGCTAGTAGTTTTCTATTATTTTATATCTCTCTGGCATCTCAATAGTTCCTTGCTCCACCTGTCTTTCTATATCTTCATTATAAAAATTGTGTAAAGTTTCTTATCACTAGCTAGGGATGCGAGTTTCTGAAACTTTGAGCTTTCTTTTTGTAAAATTATGAATATATTAGCTCACACATGTTATAGTTTAGTAAAATATGTTATTATATGGACCTAACATAAGTGCAAGCGAATCTTTACGATTCACGATCCGATTCGATTCACGATTCAATGAAGGTGAGTTTCGATTCACTATCTGAATCCCGATTTGACAACTATGAAGAAATACCAATGACGCGACCGATCTTTTCTGCTTCTTTGCTGAAGTCATAAATATTTTGCGTCAATATTTAGTGGGCTGTAAGGGCTAGGTAGTATATGCCTGTTTGGACTTTGGACTGTTTGGACAGAACTCTTACCTATTTCCAGAAATCAATGGAGAAACTTATTCGGCCCTTTTTGCTTCAAGTATGGTTTTTATATTATCATGCTTTACTGTGTTCATACCAATGACTTTCTATTGTACAGCCTGTAGGTCTGGGAAAGATCGCAAAACTAATAAATGCAGGGATCATAGACTCCTCTGAGTTGATCACAATGAAAACTTTGAAGGTATCAATCACATCTTTAAGTTTTTTGCATTAGTCTATATGTTGGCAGTGACATTGGACCATTCTCTGCTTTGGCATTGACATTGTATCACTTTTATAATAGGACACAGGAGCAATTGGGAAGCAGATAAGAGATGGCGTCAGATTGGTGGGACGCGGTGCTGATCAAATAAAATGGCCAATCCATCTGGAGGTAAGCATTTTCTCCCAATTCTGCACGTTGCTCGTTGCTTCCTTTCTCTGCCTATGAATTGATGTTCGAAAGACTCTCCAGGTAGTGTATCATAAACATGTATCTAAATATGGAGTAGGAATTATGGAATGCATATGATGCGGCATACCGCACTCACCAAGACGACGGGAAACACATTCCGGAGGAAACACATAGTAATCCTAATCTTTTTATCAATCACAAAAATATTTGAGGAGAAATCAATTTATCTAATCACAAAGGCTCCCAAACAATGACAAACTGCAGCCCTTTAAAAAGGCAGCAGTAAAGGAGTCCTTAGGCAATTATAGTCCTAGCAAGATTGACTTCTAAAACGATAAACTTCTGTAACAATTCTGATAATAGAAAAATGATAACTGAAGTACACTACTGCATAGAATAATCCTGGATAACTTGCGGTAACTGAGTCTTGATTCGCATCAGCATATATGTAAAATAAATATGTATTAGCAAAAAGGAAGAGGCATGTTACATGAACTAACAATTTAAATATAAAGATAAGAATCTTCAAAAGTAAAAACATTATTTAGACAGTATATCTCTAATCCTAAGGCAATTCTTCTATCTGTAGAATAAGACGTTCACTAGATTAACAGTCGTATTTTTTTTGCTTGTATGAAAGAAGTCACAGCTTAACCGATCTCCAAGTTGCAGGGCTGGAATACATGTATAAAAAAGTACTTCCTCCGTAACCTATCTTTCTCATCAGAGAGAATAGGCGCGGGGATTAAGAATCTGTCCCAAAGACATTTTTACCCTTGCCTTTTTTCTATTTCTTTTTGTCTCCTTCTCTATCTGTACACACTCTCTCTCTGGTTCATCACCACCACCTCCATCAACAACCATAACAATAACAACATGAGAACATAACAACATCAGAAGATGAGAGTGAATCCACAAAGTGTAAACTAAAATAGAGATCTAACAAACAAAAAAAATCCTTTCCACCAGAATCGAACAAGAGCATCTCTGAAATTGCAGGTCGAGAAAATTGTAGAACAAGTTTCAGTATCGATGTCAGATTCGTCGTCGGCCCTTTTCGCCATCGTCGCCGGACTTCCAGATCTGTTCGTCGGTGGAGCCGTGGAGAGGAAGATTTGGATGGAGGTGGAGGAGGATTCCAGAACGACGCCATCGTCGCGGCTGGTCTCTTCCTCGACGTGGATGCTGGTGGTGGCGAACGATGAGGACGGAGGCGTCTGGATTATCTTCGATCTGGTCTCTTCCTCGACGCCATTGTCGCCGCTGCTCTCTTCATCTCTCGCCTCTCTGTTTCTCTCTCTCTCTCTCTCTCTTTGTTATCTTTATTTTGTGTGGTTGTGAAGAGAAGGTTGGAGTAATGGTAGTGGGTGTGTTGAGTCAGTGAAGGGTAGAATAGACTTTCGCGTATAAAAACATGCCAAAAAAGGAAATGTAGAGAAAGAGAGGTTACGTCCCAGAAAGGAAAACATAGAGAAAGAGAGGTTACGGAGGAAGTACTTCAGAAAATGTTTGAAGAATTATTATCTTTTCCCATGCGCGATGGAACAATTTTCTTCCTATAATATCACTCACTATGTTATCTACTTCTGTCAAAGAATTTTCGTCGTTTCTCAAGGGGAAAACATGTAGAGCTTAGGTAGAAAGACAATGAACAAGAACCGGCATAGACAGACACAGTATTTAGATTCAAAGTAATAGTACTATAAATAAACAATAGGTACTGAAAGCATTCAGATTTTGATAATTGTGGACGGGGTTTGAAATTCATTGGAATACGAGATGAATGCAATTGTTAATATCTTATTGCAGTCACAAATGGAGTGTATTGGTGTGGATTATGAATAAAAGTTAAAATGAGGAAGAGACAATTTCTTTTTTCTTCTGTGTGTGTGTGTGTGTGGGGGTGGGGGGGGGGGGGGTTGTTGCAAGGCCAGGCCCACTCCTTGTCTGATGATCATGCAAAAACAAGTGCCAGAACGTTCCTTCCTCTAATTGTTAGTTCCTTATGTTTCACTGATAGTGAAACGAACTCAGAACACCAACTTCTGCATGGAAACTATGGCAAGAGTGCCCCTCTGACAAGCAAATCTCGAATTTCGATTTATAGA
This sequence comes from Linanthus parryae, assembly GCA_023055425.1. Taxonomy (NCBI): domain Eukaryota; kingdom Viridiplantae; phylum Streptophyta; class Magnoliopsida; order Ericales; family Polemoniaceae; genus Linanthus; species Linanthus parryae. The sequence goes on from JALGPY010000001.1 coordinate 76,984,494, forward strand.
GACGCTCACCATGTTAACCAACTATATACAACCAGTACCATACTACCATTACCTGGTAATAATTCATTTGTCTCTTGCTTGAAACTTTTTCCTTGGTATCAATTTGTGATGTTGGCTTGTCACTAAGTCAGAAGGAATTACTTCTTATTGGGTAAGAGAAATTTTCTTATTTGCTTTGAGATGAAGTACCTTGAGTGTGTTTGGGCACTCGGATTTTGGATTACATTTTAATATAATTCTTTGAATCAGCGGTCGTGGTGAAGAGAGATCCACATTGAAAACTTGATAAAAGTTTATTCCAAAGACCAAGTGCCCACTCCTTTTATTACTCTTATTCTCAATTTCTAATGCATATGTCGTGAGGGATATGAGTTGACGAGAATTTCTTTTGGACATGCATAAAAGTAAAAGAATGTACAAGTTTTTAGATTTAATATTGGTGGTTATGTTTGAATAAATTCAATTATTTTCTTTGTTCTCGACAATTGTGTAAATATTTACTCCTTGGGGGGTGCGATGATATTGTATTGTGGGTGCAATTTCTTGGTTAATTAAACTTAATCGATGCTAGATTTTATCAATCTTGCCACGTTTTGTACATCATCACAAGGAAATGTATACATTGAATGGTTGATTATTGTTAATTTTACCATGTTTATCATATTATCACATGGAAATAGTCTTAAAATAACTGCACACATTGTACCACATCACCATACCACCATGGTACTATATATATATATATATTGATAATTCAATGGTACTTAATATTTACTCCAATTGTTGGTCAAATGAATTTGAAAAATGATATGTAGCACACTTTATATGGGCACCTTTGATGCAGGATAAAGAAGGGTACAATAATAATAATACGAGTAGGGGGGATTCAATACCCCCTTATTATTTATACCCCTTTAATTACTAAAATCTAATCCCACAATGTAAGTGGGATTGAATACTAAGTCTTAATCTTCTATTTTATAATTGTGCAAACAAACATAATCTTACCTATATAATTAATACTCCCTTTATATTAATACACTCTATAATATTGTAGGGCCCTGTATCCCTAGTTTACAATCCCCGCACCACCCGTGCCCTATTTGTTTCACCATTTGATGTCATGGCGCATGCGGGCTTTTCATTAGTGACTTTTTAGAAAAATATCAAGAAGATAATTATTACCGACTATTATGACTGGTAAGAGGTGCAATATTCAGTAAAGATGAAATGATGATGTCTAGCATCCCTATGAAACTTTTATGCTATATGTTTAACTTATCTTAAGCAACATAACTTTTTTTAGGAGAAACAGAACTTTTAATTTCGTTTTTCCATCCATGAAAAAGTTAAATCAATGCAAAAGAGAGCTCGTGTCCCACAACCTTGTGCGCATACATACAAAGCTGTCTCAAATCTTATACACAACTAATAACAGAAAGTTTGCAGGTTTCCAGAGTGACAGTTGAAGCAAAAGAAGCGGTTGAAGCTGCTGGTGGGTCAGTAAGGAGAGTATACTACAACAAATTGGGCTTTAGAGCACTCCTTAAGCCCGAGTGGTTCGAGAAAAAAGGCAGGCTTCTACCAAGGGCAGCAAGGCCTCCCCCTAAACAGAAAGATAAAGTTGACAGCATTGGACGATTGCCGGCACCAACCAAGCCAATTCCTTTTACACCGGAAGAGAGAGCAGCTATGGTCGCTACTTCTGCCTCTCATGAAGCTGATCTTTGATCAGATCCTTTTTGGTGTTTGGTGTATCATCATCTCAAACGAAATCCAATCTGAAAAGATCTCAAGGGAATCGTCTTTTTGTTATTAATTTGTGTTGGTACTATATTTCCGGAAGAGTTAGGGGTAACAAAGCCCAGTGCCTTTCGGATCTGAAAAGCTCAGAGAAGCACCCAGAATTTGTGTACAATGTTGTTTCGTAGGTGATTTGTTGCTTCTTCCGTAGTACAAGTACTTCCCGTGTTCTTATTAATGTAGGAACATTCATTTCCTGATTTTTTAGGAGAGTAACTGAAAGCTTTATGTTGAAAGTAAAGGCCACCAAAAACTAAAAAAATAAATAGAAGAGAAACATAGGCAAACTGCCATAAGTATCCTTTTTTTTTTTTTTTTTTTTTTTTTTTTTTTTGTGTGTGTGTGTGTGTGTGAAAGGTAAGGATATATTAATAGCTAAGGACGAGCACAAGACAATATACAACTTTTCATGCAGCAGTACAAACTAACAACCTATTATACAAGCTACACAACATAGAGCTATCCAACTACCAAGGATATTTTACAAACCCAACAACTGTGAAAATATACAACCAAAAACACACAGCTATGCCGAGATACTACTATAAGAGACTGCCTTCGCCAAGCGGTGAGCTTCCAAAACTTGTTCCCTCGGAACCTTAGCGATGATACAATCATTAAAGTTAACTACTTCCTGCCATATGTGAGCCAAAATAGGTGCGTCCTTAAACGAGCTGTGACTAGTCCCCAGCAATAGATTGTATGATAGGAGACCGTCAGTATAAATCATGATAGTAGCTAAATTAAGTTGTTTTGCTAACAGTAGGCCATAATATGTAGCTAAAAGCTCCATTTGAAGTGGTGAAGCTGCTGTGCAGATACGAGAATAATAAAAGGGAGGGTGCAAAGGTTGTTGAATGAAGACTCGCATTGCTCCCGCTTGAGCAGAAGCTTTCCAAGCGCCATCCACTACTACCACGGTCGAGAGCTGCAGAGGAGATGGGGAGACCACCTTAAAGCGAATTGAAAACAGGGGGTAGCTCGTACTACTATTTCTTATCGAAATGGGTCGGTGTTGCTGGTTTTGGCTTGTGTAGATGGACCAGAAGCTACTTAACTCATGCATAGCTTGCTGAAAAAATTCCCGAGCTGTGGAGATTTCCCATGTGTTGTTGCAAAAAACAGATTCGTTGCGAGTTCTCCATTGAGACCAAAGGAAGGCAATTCGGCGATCTAGATCACTTGGAGGGTTCAAGATGGCGCAGCGAAGCCAATCAACAAAATCTACCGTAGTATCCCGTAATCCAAGCATGTGGGGGAATGAGCTCGAAATAGGGCAGTTGAAAAAAAGGTGATCCATGGTTTCGGGGAGATGATGACAGATTTGACAAAGATTATTAATACATGAAAGTCTGTTAGCCAGATTCACCATGCATGGAAGAGCCGAGTGGTGTAGACAATTCCATAAAAAAATCTTGTATTTTTCTGGGACTTTTAGACCCCATAGCTTCCCCCAAACTGGATCCGTCGCAATTGGACAAAAAAAGAAACCTGCTGGTAATAATACTAAAGTCATAGAGCTTTCAATGAAACGGTATCCTAATTTGGAGGAATACTCTCCCGTACTCGTGAATGGCCATATGATCTTGTTGGGTGTATTCAAGGGGGGAAGTTGAATGGCCAATATAGCGCGAACAAGAAATGGAGGCAAGAGATCTTGAAGAGCACAGATGTTCCACGAGTTCCTTTCACCAATTGTTTTAAGCACATCCGCCACTTTGAGGTTATTCAAGCGATCCGAGTTGAGAAACTTGGACAGAGAACATCTCAAGGAAGGGATCCATCGGTCCTTGCCGAAAATAATTGCAGCCCCATTTCCAACTACCCATGAATAACCTTGCTGGATTATTTCCCGACCTGAGAATATACTCTTGGTACACCAGGAGGCGTTGGATGGTTCATTTATGGAACTATTGTGTAAATGCTGAAGGGCGAAGTGTTCCCGATATTTAGACTTGATGACCGACGCTGGTAGGCTGACTTCAGAATGGAGAATCCTCCCGTAGGAGCCTGCAAGTATTGCTTGGTTGGCCCAATGCTGATTTCAGACTCCCAAGCCACCATGAGATTTGGAGGAGAACAAGGTGGTGTTGGGAACAAGATGAATTGGTCTAGCACTGGCCGGATTTCTCCAAAAATTAAGGGTACGAGTGTTGAGGTAAGTTAGAGTGGTGGAGGGCAGATGAAAAGTTGTGCTAAAAATATTGGGAATGAGGATAGTGTGGATTTAATGAGAGTTAGTCTACCCGCAGGATTAAGGAGGCGGCCTTGCCAAGAGCCAAGCTTTGAGATAACTTAGAAGAAATAGCATTGGCAGCTTGCGTTTTATTTTTTGATTCCGCAAGAGGTAGAACTAGATAGTGTGAGGATTTGGCTAAAGGAAAAGGGCCAAAGAAAGTTTGAAATTGTTGAGCCAAAATATGATGCATATTAGGGCTTAGGAAGAGACTTGACTTGGTTGGGTTTATTTGTTGTCCCAAAACTCTGCCAAAGGTATCCAACGCAAGTGCTAAACTGTTACAGGAGGATAGGGTTGGTTTGAAAAAAAAGAAGGCAGTCGTTTGCAAAAAACAAATGCGAGATTGACGGAGAAGTCCTAGAGAGCTGGATACCGGGGACCTCTCCAGAGTTGTCTAAAATTTGGAGAAGCGACGATAAAGCTTCTAAGTAGATGATAAAGAGATAAGGTGATAATGGGTCTCCTTGTCGAAGACCTGCAGTTGGTATGAATTTGTCAGTAGTTTCACCATTCACTATTACAAAAGTATGACACTGTACGGATGCATTGGGATATTAGGCAAATCCAAGAGTTAGGAAAGCCTAAGACAGAGAGTGCTTTTTCTAAGAAGTCCCAATTTACCCGATCGAAAGCTTTACTTATATCCAGTTTAAGTGCCACAAGATGAGCACCCGATTCGAGTAAATAGCACATTCTCCAAAAGGGTATTATCTGTACCCCGACGACCAGGAACAAAGGCGGATTGGGCGGGAGAAATTATATCAGGCAATATTGTACGCAGGCGATTGGCTATGGTCCTGGAAATTATTTTATAAATGGTGGTGCAAAGGCTGATGGGACGAAAGTCTGAAGCACATTTGGGGGTTTCCAGTTTTGGTATGAAAGAAATGGAGGTATGGTTTAGCTGTTTAAGTAAGTGGCCAGAGTTAAGGAAAGATAGGACAGCCGCGATGACCTACTGTCCTGTTATATGCCAAGTTTTTTGGAAAAAGATAGGAGGTAGTCCATCTAATCTTGGGGCTTTGTATGGGCTCATTTGAAACAGTGCTTTTTGGACTTCTTCTGATGTAAAAGGTTTAGTTAACTCCCTTAGGTGTTGTGGAGACAGTCTAGTGGTAAGTGATTGCTAACCAGTCCATGAGACAATGCTTTCTGCAGTGGGCAAAGGTGGGTTATAGAAACTCAGAAAGTGGCGAAGAAGGAGCTCGTAAAGCCCTTGTTGGGTAGTGATAGTAGATACATTAGCTCCTTTTAGCTTCGTGATACGGTTTCTACATACGCGCTGTTTAAACTTTGCAGGGAAGAAGCGTGTATTTCTGTCACCGTGCATAAGCCATCGTGTCTTAGCTCGTTGAGCCCAGAGAAGCTCTTCTTGATGGAGCAATTCTTCAAGGTGGTCCCTTGCTAATTTTTCTTGCCTCTGCCAGTGCCACTGGGTTTGCGAGGAGCTGGTTTGTGGTGGTGGTTGATGGAGGATATTGGAGAGGTGGCTTTGTGCATTTGTAATGTGGGTTGCTAGGGATCCTAGACCTTGCGTGGCCCAGGATTTGAGCAAATTTTTTATAATTTTGCAACGTGAAACTAATTGGAAAGATGGAGACCCGAAGACATGTTGATTCCAGGCCTGAGCTATAAGATTGTAACAATGATCATAATGAAGCCAGAAAGCTTCAAATTTGAAGCTTCGTCCTTTAAGGATACTCGGGTGTTTGGGGTAAAGAACACAACGACCGTGATCCGATCCCATAATGGGGAGGTTGATAATGTAGGACCCTGCAAAGGAAGCTAACCATTGGGGGTTCACAAATCCTATGTCTAAGCGTTCATATGTACAACCTATAGCCCTATTACTAGTCCATGTGAATCTTGACCCACGAAAAGGCAGTTCTGAAAGATTGCAGTTAGAAAGAAAGCGCCTAAACGAGGTTGCACCTGGAATGTAGGAAGAATTATTACTAAAGGAGACTGTGAATTTATCAGAAGAAGTTAAAATCTGATTATAGTCTCCAATGCATTCTAGTGGACCTGTAACATGAGATTAAATGGATTGGAGCATATCCCAAGTTTGCTTTCGGTGACTTTGGGTTGGCTCACCATAAACGCATGCTAGTGTCCAAGAGCCAATATTAGAATTACAAACACCTAAAATAAGGTTGGGACTTCTGAAGTTAATGCTAAGTGTAACTGATGATTTCCAAGCTATTAGTAAACCCCCACTAAGTGCACATGAGGCAAGTCCATCAAAGGAAGTGAAACCCCATTTATGGACATGAACATCTGCATTTTCCACCGTGGTTTTAGTCTCACTAATAAAGATTATGGATGGCTTATAATTTTGGACAGTTTTGCGCGTGGTGTGAACTGCGAGGGGGTGCCCTAACCCTCGGCAGTTCCACGCCACAGTCGTCACTGCGTCTGTCGTGACTGGTTTGGGACAGTCACAGCGTAAAGCAGGTAGTAATAGTGACAGTGCTAATACATTCTAAATTAACAGTTTCTATAGCATGAAAGCAAGTAGTTGGTATAGGACCTTTAGAAGTTAATAGAACCTTAGACTGACCTGAGCTATGGTCGGACAGTGATGCACATGAAGCAGTGCGTTCCACACTCCGAATACGGACTGGTATAGGAGTGAATTTCATTCGTTCGCGAGGGAGCAGTGTGAGCTGACGCTTCCTCTTCAAGCCTCGAGTGTGAGACATGTCGTCACCAGAATCGACATCAGTTAGAGATCCACCAGAGGCACTTGAGTCGCCAGAGAATGGTGTCGTGCTATCAGAGTCTCCACCGAACTCCATGCCTGGGCAGAGGCCTACTTCATAGAGTTCCCGGCGAAACCCTCGGTCAAACCCGTAGATGAAAGCCGGCTTAGCAGGCGGCTCAAGAGACTTCACTACTTGCTCGGCGATGGTTCGAGAAGTGGGCTTGGTCTTAGCCCTAAGCAGGGTGAACAGAGAACCCATGCGACAAGGGAAGAAAGGGTTGGTTGCAGAAAGTTTTGTTGGTGTGTAAAGTCCAGTTGAGAAGGTAGATAGGTTCTGTAACATTAGTCTAGTGGACTTATAAAGAAGGTCCAAAGCTGTACAGGAAAAACCTAATAAGTAAATTAAAATAAACAGTAGGGTTAAGCCGTGTAGGGGTATAGGGTTATAATCATGGTTAACTAAGTCAACTATTTTACTTAGTTTAGTGGTGCACGTAAAGGAGGTTTCTTGGGGTAGGGTGTTGGTGCCACGTGTGCAAGAGTAGTTTGAAAGTGTAGGGTGTGAATTAAAAAAAATATTAAGTTGGGGATGTGCAGGAAAGAAAGAAGGGTGAGAAGGTTGTAATGGAGAACCTGTAGTCTGCGGTGAGTCCAACGAGCCACGTGGAGTGCTTGCGTAGGAAGGAGAAGAGGGCAGAGATCCTTCAGACGCCAACAAATCTTCGCTTGGAGAGTATGTAGTTGATGGCGACGAGGGGTGGGCCCACCTTGAATTATTGCTGTTGGGAGAAACTGCTTGTGGAGTCGGTGGCTGGTTTTGCATGGATTGAGGGTGGTTTCCGAGCTGGAGATGAGCAGGGATGGCCGGTGGTGAGTCAGGCACCGCATTCTCCGCCGGTTCCGGTACATTAAGTTTGATGGGGAAATGGTTCTCATCTGCAGCATCATCAGAAACAACATGCACGGTATGGTTTGAAGGTTCACTTGCCATAGATTTGGTGAGATCTTCGAAAGATGGAGTGTTCGGAGATGGTGGTTCCGGAGAGAGAATATCCGGCAACAATCTCCAAAGAAGCCAACGAACCGTGCCTCCAGGAACCTGCTGCCACTCTAACCGATTTGGACCTTCAACATAACCAACAAAAATTCTTGTAGTGCGTTCCATGTTTACATTGGTGATAGAACGAAGAAACTGTGTATAAAGAGGATCTTGAGGGTAGTGATGCACATTGACTCCAAATTTATCCACCAGAACACCCATAGGAAGCCTGTGATCGTTCATAGCAGAAGTGAAAGAGGCAGAACAGTGGAACTCCGTATGACCTATTTTGCCACAACGAAAGCAAAAGCGAAATTTCTTGTCATAACTAAATGGAAGAAAGATCATGTACCCATCATCCATTCGCAGAGAGGCAGCAGGTAAAAAAGGTTGAGAAATATCCAGATTAACGAGCACCTTTAGAGAGCATTGCAGAACATCGGAGTACATGTCTGGTTGAAACAAAAGAAATCCACCTGCTAGATTTCCCAGGTTCTGAGCTAGGTCACAACTGATGTATTCACAAGGGACGTTGTGCACCGTTAACCAAACAGGAGCTGATTTCATTGTTTTTGGGTCGTAGACATAACATGGGTACCACTGACAGAGAAGTACAAGAGCCCCAAGAACATTGACTGCACGAATCCGAGCTATGTCCTCTCTGTCATTATCGTTGAAGAACTCAACCCAAAAGAACCCCGGAAGCTCCCACGCCGATACTCTGAGAGGATCTCCAGTAAGAGTTCATCTCCTGTTCCAATTGAGAAGTTGAGATGTGTCTATCATCTTTAACATAAGCGACCAAGAATCGATTGCGGTTAAGACTTGGGACTTCCCGAAAGTTATCACTTGTAGGCTGGATTCCTGGTAGGCTGGATTCCTGATGCTATTAGATAATGATTGGGTTGGCCTCGAACACCAGATGGTTGAAATTCTGGCGAATCCATAGATGAGACAGGGGGAGATGAGATCAAGATGGTAGGAATCACTCGATAATAAACTGGGGATGCAAAGATAGAACAGAGTTTCTAGAGAGAGAAACAAGCAGAAGTCATTGACTCTTTTTATGAAGTATCCTCTCTCTATAACTTTTCCACTCAAACACTCCCTGCTCCGGCAGCGGCTCCCTCACGGAGATGCCGCTGGGATTTCACCCATTCTGCTGTTTCTCGTGCCTAGTCCCGTCCACCACCGTTCCATCATGCCAGCTCGCCGCCTCCACTAGTCTCCTGCTACCCGCCGAAATCGTCTAGAGCCTCGCCCCGACGGTTTTCATCTTTTCAGGTGCGCGCCGGGCTTCCGGAATCGAAGTTGAGTTTCTCCTCTTCGGTTTCCTTCCCCTCCCCTTGAGGGTCGAGGGATTCTGTCGGCATTTCAACTACCCCGCCGCCCCATTCCAATTCATCCTCTCTACTAGTCGTGTTGCCAACCCATTTGAGACCGTCGTGCCGCCTTCTGCCGTCCAGATCTGATCCGTCGCTGATCCATCCTACTACTCATTTGCCGCCGTCGCCTCTCTCTTCGGCTCCTCCCCACCCTCCTCTTCCTCTGCACAGGTCATCGTGGGCGTCAAGTGCTGCACTTCTCAACGCCCCTCGTTGTTCTCCCTCCACCCCCTCCCCTCCACCCCGGTTTCACTCATCGGTTTGGGGAGAAGAATGGTCTCTCTTTGAACAGTGCAGCATGTGACTCTCCTCCCCCTCCCCCGTGTGACAGATTCGTCGAGCGAGAGGGGTCTCCGGTGCTACATCCCGCCGCTTTCCACCTGTTGGATTGAATACTAAAAGCCATGCTTTTTGTATTGGATTATATGAATTTGATATTTATGAGAATGGTTTTGGGCAATGTTTTTGCATTATATGATTATTTTGCATAGTTGTCTATTGTTCTGCATAGTAGAAGATCTGGTCTGTAGAGTATAGCTTACACACAGAAGATCGTATCTTCGGTTCTTGTGGAATGAAAGTTGTGAGTTCACAATCTAGATGGAATTAGATAAACCATCGGAATGATTGTAGCACATTGTTTTAGTAGGTCTGTCTTGGCTACAGGAAACAGTATAGTTCATACTACAGTTTCAACTCAGTGTGCTAGTATACTTTGTGTATATTGAACAGGACCAAGTTGAGATCATCGTCTTTGTACTGACATAATAAGACAAGCTATGTCTCATGGTTATTATGATTATTTATGCTCTTAATCCTTAGATATTCAATGTGCACATGTATTTAGTAGTTATTGCTTTGACTAGTCAAGTGAGTGAGATTCCTATGGAATCAATAACCTCGATGAGTTGAGTGATACTATTGAGTCCATGGTGTAAATTGATATATCGAAGGAATCCATGTCCCGGTTATGGGATTGATGATATTGCCTTGATGAAGCTTATAAGTTTTGATTATGTCAAACCCTGCAGGTAGATTACTTGGTAATCCGGACATATCAAATAAGTTAAGTGGTAAGATCAAGGAAATGGGAAGAGGTCGATTAAATGAATTAGTCAGTAATTAATTTAATCGACGGATATCTGTAATCTTAACATGGGGAGATAATAAGTATTTAATAACAGGAGCTCAAAATATTAGTTTTGAGAATATGGACATGAGTGCAATAACAGTTATTTAGTGGTACTGACTGTTATTAACTTTATTCGGACTAGGATCGGGTAGAACTAGAATTCCTAATAAAGTTAGGAGCCTGATTCGTATTTTCTCATCCAGGTCCCTCCCGTAGCCTATATAAGTGTCCTTAGTCTTCAGAATTCGAATGGTTGAGATACACACCGAAATCTAGGGTTTCGAGAGTGAGAGCAATTCGTCTGGAGGCCAAGAAGGATTCTGGAAGCAGCAAGCCCACACTTGCATCCAGGAGGAACTTCAGGAATACGGGAGAAGATCAGGAGTGTTTTCAGACCTACATCAGATAGCTTGGACGCAGGTATGAACCCTAATTCCGCCTAGTAGGGTTTATGGCGTTCATGTTGAAATAATTTTTTAATCGGTATAGCAGACATGCAATCGAACTGGTCCAGGGATTAGCCTCCATTCAATTGGTATCAGAGCCTCGTTGACTCTGCATATCTGCTATACATCCATGTTGTCCAATAATCGAACCGGCTATACATGTTAGAGTAGGAAGATTGCGATGTCTAACTCTGTTTTGCAGATTGAATCGTGTCCTGCTATTATGGTCATACTGTTTGATGTATGTGGTTTGATTTGGTTTTGATTCCCACGCTGTTTTTCGTGGATGAATAATATTTGTAACCTTCTGTAATAGTGAACCCTAGGTTCTCTTATTCCAGTATTAGATGAACGTGTGAGCTCCTTAGTGGCATTGAAAATCTGTAGCAGTCTCTGGTACTCTGTTACAGACTGATTTGCGGAATCCATGGAGACTAGGGTTACTGTAATATTAGTGGAGACATAAGGACGAAAGATTGCAGATCGTCAAGTTTTCCACAGTGACGGCATGGCAATTTTCAGATGGGTCGTGCTGGGTCAGATGGGTCAGATGGGTCTTGCTGACCCGACTAAAGAAGCTCCGACCATAATAGCAGGGCTGTGCGTGGTTGAATGCTTATTAGTTTGATTGTATCTATGTGTATGATTATTCTGAATGCTTGCATTTTAATCATGGAAAACATGGATAAATAATTTAATTTGTATTAAATTGTTCAAACAACTAAGTGGGAGAGGGAGTCTAGTGCTGCTAGATCCCGCGGTCTCCATCATTGATTTATAAGTGATGTAGTTGGTTGTGTGTGTTAGCCTTGGAGTTAACATTCTTATCGAACATAACCACTACAGTATCACTGGTATAAATTCCTATGAGGATACTTCAAACAATTACTATTTATGTGTCATCTCTCCATCTGAGAGGCATGTAATGGGGTAAGGGGCTTAGAAGTAAAATGATGGTACACACTTAGATGTAAGTTATAGTATCCTCCCCATCGGAGTCACTGCTATGGCTTGCAGGACCAAAGGTACCATGTCTAACTATAGAATGAGTGGTAGACGTCCACCCATCGTGGCATACTATTTTTATGTGCGTTAGACTACTGGTGGTTTACATTGCCCTTATATGTTTTATTTACACGATTCTCATGTTCAAAATGTCGAACTCTTTCAACCCACTATCTATTCTCTTGAATCAAAACAAACTCACTGGATCAAACTATATTGATTGGAAGAGGAATTTGAATATTCTGCTAACTGCTGAGGATTACAAATTTGTGCTTCTTGAGGAATGTCCTGAAGAACCTCTAGAAGGGGCTTCTGAAGAAGAAGCCAAGCCTTATAAGAGGTGGCAGAAAGCCGATCAGATGGCTAAATGCTACATATTAGGCTCCATGTCTAATGTGTTGCAGCATCAGCATGAGAACATGGGCTCTGCCCTTGAGATCATGGAGAACCTCAAAGAGATGTTTGGGGATCAGGATCGTGCTGCCAGGCAGGTTGCTATGAAAAACCTCATGAGCACAAAAATGGTTGAAGGATCCTCTGTAAGGGATCATGTTCTGAAGATGATAAGTCTTCTAGGTGAACGAGAGATCCTTGGAGCTGTAATCGATGAGGAAACTCAGGTCGATACCGTGCTCATGACGCTATCTGATTCATTTAACAGTTTTCGGCTAAATTACTATATGAACAAAAAGACTTATTCTTTAGCTGAATTGTTAAAGGAGCTTCAAGCAGCTGAGGGACTCCTACAGAAACCGGTTAATGTAATGGTGGCTGAAAAGGCTTCTGCTTCTAACCCTAGGGCTAAGAAGAAGAAGAAAGTTTCACAAGCAGTAGTTCCGAAGGTTGCTCCGGCACCTCAAGGAATAGCTCGTGGGCCACAGCAAGCACTTGCTTCTCAGGGGACATTGGGAAAGCCGAAAGGCAAGTGTTTCCTTTGTAACCAGAGAGGGCATTGGAAGAAGCAATGTCCAAAGTTCCTGACTCGTCCAATCCAGAAAAACTCAGGTATATCTCTTTCACTAATAGTTGAATCATGTTTAGCGGTTCGATGTACTAGAACCTGGTGTGTAGATTCGGGAGCCACTGACCATGTCTGCAATTCATTGTAGGGGTTCCAGGAAACCAGACAGCTTAGTGATGGCGAGATTTATCTACACTTGGGCAACACGAATAAAGTCGCTGCAGTTGCAATAGGAATTTGTTTCTTACATTTTGGGAATAATAGGATTTTAGTTTTGAAAGATTGTCTTTATGTACCTTCCATTAGAAGGAATTTGATTTCATTTTCTAAGTTGGTTAAGAATGAATATTCAGTTTATTTTAATGACTCTGTGGTTATTAAAAAAAATAAATGTTTTATTTGTTCTGGTACATTGGTGGATGGTCTTTACATTATAAATCCTGAGACTCCCATAGCGCAGCTATATGAACTGAATAACTCGGATAGCTTACCTAAAAAGAGAAAGGAACCTTGCGAGATAAACCAAACATATCTTTGGCATTTACGACTTGGTCATATCAATATAAACAGAATACAAAGGCTGGTTCAGAATGGACCATTAGGTTCATTAAAAGTGGAGGCACTACCAGCATGTGAGTCATTTTTAGAAGGTAAGATGATCAAGAGGCCATTTTTGGCAAAGGGTAATAGGGCCAAAGAACTGTTGGAGCTTATCCATTCAGATGTTTGTGGACCAATGAATGTCCAAGCGAGGGGAGGTTTTGAGTATTTCATAACTTTTATTGATGATTACTCAAGATATGGATATATTAATATGATGCGGCATAAGTCTGAGGCCTTTGAGAAATTTAATATTTTTAAGGCAGAATCAGAGAAGCGTATAGGAAAATATATAAAGTCATTTCGATCTGATCGAGGTGGTGAGTACCTCTTGAGACAATTCAGGGATTACTTGGAGGAACAAGGGATTCAATCCCAGTTGTCTGCTTCAGGTACGCCACAACATAATGGTGTGGCAGAGCGAAGGAATATGACTCTTTTAGAAATGGTGAGATCCATGATGAGTTATTCAGATTTACCAATTTCCTTTTGGGGGCATGCTTTAGAGACAGCTTCATTAATTCTGAACTTGGTTCCGTCTAAGTCAGTACCAACTACACCCACATAACTTTGGACTGGGCGCAAGCCTAGTCTACGGCATGTTCGGATTTGGGGTAGTCCAGCACATGTGCTGAAGGGGAACGCAAGTAAGTTGGAATCAATGACAGACGTATGTGTCTTTGTAGGATTCCCGAAAGGAACAAAGGGTGGTTTATTTTATAGTCCGAAGGATCAGAAAGTCATTGTTAGCACCAATGCAAAATTCTTAGAGGAAGACTATATTATGGATCACAAGCCTAAAAGTAAGATTGTTCTGGAAGAAATGCGAGGAAATCATGTAGTCCAAGGTCATGATATACCAACTGTACAAGAAGAAATACCACAAGAAAATGATATCGACATTAAACTACCTTTGGGTGGTTGGAGAAATGTAGATACTCGTGATACACAACAAAATAGTGTTGACATCCCACCGCAAGAGGGCAGTGGGGGAGATGACAATACTAGTGATCCACAAGATAGTAGTGACATTCCGCCGCAACCGAGCAGTGGGGAAAATGTTATTACTAGTGAACCACAAGTACAGCCTCATCATAGTGGAAGGGTTTCTCGTAAACCAGACAGATACATGTACTTGGGAGAGTCTTTTGACAAGGTCCCTGATGAACATGATACTGATCCCAGTAACTATAATGAAGCTGTTGGAAGTACGGATGCGGAAAAGTGGAAAAGGGCTATGGTTTCTGAGATGGAGTCTATGTACTCCAATCAGGTCTGGGATCTTGTAGATCCAACAGATGGGGTAAAATCCATCGGGTGTAAGTGGATTTACAAGAAAAGAGAGGGGTAGACGGGAAGGTTGAAACCTTCAAAGCAAGGCTTGTTGCGAAAGGTTTTACTCAGAAAGAAGGGATTGACTATGAGGAAATTTTTTCGCCAGTAGCCATGATTAAGTCTATCAGGATTCTCTTGTCCATTGCGGCTCATTTCGATTACGAAATTTGGCAAATGGATGTCAAGACAGCTTTCCTTAATGGAAGTCTTGATGAGTGCATTTATATGATGCAACCAGAAGGATTCGTAGCTAAGGGCCATGAGCACAAGTTGTGCAAGCTTAAGAGGTCTATTTATGGACTTAAGCAGGCATCTAGATCATGGAACATCCGTTTTGATCAGGCAATCAAATCTTTTGGTTTTGATCAATGTCCGGATGAGCCGTGTGTGTACAAGAAGTGTAAGGAAAACGTGGTGGTATTCTTGATACTTTACGTTGATGATATATTTCTCATTGGAAACAATGTGGGTGTATTATCTAGTGTGCGGGTATGGTTATCAAGTCAATTTGATATGAAAGACTTGGGAGAAGCAGCATACGTTCTAGGGATCAAGCTTATGCGAGATCGGAAAAATAGGATGTTGGGCTTGTCACAAGCCAATTATATTGATACTGTTCTTGCAAGGTTTAGCATGCAGGATTCCAAGAAAGGGTTAATCCCTTTCAGACATGGAATTAGTCTATCTAAGGATCAGTGTCCTAAGACACTTGATGAGGTAGAAAGCATGAAAGCAGTTCCTTATGCTTCTGCAGTAGGAAGCCTCATGTTTGCGATGTTATGTACTAGACCGGATATTTGCTTTGCTGTTGGCATGGTTAGTAGATATCAGTCTAACCCTGGCAGAGAACATTGGACTGCGGTGAAACATATATTGAAGTACCTGAAAAGGACTTGAGACTATATGTTGGTTTACCATGAAAATAGTCTTGTACTCATCGGGTACACAAACTCAGATTTTCAGTCAGATAGGGATTCCAGGAAGTCTACCTCTGGATATGTTTTCACTTTAGGAGGTGGAGCCATTAGTTGGAGGAGCATCAAGCAATCTTGTATTGCTGATTCCACCATGGAAGCTGAATATGTGGCTGCTTCTGAAGCTGCTAAGGAAGCTGTTTGGCTCAGAAAATTTCTAATGTATCTTGGAGTAGTACCGAGCGCACAACCGGCTATGACGCTTTATTGCGATAATAGCGGCGCGGTTGCAAACTCAAGGGAACCAAGAGCTCACAAGAAAGGAAAACACATAGAGCGTAAGTATCATTTGATTAGAGAGTTCGTGCACAGAGGTGATGTGGCAGTGATGAAGATTGCATCAGTGGAAAACATGGCAGACCCATTTACAAAGTGTTTGACAGCTAAGGCTTTTGATGGTCACGTAGAGGGAATGGGTTTGAGGTGTGTTGCTGCATGGCTTTGAGTCTTAGTGGGAGATTGTTGGATTCAATACTAAAATCCATGCTTTTTGTATTGGATTATATGAATTTGATATTTATGAGAATGGTTTTGGGAAATGTTTTTGCATTATATTATTATTGTGCATAGTTGTCTATTGTTCTGCATAGTAGAAGATCTGGTGTGTAAAGTATAGCTTACACACAGAAGATCGTATCTTCGGTTCTTGTGGAATGAAAGTTGTGAGTTCACAATCTAGATGGAATTAGACAAACCATCGGAACGATTGTAGCACATTGTTTTAGTAGGTCTGTCTTGGCTACAGGAAACAGTATAGTTCATACTATAGTTTCAACTCAGTGTGCTAGTATACTTTGTGTATATTGAACAGGACCAAGTTGAGATCATTGTCTTTGTACTGACATAATAAGACAAGCTATGTCTCATGGTTATTATGATTACTTATGCTCTTAATCCTTAGATAGTCAATGTGCACATGTATTTAGTAGTTATTGCTTTGACAAGTCAAGTGAGTGAGATTCCTATGGAACCAATAACCTCGATGAGTTGGGTGATACTATTGAGTCCATGGTGTAAATTGATATATCGAAGGATTCCATGTACCGGTTATGGGATTGATGATATCCCCTTGATGAAGCTTATAAGTTTTGATTATGTCAAACCCTGCAGGTAGATTACTTGGTAATCTGGACATATCAAATAAGTTAAGTGGTAAGGATCAAGGAAATGGGAAGAGGTCGATTAAATGAATTAGTCAGTAATTAATTTAATCGACGGATATCTGTAATCTTAACATGGGGAGATAATAAGTATTTAGTAACAGGACCTCGAAATATTAGTTTTGAGAATATGGACATGAGTGCAATAACAGTTATTTAGTGGTACTGACTGTTATTAACTTTATTCGGACTAGGTTCGGGTAGAACCAAAAGTCCTAATAAAGTTAGGAGCCTGATTCGTATTTTCTCCTCCAGGTCCCTCCTGTAGCCTATATAAGTGTCCTTAGTCTTCAGAATTCGAATGCTTGAGATACACACCGAAATCTAGGGTTTCGAGAGTGAGAGCAATTCGTTGGAGGCCAAGAAAGATTCTGGAAGCAGCAAGCCCACACTTGCATCCAGGAAGAACTTCAGGAATACGGGAGAAGATCAGGAGTGTTTTCAGACCTACATCAGATAGCTTGGACGCAGGTATGAACCCTAATTCCGCCTAGTAGGGTTTATGGCGTTCATGTTGAAACAATTTTTTAATCGGTATAGCAGACATGCAATCGAACTGGTCCAGGGATTAGCCTCCCTTCACCACCGGTGTAGCTGCTTTTGCCTCATGTCCACGAGCTAGGTTTAGCAGCTTGGGGCTTTTTGTTTGGGCTCTGTGTGTCCGCAGTGTTGGGCTCTGTGTGGGCTGTTTTGTTTGAGATTTTTGCTTTGTTTTATGGGTTCATGAGACTCTTGATGTCCAACTGGTCTCGTTTTATCTTAGGAGTTTGTTTTGTGGGTGCCATCAGCTTAGTCCACTGGGTTTCTAGTTGTTGTTTGAGGCTTTAGGCTTTTTTGTAGGTCTTCCGGCTGTTTTTTTTTCAGGTATGCCCCTTTCATTTGCAATCGTTTTCTTGATGAATGAATTTCTTTCGTTGCCGGCGAAAAAAAAGTAAAGGCCACCACAGCCCAAAGCCGAGGTGCAAGACCAGAAAAATAGTAGGGTAGGAAAGTATTTGAGCACGAGAATGAGCCAAAGTACCCAAGTCCATGCTTATATATATTCATGGCATAAAAACAACAGTTATATATAAAACATGTAAATTTACCATTGATCTCATGCAGCGACTCTCAACGCTCTACCACTGCACTAGCAGCAATTTGTCAACATAGTTCTTCGAGTTAGAGCTTATGTTTATCCTCCTAAAGTCCTTTGAAGCATCCAAAAGAAGTGATTTCCCGATTGCCATTACATCTAGGGGTTTGTGCAAAAAGACACCTTGTAGTTTGGGTTTTGTTGGGGGGGGTCAAATGACTTAAATACCCGTTCATGTATATACTCCCTCTCTCCCATAATAACTGCCAATTTTTTAAATTCCAACTTAGTAGTATTTAATAAACATGCATTGCATACTTATTGAATTTTATAATGAAATTGACATAATTGTCATTTCTTTCTCCATTTCCAATACCACTATAATTACTTTTTAATTGACATTTTTGTCAATGTGTGCACTTTCAACCTTGAAAAATGAAAGTGAACTATTATTTTGGGACAACCTAAAATAGAAAAGTGGACAATTAATATGGGAGGGAGGGCGAGTGTGTGTGTGTATAAATATATATTTTTTCTCTCTTCTCTCCATGTTCCTCTTTTCCTTCATTCTTCAATTACAATTTTCTTTTTCTCCATTTTCTTCAATCTTTTCCGTCTTGGTCAGATATATTTTACTCACCTGACCCAATAACGAAAACAAAATCAGACTAGCTCAACTGAAGATCTGGAGTAATTTATGTTGAATAAAATATAAACAAATAAATCTGCATGAGAGCGATATCTAATTCACTATCAACATATCAACCCTAAAAGTGAAGAAATGTCCACTTTAAACAATATATACTTTAGTTAGCTCAATCTCAAACATTTAATTGAAGCCCAATCGCAAACATCTAACCGAAGCCCAAAATTTTAATCTACTCTTCACATATTTATATTAATAACCTTGTACAACTTTAAACACCAAGTGTTCCATTCTCTTCCTCCACCATTGATATCTATCTCTATTGAAACCAAACTCATCCACCAACACCGTCGCGCGCACCAGCGCTTACCTCACGGTCAACTTTTCGCATATCTCTGAAACCCGAGACATCTCTTCGTGAAACCCGCACAGAATGCTAGATATAGGGTATTCATAATACGGCGCTTCCTACTAGCGAAAACTCAATCATCAAGCTCTATTATGTTTCAAGTTCTTTAATTGTCATTTTCTCAAATTTTTATTTTTTAATAACTTTTTTTATGTGCATTTTCATTTTATTTATTTTTCAATTCTCCATAAGTCCTAACTCTAGATGCAAGGCTTTGAGATGAAAAAAGATTACACGAAGCAATACTCATGTTTTGAGTTGTGTGGACTCAATTATTTAAATGTGAAACAGTATATAAATTTACTCTACACACATAATGATACGAAAACATACGAAATACATGACACATACCACTGGCTCTACACACAATACGAGACTTCACATTATATATGTAACTGTCTATACAAACACATACCTTTTCTAGAAAAAATCTACCCCCCCCCACACACACACTTGAATGATTTGTTGTCCTCAACGTATTTAGAGAACATACAATAAGACTCATCTTTCAAAAGCACGAGCACAGTAGATAAGATAGAGTTGGCATACATAATTAGAGTAAACACATATTCAAGAAAAAGGAAGAGACACTAACAACCGCCACAAGGGCGTGGCCGATATCAGCACAAAGCCATTCCCAAGCTACAAAGTGAGACGATGAGATCCTATAAAGTCGGTGTGTTCGCATGCCGAGATCAACTGCTCTCCTCCTGCTAAAATTTGTTCATGAAGTATTCCCAATTCGCAAGCGCGAGTCCCTATGAAGGTCGTGTGTGCCATGACACACAGGTGTAGACTCTCCTATAATATGCTCATGTAAGTCACTGAAAAAAATGTTAGTCCATCTCTCTCTCTCTCTCATCTCTCAAAATAAACAAAAATAAAACTCAACACAACTGTATTAAAAATGCATCCTTAACCTAAAGCATAAATACTTTGTGTTACCTCCTAACAAGTGCCGTGTGATTTAAGTTTGACAATCCGACCCAGTTACCTCAGATATGATTAAGGAGGTATAGCACGACGTGCATCCTCCTTCAATTTCTTGCCCTTAATCTTGAGAACCACATCATGCGCACTCATAATTTTGGACTTCTTCTCCGCTTTGGGTGGATCGGGATGCATAATCACAGGCAACCCATGAGTAGGATCCACTCAAACTTCTCTGAATTTGATCATTGCCAACTTGTTCAGGACCAAGTATTTTTCGTGCTGGTTAGCTTTCGAAACTCCACAAAAAGTACTAAGACTCGTTTTGTCTTCAGCTTTCAAGTTTCTAGAGAAAAGCGCCGCTGTTTTTTGTAAATTCATTCTTTATCTTGAAGCATGTTTGTATTTTGTAATAATCTGTAGGAGTTTTGTAAGATTCTGTAGATCAACACCTGTAAAAAAATTACTATCATCAAGGAAAAACAGGGGGAACATCACAGACCCCCCTCTGGAAGCTATGACTCTAGATAGCTTGTTGGAGTTGACAATAACATCAATTGTCCGCGACAACCCTCTACTATAGAGCAGAACCAAGTACGGAGATAGCGGGAATCCCTTACAAATACTTATTTCAGGTATACTTCTACCTTTAACTTCCCCATTCATTATAAACGAAAATGGAATGGATATGATACACTTCCGAACAACATTACAAAAATTACATCTGATTACCATGCACTGCAACTGCAAGGAGGTAGTTCCACTCAATTCTGTCATAAACTTAAACGCCAACTTTTAGGGCCAAGTACCCTTTCCTCCCTTTGACCCAAGTCTTCATGGTATGAATTAACTCCAGTAACCATGATGTTATTGAAAATTTATCTTTGTGGAACAGAAGTACTCTGAGTGTCGCCAATCAAGATAGGAAGGACATGTTTGTGTTGGCTTTTGGGCAATCAAACACAACGGATAAAACAAAACATATTTGCTGAAAACCCACCATGGACCCATGTGAATTAGCATAATCTGATGATTAG
The DNA here is from genome assembly GCA_023055425.1 of Linanthus parryae. Taxonomy (NCBI): domain Eukaryota; kingdom Viridiplantae; phylum Streptophyta; class Magnoliopsida; order Ericales; family Polemoniaceae; genus Linanthus; species Linanthus parryae. Next base: position 77,005,374 of record JALGPY010000001.1, read on the forward strand.
ATATTACCTCAGTCGCACTGACTGGTGACGATCACCATTACAGAAAAGAAGCCGGGCCTTTATGGTATCCACGCGAACGGATCTGCACTGGGCTTCCTCTTTCGCTGGTGCTAGCCTGCTGGAAGAAGATGGGCGATTTTGTCTCACAAAATCGGGTGGACTTTGACGAATCCTCACAAACTATAGTTTATGTATAGTTTATGTATCTCATACGAATATTGCTGAAAGGCGTCATTTAACCCGAGCCACGGTAAAATTTATTTATAGGGGTGAGAGAGTTCGACTTGCCTTCTTCATAACAATTAGGATTAATTCACATTCAAGTCCGAAATCCAAAATTACTCTTTACTCCAACTAATGAGTATTCAATTCTAGTTTGATCCATTCTTGTGTGTGACCCTGTAGGTTCCTAATTACGTTGGCAGTAACAATTATAAACATTGAGTGATATCTAGCAATACATCAATACTACCCAAGTCATAGGAATATCAGTGATATGACGAATGTCTATGAACAATGTTACCATGTCGTATAATCACTTTGTCCATATATCTTTATTAGACACAATGCATGGAGTGTCACCCTTATTTATCCAATCTATAGTATATCGATTCTCTGAGCAGACTTAGATAGACAAATGACATCAATATCTCATGTTGGTTCATTTGAGCACGGCCATGCATTTTCTTAAGTCACACTCATCGAGTGGCCATGGATACTTACTCATGTTATGAAGGGGGGACAAATCATATCTACATCACTCACATCTCTCAGCATGTTTCATAGCATGTCCAATTATCGACTTTATAATCACCTTGTTATAGTGTGATGTTCGGCAACACTAAAACATATACTCCACATCTAGAGAATGTAGTGACTTAAATTCATAGGATCAAAATACCATTGTCACTGTGATAAGCACTTGTGACATTCACATAACACCCATGTAGTGTTCTCATGGTGGGTCAATGACGCACCTATATTAGGCGTATTGCGCAAGTATACGGTCAAGTAATACAGTGGAGTATTTAGGACTCCAAGTTATCGAACCCAAGGGAAGGTGTTTACTATTCTAAGTGTTAACAACAAAATCTAATTCACTAAGTAACTGGTAAGAAATATTTGTTGAATTGAGTGGTGTCACCCTCAATCAAGTGACTAGAAATTGTGAGTAAATAACGCAAAAGAAATATTTTGATTAGATCAAGATGGAGAAAGCTAGGCAATCTATAGATCACTTAGGGTAGTTTTGATGATTCCGGATTCCATGTTGTAACACGATAACTCATTAATTAGCTAAGTTTGATAATAGTATTGACAATCACCTCTCAGTATCTTGTCGTTCTACACACTGGCACCATTCTGTCCCACTCATGCCACTTTGGCTACCAACACGTTCAAGTAGACTAATGACAATGTAAAGAAACAATGTCCTTTCAGATCACCACCACATAAACACCTCACTATCTCCTACCGAATCTACCCTCTTCTATACAATCCCACTCAACCCACCTCTCGGTCTCATTGGGTTGGGAATGCACTTGTATACTCATCCCAACTAGGGTAGAGTTTCTTTCACACACTCACTAGTTATCAACATGTTCGGGTCATGACTCCTACCTTGCTAAGGATTAAGCACAACATACAAATGATTAGCCAACTAGGATATCATTAAGCTAAGTTTAGGTCTTGAATGATAAAAAATATAGCATTCATCATAAATATTAACTCTAGTATGTCAACAAAAGAGCTCAACATGATTAAACCAAAGAAATCTTCATTCAAGCACAACCCTAAAGCATGAAAGTTAATGAATTCGGAAAATATAATCAAAGCATAAACCTAGGCTCTCCATAGATGCCTAGGTACGAGTTTAGCTTCTGATAACTAAAGAAAATATTTGAATATTCCATAATAGAAAGAAAAGAAAATAGACCAAACGCTAAAAAGATGATTATGGCGTTGATCCAAGCTTTGTCTCATTGCTTCTTGATGCTCCCAAAGGCTTATCCTTAGCTCTCCTTGTTGTTCTTGAGTCTCTCTTGCCGTACTTTGTTGCCTAGGTCGAAGTAAAGAAGTCCAAGTTTCAATATTTGCAAAACAGCCCCACAAATTCTGCACCAAGTCCAGAAATTTCGTACGAAATCATTCTTGCGAAATTATTTTCATTTTGTACGAAATGCCCTACAGAATCGTTGTTAAATATTCAACTTCTTGGTTATCGAGCCTCTTTCCTTTCCAGTCCTTGCTTCCGAAGCTCACGTTCTTGATCCAAATCGCTCCTTAAGCCCTGTTTCCTGTCAAAGACAACAAACACTGTATCAAAAAGATTAAATCCGTCAAATAAAGCATAAGTCATGTAAAACGTACCCGGACTAGAATTATGCATATGAAGAAACAACTGATAAACATACAATCATTCATCAATATTAGGCTCTGAACTCTCCCAAAAACCTCGGAAATATGTGGTAAATACTAAAGAAATATAGCTCCTAAAAGGCGCTATCAAATTCCCCCACACTTACTCTTTGCTCGTCTCGAGCAACGATGAAGCTCAACCCCTCACAAGAGACATTGCATACATCCCAATACCAACAAATGCATAACCCCAACGCTTTGCATACCTACTTTTAGCTAGAGAACACGACTCACGACTCAATACACAAAGACATGACTAATCAAACTACATGATATATACAATGCAACTCAAGTATGTACAAAGCAACGAAGTAAATAACATATTTTTTTCTTTTCACGAGATTGGGCAACTTCTCTATCCTAAACCAAAGTCATTAAATTCTCACTAGCTCACTTTGAAATTTCACACACGTAAATATGATGATCATACGCACAAGCTCACTAAGGCGTCCCCAAACATCCACCAAATCAATCCAAGACATGGCACGTCTTTTGACTCAAAGCGTCCTAAGATCCTAAGTGATATTTCTTCGCCAAGTCATCTGAGATTTTTAGACCCTCTTACCCAGTAATTTCATTGAATGCAAATTATCCCATTGACGGGAGACATGATAACGCCCAAATAGGGGTTATTTTATAGCCTGAAAAGATGTGTATGTGTGCTGGAAAGTCGCGTTTTAGCCAGAATTCACACTCGAAAAGCCTCGGTTTTAGGAACGAGACGTTTATTTGCTCTTCGTGAATTTCTGCATGTTTTGTACTTTTATTGGATATGATCGCGGGTTTTTTTTTATGTCTTTACAGGAACAGGTTCGGAAAGCGCATTGGGATGCGTGCCGAGACAGAACCGGGATCGCCTCGGGAAACGTGCAGAAAATGTTCGGGACAGGATTTGACCGAGACTGGTACAAGGGAGAGTGGAATGGAAAACGGAAAGACTGGAGGAAAAACGAGCAGTGAAAACCGACCGAGGAAGCTGAAAACGCCAAAACCGAGAATCCCCGGGACGCGCTCGGTTGACGATATCTTGAGCTTGACTTGGAATTTTGAAGTGAAACCGGGGGCAAAAGAACGGAGATGTCAAGGGCTTTCCGAAAACAGGTTATAATGCTGAAACGGAGTCCGGCCGCAAAACCGACTCTCGTCACGTGTGGGTCCCAGTCAGGCCACGCCCGAGTAAGGAGTCTCGGTTCCCGTTGTACAGAGTCAGGAGCAACTATTTCATGTTCGTGACGATTTCCGGGACAGTTTTGGCCTAGGGGTATTTTGGTCATTTTGGCACCGGGCCCGGGTTTCCGAAGTCAAGTTCAGATTTTGTCTCCCAAATTCAGTCAGCAGTTTTCCTATGTCCAGAGTCAGGATTGGACAGAATTTGGAGCGGTTTTGACCCAGGGGTATTTTGGTAATTTTGACAAGTTTCGGGTCAAAACGCAAGACGGGAACACGGGAAAGCAGGAAGACACCGAGGAAGGAAAATCGGAGATATCAGGCAGAAGAGTGGGACCCAGGGGACCAGACCTGGCCCACCAAAGGACCAAGTGGACCCCACCTACCCCCACGGCCTGCGTATATACGCAGCCCCTGCGTATATACGCAGGCAGTGAGGGTGGTGGGGGATGTTGGTTGGGCCCTGGTTGCGTATATATGCAACCCCTGCGTATATACGCAACCAGTTTTGACTTTTGGTCAAAGACGGTGGACCGATGGCAGATTCCGTAATTTCGAGCACAAGCGTTTTCGGGAAACAACACTATTTAAAGACTCGTCCAGACTCGTTTTGAAGGGATCACGGAGTCACAACACAAGACAGCACAACCGAAGGAGAAGACGGAGCATCCCCGGAGAGCACGGAAACGTGAATCCAGATTCGAAGACCCGTTTGTTCTTCTTCTCTCCCATTCAAAAACTGTGTTATTTACGTTATGAATTTCAGTAGCTAAAATTTTACCTAGGTTCTCGGTGAACCTAGGGTTTCGTATCCAGATATTAGTTCTACGTTTTGACTATGAATTCATGATCGTGCTATCTTAATATCAGCAGCTTTATTCGTTATTCTGTCTTTGAATTTTACTGTTTATGCATGATCGGAGTAGCTAACCAGAATTGCTACAGACCCGAGCCGGTAGGTGAAAACGTCCGGTTAAGGTTAGGAAGAGAAGACAGAATTTAGCACCTTACCCCGATGGGCCGACTAGCGAAGGGGAGTTAGGACTAGCCTGAAATCGTTGAGACCAACTGTTAGAGAATCTGACCCGGGCCATCAGGACCGGTTAGAAACCCTAGCAGCCTTAGAACGAGACTGCAGATTTAGGCAGCTTAACAAGAATCCGACAGTCTGCAGGATTGTGATAACGTGCAGGAAAAGAAAAGATACTGCACAATTGGTACGTGGCACGGATAACGAGACTGCTGTGTGTTTTCATGTCAAACGAAGAACGAAAATCTGAAGAACCCTAGGGGATCCCGGGACCTAGTATCTCAAACCCTAGTTTTACAACCTTAAGATTATTCAGAAAACTTTCACAAAAATATTTACGTTTCAGTTATTTACGTTCAAACTCTCAAAATACTCCTCCTTTTTACACTCTGTTTGTTAAAACTGATTGCTAGAAAAACCTGCAAAGTCCATGTGGGATCGATAATCTGAGTCGTAATACACTCTATACTACTTGATTCGTATACTTGCGAATAGCACGCTAAATTGCGCATCAAGACACAACTCCTATGTAATACGGCTTGACTTTAATTTCCCTCTTAAGCTCTACGCTGGATGGAATCCAAATTTTCCGCTCAAAAGTAAGCACATTGGGTTGTTTCACCTCTAAGCTAAATTTCCAGACTTTTTTTTTTTCATTTTCTCCTCTGTTTTTACAACCGTGTAATAGAGCTTAAGAGTGTGGGCTTTTTCGGATTTTCTCTTAGAACCCCCGTAAGGAATGGTGGTGTACGCTCCCGGTTTTACTTAGGTTGAAGACTCGTACCACATAGAATCGACTCTACACGAAGGTCCACCCCAGGTTCTAAGAGTCCACAAGTTTCCACGGGAAACTGAGTATTCAATCACATAGGGACCTACTCTTTCTAGCACAATAAAGGAGTCAAACTTATGCCGAAATCTACCTTCACATTTCCCTAGATACCCAGGACATTCCTTCGTGAGACTTGTGCATAAGATACTAAAATTAAAGTATCCATACCAAGGTGCTTCCTACTCTCATGAGCTCTTTCACTGGATTCTCTTCGGTTTCGTGGTCCTAAGTTGTCCTTTCTCATTTTTTTTTGAATTTTTAGGATTTTTTTTTCCTAACTCTATATTCTTGGGTCAACTCAATTAACCAACAAACAAGGGTAGGATGACTCAATAAAATAAACGTGCAAACATATATACACAATGCAATATTGAAACGTGCAAATGAAAACCTAATGGACTCACTAGACTAAATGTGACAAGGCTATGCAATGGCTAACTAGAGGATAGCTAAAACTCCCCCACACTTAAGTGCTTCGTTGTCCTCAACGAAAGATAGAGATAAATCAAAAGGACTCGGCTGCCTAAGCGTAGGGTCGGTGGGTCTAGTCGGACTCAGTCTCCTCGTCAGGAGCCTCATGATTCGAGTCTGTGTATACATCTGACTGGTAATAGAAACGTCCATCACACGTGTGCGGGTGCTCCAAAGTGACCTTAGCCGCCTTGGCTAAGTCTTGAATCCACCCTCCATGCTCGGCGCTGTCAAAGCCTAACTGCTCTAAGCCGCAACAAATCTGGCGCACACTACTCTGGACATGCTCAAACTGTCTCCGAGACCTTGCTCTATCACATCTGCATGCAGTCTCTGCTGCTCTAACATATGTGTGATTGTAGTAAGTTGGGACTCTACATTGGAGCCCGAGCTACTGGCCTCGTCCTTCTTGGGCTTTGGGGGGACTACAAGTTTTGGGTCTTTCAGGGGGTCAGGCACTCTCTCCCACTTGCCTTCTCTCTCCTCTTTCATGTCCATCTCTAAACCATCTAATTTCACGCCAGCATCTTTCGCTAGCTTGAGGAGAAGGCAAGTGTGCCCGGGAGCTCTCCGGTTATAGCGACCCGTCCTCTCCATGATAAATCTGTAAATGAAGTAAGGGACGTCGATACGATTACAACTCCACAAACAATAGGCCATGGTGCACAGCTAGAAGGAGTACTTAGGCTGAGGTGTAACACCTAGAATCCAGTTCTCAAGAAGCTCGCAAATCCACCTCGCACGTGGAAGCACAACCTTCCTAGAAATCGTCCACTTAGGTAGAGTAGGTTTCTCAGTCCAACCTGCACCAACTACCCCCTGAAAACAAAAGGTACTAACGACCTAAACAATGTCCGACCGCCGGATGGTATCATGGTAAACAAAATCCTCCTTCAAAGGCTTGGAGTTCATCGCGGCCCCAATAGTCTCTTATGTGAGAATTATGTAGGACTGACGAAAAAAAACATACCTCTGATCCTCACTCTCCCCCTCATCATAATATCGAGCATTTACAAAGAGCTCTCTCGCAAGATCAAATCTAGACTTCTTCTTACAAAGTTTAAACCATTTATCTAGCTTCTCAGTTTTGAAGATATATTTGATCGCTTAGGGAATGTTTTTGCTTTCCGGGAAGGGTTTCTCAGGTGTCCCTTCCCTCTTCAGGAACGAATCCGAGTAAAATTCACGATGGGCACTAGCACTCCCGAACCTGAAGATGCAAAATTTGGTACTTCAGATAGCATCAAGGTTTACCTGAACCACCGACTTGGCCCTCTTTCCAGCTCCCGTCTCAACTCGTAGTGAATTGGAGATGGGGGTACCTGACGATGATTACCAGAACCATCACCCACATCCTCGTCACTTATCACCACATCCTCACCGGGATTAAAAATTGGGTTATCATCAACAACCAAACCCCTCCTTTTCTTCGCACCACCCGAAGTAGACATAGTGAAAGTAAAATGCAAGTGCGTGTGAGGGATAGAGTGAACTAAGATATTAACCTAATGACTCAATTGGCAGCTAGAAAGCATCCTCATAAGTTGCTTGAGGCCTTCACGAGACACACTTCACAAGAAAAAATGTTCAAAAATTTAAACCCTAGAAAGTGCCTAAGCAAGAATTTAAACGAGAGAAAGAGAGGCACCTACGGTCCCGGAGTACAATTATTACGGGACCGGTTTCACGAAAATCAGTCAAGAAGGACCGAATCGGTCGACTGATTTTCTGGAAAGTGAGCGAGATGAAGCGAGTACACTACCTCGTGCTCATTTGGTGTCCCCGTCGAACTTCTCTTCTTGAGCTTTGGCCAATTCCCACTTCAATTGCACGAATATGATAATTTAGTGGTTGGAGCTTCTTCTTCTTCAGTCCTCCCCCACACTCAAACGAGACTTTATCTCTCAAAACTCCAAGCTTTAATGTTGTAGGCGAGCTTGCAAGGAGCAAAACACCATTTTTTTTTATTTGGACGAGTTTTTGAGGGTCAAGGGTTTTGTGTTCTTGAGAGTTTAAGAGAAAGAAGCTGAAAGAGGGGGATTTTGATCCATATGAGAGGCTTGGGTAAGCTCTCCACCGATTTTTAACTTATATGGCACCCCTGAAATGTCCAAAATGCCCCCATTAAGTAACCCACTACAGAGCATTTCGTACGAAATGATTTCGTGCGAAATGATTTCGTGCGAAATGATTTTGCCAAACCAAAACAGAACCCCTTGCTAATTTTGCACGAAATAATTCTTGAAATTTTTCCAAGTGGTGGACCATTTCGCACGAAATTGCCCCATTTCGCACGAAATGGTCTGGCAATTTGTGCTCTTTTTGCCTCAATTTCTTCGTTTGGCCTCCGTTTTTCTTGATTCTTGCGCCGATGGACGCCATTAACTGCGAGGAATCTATTTTAGTTGGAAAATTCCCAAAAACAAGGGAATTTCCAATTTCTTCTCGTTTTAGCTCTTGTGCACATAAATCCCGCCATTTGACTCGTGAACCGCAACTTCCGCTCCGGATTCCGATACGTGCAAACATGATGGGAAAATTTGCTTCCATGATCTTCAAACGTAATTTGTTACCCCTCGACCTCGAGTAACTCAATAGCCAGCTATTTCTCGTTTTGCGTGCAATCATGTGCACGTGCGTCAAGAAGGGGAATCTGGAGCGGTCTTCTGTACCTATGTCCTGCACAATTATTGGAAATATTAAAACCACTCTCTCTCTCCCTTCACTATACATTTATGGATATGAACGCAATAAAAGAAACAACTAACTCCTAAATTGGGTTGCCTCTCAATCAGCGCTTGTAATTTAAGGTCGACGGCCCGACCCAGTTACCTTATACCTCTAGAAAGACAGCTTCGCTCTACGTGCCTTCTCATCCAACTTCCTATGCTGCAACCTTGTGAACTTTGGCTTTTCATTCAGGTGGATCAACAATAACCACCCCAGATTTCTCTAGCAATGACTGCACTGCTGCTGGTATCTGTGTTCTCTTCTCTTGGGACTACAATGAAGTCGTCTTGGAAATCTGGAAAGTTTCCCACGCATCGTTGATCCTCATGATCAACTCACCATTCTCAACATCAATGTGAGTCTGACATGTAGCCAGAAAAGGCCTACCGAGAATGATTCAAACATCTCCCGCAGGCATCTCCAAAATAACAAAATCAGCAGGAATAATGGAGTTCCCTATTGTTGGAATAGAATCCCTAGAGGCAATCTCATTTATTATTAACATTATTATTGGCTAGAATAATCATTGTATTATTTATTGAGACATTTAATATTATGAAGTCCTTAGATTACAATTTGTTATTTATCTTAGATATCCCTAGTCGTTTATATTGATTAATAGGACGATCAACTATAGACTAGTATGTGGGTAGATTGATATGGGGATATAGAGTCTAGCACATGGGTATGCATTAGGGGTAATGGCATACTGGAATGACCCACCAAGAGAAAGCTACATTCGAGTTATGTGAAAGTCACAAGCGCTTCTCGCAGTGACAACAGTATTGTGGTACTTAGACTTGAAGTCACTAGATACTCAAGTTGTGAAATATCATGCTTTGTTATTATCAAGCGTTCCGCCTTAACCGAGTGACTATAAAGATAGTTATCGGGCATGATAGGAAGCAATATTAGAGATGGTAGTGATGTATAGATGATTTGTCCCTCCCAAATAACGGGAGCAAATATCTACGACGACTCGAGGGGTAGAGCTTATAGAATGTCTGGCCAGACTCAGATAAATCAATATGAGATATTGATGTTATCAACATGGATAAGGCTATTCCCAGGATCGAGAAACTATGGATTGGATATACGAGTGTGACTTGTATGTCTCGTGTCCAAACCGGATATAGAGACAAAGGGATGATACAATATGGTAACATTGGTCACAAGTTTTGTCGGATCACTGACTATTTCTATTAGTTGGGTGACATAGATGTGATGCTAAACATAGCTCTATGTTAGTAATTGTTACTACCAACTAAGTATATACCTATGGGGTCACATGCCCTATGGATTAAACTAGACTTGGAAATTAATTAGTAGTACTAATTAAATAGAAGGATCAATATGCAACCATATGCAAACTTAGTTGAACTAATTTGGAAGGGAAACTAATCCGTGTATGGACATGATTAGTATTGGTGCTAATATGCAGTTAATAAGGAGTTATTAACTATATAAGGGTACTCATAACTTATTTTCTCAAAAAGTGCATCACTATTGAGAGTGAACAAAGCAAGGAGAGAGCAAGACAAGAGGGCCGAACACCCCCCAGTCCGCCTCCTCCCTCACCGTCGGCCTCGTGAGGAGCGCGACTCCTTGGGTGCCTCGTTGTGCGTGATCTTCTTCTTCCTCCTTCCTCCCGTTTCTAGCACATTGACGTTGGAATGACTCTAGTGCAATCGTAGGCGTGGATATTTGGATAACATTCTATGTGGAGTGATCTTTCATACATACATGGTACACATTGTTTATACCCTTACCACATTATGATGGCTTGTCCTGCGATTCATGGAGGGCTTTGAACAGAATCCTTATTTTGTATTCCTGATGCGTAATCCATATCAAAATCCTAAAGTGGTATCAGAGCCAGGTTGTAGTGCATAATGTGATTTTATGTGTTACTTCATAATCAGTTTTAAACCATATATGTTATTTTTTGCGTAAAACTGAATTTGACTTAATGATGCAAACTGAATATGATTCATTAGAGATTGAGCTAATTTTACATATCGTGTAAAATTAGTTAAATTCATTCATATATGATGTGTCCTTTTGGACTTTGAAAAGCTAGGGTTTGGGCAAAATTAAGGAAAAGGGGTTTTTCTTAATTGAAAACAAGCACACAAGGGAAGGAAGGAAGTAAACAACCCTGGGGTTTGACCCTAGGGCCGTCCGCCTCCCTCCTTGCGCACCAAGCAAGCAGCGACCAAGGGGCTGGGCCGTCCTAGCGAGCGGCTTGGCCGCGCGGGCAAGGGCCTACCGGCCGATGGCCTTGCGGTGGTCCTTGTGGGTTCGGCCAAAGTAGTTTGGTGGGCCCCTTGGACTTTTTTGACCCTAGAAAATCCAAATTCAACTTAAAATTGAGCAAACACGTTAAAATTGGATTTTAACTGTGTTATCTGCTATTGCATGGTGATTGGATGTGGCCTTAGATGTGGATGTTGTGGATGTTAATTTTTGTGGTTTGTTTTATTTTAATTAATGTAATTAATTAAGTTTTACGGCCTGTGTGTCGTCTTCTTCTCAACTTGTGAGGTCTCTCTATTAGTATATTTCTAGCTAGTATTAGATAGTTAGATGATAACCAAGACATGGAGAAGAAGCTTAAAGATTGAAGAAACCACAAGAAGGGGAGATTCCACAAGCTAAGGCGCATGGACTAAAAGATGGAGGCACATGGAGATGAGTGACACGATCCAACCGCAAGTGTACGGCTGTCGCGTGTAGTAATATCCGGTAATCCGGGTTAGTCGAACCCAAGGGAATTGTCGTGAATTAACGAGGATGATTAACTTAGTGTGGGCAAGCAATTGTATTGTTTTACTAAACTAATAATTTAAATAACAAAATAATTATTAAAAGAGAGATTAATACGAGGGACAAGTATCAGGATTTTTCTAGGATCACTAGGTGAACACCGTTAACGAATTACGTTTTGAAACACATATAATGTTTTAATTTGCCAAACGAGCAATAAGGCTAACCGAGTTACCAAGCTAGCTTTCTATGCCTAGGTCAAATTACAACCGAGTTACCAAGTTCTAATTATCCCTAAAACATATAATGACGATCATCTAATTCTACTCAACGTTCATAGTCGGTGGTTGATTTCTCTAGCCTGTGACTACGTGCTTAATTCAATTATCCGGGAAATTTGTTGCTTTCACTAACGTATTACCTATAATCTTCCTACTGAAACGTCTCACAATAGCAAGATAGATTAAGAGTATGAATTAAACATAGCAAACAAGAACATCATCAATTAAATTTAAGCAAAACGTGAATCAAATTCATAATCCACCAAAACGGCTTCAAACCCTAGCTACCATGGAGAAATCCCGATAATGGACTTAGCTACTGAGATTCATGAGTAACAAGATGAATTTTATGTTGTTCATGATCAAAAACAATGAAAACGATAGAGAAGAGGGATCAAACGATGGAATCCTCGCTCTCACGACGAACTCCAAGCTCCAAGCCTTCCTCCAATGTGTTCTTCTTTGTCTCCAGCAGCCTACTATGCCTTAAGGTCTTAAAAATCGTCATATATAGGGCTGGGCACGATTTTTAATGTATTTTGGCCGAATTTGCAATTCAGCCCCTCTAGTTTGCAATTCTTGGACAGATTTCATAAGCTGATCTTGCGTGCGCCTTTTCTCCCTCATCCGGACTCCGTTTTGGGCCTATCTTATATCGCTAGAAATCCCTTGATGTCTAATTTCTAATGGCGTAGGCCTTGCTCCAAAATTGTATATGTAACTCCAGATACAGCCAGAATACTGAAGACTGGTCCAGCGAACTTTTCCAGCTCTTCTTCGTTTTTGCGTCATCTTCGGCGGACCATATCTTTCTCTTAAGACCTTTGATTGAGCTCCGTGACCTATATTTGGAAATCTAATTGAGTCTACTTTCATTTGGTATTAGTCTCACTATAGCAGGTCTTGTAGAACTCAAGATATCATCAAAATAGTGAAGGTTGGTCAATTCTGCTCCTCCAACTTTGCCTCTCCTCATTCTTCTTGGCCATTCTTGAGCTTTTCTCATCTTCCGAAGTTCGTTTCATGTCTCATAGAAATCGTCTAGCATCCTTTCCTATCATGACAACATGCGCAAGCATACCAAGCGATTATATTTGACAAATAACATCTAAAAACGCATAGAAACGCCCGAACTAGCAATAAATCACAACAAACTCATTCTTCACAAGAATTGGCCTAAATTCCATGACTTTTCACCGAAACGCACATAAATAGCAATTTATTACATACGAAAGATGACTCCAACTAAGGAGTTATCAAATACCCCCACACTTACCATTTGCGCGTCCCGAGCAAAGTCTCATCTACTGCATTTATTTGTCTACTAGCCAACAAGACTCAAACGAATCTAACATGACTCACGACTCTATAAGTGCAGCAAGATGATGCAAATGCAATTCTAGACTCAATCTTAAAACAATTATTTAAAACATCCAATTTCTCTTTTTTTTGGCAAGAATAGGCAATCTCCCTCTCATCAGCTGAAAATCATCAAGCTCTCACTAATCCTCTTTGAAACTCCCATACACGTAGCAAGAATTTGAAATAAAAAATGATTCTATGCAAAAGATCACTAAGGTGTCCCCTTTCTTAAACCAATTCAAACCAAGACACAAGCACGTCCTAAGCTTCATTGGGTCTAATTCAGATCAAATTTAACTGTAGTCTTTCTTCGCCGAACCATCTGAGGTTTTCAGACCCTCTTAGCCTTTATTGCGTTTGAATGCAAATTGTCCCAGTGAAGGGAGTCACAACTCCTGTGAAATAAGGCTTGACTCTAGTTTTCCTCTCTAAGCTCTACTTGGATGGAATCCAAATTTTCCGTGTGACCGGAAGCACATTAGGTTGTTTCTCCTTGAAGCACACTTTTTTTTTCTCGTTTTTCTTTATTTTCAGATTTTGTCATTTTCTTTTCTTTCCTCCTCTGTTTTTTTACAACCGTGCAGTAGAGCATAAAAGAGCGTGGGCTTTTTCGGTTAACTCCTGTGACCACCGTAAGGGATGGTGGTGTACGCCCCCCAACTTCAATTAGGCTGAGGCAACCGTACCACATTAAACCAACTCTACACGAAGGTCGACCCCAAATCAACAAGAGACCACAAGTTTCCACTTGAAAACAGAATATTCAGCTACAAGCAAAACTCAATCTAATTAGCACACTATAGGAAACTTAGGTATACTTTATCATGTCATTCTTTCAAAACTTCCAAAAATTTCCGGGACATCCTTAGTGAAACATCTACACAAAAAATTAAAGAATAAAAATTTCCCTACTACGACACTTCCTACTCAAAAGGATTCATTCACTAAGTTCTCTTCAGTTTCAATATCCTCAATTGTCTTTTTCTCAAATTTTTAAATTTTTCAATTTTTATGAATTTTCTCTTTTCTCATTTTTTTTTTCATTTTTTATTTTTCACAATATCGTAACTCTATATGCAAGGCTTTGACACGAAAAAATTTGACACAACACAACTCAACTTTTGGTGGGTAGACTCAATTATGTAAATGTGCAAATCAAATATAAATCTATCCTACACAACACGACAATATAAATAAAAACTCAACATAAAACACAATACTGACTCACAATACGAACTAAACACATCCTACATGTAACTGGCTATGCAAGACACTATGGCTAGCAAACAGATAAATCACCCCCACACTGAATGCTTCGTTGTCCTCAACGAATTTAGATATTAAACATAGGACTCAGCAATCAATGCGGAGGGCCAGTAGATGAGATGGAGCTATGACATACTTATATAAAATAAACACAAAATTTAGCAAGAGAAAAATATACTCACAACCACCTCAAGGGTGGGGACGAAATCACGCCAAGCAGTCCCCAAGCACAGTAGTGGTGCCACCATGCTCCTTTTACAGTCAATGTGTACTCGCACACCGGGGTCGACTGCCCTCCTCTACTAAAATTCATGTCTGAATAATCCCCAACTCACATGCACGAGTCCCTGTGAAGGCCATGTGTGCCATAGCACACCGGGGTAGATTCTGTCATAAGCTGCACATATATGTCACTTGGAAACATCATTAGTCCCTCTCTCTCTCTCTCATCTCTCTACATAAATAAATAGAAACATAACACAACTGAATTAAAAACACACTCCTTAATCTAAGCAAATAAGTAGGTTGGGTTGCCTCCCAACAAGCGCCTTGTAATTTAAGGTCGACGACCCGACCCAGTTACCTCAGACTAGAGACTTTTCTCTCCACTTTTTCTTCTTCCACCATCGCTTTTCCCTTTGTCTCTTCTCAAGTAAGCATGCATGAGATGCATATGGTGCAAAGAAATATAAGTTGTTAGCCGCCACATGCCTCACTCTACCTTTCCTCTTCTTCTTCTTCTTCTTCCAATTCTTCAAAATTACAGTCGTCGAGGATTGGTCATTTGAATATAGCATCTCAGGTGGAAAGGCTTCAACAATAAGTTCTGACTTTCTTGCTTCCTTCCCTAGCTCTTGTCTCGGAATCACGGGTGGCAAGTCATGTATTGCGTAAAATTGGGGTCTTTACTCTTCCTCGTGCGATTCGCCCAATTTTATGATCTCCAAGAGATATGGACTAGGCGGAGGAACTTCTTGATACATGTCCTTGCAAACATCTCCATGCAGTAATTCCTTAGCTTCACGACTTTCTTCCTCAAAGAAAATATCTTCAGTGGGCCATAAGCTTGCGATGTCCACACTCTCCCATTCATGCCATGGATCCGGAATTATGCGAGGCACAAGTTGTATAGGCTTCACAATATCATCCCAATCTGAGTCCGAATCTGAGTCTGAAGCGATCAGAGGATCTATTACTTGTATGACCTGCGTGGGCCTTTTCTCCCTCATCCGGACTCCGTTTTGGGCCTATCTTATATCGCTAGAAATTCTTTGATGTCTAATTTCTAATGGCGTAAGCCTTGCTCCAAAATTGTATATGTAACTCCATATACAACCAGAATACTGAAGACTGGTCCACTGAACTTTTCCAGCTCTTCTTCGTTTTTGCGTCATCTTCGGCGGACCATATCTTTCTCGTAAGACCTTTGATTGAGCTCCGTGACCTATCGTTGGAAAGATAATTGAGTCTAATTTCATTTGGAATTAGTCTCACTATAGCAGATCTTGTAGAACTCAAGATATCATCAAAATAGTGAAGGTTGGTCAATTCTGCTCCTCCAACTTTGCCTCTCCTCATTCTTCTTGGCCATTCTTGAGCTTTTCTCATCTTCTGAAGTTCGTTTCATGCCTCATAG
The DNA here is from genome assembly GCA_023055425.1 of Linanthus parryae. NCBI lineage: Eukaryota > Viridiplantae > Streptophyta > Magnoliopsida > Ericales > Polemoniaceae > Linanthus > Linanthus parryae. The sequence goes on from JALGPY010000001.1 coordinate 77,021,333, forward strand.
CAATCGTCTAGCATCCTTTCCTATCATGACAACATGAGCAAGCATACCAAGCGATTATATTTGACAAATAACATCTAAAAACGCATAGAAACGCCCGAACTAGCAATAAATCACAACAAACTCATTCTTCACAAGGATTGGCCTAAATTCCATCACTTTTCACCGAAACGCACATAAATAGCAATGTATTACATACGAAAGATGACTCCAACTAAGGAGTTATCAATGAGCTTGCTGTTGTTTAGGGATTATAGATATTCTCATTGGCTTGGAAATATCTTAGTTTTAGGGGGCCACATCCACATCACGTTTACTTATTGTTTGTGGTTGTTTAATTTGTTTAATTTGTTGTCTTGTTATTTTATTTTTGATGTATGGTTAATGCATGAAAATTGTAACAAGATAACAATTAAACCTCAGATCTTTTATTTTGGATTTGTCCAGTACAAATAAATAGATCAGTTGATATGGATCAACAAAACAACTAAAATTAGAAGGTGAAAATCCCTCAATTTTAAATATTGCTTTTTTTGCCATCTCGTTACTTAATACTCGTCAGAACTATAATGTATTAAGTTCGAGCTTTCCAAAGTAAGGCGCTTTGATTATTTATAGGATGGCGTGATGGCACAAGAAAGTAATGTGCAATTGTTGAAGTAAGAGGTTGGACGCAACTAGGCTATTTCAATAGGATTGAAAGCCTAGAGGCAAGGCAATTGGGATTATCTATGAGATAGATAAATAAAGAGTTATTTGTCCAATTGAACCAAGAGTTGCATATGATGCAATTAGAATTTTTCCTACCTAAATAACTAATTCTTGGGTGACTTGAAAAAACAAGCTCAAGAAAAGGTGAAATATGAATCTTGCCCCACTAGAATATATACATGATATTTAGAAAATATACATGATATTTTCCGCATTAATAGAGTGGGTTATTAATTCGAGAAAAATAGTGAGACCTATATTTAATAACTAGCCATTATTAAATGTAGTCATTTGTTCACAAAATGCTAAAACTTATATATTTCTCATTTTGTAGAATTCTAATGGCAAACAATCCATCAACTTCATCACAATCTCTACGATCAGTCCTTGAGAAGGACAAACTTTCTGCAATTGATTTTGTGGACTAGTACAGAAACTTTAGAATTTTTCTCAAGCAAGAAAAGAAACTATACATTCTAGAGGATCCAGTTCCTGAAGGGCCTGAAAATAATAGTGTTGCCGCCATCAAGGCACATCAGAAGATTTTTGGTGATTCTAATGATATGAATTGCCTGATGCTTTGCATCATGAACTCTAAGCTTCAGAAGCAACATGATAACATGGAGGCGTATGATATGATCATACATTTGAGGCAGCTCTTCCAAGAGCAGGCAAGGCATGAGCTGTATGAAGTATCAAAAGCACTGTTCAAATGTCATTTGTCAGAGTGAAACCCCGTGGGGCCTCATGTACTGTGCATGATCGGGTACGTGGAGAGTCTGACGCGTCTGGGGTTTTCGATGGGTCAAGAGTTGGCCACGGATCTCATCTTGCAATCGTTGCCTGATAGTTATAGCCAGTTCGTCATGAATTATCACATGAATGAGATCAGTAAACCTGTGCCAAATTAACTCAATGTTTTGAGAACAGCAGAACAAAGCATCTACAAAGGGAAAGGTAAAGCCATAATGATGGTAAATAAATGGAAAAGCAAGCGAGTTGCATCTACCTCCAAAGGATAGAGCAAGAAAGTTGACAAATTCAAGGAAACTGCCTTAAAGCCCTTGGGGGCGTGGCTAAGAGTGAGTGTCACTACTATAGTCAGCCCGGCCACTGGAAAAGGAACTTCCCAAAATATCTGGAAGATAAAAGGCTTGGAATAGTGATTCCACCACCACCATGTATTTTTGTTATAGATGTCAATCTGTTTGTCTCTTCATCTCGGGTATTGGATATTGAATGTGGATCTCACATTTGTCCAAATGTGCAGGATTTAAAAGAGAAGTAGACGACTGGCTAAAGGGGAGATAAACTTGCACGTGGGGAATGGAGCAAGAGTTGCTGCATTAGTCGTAGGCGTTTATGAGTTATCTTTACCTTCATGACTTATCTTAGAATTAGACAATCGTTATTTTGTGCCTGCTATGAGCATAAACATTATTTTTGTTTCTTGTCTGGATGAGAAATGTCTTCCTATTAGAATAAAGGACAAATATTGCTCCATTTATTTTGATGATTTGCATTATTGTAATGCTTTATTGTTTAATAGGTTATATAACCTTGATCTAGATAACTCCGTCTATAACATTAATACCAAGAGGATTAAAACTAATGATTTGAGTCCTACTTATTTATGGCATTGTCGTTTAGGCCCCATAAACGAAAATTGCATCTCTAAACTCCATAAGGATGGATTACTAGACTCATTTGAATATGAATCATATGAGATATGTGAGGCTTGTTTATTATGAAAAAATGACAAATTCCCCTTTCATGAAGAAAGGTGAGAGGACTAGTGTGTTATTAAAACTCATACATACTGATGTATGTGGACCGTTTCCCATGCTTACCTGAGGTGGTTATCTTTATTTCATCACATTTACTAATGATTTGAGTAGATATGGATTTGTATACCTTATGAATGCCAAATCCGAATCCTTTGAAATGTTCAAAGAATTAAAGAATGAAGTAGAGAAGCAACTTGCAAAGAGTATTAAGGCTCTACGATCGGATCGTAGATGATAATACTTGAGCTAAGAGTCGTGTAGGATCGTATCCCAACTCACTCCACCCGGAACGCCACAGTGGAATGGCGTGTCCGAGAGGAGGAATCGGACCCTATTGGATATGGTTCGATCTATGATGTGTTAAAATGATCTTCCATTATCCTTTTGGGGACATGCTCTATTATGTGCAGCTTACCCTTAACCGTGTTCCATCCAAATCTGTCATGAAGAATCTATATGAGAAGTGGAGTGGGAGGCGTCCCACAGTGTCGTTTATGATGATTTGGGGTTGCGACGTCTATGTAAAGCGTTTAAAAACAGACAAGCTCGAACCAAAGTCGGATAAGTGTAAGTTTGTGGGATACCCTAAGGAAACGAAGGGGTATTACATCTACAATCCAACCAAGAACAAAGTTTGTTTCCCGTACCATTGTGTTTCTAGAAAGAGAATCTGTCTCAAAAGAAGCCAGTGGGAGGACTGTAGAACTTGAATAAGTTCAAGAACCACAAACCACTGATCCTACTATGGAACATGAACATGAACCACAAGATGTTGTGGAGGAACCTGTTCAAGTAACATAAGAACTTCGTAGGTCGAATAGGGTGCGTCAAGAGCCAGATAGGTATGGGATTCTCGTTACTGAGCTTGGTGATGCATTACTCATAGATGATGAGCGTACTACCTATGGAGAGGCCATGAAAGGGCCAGAATCTCAAAAGTTTCTTGAAACCATGAGATCCGAAGTGCAATCGATGCATACCAACAAAGTATGGACTTTGGTGGAACCACCCAAAGGGGTTCGGTCCATAGGGTGCAAATGGTTCTTCAAGAAGAAGACCGGCATGGATGGCAATGTGATTTCCTTTGGGATGATTGGTGGCAAAAGTATTCATACATATTCATGGCATTGACTATGATGAAACCTTTTCTCCAGTCGTGATGACCAAATCCATTCGTATCTTACTTGCTATTGCAGCTTATCACGATTATGGGATTTGGCAGATGGATGTCAAAACAGTATTTCTATATGGAAACCTCCTTAATGATGTGTACATGACACATCCAGAAGGGTTTTGAGGATCCGGAGCATGGCCATAAAGTGTGTAAGTTGCAGCGGTCCATTTATGGATTGAAAAAAACTTCTAGGAGTTGGAATCTAGGTTTTGATTATGCGGTCAAAGATTTTGGCTTCATCAAGAAGCAAAGATGAACCTTGTTTTTACAAGAAGGATAGTTGGAGCTCTATTATGTTTCTGGTCTTGTATGTGGATGGCATACTGCTCTTTGGAAACGACATTCCTACTTTACAATATGTTAAAGATTGGCTGGGGAATTGCTTCTCAATGAAGGACTTAGGAAATGCAACTTATATGCTTGGGATCAAGATCTATAGGGATAGATCGATGAAGTTTCTTGGCCTAATTCAAAGTACATACATAGACATGGTGTTGAAACAGTTCAACATGCAAGACTCCAAGAGAGGATTCTTGCCCATTATACATAGGATCACCCTTTCGAAGGATGATTGTCCTTCCAATGAGATTGAGAAGAACTGCATGAGTAGGATTCCTTATGCTTCCGCCATAGGATCTATCATGTACGTAATGTTATGTACTAGACCATACGTGTCATACGCGTTGAGTATGACAAGCAGATACCAGTCGAATCCGGATGAGAGTCACTGGATTGCTCTCAAGAATATCCTTAAGTACTTGAGAAGAACTAATGATGTATTCTAGATATATGGAGGGGAGGAAGAGCTAAGTGTGAAGGGTTACACTGATGCTAGCTTCTAAACCGACAGAGATGATTTCAGATCGCAATCGGGATTTGTGTTTTCCTGAATGGAGGAGCTGTGAGATGGAAGAGTTCCAAGCAAGAGATAGTTGCTGATTTTACAACTGAGGCTGAGTACATTGCTGGATCGGGTGCAACAATGGAGGCTGTTTGGATTAGGAATTTCATTACTAGGCTTGGTGTGGTTCCTAGTATTGTGGATCCTATTAAGTTGTCTTGTGACAGCACTGGGGCAATCGCACAATCCAAGGAACCCAGGTCATACAAGAAATCCAAGCGCGTACTCAGGAAATTCCATCTTATTCGAGAGATCATCGATAGAGGAGATGTGAAGATATGCAAGATTCCTACAGAAGAAAATCTGTCAGATCCACTTACGAATCCGCTTGGTCAGCGCAAGCATGAAGGGAAAACTAGATCTATAGGCATACGAGATGCACCAGATTGGCTCTAGTGCAAGTGGGAGACTGTTGGAATAGATGCCCTAGAGGAAATCTTATTTAGTATGAACATTATTATTTGCTAGAATAATAATTGTATTATTTATGGAGATATTTAATATAATGAAGTCCTTAGATTACAATGTGTTGTTTATCTTAAATATCCCTAGTCGTTTATATTGATTAATAGGACGATCAACAATAAACTAGTATGTGGGTAGATTGATATGGGAATATCAAATCTAGCACATGAGTATGCATTAGGGGTAATGGCATACTAGAATGACCCACCACGAGAAGGCTACATACGAGTTATGTGAAAGTCACAAGCGTTTCTCGTAGTGACAATGGTATTATGGTCCTTAGACTTAAATTCAATAGATACTCAAGTTGCGAAATATCATGCTTTGATATTATCAAACGTTGCGCCTTAGTCGGGTGACTATACAGATAGTTATCGGGCATGATAGGAAGAAAACTTAGAGATGATAGTGATGTAGAGATGATTTGTCCCTCCCACATAACGGGAGAAAATATCCACGACCACTCGAAGGTTAGTTCTTATAGAATGTCTGGCTAGACTCAGATAAATCAATATGGAATATTGATGTTATTTGCATGGATAAGACTATTCCCAACATCGAGAAACTATGGATTGGATATACGAGTGTGACTTGTATGTCTTGTGTCCAAACCAGATATACAGACAAAGGGATGATGCAATACGGTAACATTGGTCATAAGGTTTGTCGGATCACTGACTATTTCTATTAGTTGAGTGACATAGATGTGTTGCTAGAAACGCTCTATGTTAGTAACTGTTACTACCAACTAAGTAGAAACCTATGGGGTCACACGCCCTATGGACTAAACTATACTTGGGAATTAATTAGTAGGACTAATTAAATAGAAGGATCAATACACAACCACAAGCAAACTTAGTAGGACTAATTTGCAAGGTGGACTAATCCGTGTATGGACATGATTCGTATTGGGGATAATATGTAGTTAATAAGGAGTTATTAACTATATATGGGCACTCCTACCTAATTTTCTCAAAAAATTGCATCACTATTGAGAGAGAACAAATCAAGGAGAGAGAAAGACAAGAGGGCCGAACACCCTCGTCTTCCCCGTCCCTTTTCGTCGGCCTCGTGAGGCGCGCAACTCCTTGGGTGTACTGTTGTGGGTGATCTTCTCCTTCTTCCTCCTTCCTCCCGTTTCTAACACATTGACTTTGAAGGACTCTAGTGCAATCCTAGGCGTCTATATTCATAGAGACGTGGATAACATTCTACGTGGAGTGATCTTTCAGACAAACAAAGTACACATCGTTTATACCCTTACAACGTTATGATGGCTTGTCCTGCGATTCATGGAGGGCTTTGAATGGAATCTTTATTTTGTATTTCCGCTGCGTAATCTGTATCAAAACCCTACACCTAATTTCGCGAGTACATCCTCCACCACTCCACATGCCTTCTTACAAGACTTATCTGCGAACTGCAGATTGATCCAAGTAAAGCGAGCTTCCACCCCCAGTTTTTGAAAAAGCTGAAAGCGGCATCAAGTTAACACTAGCCCCCAAATCACATAGGGCCTGTCCAGTATAAGATCCTCCCTAGTTATCCTCTATCACAAAGATTCCCAAATCCTTATGTTTTTTAGGCAAACCATGCAATACACATGAGCTCACCTGCTCCGTCAAATCCAATGTTTGAAAGGTACTGCCCTTTTTTTCCCCGAAATTGCATCTTCCATATACTTAGCATACTTAGGCATCATCTTAACTGCCTCAATCAATGGTACATCAATGTGCAACTTGGAGAAAACGGAAAAGAACCGCCTATACTCCTCGGAGTCATCTTTCTTCTTTCTAGATTTCAAAGGATATGGAAGATCCTTAGATAGAGAAGGTGGTGGTGGTGTTACCTCATCATCAATATGTGGAGTCACGCCCTTTGATTGGGGGATCATGACAGGGGTCTTTTCAGTATCAAAGACCTCATGCTTCCTCGCCTTCGAGGCTTCAGCTCTGGCGTAGCTCGGATATGGGGAATCATTAAGAACAATCCCACTACGAGTGGTAAAGGCATTCACCTGGCGCACGTTCTTTGTATCAGATGGCAAAGACCCTGGTGCTTTAGTAGAGAGCTCAGTGGCAATCTGTCCAACCTGCACCTCTAAGTTACGAAGTGAGGCCTTGGAGATGTGCAGATCAGCTGTCACTGTCTCCACCTGAGAGGTGAAACTAGTCACAATTTTTCCCATCTGAAACATCATGTTCTTGAGATATGTCATCTCATCATTGTGACATGCAGCTGGTGGCGGCGCTTGAGCAACTGGCGCATATGGCCTATGCTGAAATCCGGGTGCATATGAAAGCTCCAGCTTGGTCCCATATCTGAATACTCGATGATCTCTGGTCCCTGGCCTGTAGTTCCCCCGATTCCAGTTCTGAAGCTGCCCTTGTGCCCCCACATAGCTGATGTCTTCACTTGCAGCTTGAGTCAAAGTTTCAGCAAAATCCTGCTCCTCTATTGCAGAAACAGTCTTCTTGTCTTCGTACACGTGCTTCGCCATGTCATTCACCAACTTGGTGATCCCAGCTCTCCACTCATCATTTTCGGCTCGGGCAACTTTGACGATTTCCTAGAGTCATAGAATTGAGCATCCTATTTTTCAATCTGTTTCATCAAGGCATATGCTCCATCCTTGTCAAATCTATACAAAAAGTTTCCACCGGCTTCTCTGTTGAGCAAGTCTTGCTTAGGACGTTCCAGACCGTGATAGAAAACCTGGAGAATCTTGTACTCACCAAAATTATGATTACGACACTTTTGTATCGTCCACATAAAACGGTACCATGCACCCACAACTGTCTCATCAGAATGTTGCTGAAAACCAATATTCTCTTCTTGTAAGCCAATCACACGTTGAGCGGGGTAGAACTTGCTCATAAACTCGTCCACACATTGCTCCCATGTGGTGATCGATTCTGGCTCTCTAGACTCGAGTCATTTCTTGTTGGAATAGATGCCCTAGAGGCAATCTAGTTTAGTATGAATTTGTATATGGCTAGAAAATTCATTTATTATTTATTGGATATTTAATATAATGAAGTCCTTAGATTTACAATCGTGTTGTTTATCTTAAATATCCCTAGTCAAGTATAATGATTAAGTGGGACAATCATCTATAGACTAGTATGGGGTTGGATTGATATGGAGATATCACGATCCAACACATAGGTGTGCATTACGGAATGTTGCACTGGATTGACCCATCACCGAGAAGGCTACATACAAGTTATGTTGAGTCACAAGTGCTTCTCGCGGTGCAATGGTATTGTCATCCTTAGACTTGAAGTCACTAGATATTCTAGTTGTGGATCATTGTGATCTTGGTAGCGTTAAACGCTACACCGTGACTGGGTAGTTATAAAGGCGTGTACTGGATACAATGAGAAGCAAGCTTAGAGATCGTAGTGGACGTAGAGAGGATTTGCCCCTCCCACATAACGGGAATAAATATCCTAGGCCACTCGAAGGATAGTGCTTATAGAATGTCTGGCCAGACTCAAATAAATCAATATAGGATATTGATGTTATTTGCACGAATAAGGCTATTCCATGGATCGAGAAACTATGGATTGGATATACGAGTGTGACTTGTATGTCTCGTGTCCAATCCGGATATGGAGGCAAAGGGATGAGACAATTACTTGTACAAGGTTGTCTAGATGACTATTCTATTAGTTGGCTAGAATGGATGTTTTGCTAGAAACCGCTCCATATTAGCAAATAGTTGCTACCAACTAGATAGAACCTATGGGGTCACACGCTATATAGAGTTGTACTAGATTTGGAATTAATTAATTGGATTAATTAATTAGAAGGATCACTTTGCAAACCCTTGCAAACTTAGTAGGGACTAATTTGCAAGGAAGGGACTAAATTGAATTCTAGTTGGACTAGAATAAGTCCTTTAGGTAGTTAACAAGGAGTTGTTGGACTATATAAAGGATCCTCCTTCCTTCCTTCCTAACAACTTATGCTCATTAGTGATCATAACAAGAGTGGGAGAGAACAAAGGAGAGAGAGCAAGCAACAAGGAGGCCGAACCCGCCCCCTTGCCGCCGCCCTCACCCCGTCGGCCAAAAGAGGGCCGAAGGCCCTCTTTTTGTCTCGTTTTGCGTGATTCCTTCACCCTCCTCTTATTCCGGGCTAGCACCAAGGAGTTTGGGAGATCTAGGATCAACTCTAGGCGTGGATCAACTATAGAGAACGTGACACTATTCGCGTTTGAAGTCATCAAGGAGAACCCAAAGGTGTGTTTATGATTTCTTACCTTTACTATCGTTATGCATCTAGACTTGTGATCCTTGGAGGGTTTTGCATGGTTATTTGTTTGATTATGCTTCCGTTGCGCGATCCATGAATCAAAACCCTACATTTATTTGCAGCACCCTTCAGACAATAGGGAAAGGGAATCAACTTCAGTGTCTCGGGGGTCACGTTCTTGTACTTCACTATCTTGATATAGACATCAGACTTCCCAATGAAGTCATTTGGATCTTCATCCCGATTCCCATAGTACTGAAATTGATTCTGCACTTTCGTGATGGTGGCAGGTTTCAAGTCAAAGTGCTCCGCCTGAATAGTTGGCACTACAATTACTCGCTTGTGTCCTCTGAGTTGACTGAAATTTCTCAACCAATGGCTGGCCTCACTTATTGTAAGGCATTTCGTTTTTCCTGCTCATCGAGCTTCTCTTGCAGCTCAGTCAACTTCCGATTTAGTTGAGAGTTTGTAAATTGCTCACCCATTTTGATTTGTCTTTGAATCCTTCTCGGAGTTCTAAACAACTGCTCCGGATTCTCAAGTGGGAGCACAAGGTCTTTAGAAGTCATGTGCATACACAGAAAATCTAAAACAAAATTAAAAACAGAATCAGAAATCACATAAATAATAAACAAAAAGAGAAAGAGTAAACTAAACTAATTGCTAAACTAAGAATAGTAACAAATGCCTTCCCCGGCAACCGCGCCAAAAACTCGACGCGCCTATATTACGCGTATTGCACAAGTATACGGTCAAGTAATACAGTGGAGTATTTAGGACTCCAAGTTATCAAACCCAAGGGAAGGTGTTTCCTATTCTAAGTGTTAACAACTAAATCTAATTCAATAAGTAACCGGTAAGAAAGGTTTGTTGAATTGAACGGTGTCACCCTCAATCAAGTGACTAGAAATTGTGAGTAAATAACGCAAAAGAAATATTTTGATTATATCAAGATGGAGAAATCTAGGCAATCTATAGATCCCCTAGGGTAGTTTTGATGATTCTGGATGCCATGTTCTGACACGGTAACTCATTAATTAGCTAAGCTAGGTAATAGTATTGACAATCACCTCTTAGTCTCTTTCCTTTCTACACACTGGCACCATCATGTCCCTCTCAGGCCACTCTGGCTACCAACACGTTCTAGTAGGCTAATGACAATGTAAGGCAACAATGTCCTTGCAGACCACCACCACACAAACACCTCATTATCTCCTACCGAATCTACCCTCTTCTAGCCACTCCTACTCAACTCACATCTCGGTCTCATTGGGTCGGAAATGCACTTGTATACTCATCCCAACTAGGGTAGAGTTGCTTTCACACACTCACTAGTTAATTAACAAGTTCAGGTCATGACTCCTACCTTGCTAAGGATTAAGCACAACATACAAATGAAAGCCAAATAATATTATCATTAAGCTAGGTTTAGTTATTGAATGAGAAAAGATAGGATTCATCACAAATCATAACTCTAGTATGTAAACAAAAGAGCTCAACATGACTAAACCATAGAAATATTCATTCAAGCACAACCCTAAAGCATGAAAGTTCATGAATCCGGTAAATATCATTAAAGCATAAACCCTAGGCTCTCCATAGATTCCTAGGTATGATTTTAGCTACTCCTAACTAAAGAAAACATGTTTGAATATTCCATACAAGAAAGAAAGGAAGAAAATAGATCAAACGGTAAAAAGATGACCATGGCGTTGATCCAAGCTTGTCTCCTTGCTTCTTGAAGCTCCCAAAGGCTTCCCATGAGTTCTCCTTGTTGTTCTTGAGCTCTCTTGTCATCCTTTGTTGCCTAGGTCGAAGTAAAGAAGTCCAAGTCTCAATATTTGCAAAACAGCCACACAAATTATGCGCCAAGTCCCGACCATTTCACGCGAAATGTGGACCATTTCGTACGAAATCATTTCTTGCAAAATTTTCTTCATTTCGTACGAAATGCCTTGCATAATAGTTCTTGAATATTCAAATTATTGGTTCCCGAGCCTCTTTCCTTGCCCTTCCTTGCTTCCGAATTTCACGTTCTTGATCCAAATCGCTCCTTAAGCCCTGTTTCCTGTCAAAGACAACAAACACTATACCCAAGAGATTAAATCCGTCAAATAAAGCCTAAATCAACATGTAAAACGTGCCCGAACTAGAATTAAGCATATGAATAAACAAGTGATAAACATGCATTCATTCATCAATATTAGGCTCCGAACTTTCCCAAAAACCTTTGAAATATGTGGTAAATGCTAAAGAAATATAGCTCCTATAAGACGCTATCATTCAATCCAGTACGCCGTTACTCCTAATGCGTACCCATATGTTAGCATTGATATCCCATATTAATCTACCCACATACTAGACTAGGGATATTTAACAATACAACATTTATCCAAGGACTTGATTATGTCAACATATCTCCATATAGATAACAAATGAATAGAAAGCCTTTATAAATGTCACGATAAATTGATTGCCTCTAGGGCGTACTCCAACAGTAAGTCTGTTTGCCACCACCTTTGCTATAACCTTATAGATCACTATGTATAAGCTAATCGGTTGGAAATCAACCTGACTTAAAGGTTGCTTGACCTTTGGGATTAACGTAATTAGGGTTTCATTATGCTCACCCAGATCCTTATCTCCATTGAGAATACTTAAGCAATCGTCCACCACCGCCGGGCCTATTGCACTCCAGTTTTTTTGATAAAGCATAAGTGGAAATCCGTCTGTCCCAGGGGCCTTGAGTGGGTTCATACCCATTAGTGCTGTCTAAATTTGCTCACCTGTAAAAGGGATTCTAGGTTGTCTCTTTCTTCCTTCAGACATAGATGGGAATATTTTGAAGAATTAATTCCATATTGTGATCCGTTGGATGGTCTGATTGAAAATAGCATTAAAATGCTTTTCCAAACAAGCATGGATATCGGCTCCATATTCAAGCCACTGCTCGTCCTCACTTTGCAGCCCGCGAATTGCATTTCTTTTTCTTCGGTTGGATGTCTTGCGATGAAAACTCGTATTACACTCCCCTTGTTTCAACCACAAAGCCCGGCTCCTTTGTCTCCACAAATCTTCTTCAGCTTTGGGTAGCTTATTAAGCTCGTACTCAGATTTGTTCAACTCTGAGGACCAAATTGCATCATGATTTGTTGCGACAAGAACTTAATTTTCTCATTCAAGCTTTCTATCTGGTACTTAACGTTGCCAAATTCAATATTTTCCCAAATTTTCAGCGAGGCCGCAGTAGATTTATGCTTCTCCACTGTGCTACCGCCACCTTGCCATCTGCCTTGAACAACCGGAAAGTATCGATTCACACAGCTCCAAGCCAACTCATATATAAATCTTCGATCCTTCCAGTTGTTGCTACAAACCATTGGTTTCAACTCGATTGATAAAGCTTGATGATCTGAGTTCACTAATCCTTTGTGCTTAACCATTTAAGCCGAAAATTTGTCCCTCCATTCATTATTTCGAACGCCATGTCGAGGCGTTCACGAATAAGACTACCATCTGTTGGAGTAGATGCCCTAGTGGCAATCTTATTATAGTATGGACAATGTTTTGGCTGGTGCATTTATTTATTATATATGGAGATATTTAATATAATGAAGTCCTTAAATTATAATTGTTGTTTATCTGAAATACCCTTATTCGAGTAAATTGATTAATAGGACGATCACTATGAATGGAGACTAGCATGTGTGTAGATTGATATAGAGATATCAAGTCTAACACATGGGTATGCATTATGAGTAATTGCATACTGGATTGACCCACTACGAGAAGGCTACATATAAATTTTGTTAATGTTACGAGTGCTTCTCTTAGTGACAATGGTGTCGTAGTTCTTAGACTTGAAGTCACTAGATACTCTAGTTGTGACATATCATGTTTTGATCTCGTCAAACGCTACACTGTAACTGGGTAGCAACAAAGGCGGTAGTCGGACATGATAGGAGGCAAGCTGAGAGATAGTAGTGACGAAGAGAGGATTTCTCCCTCCCACATAATGGGAGAAAATATCCAAGGCCACTAGAGGGGTAGTTCTTATGGAATGTCTGGCCAGACTCATATTAATCAATAGGAGATATTGATGTTATCTGCACAGATAAGCCTATTCCCAGGATCGGGAAACTATGGATTGGATATACGAGTGTGAAACTTATGTCTCGTGTCCAATCCGGATTGTAGAGACTAATGGACATATACAACACGGTAGCATTGGGCACAAGGTTTGTCGGATCACTGATTATTTCTATTAGTTGGGTAGCATTGATGTGTTGCTCGACGCCGCTCAATGTTTGTAATTGTTACTGCCAACTTAATAGAAACGTACAGGGTCACACACTAAAAGGATTAAACTGAATATAGATGTTAATTAGTAGAACTAATTAACAATTATATGGATCAAGGATCAAAACGCAACCACATGCAAAGTTAGTTGGACTAAGTTGCAAAGTGGACTAATTTGTGTATGGATATTGGGGCAAGTTTGTAGTTAATAAGGAGTTATTAACTATAAAAGGGGAGTCCTAGCTCTATCATTTCATAAGAGTTTTCATTGAGTGAAATAACAGAGCAAGGAGAGAGACCAAGGAGTTGGCCGAACCCCCTACCCAACGGCATCCGAATCCCACTCGACCTCCTGTCTCATTTTGTCTCGACATTGCTAGACAAGGCGTGGAGGAGATTAAAGTTCTCAATCCCAAGGTGCGGATACCGTTGAGACGAGGAAACCATTCTTCGCTGTGATCACACAAACTCAGAAGGTACACAATATTTTCCTTTATCACGTTATGATAGCTTAACATGTGATTCATGGAGGATCTTGATCATGAATCTATTATTGTATTTCCGCTGCGTATCCTGCATCAAAACCCTACAGTGGTATCAGAGCCACTGGTCGCAGCGCATAACATGATTTATGTGTTACCGTTTTATCTGTTTTTACACCGTATAGTTAAATTTCGCGAAAAACTAATAATGGCATATTGATGCAAATTGAATATGATTCAATAGGGAATGTGCAAATTTTACATATCGTATAAATTTTGGCTGATTTCGTATACATATGATCAATGTTTTGGTGATTTGAAAAGCTAGGGTTTGGACACAATTTGAGTAAAAAAGTGTTTTGACCCAAAATTAGGAATCTGCCCGCAAGGAAAGGAAAAAGTTTTGGAAACTAGCCCTATAGGGGTTCGGCCATGAGAACCATCCACCTACCCTTGGCGCGCGAACCGAGGCTGACGGCCTACCGGTTTCGGCCAGCCGCCGGTTTGACCGTGCGGGCTGGTCCGACCGGTTTGGCCCGACTCGGCTAGTCCAAATGAGTTGGCCAATTGGATTTGGCGCAACTGTCTCACTGTTTTGACCCTAGAAAATCCCAAATTCAACTACAATTGACCAAGCGTGATAAAATTAGATTTTAACTCTTTATGTGTTTTATCGCATGGTGGTTGGATGTGACCTAGGTCGTGGATGTTTACCTCATACATATCCATCAGAGATCAATTGTTCCAAATCCTACGGAAGGTGCGCTTTCCATAGCTTTCCTATTGATCTTGTCGTTTGAGGCAAACATATCAATCATGCAGTCTCGGAACTCTCCTTCCCTGTATCACATAGTCGTCTTTGAAAAGCACTTGTTGACTTCCAACCTGTGTGAAAGTCGAATCCTACTTCCTGCTCCATGTCTGCGCTTACTATTGGTAGAAGCTCTGGTTGGAACGTCGTAGCAGATTTGGTACGGCATCAATCACCGCTATAAGCTTTCTAGGGTTTTTTCCTTTGGCTCCGAAAAACGTGGTACTCAAAACTTGCTTAGGGTATTCATAGTACAATTACTTTTCTTTTATTTATTTAATATTTGAGAAACCAGAAAATTAGAAGGAGAAGAAAAATACTTTGACAACATAGCATTTTTCGGAGGAGGTACGATACAAAAATAGGCCTGACCGCACCTGATCACAAACAGTCTCTCGTCAAATATAACCTACACTGAACCATCCCATCGCTGAGACTACTCTACTGACTGCTTGCTTCTGCTGGGAGTGGCTGTCTTGACACTGAAAACAGAGAGTGTATTCCAGTTACGCCACACCGGCGAGCCTCCACCATCAACCGGCCTGCTAATCATCCGAGAGATAGATGGCCGCAAAATCAATCGATTGCGCTCTCAGAACCCAACCCTTCCCTTCTAGCTTTGGTCCAAAACAAGCCAGGACTTTTTCTGTCAGATGCTCCGTGCCTCTGTCAGCCGACGGCGCTGGCGTTGGTAACTTCTCTCTGCTTTATAATTTTGCAATTCTATATGTAAATATATGTGTGTCCATTGAACGACTTCTCGCGAGCCACTTGATTTGTTCCCCATTTTTCTTGCGCCGTCTTTAATTTCACTGTGAATGTGAAAGCTATTTGCTGATTTCACTTATTATGAGTTTTATTAGATAATTAAGAACAAGAAAGTCTCGGAAACATGGGATGAACTTGTTAAGGATGTGATATGAAAATCTTTTAGCCTTTTATTTTCAGAAGAGGTTTTTTACTTTGGTAATTTCTACAAGAGGAGAAATATTAGATGCCTATAAGTAGATTTGACTCATTCTGGAAGTGAACTTTTCTGTACAATTTGGCGATTTATTGGTTTTGTGATTGCTTGTGTGGGTGTAGCCTCGTCATTTCTTTAATTTCATGGGTGAACACAGTTTGAGAATTTATTTGGTTAGCGGGAGTTACATGCTAATTCAGTGCAAACACACAAGCAAGTCACTTAATGGAAATTTTTGCTGGGAATTTGTTCAGAAATCTTACCTTTTGTTTTCAGAAGAAAAGATTTTACTTTGACAGGAGCTATGAGCGCTTTTCCTAGAACTCTAGAAGCAGTTTCAACTCATTCTTACATTGTATTATTCTGAATTTGTAACTCCAATGAATATGAATCAAGCACCTTATGTTACTTTGACTATAAACAGTTCACTCCTATTGTGCAAATACTACCAGATTATTCGCAAAAGTGAAAGCTAGCTGTTTAGGGTTGCAGAGTTGGGAATTTTACTTAGTAAGTTGCTGTATTCTCTAATTGTTTCTGACGACTTTTCAATTAGACAATTTAGTGGTGTCTTCTTTCCGGTTCATTTTCCAGAAGTGAAAATGATAGTTTGGTTCTATATGGTCTGACATACCCCGATCATATCTACTTACTTTTTGTGTAAATGATTGTATAAACTATATTGTGATATATGATGGAAAGGTTTAACAATGAAATTCACAAGTCTTACGTGTCTGGCGTAGAGGCAGGATTTACATTACT
This sequence comes from Linanthus parryae, assembly GCA_023055425.1. Classification (NCBI taxonomy): domain Eukaryota; kingdom Viridiplantae; phylum Streptophyta; class Magnoliopsida; order Ericales; family Polemoniaceae; genus Linanthus; species Linanthus parryae. The sequence goes on from JALGPY010000001.1 coordinate 77,037,946, forward strand.
GTAAACTGTTCATCAAGGCATAATTTGGGTGATGCTGCCATTAGTGAGAGCATTGTTTTGACAACTGTCCTTTATCTTAGTTGTAAGACATAAAATGCCATTTGTCAGAGTGCAGTGTCTTTTGTTAATGCATTTGAGCTGACAGAAGTTATTTTGTTGAATCTGCAGGTTTGGCGGAAAGACCTTGGAAGGTAGCCGATGCGAGACTTGTTCTTGAAGATGGTTCGATTTGGAAGGCTAAATCATTTGGTGCTTCAGGAACCCAAGTTGGTGAAGTGGTCTTCAACACATCTTTAACAGGGTAAACACGATTGTTCCTTCACCTTTCGAATGATCACTTTGTGATAACGAGAATTTTAATGGAGATGGATTTTCTTTTATTGGAACTTATAATTAATCTCCACACATTCTGTTTTTGCAATGTTGGGTCTAAATATTGCCTACAGCTAGTCCTTTGTACATGCTGTTCAACTGTAAATTCTTATAGAATTTAGTTTTATTCGTGTCTGAAATATGAAAACGTATCCATTGCAATAACTACCATGTTTTAACTGTTGCAGGTATCAGGAAATTATAACAGACCCTAGTTACGCTGGCCAATTTGTCCTGATGACAAATCCTCATATTGGAAATACTGGTGTTAATTTTGGTGGGTTTTCATATATTTCTCATATTTACTTACTTTATCTTGAAAATAAATGCAATCGGAACTAAGTCAACTTTACTTCCAGATGATGAAGAGTCAGCACAGTGCTTTCTTGCAGGATTGGTCATCAGAAGCTTAAGTATCAGGTAATACTGCATTCCTGTATGCGTCTTCACGGACTTGTCATTCCTGTCCTGGGTATTTCTCATGTGTCTTTATATATTCCAATAACATTTTTTGCAGCACTTCTAACTGGAGATGCCAAAAAACACTTGAAGATTACTTGGTAGAAAGGAATATTATGGGAATATGTAAGTTGTTCTTTTTTCAGTATCAAGGCTCTGCACATACGCAGTACACTAAGAAGTACTTTTAGCTTATGATTTATCAATCCTGCTCCGGGTACTTCAATTTAGTGATGCTTCATTCCTGCCTGTCATACCCAACAGATGATGTTGATACACGTGCAATTACTCGAAGGTTAAGGCAAGATGGGAGCCTAATAGGTGTGTTGAGCACAGAAAATACAAAAGCTGATGAAGAACTTCTAGAAATGTCACGTTCATGGGACATAGTTGGTAAGAGCCGCTTTTGCTTTGGATGTTTTTCTCACTTAATAATGCAATTTAGTTTGTTATGTTTTCCTGACACATTGTTCTAGGTGTGGATTTGATAAGTGGTGTCTCCTGTAAGTCCCCTTATGACTGGAATGAGAGAACTGGCTCTGAATGGGAATTTGTCTCTGATGGGGGAAGAGAGACTTTTCATGTAAGTATGATCACAGTGAACATCTGATTAACTGTAATGAATTACATTGTCTATCACATGTTTACTCAAGTTGGACTGATCAAGTCCATGCATGGTTGAAGGTCGTTGCATATGATTTTGGTATCAAGCACAATATACTCAGGCGCTTGGCATCATTTGGCTGTAAAATTACTGTTGTTCCTTCAACGTGGCCGGCATCAGAGACTTTAAAGATGAAGCCAGATGGAGTTCTTTTCAGTAATGGCCCAGGAGATCCATCTGCGGTTCCTTATGCTGTTGAAACAGTGAAGGAAATAATAGGAAAGGTTCCTGTTTTTGGGATTTGTATGGGCCATCAGTTGCTAGGTCAAGCATTGGGTGGTAAAACATTTAAGATGAAGTTTGGTCATCATGGAGGCAATCACCCAGTTCGTAATATCCGAAATGGACGTGTTGAGATCAGTGCTCAGGTTAGTTTCTATAAATGGTTACTCAATCTTCTGCTAATACATTCTATCATCTTCAACTGCAGATGTGATGTTTATTAATGTGTAACCTATATTAAAATTTGATCTGATATAATGATGAGCCATTGTGGTAAGAGATACATGGTTATGCATTTCAATATTTGCTTGACTGTGGACCTGATAATCAACACTTGAGGGCTAAGGCACAGATTCATCAAAATGAGGGAACAGTGGTTTCGTCCAACTATAAGTGCGTCTTATGCGATCTCATTTTATCCTGCTTCACCTTTTATTGCCACAAAGTAGTCATACTCTTATCAACCTTCATACCAATAACTGGTAGGTGTCTGTCAATGGCCAGGGCTAGTTGAGCTGACTAGCAGCTACCTATGTAGTTTGTTTCAGTTCTAATGTTGAGTATTATCTTGGACTTTGGGCAGTGGTTCCAAACTCTCAGCCCTTTTATTTTCCTGTGTCATTCCTCCATGACTCCTGCATGAAAGGTGATATTGAACTATCCACACCGTTGCATCAAGTTATTGCTATCTTGAAAATGCATGGGCAATACATATACAGCTCGATTATATCTTTCAGTTAGATACCAGTAGTTTCAATTGTTATGTAAGTAGAAGACTAGAAGTTTTCCAGTTAGTTTGAACTCTTAGTTCAATCGCATAGAAACTGATCCTCAATTTGCGGGTTTTATTGTTGGGTTGTTCTATGCTCAGAGGTGAAATATCTGAGTTATCTTTGTGGTAATTTGCACTTTGTTGGGAATCACATCCCCTGTTGTCTACCCTCCGCCACCTAGCCTACCTCACCTGTAGCATTCTAGTTCTTAGACTTGAAGCAAACAGTTCTGCTAGTTCTAAGGGCATAGCAAAATTGAAGCTTTTAAAGTGACTTGAAAGTTATATTCAGACTATTTTCTAAAATGGAATGCTACCTTACCCAAACTGTACTCCAACATCGTAGTATTAAGCAACAGTAGGGAGACGCCTCATACGATGGAGCAGTGTGTTGGCTGTGGCATACTTCTAAGCTCATTTCATTGTAATGAATTTGACTGGCTGATGGTGGTGAGTGGTGACTCTGTGGTGGCTGTGTTCTTGTGTCCTCCATTTTCTTCACTTATATTTTATAGGGTAAAAGACAAAAACCACCCTCCATTTATAGGGAAAATACATTTTCCCCCTGTTTTATGGGGAAAATACCTTTTGCACCCCTATCAGTGGATGGAGGGTGGACAGATACCACCCTTCTGTTACAATTCGTTAGTGGAGGGGTGGAAACTGACTTTTTGTGACCATTTTACCCTTGTTGATTGTAGACAAATACCACCCTTTTTTTGTTTTTTATAGTATTCATCATGTTCTTGAGCACCACCTCTACTACCACCGAATCTCCACCACAAACACCACCACCACCTTTGAATCCCCACCACCAACACCAACAACATGAACATCAATAACAAGAAGAAAGAAATTTCTTCACCAAAATCAGCATGTTCTTCTTGACCGAACAGAAGAAAACAATAAATTTTGCACAAACAAAACAAGATCATATCAAGAACATCAACCACAACAAGAACAAATCTAAAAAATTTCTCCACCAAGCAAATTTTATACAAGAATCTGTGATGAATAGTCTTCACGAGAACAAGCTCACCGCTCTGCTTCATCTTGTTCAGGTGTGGAAGAGAAGGGTCTTGTGCGCGATGTGATTCGAGATCGCCGTTTGGTTCGAACCTTCTTTTTCGTTCAGAGCTTTGATTGCTGCCATGATCATCTACAAAACCCAGAAAAATTCAGAGAAAATCAGACCCATCAGACTCAGATTCACACAATTACAACCAAATTAAGAAACAACCCTACTCAAATCAGACCCAGAATTCATCAATCTTTAGCAAATTAAGATGAAACCCATCTGAAATCAGACCCAATCAGACCCAAAATCAACAAACTAGAAGCGAAATCTATAAACCCATCTGAAATGTATCTCTGGGTACTGAGGGAGGGCCGAAGTGTCCGCTGGTTGTTGAGTCTCGGACGGAAGGTGTAAATCGACAAACTAGAAGCGACCCCTGGGCTCTGGTTCATCGATTCACTGTAGATCGATTCACTGTAAATCGATGGAGGTTGTGGCTCACTCGTTCACTGGTTCTCTCTCCAATTCAGACTCACCCATCTTTCTCTCTCGTTCTGTCTGGAATTCGAATAAGCTGTAGATCGATGAAGGTTGTGGCTCACTGGTGGCGACCATGTGTTCTGGATCGAGCCTAATCAGATGGCCGGGAAAGAGAGAGAGAGAGAGAGAGATCAGAGGCTGAGGTGGAGAGGGAGTAGGGAGACAAAGAAGAGGGACGGAGGAGAAGAAGGGAGGCGGGGCTAGGGTTTGGATAGTTGTGTAATTTCCTTAAATATTCAGGGTAATCTTGTCTTTTCACTCTTCCGTTAGTGTGGGGTTAGTTTTTAACTCTGACAGGGGTGCAAAATGTATTTTCCCCGTAAATCAGGGGGCAAAATGTATTTTCCCCATAAATAGAGGGTGGTTTTTGTCTCTTACCCATATTTTTATTGTTTGATTTTAGTAGAATTTATTCTTTAAATTCATGGTATTTTAGTATATTTTGTGTTCTTTTAACGTGCAAATCCCTACACATCCTTAATAATATACAATGGTAAGAGGTTGAACCTGATATCTAGCCCAAGTTGTAAAGGACAAACAGGTTGGTTCATAAGGTATACGTTTCAAGCACTAGGCTCCTCCCCCTCCACATGGAATTGTAGAAAATAGTTGTAGGATTTGTGTATGCTGTTTTTGGCTTTATAAAAATAAACAAAAATAAATAAAAATGTTAGGTTGCTAAGAATCAAGACATGAAAGTAACTTGCACTAACCCATACCACCAGGGGTGAAGTGCAAATTGTCCTTTTAGCCTATTCCATTTGGCCTTATAAGCTTGTACTCAAAGTAGCTATCCACAAGTTTGCTTTAAGAGTTAGTTGTCTTTTTTTGTATTGAGTCTCTGAAGAGAATGGTGAGTGTTAGATTGACGACAGCTGCAATGCTGATTGTGGAGGAGGAGGTGATTTTAGAGATAGGGTTTGTGATGTGGGAGGAAGAAATGAAGATGAAGTGATCAGCATAGATGAAAATGCAAGTGGTGATTTGTTGAGGTGTAGAGAAGAGAAGCAGACAAAATATCGGAATGCAAAGAAACTGAAAATTAGTCTTGGAGAGATCGATCAGCTCTTATGACCTGCCAATTTTCTTGCTATCCTGGCGTGCGCGCGCGCGCGTGTGTGTGTGTGTGTGTGTTTTAATTATTAAAATACCTGGTCTCAGAATGCACATTATCTTATACCAAAAATTCAGTAGTGTAGTCATCCTGCAATTAGGTATTAAGCTTCAGGCCTTCAGCCCAGTATGAATCTGGAGGAGGGGATTATTCCAATATTCGTACATGTGTGGAAAATCACTTAGATATCATGGGAGCAATAATCTGGAAGGAGAAAAGATGATTAAGTTTATCTTAGTAACACTTTGTTGAGTTCTTGGATGTTGATTTGGCCAAGAAAAAAATTATTGTTTTGCTGATCATTTTCACGGGTTTCTTATCGCAGCATGATATATCTGTTCAAATTTAACACGTCAGGTTATACTTTCTTAAACTTACACACTAGCTTGAATTAATTGTCACATAAAACTTTGTCATATGGCAGAATCACAACTATGCTGTTGACCCTGCATCACTACCTGAAGGAGTTGAAGTGACTCATGTCAATCTTAATGATGGAAGCTGTGCTGGCCTTGCCTTCCCTTATAAGAAGCTCATGTCTCTTCAATACCATCCTGAAGCGTCTCCTGGACCTCATGACTCCGACCCTGGTAACAAATTCTTTCATTGCATATTGAATAATGTTTTGTAATATTTTTCTTGGTTGTGATTAAAATCTTCAAAAAACATCAATTGTTGTGAAGATGTCTTTCCCTGCTCTATAATATTTAGTACATATTTTGAACTTTGGAAGGGTATTAATATTGACGTTTACAATCAGTAGAATGGTGCACCATATCATGTATCTCGAGTTGTATCAAACTATCAGTGTACAGTAATGGTTTGTAGAACCCCCGCTCGTGGAGTTCTCAACTAGTCAATTTTTGTTTAGTTGTGTATTACGACCACTAGTCTTGTTTGAAAGGGGTTAACTTGGAAGAATGGACCTGAGGCAGTCACTTTTGAAGAAACATTTAAATCATTGTGGTTACTTGTCAATTTTCTTTCATTGCGTCTCCATTGGCATTTTCGTTTTCTGTTTTTTCTCCCCTTCCCTTTCTAGTCCTATCACTGCATAAGACTTAGCTGAGTATTATTCTGCCGGTGGACATATGGGCTTGTTTGGATGGTAACTTTATTGTTTTTGGTGAATGCGTGGTTGAGGTGAATAGAAAGAAATACAAAAAAACTTGCCATCCAAGCTAGATATATGTTTATGGCCCAATGTTGGTATTTAGTGGGCATGTTTTAACCTAATTTTAAAGTTAACCGACGCGAAATATTATGTTTTCCATCAAGCATGGGGTGCCGTATGCAATGTGAACATGGGAACAGAAACTGTCAACTAACTAAAATGATGACATGGACATTGCAGGATACAGAACTAAATTTGTGATTGTTGAGTTGTTAATTTTCATAATTCAAAAATAGATAAATCAGTATCTTGAATGCTTACCGCAACATGTTCATAGAGTTGTTGTCCGTTAAAGTCTTGAAAGTTGAAAGTTCCCGATTTTCCTGTTTTGTGATGATGTCTCTTCCATTTCAGTCCTATCTACCTTAGGTGGCAGTTTAAAGTTAGAATTATGACCTATTCCGATGTAGGTATTCAAATTAGAGCTCGTTTGTTTTGTGACATAGCTATTTGTTATTCTGACCTGACTCCTTGTTTTGATGGTCGACTATGGGAGAGTGCCCACGTGTTTATCAAACACATGCTAATCCCATTCTTAGCAGATGTGGGACAATCCTACATCTTCAATTATGCTTTCTGATATCCCATTCGTTTGGTGTGTCCAGGAGTGTCTGACCAGGGTTTGCCTCCTATTTTAGTGTGTCCGATCAGTGTCTTCTTGTGTTTCCCAGCATAAGCTGTCTGTTGCTGCATGCTTCACATTTTCTTGGGCATTTTTTCTACTGGGGTTTTTGTTTCTGTTTCTGTTTCTGGAATAGATTATCTCACATTGACATTGATTTGTGTTCTTGTTGCAGTTTTTGCAGAATTTGTACAATTAATGAAGAAAGAAAAACAAAATGCATGAACAAATATGCTAATGGTTCTTACTATGTCAGCAGCGCACATTAGATTAATTGCACAGTTGACAGTGTGGATGCAACGATGAGGAGATCCGCTTCACAATTGGAGCTAGTTGCAAGGTAAAATTCAGAAAAGACCTTTCCGTGGAGTCCATGAGTGTATCATGCCACTTGGCTGTAAGATGAATTTACTGCAATTATTTAGAATGCCCCAGAACAATTTTTGTTTTGTGATTCTCCTCTTCTTATGTACTACTTGGGGATATCTTTTGTGTTCACTGTAACCTATGATCGTAATTTCTGGTCACAATGGTGGTATAATAAGCACTGAAGTCTTTTTTCTCATTTGTTTGCATGCAACTGTCATCTGAAATCTTGTTTCATCTGCTACATTCAACGTATGAGTGTGGAGCAATAAAGCAGCTTTTTTTATTTTTTTTTTCTTTTTGTTTTTTCTTTGTTTCTGCAAGTCGAAGACCATGGAAATTACACAGGTAGTGGCGGTGTCGGTTCATTTTCGATTATATCTGCTTTCTTTGTTTGTGAGCACTCTTCAGTGAGTTCGTCCTTTGGAGAAATCTGCTTTTGTGAAGTGCTTTTGCTCAGCTTCTCTTCTTTGCACTTGCCCCACAATACACTATAGAGGCTGCCCACCAACAAAATCCCACCCAAGACACTGCCCAGATCCAGAGAACAATGTTAGGTAAATCACATGCACATGCTGAACCGGTTGAATGGAATGAATATTAATTTACCTTCCTAGATAGATAGTCTCTCCTAGCAGAAATGGTGATGAGAAGGTTGTGATGAGAAAGCTCAAAGGTGTCCACATTGCCTGGAATACTGGTCCTTTCTTCTGTAGAACCCATGCCTGTAGATAGTAACCAATACCGCTCGATACAATAGCCTGTAATGGTTCACTATCAGAACAACAAGAAGATAATTTTGCCCTGTTTGGACCAAGCTTAAATCAGCTGAAATTATATCAGCTTCTTCGAATGAGTGACCGACGTGAGGAGAGAGAGGTTTAAGCTAAAAATATATCAGCTTATTAGAATGAGTAATTGACGTGACAATTAGCTGATATAATTTCAGCTGATTTAAGCTTGTCCAAACATATGATCAACAAAACTCAAAATCAGATGAGTCTGATTCTGCTTACACTATATGCGACGGCAGCAAGTCTCACATTCCAACCCAATTTCCATTGTGATGGGTCTCTTTCCACAGCAACAGCAACAACCACAGTCTGTGCTGCACTTAAAAAGCACTGGAGGCTCATGAAGACTAGTTTAGAAGGGTATTCTTCCATCATCCGAACCTGTACAAGCACATTACATCTTTCTCTTATGCAGGCATATGAAGTGAATCTTTATTGCAAGAAGCGTATTACAAGATTGTTCATAATGGAAGACGTATAAGGGGAAGTGAATAGCTTAGAAATGTGGTATATAAATAGGATACATGACTACATGTGTTTTACAAAGAATTTACCTGAAAAATCAGCCACCAAGCCCAGGAGATGGTGGAAACAAACATGAGGAAGCAGCCCTTGATCCACCTTCCTCCAAGATGATCATGTCCATGCGAATCAAAGCTTCTCTGTAGGTGATGGTCATGATCATGATGGACCAAGGCTTGCAATGTGGGTCCTTTGTAGAAGGAAAAGGTGGCCACTCCTGCTATGCACAATCCTAAACCAAATATTTTGGCAGCTCCAGGCCCAGTCCCCAACTTCAACCTCTCCATTCTGCACTCAGCGTCGGATTTTACAAAATTATGTCAGTCTGTTAATAATCCTTGCTAGCGATTAATTTGTAATTTCCAGAGGCATGATAGGGTAGCTAGAGGATATCTTAAATGTGATAGAGAGGAACTACGAGAAAGGGAGGAAAGAGTGTTACCTGCATAAAACTGCCAACAAAAATGTCATGACAGGAAGGCTGTTAGTGATTGCAGCAGCCAAAGTTGAAGAGGTATAAACAAGGGCGACGGCGTAAACATTTGCAGTCAACGTAAGCCTGAAAATATGTTTTGCATATGGAGTTGGCATATGAAGTTAAATTAACAAACAGCTAAACAATTTAATTTGGTTAACAAAACACGTGCATTAAACATACCCGATCAGCGAGAGAACAAAAATCTTGCAAAAGGTCAAGAACGACATTGGTTGCGCACTTTTCCTGCAATTCCATGAGGGATAATGTTAAAGACATATATTCACGTTTTTATTAGCTATTGCAGTCTATTTCTCCTATCCCTTCTGATGGATTCTGAATTTGATCAGATAAAAAGACCCATGGTAATAACGGAGCAGTGTTCTAGGACCATTTCTATGAGAAGTGACCATGTGATATAGGGAGGCTTCGTACGTCCCTACCCCTTGTGACCTAAAGCCACCATATAGAACTGTGTTGGCCATATAGAAAGGTGAGATAGAGGTCACATCTTATATGTCGTTGAAGCTGTGTAAATGTTAGTTGAGCAAGCTTTTTGTAAGAACAAGTTTGTTGTACTAAACTGACTTATTCCGCCTCCCACTCAGTATATGATAGTTATAAGTAGAGTTGGACACCCCATATCCACGGGCGAAGCCATCATGCCATAGAGACAGGCACGTCCCTCATCCCAATATATATTTAAGAAGAACACTAATTAATATCTCTATTTTTTTCACAGAAAATTGTAATGGGTGCCCTTAGAAAGATTACGAAAATGTCCGCCATTTATTTAAAGCCTAGAATGGTGTCTCAACAATTTACAAAAATCCTCGATCCGCCACTGCCATACCTATAATTCAAACACACTCGTATCCGGCAACTTTTGGGATACAAATCTTACTTCACCTTCTACCTTCTATATTGGAAACCCAAACATGGCCTTAGAGTAGTAGTTTAATCTGATTAATCATGTTCAGTTCTAGTTGGCAAAAAGGCTGCAAAACTGAAGGCTGCCCTTCAACATCAACATTGATCAAGGCACACAAAGTCTCCAAACAGAAACATAAAACGGGAGCTTATAAACTTCTCCTTCATCTCCTTGTGTGTGTTTGTGTGAGAGAGAGAGAGATCAGAGAGAAGCACCTTTCAAAAATGATAGCCAAGATGACTAAGGGAACAGTCCCGGCAAGTTGTCTGTAGAAAATGAAAATATAACTGTTCATGCCATGGTTGAAGGCTGCCTTGGAGGCCAAGAACATACCGGCCTGTATGAACTGCATGAAAATGCCTGCCAGATACGGCTTCATCGCCTCCATTGTTACTAGTAATGATATCGATTGCTAAGCTAAATGAGCCTAAGCTTTGACGAATCAATGAGTTGTTATATAAAGCTTCCAATTGAACATCTTTCATGCATAAACTAATCTTTGGTACTGCTCCCACTAGAATATTAGATTAGTGTTTAATAACACGCCATTACCTTAATAGAAAAGTGATAAAATGCTATACTCGAATGGCCTATGTATACAAGCTTTTCCGATGAAGCATTATTTTCAAGTGCCTTACTGCCTTGTACAATAAATACACACATACACTAGTGGTGTACGCAAATAAATATAATACTATGTCTTTTACTTCATTTTACTGCAATAGACGTTTGTAATTGTCGTTTGGCTTTAATGTCTATGAAACGTGTTCTAAAGAGATGTGTGGTCGATAGTAGTTCTAAACGTCTAAGATTTGAGGATTCAGTTGTGGGGTAACTAAGGGCCAGTTTAGAAATGCTTATGTGCCTGCACAGTTATTTTTCGACAGCAGATATAGTTTTAGTGTATTTGGTAAAAATAAAATTTCTGTTTTTTTGGACAGTTTCTGCCATCTCAAAATAATTTAAGGAAGCAAGGGGGAGATGATTTTCTAAAAAGTGCTTTTGATTAATTTATCTACAACCGATTTTAACCTTACATTTTTTTAGTTATCTTTACGGAAATATTAAGTGTCATATATTTTTGTCATTTTACCCTCTCACAGCAACTTCACAGTTAATTTTACCAAAGACAAAATATTATATAAATATTTCACAACAGCTTTTATGTAATATACCTATATTTCTCCTCTTTCACCCTATTTCACTTTTGTCACTATTCACTTGGTCACTTTGACCCGGTTATTTGATCAGCAAAACGATACAAGAATTTGGTAATCTTTGCATGGCCTTGTAGAGTAAATTTTACTCTATAATACAATGACAAAAATTCAAAAAGTTATATTGTTTTAATATCAAATCACCGAGTCAAAGTGATCCATTTACGGGTTAAAAAGTGAAAGTAAGACTATCCAGAAGAAACGGAGGTAGTACTTAATATTTAACAAACAACATTTTATTTAGAATTCACACGTATGGTGTTTTTCACACATCAGGTTCTAACACCGCCACAGCATTCTGTTTGATTTAAGGACAACATTTCATTTATAACCGACACAATCCTCAATAGTTTTCTCAAAATGTCTTACTGTTATCTTATCTTAATATTCAAACATCTGACAAAATTTACAAATTATTTTGTTGTTTTAGGAGTGAAAAATCGCCTCATTATATAAGTCTGAAGAGGTTCTGGTCCAAATGGGATTTGAACTTGGACGTTAGACATAAGGAACTCTCGATACAAAGACCATTACAACTCGACCATATCTCTCGAGCCATACAGATTTATGTAGCTCTGCGTACCATTTATATTATTTTTAATATTTTGATCACTTATAATACTAATCGTGTGTGGCGAGCATAAATTGTCATTTGAAAATTGTTAGTGGAGGAATTTGATGCCGACCAAATAATACATTACATCATTTCAAACTGACCCTTTATGTAAAGTAGCAGTAATACATATAATGTTCACTCCTATAATTATAACAAGTTGAAAATGGTAGCACCTGTTCCAAGACTACGACAATGTTCTTGCATATCACGATCAGTTTAATCCATGTGGAGTACTATATATAGAACAATGAGAATCCATGAACTTTAAGTTTATGACTAGTTTTTCTCCGACTTTTTCCAGAGGTCAGAAGAATCTATGTGAGTGGAGAAACTTTTCGATGTTTAATTGAACATCTTAAGTCCGAGAATTTTGTAGTGGAGATTACAGACTAAAAGAAGTGCCAACTTTTTGCGGAAGACAGATATTGAAGGGTCATCGAGACCTCCTTAACGCTTTAACTGTAGTTGGTTGGAAAACGAGTTTGGTGGACTTCCATGTTGAGCTGTGGGATTATGTCGAGGCTTCAGAGATGATCGACATTTTGGAAGGAACAATTATATTAAGCAAGATTGAAAATAATTTCAAAAAACTGCCGAGAAACTTAAAACCATAAGATGACCGGCGTGAGTGGTAGCTGGAAGGCTCGGTAAACCTTTTGGATGTGATAAGAGTTTATGACATCATATGCATGATTACACAATCGGATGGGAATTGCTACTTGTAATGTTGTTTAAAGAGCAAATCACTCTGCATAGACTGCAACCAGCTCCATTGCATCATGGTACTCGTCTTCCCGATATTGTTCATATCCTTGAGATACTTGTAGTGAATAGCAATTTGCATTCAACACCGGGTATAGCGAGGTCGAACTTCCTTATATGGCTCATGTCTCATTTTAAGAATTTAAGTTCCATTTTCTAACAGTCTTAATTAAATCCATAAATTTTATTTTGTTTTACTTGTCAAAGAGAATCTATGTATCCTATCCGCCCCAAGATAGCATGTAGCTCGATTGGTAGGGGGTGTTAAATTCTCATTTTAACTTGTTAGAGTAGTGTTTATGCCGTCATTTTTCTATTTGTAGAGCATGAAATATCTCAAGTCATAGAAATTGGTTGTGTCAGGCTCTCCAGTCGCTTAATGAAGCACTAACTTCAGACTAAGAAAGGAATTGTAAAACAAGTGCTCCCAACTAATAATGTGCTTAAGGTTGTATAACCTTTACGAATCGCTCTCATTGCTCCCTACATAAAAGGTATAGGGAGTCTCCCAAGGGAAAAAAGTTCAAAAAATACTTATGAAGACAATACCATAAAAGACAGTACTGGATTCATCAAACAATGACGATACACATGAAGGTGAGACTTCACAGAGCCTTCTTCTTCCAAACACGCACCACGGTGCCACGTTCACTCGCGGGATAACTGGACACGCGTTTTATCCTCTCGTTAGGTGACAAAAGTTAAACGTACAAGGTTGAGTATGTCATCAGGACTAAACCAGGACAATCATATAGTTGGCTATCCATTTAGCTAGTGGCAGGGGTTATAAATAAGTACCTAATATTTGAAGCGATTCCACAAGTGCGAGAGGTGTAAGCCAAAATTACCCCGATCAGGATAAGTTCATTTCTCACTTTGACCACTTTTAATGTAAATGATTAACATCGTATTAAATACTTATCCTTTTCCCATCTTTATTAGTGAGAATGATTTAGTTGATAAAGCAAAGGGCAAAATTAGGCTTATATCGTTGTTTGGAAATGAGCACGTGCAGAATATCAATGTGTTGGCAACCATTCAGCCACCCCTTTTTCTTTGGATGCATGATGTGTTCGTTCGCATCAAAAGAACAACCAAATACTTCGGATTCCATTCTTCTTTTAACTGCTTGTTTAGAAAATTATTTTGATATATATATATATATATATATTTTACAATTTCTAGTTTATGATTGTGTTAGCATTCTCTTCCCAAAAGAAACGGTAAAACAATGAAAAGATTGATCGAGCAAAGCACACCAATACACTTCTTGTTGGATTAAACGTAGGGCTGTAAACGAACTGTGCCGAACCGAATATCGGTTGTTTGGATTTGGTTTGTTTGAATCAGAAAGAACACGAACTGGAGCCAAACATTTTTTGAGTTCGAGTTTGTTTGATTAAATTTTATTCGAGCTGGAGTCGAATACGAGCCTACAATCGAGCCCGCAATTAAGGAAAAATAATGTAATTATGTGTCAATCTTTTAATTTTTATGTTCTACAATATTTTTTCTTTATGATATCTTTCCAATATACATATAACTATCACAAACCACATCAAAACAGCTTTTATTAAAGTATATTCACTTACAAACTTTGAATGATTGATAATTTACTTATAAAATCACATATGAAATATGTAAATAACAATTGTTTACGAACAAACTAAACAGTCGGGCCAAATCTTGCGTTTGTTTGTTTATTAATTGAACAAAATCTTGTGTTTGAGTTTGTTTAATTCTTCGAAGTGAATACAAATGAGTTTCGGCGAACGGAACGCGAGTTGTTCACGAACGGCTTGGTTCATTTATAGCCCTAATTAAATGCGGTAAACCCTTGCCTGATATTTATTGATGAAGCGATTATGTTTACTTCTTGTACCGTGATCATTCCTCGAAGGACGATATTGGCGTGGATGCTCATGCGCTCAGCTCCCAGCAGAAACACGCACCTCTTGGGCGAACGCTTTCACAACACGAGTCGATCCTTGGATGCGTGGGAGAGAAATATGTAACGAGAAACCATGTTTTTGTGTATCTCAGTTGTCTCTAATATGTGTAGAAATTAGCTCTATATATAATGTAAGCTTCTACCTATTTGCAGTCTAACCTCCTCTAGGTTTTGCGATGTTAACCCCATTAGATTTATAGAAATTACAGAGCAGTCCTTTGGGCGAATAATGTACTAATTCTAACATCTCCCCCTCGACCATGTGGTCGCATATATGTTGGAGTAGATGGCTTAGAGGCAATCTTATTTTAGTATGAACAATGTTTTTGGCTAGAACATTCATTTATTTTTTATGAAGATATTGAATATAACGAAATCCTTAGATTAAAATTGTCGTTTATCTTAAATATTTCTAGTCCAGTATATTGATTAATAGGACGATTACCATAGACTAGTATGCGTGTAGATTGATATGGAGATATCAAGTCTAACACATGTGTATGTATTAGGAGTAATGACATACTTGATTGACCCACCACGAAGGCTACGTATAAATTATGTTAATGTCACAAGTGCTTCTTCTAGTGACAATGGTGTTGTAGTAATTCGTCTTGAAGTCACTAGATGCTCTAGTTGTGAAATATCATGTTTTGATATCGTCAAACGCTACACCGTAACTGGGTAACAATAAAGGCGGTAATCGGACATGATATGAAGCAATCTGAGAGATGGTAGTGACGTAGAGAGGATTTGTCCCTCCCACATAATGGGAGCAAATATCCACGTCCACTCAAGGGGTAGTGCTTATGGAATGTCTGGCCAGACTCAGATAAATCAATATGAGATATTGTTGTTATCTGTATAGATAAGCCTATTCTCAGGATCGAGAAATAGAGAAAAAGGACAATGCGACACGATAACATTGGGCACAAGGTTTGTCGGATCACTGACTATTTCTATTAGTTGGGTAGCATTGATGTGTTGCTAGACACCGCTCAATATTTTGTTATCGTTACTGCCAACTTAATAGAAACCTACAGGGTCACACACCGCAAGGATTAAACTGGAAAGGATGTTAATTAGTTAGAATAATTAACAATTAAAATGATAAAGGATCAAAATGTAACCATATGCAAAGTTAGTTTGGAATAATTTGCAAGGTGGACTAACCGTGTATGGACATGATTAGTATTGGGGCAAGTTTGTAGTTAATAAGGAGTTATTAACTATAAAAAGGCAACAATAGCTTATTATTTTTTGATGAGTTGTTATTAAGAGAAATAAGAGAGCAAGGAGAGAGACCCCAAGCAAGGAGCCGCCCCCATACCGTCGGCCTCCCTAACAGTGGGCCTCCAGAGGTGGTTCGGCCACCTGTGCTCTTTTTTGAGTGATCCTTTCGCCTCCCTCTTCGACGTAGCTAGCAAAAGACATGAAGGAGATTTCAATTTGCAATCTCAAGGTGTGGATTCCAGTTGAGACGTGGACATCATTCTGCGTTGTGATCATACAAACATACAAGGTACACAATCGTCTTCCTTTATCACGTTATGATAGCTTGTCAGCGATCCGTGGAGGGAATTGATCAGGTATTCAATATTGTATTTCCTTGCGTAACCTCCATCAAAACCCTATTGTGGTATCAGAGCCTGGTTGTAGAGCATAATGTGATTTATGTGTTACTGTTTTATCAGTTTTTACACCGTATCGTCTATTTTTGCGAAAAACTGATATTGGCATAATGATGCAAATTGAATATTATTCAACAGGGAATGATCCAATTTTACATAACATATAAAGTTTGGCTGTTTTGTACACATATGATATGTGTTTTAGTGATTTGAAAAGCTAGGGTTTGGGAAAATTTGGGGAAAAATGTGTTTTTCTCTACAATATGCCCGTAAGAAAAAGGGAAAAAGTTTCGAAAACTAACCCTGGGGTTTCGACCATGGTGACCCGCCCCTTTCCTTTGGCTCGCCGCCCACCGGCTAGGCAAAGCGGCCGGTTTGACCGGGAAGCTTGGTTCGAGTTTGGATTGGATTATTTGTTTATTTAGTTACTGTCTTATTATTTATTTTGGTGTATGGTTGATGCATAAAAAAATAGACCGCTTACCACGTTCTATTTGTTTATTTATTTCCTGTCTTATTATTTATTTTGGTGTATGGTTGATGCATGAAACGTAACAAGATAATAATTAAACAGTTGGATATTTTATTTGGGATTGCCCAATCCAAATAAGTAGATCAGTTGATAGGATCAACAAAACAATTAAAATTGACAAGGAAATTGATAACTCCACACTAGGAGTTATCGGTGAGAGCTACTTGAGGGGTATTGGTGTCATAAATGAGCGTTTAGCTGGATTTCAGCCCGGATTAGCCTCGGAAATTCACGACTTACTATTTTGAGCTTCTTTATGCATAACTGCTCTAGTTCACGCATTTGGAGACATGATCACGGGTTTTTGTTCATGTTGTCTATGCAAGAACATGATTTGTGCAGGAGCCGGGAATGAAGCAGGATTGCAGGGGCGAGAGCCGAGAGAGCTGAAAAACGCCAGAACCGAGAATGACCGGGATGCGCTCGGTTGACAATATCTTGAGCTCTACTTGGATTTTCTAAGTGAATCATGCGGCAGAAGAAAGAAGATGTGAAGGGCTTTCTTAAAACAGGTTATAATGCTGAAACAGTTTCCGGCCGAAAAACCGACTCCCGTCAAGTGTGGGTCCCAGACAGGCCACGCTTAAGTAAGGAGTCTCGGTTCCCGGAGTCGTGAGCAACTATTATATGTTCGTGACAATTTCCGGGATAGTTCTGACTCAGGGGTATTTTGGTCATTTTGGCACCGGGCCCGGGTTTTCGGAAGTCGAGTTTGGATTTTGGTGCCCATATTCAGTCAGCAGTCTTTCTAGGACCAAGGTCAGGATTGGGCAGAATTTGGAGCGGTTTTGACCCAGGGGTATTTTGGTAATTTTAAAAAGTTTCAGGTCAAAACGGACTCCGAGCAGAGAGGGTCCATAAATCGGCCAGAATGAGGACAGTAAGAGCTGCTGTCTGCGTATCTAACTGCCAGGTACGCAACCCAAGGCAAGAGAAGTGCAGGAACGAGCCAAAAAGCCAATGTCTGCGTATGTAGCAAGATAGCTACGCAGCTAGGAGGTCCAGCTACGCAGCCAGCAGAATAGCTACGCAGCTGCAAGGTCCAGCTACGCAACCAGTAGGATAGCTAAGCAGTCGGGAAACCCAGCCACGCAGGCCGAGAGGAAGAAGAGAGAGAAACTGCAGACAGGCAAGCCAGAAGACTCCTGTCTGCGTGGCTAACTGCCACCCACGTAGCAGCCACGCAGCAGGCATGCAGGGGGGTTAGACAGAGATTTTGGTGCTGGCAGAGTCCCTTTATGCGTGGCTAACTGCAAGCCACGTAGCAGGGACGCAGACAACACGTTTTCCGAGGCAGTTTCGTAATTTCAAACAGTTTTTCGGAAGCTTCTCAAGCACTATATAAAGAACCGTCCAGAGCTCTTTTTACAACACAACACACCCAAGGAGAATTCAGAGCATCCTTGGTGAGCACAGGAGAGCAAATCCAGAATCCACGACACTAGTTTGATCTCACTATCTCTTTATTTCAGAACGTTGTTATTTATTTATGTCACTTAGTAGCTAAACTATTTACCTAGGTTCTCGGTGAACCTAGGGTTTCGTACTCAGATATTGCTCTATGTTTTGGTTATGAATTCATGATTGCAGTTTCTTAATTGAGCAGTATTGTTCGTTATTCTGTCTTTGACTTTGATCGTTTATGCATGCTTGGATTGATCACCCAGAATTGCAATAGACCCGAGCCGGTAGGTGAAAACGTCTGGTTAGGGTTAGGAAGAAAAGACAGAATTTAGCACCTTACCCCGATGGGCCGACTAGCGAAGGGGTGATAGGACTAGCCTAGAAACGTTTGGCCAACTGTTAGAGAATCTGACCCGGGCCATCAGGACAGGTTAGAAACCCTAACAGCCTTTGAACGAGACTGCAGACTTAGGCAGCTTAACAGGAATTCAAAAGTCTGTAGGATTGTGATAACGTGCAGGATCTGAAAGGTTACTGCACAACCGGTACGTGGCATGGATAATTAAACTGCTGTATGCTTTCGTACCAAACAAAGAACATGAACCTGCAGAAACCCTAGGGGATCCTGGGACCTAGTATTCAACCCCTAGATTTTACAACCTTTGAGATTTTTAGAAAAACGTCACAAAAAATATTTACTTTTAGTTATTTATTTCAGTAATTAGTTCGTAATCACAAACTCTCAAAATATTCATCCTTTTTACACTTTGATAGTTAAACCCGACTGCTAGAAAAGGCTTGAAATCGTCCTCGTGGGAACGATAACCCGAGTAGAAATACACCCGGTATTACCTGATTCATACACTCGCGACAACACGCTAATTTGCGCATCAAGTTTTTGGCGCCGTTTCCGGGGACTTTTTAGGGTTTATTTAGTATCCAGAATTTATTTTCAAAGTTTTTTCTCTTATTATTATTTTTTTTTTTATTTTATTTTTTATTTTTTTTTTGTTTATCTTAATGCTCTTGAGACCTTGTTTTTCAGGAACTTTTTAGTGAATGCCCATATTGCCATGCGAATTGGTGCAGCCACTCGAAAACCCAGAAAAACTATACACAGAGCAAAACCGCATACACCGAGAAAGCAGGATGGGCGAAACACCACAAGCAGTGTCGGAGACACGCACTCCAGCCGAGATGGATCGGTACATCAAGGAGCTGATCGCAGCAGGTTTTGCTGCCCGGAACAACCAAAGGACATACCACAGATCTGGGAAGGTGTTGATGGAAAGATTTGAAGTCCCCACGGGAGGGAATGAACGAGCTATTGTGGTGCCCGAGATCACCGCTGAACACTTTGATATCCAGATTGTTAAGACCCTCTGCCCATTCCATGGCAAAGCTGACGAAGACCTGAACGAATTCATCGGGAAATTCGAGGACTAATGCAACAAAGTCCGGTATAAGGGTGTTTAAGCAGAGGCACTCATGCTAATTCTCTTTCCATACTGCCTATACGGAGTGGCCAAAGACTGGCTCGAATCCTGACCACCCAGATACATCACTACATGGGAAGGATGCGTCACAGATTCTGTCATTCAACTACAAAGCGAGATTCTGTCATTCAAGCACAAGACGGGGGAGATGGTGGTAGACGCTTGGGACAGATTGATGAGCTTGGTGAAGAGATGCCTGAACCACGGTTTTGGAGACCCGAAGATTCTGAAGGTATTCTACCATGCCCTAGACAGGGAAAGTGCTGACAGGATTGACAGAGAAGCCGGAGGAAACTTTCTCTACCATGTGGACAAAGACAGTTCCTATGAGCTGATGAAGCAGTTAGCCAAGCAGGACACTCGACTGTTTGAAGATCGCAGGATCACGGCCCGAGCCGAGCCAGTGGAAGACGGCCAGATAGATAATCTGGCCAAGATCGTGCAGGACTTGGTTAAGAAGGTCTACTCGAAAAAGAAAGGTTTTCCAGTGGTAGGGGAACTATATTTGGACGCAACTGTAAGATCAGGTTGTGCAAGGCTTGAAATAGTCTGACTATTTCAAGGCCTTGAACCAGCTTTCAAAGCCTTGAATCAGTTCTCATAGGCTTGCACTATTTTCAAGTCCTTGAAACTGGATTCAAAGCCTTGAAACTGCTTAACCTGTGTGAACATTCTCAGGGGGAGTTTTCTGCAAACTCTCTGAGTTGATTTCCTTCATGTGCTTGTTTTATTGTTATTTAATGATGAAAGACAAAGCATCCTAACTTGTTTGAACATAGTATATCATCTAATCGACTATGCTTTTGCAGGAGATTTTATTTCCTAAGTTTGAAAAGATTGTTTCCTAATCTGACTTATGCAGAGAAGGAAATAATTAAGAAGATGATTATGTGTTTGATCTGAATGACTTGACAGCTTCCCAACCTATTTAAATGCAATATCACGACATTATCTCTGAAGATTGTGATCACTTAACCGTTGGAGAAGATTGTCAAAGAGTCAAAGTCTGTTGCCTACAAAATAGGAGATTTGTTGCTGAAAATCTGGGAAGATATTCAGAGCTGTTTGAAGTTTAAATAGAGCTCAATTATGAAGCAACAAGACACAACACGCAACGGGAAAAAAGAGAGAGACAAAGTTCTGGATTGACAAGCATCAAAGAACTTCATAAATCTTCCAATCCATTCACAGAAGATCACTGCATATTTCACTGCAACTTCTTCACACTAAGTGTTCTTCTGTATTGTGCTTTATTGGTAGATAATTTCTGTAATTCTTCTACCTCCATTCTCAAGGATTTTTCAAAGTGAACAATAGAGAATTCTTAGTTAATCATTTAGCTAGAGCAGGTACTAGATAGGTTAGGGAAAACCACAAGCTGTAATAGAGTAAGGACATTCTCTGTGCTTGAGATCTAGGGCTTAGCTTTTGATTAATAAGAATTGAGTTGAAAATCCTGCAGGGATCTATTCCGTGAGGTAGAGACGTAGGTCCAAGTGGAATGAACTCTATAAATCACTTGTCTCTTGCATTTTAGTTCATTCATTTTCATAATTTTGCAGCACACAAAATTGTCTGTTTTTCAAGGGTTTGAACTTGTTTTCAAGACCTTGAAAAAGGCTTATTTTCTTTGCACAAACTACATCAATTACGAGGGCTTGAACTTGTGTTCAAGGCCTTGAACATCACTAGTTCTTACAAGATCTCTCCTCCTAGCAAGTTTTGCAAAAAGTTGGCATACTCTATTCAACACCCCCCTTCTAGAGTATATTAGCTGCATTACCACTTGCACACTCACACTTTCAATTGGTATCAGAGCTTGTATCACTTTATATATTTAACCATCTGGTGATCATAAGTACTGCAGGTGATGGTGGTTTCTCACAATTGGTAGCAGACCTTCTCTATTCTGTGGAGAAAATTTTGCTCACTGGAAAGCCTTGATGAAAATATTGATCATTGATCAAGACATAGAGCTTTGGACCATTATTCAGAATGTACCTAACACTTTCTACACAGAGAAAGATGGGATTAGAACTCCAAAATCTGAAGTCTTACTCTCTTCTTCTGAATTAGAGCAACTCTCTAAGAATTACAAAGCTATTAACATCTTGTATTTTTCTTTGAGTACAGATGAATTCAACAGGATTTCAGGCTGCACTACTGCCAAAGAAATCTGTGATAAAGTTGTGGTTACTTTTGAAGGAACCAGTCAAGTGAAGCAAACCAAGATCAACATCTATCTCAGGCAATATGAGCTATTTAAGATGAATGTAGATGAGTCCATCAGAGACATGTTCAAGAGGTTCACAGACATTGTTAACAACCTTGATTCACTGGGAAAAAAAATTTCCAATGAAGAAAAGGTGAGGAAGATTCTAAGAAGTCTTCCAAAGGCAAAGTGGGAACCAAAGACCACAGCAATTGAAGAAGCTCAGAATCTCTCAACTCTACAACTTGATGACCTACAAGGAAAGATTCTGACACATGAAACATCTATGAATGAAACTGATGGAGAGCTACCAGAAAGTTTCAAGAAATTAGCTCTCAAAGCCAAAGAAAATGAGAGAAATCAAAGCCTTGAAACTGAGGATGGTGATGATGAAGATCCAATTTCCCTGATTTCCTAATCACTGACAAGAATTCTCAAAATGAAGAATAACTTTGGAAACAGAGACTTCAACAAAGAAAGGCATAGACCATCCAGTAGCAAGGACTACAAAGGTAAGTCTTCTTCACAAAGTAAATCAAAGGTTATGAACAGCTTTGAATGTGGAGATGCAGAACATTTGATAAGAGATTGTCCACAGAAGAAAAGAAAGAGCTTTAAAAAGAAATACCATGAAAGAAGAAAGAAAGATATGATAGCTTCATGGAGTGATTCAGATAGTTCAAGTGAATATGAATCAGAAGAAGAACATGCCAATCTATGTTTCATGGCCAAGCACGATGAAAGTTCAGAGAAGAACATTGAGGTAATGGTAAACTGTTTTATTTCAAAATCAAAAGAAGCTCTTTCAGATTATCTCATAACAATGCTTATAAATGAAGAAGATTATCTGAAAGAGATCAAAATTTTGAAAGAAAAAGTTCATGAGCAAGCAAAAGAGAACTTACAACTTGTTTGTCTAAATCAGAATCTTGAAATCTCTCAGAAGAAAACTGACAGTGATTTCAATTCCTTGAAAACCAGTTTCAAAGCCTTGAAAACACAAGTCAAGGAAGTAGTCACTGAGAACTCTTTGATGAGTAACAGCCTTGTTAATCTAAAACATCAAGTTGATGAATTAGATGAACAAAGACTATTCTTATTGAGAAAATTCAAGAATCTGAATTGGTCAAAGTTAAGCTTGTTGGATCAGAACACAAGTTGAACTTGATTCTTGGAGGAAGTTCACTGTCAGTTCACAAAGCTGGTATTGGATTCAATTCAAAATTTCCAAGAAAGAACAATACCAGATTTGTGAAGGATGGAAACAAAACTTCTCCTAAATGTCATATTGCTGTAAAACTGGTCATGTTAAGTTGACTTGTCCTTTCAGAATACGAGACACTCACACAATGAGGAACACTTTTCCTTTTCAACTTAAAGGACAAGTTAAGCAGATTTGGGTTCCTAAAGGGTTAGACCACCTAACATGGTTGATCCTGAATATGAATCCAAATTCCACACTTGGTCTAATAGCTGGGTAAGGCAGTGATTGGTGCTTGTAGGTTGTCACCAAAGAACAAAAGTGGCTTATGGACAGTGGTTGCTCAAGACATATGAGTGGAAAGAGATCTATGTTCTCAGAATTGAAGGAGCAATCAGAAGGTTCAATTACACTTGGTGACAAAGGAAAATGCAATATTCTTGGTATTGTTAAAGTTGGTACAAATTCTGAAAACTCTATTTCTGATGTGTATCTAGTTAAAGGTTTGAAATTTAACTTGCTTAGTGTATCTCAGCTTTGTGACAATGGCAATAAAGTTATCTTTGATAAAGAGAAGTGTGTGGTGCAAAATGAGAAATCAGGAGATTGCATTCTCACAGCCTCTAGATCAAACAATGTTTATTCTTTTCAGACTAATAAAGTTGCAGGTAAAAGTTTGAAGTGTATCAAGGCCTTGAAAGAAGATTCAAAGCTTTGGCACAGGAAGCTTGGTCATATCATTTTGCAACTTTGAACAAGTTGATTTCCAAAGACTTGGTAAGAGGATTGCCATCCATCAAGTTCAAATAAGATGAAATGTGCAAAGCTTGTGCTCAAGGCAAACAGACAAGAAGCTCCATCAAGCCAAAGAAGTTTGTAAGTACAACTAGACCTACTGAACTGCTTCATATGGATCTCTGTGGTCCTATGAGAACTCCTACTCCAAAATGTAAAAGGTATATGCTAGTTGTTGTGGATGATTTTTCTAGATATACTTGGGTTATGTTTCTCAAAGAAAAATCTAAAACCCTCTCTGAATTTTCAAAGCTTTGAAGAGAACTTCAAACTATGAAAATTCTACATGTAGCTTCAATTAGAAGTGATCATGGCAGAGAACTTGATCAATTAGAATTTGATTTGTTCTGTGATAAGCATGGTATTACTCACAACTTTTTTGCTCCAAGAGCTCCTCAACAGAATGGTGTTGTTGAAAGAAAGAACCGGACTCTTGAAGATATGTCAAGGACAATGCTTCTTGAAAACAAATTGCCAAAACATTATTGGGCAAAAACTGTGAATACAGCAAACTATATACTGAACAGGTGCTTGATTAGACCTATTCAGAAGAATACTCCCTATGAACTGTTGAAATGGATAAAGCCAAATATTTCATACTTCAGGCCCTTTGGATCTACATGCTTTGTCCATAACAATGGAAAAGACAATCTTGGTAAGTTTTATGCAAGGAGTGTGATAGCTTGAAAATGGAATTAGTTTGGGACATCTTTTTACCATTGGTCCTAACCCTGTGGAGGTTGATTTTGCCCATTTTCAGTCTGTTTTCCACTTGATACGAGATAAAGACGTTGAGAGCATAATTGGTAGATTTGAGTAATTTCACGCATAATTTTGTTTATTGGATATGATCGCGGGTACATGTTATTATGTGCAGATAACCGGTACCAAGAAATGCATGGAATTGGCTTGGACTAAAGGAAGCGTATCAAGGATTTGGAGCAGAAAGAGACGCAGAAAAAGCTAAGTGGTGCGTTCAGACGCAGGAGCCCTGCGTTCAGACGCACAACACTTGGAAGCAGAGGAAAAAGGCGGAAAAATGACAACTCTTTGCGTTCAGACGCACACACTTGCGTTTGAACGCAGGACTTCAATTTCCTGAGCTGTCAGTTTGGGCGAGATCAACCACGAAGACCAAGGGGTGTGTTCAGACGCACGAATCCAAGAAGACAGAGAAAAGAGGTGAAAATGAACAAGTACTGCGTTCAGACGCAGGTGGTGTGCGTTCAGACGCACTGCGTTTAGACGCAGGGAAGCTGCGTTCGAACGCACAACAGATATCCAGAAGCTTCTAGGACGAGTTTTTGACAGGGGTAGAACAGGAATTTCGGGCATCAGGTTTAGAGACTGTGGCAGTATAAAAGAAGGTGTCCCAGCACAGAATTAGGTTACACAATCATCATCATAGCAACCAGTGCCATAGCCGTCAGGATTGGGGCAGAGCAGGATTGGAGCAGTTTTCCGTATTCAGCCATAAACTCGTTTGATCTTTCTTCTTTCTTTTATGAAACATTGTTTTTCAATAATAAACGTTAGCTAAAATTTTTACCTAGGTTCTCGGTGAACCTATGGTTTATGAATTCAGTAGCTTGGTTTGTTTGATTCTCAGATGCATGACTAGTTTGAAGTCTTAATACAGAATTGGATTGTTTATTATCTTGTCTTTGATTTTATATGCATGCATGAATGGCCTGATCACCTAGGAGTGTTACAGACAGGATCTGGTGCGCGAGAGTGGCCAGTGAGAGTTAGGAAGAGAAGACAATATTTAATACCCTATCTTGATGGACCGAGAGGTGAAAATAATCAGGGGATTAACCCAGAAGCATTAGACCAACTGCTAGACGTTTAGGAGGAGATCAAGAGGAGAGCCTGTAACCCTAGCAGACTTATAATGAACCTGCAGATTTTGGTGGACCGAGAGGACCCGAGAATCTGCAGGGGAAAGACAGGTGCATGAGACCGAGAGGAGATTGCAACATTGGTATGCTGGCATAAACAAGACTGCTGTGTGTTTCTGAAATCAATTGAACTATACAAGCTGAATAGTAACCCTAGGGGATCCTGGGACCTAGATCTTTAATTCATTAACTTTTATAATTAGGAAATTCCTAGAAAATTACTTCAAATAAAATTA
The DNA here is from genome assembly GCA_023055425.1 of Linanthus parryae. Taxonomy (NCBI): domain Eukaryota; kingdom Viridiplantae; phylum Streptophyta; class Magnoliopsida; order Ericales; family Polemoniaceae; genus Linanthus; species Linanthus parryae. The sequence continues at coordinate 77,063,942 of JALGPY010000001.1, forward strand.
GATTCTCTATTTACTGTTTTATTTACTGCAAACTAGTTTAAATAAAACCACACCCCAACTTTCCTCCTTTTCATAACTTTGCATCTATTTCTGATTCTTACGATTAAAACTCAAACTGTTTTCGTGGGTTCGACAACCAGAGTCATAAATGCATAATCTATATTACTTGATCGTACACTTGCGAAAAAGCAGATAGATTCACGCTGTCAAGTTTTTGGCGCCGTTGCCGGGGAACGGTTACAGTTTTTCTTAAAAGAATCAGAATAAGTTTCAAACTTTTTTCTTTTACTTTTATGTTTATTTTCCCTTATCTTATTGCTCTTGAACTCTCATTTTCAGGCCATTCTAGTATATGCCCAGATTGCCTCGTGAACTGGTGCCATCACTTGAAGATCCAGAAAAATTTTTCAGAGAGTAAAACCGCAGACACCGAGCCACGATGTCTGAGCACGAAGAAAACACGCTAACAGAAACATGAACACCCACAGGACAAGAGCAACGCACTCCAGCACAGATGGCTCTTTACGTTGAGGAGCTGATAGCAGCAGGCTTTGCTGCCAGGAACAATCAGAGGACTTACAACAAATCTGGGAGGGCGATAGTGGAAAACTTCGAAGTTCCTACCGGAGGACATCAACCAGCCATCGTAGTGCAACCAATAACAGCAGAGCACTTCGATCTGAAATCATCTACTATCCAAACAGCCCAGACTCATTGTCCATTTAATGGGAAAGCAGACGAAGACCCAAACTATTTCCTCGGGAAGTTCGAAGATTACTGTAACAAGATTAAGTACAGAGGAGTTGAAGCGGACACGCTAAAATTAATCCTATTCCCATACTGCTTGTTCGGAACAGCAAAAGACTGGCTAGAATCCAGACCACCAAGATCCATCACAACCTGGGAAGGGTGTATTACTGATTTTTTGGCAAAATTCTACCCCGCATCTCATGTTATCAAGCTTCACAGTGAGATCTTATCCTTCAAACAGAAGATGGGCGAGACGGTGGTAGACGCATGGGACAGGTTGATGAGGCTCGTTAAAAGATGCCCGATCACGGCTTCGGGGACGCGAAAATTCTGCAAGTATTCTACCACGCTCTTGACAGGGAGAATGCTGACAGAATTGAGAGGAAAGCTGGGGGTAATTTTCTGTACCATGTAGATAAAGATGGAGCCTATGAACTGATGAAACAATTAGCCAAACACGACACTCGCCTGTTTGATGACCGCAGGCTCACAGCACTAGCAGAACCAGTGGCTGATGACATAATTGATAATCTAACAAAAGTAGTACAAGACTTAGTCAAAAAGGTGTATACAGAAAAGAAAACCGTAGCAGACGTGGACAAACCAGACCTCGATGCAGCAATCCAGGAGCTTCAGGCCGAAGATGCCAATTATGTTCAACAGCAGTGGGATCGAAGCCGCTACAGACCAGGCACGCGTGACCATCCAAGGTTCCGTTACGGAAACCCCAATGCAGCAGTTTATGCACCAGGGTTCCAGCACAGGCCACAGACACAACATACAGCACCGGAACAGCAAGCACCAGCAGCACAACCACAACTAAATTTATCAATACAACATTTCGAGACCTATATGGAGAAATTTAATAAACAGTGGGAAGCTAAATTCTCGGAGATGGATTCATTGACTGCCGACGTAAGCCAAATGAAAATTGCTATCCGCAACCTGGAAGTACAGAATGGTCAGCTTGCACAGAATCAGGAAGAAAGAGCCCCAGGGAATTTACCATCAAACACAGTGAACAATCCACGCGCTCAGATCAATGCCATCACAACTCGGAGTGGAATCGCACTGAAGGATCCGCCGTATCCCAGTCATGCACGTGCAGAAAAGTCAAAGAACATTGAACACGAAGTATTTGACAGGGAAGACAGTTCAACCGCTAACCCTCAGCAAAGGGGTTCGGTCGAACAGGAAGCAGGGCAAACTAATGAGGGTAACTCAGGAACAGTGCCAATCTCTAAAGAGGTGCCTTACCCTCTGAAGACACGTAAGAGAGACGACAGCAAAGACTACGCCAGATTTCTGGAGGTATTCAAGCAATTACAGATAAATATACCTTTCGCCGAAGCAATAGCCAAAATGGCTACTTATGAAAAATTTCTCAAAGACATATTGTACGGAAGAAGGCGAATGAGTGACTTCGAAACAGTAAATCTGACGGCAGAAGCGAGCAGCTGTGTAAAAAACGGTCTACCACTGAAGAAAAAAGACCCTGGCAGTTTTGTTATTCCAGTAACTCTAGGCAGTGCCTACACAGGAAAAGCCCTGTGCGACTTGGGAGCCAGCATTAACCTAATGCCACTGACCATCTTCAAAAGTATGGGAGTCGGATAACCGAGGCCAACCAGAATTATGCTTCAAATGGCCGACAGATCCGTAAAACCTGCTTATGGAGTCATTGAAGATATCCTGGTGAAAGTTGGGGAGCTTATTTTTCCAGCAGATTTTGTGATACTGGATATGGAGGCAGGAGAGGTCCCACTAATTCTAGGTAGACCTTTCCTAGCAACTGATGAAGCCATTATCAACTGCAAAAGTGGAGAGCTGTCCATGAAAATCAACGAAGAAAAAGTGAAATTCAACGTCTTTAAATCTCTCCTGCTCCCAGATTATTATGGTCATGAAAACTGTTTTGCGGTGGAGATAATTGATAATCTGGAAAGTAAGGAGATGGAGAACTTATGGGAAGAACTTGAGGACATGTACCCAGAGGAAAAAGAGGAGCACCAAGCTGAGCAGATCATGAGAACAGAAAGCTGGATCACCCTATATAAGGATGAATAAGGCGAACAGAAAATGACCTTGGTGCCATCACTTCAGGAACCACCAGTCCTGGAGTTGAAACAGCTACCAGACCACCTCAGGTACGCATATATTGGTGAAAATAATACTCTGTCAGTAATTGTTTCATCTCTTCTATCTCAGGAACAGGAACAAAAGCTGCTGGAAGTACTTAGAGAGCATAAAGAAGCTATCGGATGGACAATTGCAGACCTAAAGGGGATCAGTCCCGATTACTGCATGCACAAAATAAGGATCCAAGAGGGAAAGAAGCCAGTCATCCAACCTCAATGGAGATGGAATCCAATCATGAAGGATGTGGTACGTAAGGAGGTCATGAAGTGGCTAGAAGCAGAGATTATATACCCCATATCAGACAGCACCTGGGTTAGTCCTGTCCAGTGTGTACCAAATAAAGGGGTATTGCTGTAGTACAGAACGCTGATCAGGAACAGATCGCCCAGCGCACTGTCACTGGCTGGCGAATCTGTATGGATTATCGGAAGCTGAACGACGCAACAGTGAAAGACCACTTTCCGCTGCCATTCATGGACCAGATGTTGGACAGATTGGCTCATCATGCATATTATTGCTTTCTTGACGGGTACTCCGGATACAACCAGATCTACATTAATCCGGAAGATCAAGAAAAGACGACGTTCACCTGTCCATATGGAACGTTTTCCTTTAGACGTATGCCACTGGGATTATGTAACGCTCCAGCAACATTCCAAAGATGTATGATGGCCATATTTTCTGACATGATAGAGAAAAATCTGGAAGTCTTCATGGATGATTTTTCGTCATTTGGGGACAGTTTCGATGACTATTTATACCATCTGGCCAAAGTTCTTATTCAATGCAGAAAGACTAACCTGGTACTCAACTGGGAGAAATGCCACTTCATGGTTACTGAAGGAATAGTGCTGGGACACAAGATTTCCAGCAAAGGCCTAGAAGTAGACAGAGCAAAAATAGAGGTGATTAAGAAGCTACCATATCCGACCACAGTTACGGAAATCAAGAGTTTTTTGGGCCATGCGGGGTTTTACAGAAGATTTATCAATTTTTTTTTCAAAATTACGAAGCCATTATGTAATTTGTTGGGAAAACATTCATATTCGACGAAGCCTGCAAAGAAGCTTTTGACATACTCACAGATAGGCTGACAGCTGCACCCATTATCACAACCCCAGATTGGACTCTCCCATTCGAGCTGATGTGCGACGCTAGTGATTACGCAGTGGGCGCAGTGTTGGGGCAGCGAAGGGATAAAGTGTGAATTGTAATTTATTATGCCAGCATGGTTCTGAATGAAGCACAAATTAATTATGGGACTACAGAAAAGGAGCTGCTCGCAGTAGTTTTTGCTCAGGATAAGTTCAGATCCTACCTGGTAGGTTCAAAAGTCATTATCTTCACTGATCACAGTGCACTGAAATATTTACTGGAGAAAAAGGATGCAAATCCACGGTTGCTACGTTGGATTCTGCTAATGCAGGAATTCGATGTCGAAATTAGGGATAAAAAGGGAGTGGAAAATGTGGTAGCTGATCATCTTTCTCGCCTGGAAAACCCAACAGAAGAATTAGGGCCAATTCAAGAAAATTTCCCGGATGAGCATATCATGAAGGTCAAGACCAACAGACAACCCTGGTATTACGCCATAGCCAATTATTTGGCAATGGAGCACTTCCTGAAGACATCACCCCTTGGCAGAAAAGAAGTTTATTTCAGAATGCAGACACTATTTCTGGGACGATCCCTACCTGTTTAAACAAGGGGCAGAAAACATTCTCCGACGTTGCATCCCATGTCATGAGATTCTAGAAGTAATTCAGCACTGCCACTCAGCGCAGTGTGGTGGACACTTCAGTGGCCCGAGAACAGCTCACAAAGTACTGCAGTCAGGATTTTTCTGGCCAACTGTATTCAAGGACTGCCATGATTATGCACAAAGCTGTGATCGCTGCCAGCGCATAGGAAATATCTCCCCGCGAAATGAGATGCCCATGACACTTTGGCAAGAGGTCGAGCCTTTCGATGTTTGGGGTATTGGTTTTATGGGTCCGTTTCCTTCTTCTCTGGGAAATCTCTATATCTTACTGGCAGTGGACTACGTGTCAAAATGGTAGAACCTATGGCGTGTCAGAAGAATGATGCACCAGTCGCGGAACGATTCCTCAAGCGCAATATTTTTACCAGATTCGGAACACCAAGAGCCATGGTCAGTGATGAAGGCTCTCATTTTATCAACAAAGTCTTTGCCAAGGTTTTAAAGAAGTATGGGGTGTCTATCCATAAGGTGTCACTGCCTTACCACCCTCAAGCAAATGGGAAGGCAGAGGTATCGAACAGGGAAATAAAAAGCATATTGGAAAAAACTGTGAATCCTGGACGGAAGGACTGGTCATTAAAGCTTGATGATGCGCTCTGGGCGTACAGAACTGCTTACAAAACCCCGCTGGGAATGTCCCCATACCAGCTCGTTTTTGGTAAAGCATGTCACTTACCAGTAGAATTGGAGCAGAGAGCTTACTGGGCAATCAAGCAGCTCAATATGGATTGCAGTTTATCTGGAAACAAAAGGAAGATGGCACTCCTCGAACTGGAGGAATTTCGTAAAACAGCTTGTGAGAGTGCCAAAATCTATAAATAGAAAACGAATAAGTGGCATGACAATCGCATTCTACCAAAGAAGATAGAAATTGGGCAGAAGGTTCTCCTTTACAACTCAAGGATGAAATTCTATCTAGGGAAACTGCGCTCAAGATGGTCTGGACCATTCATTGTGAAAGACATTACATCATGTGGAGTAGTGGAGCTGGAGAACCCAAGGGACAATACAATTTTTAAGGTGAATGGAAACAGAATCAAGCCTTACATAGATCCTCAGGAGATTATAGAGGTAGAGGCGATCTACCTCGACCTGCCCTGACCACAAGAGAGGTAACAAAGTCGGGCTGTCAACTGTAAATCACAAGCGCTGGTTGGGAGGCAACCCAACGTAGAATAGTCGTTTTTTATATTTAGTTATTTATTATAAAAATGTTCATAATATGAGAGAAAAGTGAGAAGGAGGGGTTTAATGCTGAATTTAGTGTTTCAGGGAACATTCCGCAGTTTGATGCCTGCGTTCCAACGCGGAAGATCTGCGTTTAACCGCATACCTGCGTTCAAACGCAGAAGGACTGCGCTCAGACGAAGAAACTCTGGACAATATGGCTAACATATGTGCGTTCAAACGCATACGGAGGGGCGTTCAAACGCACACCAAAATCAGCAGAATTCAGGCTAACACATGTGCATTCAAACGCAAGTTCGGTTCGTTCAAACGCAGACAACTTGGAATGAAAAAAATTTAAGGAGGTGCGTTCAAACGCTACATGTGCGTCCAAGCGCAGAGGACAATCAAAATAAGTTTCTAGAGAGAAGGCATGCGTTCAAACGCAACATCAGCGTTCAAACGCAACTCATCCGGATATTGCAGAACATCAAGAAATCACAAGGTGTACGTTCAAACGCACTGCATATGCATTCAAACGCATATCATCGACAACCCAGAAATTCCAGAAACTACAAGTCCTGCGTTCAGACGCGCGGGGTGCGTTCAAACGCAGTTCATGAAGATTCAAAAGTTTTCCAGAACAACTTAACAGTGCGTTTAAACGCAGAGGGTGCGTTTAAGCGCACATTGAGCGGGATCAGAAAATTTTGAAAATTTTTGATTTTTTTTTGAATTTCAGGGGCTATTTTGCAATTTCTGAGAGTTCGCTTATATATACCGTACGGCTGAAAGTGACTCATTTTCACTTCAGTCAAACAGTTTTCAACTCTCTCTCTCTCTAGAAATTCTCTCTACCCTAGCAGCCGCCAGCAGCAGTCATCCGCCAGACAACTCTTTCCTCGTGATATTGTGTCTATGGGGGAAGACCTGTTCAACTTTACTGGGCAGGATCATTTTGGGGAATTGTTTACCGGCTTTACCAATCTTCAAGTCAGTTCTATGCTGGCTAAGGAGATTTTCAGTAATCTCCAGCAGTGCATGAACAGTGAAGCCCAGTCCCTGGACTGGATTTACTGCAGAAAGACTTGGATTAGGATCACCTCAGAGAGTAATCGAGAAATTTTGGGTCTAGAGTTGGTGTTGGACGATTGTCAGTTTCAGGAACTTCGGCGTCATCCCTCTGAACAGCTTAGTGACCAGATCCTTCACACCCTATGTGCGGGTGTACCAGGCGCTGCTTGGTATTACCCCGAGCGGAGCCCTTCCTATCGGAAACTCCCTGCTACATATTTGATTCGAGAGGCGAGATGGTGGACTGAGTGGGTCAACAACCGGATTGTGGGAATTAAGCACATGACCCGGATGGACTATAATGTTGCACTTTTGGTGTACTGTTTGATGACCCGTGAGCCCGTGAGCTTGACAGCGTAAACCTCTCTGCTTTTTCGCAAGTGTACGATCAAGTAATATAGAGTATGTATTTTTGACTCTAGTTGTCGAACCCTCGAGAACAGTTTAAGTTTTGCTTATTAGAAATAGAATTAGACACAAAGTCTGTAAAAAGGAGGAAGGTTGGGATGTGATTCTACTCACTAATTTGCAGTAAATAAAAAAATATTTAGAAAAGTTTATTTTATTTTTCTGTTAAGTAATTTTCAGGAATTGTGATAGCTGCAAAAATCAATAATTCTAAGAATCTAGGTCCCAGGATCCCCTAGGGTTACTCTCCAGCTTGCCTGATATATTTGATTTCAGAAACACACATTGGTTTTGTTTATGCCAGCATACCAACAGTACAATCTCCTCTCGGTCTCATGCACCTGTCACTCTCCTGCAAATTTTCGGGTCCTCTCGGTCCACCTAAATCTGCAGGTTTGTTCTAAGTCTGCTAGGGTTACAGGTTCTCCTCTCGGTCTCCCCCTAAACGTCTAGCAGTTGGTCTAATGCTTCAGGGCTAGTCCCCTGATTCTCTTCACCTCTCGGTCCATCAAGGCAGAGTACTAAATCCTGTCTTTTCTTCCTAACTTTCACTGGTCACTCTCGTGCACCAGATCCTGTCTATAACACTCCTGGGTGATCAAGCCATTCATGTATGTAAATAAAATCAAAGACAAGATAATAAACAATCCATCCTGTATTAAGACTTCAACTAGCCATGTTGGAATAGATGCCCTAGAGGCAATCTAGTTTAGTATGAATTTGTATATGGCTAGAAAATTCATTTATTATTTATTGGATATTTAATATAATGAAGTCCTTAGATTTACAATCGTGTTGTTTATCTTAAATATCCCTAGTCAAGTATAATGATTAATGGGACAATCATCTATAGACTAGTATGGGGTTGGATTGATATGGAGATATCACGATCCAACTCATAGGTGTGCATTACGGAATGTTGCACTGGATTGACCCATCACCGAGAAGGCTACATACATGTTATGTTGAGTCACAAGTGCTTCTCGCGGTGCAATGGTATTGTCATCCTTAGACTTGAAGTCACTAGATATTCTAGTTGTGGGTCATTGTGATCTTGGTAGCGTTAAACGCTACACCGTAACTGGGTAGTTATAAAGGCGTGTACTGGATACAATGAGAAGCAAGCTTAGAGATCGTAGTGGACGTAGAGAGGATTTGCCCCTCCCACATAACGGGAGCAAATATCCTATGCCACTCGAGGGATAGTGCTTATAGAATGTCTGGCCAGACTCAAATAAATCAATATATGGGATATTGATGTTATTTGCACGAATAAGGCTATTCCCATGGATCGAGAAACTATGGATTGGATATACGAGTGTGACTTGTATGTCTCGTTTCCAATCCGGATATGGAGGCAAAGGGATGAGACAATTACTTGTACAAGGTTGTCTAGATGACTATTCTATTAGTTGGCTAGAATGGATGTTTTGCTAGAAACCGCTCCATATTAGCAAATAGTTGCTACCAACTAGATAGAACCTATGGGGTCACACGCTATATAGAGTTGTACTAGATTTGGGAATTAATTAATTGGATTAATTAATTAGAAGGATCACTTTGCAAACCCTTGCAAACTTAGTAGGGACTAATTTGCAAGGAAGGGACTAAATTGAATTCTAGTAGGACTAGAATAAGTCCTTTAGGTAGTTAACAAGGAGTTGTTGAACTATATAAAGGACCCTCCTTCCTTCCTTCCTCATAACTTATGCTCATTAGTGAACATAACAAGAGTGGGAGAGAACAAAGGAGAGAGAGCAAGCAACAAGGAGGCCGAACCCGACCCCCTTGCCGTCGCCCCTCACCCCGTCGGCCAAAAAGGAGGCCGAAGCCTCTTTTTGTCTCGTTTTGCGTGATTCCTTCACCCTCCTCTTATTCCGGGCTAGCACCAAGGAGTTTGGGAGATCTAGGATCAACTCTAGGCGTGGATCAACTATAGAGAACGTGACACTATTCGCGTTTGAAGTCATCAAGGAGAACCCAAAGGTGTGTTTATGATTTCTTACCTTCACTATCGTTATGCATCTAGACTTGTGATCCTTGGAGGGTTTTGCATGGTTATTTGTTTGATTATGCTTCCGTTTGCGCGATCCATGAATCAAAACCCTACAGTGGTATCAGAGCCACAGGTCATAGAGCATAAACGTAGTTTATGTGTTACATTCTTGTTGTTTACACCTTAATTTGATAGTTTATCGCGTAAAACAAGACAAATCAAGCATGGGATGCAATTTGTCAAGAATTACTCATAACAAGATCCAATTTTTGCATTGGATGCATGAATTGGTGAGTTTGAGAAATTTTAGGATCTTAGATCTAGGGTTTGGGCATCCTTGGGGAAGAAGGAGTTCTCCCAAAACAAGGAAACAACCAAACTTGGGCTCCAAGCAAGGGAGTTGTTTTGGAAACAACTCCCAAGAGGAGGTTCGACCCCCCCTAGGGACCGCCCCCTTGCTTGCCGCCCAAGCTTGGCCGCCCTAAGGGGCCGGGCGGCCCTAACCCGCGGGCCTAGCTTGCGGGTTTTGGGCCGGGCCGGCCCGAGGGCCTTGTGGTTCACCTTAATGGGCCCGGGCAATTTGATTGTTGGGCCCATGGACCGTTTTAACCCTAGAAATCCTAAAATCAATTAAAATTGACCAAGCGCGTTAAAATTGGATTTTAACTGTTTATGTGCAAATCGCATGGTGATTGGATATGGCCTTAGGATGTGGTTTGATGTGGATGTTTAATTTTTTGCTTTGGTTTTACGGCCTGCGAGCTGATCAATTAATTGTAATAATTAATTAGGGTTTTATGGCTTGCGTGCCATTTTTTTTTCTCAACTTGTGAGATTTATTTTATTTAGTATAGATATTAGCTAGTGCTAGATAAAGTAGATTGTTAGCCAAGAATGGAGAAAATAAGCCCAAAGCCAAAGGAGCCACAAAAGATGGAGCATGGAGCATGGAGCATTCCACATGACTATGAAGGATGGACCAAAAGACCAAGACGCATGGAGATGTGTTTGCTTAGGGTTCATAGATAATTCCATTGGCTTGGAATTATCTTAGTCTAGAAAAAGGCCATATCCACATCACGTTTAATTTCTGTTTTGTGGTTGTTTATTTATTGTCTTATTATTTGTGTGGTTGGTGTATGGATGATGCATGCAATTAGGATAATAAGATAATTAGACAACCCGGATCTATTATTTGGAGTTGTGCCCAAACTCAAATAGATAGATTAGTTGATATTGATCAACAAAACAATTAAAAATTGAGTTCAAAATCCCTCAAATTTTAAATATTGTGTTCTTGCCTTCTCGTTATTTAAACACTCATTATCATCATTATTTATCAAGTTCGTGCGTGCCAAAGCATGGCGACTTGGTTCATAATGATGGAATGCGATGGCACGTAACAATGTGCAATTGTTTAGATAAGAGGTTGAACACAACTAGGCTATTAATTTGATTAAGAAACCTAGAGGCAATCAATTGGGATTATCCATATGGATGGATAAATAAGGAGTTATTTGCCCGGTTGAACCAAGAGTTGCATATGGGATGCAATTGGAATTGTTCCTACCTAAAAGTAGTCAAATTATGGGTGACTTGCCAAAGCAAGCTCATAAGGAGATGAAAAGATGGATCTTGGCCCACTAGAAAATATAAGGATATTTTCCGCATTAATATCTTGAGGGTTATTAATCCGTAGAAAAATAGTGGGAGCTATATTTAATAAACTAGCCATTATTAAATATAGTCAAAAATTCACAAATACTAAAACTTGCGTATTTTCCTTATTGTAGAATACCAAATGGCAAAAAACTCATCGAGTTCACAACATTCCCTACGATCTGTCCTTGAGAAGGACAAGCTCTCTGGAACCAACTTTCTTGATTGGTACAGAAACTTGAGAATTGTTCTCAAGCAAGAGAAGAAACTGTACGCAATAGAGGAGCATGTTCCAGAAGGTCCAGAGAACCAGACACCTGTTGCCTTAAAGGCGTATCAAAAGCGTGTTGATGACGCTAATGATGCGGCCTGCCTAATGCTTTGCACCATGACCTCTGAGCTTCAGAAGCAACACGAGAACATGAATGCTGTCGATATGATCGAACATCTAAAGCAGCTCTTCCAAGAGCAGGCGAGGGTAGAGAGGTATGAGGTCTCAAAGGCACTGTTCAAATGTCATCTGGCAGAAGGGAACCCGGTGGGACCCCATGTACTCCGAATGATCGGGTACTTGGAGAATCTCGCCCGGCTTGGGTTCCCGGTCGGCCAAGAGTTGGCAATCGATCTCGTGTTGCAATCGTTGCCCGAGAGTTATGGACAGTTCATTATGAACTATAACATGAACGAGATCGTTAAACCACTGCCAGATTTGCTCAACATGTTGAGGACGGCTGAACAGAGCATCAACAAGGGTAAGGGCAAGGCCATTATGATGGTGCAGAAAGGAAAGGGCAAAAGGTTTGCCTCTTCCTCCAAGGGCAAAGGCAAGACAGTTGCCAAGTCCAAGGAACAAGCCCTTAAGCCTGTTGGTGGCGTTGCCAAGGTCGTGACTAAGGGTGAGTGTCACTACTGCAGTCAACCTGGACACTGGAGGAGGAACTGCCCAAAATATGTGGAGGACAAGAGGCTTGGAATAGTGATTCCACCACCACCAGGTATTTTTGTTGTAGATGTCAATTTAACTGTGTCTACATCATGGGTATTAGATACTGGATGTGGATCTCATATTTGTCGAAATATGCAGGATCTAAAGAGAAGTAAGAGATTGGCTAAAGGGGAGGTAGATCTGCGCGTTGGGAATGGAGCAAAGGTTGCTGCGTTGGCCATAGGCGTGTGCGAGCTATCTCTGCCTTCAGGATTAATTTTAGAATTAAATAATTGCTATTTTGTGCCTGCTATGAGCAGAAACATTATTTCTATTTCTTGTTTGGACAAGGAAGGTTTTATTATTTCAATAAAGAACAATTGTTGTTCCTTTTATTTGAATAATATTCACTATTTTAGTGCGCAATTATTTAATGGACTTTATGTCCTTGATCTAAGCAATCCTGTCTACAACATTAATACCAAGCGGATTAAAATAAATGATTTAAATCCTGCTTATTTATGGCATTGTCGTTTAGGCCACATAAATGAGAAACGTGTATCTAGACTCCATGAGGATGGATTACTAGACTCATTTGATTTTGAATCATATGAGACATGCGAGGCTTGTTTATTGGGAAAAATGACAAAGTCCCCTTTCAATAAGAAAGGTGAGAGGACTAGTGATCAATTGGCACTCATACATACAGATGTGTGTGGACCATTTGCCACGCCTGCCAGGGGTGGTTATGTCTACTTCATTACATTTACTGATGATTACAGTAGATATGGATTTGTGTACCTTATGAGGGCAAAATCCGAATCCTTTGAAGTGTTCAAAGAATTCAAGAATGAAGTAGAGAAGCAACTTGGCAAAAGTATCAAGGCTCTACGATCGGATCGTGGAGGAGAATACTTGAGCCAAGAGTTTGACGACTATCTTAGAGAGTGTGGGATCGTGTCCCAACTCACTCCACCCGGAACGCCACAATGAAATGGCGTGTCCGAGAGGAGGAATCGAACCCTATTGGATATGGTTCGGTCTATGATGTGTCAAACCGATCGTCCATTATCATTTTGGGGCTACGCTCTATTAAGTGCAGCTTTCACCATTAACCGTGTTCCATCTAAATCAGTCATGAAGACACCATATGAGATGTGGAGTGGGAGGCGTCCCACACTGTCGTTCATGAGGATTTGGAGCTGCGATGTCTATGTAAAATGTTTACAATCAGACAAGCTAGGGCCTAAATCGGATAAGTGTAAATTTGTGGGGTACCCTAAGGAAACTAAGGGATACTACTTCTACAATCCAACCGAAAACAAAGTGTTTGTTGCTCGGACCGGCGTGTTTCTAGAAAGAGAGTTTGTCTCTAAAGAAGCAAGTGGGAGGAATGTAGAACTTGAAGAAGTTCAAGAACCACAAATCACTGAACCGATTATGGAACATGAACAGGAATCACAAGCGGTTGTGGAGCCACCTGTTCAGGTAACACAAGAGCTTCGTAGATCTAGTAGAGTGCGCCATAATCCCGAGAGGTACGGACTTATCGTAACCGATTCCGGTGACACGATGCTCATAGATGATGAGCCTACTACCTATGAGGAGGCCATGAGTGGCCTAGACTCTCAGAAGTGGCTGGAAGCCATGAGATCCGAGATGGAATCCATGTATACCAACAAAGTATGGACTTTGGTGGAACCACCCCATGGGGCGCGGCCCATAGGGTGCAAGTGGGTCTTCAAGAAGAAGATCGACATGGATGGTAATGTGATTACCTATAAGGGCCGATTGGTGGCTAAAGGATTCAGACAGATTCATGGTATTGACTATGATGAAACCTTTTCACCAGTCGCTATGACCAAATCCATCCGAATCCTACTTGCAATTGCAGCATACTACGACTATGAGATTTGGCAGATGGATGTCAAAACAGCATTCCTTTATGGGAATCTCCTCGAGGACGTGTATATGATACAGCCGGAGGGTTTTGAGGATCCAAAGCAAGCCAACAAAGTCTGTAAGCTGCAACGATCCATTTATGGATTAAAGCAAGCTTCTAGGAGTTGGAATCGACGTTTTGATGAAGTGGTCAAAGAGTTTGGCTTCATCAGAAACGAAGATGAGTCTTGTGTCTACAAGAAGGTTAGTGGGAGCTCTGTAGCTTTTCTGGTCTTGTATGTGGATGACATACTACTCATTGCAAACGACATTCCCATGCTGCAATCTGTGAAAGATTGGCTAGGAAAGTGTTTCTCAATGAAGGACTTAGGGGAAGCAGCCTATATACTCGGTATAAAGATCTATAGAGATAGATCTAAGAGGTTGATAGGCCTAAGTCAAAGTACATATATTGACAAGGTGTTGAAACGGTTCAACATGCAAGATTCCAAGAAGGGATTCTTGCCCATGTCACATGGAATCACTCTTTCAAAGAGTGGTTGTCCTTCCAATGGGATTGAGAAGGAACGCATGAGTAGGATTCCCTATGCCTCGGCCATAGGATCTATCATGTATGCCATGTTATGTACTAGACCAGATGTGTCATATGCCTTGAGTATGACAAGCAGATACCAATCCAATCCGGGTGAGAGTCACTGGATTGCTGTCAAGAACATCCTAAAGTACTTGAGAAGAACTAAGGATGCTTTCTTGATATTTGGCGGTGAGGAAGAGTTGCGTGTAAGGGGTTACACTGATGCAAGCTTCCAAACCGACAGAGATGACTTTAGATCACAGTCGGGATATGTGTTTTGCCTGAATGGAGCAGCGGTGAGCTGGAAGAGTTCCAAGCAAGAGACGGTAGCTGATTCTACAACAGAGGCTGAGTACATTGCTGCAAATGGCGCAGCAAAGGAGGCTGTTTGGATCAGAAAGTTTGTTTCTGAACTTGGTGTGGTCCCTAGCATTGCGGATCCAGTGGAGTTGTTCTGTGACAACACTGGGGCGATCGCGCAATCAAAGGAACCAAGATCGCACCAGAAGTCCAAGCATGTGCTCAGGAAGTTTCATCTGATTCGAGATATTATCGATAGAGGAGACGTTCGGATATGCAAGATTCCTACAGATGATAATCTGTCAGACCCGCTTACGAAGCCTCTCACGCAGTGGAAGCATGAAGGGCACACTAGGAGTATGGGCATACGAGATGCGCCAGATTGGCTCTAGTGCAAGTGGGAGACTGTTGGAATAGATGCCCTAGAGGCAATCTAGTTTAGTATGAATTTGTATATGGCTAGAAAATTCATTTATTATTTATTGGATATTTAATATAATGAAGTCCTTAGATTTAAAATCGTGTTGTTTATCTTAAATATCCCTAGTCAAGTATAATGATTAATGGGACAATCATCTATAGACTAGTATGGGGTTGGATTGATATGGAGATATCACGATCCAACACATAGGTGTGCATTACGGAATGTTGCACTGGATTGACCCATCACCGAGAAGGCTACATACATGTTATGTTGAGTCACAAGTGCTTCTCGCGGTGCAATGGTATTGTCATCCTTAGACTTGAAGTCACTAGATATTCTAGTTGTGGGTCATTGTGATCTTGGTAGCGTTAAACGCTACACCGTAACTGGGTAGTTATAAAGGCGTGTACTGGATACAATGAGAAGCAAGCTTAGAGATCGTAGTGGACGTAGAGAGGATTTGCCCCTCCCACATAACGGGAGCAAATATCCTAGGCCACTCGAGGGATAGTGCTTATAGAATGTCTGGCCAGACTCAAAAAAATCAATATATGGGATATTGATGTTATTTGCACGAATAAGGCTATTCCCATGGATCGAGAAACTATGGATTGGATATACGAGTGTGACTTGTATGTCTCGTGTCCAATCCGGATATGGAGGCAAAGGGATGAGACAATTACTTGTACAAGGTTGTCTAGATGACTATTCTATTAGTTGGCTAGAATGGATGTTTTGCTAGAAACCGCTCCATATTAGCAAATAGTTGCTACCAACTAGATAGAACCTATGGGGTCACACGCTATATAGAGTTGTACTAGATTTGGGAATTAATTAATTGGATTAATTAATTGGAAGGATCACTTTGCAAACCCTTGCAAACTTAGTAGGGACTAATTTGCAAGGAAGGGACTAAATTGAATTCTAGTAGGACTAGAATAAGTCCTTTAGGTAGTTCACAAGGAGTTGTTGGACTATATAAAGGACCCTCCTTCCTTCCTTCCTCATAACTTATGCTCATTAGTGAACATAACAAGAGTGGGAGAGAACAAAGGAGAGAGAGCAAGCAACAAGGAGGCCGAACCCGACCCCCTTGCCGCCGCCCCTCACCCCGTCGGCCAAAAAGGAGGCCGAAGCCTCTTTTTGTCTCGTTTTGCGTGATTCCTTCACCCTCCTCTTATTCCGGGCTAGCACCAAGGAGTTTGGGAGATCTAGGATCAACTCTAGGCGTGGATCAACTATAGAGAACGTGACACTATTCGCGTTTGAAGTCATCAAGGAGAACCCAAAGGTGTGTTTATGATTTCTTACCTTCACTATCGTTATGCATCTAGACTTGTGATCCTTGGAGGGTTTTGCATGGTTATTTGTTTGATTATGCTTCCGTTTGCGCGATCCATGAATCAAAACCCTACAAGCCATGCATCTGAAAATCAAACAACCAAGTCTGCTGAATTCATAAACCCTAGGTTCACCGAGAACCTAGGAAAAAGGTCTAGCTAGATTGCAATATTGAAAAACAATGTTTCACAAAAAAGAGAAAAGATCAAACGAGTTATTGGCTGAATACTGAAAAACTGCTCCAATCCTGCTCTGCTCCAATCCTGACGGCTCTGAAACTGGCTGCTGTGATGATGATGGTAGATGTATGAGTGTGTATGTGTAACCCTAATTCAGTGCTGAGACACCTCCTTTTATACTGCCACAGTCTCCAAAATTGACGCAAGAAATTCCTGTTTTACCCTCGCAAAAACCCGTCCTGGAAGCTTCTGGAAACCCTCCGTGCGTTCAAACGCAACTCACCTGCGTTCAAACGCAGTGCGTCTGAACGCACTCACCCTGCGTTTGAACGCAGGCCTTAACCGCTTTTTCCTCCTCTGGCTTCTGGCTTCTCGGACCTGTGCGTTTGAACGCAGCTCACCTGCGTTTGAACGCACAACTTGGTCTTTTTGCTCCTGATGTCGAGTCCTGCGTTTGAACGCAGGTTGTGCGTCTGAACGCACACCTTGGTTTTTCTGCACTTCTGAATTTAAGCCCTGCGTTTGAACGCAGGTTGTGCGTCTGAACGCACAACTTAGCCTCTTTTCCACCATTTTCCCGCTGCTGCCATGTGGTGCGTTTGAACGCAGCTGCCCTGCGTTTGAACGCACAACTTAGACTTTTCATGCTCTTTTTCTGCTCAGCTTTCCTGATACGCTACCTCCCCATCCAAGTCAATCTCATGCATTTCTCGGCACCTGTTACCTGCACATCATAACATGTACCCGCGATCATATCCAACAAACAAAAGTATGCATGAAATTACTCAAATCTTGCAGTCATGTCCTATAAATCTCTGCCTCGTATCAGGTGGAAAATAAGCTGAAAATGGGCAAACTCAACTCTCACCGGGTTAAAACCAATAGTAAAAAGATGTCCCAGACTAATCCCATTTTCCAGCTATCAAAATACCCCCACACTGAACTCTGCTCGTCCCGAGCAGACCCTTGCATACTTCCTTGCAGACCCATCTTTTGCATACTTTAATTGCATACTTCCCCTTTTTCACAGATTCATGCTACAGACCAAAAGACTCAACAGATTACTGACTCAGATACAAAATATACACCTACTGACTCAAGACACAACAATTTTTTTTTTCTCTGAGATTGGGCAACCTCTCTATCATAAACTGAAATCATCAAATCCTCACAAGCTCATTTTGAAATTCCACAACACGTAGCAAGAAATGGTGTAAACTGATCCTGTGCACAAACTCACTAAGGTGTCCCCAAACATCCACCAAACCAACCAAGATAAAGCACGTCTTTTGACTTAGAGGGTCCAGGCATCGTAAGTCACTAGATAATTTTTCTTCGCCAAGTCATTTGAGGTTTTCAGACCCTCTTAGCCGTTATTGCGTTTGATTTGCAAATTGTCCCATTGCTGGGAGACACAGCTCCTGTGTAATACGGCTTGACTTTAGTTTCCCTCTTAAGCTCTAAGTTGGATTGAATCCAAATTTTCCGTGTGAACGGAAGCACATTATGTTGTTTCTCCTTTAAGCACAAATAATTATTATTTTTTTTTTCAGATTGTTTTTTTTTTTTTTTTATAGACCTCCTCTGTTTTTTTACAACTGTGCAGTAGAGCTTTAAGAGTGCGGGCTTTTTAGGATTTTCTCTTGGAACCACCTTAAGGGATGGTGGTGTACATTCCCCAACTTCGCTTAGGCCGAAGACTTGTACCACATAAAACCGACTCTACACGAAGGTCCACCCCAGATTCCAAGAGCCCACAAGTTTCCACGGGAAACAGAATAATCAACTATCTAAAGACTAATTCCACCTAGCACACTAGAGAAGCCAAAAGTATGCCTGTTATCTACTTTCACCATTCCTGAATACACGGGACATCCTGTCGTGAGACTTGCGCACAAGACACTAAAATTTGAAGTATCCCTACTACGGTGCTTCCTACTCTCATGAGCTCTTTCATTGGATTCTCTTCAGTTTCCAGGTCCTAAGTTGCCCTTTCTTAAAAGTTTTTTAAATTATTTATATTTTTCCTTTATATATATATATATATATATATATATATATATATATATATATATATGCAAGGTCAGAAAAGCTGGTGGGTAGACTCAACAAAAAAACGTGCTGACTCAAAAATAAAATAAAATTAAAAATAAAATGGACAAATATAAGCTGACATGGCTATGCAGGAGGACACGATTCCCCACCCCCACACTAGAGGTGGCGCGTCCTCGCGACACTACTGATCTGGCCTGTGACTAGAATCTGTGTTCTCCGGAGTAGACTGGTCAGTCGGCTCTGGAGATGGTGAAGGGGTTCGCCCTCTGGGGCGTTTCCTCGCAGCATGGCGTGCTGCGGCAGCGGTACCAGCGTGGCTGGCACCGGGATGGGCACTACTGGCCCCTGGGTCTACATGCTGCCTAGGTGGGTACTGGGTACCGGGTCTGCCGGGGTCACCAACGCTGTCTGCGTGTTCCGGACTCGGTGTGGGGTCATGGCCAGAGAAGCTGTCATATGGCCTACTATCCTCCATTGTCCAACTGGGACAATTATCACTTGAATAGCGGTCCGGGAAGTTAAATCTCTTACCACGCATGTTACTCTGAATTTCAGCGAGTGCCGCCTCATGAGCTCTCAATGCGGCTGTGTTAGCGTGGTAAATATGCTTCTGGGTCTTGAACAACTTTCCAAGACCCCTGGCCATTTTCTTGACCGTCCTTACCAGGTAGTTTTGCACTTTTTCTTGGGCCTTAATTTTCTTTCTGACCCATTCCTCATGCTCAGTCCTCTCCAGGCGCCCAAAAGAACTACGCCTGGCCCCTCTGCTGGACTGCCCTAAGTCGGGCTCGGCCTGCCTGTGTTCGCTGGAACTGGCAGATCGTGGCAGTCGAAGGGGACCTGGTAAAGCTGGAAAACCCCCATCACTGGGAGGAGGTGGTGGTGGCATGCCAACACCCCCACCCTGAGGCGGAGCATCATCATCATCATCGTCCACTTGGACAAATTCTGGAGGCGCGTGCAGAGCCTCGTGCAACGCACATCTCATGTTTCGGTACTTGCGTACCTGCACTGGTCGGATATCTCTCAGCTCGCCAGGAATAACCACCCGATAATCCTGCGCCATTTTTGTTAACATCCCCAGGAGACCCAAACCCTTCTTGCTGTTGGACTCTCTTCGTTCCCGGAAAAACTCACAAATAATCTCCGGGAGGCTCACAGGCTCTCGGGCCATCAGACAGTACACCAAAAGGGCAATGTTATAATCTATGCGGGTAAAGTGTTTAATACCCACAATCCTGTTGTTTACCCACTCAGTCCACCATCTCGCCTCTCGAATCAGGTAAGTCGCAGGGAGTTTCCGGTAGGAAGGACTCCGTTCAGGGTAGTACCAAGCAGCGCCTGGTACACCAGCACACAAGGTGGTTAGGATCTGTTCGCTAAGCTGTTCAGAGGGGTGACGCCTCAGTTCCTGAAACTGACAGTCATCCAACACTAACTCCAGACCCAGACTCTCTCGAATACTCTCTGGGGTGATCCGAATCCATCTCTTTCTGCAGTAAATCCAGTCAATTGACTGGGCTTCACTGTTCATGCACTGCTGGAGATTACTGAAAATCTCCTTAGCCAGCACAGAACTGACCTGCAGATTGGTAAAACCAGTAAAAAAATCCCCAAAATGATCCTGCCCAGTATAGTTGAACAGTTCATCCCCCATTGCCACTCTATCACGGGGAAAAGTTCTCTCAGCAGGTATGTCATACCGAATCTTTTTGTCTTGCAGAAAGAAACGGTGAGCCTCCATATTAACAAACCTATGGTCGCAGAAATGGTCCACCCTAAGTAGTCTGCAATCAATGATGTTCAAGGGTGCAATCGCCCTATCAGGCCTGATGTATGGGCTATCCTCATCCATTTCAAGATTCAAACAGAAAAAATGGAAATCTTCAAAGAGAAGGAAAAGATAGAACCTAGCTACCCGGAGTGAATCTTACGGGTACAGATCCGGAAATTGCTCTCTGAAGTTGATGTGTAGGTGTTTGGATCGGATGAGTTTGACCACCCCCACACTGTTCCTGACTTTCTGGTGTTCCTGCGGTGGTCGGCGGAGGTTGCTGGCGGCTGACTGCTTCTGGCGGCTGCTAGGGCAGAGAGAATTTCTAGAGAGAGAGTTGAAAACTGGATGACTTGGGTGAAAATGAGTCACTGTCATCCGTACAGTATATATAGGCAAACTTTCAGAAATTGCAGAATGGCCCCTGAAATTCAAATTTTTTTCAAAATTTCTGCTCCCGCTTGAATGTGCGTTTGAACGCAGCTTCTGCATTTGAACGCACTGCTTCAACTTTTCTGGAATTTTGAAGTTGTCATGAGCTGCGTTTGAACGCACCTTGTGCGTTTGAACGCAGTGCTTGAAGTGCTATGAAGTTTCTGGGTTTGTTGAATTGCGTCTAAACGCACTGCTTGTCTTCTGCAATGCTTCTGATGAGTTGCGTTTGAACGCAGGTGAGCTGCGTTTAAACGCATGCCTTGTCTCTAGAAATTCTCTGCTGATCGGTTCTTGCGTTCGAACGCAACATCTGCGTTTAAACGCACGTCCTTAGGCTTTTTCCAATCCATCTTTTCTTCTTGTGTTTGAACGCACCTTGTGCGTTTGAACGCATGCACCACTTGTTGGCTGGAAATCTTCATTGTGTGATCTGCGTTTGAACGCAGGTGGTCTGCGTTTGAACGCAGAAGTGTTAAGCCATTTTCAGTGTTTCTTCGGTCTGTTGGTGGGTCTGCGTTTGAACGCAGGCTGTCTGCGTTTGAACGCATGCGTGCGTTTGAACGCGTGTCTCCTGCGTTTGAACGCACGCCTCTGATTCCTGAAACACTGAATTCAATATTAAACCCCTCTTTCTCACTTTTCTCTCAAATTATGAACATTGTAAAAATTATATGAAAAACAACTAATCTATGTTGGGTTGCCTCCCAACCAGCGCTTGTGATTTACAGTCGACAGCCCGACTTTGTTACCTCTGTTGTAATCACGGAAGGTCGAGGTAGATTGCCTCTACCTCCATGATCTCCTGAGGATCTCTGTACGGCTTGACTCTGTTCCCATTCACCTTGAAAACTGTATTGTCCCTCGGGTTCTCCAGCTCCACCACTCCCCATGATGTAATGTCCTTCACAATAAATGGTCCAGACCATCTTGAGCGCAGCTTCCCTGGATAGAATTTCATCCTTGAGTTGTAAAGGAGAACCTTCTGCCCGATTTCTATTTTCTTTGGTAGAATACGATTGTCATGCCACTTCTTCGTTTTTTCTTTATAAATTTTGGCACTCTCATAAGCAGTTTTACGGAATTCCTCGATTTCGAGGAGTGCCATCTTCCGTTTGTTTCCTGATAAACTGTGATCCATATTCAGCTGCTTGATTGCCCAGTATGCTTTGTGCTCCAATTCTACTGGTAAGTGACATGCTTTTCCAAACACCAGCTGGTATGGGGACATTCCCAGCGGGGTTTTGTAAGCAGTTCTGTATGCCCAGAGTGCATCATCCAGCTTTAATGACCAGTCCTTGCGTCCAGGATTCACAGTTTTTTCCAGTATGCTCTTTATTTCCCTGTTGGACACCTCTGCTTGCCCGTTTGCCTGAGGGTGATAAGGCAGTGATACCTTATGGACAGACACCCCGTACTGCTTTAGAACCTTGGCCCTTATTGATAAAATGAGAACCTTCATCACTGACCATGGCCCTCGGCGTTCCGAATCTGGTAAAGATGTTACGTTTGAGGAATCTTTCCACGACTGCGGCGTTGTTCTTCTGATAGGCTATTGCTTCCACCCATTTTGACACGTAGTCTACTGCCAGTAAGATGTAGAGATTTCCCACAGACAAAGGGAATGGACCCATAAAATCAATACCCCAAACGTCAAAAGGCTCGACTTCCTGCCAAAGTGTCATGGGCATTTCATTTCGCTGAGAAATATTTCCTGTGCGTTGGCAGTGATCACAACTCTGCGCATAATCATGGCAATCCTAGAAGACTGTTGGCCAGAAAAATCCTGACTGCAGTACTTTGTGGGCTGTTCTCGGTCCACTGAAGTGCCCCCCACATTGTGCTGAGTGGCAGTGCTGAATTACCTCCAAAATCTTGTGACATGGAATGCAACGACGGAGAATATTATCTGCCCCTTGCTTGAACAGATAAGGATCATCCCAGAAATATTGCTTGCAGTCCGAAATAAACTTCTTTTTCTGCCAAGGGGTGATGTCTTCAGGGAGTGCTCCATTGACCAAATAATTGGCTATGGCGTAATACCAGGGCCGCCTGTTGGTCTTGATCTTCATAATATGTTCATCCGGAAAATTTTCTTGAATTGGTACCAGTTCTTCTGTAGGGTTTTCCAGGCGAGATAGATGATCAGCTACCACATTTTCCACTCCCTTTTTATCCCTAATTTCGACATCAAATTCCTGCATTAGCAGAATCCAACGCAGCAACCTTAGCTTTGCATCCTTCTTTTCCAGTAAGTATTTCAGTGCACTGTGATCTGTGAATGTGATAACTTTTGAACCTACCAGATAGGATCTGAACTTATCCAGAGCAAAAACGACTGCCAGCAGCTCCTTCTCTGTAGTCCCATAATTAATCTGTGCCTCATTCAGGACCCTGCTGGCATAGTAGATGACACTGCACACTTTGTCTTTTCGCTGTCCCAGTATCGTGCCCACTGCGTAATCACTGGCGTCGCACATCAGCTCGAATGGGAGGGTCCAATCTGGCGTTGTGATAATGGGTGCAGTTGTCAGCCTATCTTTAAGCACGTCAAAGGCTTCTTTGCAGGCTTCATCAAATACGAAGGGCCCATCTTTTCCCAACAACTTACATAGTGGCTTTGTAATTTTCGAGAAATCTTTAATGAACCTTCTGTAAAATCCTGCATGGCCCAAAAAACTCTTAATTGCCTTCACTGTGGTTGGATATGGCAGCTGCTTGATCACCTCTATCTTTGCCCTGTCTACTTCCAGTCCTTTGCTGGAAATCCTGTGTCCCAGCACTATTCCTTCAGTAACCATGAAGTGGCATTTTTCCCAGTTGAGTACCAGGTTAGTTTTTCTGCAGCCAATCAGAACTCTGGCCAGATGGTATAAGCAGTCTTCAAAGCTATCCCCAAATAACGAAAAATCGTCCATGAAAACTTACAGATTTTTCTCTATCATGTCAGAGAAAATGGCCATCATACATCTTTGGAATGTTGCTGGAGCATTGCATAATCCAAATGGCATTCGTCTAAAAGCAAACGTTCCGTAGGGACAAGTGAACGTTGTCTTTTCTTGATCTTCTGGATTTATATAGATCTGGTTGTAGCCAGAATACCCGTCAAGAAAGCAGTAGTAAGCATGGTGAGCCAGTCTGTCCAACATCTGGTCCATGAATGGCAGCGGAAAGTGGTCTTTCAGTGTTGCATCGTTCAGCTTCCGGTAGTCCATACAGATTCGCCAGCCAGTGACAGCGCGCTGGGCGATCTGCTCCTGATCAGCATTCTGTACTACTGTAATACCCCCTTTCTTTGGTACACACTGGACAGGACTGACCCAGGTACTGTCTGATATAGGGTATATAATTCCTGCTTCTAGCCACTTCATGACCTCCTTACGTACCACATCTTTCATAATTGGGTTTAGTCTCCGTTGAGGCTGGATGACTGGCTTCTTTCCTTCTTCAATTCTTATTTTGTGCATACAGTAATCAGGACTGATTCCCTTTAGGTCCGCTATTGTCCATCCGATGGCTTCTTTATGCTCTCGAAGTACCTCCAGCAGCTTTTGTTCCTGTTCCTGAGACAAAAGAGACGAAACAATTACCGGCAGAGTATTATTTTCACCAATAAAAGCGTACCTGAGGTGGTCTGGCAACTGTTTCAATTCCAGGACTGGTGGTTCCTGAAAAGACGGGACCAGTGTCATTTTCTGCTCGCCTCCTTCATCCCTATATAGCGTGACCCAGCTCTCTGTTCCCATGATCTGTTCAGCATGTTGCTCCTCTGTTTCCTCTGGATACATGTCCTCAAATTCTTCCCATAAATTTTCCATCTCCTCATTCTCCAGATCATCAATTACCTCTACTGCAAAACATTTTTCATGTCCATAATGGTCAGGAAGCTGGAGAGATTTGAAGACGTTGAATTTCACTTTTTCTTCATTGATTTGCATGGACAGCTCTCCACTTTTGCAGTTAATAATGGCTTCACCAGTTGCTAGGAAGGGTCTGCCCAAGATTAGCGGGACCTCTCCGGCCTCCATATCCAGTATCACAAAATCTGCTGGAAAGATGAGCTCTCCAACTTTTACCAGGATATCTTCAATTACTCCATAGGCAGGTTTTACAGATCTGTCAGCCATTTGAAGCATAATTCTTGTTGGACGTAGTTCTCCGACTCCCAGACTTTTGAAGATGGTCAGTGGCATCAGGTTGATGCTGGCACCCAAGTCGCATAAAGCTTTTCCTGTGTATGCACTGCCCAGAGTTACTGGAATAACAAAGCTGCCAGGGTCTTTCTTTTTCAGTGGTAGACCATTTTTCACACAACTGCTCGCTTCTGCCGTCAGATTCACTGTTTCGAAGTCACTCATTCGCCTTCTCCCATACAATATGTCTTTGAGAAATTTCGCATAAGTAGGCATTTTGGCAAGTGCTTCGGCAAAAGGTATGTTTATCTGTAATTGCTTGAATACCTCCAGAAATCTGGCGTAGTCTTTGCTGTCATCTCTCTTACGTGTCTTCAGAGGGTAAGGAACCTCCTTAGAAATTGGCACTGTTTTTGGATTACCCTCATTAGTCTGCTCTGCTTCCTGCTCGACCGAACCCCTTTTTTGAGGGTTAGCGGTTGAACTGTCTTCCCTGTCAATCACTTCCTCTTCAACAATCTTTGAATTTTCTGCACGTGCATGACTGGGATACGGTGGATCCTGCAGTGCAATTCCACTCCGAGTTGTGATAGCATTGATTTGAGCGCGTGGATTGTTCACTGTATTTGATGGTAAATTCCCTGGGGCTCGTTCTGCCTGGTTCTGTGCAAGCTGACCATTCTTTACCTCCAAGTTGCGTATAGCAATTTCATTTGGCTTACATCGGCAGTTAATGACTCCATCTGTGCAAATCTAGTTTCCCACTGCTTATTGAATTTCTCCATATAGGACTCAAAATGTTGCTGTGACAAATTTAGCTGTGGTGGTGCTGCTGGTGCGTGCTGTGCTGGGGCTGTCTGTTGTGCGTGTGGCCTGTGCTGGAATCCTGGTGCATATACTGCTGCATTGGGATTTCCGTAGCGAAACCCTGGATGGTCACGTGTGCCTGGTCTGTAGCGACTAGGATCCCACTGCTGCTGAACATAGTTGGCATCTTCGGTCTGAAGCTCCAGAATTGATGCGTCAAGGTCAGGTTCATCCACTGATGCCACTGGCTTCTTCTCTGTATATACCTTTTTAACTAAGTCCTGTACCACTTTCGTGAGATTGTCAATCCTGTCATCAGCCACTGGTTCTGCTACCGCTGTGAGCCTGCGGTCATCAAACAGGCGAGTATCCTGTTTGGCTAATTGTTTCATCAGTTCGTATGCTCCATCCTTATCCACATGGTATAAAAAGTTACCCCCAGCTTCCCTATCAATCCTGTCAGCATTCTCCCTGTCAAGAGCATGGTAGAATACCTGCAGAATTTTTGCGTCCCCGAAGCCATGATTGGGGCATTTTTTAACGAGTCTCATCAGCCTATCCCATGCGTCTACCACCGTTTCCCCCATCTTCTGTTTGAAAGATAAGATCTCACTTTGCAGCTTGATAACACGGGATGCGGGGTAGAATTTTGCCAAAAAATCAGTAACACACCCTTCCCAGGTAGTGATGGACCTTGGTGGTCTTGCCTCCAGCCAGTCTTTTGCTGTTCCGAACAAGCAGTATGGGAATAAAATTAGCTTTAGCGTATCCGCTTCGACTCCTTTATATTTAATCTTGTTGCAGTAGTCTTCGAACTTTCCGAGGAAGTCATTTGGATCTTCATCTGCTTTCCCATTGAAAGGACAATGAGTCTGGGCGGTCTGAATGGTGGATGATTTTAGATCGAAGTGCTCTGCTGTAATGGGTGGCACTACGATAGCTGGTTGATGTCCTCCGGTTGGGACTTCAAAATTTTTGACTATCGCCCTCCCAGACCTGTTGTAAGTCCTCTGATTGTTCCTGGCAGCAAAGCCTGCTGCTGTCAGCTCTTCAATATAAAGAGCCATCTGTGCTGGAGTGCGTTGTTGCTGTCCTGTGGGTGTTCCTGTTTCGGTTGGTGTGTCTTCTCCGTGCTCAGACATCGCGGCTCGGTGTCTGCGACTTTGCTCTCTGAAAAGTTTTTCGGGATCTTCAAGCGGTGATACCAGTTTGCTAGGCAATCTGGACATAAACTAGAATAACCTGAAAATCCGAATTCAAGAGCAATAAGTCAAAAGAAAATAAACGTAAAAAGAAAAGAAAAGACTTTGAGACTTATTCTAATGTCTTTTTAACAAAAACTGTAACCGTTCCCCGGCAACGGCGCCAAAAACTTGACAGCGTAAACCTCTCTGCTTTTTCGCAAGTGTACGATCAAGTAATATAGAGTATGTATTTGTGACTCTGGTTGTCGAACCATCGAGAACAGTTTAAGTTTTGCTTATTAGAAATAGAGTTAAACACAAAGTCTGTAAAAAGGAGGAAATTTGGGATGTGATTCTACTCACTAATTTGCAGTAAATAAAACAATATTTAGAAAAGCTTATTTTATTTTTCTGTTAAGTAATTTTCAGGAATTGTGATAGTTGCAAAAATCAATAATTCTAAGAATCTAGGTCCCAGGATCCCCTAGGGTTACTCTCCAGCTTGCCTGATATATTTGATTTCAGAAACACACATTGGTTTTGTTTTTGCCAGCATACCAACAGTACAATCTCCTCTCGGTCTCATGCACCTGTCACTCTCCTGCAGATTTTCGGGTCCTCTCGGTCCACCTAAATATGCAGGTTTGTTCTAAGTCTGCTAGGGTTAGAGGTTCTCCTCTCGGTCTCCCCCTAAACGTCTAGCAGTTGGTCTAATGTTTCTGGGCTAGTCCCCTGATTCTCTTCACCTCTCGGTCCATCAAGGCAGAGTACTAAATCCTGTCTTTTCTTCCTAACTTTCACTGGTCACTCTCGTGCACCAGATCCTGTCTATAACACTCCTGGGTGATCAAGCCATTCATGTATGTAAATAAAATCAAAGACAAGATAATAAACAATCCATCCTGTATTAAGACTTCAACTAGCCATGCATCTGAAAATCAAACAACCAAGTCTGCTGAATTCATAAACCCTAGGTTCACCGAGAACCTAGGAAAAAGGTCTTGCTAGATTGCATTATGGAAAAACAATGTTTCATAAAAAAGAGAAAAGATCAAACGAGTTATTGGCTGAATACTGAAAAACTGCTCCAATCCTGCTTTGCTCCAATCCTGACGGCTCTGAAACTGGCTGCTGTGATGATGATGGTAGATGTATGAGTGTGTATGTGTAACCCTAATTCAGTGCTGGGACACCTCCTTTTATACTGCCACAGTCTCCAAAACTGACGCACGAAATTCCTGTTTTACCCTCGCAAAAACCCGTCCTGGAAGCTTCTGGAAACCCTCCGTGCGTTCAAACGCAACTCACCTGCGTTCAAACGCAGTGCGTCTGAACGCACTCACCCTGCGTTTGAACGCAGGCCTTAACTGCTTTTTCCTCCTCTGGCTTCTTGCTTCTCGGACCTGTGCGTTTGAACGCAGCTCACCTGCGTTTGAACGCACAACTTGGTCTTTTTGCTCCTGATGTCGAGTCCTGCGTTTGAACGCAGGTTGTGCGTCTGAACGCACACCTTGGTTTTTCTGCACTTCTGAATTTAAGACCTGCGTTTGAACGCAGGTTGTGCGTCTGAACGCACAACTTAGCCTCTTTTCCACCATTTTCCCGCTGCTGCCATGTGGTGCGTTTGAACGCAGCTGCCCTGCGTTTGAACGCACAACTTAGACTTTTCTGCTCTTTTTCTGCTCAGCTTTCCTGATACGCTGCCTCCCCATCCAAGTCAATCTCATGCATTTCTCGGCACCTGTTACCTGCACATCATAACATGTACCCGCGATCATATCCAACAAACAAAAGTATGCATGAAATTACTCAAATCTTGCAGTCATGTCCTATAAATATCTGCCTCGTATCAGGTGGAAAATAAGCTGAAAATGGGAAAACTCAACTCTCACCGGGTTAAAACCAATAATAAAAAGATGTCCCAGACTAATCCCATTTTCCAGCTATCAGAGCCTCCCGGAGATTATTTGTGAGTTTTTTCGGGAAAGAAGAGAGTCCCACAGCAAGAAGGGTTTGGGTTTTTTGGGTATGTTGACTAAAATGGCACAGGACTATAAGGTGCCAATTCCTGGTGAGCTGAGAGATATCCGACCGGTTCAGGTACGCAAGTACCGAAAGATGAGATGTGCTTTGGAGGAGGCTATGCATGGGCCTCCAGAATATGTCCAAGTGGACGATGATGATGATGATGATGATGATGCATCGCCTCCACCGGTTGATGGTGGTTTTCCAGCCTTACCAGGTCCCCTTAGACTGCCCCGATCTGCTAGTTCCAGTGAACCCAGGCAGACCGAGCCCGACCTAGGGTAGTCCAGCAGAGGGGCCAGGCGCAGTTCTTTCGGGCGCCTGGAGAGGAATGAGCATGAGGAGTGGGTCCGAAAGAAAATTAAGGCCCAAGAAAAAAATGCAGAACTACCTGGTGAGAACGGTCAAGAAAATGTCCAGGGGTCTTGGAAAGTTGTTCAAAATCCAGAAGCACATCTACCATGCCAACACAGCTGCACTGCGAGCTCATGAGGCTGCCCTCGCTGAGATTCAGAGCAATATGCGTGGTAAGAAATTCAATTTCCCGGACCACTATTCTAGTGATAACTGTCCCAGTTGGACAATGGAGGATAGTAGGCCATATGATAGCTTCTCTGGCCATGACCCCACCCCGAGTCCGGAACATGTCGACAATGTTGGTGACCCCGGCAGACCCGGTACCCAGTACCCGCCCAGACAGCACGCAGACCCAGGGGCCAGCAGTGCCCATCCCGGTGCCAGCCACGCTGGTACCGCTGCCGCAGCACGACACGCTGCGAGGAAGAGACCCAGAGGGAGGACCCGTGAACCATCTCTTGAGACGACTGACCAGTCTACTCCGGAGAACACAGATTCGAGTTATAGACCAGATCAGTAGAGTCGCGAGGACGCGCCACCTGTGGTGTGGGGGTGGGGAATCGTGTCCTCCTGCATAGCCATGTCAGCATATTTTTGTCCAGTTTATTTTTATTTTTTGAGTCAGCACGTTTTTCTTCTTTAAAGTTTACCCACCTATTCCTTCTGACCTTTCATTTATATATATAAAAAAAATCAGAAAAATCTTAAAATCTTTTGAGAAAGGGCAATCAATGGGACTATAAACTGTAAATATTTAAGTGAGTAAAACTCCAACAGGGAAGAAAATTGACACCGAGGTGTAGGAGTTTTATTTTTCTATGGATGGATAGATCCAGTGCGACCCAGAATTCTCCAGTAGGTTGTAGCCTGAGTTAGGAATCCGACTAGTTACCACATCACCATCACATAGGTAGTCGACAACCTGCCCACGGGCGTCAGCACGGTCACTGCATTTTTCAGTGGAGTGTTTGGCTTATAACGGACCTCACGTCCTGTTTCTCAGCCTTAGGTCCAAATAGTTAACCAATTTGCAGCCATTTACCCCTTTATTCACAGCCACTGCAGCCTAGGAAGCCTTCCTTGTGACTTGCATCACTTGTTTAGTTGGCCAGTACTACGCGTTATGACAGAGGGAGTGACCTTGGGAGGGTTGTAGAGGAACGAGAGCTTTTACACAGATCAGTTTTGGACAGCATGAGGGCGTGACAGGGTGAGTTAGAGGCGACAGCATTAAATTGCAGGAGGTGAATCACTACATTACACAGTGATCACACCATGAGTAGTCGCGTGTGTGATATCTATTTCCCACAGATCAGGGTTTCAGGGTTGTGAGGTTTTAATTGAAGGTCGTGCCTATTTCTACATCTTTGGTGATGAGGAGGTTAGGTGGGACGGCACGTTATTTTCAGGACTACAAGGATCAAGCACTTAACGACTAATGTGGGGGTATTTTTGGCAAGCTGATACTATTCATTTCCCACAGGGTTATTATTGCACTACCCAACTTAGTTAGTTGAAATCTGTTGTATTTTCGTATTTATTGTTAAAAAAAGGGAGAAAAAGAAAAAAAGTAATATTCGTTGTTTCAAATTATTTTCAGTATTAGTTAATAAAATCACGCTGAGTAGGGAACACTGTTTAGACTACATGCTACTTCACAATTGTGGCCGCGAGAACGGCAAATCAACACCAAGATTTCAGGAAATTGGGATACAGGGACTTAGTTGTTCTGGACAGTTTTCGGGGGGCTTGGTTAGGGGTGTGAGCTGGGAACAGTGAGATGTCATAACAAGTAGGATTGGCCTTACCTATTACATACAAAAACCTTACCTGTTTAGACTTAGGATCCCTGATGGAAAATAGCTCGGAAGGTAGGTTAACTAGGGATTTGCTCATGACAAAGACGAAAGTAACAGTAAGGGGAGCCCGTGCTTATTTTCCACCATGAGAAATAAACAGGCTCACCAATCGACTGTCTACCGGTATTTCCTGGAGGTAGGATGAACATTGAAGGACACATCAGTTTTAATTCTAGAGATTGTCCAATCTCAACCAAAAATCTTTGTTTAGTCATGAGTCAGTTTGTGTATTTTCCTTGTCTGAGTCAGTTAAACAGTTGAGTCTTCTGGTCGTTAGCATGAATCTGTGGAAGGGGAAAGTATGCAATTGAAGTATGCAAAAGAAGGGTCTCCAAGACAGTATGCAAGGGTCTGCTCGGGACGAGCAGAGTTTAATGTGGGGGTATTTTGATAGCTTGAAAATGGAATTAGTTTGGGAAATCTTTTTACCATTGGTCCTAACGCTATGGAGGTTGATTTTGCCCATTTTCAGTCTGTTTTCCACTTGATACGAGATAAAGACGTTGAGAGCATAATTGGTAGATTTGAGTAATTTCACGCATAATTTTGTTTATTGGATATGATTGCAGGTACATGTTATAATGTGCAGATAACAGGTACCAAGAAATGCATGGAATTGGCTTGGACTAAAGGTAGTGTATCAAAGATTTGGAGCAGAAAGAGACGCAGAAAAAGCTAAGTGGTGCGTTCAGACGCAGAAGCCCTGCGTTCAGACGCACAAAACTTGGAAGCAGAAGGAAGCAGAGGAAAAAGGCCGAAAAATGACAACTCTTTGCGTTCAGACGCACACACTTGCGTTTGAACGCAGGACTTCAATTTCCTGAGCTGTCAGTTTGGGCGAGATCAACCACGAAGACCAAGGGGTGTGTTCAGACGCACGAATCCAAGAAGCCAGAGAAAAGAGGTGAAAATGAACAAGTACTGCGTTCAGACGCAGGTGGTGTGCGTTCAGACGCACAGCGTTTAGACGCAGGGAAGCTGCGTTCGAACGCACAACAGATCTCCAGAAGCTTCTAGGACGAGTTTTTGACAGGGGTAGAACAGGAATTTCGGGCATCAGTTTTAGAGACTGTGGCAGTATAAAAGAAGGTGTCCCATCACATAATTAGGTTACACAATCATCATCACAGCAACCAGTGCAATAGCCGTCAGGATTGGAGCAGAGCAGGATTGGAGCAGTTTTCAGTATTCAGCCATAAACTCGTTTGATCTTTCTTTTTTCTTTTATGAAACATTGTTTTTCAATAATGTATGTTAGCTAAACTTTTTACCTAGGTTCTCAGTGAACCTAGGGTTTATGAATTCAGTAGCTTGGTTTGTTTGATTCTCAGATGCATGACTAGTTTGAAGTCTTAATACAGAATTGGATTTTTAATTATCTTGTCTTTGATTTTATATGCATGCATGAATGGCCTGATCACCCAGGAGTGTTACAGACAGGATCTGGTGCGCGAGAGTGGCCAGTGAGAGTTAGGAAGAGAAGACAATATTTAATACCCTATCTTGATGGACCGAGAGGTGAAAAGAATCAGGAGATTAGCCCAGAAGCATTAGACCAACTGCTAGACATTTAGGAAGAGACCGAGAGGAGAGCCTGTAACCCTAGCAGACTTATAATGAACCTGCAGATTTTGGTGGACGAGAGGACCCGAGAATCTACAGGGGAATGACAGGTGCATGAGACCGAGAGGAGATTGCAACATTGGTATGCTGGCATAAACAAGACCGCTGTGTGTTTTTGAAATCAATTGAACTATACAAGCTGAATAGTAACCCTAGGGGATCCTGGGACCTAGACCTTTAATTCATCAACTTTTATAATTAGGAAATTCCCAGAAAATTACTTCAAATAAAATTAGATTCTCTATTTACTGTTTTATTTACTGCAAAATAGTTTAAATAAACCACACCCCAACTTTCCTCCTTTTCATAACTTTGCATCTATTTCTGATTCTTACGATTAAAAATCAAACTGTTCTCGTGGGTTCGACAACCAGAGTCATAAATACATACTCTATATTACTTAATCGTACACTTGCGAAAAAGCAGATAGATTCACGATGTCAGAGTGATGAAGGTATCTTTCTTGGTTACTCTCTGAATATCAAAGCTTATAGAGTTTACAATAAATTAACCAAACTGGTTGAAGAAAGCATTCATGTTATTTTTGATGAAAGCTATGATGGTTCTTCGAGTGAAAGTTTTGAAGACTTGAATTTGAACAAGCATGAATCAGAGGAAGAAAGTGAGAATCCACTGGGATTCAAGAAAGGCTTAGAAGGAAACAGAAGAAATTTTCAAGACCTTGAAAATGGTGTTCAAGGCCTTGAAATTAAGCCTCAAAGCCTTGAAAAAGATGATCAGAAGGATACAAGTGACAAAGCCACTACTTCAAGACCAGGGAAGATCTATGGAGAACCTGAGCCCTGGTCTCCAAGAAAGAGATTCAAATATCTCTCATCTCATCCAGTTGACAATATCATTTCAGATCCAACCACTGGTACACAAACTAGATCACAGTTGAAGAACTTATGTGCTTTTAATGCTTTTACCTCTCTTGTAGAACCAAAAACTGTGAAAGAAGCATTACAGGAAGCAGACTGGATCATTGCTATGCAAAGTGAACTGAATGAGTTTGAAAGGAATAAGGTGTGGAACCTGGTTCCTCCACCTACAAACCAGTCTGTCATTGGTACCAGATGGGTGTTCAGAAATAAGTTGGATGAAAGTGGCAAAGTGATCAGAAACAAAGAAAGGTTAGTTGCTCAAGGTTACAACCAAGAAGAAGGTATTGATTATGAGTAAACTTTTTCTCTAGTTGTCAGGTTAGAAGCAATTAGAATTCTACTTCCCTTTGCACCTTACAAGAACATGAATTATTTCAAATGGATGTGAAGTGTGCTTTATTAAATGGCTACTTACAAGAAGAAGTTTATGTAGCATAACCTCCTGGTTTTGAAAATGACAATTTTCCAGATCATGTCTACAAACTTGACAAAGCTCTTTATGGTTTAAAACAAGCTCCAAGAGCTTGGTATGAAAGATTGTGAAATTTTCCGCTTGAAAATGATTTCAAAAGAGGTTTAGTAGACAAGAATCTTTTCATAAAGACTCATGAGAAATATTTGGTTGTAGTTCAGATCTATGTTGATGATATCTTGTTTGGACCTACTAATGATCAATTGTGCAGAGAATTCTTAAGTCTTATGAGTAGGGAATTTGAATGAGCATGATGGGAGAGCTGAACTTCTTCCTAGGACTTCAAATACATCAAATGAAGAAGGGCATCTTTCTACATCAAAGCAAATACACAAGAGATTTGTTAAACAAATATATCATGTATCAATGTAAGAAGCAACGACTCCTATGAGCTCTACACTGTCCTTAGACAAGGATGAATCTGGTAAGAGTGTCAATGTGAATGAGCATAGAGGTATGATTGGATCATTACTCCATCTCACAGGAAGCAGACCAGATATCATGTTTAGTGTATCTATGTGTGCTAGATTTCAAGCTGATCCAAAAGAATCACACTTGACTGATGTGAATAGAATATTCAGATATCTCAATGGTACCACAGACTTAGGGCATTGGTATCCAAGACATTCTAACTTTTCATTGCGTAGATTTTCATATGCTGACTTTGCAGGTTACAAAGTTGATAGAAAAAGCACTTAGGA
Source organism: Linanthus parryae (assembly GCA_023055425.1). Classification (NCBI taxonomy): domain Eukaryota; kingdom Viridiplantae; phylum Streptophyta; class Magnoliopsida; order Ericales; family Polemoniaceae; genus Linanthus; species Linanthus parryae. The sequence goes on from JALGPY010000001.1 coordinate 77,098,848, forward strand.
ACTTGCCAATTTATTGGATCATCCTTGATCAGTTGGCATTCCATGAAACAGAATTCTGTTTCTCTATCAATAGCTGAAGTTGAATATATAGCTACAGGAGCATGTTTCTTACAAGTACTATGGATTTCTCAACAACTAAGAGATCTTGGATTTGATTTCAGAAGCATACCTATGAAGTGTAATAACACCAGTGCAATTTCAATTACAAATAATCCAGTTCAACATTCAAGAACCAAGCACATTGATGTAAGACACCATTTCATTAAAGATCATGGGAAAGGTGATATTGTTCTTGAATTTGTTGCTACTAACATGCAAATTGCAGATATCTTCACTAAACCATTAGCAGATGAAAGATTCTCAGCTCTAAGATTGGAATTGAGAATGCTAAGTAAAGGTGCATTGGTTTAGGGGGAGCATCAGATAAAGAAAGGTAAGTTGTATGTGTTTTCAAAGGTTTGAACTGATTTTCAAAGCCTTGAAAATCACTTCAAAGCTTTGATTCTTATCTATTTCAATATTACAGCATTTCAAGACCTTGAAAACCTTTTCAAAGTCTTGAAAATAAGTCTTCTATGCTAGTAGTCAATAAACATGGATCTTTCTATATTGGGTGATATCTATGTAGATATTTACTAAATATAGCCCCTACCTTTTTCAAAAATTTGTTTTAGCCAAAAATAGTATGAGAATATTTTATTTTCCAACGGCATAATATATTTGAATTCTCTCGGATTATTGCAAATCTTTTGAGATCAGAGAGATATTCTAGTTTCCTTTTAAAACTCAAACTCTCTCTGTATTTATCTTATTCTCTTCTCTTCTCTCCGTATCATTCCTACCTCTCTCTATTCTTCTCCCAAACCCTAATGAGCACAAGGAGAACAATACACAGAATCAAGATGGGAGGAGGATCAAAACCTGGTTCAGAGAAGAAAAGAATGGCAGCAGTGGATGAAGTTCAAGAGATTAGTGAAGACTCTGATTCAAAGAGTTTTACTGATGAAGAGAAAGAATCTTCACCACCCAAGAAGATAGTTAAAAAGGACCAATTTCCTGCAAGGAGGAAACGGGTTATGGTATCTACTCAAGCAAGAAAAGTAGAAGGGAATCTATATTGGGAGCCCTAAGAGAGACAAGAAAAAGTCAGTCACAAGAGTCAAAGGAAAAGGAAAAGAAATCCACATTCAAGACCCAGACTCAGACATTAATTCAGGATCCTATGGAGTGTACTCCATATATAACAAGGGGAAACATAAGAAGGATCCGTCCCAGTCTTTAGAACCTTCAAAAACAGGAAAGACGGATCACAAAACTGTTTCTGCTCAACAGAAAAGGTTAGCTGTAAAGAAGAAGCTGAAGCATGGGAAGAAAGCCTGGGAAGGACTCACATTCTTATTCAATAGTGTTATTGAGAAGATCAGCTCCTTCATTGAGGAACTCGATGTAGTGTCACAATAAGTTCAAGCCAACAGTGAAGACAGTGAAAAAGAAGAAGGAGATCAAGATGGAGATGAAGACCAACCCCTTAATCTTGCATACTCTTTCTTCCAAATTCTCTCTTTTTAAAGTTTTTTTTTTTTTTTTAGTTTTCAAAATTTTCCAGACACTTGATCTAACATCCTCTCTATCTTTTTGATGAAAGTCAAAAAGGGGGAGAAATTCTAGGTTTTAGGTTTTATTCTTAGGTGTTATTTGGTTTTTGCTAAACTTTTTATTTTCTGTTTGGTAAATTGAATAAGTTGGATCTTTTTGGAATTACTGTGTTATTATAAATTATGAACTAACCAGCATTTTTTGCAGAGACTAAGGATCATTTAGAATTTGGTTTTGTCTTTCATCAAGGGGGAGATAATAAGATCAGGTTGTGCAAGGCTTGAAATAGTCTGACTATTTCAAGGCCTTGAACCAGCTTTCAAAGCCTTGAATCAGTTTAGCTATTTTCAAGGACTTGAAACTGGATTCAAAGCCTTCAAACTGCTTAACCTGTGTGAACATTCTCAGGGGGAGTTTTCAGCAAACTCTCTGAGTTGATTTCCTTCATGTGATTGTTTTATCATTATTTGATGATGAAATACAAAGCATCCTAACTTGTTTGAACATAGTATATCATCTATTCGACTACGCTTTTAAAGGAGATTTTATTTCCTAAGTTTGCAGAGATTGTTTCCTAATCTGACTTATGCAGAGAAGGAAATAATTAAGAAGATGATTATGTGTTTGATCTGAATGACTTGAAATCTTCTCAACCTATTCAAATGCAGTATCATGACATTATCTATGAAGATTGTGATCACTTAACCGTTGGAGAAGATTTTCAAAGAGTCAAAGTCTGTTGCCTACAAAATAGGAGATTTGTTGCTTAAAATCTGGGAAGATATTCAGAGCTGTTTGAAGTTTAAATAGAGCTCAATTCTGAAGCAACAAGACACAACACTCAACGGGCAAAAAGATAGAAAGAGTTCTGGATTGACAAGCATCAAATAAGTTCATCAATCTTCCAATCCATTCACAGAAGATCACTGCATATTTGACTGCAACTTCTACACTCTATGTGTTCTTCTTTATTGTGCTTTATTGGTAGATCATTTCTGGAATTCTTCTACTTCCATTCTCAAGGATTTTTCAAAATGAACAATAGATAATTCTTATTTAATCAGTTAGCTAGAGCAGGTACTAGATAGGTTAGGGAAAACCACAAGCTGTAACAGAGTAAGGAAATTCTTTGTGCTTGAGGTCAAGGGCTTAGCTTTTGATTAATAAGAACTGAGTTGAAAATCTTGCAGGGTTCTAATCCTTGAGGTAGAGACGTAGGTCCAAGTGGACTGAACTCTATAAAGCACTTGTCTCTTGCATTTACAGTTCATTCATTTTCATAATTCTGCAGCACACAAAACTGTCTATTTTTCAAGGGTTTGAACTTGTTTTCAAGGCCTTGAAAAAGGCTTATTTGCTTTGCACAAACTGCATCACTTCCAAGGCCTTGAACTTGTGTTCAAGGGCTTGAACTTCGCTAGTTTTTACAAGATCTCTCCTCCAAGCAAGTTTTGAAAAAAGTTGGCATATTCTATTCAACCCCCCCTTATAGAGTATATTAGCTGCATTACCACCTTCACACTCACACTTTCAGCAGCCATTGAGGAGCTCAGGACCGAGGATGCCAATTACGTGCAACAGCAGTGGGATCCGAGCCGGTACAGACCAGGTACGAGAGATTATCCCGGGTTCCGGTACGGAAACCCGAATTCTACAATTTATGAAACGGGATTCCAGCACAGGCCACAGGCACAGCAGGCAGTACTGCACAGCAAGTACAACAGTACGATGCTCAGATGAAGAAAATCGAGTCCATGTTGCAGACCATGGAGTCCCGGTTTGCACATATGGACGCCCTGACAGTCGACGTGCAGACGACCATCACTGTGCACTTTGGAGGTACAAGTAGGGAAGTTAGCACAACAGCTAACTGAAAGACAGCCAGGAAACTTGCCCTCGAATACAGTAAACAATCCACGTGCTCATATCAATGCTATCACCACTCGGAGTGAATTAGTGCTACAGGATCCACCGTACCCTAGCCATACACGTGCAAAAAAGTCTAAAATTTTCGAACACGAAATATTTGGCCAGGGCGACAACTCAGCCATAGGCCCCCAGCGAAAGGGCCCGGTTGAGCAGGATGAAGTGCAGACTGAGAAGGAAGCAGAAACGGTACCTGTCTCCAAATAGGTAACATATCCTTTGAAGACACACAAGAGGGATAATAGCAAAGACTACGCCAGATTTCTCGAGATGTTCAAACAACTGCAGATCAACATACCCTTTGCTGAGGCGTTAGCAAAGATGCCCACTTATGCCAAATTCCTCAAAGATATTTTGTATGGAAGGAGGCGTATGAGCGAATTCGAGACAATAAATCTGATGGCAGAAGTGAGTAATTGTGTGAAGAATGGGCTACCGAGGAAGAGGAAGAACCCTGGAAGTTTCGACATCTCGGTGATCCTAGATAATGCTTACACAGGAAAGGATCTGTGTGACCTAGGGGCCAGTATCAATCTGATGCCGTTATCGATTTTCAAGAGTTTGAAAATCTTGGAACTCAGGCCCACCAGCATCAAGCTGCAGATGGCGGATAGATATGTGAAACAAGCTTACAGAGTTATTGAAGACATTCTGGTGAAAGTCGGAGAATTGATTTTTCAGGCAGATTTCGTAATTCTAGACATGGAGGCAGGAGACGGACCACTCATTCTGGGAAGACCGTTTCTGGCCACTGGACAAGCCATGATAAACTGAAAAAGCGGAGAACTGACCATGCAGATTAATGAAGACAAGGTGACGTTTAACGTTTTAAAAAATCTACAACTGCCAAACTACTATGAGCATGAAGATATCTCGTGGTGGAGGTAGTCGAAGAAGGCTGGGAAAACGAGGAGATATACGAGCTATGGGAAGATATTGACAGAGAGGACAGAGAAAATGAGGAGAGATTCCAGGAGGAGCAGGCCATGCAAGCTGAAAACTGGACCACTCTACAGTTGGACAGAAAAGGTGGGCAGAAATTGGCCCTGGTCCCTTTACTCAAAGAGCCACCAACCCTAGAGCTAAAATCGCTCCAGAGCCATCGAAGTGCGGCACAACCAAAGCAGTTTCAAGTAGGGCAGAGAGTATTTCTCTGCGATTCTCGAATGCTGTTTTTCTCGCGAAAATTGAGAGCTCGGTTGTCAGGATCCTTTATCATCAAAGATGTACTTTCATGGGATGCGGTTGAATTGGAGTATCTTCCTGACAGTACAACTTTTAGGGTGAACGGAAATCGGGTCAAGCCATATTTGGAACCGGCAACAGTCGTCAAGGTAGATCCTGGCGACTTTGACGTCCCTTGAGCAAAACCGGAGGTAACTGGGTCAGGCCGTCGACCTTAATTTACAAGCTCTGGTTGGGAGACAACCCAACTTAGGAGTAGTTTAGTTTAATTTATAATTATGTTGAAATTTAGAGAAGTGAGATGAGTGTGATCTGATGTCGAAGAAAGAATGTGCAGGCAACAGCAGAAAAAATTGCAGGAAAAATGGTCAAAAAGCTGTTGTCGGCGTGGCTGGATGGTAGCCACGCAGCAGCCACGCAGCCCGAGAGGAGTTGCAGAAAATTTTGTGACCCAAAAAGCTATTGTATGCGTGGCTGGCTTTCAGCCACACAGTAGCCACGCAGACAGAGGTTAAATTTTTTGCAAAAACCCAACTGGGAAGTGCAGAAACGCAACCTGGAAGTGCAGAAACGCAGCCAGGGAGCTAGCTACGCAGGCTGAGAGATCAGCCACGCAGCCAGAACCCCAGCCACGCAGCCAGAGGATTAGCAACGCAGGCCGAACTCATAGCCACGCAGCCAGTGGGGCAAAAACGCAGAAAAAGTTCCGGCAACTAGAAAATATGAACTGCACCCGTAAGACCTGCTCCGGGTGCCAAGGTCCACATTTCCTTCCTTCGCTTTATTTTGCGCTTTAAGCACGAGCCCGTACGCAGGTCGAGATATTTATGCGTTTTTCTCGGTTTTCGTGTCGACTGTGGTAGAACCACTGGTAGTTTTAGGAGGTTATTTTGCTAAGACGCAGGTATCAAGGGCACACAATTTACTTTAATTTCTGTATATTTTTTCTACTTTACTTTTCTGCCTCATGGTGACCCGACCGGTACCATCAACAGTTCTACCAGCACTATGCCTGGAACCACGAGACCGGGACAGACCCGACTTTTAGACCAGATCAGTTCATGTCATGAGGACATGCCATCCCTTAGTGTGGGGGTGGGAGTCGTGTCTGCATTAACCAAGTCTGCACGTTTTTTTAGTCTACCCACCACAAATTTCTAACCTTGCATTGTAGATAGTTAAAAAAAAAAAAATAGAAAAATTCAGAAAGATCAGAAAATATTGAGAAAGGGAAATTAAATTTACAAAAAGGCGGGAAAGAACAAACAATAGTCTTCGGACAGGAAGGAAAAAACCACACCGAGGTGTAGTAGATTGAGTGAGAGCTTGTGTGCCTAGAAATTCGCGAGTAGTTAGCGCTTGGGCTAAAAATCCAGCTAGTTTCTACACCGCCGTCACTTAGGTAGTCGACAACCTGCCTACGGGCGCCATCACGGTCATCGCATTTTTCGGTGGAGTGATTGGCTCATAACGGACCTCACGTCCTGTTTCTTAACCCTAGGCCACTTAGTTACGCCGTTTGAAGCCGTTTACCCCTTTTATTCACAGCCCCTGTAGCCTAGGAAGCCTTCTTTGTGACTTTCATCACTCGTATAGTTGGCTGTTCCTGCGCGTTATTACGGAGGGAGTGAGTTAGGGAGGGTTTATGCACAGGGAGAGCTTCATGACAGATTATGGTCGACAATTTGACAGTTTTCACATTTATCGAGGGTTGGACAGGGTGTGTTAGAGGCGACTGCATTGATTTGCGGAGGTGATTCACTGCACTACATAGTGATCACAGGTGGAGAGTCGCGTGCAAGGCATCTTTCTGCACAAAATGGGGTACCGCTGGTTGTGGGATTTCATTGGTGGTCGTGCTGTTTTTCTACATTTTTGGTGATGAGGAGGTTCGGTGGGACTGCACGCACTTTGACTACGACAACATGATCAACGCTTCATGGCTAGTGCGGGGGTATCGCAAACGAGGACATTTTTTGTACCACACGACATTGGATTATTTCTGCACCACTCAGCTTGTATCAGTTTTTTTACTTACGTTATTGTATTTCGTAAAAAAAAACAAAAACAAAAACAAAAAAAACAAGGAAAAAAAGAGAAAAAAGGGAAAAAAATAGATGTTCTATTCGTTTTCCATTTTTAATTATTTAATTAGATAGTTTCAAAGCTGAGTTGGTGGAACAGTTTTTTGGATTTTGCACCGCTTCACATTCGTGGACACGAGAACGGCGAAGACACACCGGGAACAGGGGAATTGAGTGAGCCGAAACTTAGGTGTTTCAGTCAGTTTTCCGGGACTCGGTGAGGGGTGTGAGTTGGGAACTGTGAGATGTCATAACAAGTGGGAACATTCCATACCTTGATATACACTTATACATCCTGCCAGTTAGACTTAGGATCCCGGATTTGGAAACAGTTCGGATGGTAGGTATACTAGGGATTTGGCCAAGTTGAGTACGGAAGTAACATTACTAGGTGCTATGGCTAGATATCCACTCGTATAATCTGTTAGACTCACAAATCCTTTGTGGATAGGTACTCTCTCGTAAGAATGCGAGGCTTGGTTGATGTACCGTTTTGCGTTAAGGAGATTCCCCGATATCGTCCAGAAAAAATATTTGTTCTGTGAATAATTGATTTTGTGTTTTTCGAGTCATCGTACATTCTGTCTGAGTCAGTATTCGAGTCGAGTCATCTGGTATATAAGCCTGGTTTGGTTGGACTGTATGCGATGGTAGTCGTAGGAACGTAACACATTCGGTATGCAAGACAGGTCAGTATGCAAGAGGTTTGCTCGGGACGAGCAAATGATAGTGTGGGGGTAATTTGATAACTCCCCACAAGGAGTTATTGGTGAGACCTACTTGAGGGGTATTGGTGTCATAAATGAGCGTTTTAGCTGGATTTCAGCCCGGATTATCCTCGGAATTCACGAGTTACTATTTTGAGCTTCTTTATGCATAACTGCTCTATTTCACGCATTTCGAGATAAGATCACGGGTTTTTGTTGGTGTTGTCTGTGCATGAACATGATTTGTGCAGGAGCCGGGAATGAAGTAGGATTGCAGGGGCGAGAGCCGAGAGAGCTGAAAACGCCAGAAACCGAGAATGACCAGGATGCGCTCGATTGACAATATCTTGAGCTCTCCTTGGAGTTTTGAAGTGAAACCAGCGGCAGAAGAAAGAAGATGTCAAGGGCTTTCTGAAAACATGTTATAATGCTGAAACGGATTCCGGCCGAAAAACCGACTCCCGTCAAGTGTGGGTCCCAGACATGCCGCGCCCAAGGAGTTTCGGTTCCCCGTGTCCGGAGTCATGAGAAACAATTCCATGTTCGTGACGATTTCGGGGACAGTTCTGACCCAGGGGTATTTTGGTCATCTTGGACCCGGGCCCGACTTTTCGAAAGTCAATTTTGGATTTTGGCGCCCAGATTCAGTCAGCAGTCTTTCTATGAACAGAGTCAGGATTGGGAAGAATTTGGAGCGGTTTGGACCCAGGGGTATTTTGGTAATTTTGACAAGTTTCGGGTCAAAACGCAGTCCGACCAGAGAGGGTTCAGAAACCGGCCAGAATGAGGACAGTAAGAGCTCCTGTCGGTGTATCTAACTGCCAGGTACGCAAGCAGATACGCTGCCCGAGGCATGAGAAGTGCAGAAACGAGCCAAAAAGCCTCTGTCTGCATATCCAGCAGGATAGCTACACAGCTGGGAGGTCCAGCTACGCAGCCAGCACGATAGCTACGCAGCCGGGAGACGCAGCCACGCAGGCCGAGAAGAAGAAGAGAGAGAAAATACAGACAGGCAAGCCAGAAGACTCCTGTCTGCGTGGCTAACTGCCACCCACGCAGCAGCCATGCAGGCAGGGGGGTTAGAGAGAGATTTGGTGCTGGCAGATTCCCTGTCTACGTGGCTAACTGCAAGCCACGCAGCAGGGACGCATACATCACATTTTCTGAGGCAGTTTCGTAATTTCAGGCAGTTTACCGGAAGCTTCTCAAGCACTATATAAAGGACCGTCCAGAGCTCGTTTTACAACACAACACACCCAAGGAAAATTCAGAGCATCCTCGGTGAGCGCAGGAGCGCGAATCCAGAATCCACGACACTCGTTATTGATGTGTACATGACATATTCATGTTATCGGTGAGCGCAAAAGGCTTCTGACAGATTCATGTTATTGAATATGACGGATTATTTTCCCTAGTTGCGATGCTTAAATCCATTCGCATCTTGCTTGCTATTGCAGCTTATCATGATTATGAGATTTGGCAGATGGATGTCAAAACAGCGTTTCTGTATGGAAACCTCATTGATGTGTACATGACACATCCAGAGGGTTTTGAAGAACCAGAGCATGCCAATAAGGTGTGTAAGTTCCAACGGTCCATTTATGGGTTGAAGCAAGCTTCTCGGAGTTGGAATCTTTGGTTTAATGATGCAGTCAAAGAGTTTGGCTTTATCATTAACGAAGATGAACCTTGTGTCTACAAGACGTTAGTGGGAGCTCTGTAGTGTTTCTGGTCTTGTATGTGGATAACATACTACTCATTGGAAATTATGTCCCTACCTTGCAATCTGTTAAAGATTGGCAAGGGAATTGCTTCTCAATGAAAGACCTCGTGGATGCAACATATATACTTGGTATAAAGATCTTTACGGATAGATTAAGGAAGTTTTTCCACCTAATTAAAAGACAAGGTGTTAAAGCGGTTCAATATTCAAGAGTTAAAGAAAGGATTCTTGCCCATGTCACATGGAGTTACCCTTACGATGCCTGACTGTCCATCCAATCAGATAGAGAGGACTATATGAGTAAGATCCCATATGCGTTGGCAATTGGAACTATCATGTACGCCATGTTATGTACTATACCAGATGTGTCATATGCTTTGGGTATGAAAAGGAGATACCAGTCCAATCAGAGTGAGAGTGACTGGATTACTGTCAAGAATATTCTTAATTGCTTGAGAAGGACTAGAGATGCATTATTGATATATGGAGGGCAGGAACAACTCAGTATAAAGGGTTATACTGATGCGAGCTTCCAAAACGACAAGGATCATTTCAGATCGCAGTTGGTTATGTGTTTACCTAACTGAAGGAGCAGTGAGCTGGAAGAGTTCAAAGCAAGAGACAAGTTGTTGGTTCTCCAACAGAGGCTGAGTACATTGCTGCATCGAGTGCATCATAGGAAGCTGTTTGGTTTAAGAAGTTCGCCACTAAACTAGGTGCGTTTCCTAGCATAGTGGATCCCATTGCGTTGTATTGTGACAAAACCTAAGCAATCGCACAAGCCAAGGAACCCATATCACACCAGAAATCCAAACACATACTCAGGATATTCTATCTCATTTCAAGAGTTCGTTGATAGAGGAGATGTGAAGATAAGAAAGATACTAAGTGATGATAATCTTTCAGATCCACCTACTAAACTCCTTGCTTAGCGTAAGCATGAGGGCCACACTAGATCGATATGCATTGTAGAAGCACCATATTGGCTCTAGTGCAAGTGGGAGACTGTTGGTGTAGATTCCCTAGAGGCAATCTATTTTAGTGTGAATGTTGTTTTGGCTAGACTATTCATTTTATTAGATATGGAGATATTAATATCATGTCCTTAGATTTTTAAATTATCCCTAGTCAAGTATAATGGTTATTAGGATGATCACTAGGCGTAGAGACTAGTATGTGGGTAGATTGATATGGAGATATCAAGTCTGACACATTGGTATGTATCAGGAGTAATAGCATACTAGATTGACCCACCACGAGAAGGCTACATGGGAGTTATGTGAATGTCACAAGTGCTTCTCGTAGTGACAATAGTGCTGTGGTCCTTTGACTTGAAGTCACTAGATACTCTAGTTGTGAATTATCATGTTTTGATATTTTCAAATGTTACGCCGTAACTGGATAACCATAAAGGCGATAATCAGACATGAAATGAAGAAACCTGAGAGATGGTAGTGTTGTATAAAGGATTTGTCCCTCCCTCATAACGGGAGTATGTATCCATGGACAATCGATGAGTAGAATTTATAAATGCGAGGCTCAAGTAAATCAACATACGATATTGTTGTTATCTGTTTAGATAAGTCTATTCGTAGAATCAAGAAACTATGGATTGGATATACAAGTGTGACATTTGTGTCTCGAGTCCAATCCGGATATTGTGACAAAGGGAAAATACGTCACGGTAGCATTGGTCACAGAGGTTTGTCAGATCACTGACTATTCCTATTATTTGGGTAGCATTGATGTGTTACTAGACACCGCTCAATGTTTGTAATTGTAACTGCCAACGTAATAGGAACCTGTAGGGTCACACACCAAAGGATTAGATTGGATGTAGATGTTAATTAGTTGGACTAATTAAGAGTCAAAGGAATCATGGATCAAAGTGAAACAACATGCATATTGAGTTGGACTAAATAGCAAAGTGGACTAAACTACTAATTAATCCCAGTATGAATCAGATAAGTAGTGGGGCAGTTTTATAATTAATAAAGAATTAATAATTATAAAAGTTTAGCCTAGCCCTAATTTTCAAACCATAACATCACATTCATAACCCTAAATGAACTTGGATTTCCGCGCACCCATATTCCAAGCAAGTACTTTTAGTTTTTAAAATAGAAAACACCGATAAACAGTCAAACATATCAGTAAAAACAGAGTAAAGCAATGATACAACTGGAATGTAAACATGTAATATACGTTCGTTATTCCATATGGAACACGTAACACATACGTTTTGTTCCCTTGAGAACATTTTACTTTACCATACCAAATTTAGTTGTATAAGATGATAAGACTGCTTGAAATACAAATTCAACTTCGAGTAGTCCGAAAACAAACATGATATAACAAACCTCATTGGGTTACAATTCCAAGTTGTCCAATAAGTGAGGGCAAACCACATTGGGTTACAATTCCGAAATAACAATAATAAAACGATGTACGCCACACATCTGATTGTTAATCTTATAAATTAATCTCATGACAGTTCTCATTTGGTTCCATGTCAGGCCTATAGCAAAAACCCTCATTTTACTACTTGTGATTGGTACCGAGAACGAGAATCATCACTATAATAAAGGTGCATAGAGGCTTATCGCGACACCCACTCCTTAGGTGTTGTGAAGTGCCCTATGCCATCACTCCCGTCTTTTCCACCTCAGTCCAACTAGACCTTAAGTATTGACACCTCCTCTAGGGCTAACATGTGTTCTAGAAGAGTAGTCACTACTGGAAACGGACCGAAAAACGGCGATAATAGCACCGTTTATGAGGTTTTTCTCGCCGTTTAAGGCTTAAACGGCGAAATTTGGCTCGGCCGCTAGGTATTTTGACGTTTATGCTATGCGGCAAGAAAAACCATCGCCGTTTATGAGCTATCGCCGTACTTGTTCTTAAAAAACTGCGATAAGTCTCGCCATTTATATTGGAATATATACGGCGAAGGTTTCTCTCTAGCAGTGTTTGAGTTCTTTTATGAGGCAATGACTTATGCCGCTAATTCTTCTGTTATTGTCGTTTTGTTTAGCATCAAATACGGCGAAATATGTTTCTCCCCGTTTATGATTTTATGATTTACGGAAAAAATACAGCCATACTAAGTTGTAGTTTTTCAGTATTTAATAGTAACCTTTTACATAAACATATTGACTTTTGTCGTTTTTTGTGTTTAATAAATACGCCAAATAGTGTGTTATCGCCGTATTTGAGCTTAATCCTGCAACCAGTCCAGTTTATTACTAGACAAATCCAACCTTTAGCCTTTTAGGCACAATCCAAACACATCCAACAAATCAAACATACCCTATAGTTATTCAAACACATCCAATTTCTGTAGCCTTTTAGGCACAATCCAACAAATTAACAAATAAAACACATGGCACAACCATCACTGAACTTGAATAAATACACAACACATTTCGAAACACAAAATCAGAAAGCTTACACACGCACACACACACACACACACACACACACACACACACACACACACACACACACACACACACACACACATATATATACCGATAACGAATTTTAACCTGCATTATTTCAAAACTGATTAAAAAGGTATCTTGGCTTAAAAATAGCTTAAGATCATTAACAAACCTATACATATATACTTACAAGACTATGAGGCCATGGTATTGCTTTCTGAACAGCGTCTGCCAATGTCTTGATATCGTCCATGTTAATAACAATGATCTCTACTTCTAGTCTTGTCACCTCCTTAACAAAAACGTCAAAGTACTCTTTTCCCAATGTTATTCCCTGTACCACTTTTTTTTTCAAATCCGCTAACCAAAAACCCTCTGGCCACAACGCTTAAGTTTGTTCCGCCAGTGAACAACAACAGGGGGACGATAGGTTTCTTTTCAAAAAAAATAACATTAAGCACATGTAACATTATGCTAGGAAATATTTTGTTATTAAGGTTTACATTTACCTGACCAGGTTTTAGGTGGGCGACAAACAGAAGTTAACGAACTGATACCATCTTGAGCAGTTACTGGAGAAACAACTTCAGCAGGCGATGGGGGCCTGACATTTTATGAGCACGCGAGGGAGGACATCAACTTTGAAGAGCAGGTGATGATGTTACCTTATGAGCAGGCGATGGAGTTACATTTTCAGCAGGCGACGGAGAAGACCCTACTTTCGCCATTCTGACCAAGGTTGACAGGTTGTATCGTACCAGCTTGGGTCATCTGATTTAACCCTTGTTGTACATGTTGTTGTACCTGTCGTTGCACCTCCTCTGGAATTTTGTTTTGCATCTCCTGTTCCAACTCTTCACTAGTGGTGCGAATTCGGGTCGGTTGACCCGAGAACCGACCCGAACCGGCTAGAAAATCAACCGAAACTAAGCAACCCGTAACCGAACCGAAGAACCGACTACCCGGACAGAACCGATTCCGTGGGTAGATCGGTTCCGGTTCGGTTTTCTGTTAATCGGGAACCGGGAACCGACCCGGAACCGGAACCGGTAGAACCGGAACTGGAACCGGGCCAGAACCGACCCGATAACCGTGTAACGGTCGGAAGGTTTCAAAAATGTAACCGTTGGTTTTCTACCGTTTGCCAAACGGTAGTCATGACCGTTGGTGATTTTTTGTTTTTTGTTTTTTTTTTTTCTTTTTTCACTTCCCCTCTCCTTCCTTCTACACCTATAAATACCCAACCCACACTACCATTTTTTTCACACTTCATCAACAAACTCTCTCAACACTTCTCACAATTCTTCACTCAAAAATCATCCTACACTCTCCAAAATTCATTCTCCAATCTCCATATTCCTCAATCCTCAATTCCGATTTCCACACACACACACTCTCAAAAATCAAAATCACTCAAAAATCGTCATACGCTCTCGTCTTTAAAATTCGACAAGCAAGAGCAACGCATCTTCCATATTCGGCAACGCTTCTTCAATCTTCGACGTTTCGCTTCACCTCCAAGAATTATTCTTGGAGTTTGTAAGTTTTATTTTTTGTTGTTTGTTATTTGATTGTGTTATTATTTGTGCTTTATTTGTAAAACTTAATTTTTTTAATCACATTTCTATAAGAAAAAATGGCTTCTTCTTCTCGTGCAAATTTTGATGACCAAAACAACCAATACGTACCCATAATCGAAGAAATTGATATTGATGATCAAATGGACATTTTATTTGGCGAAGGTGCCGCTAACGCTTTTGACGGTATAGAGGAAAATGATTCGAATTTAGGTAGTAATAAAAGAACACGTAAGGCGGAAAAACCTAAAAAAAGCCCCGTTTGGGAACATATGGATAAAATATCCGATGGTGTAGACGCCAACGGTACACCAAAATTTAGGGCTAAATGCAAACATTGTCAAAAAAGTTTTGTGTTGGATAAAACCGGTGGATTAGGATCACTTAAAAAACAGTTACAAAATGTACACGGACTTTTAAAAGATACACCCGCCGTAGGCGACGCGATGCTCCAAACCCAACTAGGATTCGACGCACAAGGCAACGTAGTTACTTTTGTCTACGATGAATATAGGGCAATAAAAGAATTATCTCATTATATCATGGCCACCGAAAAACCCCTAAATATGACCGACGACCCCGAGTTTGACACGTTAGTACAAACCGCTTTTTGTCCGGGTTATAAGCATATTAGTAGACACACTATTAGAAAAAATATAATGGAAACATATAGTTAGAGGAAAGCGGAACTTATGCAAACATTTTTTTATTCTAATTTCATAGTTGGTTGTACATCGGATATGTGGTCGGGTAGAAATAACAAGGGATATATTTGCGTCACCGCACACTACATTGACACTAATTGGACTTTACAAAAACGTGTTATTGCATTTCAAGAAGTTGCATATCCTCACAACGGTGTAAACATAGGAGAAGCCATAATCGATATTGTTAAAGAGTGGGGTATTGATCAACGAATTACATCAATTACTTTTGACAATGCATCTGCATGTGATAGTGCGATAGATCATATTCGAACTTTGATACAAACACCATTTCGCGAAGAAATCGAACATTCGTTGTGTATGTCACATTATCAATTTAATTGTACAAGTTGGTTTGAAAAAACTAGAAGAGTATATTTCTCCTATTCGTGATGCTATTCTCTTTATTGCGTCTTCAAACAAAAGACAAAAACTTTTTGGGGATTATTGTGCTAAAATAGGCAAGAAAAAAAGAAGGTTTGGGGGAGATTGTAGGACTAGATGGAACTCCACTTATTTGATGTTGAAAAGTGTTGAAGGTTATGAGACCACAATCACACGTTTTTTGAATGAAAATGGCAATCCCGGATCCGTTACACAAAATGATTGGAACGTCGCAAGTGTCTTAAGAGAGTTTCTTGAACCATTTTATGACGCCACTAATATTCTTTCGGGTGTTTATTATCCTACTACTAACAACGTTATTCCACAACTATTGTTTTTAACGTCGGCTTTTCAACAGTATAGGATGAATTAAATTTTATACGACGCAATTAGCGACATGGAAGAAAAATTTCTCAAATATTTTGAAACAATCCCTATGATTTTTTGTTTGTCAAGTATTTTGGACCCAAGACAAAAGGATGCTTCCGTAGGTTTTATGCTAAACCAAATAAAGGATGACTACCCCATATAGACCCGTAGTGATATCACCAACTATTGAACAAGTTAAACAAGAACTTAATGTTATGTACGATAAATATCTTGTTAAATATGGTGTTGTGGTGGTTCTCAAAAATCATCGAGCGATCCGAAGGGTAAGGGCAAGGGTAAGAGTAAGTACGCTATTGGTTCTTTATTTAAGGGTACACAAGCCACACCCACCGGGACTAGTTGCGTCTCGGAATTAACACTGTTTCTCAACCAACATTATTTCATAAACGTGTCGGAGAGAGACATAGAAAATTTTGATATACTTGATTGGTGGAAAAATTATGAAAGAACTTATCCAATTGTTTCTAAAATGGCACGTGATTTACTAACCCCTCCCGCTTCTACAGTCCCTTCCGAATCTACTTTTAGTGCAGGTAAACGAGTTTTGTCGGAGAAAAGATCGTGCCTAACCTCGGAGATATTGGAGGTACTCATATGCTCGAAGGAATGGAGCGACGCCAACAAACGCACACAACACCTACACCCTTTGGACGTTATGGTCACCGAGCTTTACCAAGAATTGGGAATAGACCCGGACACTCCCCTTGATGTAGACCAATTGCCAACCTAGTTAAGTAGAGGCGAACTTTGTATGTAAGTTAGAAAAAATGCAAATGATTGTTAGTTAAGTAGGTGCCAACCTAGTTGGGATGTACTTAAACTATAGTGATGCAATTTTTTCTAACATTTGATGTTTTTAATTTTAATCAATAATAAAAGTTTACTTTGTTTTTTCCACTTATTTGTCAAGTTTTCCTGTTTTTTTTAAATATTTGTGAAAAGTGGTTTAAATACATAACATTCAAAGCATTAATAACATTCCCTAAATACATTAATATTAAAAAAAACTAGTATTAATTAATAACAATTCCTAAACCCTAACCCTAATTTAATTAATGAACCCTACCTAACCCTAACTTTGTTAATTAATACTTAATACTTATTAATTAAAACTACAACAATTATTCAAATATCAACACAAAAAAAAAGGCCGACCGGTTCTGGAACCGAACCGAACCGAAAACCGAACCGGTGAAGGATCCGGTTCCGGTTAACGGGTCGGATTCGGTTCTAGCATATCTCAATTATCGGTTTCGGTTCAACCGAACCGAACTCGGTCTTTGAACCGCCGAACCGAACCGAAACCGACCGGTTCCGGCTTCGGTCGGTTCGGTTCCGGTTCGGTTGAACCGAAATCGCACCCCTACTCTTCACGCAGCCTTTCACACATATTACCAACTTCCAAATTATTCATGTTGCCCTTAACCTTTTTTGGACAAAGTCCAATGCCCATTATTCGCATACGACCTCTGTTGTCTGGCCCCAAAACTTCTTCGAACACCGGTTCTCTATACTCATCGATAGGTCATTCACAACCTTGAGGTGGCGGTAGCTTCTCAGTTAATTTCGCCTGCAACAGGAGCCGTAACCGTTAACATATCAAAAATTTCGTTTACGCATGTGATTTAGACATAATATACACAAATAATATACATAAACAACTAAGTGTATGTACACACGTACAATGTTTTCAGCAGCCTCTGGATCATTCGAGTATGTTTTCATGTAGACTGCAAGACGATCAAAGTCTTTGCCCTGGTTCTTCAGCTGAAATACCCAATTGATGCCGACAAGAGTTAATTGGAACCATCACTTCAATCAATAAAAGATAACTTAACACAAATCAATAAAAGATAACTCCATTAAATACCTCTTCTCGCACTTGCATTTGGCCTTTTCTTTCCACTTCTATGAATGCTCTTTTGGTTGCTTCTATTGACCTTATTTTGTTCACTTCTAGCCTAAGAAGAACATAGAAGCAGGATTCATGAACACGAGAAACAGGATTGGAGATAAATAATGGAGTGAGTAACAAAATGGAGAAATCTCAATTTTATCATTAATATTAATGCAGCACAATTTCACATTTAAATAATAATAATAATAATAATAATAATAATAATAATAATAATAATAATAATAATAATAATAATAATAATAATAATAATAATAATAATAATAATAATATGACAGAACTAATTGAAGTACCTTGGCTTCCTCCGTCTTCCAATATTTGACCAATATCAGCCATTGTTGTGGTTTCACCCGTGGCAGACATACGGCTAACAGTTCAAGATCGTCTTTTAATGGTTCGAAGTATTCCTTTTTCAGTGCATGCTTCCAGTTCGACCATTTTTGCCGAAGATCTCGCATACAAACTTCTCTGTATTCCTCAATAACGGTAGCATGTTGCTGGTACAGTTACCAAACATTTTGTTAATTAATCTAATTTCGCAAATATAATAAGAAAATATAAAGGGTAAATTCTACCACCTTTATGTGATCCCACATCTCGTCTTGCTTTAGTGCAACATCTGACTCAGGATACTGCAAATCTGTGTATATTACGGGGCAGCATCTCTCCCTTCCTTGCAAGATTCCCCAAATGACTTTGAAACACACATATCCATGGCCTTACTCGGACATTATACTCGTTGAACTGGAGGGGAATTTTAAACCCTGCTCCCCATTCCTTGAATGGTCTAGAAGTTCATCTGGCTTTTCTTTTCCTTTGTCCTCCAGAAGATGATTGTCCTCCTAGTTTTCAATAGCAATGAAAAGTACATATATTTATGAGTAGCATAAGTAATTAATAATAGTAGAGATATTCAGACGAACTTCGACAAACGTCGCGACTTTACCTGAACTTGGAACGATCCTTGTAGCATTTGGATGATTTGTAGACCCTCCTAGTTGTTTAAAAGGAATGTGACGGTGCATCGTAATATGTAGGATGGAAAAAATTTAAACAAACCAATTGTGTAGGATGGAATAAATTTAAACAAACCAAATGTCAAGAGTTTACCTGAACCACCATCTTGTGGGGTTGAAGCATTTGGGGAAGGTGTCTCAGGGGTTGGTGCAGGGCGAGAGTTGCGTGATACACTTGGTGAATGCACTAAAGATGGACCTGACTTCTCGACACTTGTTACTCCATTTGGTTGATTAGAAGAACCTCCTAGTCATTCACAAATTATGACAAACATCGCCATGCAAATAGGAGGGAATAAATTTAGACAAACAAAAAATTACTAGTTTACTTGAGCCGCCTTCTTGTGGTGTTGATGCATTTTTTGGAATCTTGTGGTGAACCACATGTGTTGATGGAGGGTGAGGATGAGGCGGTGCATTGGCGTGTAGATCAGGGGTAGTGTAACCCTCTGCTATGATATCACACATAGCGTGAGCGCAAAACCGTTTAGGCTTCCTCACCACCATGGTATCCTGAAAATAAGAAACTACTTAATTATTCACATAATACATGATACTTAAATTGTCCATTAAAAGTCATGCACATCTCCTCATTCTCCAGATCATCAATTACCTTTGTTGCAAAACAGTTTTCATGTCCATAATGGTCAGGAAGCTAAAGAGATTTGAAGACGTTGAATTTCACTTTTTCTTCATTGATTTGCATGGACAGGTCTCCACTTTTGCAGTTAATAATGGCTTCACCAGTTGCTAGGAAGGGTCTGCCCAAGATTAGCGGGACCTCTCCGGCCTCCATATCCAGTATCACAAAATCTGCTGGAAAGATGAGCTCTCCAACTTTTACCAGGATATCTTCAATTACTCCACAGGCAGGTTTTACAGATCTGTCAGCCATTTGAAGCATAATTCTTGTTGGACATGGTTCTCCGACTCCCAGACTTTTGAAGATGGTCAGTGGCATCAGGTTGATGCTGGCACCCAAGTCGCATAAAGCTTTTCCTGTGTATGCACTGCCCAGAGTTACTGGAATAACAAAGCTGCCAGGGTCTTTCTTTTTCAGTGGTAGACCATTTTTCACACAACTGCTCGCTTATGCCGTCAGATTCACTGTTTCGAAGTCACTCATTCGCCTTCTCCCATACAATATGTCTTTGAGAAATTTCGCATAAGTAGGCATTTTGGCAAGTGCTTCGCCAAAAGGTTTGTTTATCTGTAATTGCTTGAATACCTCCAGAAATCTGGCGTAGTCTTTGCTGTCATCTCTCTTACGTGTCTTCAGAGGGTAAGGAACCTCCTTAGAAATTGGCACTTTTTTTGGATTACCGTCATTAGTCTGCTCTGCTTCCTGCTCGACCGAACCCCTTTTTTGAGGGTTAGCGGTTGAACTGTCTTCCCTGTCAATCACTTCCTGTTCAACAATCTTTGACTTTTCTGCACGTGCATGACTGGGATACGGTGGATCCTGCAGTGCAATTCCACTCCGAGTTGTGATATCATTGATTTGAGCGCGTGGATTGTTCACTGTATTTGATGGTAAATTCCCTGGGGCTCGTTCTGCCTGGTTCTGTGCAAGCTGACCATTCTGTACCTCCAAGTTGCGTATAGCAATTTTCATTTGGCTTACATCGGCAGTTAATGACTCCATCTGTGCAAATCTAGTTTCCCACTGCTTATTGAATTTCTCCATATAGGACTCAAAATGTTGCTGTGACAAATTTAGCTGTGGTGGTGCTGCTGGTGCGTGCTGTGCTGGGGCTGTCTGTTGTGCCTGTGGCCTGTGCTGGAATCCTGGTGCATATACTGCTGCATTGGGATTTCCGTAGCGAAACCCTGGATGGTCACGTGTGCCTGGTCTGTAGAGACTAGGATCCCACTGCTGCTGAACATAGTTGGCATCTTCGGTCTGAAGCTCCAGAATTGCCGCGTCAAGGTCAGGTTCATTCACTGATGCCACTGGCTTCTTCTCTGTATATACCTTTTTAACTAAGTCCTGTACCACTTTCGTGAGATTGTCAATCCTGTCATCAGCCACTGGTTCTGCTACCGCTGTGAGCCTGCGGTCATCAAACTGGCGAGTATCCTGTTTGGCTAATTGTTTCATCAGTTCGTATGCTCCATCCTTATCCACATGGTATAAAAAGTTACCCCCAGCTTCCCTATCAATCCTGTCAGCATTCTCCCTGTCAAGAGCATGGTAGAATACCTGCAGAATTTTTGCGTCCCCGAACCCATGATTGGGGCATTTTTTAATGAGTCTCGTCAGCCTATCCCATGCGTCTACCACCGTTTCCCCCATCTTCTGTTTGAAAGATAAGATCTCACTTTGCAACTTGATAACACGGGATGCGGGGTAGAATTTTGCCAAAAAATCAGTAACACACCCTTCCCAGGTAGTGATGGACCTTGGTGGTCTTGCCTCCAGCCAGTCTTTTGCTGTTCCGAACAAGCAGTATGGGAATAAAATTAGCTTTAGCGTATCCGCTTCGACTCCTTTATATTTAATCTTGTTGCAGTAGTCTTCGAACTTTCCGAGGAAGTCATTTGGATCTTCATCTGCTTTCCCATTGAAAGGACAATGAGTCTGGGCGGTCTGAATGGTGGATGATTTCAGATCGAAGTGCTCTGCTGTAATGGGTGGCACTACGATAGCTGGTTGATGTCCTCCGGTTGGGACTTCAAAATTTTTGACTATCGCCCTCCCCAGACCTGTTGTAAGTCCTCTGATTGTTCCTGGCAGCAAAGCCTGCTGCTATCAGCTCTTCAATATAAAGAGCCATCTGTGCTGGAGTGCGTTGTTGCTGTCCTGTGGGTGTTCCTGTTTCGGTTGGTGTGTCTTCTCCGTGCTCAGACATCGCGGCTCGGTGTCTGCGACTTTGCACTCTGAAAAGTTTTTCGGGATCTTCAAGCGGTGATACCAGTTTGCTAGGCAATCTGGACATAAACTAGAATAACCTGAAAATCCTAATTCAAGAGCAATAAGTCAAAAGAAAATAAACGTAAAAAGAAAAGAAAAGACTTTGAGACTTATTCTAATGTCTTTTTAACAAAAACTGTAACCGTTCCCCGGCAACGGCGCCAAAAACTTGACAGCGTAAACCTCTCTGCTTTTTTGCAAGTGTACGATCAAGTAATATAGAGTATGTATTTGTGACTCTGGTTGTCGAACCATCGAGAACAGTTTAAGTTTTGCTTATTAGAAATAGAATTAGACACAAAGTCTGTAAAAAGGAGGAAGGTTGGGATGTGATTCGACTCACTAATTTGCAGTAAATAAAACAATATTTAGAAAAGCTTATTTTATTTTTCTGTTAAGTAATTTTCAGGAATTGTGATAGTTGCAAAAATCAATAATTCTAAGAATCTAGGTCCCAGGATCCCCTAGGGTTACTCTCCAGCTTGCCTGATATATTTGATTTCAGAAACACACATTGGTTTTGTTTATGCCAGCATACCAACAGTACAATCTCCTCTCGGTCTCATGCACCTGTCACTCTCCTGCAGATTTTCGGGTCCTCTCGGTCCACCTAAATATGCAGGTTTGTTCTAAGTCTGCTAGGGTTAGAGGTTCTCCTCTCGGTCTCCCCCTAAACGTCTAGCAGTTGGTCTAATGTTTCTGGGCTAGTCCCCTGATTCTCTTCACCTCTCGGTCCATCAAGGCAGAGTACTAAATCCTGTCTTTTCTTCCTAACTTTCACTGGTCACTCTCGTGCACCAGATCCTGTCTATAACACTCCTGGGTGATCAAGCCATTCATGTATGTAAATAAAATCAAAGACAAGATAATAAACAATCCATCCTGTATTAAGACTTCAACTAGCCGTGCATCTGAAAATCAAACAACCAAGTCAGCTGAATTCATAAACCCTAGGTTCACCGAGAACCTAGGAAAAAGGTCTAGCTAGATTGCATTATTGAAAAACAATGTTTCATAAAAAAGAAAAAAGATCAAACGAGTTATTGGCTGAATACTGAAAAACTGCTCCAATCCTGCTTTGCTCCAATCCTGACGGCTCTGAAACTGGCTGCTGTGATGATGATGGTAGATGTATGAGTGTGTATGTGTAACCCTAATTCAGTGCTGGGACACCTCCTTTTATACTGCCACAGTCTCCAAAACTGACGCACGAAATTCCTGTTTTACCCTCGCAAAAACCCGTCCTGGAAGCTTCTGGAAACCCTCCGTGCGTTCAAACGCAACTCACCGGCGTTCAAACGCAGTGCGTCTGAACGCACTCACCCTGCGTTTGAACGCTGGCCTTAACCGCTTTTTCCTCCTCTGGCTTCTCGGACCTGTGCGTTTGAACGCAGCTCACCTGCGTTTGAACGCACAACTTGGTCTTTTTGCTCCTGATGTCGAGTCCTGCGTTTGAACGCAGGTTGTGCGTCCGAACGCACACCTTGGTTTTTCTGCACTTCTGAATTTAAGCCCTGCGTTTGAACGCAGGTTGTGCGTCTGAACGCACAACTTAGCCTCTTTTCCACCATTTTCCCGCTGCTGCCATGTGGTGCGTTTGAACGCAGCTGCCCTGCGTTTGAACGCACAACTTAAACTTTTTCTGCTCTTTTTCTGCTCAGCTTTCCTGATACGCTGCCTCCCCATCCAAGTCAATCTCATGCATTTCTCGGCACCTGTTACCTGCACATCATAACATGTACCCGCGATCATATCCAACAAACAAAAGTATTCATGAAATTACTCAAATCTTGCAGTCATGTCCTATAAATCTCTGCCTCGTATCAGGTGGAAAATAAGCTGAAAATGGGCAAACTCAACTCTCACCGGGTTAAAACCAATTGTAAAAAGATGTCCCAGACTAATCCCATTTTCCAGCTATCAGAGCCTCCCGGAGATTATTTGTGAGTTTTTTCGGGAAAGAAGAGAGTCCCACAGCAAGAAGGGTTTGGGTTTTTTGGGGATGTTGACTAAAATGACACAGCACTATAAGGTGCCGATTCCTGGTGAGCTGAGAGATATCCGACCGGTTCAGGTACGCAAGTACCGAAAGATGAGATGTGCTTTGGAGGAGGCTATGCATGGGCCTCCAGAATATGTCCAAGTGGACGATGATGATGATGATGATGATGATGATGATGATGCTGATGATGATGGTGCTCCACCTCATGGTGGGGGTGATGGCATGCCACCACCGCCTCCACCGGTTGATGGTGGTTTTCCAGCCTTACCAGGTCCCCTTAGACTGCCCTGATCTGCTAGTTCCAGTGGACCCAGGCAGACCGAGCCCGACCTAGGGCAGTCCAGCAGAGGGGCCAGGCGCATTTCTTTCGGGCGCCTGGAGAGGAATGAGCATGAGGAGTGGGTCCGAAAGAAAATTAAGGCCCAAGAAAAAAATGCAGAACTACCTGGTGAGAACGGTCAAGAAAATGTCCAGGGGTCTTGGAAAGTTGTTCAAGATCCAGAAGCACATCTACCATGCCAACACAGCTGCATTGCGAGCTCATGAGGCTGCCCTCGCAGAGATTCAGAGCAATATGCGTGGTAAGAAATTCAATTTCCCGGACCACTATTCTAGTGATAACTGTCCCAGTTGGACAATGGAGGATAGTAGGCCCTATGATAGCTTCTCTGGCCATGACCCCACCCCGAGTCCGGAACATGCCGACAGTGTTGGTGACCCCGGCAGACCCGGTACCCAGTACCCGCCCAGACAGCACGCAGACCCAGGGCCAGCAGTGCCCATCCCGGTGCCAGCCACGCTGGTACCGCTGCCGCAGCACGACAGGCTGCGAGGAAGAGACCCAGAGGGAGGACCCCTGAACCATCCCTTGAGCCGACTGACCAGTCTACTCCGGAGAACACAGATTCGAGTTATAGACCAGATCAGTAGAGTCGCGAGGAGGCGCCACCTGTGGTGTGGGGGTGGGGAATCGTGTCCTCCTGCATAGCCATGTCAGCATATTTTTGTCCAGTTTATTTTTATTTTTTGAGTCAGCACGTTTTTCTTCTTTTGAGTTTACCCACCTATTCCTTCTGACCTTGCATTTATATATATAAAAAAAATCAGAAAAATATTAAAATCTTTTGAGAAAGGGCAATCAATGGGACTATAAACTGTAAATATTTAAGTAAGTAAAACTCCAACAGGGAAGAAAATTGACATCGAGGTGTAGGAGTTTTATTTTTCTATGGATGGATAGATCCAGTGCGACCCAGAATTCTCTAGTAGGTTGTAGCCTGAGTTAGGAATCCGACTAGTTACCACACCACCATCACATAGGTAGTCGACAACCTGCCCACGGGCGTCAGCACGGTCACTGCATTTTTCAGTGGAGTGTTTGGCTTATAACGGACCTCACGTCCTGTTTCTCAGCCTTAGGTCCAAATAGTTAACCAATTTGCAGCCATTTACCCCTTTATTCACAGCCACTGCAGCCTAGGAAGCCTTCCTTGTGACTTGCATCACTTGTTTAGTTGGCCAGTACTACGCGTTATGACAGAGGGAGTGACCTTGGGAGGGTTGTAGAGGAACGAGAGCTTTTACACAGATCAGTTTTGGACAGCATGATGGCGTGACAGGGTGAGTTAGAGGCGACAGCATTAAATTGCAGGAGGTGAATCACTACATTACACAGTGATCACACCAGGAGTAGTCGCGTGTGTGATATCTATTTCCCACAGATCAGGGTTTCAGGGTTGTGAGGTTTTAATTGAAGGTCGTGCCTATTTCTACATCTTTGGTGATGAGGAGGTTAGGTGGGACGGCACGTTATTTTCTGGACTACAAGGATCAAGCACTTAACGACTAATGTGGGGGTATTTTTGGCAAGCTGATACTATTCATTTCCCACAGGGTTATTATTGCACTACCCAACTTAGTTAGTTGAAATCTGTTGTATTTTCGTATTTATTGTTAAAAAAAAGGGGAGAAAAAGAAAAAAAAAAGTAATATTCGTTGTTTCAAATTATTTTCAGTATTAGTTAATAAAATCACGCTGAGTAGGGAACACTGTTTAGACTACATGCTACTTCACAATTGTGGCCGCGAGAACGGCAAATCAGCACCAAGATTTCAGGAAATTGGGATACAGGGACTTAGTTGTTCTGGACAGTTTTCGGGGGGCTTGGTGAGGGGTGTGAGCTGGGAACAGTGAGATGTCATAACAAGTAGGATTGGCCTTACCTATTACATACAAAAACCCTACCTGTTTAGACTTAGGATCCCTGATGGAAAATAGCTCGGAAGGTAGGTTAACTAGGGATTTGCTCAGGACAAAGACGAAAGTAACAGTAAGGGGAGCCCGTGCTTATTTTCCACCATGAGAAATAAACAGGCTCACCAATCGACTGTCTACCGGTATTTCCTGGAGGTAGGATGAACATTGAAGGACACATCAGTTTTAATTCTAGATATTGTCCAATCTCAACCAAAAATCTTTGTTTAGTCATGAGTCAGTTTGTGTATTTTCCTTGTCTGAGTCAGTTAAACAGTTGAGTCTTCTGGTCGTTAGCATGAATCTGTGGAAGGGGAAAGTATGCAATTGAAGTACGCAAAAGAAGGGTCTCCAAGACAGTATGCAAGGGTCTGCTCGGGACGAGCAGAGTTTAATGTGGGGGTATTTTGATAGCTTGAAAATGGAATTAGTTTGGGAAATCTTTTTACCATTGGTCCTAACGCTGTGGAGGTTGATTTTGCCCATTTTCAGTCTGTTTTCCACTTGATACAAGATAAAGACGTTGAGAGCATAATTGGTAGATTTGAGTAATTTCACGCATAATTTTGTTTATTGGATATGATTGCAGGTACATGTTATAATGTGCAGATAACAGGTACCAAGAAATGCATGGAATTGGCTTGGACTAAAGGTAGCGTATCAAGGATTTGGAGCAGAAAGAGACGCAGAAAAAGCTAAGTGGTGCGTTCAGACGCAGAAGCCGTGCGTTCAGACGCACAACACTTGGAAGCAGAAGGAAGCAGAGGAAAAAGGCAGAAAAATGACAACTCTTTGCGTTCAGACGCACACACTTGCGTTTGAACGCAGGACTTCAATTTCCTGAGCTGTCAGTTTGGGCGAGATCAACCACGAAGACCAAGGGGTGCGTTCAGACGCACGAATCCAAGAAGCCAGAGAGAAGAGGTGAAAATGAACAAGTACTGCGTTCAGACGCAGGTGGTGTGCGTTCAGACGCACTGCGTTTAGACGCAGGGAAGCTGCGTTCGAACGCACAACAGATCTCCAGAAGCTTCTAGGACGAGTTTTTGACAGGGGTAGAACAGGAATTTCGGGCATCAGTTTTAGAGACTGTGGCAGTATAAAAGAAGGTGTCCCAGCACATAATTACGTTACACAATTTTCATCACAGCAACCAGTGCAATAGCCGTCAGGATTGGAGCAGAGCAGGATTGGAGCAGTTTTCAGTATTCAGCCATAAACTCGTTTGATCTTTCTTTTTTCTTTTATGAAACATTGTTTTTCAATAATGTATGTTAGCTAAACTTTTTACCTATATTCTCAGTGAACCTAGGGTTTATGAATTCAGTAGCTTGGTTTGTTTGATTCTCAGATGCATGACTAGTTTGAAGTCTTAATACAGAATTGGATTTTTTATTATCTTGTCTTTGATTTTATATGCATGCATGAATGGCCTGATCACCCAGGAGTGTTACAGACAGGATCTGGTGCGGGAGAGTGGCCAGTGAGAGTTAGGAAGAGAAGACAATATTTAATACCCTATCTTGATGGACCGAGAGGTGAAAAGAATCAGGAGATTAGCCCAGAAGCATTAGACCAACTGCTAGACATTTAGGAGGAGACCGAGAGGAGAGCCTGTAACCCTAGCAGACTTATGATGAACCTGCAGATTTTGGTGGACGAGAGGACCCGAGAATCTACAGGGGAATGACAGGTGCATGAGACCGAGAGGAGATTGCAACATTGGTATGCTGGCATAAACAAGACCGTTGTGTGTTTCTGAAATCAATTGAACTATACAAGCTGAATAGTAACCCTAGGGGATCCTGGGACCTAGACCTTTAATTCATCAACTTTTATAATTAGGAAATTCCCAGAAAATTACTTCAAATAAAATTAGATTCTCTATTTACTGTTTTATTTACTGCAAACTAGTTTAAATAAACCACACCCCAACTTTCCTCCTTTTCATAACTTTGCATCTATTTCTGATTCTTACGATTGAAACTCAAACTGTTCTCGTGGGTTTGACAACCAGAGTCATAAATACATACTCTATATTACTTGATCGTATACTTGCGAAAAAGAAGATAGATTCACGATTTCAGAGTGATGAAGGTATCTTTCTTGGTTACTCTCTGAATATCAAAGCTTATAGAGTTTACAATAAATTAACCAAACTGGTTGAAGAAAGCATTCATGTTATTTTTGATGAAAGCTATGATGGTTCTTCGAGTGAAAGTTTTGCAGACTTGAATTTGAACAAGCATGAATCAGAGGAAGAAAGTGAGAATCCACTGGGATTCAAGAAAGGCTTAGAAGGAAACAGAAGAAATTTTCAAGACCTTGAAAATGGTGTTCAAGGCCTTGAAATTAAGCCTCAAGGCCTTGAAAAAGATGATCAGAAGGATACAAGTGACAAAGCCACTACTTCAAGACCAGGGAAGATCTATGTAGAACCTGAGCCCTAGTCTCCAAGAAAGAGATTCAAATATCTCTCATCTCATCCAGTTGACAATATCATTTCAGATCCAACCACTGGTACACAAACTAGATCACAGTTGAAGAACTTATGTGCTTTTAATGCTTTTACCTCTCTTGTAGAACCAAAAACTGTGAAAGAAGCATTAGAGGAAGCAGACTGGATCATTGCTATGCAAAGTGAACTGAATGAGTTTGAAAGGAATAAGGTGTGGAACCTGGTTCCTCCACCTACAAACCAGTCTGTCATTGGTACCATGGGTGTTCAGAAATAAGTTGGATGAAAGTGGCAAAGTGATCAGAAACAAAGAAAGGTTAGTTGCTCAAGGTTACAACCAAGAAGAAGGTATTGATTATGAGTACACTTTTTCTCTAGTTGTCAGGTTAGAAGCAATTAGAATTCTACTTCCCTTTGCACCTTAAGAGAACATGAAATTATTTCAAATGGATGTGAAGTGTGCTTTCTTAAATGGCTACTTACAAGAAGAAGTTTATGTAGCATAACCTCCTGGTTTTGAAAATGACAATTTTCCAGATCATGTCTACAAACTTGACAAAGCTCTTTATGGTTTAAAACAAGCTCCAAGAGCTTGGTATGAAAGATTGTGAAATTTTCCGCTTGAAAATGATTTCAAAAGAGGTTTAGTAGACAAGAATCTTTTCATAAAGACTCATGAGAAATATTTGGTTGGAGTTCAGATCTATGTTGATGATATCTTGTTTGGACCTACTAATGATCAATTGTGCAGAGAATTCTTAAGTCTTATGAGCAGGGAATTTGAATGAGCATGATGGGAGAGCTGAACTTCTTCCTAGGACTTCAAATACATCATTTGAAGAAGGGCATCTTTCTACATCAAAGCAAATACACAAGAGATTCGTTAAATAAATATATATCATGTATCAATGTAAGAAGCAACGACTCCTATGAGCTCTACACTGTCCTTAGACAAGGATGAATCTGGTAAGAGTGTCAACGTGAATGAGCATAGAGGTATGATTGGATCATTACTCCATCTCACAGGAAGCAGACCAGATATCATGTTTAGTGTATCTATGTGTGCTAGATTTCAAGCTGATCCAAAAGAATCACACTTGACTTATGTGAATAGAATATTCAGATATATGAATGGTACCACAGACTTAGGGCTTTGGTATCCAAGACATTCTAACTTTTCATTGCATAGATTTTCAGATGCTGACTTTGCAGGTTACAAAGTTGATAGAAAAAGCACTTAGGAACTTGCCAATTTATTGGATCATCCTTGAT
This sequence comes from Linanthus parryae, assembly GCA_023055425.1. NCBI lineage: Eukaryota > Viridiplantae > Streptophyta > Magnoliopsida > Ericales > Polemoniaceae > Linanthus > Linanthus parryae. The sequence continues at coordinate 77,128,398 of JALGPY010000001.1, forward strand.
CAGTTGGCATTCCATGAAACAGAATTCTGTTTCTCTATCAATAGCTGAAGTTGAATATATAGCTACAGGAGCATGTTTCTTACAAGTACTATGGATTGCTCAACAACTAAGAGATCTTGGATTTGATTTGAGAAGCATACCTATGAAGTGTAATAACACCAGTGCAATTTCAATTACAAATAATCCAGTTCAACATTCAAGAACCAAGCACATTGATGTAAGACACCATTTCATTAAAGATCATGGGAAAGGTGATATTGTTCTTGAATTTGTTGCTACTAACATGCAAATTGCAGATATCTTCACTAAACCATTAGCAGATGAAAGATTCTCAGCTCTAAGATTGGAATTGAGAATGCTAAGTAAAGGTGCATTGGTTTAGGGGGAGCATCAGATAAAGAAAGGTAAGTTGTATGTGTTTTCAAAGGTTTGAACTGATTTTCAAAGCCTTGAAAATCACTTCAAAGCTTTGATTCTTATCTATTTCAATATTACAGCATTTCAAGACCTTGAAAACCTTTTCAAAGTCTTGAAACTAAGTTTTCTATGCTAGTAGTCAATAAACATGGATCTTTCTATATTGGGTGATATCTATGTAGATATTTACTAAATATAGCCCCTACCTTTTTCAAAAATTTGTTTTAGCCAAAAATAGTATGAGAATATTTTATTTTCCAACGGCATAAAATATTTGAATTCTCTCTGATTATTGCAAATCTTTTGAGATCAGAGAGATATTCTAGTTTCCTTTTAAAACTCAAACTCTCTCTGTATTTATCTTATTCTCTTCTCTTCTCTCCATATCATTCCTACCTCTCTCTATTCTTCTCCCAAACCCTAATGAGCACAAGGAGAACATTACAAAGAATCAAGATGGGAGGAGGATCAAAACCTGGTTCAGAGAAGAAAAGAATGGCAGCAGTGGATGAAGTTCAAGAGATTAGTGAAGACTCTGATTCAAAGAGTTTTACTGATGAATAGAAAGAATCTTCACCACCCAAGAAGATAGTTAAAAAGGACCAATTTCCTGCAAGGAGGAAACAGGTTATGGTATCTACTCAAGCAAGAAAAGTAGAAGGGAATCTATATTGGGAGCCCTAAGAGAGACAAGAAAAAGTCAGTCACAAAAGTCAAAGGAAAAGGAAAAGAAATCCACATTCAAGACCCAGACTCAGACACTAATTCAGGATCCTATGGAGTGTACTCCATATATAACAAGGGGAAACATGAGAAGGATCCGTCCCAGTCTTTAGAACCTTCAAAAACAGGAAAGACGGATCACAAAACTGTTTCTGCTCAACAGAAAAGGTTAGCTGTAAAGAAGAAGCTGAAGCATGGGAAGAAAGCCTGGGAAGGACTCACATTCTTATTCAATAGTGTTATTGAGAAGATCAGCTCCTTCATTGAGGAACTCGATGTAGTGTCACAATAAGTTCAAGCCAACAGTGACGACAGTGAAAAAGAAGAAGGAGATCAAGATGGAGATGAAGACCAACCCCTTAATCTTGCCTACTCTTTCTTCCCAATTCTCTCTTTTTAAAGTTTTTTTTTAGTTTTCAAAATTTTCCAGACACTTGATCTAACATCCTCTCTATCTTTTTGATGAAAGTCAAAAAGGGGGAGAAATTCTAGGTTTTAGGTTTTATTCTTAGGTGTTATTTGGTTTTTGCTAAACTTTTTATTTTCTGTTTGGTAAATTGAATAAGTTGGATCTTTTTGGAATTACTGTGTTATTATAAATTATGAACTAACCAGCATTTTTTGCAGAGACTAAGGATCATTTAGAATTTGGTTTTGTCTTTCATCAAGGGGGAGATAATAAGATCAGGTTGTGCAAGGCTTGAAATAGTCTGACTATTTCAAGGCCTTGAACCAGCTTTCAAAGCCTTGAATCAGTTCTCATAGGCTTCAAGGACTTGAAACTGGATTCAAAGCCTTCAAACTGCTTAACCTGTGTGAACATTCTCAGGGGGAGTTTTCAGCAAACTCTCTGAGTTGATTTCCTTCATGTGCTTGTTTTATCATTATTTGATGATGAAATACAAAGCATCCTAACTTGTTTGAACATAGTATATCATCTATTCGACTACGCTTTTAAAGGAGATTTTATTTCCTAAGTTTGCAGAGATTGTTTCCTAATCTGACTTATGCAGAGAAGGAAATAATTAAGAAGATGATTATGTGTTTGATCTGAATGACTTAACATCTTCTCAACCTATTCAAATGCAATATCACGACATTATCTATGAAGATTGTGATCACTTAACCGTTGGAGAAGATTGTCAAAGAGTCAAAGTCTGTTGCCTACAAAATAGGAGATTTGTTGCTTAAAATCTGGGAAGATATTCAGAGCTGTTTGAAGTTTAAATAGATCTCAATTCTGAAGCAACAAGACACAACACTCAACGGGAAAAAAGATAGAAAGAGTTCTGGATTGACAAGCATCAGAGAAGTTCATCAATCTTCCAATCCATTCACAGAAGATCACTGCATATTTCACTGCAACTTCTACACTCTATGTGTTCTTCTTTATTGTGCTTTATTGGTAGATCATTTCTGGAATTCTTCTACTTCCATTCTAAAGGATTGTTCAAAGTGAACAATAGATAATTCTTATTTAATCAGTTAGCTAGAGCAGGTACTAGAGAGGTTAGGGAAAACCACAAGCTGTAACAGAGTAAGGAAATTCTTTGTGCTTGAGGTCAAGGGCTTAGCTTTTGATTAATAAGAACTGAGTTGAAAATCTTGCAGGTTCTAATCCCTGAGGTAGAGACGTAGGTCCAAGTGGACTGAACTCTATAAAGCACTTGTCTCTTGCATTTACAGTTCATTCATTTTCATAATTCTGCAGCACACAAAACTGTCTGTTTTTCAAGGGTTTGAACTTGTTTTCAAGGCCTTGAAAAAGGCTTATTTGCTTTGCACAAACTGCATCACTTCCAAGGCCTTGAACTTGTGTTCAAGGCCTTGAACTTCGCTAGTTTTTACAAGATCTCTCCTCCAAGCAAGTTTTGCAAAAAGTTGGCATATTCTATTCAACCCCCCCTTATAGAGTATATTAGCTGCATTACCACCTTCACACTCACACTTTCAGCAGCCATTGAGGAGCTCAGGACCGAGGATGCCAATTACGTGCAACAGCAGTGGGATCCGAGCCGGTACAGACCAGGTACGAGAGATTATCCCGGGTTCCGGTACGGAAACCCGAATTCTACAATTTATGAAACGGGATTCCAGCACAGGCCACAGGCACAGCAGGCAGTACTGCACAGCAAGTACAACAGTACGATGCTCAGATGAAGAAAATCGAGTCCATGTTGCAGACCATGGAGTCCCGGTTTGCACATATGGACGCCCTGACAGTCGACGTGCAGACGACCATCACTGTGCACTTTGGAGGTACAAGTAGGGAAGTTAGCACAACAGCTAACTGAAAGACAGCCAGGAAACTTGCCCTCGAATACAGTCTACAATCCACGTGCTCATATCAATGCTATCACCACTCGGAGTGGATTAGTGCTACAGGATCCACCGTACCCTAGCCATACACGTGCAAAAAAGTCTAAAATTTTCGAACACGAAATATTTGGCCAGGGCGACATCTCAGCCATAGGCCCCCAGCGAAAGGGCCCGGTTGAGCAGGATGAAGTGCAGACTGAGAAGGAAGCAGAAACGGTACCTGTCTCCAAATAGGTAACATATCCTTTGAAGACACACAAGAGGGATAATAGCAAAGACTACGCCAGATTTCTCGAGATGTTCAAACAACTGCAGATCAACATACCCTTTGCTGAGGCGTTAGCAAAGATGCCCACTTATGCCAAATTCCTCAAAGATATTTTGTATGGAAGGAGGCGTATGAGCGACTTCGAGACAATAAATCTGATGGCAGAAGTGAGTAATTGTGTGAAGAATGGGCTACCGAGGAAGAGGAAGAACCCTGGAAGTTTCGTCATCTCGGTGATCCTAGGTAATGCTTACACAGGAAAGGATCTGTGTGACCTAGGGGCCAGTATCAATCTGATGCCGTTATCGATTTTCAAGAGTTTGAAAATCTTGGAACTCAGGCCCACCAGCATCAAGCTGCAGATGGCAGACAGATCTGTGAAACAAGCTTACAGAGTTATTGAAGACATTCTGGTGAAAGTCGGAGAATTGATTTTTCAGGCAGATTTCGTAATTCTAGACATGGAGGCAGGAGACGTACCACTCATTCTGGGAAGACCGTTTCTGGCCACTGGACAAGCCATGATAAACTGAAAAAGCGGAGAACTGACCATGCAGATTAATGAAGACAAGGTGACGTTTAACGTTTTAAAAAATCTACAACTGCCAAACTACTATGAGCATGAAGATATCTCGTGGTGGAGGTAGTCGAAGAAGGCTGGGAAAACGAGGAGATATACGAGCTATGGGAAGATATTGACAGAGAGGACAGAGAAAACGAGGAGAGATTCTAGGAGGAGCAGGCCATGCAAGCTGAAAACACCACTCTACAGTTGGACAGAAAAGGTGGGCAGAAATTGGCCCTGGTCCCTTTACTCAAAGAGCCACCAACCCTAGAGCTAAAATCGCTCCAGAGCCATCGAAGTGCGGCACAACCAAAGAAGTTTCAAGTAGGGCAGAGAGTATTTCTCTGCGATTCTCAAATGTTGTTTTTCTCGCGAAAATTGAGAGCTCGGTAGTCAGGACCGTTTATCATCAAAGATGTACTTTCATGGGATGCGGTTGAATTGGAGTATCTTCCTGACAGTACAACTTTTAGGGTGAACGGAAATCGGGTCAAGCCATATTTCGAACCGGCAACAGTCGTCAAGGTAGATCCTGGCGACTTTGACGTCCCTTGAGCAAAACCGGAGGTAACTGGGTCAGGCCGTCGACCTTAATTTACAAGCTCTGGTTGGGAGACAACCCAACTTAGGAGTAGTTTAGTTTAATTTATAATTATGTTGAAATTTAGAGAAGTGAGATGAGTGTGATCTGATGTCGAAGAAAGAATGTGCAGGCAACAGCAGAAAAAATTGCAGGAAAAATGGTCAAAAAGCTGTTGTCGGCGTGGCTGGATGGTAGCCACGCAGCAGCCACGCAGCCCGAGAGGAGTTGCAGAAAATTTTGTGACCCAAAAAGTTGTTGTCTGCGTGGCTGGCTTTCAGCCACACAGTAGCCACGCAGACAGAGGTTGAATTTTTTTGCAAAAACGCAACTGGGAAGTGCAGAAACGTAACCTGGAAGTGCAGAAACGCAGCCAGGGAGCTAGCTACGCAGGCTGAGAGATCAGCCACGCAGCCAGAACCCCAGCCACGCAGGCAGAGGATTAGCCACGCAGGCCGAACTCATAGCCACGCAGCCAGTGGGGCAAAACGCAGAAAAAGTTCCGGCAACTAGAAAATATGAACTGCACCCGTAAGACCTGCTCCGGGTGCCAAGGTCCACATTTCCTTCCTTCGCTTTATTTTGCGCTTTAAGCACGAGCCCGTACGCAGGTCGAGATATTTATGCGTTTTTCTCGGTTTTCATGTCGACTGTGGTAGAACCACTGGTAGTTTTAGGAGGTTATTTTGCTGAGACGCAGGTATCAAGGGCACACAATTTACTTTAATTTATGTATATTTTTTCTACTTTACTTTTCTGCCTCATGGTGACCCGACCGGTACCAGCAACAGTTCTACCAGCACTATGCCTGGAACCACGAGACCGGGACAGACCCGACTTTTAGACCAGATCAGTTCATGTCATGAGGACATGCCATCCCTTAGTGTGGGGGTGGGAGTCGTGTCTGCATTAACCAAGTCTGCACGTTTTTTTTAGTCTACCCACCACAAATTTCTAACCTTGCATTGTAGATAGTTAAAAAAAATAAAATAAAATAAATAGAAAAATTCAGAAAAATCAGAAAATATTGAGAAAGGGAAATTAAATTTACAAAAAGGCGGGAAAGAACAAATAATAGTCTTCGGACAGGAAGGAAAAAACCACACCGAGGTGTAGTAGATTGAGTGAGAGCTTGTGTGCCTAGAAATTCGCGAGTAGTTAGCGCTTGGGCTAAAAATCCAGCTAGTTGCTACACCGCCGTCACTTAGGTAGTCGACAACCTGCCTACGGGCGCCATCACGGTCATCGCATTTTTCGGTGGAGTGATTGGCTCATAACGGACCTCACGTTCTGTTTCTTAACCCTAGGCCACTTAGTTACGCCGTTTGAAGCCGTTTACCCCTTTTATTCACAGCCCCTGTAGCCTAGGAAGCCTTCTTTGTGACTTTCATCACTCGTATAGTTGGCTGTTCCTGCGCGTTATTACGGAGGGAGTGAGTTAGGGAGGGTTTATGACAGGGAGAGCTTCATGAAAGATTATGGTCGACAGTTTGACAGTTTTCACATTTATCGAGGGTTGGACAGGGTGTGTTAGAGGCGACTGCATTGATTTGCGGAGGTGATTCAATGCACTACATAGTGATCACAGGTGGAGAGTCGCGTGCAAGGCATCTTTCTGCACAAAATGGGGTACCGCTGGTTGTGGGATTTCATTGGTGGTCGTGCTGTTTTTCTACATTTTTGGTGATGAGGAGGTTCGGTGGGACTGCACGCACTTTGACTACGACAACATGATCAACGCTTCATGGCTAGTGCGGGGGTATCGCAAACGAGGACATTTTTTGTACCACACGACATTGGATTATTTCTGCACCACTCAGCTTGTATCAGTTTGTTTACTTACGTTATTGTATTTCGTAAAAAAAAAAACAAAAACTAAAACAAAAAAAAAGAAAAAAAAAGAGAAAAAAGGGAAAAAAAAATAGATGTTCTATTCGTTTTCCATTTTGAATTATTTAATTAGATAGTTTCAAAGCTGAGTTGGTGGAACAGTTTTTTGGATTTTGCACCGCTTCACATTCGTGGCCACGAGAACGGCGAAGACACACCGAGAACAGGGGAATTGAGTGAGCCGAAATTTAGGTGTTTCAGTCAGTTTTCCGGGACTCGGTGAGGGGTGTGAGTTGGGAAACTGTGAGATGTCAGAACAAGTGGGAACATGCCATACCTTGATATACACTTATACATCCTGCCAGTTAGACTTAGGATCCCGGATTTGGAAACAGTTCGGATGGTAGGTATACTAGGGATTTGGCCAAGTTGAGTACGGAAGTAACATTACTAGGTGCTATGGCTAGATATCCACTCGTATAATCTGTTAGACTCACAAATCCTTTGTGGATAGGTACTCTCTCGTAAGAAGGCGAGGCTTGGTTGATGTACCGTTTTGCGTTAAGGAGATTGCCCGATATCGTCAAGAAAAAATATTTGTTCTGTGAATAATTGATTTTGTGTTTTTCGGCTCATCGTACATTCTGTCTGAGTCAGTATTCGAGTCGAGTCATCTGGTATATAAGCCTGGTTTGGTAGGACTGTATGCGATGGTAGTCGTAGGCACATAACACATTCGGTATGCAAGACAGGTCAGTATGCAAGAGGTTTGCTCGGGACGAGCAAATGATAGTGTGGGGGTAATTTGATAACTCCCCACTAGGAGTTATCGGTGAGACCTACTTGAGGGGTATTGGTGTCATAAATGAGCGTTTTAGCTGGATTTCAGCCGGATTATCCTCGGAATTCACGAGTTACTATTTTGAGCTTCTTTATGCGTAACTGCTCTATTTCACGCATTTCGAGATAAGATCACGGGTTTTTGTTGGTGTTGTCTATGCATGAACATGATTTGTGCAGGAGCCGGGAATGAAGCAGGATTGCAGGGGCGAGAGCCGAGAGAGCTGAAAACGCCAGAAACCGAGAATGACCAGGATGCGCTCGATTGACAATATCTTGAGCTCTCCTTGGAGTTTTGAAGTGAAACCAGCGGCAGAAGAAAGAAGATGTCAAGGGCTTTCTGAAAACATGTTATAATGCTGAAACGGATTCCGGCCGAAAAACCGACTCCCGTCAAGTGTGGGTCCCAGACATGCCGCGCCCAAGGAGTTTCGGTTCCCGGTGTCCGGAGTTATGAGAAACAATTCCATGTTCGTGACGATTTCGGGGACAGTTCTGACCCAGGGTTATTTTGGTCATCTTGGCCCGGGCCCGACTTTTCGAAAGTCAAGTTTGGATTTTGGCGCCCAGATTCAGTCAGCAGTCTTTCTATGAACAGAGTCAGGATTGGGAAGAATTTGGAGCGGTTTGGACCCAGGGGTATTTTGGTAATTTTGATAAGTTTCGGGTCAAAACGCAGTCCGACCAGAGAGGGTTCAGAAACCGGCCAGAATGAGGACAGTAAGAGCTGCTGTCGGTGTATCTAACTGCCAGGTACGCAAGCAGATACGCTGCCCGAGGCATGAGAAGTGCAGAAACGAGCCAAAAAGCCCCTGTCTGCATATCCAGCAGGATAGCTACACAGCTGGGAGGTCCAGCTACGCAGCCAGCACGATAGCTACGCAGCCGGGAGACGCAGCCACGCAGGCCGAGAAGAAGAAGAGAGAGAAAATACAGACATGCAAGCCAAAAGACTCCTGTCTGCGTGGCTAACTGCCACCCACGCAGCAGCCATGCAGGCAGGGGGTTAGAGAGAGATTTGGTGCTTGCAGATTCCCTGTCTACGTGGCTAACTGCAAGCCACGCAGCAGGGACGCATACATCACATTTTCTGAGGCAGTTTCGTAATTTCAGGCAGTTTACCGAAGCTTCTCAAGCACTATATAAAGGACCGTCCAGAGCTCGTTTTACAACACAACACACCCAAGGAAAATTCAGAGCATCCTCGGTGAGCGCAGGAGCGCGAATCCAGAATCCACGACACTCGTTATTGATGTGTACATGACAGATTCATGTTATCGGTGAGCGCAAAAGGCTTCTGACAGATTCATGTTATTGAATATGACGGATTATTTTCCCTAGTTGCGATGCTTAAATCCATTCGCATCTTGCTTGCTATTGCAGCTTATCATGATTATGAGATTTGGCAGATGGATGTCAAAACAGCGTTTCTGTATGGAAACCTCATTGATGTGTACATGACACATCCAGAGGGTTTTGAAGAACCAGAGCATGCCAATAAGGTGTGTAAGTTCCAACGGTCCATTTATGGGTTGAAGCAAGCTTCTCGGAGTTGGAATCTTTGGTTTAATGATGCAGTCAAGGAGTTTGGCTTTATCATTAACGAAGATGAACCTTGTGTCTACAAGACGGTTAGTGGGAGCTCTGTAGTGTTTCTGGTCTTGTATGTGGATAACATACTACTCATTGGAAATTATGTCCCTACCTTGCAATCTGTTAAAGATTGGCAAGGGAATTGCTTCTCAATGAAAGACCTCGTGGATGCACCATATATACTTGGTATAAAGATCTTTACGGATAGATTAAGGAAGTTTTTCCACCTAATTAAAAGACAAGGTGTTGAAGCGGTTCAATATTCAAGAGTTAAAGAAAGGATTCTTGCCCATGTCACATGGAGTTACCCTTACGATGCCTGACTGTCCATCCAATCAGATAGAGAGGACTATATGAGTAAGATCCCATATGCGTTGGCAATTGGAACTATCATGTACGCCATGTTATGTACTATACCAGATGTGTCATATGCTTTGGGTATGAAAAGGAGATACCAGTCCAATCAGAGTGAGTGTGACTGGATTACTGTCAAGAATATTCTTAATTGCTTGAGAAGGACTAGAGATGCATTATTGATATATGGAGGGCAGGAACAACTCAGTATAAAGGGTTATACTGATGAGAGCTTCCAAAACGACAAGGATCATTTCAGATCGCAGTTGGTTATGTGTTTACCTAACTGAAGGAGCAGTGAGCTGGAAGAGTTCAAAGCAAGAGACAAGTTGTTGGTTTTCCACTAGAGGCTGAGTACATTGCTGCATCGAGTGCATCATAGGAAGCTGTTTGGATTAAGAAGTTCGCCACTAAACTAGGTGCGTTTCCTAGCATAGTGGATCCCATTGCGTTGTATTGTGACAAAACCTAAGCAATCGCACAAGCCAAGGAACCCATATCACACCAGAAATCCAAACACATACTCAGGATATTCTATCTCATTTCAAGAGTTCGTTGATAGAGGAGATGTGAAGATAAGAAAGATACTAAGTGATGATAATCTTTCAGATCCACCTACTAAACTCCTTGCTTAGCGTAAACATGAGGGACACACTAGATCGATATGCATTGTAGAAGCACCATATTGGCTCTAGTGCAAGTGGGAGACTGTTGGTGTAGATTCCCTAGAGGCAATCTATTTTAGTGTGAATGTTGTTTTGGCTAGACTATTCATTTTATTAGATATGGAGATATTAATATCATGTCCTTAGATTTTTAAATTATCCCTAGTCAAGTATAATGGTTATTAGGATGATCACTAGGCGTAGAGACTAGTATGTGGGTAGATTGATATGGAGATATCAAGTCTGACACATTGGTATGTATCAGGAGTAATAGCATACTAGATTGACCCACCACGAGAAGGCTACATGGGAGTTATGTGAATGTCACAAGTGCTTCTCGTAGTGACAATAGTGCTGTGGTCCTTTGACTTGAAGTCACTAGATACTCTAGTTGTGAATTATCATGTTTTGATATTTTCAAATGTTACGCCGTAACTGGATAACCATAAAGGCGATAATCAGACATGAAATGAAGAAACCTGAGAGATGGTAGTGTTGTATAAAGGATTTGTCCCTCCCTCATAGCGGGAGTATGTATCCATGGACAATCGATGAGTAGAATTTATAAATGCGAGGCTCAAGTAAATCAACATACGATATTGTTGTTATCTGTTTAGATAAGTCTATTCGTAGAATCAAGAAACTATGGATTGGATATACAAGTGTGACATTTGTGTCTTGAGTCCAATCCGGATATTGTGACAAAGGGAAAATACGTCACGGTAGCATTGGTCACAGAGGTTTGTCAGATCACTGACTATTCCTATTATTTGGGTAGCATTGATGTGTTACTAGACACCGCTCAATGTTTGTAATTGTAACTGCCAACGTAATAGGAACCTGTAGGGTCACACACCAAAGGATTAGATTGGATGTAGATGTTAATTAGTTGGACTAATTAAGATTCAAAGGAATCATGGATCAAAGTGAAACAACATGCATATTGAGTTGGACTAAATAGCAAAGTGGACTAAACTACTAATTAATCCCAGTATGAATCAGATAAGTAGTGGGGCAGTTTTATAATTAATAAAGAATTAATAATTATAAAAGTTTAGCCTAGCCCTAATTTTCAAACCATAACATCACATTCATAACCCTAAATGAACTTGGATTTCCGCGCACCCATATTCCAAGCAAGTACTTTTAGTTTTTAAAATAGAAAACACTGATAAACAGTCAAACATATCAGTAAAAACAGAGTAAAGCAATGATACAACTGGAATGTAAACATGTAATATACGTTCGTTATTCCATATGGAACACGTAACACATACGTTTTGTTCCCTTGAGAACATTTTACTTTACCATACCAAATTTAGTTGTATAAGATGATAAGACTGCTTGAAATACAAATTCAAAGTAGTCCGAAAACAAACATGATATAACAAACCTCATTGGGTTACAATTCCAAGTTGTCCAATAAGTGAGGGCAAACCACATTGGGTTACAATTCCGAAATAACAATAATAAAACGATGTACGCGACACATCTGATTGTTAATCTTATATATTAATCTCATGACAGTTCTCATTTGGTTCCATGTCAGGCCTATAGCAAAAACCCTCATTTTACTACTTGTGATTGGTACCGAGAACGAGAATCATCACTATAATAAAGGTGCATAGAGGCTTATCGCGACACCCACTCCTTAGGTGTTGTGAAGTGCCCTATGCCATCACTCCCGTCTTTTCCACCTCAGTCCAACTAGACCTTAAGTATTGACACCTCCTCTAGGGCTAACATGTGTTCTAGAAGAGTAGTCACTACTGGAAACGGACCGAAAAACGGCGATAATAGCACCGTTTATGAGGTTTTTCTCGCCGTTTAAGGCTTAAACGGCGAAATTTGGCTCGGCCGCTAGGTATTTTGACGTTTATGCTATGCGGCAAGAAAAACCATCGCCGTTTATGAGCTATCGCCGTACATGTTCTTAAAAAACTGCGATAAGTCTCGCCATTTATATTGGAATATATACGGCGAAGGTTTCTCTCTAGCAGTGTTTGAGTTCTTTTATGAGGCAATGACTTATGCCGCTAATTCTTCTGTTATTGTCGTTTTGTTTAGCATCAAATACGGCGAAATATGTTTCTCCCCGTTTATGATTTTATGATTTACGGAAAAAATACAGCCATACTAAGTTGTAGTTTTTCAGTATTTAATAGTAACCTTTTACATAAACATATTGACTTTTGTCGTTTTTTGTGTTTAATAAATACGCCAAATAGTGTGTTGTCGCCGTATTTGAGCTTAATCCTGCAACCAGTCCAGTTTATTACTAGACAATCCAACCTTTAGCCTTTTAGGCACAATCCAAACACATCCAACAAATCAAACATACCCTATAGTTGATCAAACACATCCAATTCCTGTAGCCTTTTAGGCACAATCCAACAAATTAACAAATAAAACACATGGCACAACCATCACTGAACTTGAATAAATACACAACACATTTCAAAACACAAAATCAGAAAGCTTACACACGCACACACACACACACACACACACACACACACACACACACACACACACACACACACATATATACCGATAACGAATTTTAACCTGCATTATTTCAAAACTGGTTAAAAAGGTATCTTGGCTTAAAAATAGCTTAAGATCATTAACAAACCTATACATATATACTTACAAGACTATGAGGCCATGGTATTGCCTTCTGAACAGCGTCTGCCAATGTCTTGATATCGTCCATGTTAATAACAATGATCTCTACTTCTAGTCTTGTCACCTCCTTAACAAAAACGTCAAAGTACTCTTTTCCCAATGTTATTCCCTGTACCACTTTTTTTTTTCAAATCCGCTAACCAAAAACCCTCTGGCCACAACGCTTAAGTTTGTTCCGCCAGTGAACAGCAACAGGGGGACGATAGGTTTCTTTTCAAAAAAAATAACATTAAGCACAGGTAACATTATGCTAGGAAATATTTTGTTATTAAGGTTTACATTTACCTGACCAGGTTTTAGGTGGGCGACAAACAGAAGTTAACGAACTGATACCATCTTGAGCAGGCACTGGAGAAACAACTTCAGCAGGCGATGGGGGCCTGACATTTTATGATCATGCGAGGGAGGACATCAACTTTGAAGAGCAGGTGATGATGTTACCTTATGAGCAGGCGATGGAGTTACATTTTCAGCAGGCGATGGAGAAGACCCTACTTTCGCCATTCTGACCAAGGTTGACAGGTTGTATCGTACCAGCTTGGGTCATCTGATTTAACCCTTGTTGTACATGTTGTTGTACCTTTCGTTGCACCTCCTCTGGAATTTTGTTTTGCATATCCTGTTGCAACTCTTCACTAGTGGTGCGAATTCGGGACTGTTGACCCGAGAACCGACCCGAACCGGCTAGAAAATCAACCGAAACAAAGCAACCCGTAACCGAACCGAAGAACCGACTACCCGGACCGAACCGATTACGTGGGTAGATCGGTTCCGGTTCGGTTTTCTGTTAATCGGGAACCGGGAACCGACCCGGAACCGGAACCGGTAGAACCGGAACCGGGCCAGAACCGACCCGATAACCGTGTAACGGTCGGAAGTTTTCAAAAATGTAACCGTTGGTTTTCTACCGTTTGCCAAACGGTAGTCATGACCGTTGGTGATTTTTTGTTTTTGTTTTTTTTCTTTTTTCACTTCCCCTCTCCTTCCTTCTACACCTATAAATACCCAACCCACACTACCATTTTTTTCACACTTCATCAACAAACTCTCTCAACACTTCTCACAATTCTTCACTCAAAAATCATCCTACACTCTCCAAAATTCATTCTCCAATCTCCATATTCCTCAATCCTCAATTCCAATTTCCACACACACACACTCTCAAAAATCAAAATCACTCAAAAAACGTCATACGCTCTCGTCTTCAAAATTCGACAAGCAAGAGCAACGCATCTTCCATATTCGGCAACGCTTCTTCAATCTTCGACGTTTCGCTTCACCTCCAAGAATTATTCTTGGAGTTTGTAAGTTTTATTTTTTGTTGTTTGTTATTTGATTGTGTTATTATTTGTGCTTTATTTGTAAAACTTAATTTTTTTTAATCACATTTCTATAAGAAAAAAATGGCTTCTTCTTCTCGTGCAAATTTTGATGACCAAAACAACCAATACGTACCCATAATCGAAGAAATTGATATTGATGATCAAATGGACATTTTATTTGGCGAAGGTGCCGCTAACGCTTTTGACGGTATAGAGCAAAATGATTCGAATTTAGGTAGTAATAAAAGAACACGTAAGGCGGAAAAACCTAAAAAAAGCCCCGTTTGGGAACATATGGATAAAATACCCGATGGTGTAGACGCCAACGGTACACCAAAATTTAGGGCTAAATGCAAACATTGTCAAAAAAGTTTTGTGTTGGATAAAACCGGTGGATTAGGATCACTTAGAAAACACTTACAAAATGTACACGGACTTTTGAAAGATACACCCGGCGTAGCCGACGCGATGCTCCAAACCCAACTAGGATTCGACGCACAAGGCAACGTAGTTACTTTTGTCTACGATGAAAATAGGGCAATAAAAGCATTATCTCATTATATCATGGCCACCGAAAAACCCCTAAATATGACCGACGACCCCGAGTTTGACACGTTAGTACAACCCGCTTTTTGTCCGGGTTATAAGCATATTAGTAGACACACTATTAGAAAAAATATAATGGAAACATATAGTCAGAGGAAAGCGGAACTTATGCAAACATTTTTTGATTCTAATTTCATAGTTGGTTGTACATCGGATATGTGGTCGGGTAGAAATAACAAGGGATATATTTGCGTCACCGCACACTACATTGACACTAATTGGACTTTACAAAAACGTGTTATTGCATTTCAAGAAGTTGCATATCCTTACAACGGTGTAAACATAGGAGAAGCCATAATCGATATTGTTGAAGAGTGGGGTATTGATCAACGAATTACATCAATTACTTTTGACAATGCATCCGCATGTGATAGTGCGATAGATCATATTCGAACTTTGATACAAACACCATTTCGCGAAGAAATCGAACATGTTCGTTGTGTATGTCACATTATCAATTTAATTGTACAAGTTGGTTTGAAAAAACTAGTAGAGTATATTTCTCCTATTCGTGATGCTATTCTCTTTATTGCGTCTTCAAACAAAAGACAAAAACTTTTTGGGGATTATTGTGCTAAAATAGGCAAGAAAAAAAGAAGGTTCGGGGGAGATTGTAGGACTAGATGGAACTCCACTTATTTGATGTTGAAAAGTGTTGAAGGTTATGAGACCACAATCACACGTTTTTTGAATGAAAATGGCAATCCCGGATCCGTTACACAAAATGATTGGAACGTCGCAAGTGTCTTAAGAGAGTTTCTTGAACCATTTTATGACGCCACTAATATTCTTTCGGGTGTTTATTATCCTACTACTAACAACGTTATTCCACAACTATTGTTTTTAACGCCGGCTTTTCAACAGTATAGGATGAATGAAATTTTATACGACGCAATTAGCGACATGGAAGAAAAATTTCTCAAATATTTTGAAACAATCCCTATGATTTTTTGTTTGTCAAGTATTTTGGACCCAAGACAAAAGGATGCTTCCGTAGGTTTTATGCTAAACCAAATACAGGAAAACATGACTACCCCATATAGACCCGTAGTGATATCACCAACTATTGAACAAGTTAAACAAGAACTTAATGTTATGTACGATAAATATCTTGCTAAATATGGTGTTAGTGGTGGTTCTCAAAAAATCATCGAGCGATCCGAAGGGTAAGGGCAAGGGTAAGAGTAAAAATGCTATTGGTTCTTTATTTAAGGGTACACAAGCCACACCCACCGGGACTAGTTGCGTCTCGGAATTAACGTTGTTTCTCAACCAACATTATTTCATAAACAGTCGGAGAGAGACATAGAAAATTTTGATATACTTGATTGGTGGAAAAATTATGAAATAACTTATCCAATTGTTTCTAAATGGCACGTGATTTACTAACCCCTCCCGCTTCTACAGTCCCTTCCGAATCTACTTTTAGTGCAGGTAAACGAGTTTTGTCGGAGAAAAGATCGTGCCTAACCTCGGAGATATTGGAGGTACTCATATGCTCGAAGGATTGGAGCGACGCCAACAAACGCACACAACACCTACACCCTTTGGACGTTATGGTCACCGAGCTTTACCAAGAATTGGGAATAGACCCGGACACTCCCCTTGATGTAGACCAATTGCCAACCTAGTTAAGTAGAGGCGAACTTTGTATGTAAGTTAGAAAAAATGCAAATGATTGTTAGTTAAGTAGGTGCCAACCTAGTTAGGATGTACTTAAACTATAGTGATGCAATTTTTTCTAACATTTGATGTTTTTACTTTTAATCAATAATAAAAGTTTACTTTGTTTTTTCCACTTATTTGTCAAGTTTTCCTGGTTTTTTTAAATATTTGTGAAAAGTGGTTTAAATACATAACATTCAAAGCATTAATAACATTCCCTAAATACATTAATATTAAAAAAAAACTAGTATTAATTAATAACAATTCCTAAACCCTAACCCTAATTTAATTAATGAACCCTACCTAACCCTAACTTTGTTAATTAATACTTAATACTTATTAATTAAAACTACAACAATTATTCAAATATCAACACAAAAACAAAAAAAAAAAAAAAAAAAAAAAAAAAAAAAAAAGGCCGACCGGTTCTGGAACCGAACCGAACCGAAAACCGAACCGGTGAAGGATCCGGTTCCGGTTAACGGGTCGGATTCGGTTCTAGCATATCTCAATTATCGGTTTCGGTTCAACCGAACCGAACTCGGTCTTTGAACCGCCGAACCGAACCGAAACCGACTGGTTCCGGCTTCGGTCGGTTCGGTTCCGGTTCGGTTGAACCGAAATCGCACCCCTACTCTTCACGCAGCCTTTCACACATATTACCAACTTCCAAATTATTCATGTTGCCCTTAACCTTTTTTGGACAAAGTCCAATGCCCATTATTCGCATACGACCTCTGTTGTCTGGCCCCAAAACTTCTTCGAACACCGGTTCTCTATACTCATCGATAGGTCATTCACAACCTTGAGGTGGCGGTAGCTTCTCAGTTAATTTCGCCTGCAACAGGAGCCGTAACCGTTAACATATCAAAAATTTCGTTTACGCATGTGATTTAGACATAATATACACAAATAATATACGTAAACAACTAAGTGTATGTACACACGTACAATGTTTTCAGCAGCCTCTGGTTCATTCGAGTATGTTTTCATGTAGACTGCAAGACGATCAAAGTCTTTGCCCTGGTTCTTCAGCTGAAATACCCAATTGATGCCGACAAGAGTTAATTGGAACCATCACGTCAATCAATAAAAGATAACTTAACACAAATCAATAAAAGATAACTCCATTAAATACCTCTTCTCGCACTTGCATTTGGCCTTTTCTTTCCACTTCTATGAATGCTCTTTTGGTTGCTTCTATTGACCTTATTTTGTTCACTCCTAGCCTAAGAAGAACATAGAAGCAGGATTCATGAACACGAGAAACAGGATTGGAGATAAATAATGGAGTGAGTAACAAAATGGTGAAATCTCAATTTTATCATTAATATTAATGCAGCACAATTTCACATTTAAATTAGAAATGTAATAATAATAATAATAATAATAATAATAATAATAATAATAATAATAATAATAATAATAATAATAATAATAATAATAATAATAATAATAATAATAATAATATGACAGAACTAATTGAAGTACCTTGGCTTCGTCCTTCTTCCAATATTTGACCAATATCAGCCATTGTTGTGGTTTCACCCGTGGCAGACATACGGCTAACAGTTCAAGATCGTCTTTTAATGGTTCGAAGTATTCCTTTTTCAGTGCATGCTTCCAGTTCGACCATTTTTGCCCAAGATCTCGCATACAATTTTCTCTGTATTCCTCAATAACGGTAGCATGTTGCTGGTACAGTTACCAAACATTTTGTTAATTAATCTAATTTCGCAAATATAATAAGAAAATATAAAGGGTAAATTCTACCACCTTTATGTGATCCCACATCTCATCTTGCTTTAGTGCAACATCTGACTCAAGATACTGCCAATCTGTGTATATTACGAGCAGCATCTGTCCCTTCCTTGCAAGATTCCCCAAATGACTTTGAAACACACTTATCCATGGCCTTACTCGGACATTATACTCGTTGAACTGGAGGGGAATTTTAAACCCTGCTCCCCATTCCTTGAATGGTCTAGAAGTTCATCTGGCTTTTCTTTTCCTTTGTCCTCCAGAAGATGATTGTCCTCCTAGTTTTCAATAGCAATGAAAAGTACATATATTTATGAGTAGCATAAGTAATTAATAATAGTAGAGATATTCAGACGAACTTCGACAAACGTCGCGACTTTACCTGAACTTGGAACGATCCTTGTAGCATTTGGATGATTTGTAGACCCTCCTAGTTGTTTAAAAGGAATGTGACGGTGCATCGTAATATGTAGGATGGAAAAAAATTAAACAAACCAATTGTGTAGGATGGAATAAATTTAAACAAACCAAATGTCAAGAGTTTACCTGAACCACCATCTTGTGGGGTTGAAGCATTTGGGGAAGGTGTCTCAGGGGTTGGTGCAGGGCGAGAGTTGCGTGATACACTTGGTGAATGCACTAAAGATGGACCTGACTTCTCGACACTTGTTACTCCATTTGGTTGATTAGAAGAACCTCCTAGTCATTCACAAATTATGACAAACATCGCCATACAAATAGGAGGGAATAAATTTAGACAAACAAAAAATTACCAGTTTACTTGAGCCGCCTTCTTGTGGTGTTGATGCATTTTGTGGAATCTTGTGGTGAACCACATGTGTTGATGGAGGGTGAGGATGAGGCGGTGCATTGGCGTGTAGATCAGGGGTAGTGTAACCCTCTGCTATGATATCACACATAGCGCGAGCGCAAAACCGTTTATGCTTCCTCACCACCATGGTATCCTGAAAATAAGAAACTACTTAATTATTCACATAATACATGATACTTAAATTGTCCATTAAAAGTCATGCGCATTCAATGAAAGAGTGAAAACTAGTGAACAATTACTAAAAATTAGTTGGCCAACTGTCGAGATGGTCAGATAGAGAGACAAACACAAATCCAGAAATGACATGACACGACAAATCCTGTAATTTCACTAAACCGTCCTTCTGTTTATTAAAATTACACAAATAACTATAACCCATAAAAACGTATACTTTAACCTGTTACATACCTAATTCTAAGGTAAAACTAATCATTTATTGACATCATAGTCAAAATCATCATCGTCGTCGTCATGAGTATCATCACCACCATCGTTGTCGTCGGAGTTCTCATCATCCTCAAAACCATCTTCATTTCCTCATCATCAACAGGGATGTCATTTGGATTTCTGCGGATTTCTTCTAGAACGAACGTTGGTTCATATTCTACTTCAACTACCTCCATATCTTCCTTAACACACTCATTGTCATATGGACCATATTCTGCTATCTGCTGATCACAGTATGCCTCTGCTTGTGCACATGTCACCGGCAAATTATAGTTCTCTCTAGGCACCATCTTAATAGAAACACTCCAATATGTATCAATTGGATCCTTCACATACCAAAATTGTTGAGCTTGCGATGCAAGGACAAATGTTTCACCTGACGCACTGTTATCCTTATACAGCGAATGCTTAAAATTAACCAATGTGAATTTAAACTCGTCCTCTTTCATACCATAACAATTTTCCACCCAGTCGTACTTGAACAAAACAAAACTATTACCATCAGTATATCACAGCTCAATAATATCCTTCAAATCACCGTAGTATGGTACATCACCAGTAGCTGGTCTCCTATCCGCTTGACTAGCGTAGCTATCAATTGACACACTAACCCAAACTCCACTGTTTTGAGTCTTCCTCCTCAGTTCACGTCGTTTGGTGTGAAATTCAAAACCATTTATTACATATCCAGAATATCGAATTTCCCATTCCGAAGCTCCTTGTGAAATATTTTTGACTTCGCCGGATACGCCATTCCCACCAAAGCTTTGCCCCTACATTTTTCAGAAGCTATATATAGCAAATATCATTGCAAAGTACTGAATATTTTTATTTCATTAACGTTACATGTTTAAATTACACGACACCTTACCCATCTTGAGAACTTCTCATTGTTTAATTTAGACAGCTCCCATCCTGATAATCGAGGGTTTTCCCTTTTGATGCGCGCTTTGTGTTCGCTGCACTTTGGGATAGGAAAATAAGTTTAGTCTTCTAGGAAATAAATTTGGAAACCCACATATGTTTGACTTAGACGAAAGACTTACTCTTGTTAAGGGACAATTGATTTTGAATTCGCTAACACGTATCTATGCGATTGTTCCTGCATGATTGGATCTAGATGTACACTCCTCCCTGTACCCAAAGCACGACCTAATTCACTGCTTCCATTACGACTCGAATGTCTACGTTTGGTTTCAAAATCCTCGTCCAAATATCTTGAACAAAACGTTAAGCATTCTTCAAGTAGGTATCCCTCTGCTATGGATGCTTCTGGGCTACTCCTATTGCGTACATATTTTTTTTAGAGTGAGCAAATACCTGTTACAATTGGCCCATGGTATATATTATATAAACAACACCTTTAATATTAAATTTACATCATGTTATAGTTAGTTACGTATATCTTTCAATATGGTACATCCACCGATATGTTACAAGGCCAGCAATTTAGCCTCGTAAGCTAAGTGGATAGGGAGATATAACATGATATCCAAAAACGACGACGGAAAAAAGTTTCTCAAGATGACAGAGTGCGAGTGTTACTTTCTGCAGTAGCTAAATTAAACTAACCGGATCAAGTGACTTTGAACACAATTACCTGAAGAAAGAGCTCAACTCAATCAGTACTTGAACAACATTCTTTGCAAGTGTCCTTCTCACTGCAATGGACAACAACTGCTGCATTAGAATATGGAAATCGTGACTCTTTAAACCCATGAGAGTCATGTCCTTCATGGATACACGTCGGGATATATTTGATGAATAACCATCAGGTACTTTAACATCTCTCAGCACACTGCAGAATACGTCTTTATGGCTTTTGATCATGGTGAATGTTGCAGGGGGTAACATAACTTTTCCACGGCCCGAAGTTTGTGGATGAAGTGACCCTCGTATACCCATTTCCTCCAGGTCAAGACGAGAATTCAAACTTTCTTTAATTTTGTTCCCCACAACGAGTATGGTGTTGAGAATCACAGAAATTTTTCTCTGTATGCATAACGTCGAGAATATGGCGTATTATATTGTCCTTCCAATTAGGAAATTCGAAGAAAATACTCTATTTTTTCCAATTATAAACGGGTACACCTACTCCAGCATCAACAGTATCCCTCCCTCTCTTTTGGTTAATCACAGAATCTCCATCTACCCCTCGTTCTCCATATTTTTTCTCAATACGCTCTACTTGTCTGAACACTTCTTATCCAGATAGCAACGGTGAGTCCTCTTTGTCTTTTTATGTCCCATCAAAACTTGTATCTCTACGGAACCTGTATTCGGTAGGCAAGAAACGACGATTACCCCCATACGCGTGCTTTCTACCATGTTTTAACCATCGATACTGAGTGTTTTTGTTGCAAGGAGGACATGCTAATTCTCCTCTCGTACTCCATCTGGAAAAATTCGCGTATGCTGGAAAGTCGTTTACAGTCCACATAAGAGATGCACGTAATGTGAAAATTTCACCAGCTGCTGCATCAAATCTGCATACACCTTCATGCAGGAAATCAGTCAAATCATCTATTAAGGGTTCCAGGTAAATGTCTATATTATTTCCGGGCGCCTTAGGTCCATCAATAAGGATCGAAAAAATCATATTAGCTTGCCCCATACATATCCACGGCTCTGAGTTAAATTGCGTCAACAATACTGGCCACGTACTATAAGCAATTCTCATCGTCCTAAATGGATTAAATCCATCTGATGCAAAGCTCAATCTGACATTGCGAGGATCACTAGCGAATTCAGGGTACTTTTCATCAAAAACTTTCCAGGCTAAAGAGTCAGTTGGATGCCTAAGTATGCCATCTTTAGTACGGCCTTTTTCATACCATACCATTGACTTTGCGGCTTTAGAGGACATAAAAATTCGTTGTAACCTAGGTTTCAGAGGGAAGTAGCGCATTTGTTTGCGGGGAATCTTGGTAGCCCGAGTACTCTCATCTAGTTCATCCCCTGCTGAAAAGTTTTATACCTATCTTCTTTCCAAAAATCACATTTCTCTAAATGTGCTTTGTCTTTCCAGACTAAAACATGCAATTTTAGGGGCAAGCGTCATACTTTACGAGGTAAACCCTAAGGAATCCTTCAACTTCTTTGCTTCATAGTATGAATTGGGTAACTGATCATCCTTAGGGAGAGCCTCTTTGAATAGTTGAATGTATCATAGAAACATACATTTGGCAGGTTATATAAGATTTTCATGTGCAGCATTCAAAGTACGAATGACAATGCAGTAAACTTCTTACATCCTAGATACAACTCACTCTCAGCTTGTTCCAGTATTTTAAGAAGTTTCCTAGTTTCTTCGTCACCCGATGAAGTGTAGGGTTTTGATTCATGGATGCGCAATGGAAACACAAACAAAGATAACCCATGCAAAACCCTCCAAGGATCACAGGTCAAGAGACATAACGATGGTAAGGGAAGAAATTAATAACACACCTTAGGGTTTCTCCTTTGATGACTTCAAACGCGAATTGTGTCACGTTCTCTATAGTTGATCCACGCCTAGAGTTGAATAATAGATCTTCCAATCCTTGGTGCTAGCCCGGAATGAGGAAGAGGAAGAATAATCACGCAAAACGAGACGAAACAAGGAGGTTTCGGCCTCCTTGTGGCCAACGGGGACGGGCGGCGGAAAAGGGGGCGGCGTGCTCCTCTTTGCTTGCTTGCTCTCTCCTTTTCTTCTCTCCCACTCAAGTTATGATCAATAAGGTCATAAGTGTGGGAAGGAAGGAAGGAGTGTCCTTTATATAGTCCAACAAATCCTTGCCAACTACCTAAAGGACCTATTCTAGTCCTACTAGAATTCAATTTAGTCCTTTCCTTGCAAATCAGTCCTACTAAGTTTGCAAGGTATTGCAAAGTGATCCTTCTAATTAATTAATCCAATTATTTAATTCCCAAATCTAGTTTAACTCTATATAGCGTGTGACCCCATAGGTTCTATCTGGTTGGTAGCAACAATTTGCTAATATGGAGCGGTTTCTAGCAAAACATCCATTCTAGCCAACTAATAGAATAGTCATCTTTGACAAACCTTGTACAAGTAATTGTCTCATCCATTTGTCTCTATATCCGGATTGGACTCGAGACATACAAGTCACACTCGTATATCCAATCCATAGTTTCTCGATCCATGGGAATAGCCTTATTCGTGCAAATAACATCAATATCCCATATTGATTTATTTGAGTCTGGCCAGACATTCTATAAGCACTATCCCTCGAGTGGCCTAGGATATTTGCTCCCGTTATGTGGGAGGGACAAATTTTTTCTACGTCCACTACGATCTCTAAGCTTGCTTCTTATTGTATCCGGTACACGCCATTATAACTACCCAGTTACTGTGTAGCGTTTAACGCTACCAAAATCACAATAATCCACAACTAGAATATCTAGTGACTTCAGGTCTAAGGATGACAATACCATTGCACCACGAGAAGCACTTGTGACTTAACATAACGTGTATGTAGCCTTCTCGGAGATGGGTTAATCCAGTGCGCCATTACCCTTAATGCACACCTATGTGTTGGATCATGATATCTCCATATCAATCCAACCCCATACTAGTCTATAGATGATTGTCCCATTAATTATTATACTGGACTAGGGATATTTAAGATAAACAACACAATTGTAAATCTAAGGACTTCATTATATTAAATATCCAATAAATAATACAATGAATTTCCTAGCCATAAATAAATTCATACTAAACTAGATTGCCTCTAGGGCATCTATTCCAACATTCTCCCACTTGCACTAGAGCCAATCTGGCGCATCTCGTATGCCCATACTCCTAGTGTGCCCTTCATGCTTCCACTGCGCAATCGGCTTTGTAAGCGGGTCTGACAGATTCTCATCTGTAGGAATCTTGCATATCCGAACGTCTCCTCTATCGATAATATCTCGAATCAGATGAAACTTCCTGAGCACGTGCTTGGATTTCTGGTGCGACCTGGGATCCTTTGATTGCGCGATCGCTCAATTTTGTCACAGTACAACTCAATTGGATCCGCAATGCTAGGAACCACACCAAGTCCAGAAACAAACTTTTTGATCCAAACAGCTTCCTTTGCTGCGCCATTTGCAGCAATGTACTCAGCCTCTGTTGTAGAATCAGCCACCGTCTCTTGCTTGGAACTCTTCAAGCTCACCGGTGCTCCATTCAGGCAAAATACATATCCTGAATGTGATCTAAAGTCATCTCTGTCAGTTTGGAAGCTTGCATCAGTGTAACCCCTTACACGCAATTCTTCCTCACCGCCAAATATCAAAAAAGCATCCTTAGTTCTTCTCAAGTACTTTAGGATGTTCTTAACTGCAATCCAGTGACTCTCACCCGGATTGGATTGGTATCTGCTTGTCATACTCAAGGCATGTGACACATCTGGTCTAGTACATAACATGGCGTACATGATAGATTCTATGGCCGAGGCATAGGGAATTCTACTCATGCGTTCCTTCTCAATCTCATTGGAAGGACAACCACTTTTCGAAAGAGTGATTCCATGTGAAATGGGCAAGAATCCCTTCTTGGAATCTTGCATGTTGAACCGTTTCAACACCTTGTCAATATATGTACTCTGACTTAGGCCTAGCAGTCTCTTAGATCTATCTATATAGATCTTTATACCGAGTATATAGTTAATCACCAATCGGCCCTTATAGGTAATCACATTACCATCCATGTCGATCTTCTTCTTGAAGACCCACTAGCACCCTATGGGCCGCGCCCCCTCGGGTGGTTCCACCAAAGTCGATACTTTGTTGGTATACATGGATTCCATCTCGGATCTCATGGCTTCTAGCCACTTCTGAGAGTCTGAGCCTTTCATGGCCTCTTCATAGGTAGTAGGCTCATCAACTATGAGCATCGTGTCACCGGAATCGGTCACGAGAAGTCCATACCTCTCGGGTTCCTGGCGCACTCTACTAGATCAACGAAATTCTTGTGTTACCTGAACAGGCTGCTCCACAAGTACTTGTGGTTCCTGTTCATGTTCCATAATCGGTTCAGTGATTTGTGGTTCTTGAATCTCTTCAAGTTATATAGTCCTCCCACTTGCTTCTTTAGATACAAACTCTCTTTCTAGAAACACGCCGGTCCGAGCAACAAACACTTTGTTCTCGGATGGATTGTAGAATTAGTAACCCTTAGTTTCCTTTGGGTACCCCACAAACTTACACTTATCCGATTTTGGCCCTAGCTTGTCTGATTGTAAACGTTTTACATAGACATCGCAGCCCCAAATCCTCATGAACGACAGTGTAGGACGCCTCCCACTCTACATCTCATGTGGTGTCTTCATGACTGATTTAGATGGAACACGGTTAATGGTGACAGCTGCACTTAATAGAGCGTGGCCCCAAAACGATAATGGAAGATCAGTTTGACACATCATAGATCGAACCATATCCAATAGGGTTCGATTCCTCCTCTCAGACACGCCATTCCATTGTGGCGTTCCGGGTGGAGTGAGTTGGGACACGATCCCACACTCTCTAAGATAGTCGTCAAACTCTTGGCTCAAGTATTCTCCTCCACGATTCGATCGTAGAGCCTTGATACTTTTGCCAAGTTGCTTATCTACTTCATTTTTGAATTCTTTGAACACTTCAAAGGACTCGGATTTGGCCCTCATAAGGTACACAAAAATCCATATCTACTGTAATCATCAGTAAATGTAATGAAGTAGACGTAACCACCCCTGGCAGGCGTGGAAAATGGTCCACACACATCGGTATGTATGAGTGCCAATTGCTCACTAGTCCTTTCACCTTTCTTATTGAAAGGGGACTTTGTAATTTTTCCCAATAAACAAGCCTCACATGTCTCATATGATTCAAAATTAAATGAGTCTAGTAGTCCATCCTTATGGAGTCTAGATACACGTTTCTCGTTTATGTGGCCTAAACGACAGTGTCATAAGTAAGCAGCATTTAAATCATTTATTTTAATCCTCTTGGTATTAATGTTGTAGACAGGATTGCTTAGATCAAGGACATACAGTCCATTAAATAATTACGCACTAAAATCGTGAATATTATTCAAATAAAAGGAACAAAAATTGTTCTTTATTGAAATAATAAAACATTCCTTGTCCAAACAAGAAATAGAAATAATGTTTCTGCTCATAGCAGGCACAAAATAGCAATTATTTAATTCTAAAACTAATCCTGAAGGCAGAGATAGCTCGTACACGCCCACGGCCAACTTAGCAACTTTTGCTCCATTCCCACGCGCAGATCTATCTCCCCTTTAGCCAATCTTCTACTTCTCTTTAGATCCTGCACATTTCGACAAATGTGAGATCCACATCCAGTATCTAATACCCATGATGTAGAGACAGTTAAATTAACATCTACAACAAAAATACCTGGTGGTGGTGGAATCACTATTCCAAGCCTCTTGTCCTCCAGATATTTTGGGCAGTTCCTCCTCCAGTGTCCAGGCTGACTGCAAAAGTGAAACTCACCTTTAGTCACACCTTTGGCAATGCCACCAACAGGCTTAAGGGCATGTTCCTTGGACTTGGCAACTGACTTGCCTTTGCCCTTGGAGGATGAGGCAAATCTTTTGCCCTTTCCTTTCTGCACCATCATAATGGCCTTGCCCTTACCCTTGTTGATGCTTTGTTCAGCTGTCCTCAACATATTGAGCAAATCTGGCAGTGGTTTCACGATCTCGTTCATGTTATAGTTCATGATGAACTGTCCATAACTCTCGGGCAACAATTGCAACACGAGATAGGTTGCCAACTCTTGGCCGACCGGGAACCCTAGTCGGGCGAGATTCTCCAAGTACCCGATCATACGGAGTACATGGGGTCCCACGGGGTTCCCCTCTGCCAGATCACACTTGAACAATGCCTTAGAGACCTCATACCTCTCAACGCTTGCCTGCTCTTGGAAGAGCTGCTTCAGATGCTCGATCATATCGACAGCATTCATGTTTTCGTGTTGCTTCTAAAGCTCAGAAGTCATGGTTCATAGCACAAGGCAGGCCGCATAATTAGCGTCATCAGCACGCTTTTGATACGCCTTTAGGGCTGCAGGTGTTTGGTTCTCTGGACCTGCTGGAACGTGCTCCTCTATTGCGTACAGTTTCTTCTCTTGCTTGAGAACAATTTTCAAGTTTCTGTACCAATCAAGAAAGTTGGTTCCAGAGAGCTTGTCCTTCTCAAGGACAGATCGTAGGGAATGTTGTGAACTCGATGAGTCGTTTGCCATTTGGTATTCTACAAAAAGGAAAATACGCAAGTTTTAGTATTTGTGAATTTTTTACTATATTCAATAATGGCTAGTTTATCAAATATAGCTCCCACTATTTTTCTACGGATTAATAACCCTCAAGATATTAATGCGGAAAATATCCTTATATTTTATAGTGGGCCAAGATCCATGTTTCATCTCCTTATGAGCTTGCTTTGGCAAGTCACCCATAATTTGAATACTTTAGGTAGGAAAAATTTTCAATTGCATCCCTTATGCAACTCTTGGTTCAATTGGGCAAATAACTCCATATTTATCCACCCATATGGATAATCCCAATTGATTGCCTCTAGGTTTATTAATCATACTAGAAGCCATAAAATACCCCTTTTTTCCTAGAACCATATAGCTCCAAGACCACCCAATTGGTTCCAAAATAATACTATTTACATCAATCAAGAAACCATCAAGTAGAGACAAATATCTACTTGAATAACGCATGCAACATACCAAACATTAACCCAATTATTATGGAGAACACAGTGACCAAGAAGCTGTTTTAAATCTCTTATGAAATCAGGTATTAATTTATCAAAGTAGTAGGGTTTATGCTAATAAGGAGCACCCAGATCTGTCGCTAGGAAAGGTGCAAAGTTCCTGCCAACAAGCGAACTCCGTACCTCACTGGATCTTGATATAGTAAGAGCTTTAATTGAGTCACGTTTACAAATTTTGTGATCTCCATACCTCACTGGATCTGATTTGAACAATTTTATTCAAAAATTATTGAAATTAAAACTTCACGATACAACTTGATAATGACATTTTGTAATTCCTTTACATATTTTATAGTGTACGGCATTTGAAAAATTAATTAGTATCTCTTCAAAAAAAGTAATAAGTATCTTTTTGTAACTCCAGTGATATTAATGCACTAACTTAGTGGTGGCTAATAAGTGAGTTAATTTTTGATGATTAACGTGTCATGTAATACATAGATTTCCGTTTCATTTTTTTCATGGGAGGCATAAGAGGGCCAATTAATAAATTTTACAGTGAATGCAATCAGCTCTTTATTGGAAGGGAATAAATGCTTTGTGGTTAGGAGTTCCATCCAAGGGTAGATATAATTGGGAAAGAGTAAGAAGGACCTTGGTAAATTTTGATTTCAATGATTTCAATGAGGGATATTTTTGGTGTATCAAAAAGTGTAGAAATCAATATGAGAGAAAACACACTAAAGTGTTAAACTTTAAGAAGTGTAAAACACCTAGATATGTTAAACACTAAGAGCTCTTCACATTTTTATAGTAGAGAAGATTAATAGGCTAGTTGTTTTCAACCTCTTATTTAAACAATTGCACATTACTAGCTTGTGCCATCGCATTCCATCATTATGAACCAAGTCGCCATGCTTTGGCACGCACGAACCTGATAAATCATGATGATAATGAGCGTTTAAATAACGAGAAGGCACGAACACAATATTTGAATTTTGAGGGATTTTAAATTCAATTTTAATTGTTTTTGTTGATCAATATCAACTAATCTATCTATTTGAGTTTGGGCACAACTCCAAATAATAGATCCGGGTTGTCTAATTATCTTATTATCCTAATTGCATGCATCATCCATACACCAACCACAAAATAATAAGACAATAAAATAAACAACCACAAAACAAAAATAAAACGGATGTGGATATGGCATTTTCTAGACTAAGAAAATTCCAAGCCAATGGAATTTTCTATGAACCCTAAAAGCAAACACATCTCCATGCGTCTTGATATTTTGGTCCATCCTTCATAGTCTTGTGGAATGTTCCATGCTCCATCTTTTGTGTCTCCTTTTGGCTTTGGGCTTCTTTTCTTCAATCTTGGCTAACAATCTACTCTATCTAGCACTAGCTAACAACTATACTAAATAAAATAAATCTCACAAGTTGAGAAAAAAAAAATGGCTCGCAGGCCATAAAACCCTAATTAATAATTACAATTAATTGATCAGCTCGCAGGCCGTAAACCAAACCACAAAAATTAAACATCCACAACAAACCACATCCTAAGGCCATATCCAATCATCATGCGAATTGCACATAAAAAGTTAAAATCCAATTTTAACGCGCTTGGTCAATTTTAATTGATTTTAGGATTTTCTGGGGTTAAAACGGTCCATGGGGCCCAACAATCGAATTGCCCGGGCCCAAAAGAGAACCGCAAAGGCCTTAGGCCGGCCGGCCCCTAGCCCACGCGGCCAGGCCGCGGGCTAGGGCTGCCCCGGCCCCTAGGCCGAGCCCTGCTTGGGCGGAAAGCAAGAAGGGGCGGTCCCTAGGGGGGAGGGGCGAACCTCCTTTGGGAGTTGTTTCCAAAACAACTCCCTTGCTTGGTGCCCAAGTTTGGTTGTTTCCTTGTATGGGAAGAACTCCTTCTTCCCAAAGGATGCCCAAACCCTATATCTAAGATCCTAAAATTTCTCAAACTCACTAATTCATGCATCAAATGCAAAAACTAGGTCTTGTTATGATATATTATTGACAAATTGCATCATATGCTTGATTTGTCTTGTTTTACGCGATAAACAACAATTTTAAGGTGTAAAACTATCAAAACGTAACACATAGACCACGTCTATGCTCTACGACCTGTGACTCTGATACCACTGTAGGGTTTTGATTCATGGATGCGCAACGGAAACACAAACAAACATAACCCATGCAAAACCCTCCAAGGATCACAAGTCAAGAGACATAACGATGGTAAGGGAATAAATCAATAACACACCTTAGGGTTTCTCCTTTGACGACTTCAAACGCGAATTGTGTCACGTTCTCTATAGTTGATCCACGCCTAGAGTTGAATACTAGATCTTCCAATCCTTGGTGCTAGCCCGGAATGAGGAAAAGGAAGAATAATCACGCAAAACGAGACGAAACAAGGAGGTTTCGGCCTCCTTGTGGCTGACGGGGACGGGCGGCGGCAAAGGGGGCGGCGTGCTCCTCTTTGCTTGCTTGCTCTCTCCTTTTGTTCTCTCTCACTCAAGTTATGATCAATAAGGTCATAAGTGTGGGAAGGAAGGAAAGTGTGTCCTTTATATAGTCCAACAAATCCTTGCCAACTACCTAAAGGACCTATTCTAGTCCTACTAGAATTCAATTTAGTCCTTTCCTTGCAAATTAGTCCTACTATGTTTGCAAGGTATTGCAAAGTGATCCTTCTAATTAATTAATCCAATTAATTAATTCCCAAACCTAGTTCAACTCTATATAGCGTGTGACCCCATAGGTTCTATCTAGTTGGTAGCAACAATTTGCTAATATGGAGCGGTTTCTAGCAAAACATCCATTCTAGCAAACTATTAGAAGAGTCGTCTTTGACAAACCTTGTACAAGTAATTGTCTCATCCCTTTGTCTCTATATCCGGATTGGACAAGAGACATACAAGTCACACTCGTATATCCAATCCATAGTTTCTCGATCCATGGGAATAGCCTTATTCGTGCAAATAACATCAATATCCCATATTGATTTATTTGAGTCTGGCCAGACATTCTATAAGCACTATCCCTCGAGTGGCCTAGGATATTTGCTCCCGTTATGTGGGAGGGACAAATTCTATGTACGTCCACTACGATCTCTAGTCTTGCTTCTTATTGTATCCGGTACACGCCTTTATAGCTACCCAGTTACGGTGTAGCGTTTAACGCTACCAAAATCACAATAATCCACAACTAGAATATCTAGTGACTGCAAGTCTAAGGATGACAATACAATTTCACCACGAGAAGCACTTGTGACTTAACATAACGTGTATGTAGCCTTCTCGGAGATGGGTCAAACCAGTGCGCCATTACCCTTAATGCACACCTATGTGTTGGATCATGATATCTCCATATCAATCCAACCCCATACTAGTCTATAGATGATTGTCCCATTAATCATTATACTGGACTAGGGATATTTAAGATAAACAACACAATTGTAAATCTAAGGACTTCATTTTATTAAATATCCAATAAATAATACAATGAATTTTCTAGCCATAAATAAATTCATACTAAACTAGATTGCATCTAGGTCATCTATTCCAACATGAAGGTTTCTCATTAGAACTAATAAAATCTTGCTCAGGTTGAGCTCCTAATGCTTTACGTACCATGATAAATGCATGTCATCTCCCCAACTTTTTCTTCATTACCCAACTCAGTTTCAAATAGTTCACCATGATAAATGCATTGCAAATAATTAGGCTGGAATCCATTATATATTATATGACCTTTAACTACACTTCTAGTCTCATAAAACCGGTTAAGACATTTTTACAAGGGCAACATATTTTTGACCCACCATCCATGCCCATGAACGCAAAGTCTAAGAATTTGTCACAACCATCAACAAAAGCAGGTTCACACCTTGGGGTAATATGTATCCAACTCTTATCGATCGAGAATTCAACAAAATAAAAGGTGAAGACAAATTCATACATCAGCTCTACAAGCACATATTAGAAGCATTACTAAAATGAACTTAAGCACATATGTAAAGAATTACTAAAATTAACTTCACCACCAAATCAACTAAAATAAAAGGTGAAGACAAATTCATACTTCAAAACTTGAGAACAGACCGCGTAACCTAGATACCCTTTTAATACATTTTTCTGTCATAAACCAAATAATCTAGTATCATCCAAACACACCAAACTAGGGTTACAGTGTATAGGTGATACCCTTTAACAAACACACCAAAATTTCTTTGAACAAATTAACATATAATCAATTTCAAATCAAATTAGCATATATCATGAAATCATACAACCCTGTTAAAAGATTTTCTACCAATTAATCAGTTCGAAATCAAATTGTTGAACTATTAGAAAAGACAACAACAAGAAGGACCGTTTAGAAGAAACATTCAATATACATTCAAAAAGAAGAAACATTCAATAAAACCTAGAGGAGAACAACAACGAGAGAAAATAGAGAAGAAGAACTCATACAGAGGAAAAACTTTGCGAAGACAAGATAGCACCGGGAACACTTCGCCTGAACCACCAAAGTCACATGAACCACCAAATCGACTACAGCCTTCGCCTTCGAACCCCCGTTGACCCAATTTCCTTCTAGCTAGGTCTATTTCCTTATTTCTTCGCTGGGTATGCAAATTTTTTCCCCAAAATTTGGCAGACAAATCAAACAATTTGGGCATAGGGACACGTGTAAAAAAACACATATACGGCGAGATGTCTCATTGTATAAGATAGTAACTATCGGTGTTAACCGACCCTCGCCGTTTCTGATAAATATTATTTACCCGGATAATGAAATGACTCTGTTACTAATAATTTATCGCCGTTCATAATAAAAGTAATAATGGAGATATTTATGCTCGTAGTTTTTGTTAGAAACCTTGCCGTTTATGCTAAGCTATATACGGGGCCACAGTTTATCGTCGTATAAGAAAATTTTGAGCGAGAAAATTAACTATCGCCGTTTATGATACATTAAACGACGACATATACTCTTGCCGCGCGAATTATAGTATATTTTTTCCATTTTTGGGTTCATTTCTAGTAGTGAGTACTAGATGTCTTACCCCTAGCGCATTTGAAATAAGGGAACAGGGTTCACATTAGGCCACCATTTATCAAAGATTGACTCAGATTGGATCGTACTTATAAACATATCAAATATATTGTAGCCGTCCCACACAATGTTCCACTTATGTGTTTAATGTGTTTTAAGACAGTTGATATATGCGCATAAAAATCATATAAGAGACACAAGTTTAAAGATAAGAAATATCGAACTCGTTGTTGCAAAGAGTACGACGATGTAAAGAGATAAAAGCTTTCATGTAAAAAAGTAATGCAAGTAGAAAGGCGTAAATAATTACGTAGATGAAAAAGGGTAAAAGACATTTTCCACCCTCCAAATATGGGGAAAATACATTTCACCCCCTATTTTATGGAATAACACTTTTTTACCCCTGTCCGTGGATGGAGAGTGAATGGAGCTAATAGAATGGGCTAAATGACATATTTACCCTCACTTTGAAGAAAAATTACACTACTATATAATAATTTTTTTCTCCTCATCCTCTCATTTGTAACCCTAGCATCTCCCACTCTCATCTCTCTTATCTCTCACGGTTGAAAGAAGAGTTGAAGAAGGAGATGGTGGGACGCCGCCAGTCCTCTCTCTCTCGTCCCCAAAATAACCCCCTCTCCCGCTCTCTCTCCTTCTTAAACCCACAATCACCACTTCTGCTTCTTCTCTCTCTCGTGAACCCACCCATCACCACTGCCTCCTCCACCTCCGGGAATCACCACGGCCTTCCCCACAGCCAATGGGGAATGACCGGCGATTTGGGTCGCCATTGAGCACATAGATCTTCCTTCCCACCAAATGGGTTTATTCAATTTTTTGTTGATTCAAACCAACACTACCCAGGTGGTTTTGTTCAATTTGAGCTGGAGAATAAACCATTTCAATTGAGAGACCCCGATCTACAATTTGTCGTTTGAGCAGTCGATGCGGTTCTAGTTGCACGCATCTCGGTTGGACCAGTCGAGTTGCTCCAGTGGATTTAGTATCTTCCTTAGAGCTAACCTCGATGCTGCATCATATTGGGCGGTATGAGATTCAGAGACTATGAAGAATGATGACAACCCGATTAAAATGAAGAGTAAGAAATTGAACCCGAGATGGGTACCCATTTTTGGGAAGCTCTGTATCTAGTAATTAGTTGCTGAAGAGATTAGGTTGGAAAAATAGAACATACTACTGTAGATAGTGCATCCCAGGAAGATCGATCACCACCCACGTGGCAGCAATCTAGGAGGTTCGATGGTACTCCACTATTACTCTATCATTGTCTTTATGTTTTCACTTATCCATATGGGGCTGTGAGACAGGGTCACCCTCGAGTACCAACCGCACGGGAGTTGTAGGGTTTAAGTGGCTTGGAGGCTAGACTAAGGAACATCGCACGCGAGCAGCGGTCACGCTCGCGCGCATGCCATGTCATTTGTCTGAGAGATTTGATGATCACGAGTCCTATATACGCGATCAACCATTTGAACGGTCCCTATATATACGGACGATCCTGTAACGTTACCTATATATATGGGCGAACGTGCCGTTATGAGGCGGATATCTAGCTGTTATTTGCGGATGCATTAACACCTCGTAAGGGTCACTCCTATGCCCTATATGTAGAAGTGTTGGCCTTCCATTGCAGCTCTCGGATCTTTTGCCAATCATCATACTATCTCTCTCTCAGGAAATTAGCAAGACCTTACTATTCCCCTACACTTACTCTCAATCTCTCTGCGCTTTGTTCTTGTTCTTGTTCTTGTCTGTTACAGGTTTACACTGAGATCTTCCCCAGAAGGATTTCTTATCCAGCTTCAAGACCTAGCCGGTTCACGTCATTGATGTTGACAAGATCCTAGTCATCTCTCTCGGGTCCAGGTATCAATTGCATAACATCTTTCACCGGAGGTGCTTTAAGCTTCGTTTCCCTGAAATTTGCCAAATATAAATCCTCTCCACCCAAATAGGGGGCTTGCACCACAGATCTGTAGGGACTTCTGGTAAATCGATTGCTTCTTTCAAAGACTTAGTACGAGCCATCTCTATAACATACATAACACAAGAAACATTATCATCAAAGATAAACCCATATTTGACTGCATGTCTCCTTGATTTAAAGTTTCAAATATGAGGATTGTGTTACTAAAAGAGGATATCTGCCAACCTTGTTGTTTTCTAAGCGTCTGAAGTGCTCGATTAGCGGTGTTGAACAGTTGATTGAAGGTTGTAATTTGAGTTTGAGTCCTAAACCTTGACAGCAACAATGGCGTGAAAAATTTGAACTTATGGAGTGGAAATTTTATATAGAGTCTTCTAAAGACCCTGACATTTCAAATATGTTCGAATCAATCACTACCTAGGTAATCGGCGGAAATATGTGGATGTCGTTCGCAATTCGCGTCATACCCACGCCCTTTTAAAGGATACACGACGTTACATAGACCTAGGAAATGATGAGTGCTTATGGGGGCTAGGGTTCCTAAGTTTGGTTTGAATTAATTTGAAAATTGGCGTGCAATCCATGAACGATTGGTTTTGCGCGTTTATACAGCAACGCGCGTGGTATACGCGCAAAAGGGGGTTAATGTAGATAGTGTATCCCAGGCATATCGATCACCACCCACGTGGCAGCTATCCAGGAGGTTTGATGGTACTCCACTATTACTATATCATTTTCGTT
Source organism: Linanthus parryae (assembly GCA_023055425.1). Classification (NCBI taxonomy): domain Eukaryota; kingdom Viridiplantae; phylum Streptophyta; class Magnoliopsida; order Ericales; family Polemoniaceae; genus Linanthus; species Linanthus parryae. Next base: position 77,164,369 of record JALGPY010000001.1, read on the forward strand.
ATGTTCGCACTTATCCATATGGGGGCTGTGAAACAGAGTCACCCTCGCGTAGCAACCGCACGGGAGTTGTAGGGTTTAAGTGGCTTGGAGGCTAGAGTAAGGAACATCGCCCGCGAGCCTTGTCATTTGCCTGAGAGATTTGATGATCACGTGTCCTATATACGCGGTCGACCGTTTAAACGGTCCCTATATATACGGACGATATTGTAATGTGTCCTATATATACGAGCAAAGGTGCCGTTACGAGGCGTATATCTAGCCGTTATCAACAGAATCATTAACCTCTCGTAACGGTCACTCCTATTCCCTATATATAGAAGCATTGGCCTGCAATTGCATCTCTCGGATCTTTTGCTAATCATCATACTGTCTCTCTCTCAGGCAATTAGCAAGAGCTTACTCTTCACCTACACTTACTCTCAATCTCTTTGCGCTTTGTTCTTGTTCTTGTTCTTGTCTGTTACAGGTGTACACTGAGATCTTCCCCAGAGGGATCTCTTGTCCAGCTTCAAGACCCATCCGATTCACGTCATTGATGTTGACAAGATCCCAGTCATCTCTCTCGGGCTCAGGTATCAATTGCATAACATGTAGGGTTTTGATTCATGGATCGCGCAAACGGAAGCATAATCAAACAAATAACCATGCAAAACCCTCCAAGGATCACAAGTCTATATGCATAACGATAGTGAAGGTAAGAAATCATAAAAACCTTTGGGTTCTCCTTGATGACTTCAAACGCGAATAGTGTCACGTTCTCTATAGTTGATCCACGCCTAGAGTTGATCCTAGATCTCCCAAACTCCTTGGTGCTAGCCCGGAATAAGAGGAGGGTGAAGGAATCACGCAAAACGAGACAAAAAGAGGCTTCGGCCTCCTTTTTGGCCGACGAGGTGAGGGGCGGCGGCAAGGGGGTCGGGTTCGGCCTCCTTGTTGCTTGCTCTCTCTCCTTTGTTCTCTCGCACTCTTGTTATGTTCACTAATGAGCATAAGTTATGAGGAAGGAAGGAAGGAGGGTCCTTTATATAGTCCAACAACTCCTTGTTAACTACCTAAAGGACTTATTCTAGTCCTACTAGAATTCAGTTTAGTCCCTTCCTTGCAAATTAGTCCCTACTAAGTTTGCAAGGGTTTGCAAAGTGATCCTTCTAATTAATTAATCCAATTAATTAATTCCCAAATCTAGTACAACTCTATATAGCGTGTGACCCCATAGGTTCTATCTAGTTGGTAGCAACTATTTGCTAATATGGAGCGGTTTCTAGCAAAACATCCATTCTAGCCAACTAATAGAATAATAAAACACATATCCCGACTGTGATCTAAAGTCATCTCTGTCGGTTTGGAAGCTTGCATCAGTGTAACCCCTAACACGCAACTCTTCCTCACCGCCAAATATCAAGAAAGCATCCTTAGTTCTTCTCAAGTACTTTAGGATGTTCTCGACAGCAATCCAGTGACTCTCACCCGGATTGGATTGGTATCTTCTTGTCATACTCAAGGCATATGACACATCTGGTCTAGTACATAACATGGCATACATGATAGATCCTATGGCCGAGGCATAGAGAATCCTACTCATGCGTTCCTTCTCAATCCCATTGGAAGGACAACCACTCTTTGAAAGAGTGATTCCATGTGACATGGGCAAGAATCCCTTCTTGGAATCTTGCATGTTGAACCGTTTCAACACCTTGTCAATATATGTACTTTGACTTAGGCCTAGCAACCTCTTAGATCTATCTCTATAGATCTTTATACCGAGTATATAGGCTGCTTCCCCTAAGTCCTTCATTGAGAAACACTTTCCTAGCCAATCTTTCACAGATTGCAGCATGGGAATGTCGTTTCCAATGAGTAGTATGTCATCCACATACAAGACCAGAAAAGCTACAGAGCTCCCACTAACCTTCTTGTAGACACAAGACTCATCTTTTTTTCTGATGAAGCCAAACTCTTTGACCACTTCATCAAAACGTCGATTCCAACTCCTATAAGCTTGCTTTAAACCATAAATGGATCGTTGCAGCTTACAGACTTTGTTGGCTTGCTTTGGATCCTCAAAACCCTCCGGCTGTATCATATGCACGTCCTCGAGGAGATTCCCATAAAGGAATGCTGTTTTGACATCCATCTGCCAAATCTCATAGTCGTAGTATGCTGCAATTGCAAGTAGGATTCGGATGGATTTGGTCATAGCGACTGGTGAAAAGGTTTCATCATAGTCAATACCACGAATCTGTCTGAATCCTTTAGCCACCAATCGGCCCTTATAGGTAATCACATTACCATCCATGTCGATCTTCTTCTTGAAGACCCACTTGCACCCTATGGGCCGCGCCCCATCGGGTGGTTCCACCAAAGTCCATACTTTGTTGGTATACATGGATTCCATCTCGGATCTCATTGCTTCCAGCCACTTCTGAGAGTCTGGGCCACTCATGGCCTCCTCATAGGTAGTAGGCTCATCATCTATGAGCATCGTGTCACCGGAATCGGTTACGAGAAGTCCGTACCTCTCGGGTTCCTGGCGCACTCTACTAGATCTACAAAGCTCTTGTGTTACCTGAACAGGTGGCTCCACAACCGCTTGTGATTCCTGTTCATGTTCCATAATCGGTTCAGTGATTTGTGGTTCTTGAACTTCTTCAAGTTCTACATTCCTCCCACTTGCTTCTTTAGAGACAAACTCTCTTTCTAGAAACACGCCGGTCCGAGCAACAAACACTTTGTTTTCGGTTGGATTGTAGAAGTAGTATCCCTTAGTTTCCTTAGGGTACCCCACAAATTTACACTTATCCGATTTAGGCCCTAGCTTGTCTGATTGTAAACGTTTTACATAGACATCGCAGCCCCAAATCCTCATGAACGACAGTGTGGGACGCCTCCCACTCCACATCTCATATGGTATCTTCATGACTGATTTAGATGGAACACGGTTAATGGTGAAAGTTGCACTTAATAGAGCGTAGCCCCAAAATGATAATGGAAGATCGGTTTGACACATCATAGACCGAACCATATCCAATAGGGTTCGATTCCTCCTCTCGGACACGCCATTCCATTGTGGCGTTCCGGGTGGAGTGAGTTGGGACACGATCCCACACTCTCTAAGATAGTCGTCAAACACTTGGCTCAAGTATTCTCCTCCACGATCTGATCGTAGAGCCTTGATACTTTTGCCAAGTCACTTCTCTACTTAATTCTTGAATTCTTTGAACACTTCAAAGGATTCGGATTTTGCCCTCATAAGGTACACAAATCCATATCTACTGTAATCATCAGTAAATGTAATGAAGTAGACATAACCACCCCTGGCAGGCGTGGCAAATGGCCCACACACATCTGTATGTATGAGTGCCAATTGATCACTAGTCCTCTCACCTTTCTTATTGAAAGGGGACTTTGTCATTTTTCCCAATAAACAAGCCTCGCATGTCTCATATGATTCAAAATCAAATGAGTCTAGTAATCCATCCTCATGGAGTCTAGATACACGTTTCTCATTTATGTGGCCTAAACGACAATGCCATAAATAAGCAGGATTTAAATCATTTATTTTAATCCGCTTGGTATTAATGTTGTAGACAGGATTGCTTAGATCAAGGACATAAAGTCCATTAAATAATTGCGCACTAAAATAGTGAATATTATTCAAATAAAAGGAACAACAATTGTTCTTTATTGAAATAATAAAACCTTCCTTGTCCAAACAAGAAATAGAAATAATGTTTCTGCTCATAGCAGGCACAAAATAGCAATTATTTAATTCTAAAATTAATCCTGAAGGCAGAGATAGCTCGCACACGCCTATGGCCAACGCAGCAACCTTTGCTCCATTCCCAACGCGCAGATCTACCTCCCCTTTAGCCAATCTCTTACTTCTCTTTAGATCCTGCATATTTCGACAAATATGAGATCCACATCCAGTATCTAATACCCATGATGTAGAGACAGTTAAATTGACATCTACAACAAAAATACCTGGTGGTGGTGGAATCACTATTCCAAGCCTCTTGTCCTCCAGATATTTTGGGCAGTTCCTCCTCCAGTGTCCAGGTTGACTGCAGTAGTGACACTCACCCTTAGTCACGACCTTGGCAACGCCACCAACAGGCTTAAGGGCTTGTTCCTTGGACTTGGCAACTGACTTGCCTTTGCCCTTGGAGTAAGAGGCAAACCTTTTGCCCTTTCCTTTCTGCACCATCATAATGGCCTTGCCCTTACCCTTGTTGATGCTCTGTTCAGCCGTCCTCAACATGTTGAGCAAATCTGGCAGTGGTTTAACGATCTCGTTCATGTTATAGTTCATAATGAACTGTCCATAACTCTCGGGCAACGATTGCAACACGAGATCGGTTGCCAACTCTTGGCCGACCGGGACCCAATCCGGGCGAGATTCTCCAAGTACCCGATCATTCGGAGTACATGGGGTCCCACCGGGTTCCCTTCTGCCAGATGACATTTGAACAGTGCCTTTGAGACCTCATACCTCTCTAACCTCGCCTGCTCTTGGAAGAGCTGCTTTAGATGTTCGATCATATCGACAACATTCATGTTCTCGTGTTGCTTCTGAAGCTCAGAGGTCATGGTGCAAAGCATTAGGCAGGCCGCATCATTAGCGTCATCAACACGCTTTTGATACGCCTTTAAGGCAACAGGTGTCTGGTTCTCTGGACCTTCTGGAACATGCTCCTCTATTGCGTACTGTTTCTTCTCTTGCTTGAGAACAATTTTCAAGTTTCTGTACCAATCAAGAAAGTTGGTTCCAGAGAGCTTGTCCTTCTCAAGGACAGATCGTAGGGAATGTTGTGAACTCGATGAGTCGTTTGCCATTTGGTATTCTACAAAAAGGAAAATACGCAAGTTTTAGTATTTGTGAATTTTTGACTATATTTAATAATGGCTAGTTTATTAAATATAGCTCCCACTATTTTTCTACGGATTAATAATCCTCAAGATATTAATGCGGAAAATATCCTTATATTTTCTAGTGGGCCAAGATCCATCTTTTCAACTCCTTATGAGCTTGCTTTGGCAAGTCACCCATAATTTGACTACTTTTAGGTAGGAACAATTCCAATTGCATCCCATATGCAACTCTTGGTTCAACCGGGCAAATAACTCCTTATTTATCCATCCATATGGATAATCCCAATTGATTGCCTCTAGGTTTCTTAATCAAATTAATAGCCTAGTTGTGTTCAACCTCTTATCTAAACAATTGCACATTGTTACGTGCCATCGCATTCCATCATTATGAACCAAGTCGCCATGCTTTGGCACGCACGAACTTGATAAATAATGATGATAATGAGTGTTTAAATAACGAGAAGGCAAGAACACAATATTTAAAATTTGAGGGATTTTGAACTCAATTTTTAATTGTTTTGTTGATCAATATCAACTAATCTATCTATTTGAGTTTGGGCACAACTCCAAATAATAGATCCGGGTTGTCTAATTATCTTATTATCCTAATTGCATGCATCATCCATACACCAACCACACAAATAATAAGACAATAAATAAACAACCACAAAACAGAAATTAAACGTGATGTGGATATGACCTTTTTCTAGACTAAGATAATTCCAAGCCAATGGAATTATCTATGAACCCTAAGCAAACACATCTCCATGCGTCTTGGTCTTTTGGTCCATCCTTCATAGTCATGTGGAATGCTCCATGCTCCATCTTTTGTGGCTCCTTTGGCTTTGGGCTTCTTTTCTCCATTCTTAGCTAACAATCTACTTTATCTAGCACTAGCTAATATCTATACTAAATAAAATAAATCTCACAAGTTGAGAAAAAAAAATGGCACGCAGGCCATAAAACCCTAATTTATTATTACAATTAATTGATCAGCTCGCAGGCGGTAAAATCAAACCACAAAATTAAACATCCACATCAAACCACATCCTAAGTCCATGTCCAATCACCATGCGATTTGCACATAAACAGTTAAAATCCAATTTTAACGCGCTTGGTCAATTTTAATTGATTTTAGGATTTGTAGGGTTAAAACGGTCCATGGGCCCAACAATCCAATTGCCCGGGCCCATTAAGGTGAACCACAAGGCCCTAGGGCCGGGCCGGCCCAAAACCCGCAAGCTAGGCCCGCTGGTTAGGGCCGCCCGGCCCCTTAGGGCGGCCAAGCTTGGGCGGCAAGCAAGGGGGCGGTCCCTAGGGGGGGCCGAACCTCCTCTTGGGAGTTGTTTCCAAAACAACTCCCTTGCTTGGAACCCAAGTTTGGTTGTTTCCTTGTTTTGGGAGAACTCCTTCTTCCCCAAGGATGCCCAAACCCTAGATCTAAGATCCTAAAATTTCTCAAACTCACCAATTCATGCATCCAATGCAAAAATTGGATCTTCTTATGAGTAATTCTAGACAAATTGCATCCCATTCTTGATTTGTCTTGTTTTACGCGATAAACTATCAAATTAAGGTGTAAAACAACAAGAATGTAATACATAAACTACGTTTATGCTCTATGACATGTGGCTCTGATACCACTGTAGGGTTTTGATTCATGGATCGCGCAAACGGAAGCGTAATCAAACAAATAACCATGCAAAACCCTCCAAGGATCACAAGTCTAGATGCATAACGATAGTGAAGGTAAGAAATCATAAACACATCTTTGGGTTCTCCTTGATGACTTCAAACGCGAATAGTGTCACGTTCTCTATAGTTGATCCACGCCTAGAGTTGATCCTAGATCTCCCAAACTCCTTGGTGCTAGCCCGGAATAAGAGGAGGGTGAAGGAATCACGCAAAACGAGACAAAAAGAGGGTCGGGTTCGGCCTCCTTGTTGCTTGCTCTCTCTCCTTTGTTCTCTCCCACTCTTGTTATGTTCACTAATGAGCATAAGTTATGAGGAAGGAAGGAAGGAGGGTCCTTTATATAGTCCAACAACTCCTTGTTAACTACCTAAAGGACTTATTCTAGTCCTACTAGAATTCAATTTAGTCCCTTCCTTGCAAATTAGTCCCTACTAAGTTTGCAAGGGTTTGCAAAGTGATCCTTCTAATTAATTAATCCAATTAATTAATTCCCAAATCTAGTACAACTCTATATAGCGTGTGACCCCATAGGTTCTATCTAGTTGGTAGCAACTATTTGCTAATATGGAGCGGTTTCTAGCAAAACATCCATTCTAGCCAACTAATAGAATAGTCATCTAGACAACCTTGTACAAGTAATTGTCTCATCCCTTTGCCTCCATATCCGGATTGGACACGAGACATACAAGTCACACTCGTATATCCAATCCATAGTTTCTCGATCCATGGGAATAGCCTTATTCGTGCAAATAACATCAATATCCCATATATTGATTTATTTGAGTCTGGCCAGACATTCTATAAGCATTATCCCTCGAGTGGCCTAGGATATTTTCTCCCGTTATGTGGGAGGGGCAAATCCTCTCTACGTCCACTACGATCTCTAAGCTTGCTTCTCATTGTATCCAGTACACGCCTTTATAACTACCCAGTTACGATGTAGCGTTTAACGCTACCAAGATCACAACGATCCACAACTAGAATATCTAGTGACTTCAAGTCTAAGGATGACAATACCATTGCACCGCGAGAAGCACTTGTGACTCAACATAACATGTATGTAGCCTTCTCGGTGATGGGTCAATCCAGTGCAACATTCCGTAATGCACACCTATGTGTTGGATCGTGATATCTCCATATCAATCCAACCCCATACTAGTCTATAGATGATTGTCCCATTAATCATTATACTTGACTAGGGATATTTAAGATAAACAACACGATTGTAAATCTAAGGACTTCATTATATTAAATATCCAATAAATAATAAATGAATTTTCTAGCCATATACAAATTCATACTAAACTAGATTGCCTCTAGGGCATCTATTCCAACATAACATCTTTCACCGGAGGTGCTTTAAGCTTCGTTTCCCTGACATTTGCCAAATAGAAATCCTCTCCACCCAAATAGGGGGCCTTGCACTCCGTAGGGACTTCTGGTAAATCGATTTCTTCTTTCAAAGACTTAGTACGAGCCATCTCTATTACATACAAAACACAAGAAAAATTAGCATCAAAGTTAAACCCAGATTTGATTTCATGTCTACTTGATTTGAATTTTCAAATATGAGGATTGTGTTATTAAAAGAGGAGATCTGCTAACCTTTTGTTGTCTAAGCATCTGAAGAGCTCGATTAGCGGTGTCGAAAAATTGATTGAAGGTTGTAATATGATTTTGAAGACTCTCTCTTATGCTCCTAAACCTTGACAGCAACAATGGCGTGAAAAGTTTGAACTTATGGAGTGGAAGGGTTTATATAGAGTCTTTTAAACACCCTGACATTTCAAATCTTTTCAAATCAATCACTACCTAGGTAATCGGCGGAAATATGTGGATGTCGTTTTCCATCCGCGTCATACCCACGCACTTTTAAAGGCTATACGACGTTACAGAGACCTAGGCAATGATGACTGCTTCAGGGGGCAAGGGTTCCTGATTTTGGTTTGAATTAATTCAAAAATTGGCGTGAAATCCACGAACCAATTGTTTTGCGCGTTTATACAGCAGCGCGCGTGGTATACGCGCAAAAGGGGGCTAATGTAGATAGTGCATCCCAGGCATATCGATCACCACTCACGTGGCAGCTATCCAGGTGGTTCGATGGTACTCCACTATTACTCTATAATCGTCTTTATGTTCGCACATATCCATATGAGGGCTGTAAGACGGGGTCACCCTCGCGTACCAACCGCACGGGAGTTGTAGGGTTTAAGTGGCTTGGAGGCTAGAGTAAGGAATGTCGCACGCGAGCAGCAGCCATGCTCGCGCGCGACCCTTGTCATTTGTCTGAGAGATTTGATGATCATGTGTCCTATATACGTGGTCGATCGTTTGAACCGTCCCTATATATATATATGGAAGATCATGTAACGTGCTCTATATATACGGGCAAACGTTCCGTTACGAGGCGGATATCAAGCCGTCATCTGCTGACGCATTAACCCCTCGTAACGGTCACTCCTATGCCCTATACTCACTCTCAATCTCTTTGCGCTTGTTCTCGTTCTTGTTCTTGTCTGTTACAGGTGTACACTGAGATCTTCCCCTGGAGGATCTCTTGTCCAAAAATACTATGAGTTTCAGTTTTTGTTTAAGGTTGTGCACACGAGATGGGAACCCTAGATGGTCTGAGGGTGTTTGGAGGTTTGGTTGTTTGGGTTCGTGAAATCAGTGTCGATGGTGGTAAATTGGGTGTTGATGGCAATAAATAGGGTCTGGGATTCAAGAAAAACATAGTACAAGCAAAAATATGGTTAGAGTCTTTTTCTGGGATTCAAGGGTTGTGTCTTATGTGGTTTAGGTTGAAGTCTGTTCCTTCTTCTTCTTCTTCTTCATCTTCCTTTGTTAATTTTTGTGTAATTTGCTAAGTTTCAACAGGTTCTGGGACTTGTGTTTTGATTTGATTTGTTGTTCTGGTTACGGTTTAATTGAAAGTCAGTTGTTTTTTTTTGTTGTTGTTGGTGGTGGTGGTGGTGGTGGTGATTTGGTGGTAGTGGGGTGGTGTTCAAGAACACCAAGAACATGATGAACATTGTATTAAAAAAAACAAGTGTGTTATTTGTCCATAATTTTTAAGGGTAAAATGGTCACAAAAATTCAGTTTGCACCCCTCCACTAACGGATTGTAACAGAAGGGTGGTATTTGTCCACCCTCCATTGAGTGACAGTGGTGCAAAAAAGTATTTTTCCATAAATCATGGGGAAAATGTATTTTCTCCATTAATGGAGGGTGGAAAATGTCGTTTACCCTAAAAAAGAAAGGCTAGCAAAGTTTGGCACAAATGTTTTGCCTTAGCAAATAGTGCAAAAGTCACAACAAATGAAACGGCTACTCGTAAGCAATATACTTGTCGCATACGAAGTCTGGAACCTAAAAATAACAATAAGACATGTGTCAACTATGCTCCTACACAATAGTATTTCCACATGCTCAATACTACATGAATGCACATGATATCATACTCGACTACTCAATCCAGTCGCATGCAAATTCGTTGCCTTTCTATCAACTTTTAACATAAGCATCTCAACTCATGCTCAATGATTCTTAACCATATGGGTCCACTAATACACTCATAATCATCTCAACATTCTGAAAATAGATTTATTGTTTCCAGCCGATTCCAATCTCTACAGAAAATTACACAAATACCCTTTTAACTAAACCGTGTAACGTCAACTTTCATCGATTGACCTTAGCAAGCCATAACTATAATCCCTCACTCAATATCATGTAAAAAAAATCGTTAAGTCTCGTTAAACGTCCAACGGGTCAATTCAAAACTAGGGTTTTTCGATCTTGAAATTTTGTATGCGAACGTGCAAACCCTAATAATTGCATGTGATGTTTGAAACGATTAATAAACAGAAAACAAACTAAAAAAAACTATAATACTCACGATGAATATCCAAAGATCGAAGAGATTCACGGCGAAAAATAAGAAGCAACGGAAACCTAGGGTTTTGGGTTTCAGGTTCGGGACAACAGCAGCTCGGGGCTGCTCACAAACAAGAGAGAAGGAGAGAGGGATCTTGGACCTGTCGGGTTCGGATCGGCTGCATCGGCGGTCGGGATGCTTCTTCAGGAGCAGAGATATGGAGAGACGGTGAGGGAGATTGGGAGAGTGAGAGAGAGTGACACGCTCCAACTGCAAGTGCAAAGTTGACGGTGCAGTAAAAATTCGGTAATTCGGGTTGTCGAGCCCAAAGAACTTTGTGCAAATTGGTTACGAAGTCTAAACCTTATGCTGGCTAGCAATTTTGATTTTTTTTTTCTAATTCTACTGAAACGAAAAAGAACAAATATCTCAATTAATTAGATGAATTACTTCACAATTAAAAAAGAATGCTTTTTACGAGTTACTTAACGAGTGGACAAATTCAGGATATCTCTACGGGTACACTAGGGATCTCACACCACTTGGGATTTATGTTCTGACAAAACGAATGTGTTCTATTTAGCTAAACGAGCACAGTTACGTTGATGATTCCTCAACCAACACCTACATTTAAACTCTCATATCTGATTCCTCTTGTATACTCAAGTTCACACATGCATTATGTTCTTGTTTTCTACTCTTCGTTCTTAACCAACTAGCAAGATTCCTCAACCCTAGATACAGCTAGTGCACGATTCAAGTTCCGGTAATGGTTATTGATTCCTATTACATCCAAAAACTAAATCGATCCAGCTAATTCAATTTATCCGCCTTGATGTGAAGTATGAAGTATGACTGCATCTAAGTTGTTTAAGTATTTTTAACAAACTTGTGTATGCATGCTGAGAATTGGATCAGGTGTTGGTTAAATGTGTCTTACAAATATTCTTGGACTACATCTATATGTTTCTAACACTCACAGGTTTCACACCTAGAATGAATCAAGGATTTGAAAGCTTTGAGCTTAAAACTGTGAAGAATGTCACAGAGCTCCAAGGCCTTGAGATTTGCCTTGAGCTGCTGAGAGTCTTATTTAGTTTAACTAATTCTTTCTTGCAGGATGATATATTTGAAATTGTGATTGGTTACTGAATTGATATAAGTCTTAATCATAGTTTTATCATTATCTCTTACATATTACTGATCTGGTATTATCTAGTTATCAAATTTTTGGCCTATTTTATTGCAGAAACTGTTAAGCCAAACTGTCAGTAATATGTTGATATATTTTCTAGATTTTGTTTGACCTTGAAATCAAGTTTGTTGTGGGGTTGTTCTTTATTCAAACCCTTCACAAAAAACTCTAATGGCTATCCATTCATAGTTGTTGAAAGAAGCATGTTCGGGAGAGGATTTTTAGGGAAGCATTTACTAAAATCTCTCATTCAGTTACTGCAGCTTGTTATAAGCTTCAGTTTGAATTTCAAAGAAGAAAAGAGACAGGGAGTTATTATTCAGGAAGAAGAGTGTTTACTGTCATGGAGATAATACAATCAACTCTTCAATCAATCATGCTCTCAACACTGGTGAACAAGAAGATTAATCATCCAGAAATCTGAAGAACACATCCAAGCTTCACTACTTATTTCTTTTCTTTATTCTTCAATACTTGTACTTAATTTGTATTATCATTCAGATTTCTTAAACCTCAAAAACATAGAAGTTTAGTTGTTCAAGTGAACAACAAGAGGTTCTTATTGTTTCAACAGATTGTAGCTGTTACTAGATAGGTTGAGAACCACAAGCTGTATAGGTGTAAGGCAGTTCACTTAGCCTTGAGATCTAGGGATAAATCTGGTTGTTTAATAAGAAGTGTTTTCTAAATGTGACTGAAATCTGTAAAATCCTTGTGTTCTTTACTTTAAAGTATTGTTCTTTTACCCTGCAAACTATCTAGCTCAAAACAGGTTGTTCAAGGGCATGAAGTACTTTACAGCTCAAGGCCTTGAAGCTTTCACTTGTTCTTAGTAAGCTTCTGTATTTTATCAAAACTCCTCCAAGGCCTTGAGATTCATCTAGTCGATTATCCTATTTTTTCAAAATACTATGTTTTAACAAAAGTTTCCATACTCTATTCAACCCCCCCCCCCTTCTAAAGTATTTGATCTTGTATTTTATACTTACACTACAAACTTTCAATTGGTATCAGAGCTTTGGGTAACTTCTAAGGATCTAACAATCTTGTGACAATGGGTAATATAGGTGATGGTGGATTCTCACAGGTAAGGGCAGCCAACAGACCTCCATTGTTCTGTGGTGACAATTTCATGCATTGGAAGGCATTGATGAAGATGTTCATTATAGATCAATACATGGAACTATGGTCTATCACTCTTAGTGGTACTCATGTGTATTATACCACTACTGATGGGATTAGAACCTTCAAAAGTGAAGAGGAACTTTCAGTTACAGAGCTGGAAAAGGTATCCAAAAATTATAAAGCCATGGACCTGTTATATTGTGCTATTAGTGCAGGTGAGTTCAATAGAGTTTCAAACTGAAAAAGTGCCAAGGAGGTTTGGGACAAGCTGGTTTTAACCTATGAAGGAACCAGTCAATCAAGAAAAATAACATCAAGATTCTTCTGAGGCAATATGAATTGTTCAAGATGAACTCAGATGAATCTATCAAGGAGATGTTCAAAAGATTCACAAATGTTGGTCAATAATCTAGAATCGTTGGGAAAGACCTTCTCAAAAAATTCAGAACGATTTTAAGAAGTTTGAAAAGTGGGAGCTAAAGACGACAGCTATTGAGGAATCTCAGGACCTAAGTCTTCTTGAGCTAGATGATCTAAAAGGAAAGTTGCTTACTCATGAAATATCTATGACGGAGGTAGACGGTGACATGAGTGACAACATCAAGAACCCGGAACTCAAGGAAAAAGACAATGACAAATCCCAAAGCCTTGATCAGGATGATGATGAAGAGGCTTTAGCCTTGATCTTCAAAGCTTTGGCCAGAATCTAGAAAAAGAAAAAGAACTTTGGAAACAAGGACTAAAGCCAGGACAAATACAGATCCTCAAGAAGCAAGGATCACAAAGGTAAGTCTTCTTCACATTCACATAAATCTAAAGTGATGAATTTCTTTGAATGTGGTGATGCAGATCATTTAGTAAGGGACTGTCCTCAAAAGAAGAAAAATTGGAACTTTCAAAAGAAAGAAAGTGAAAACAGGATGAACAAAGCTATGGTTGCTTCATGGAGTGATTTTGATTCATCAAATGACTCAGATTCTGATGAAGAGCAAGCAAACTTATGCTTAATGGCTGAGTATGAAGAAGAAAAAAGCTCAGACAAGCATATTGAAGAGATGGTAAAAAATTTACTTGCTAGTCCTTCTGATGTACTTCCTGAAATCCTCAGAAGTATGTTTTTGAATGAGGAAAGTTATAGAAATAAGATTGATTCTTTAAAAGTGAGGGTTCATGAGCAAGAAAAGGAGATCTTAGACTTTATTTTTCAAAACAAATATCATGAAGCTACTAAGTTGAAAATTGAAAGTGACTTCAAAGCCTTGGATAGTAGGTTCAAAGCTTTGAAGGCACAAGTCAAGGAAGTTGTTGATTAAAACTCTCTTTTAACTGATAAGTATCTTGATCTAAAGAATCATTTAGATAATTTAGAGGAACAGAAAACTTCATTGACTGAGAAGCTTCAAGAATCTAAAAATATTTTATCAACTTTTGTCAATCTCATGCTTGGAGGAAATCTGCATCTATGCATAAAAGTGGAATTGGCTATAATCCAAATTTTCCAAAGAAAAGCCAAACTACTTTTGTTAAATCTGGAAGAAGATATTCTTCAAAATGTCATTACTGTGGAAAAATAGGTCATGTAAGATTAACTTGCCCCTTCAGAAGATCAGAACCTCACATTTTGAGGAACACTTATCCTTATCAGCTCAAGGGACAAGTTAAACAGATTTGAGTTCCTAAAGGAATAAGACCACCAAACATGGTTGATTCAGAGTATGAATCAAAATTCTACACTTGGTCTAATGGCCTTCTGAGGCATTGATTTACTTGTTTCAGGATGTCACCAAGGCCTTGAAGGATCGGAAATGAATCTTGGATAGTGGTTGTTCCAGACATATGAGTGGAAAGAAATCTTTGTTCACTGAACTTAAGGAGCAATCTGGAGGAACAATTACACTTGGTGACAAAGACAAATGCAACATAATTGGTATAGGTAGTATTGGTAATGGTTCTACTGACTCTATTTCAGATGTTTGTCTTGTTAATGGTCTTCAGTATAATCTTCTTAGTATATCTCAGCTATGTGATAGAGGTAATATAGTTATTTTTGAAATGGAGAAATGTGTTGTGCAAGGTGAGAAATCTGGAAGTTGCATACTCACTGCTCCTAGATCATACAATGTATATTCTTTGAGTACTAACAAAGTTGCAGGTGAAAAGCTAAAATGTCTCAAGGCCTTGAAGGAAAACTCAAAACTCTGGCATTGAAAGCTTGGGCATATAAGCATGCATTCTATGAACAAACTCATCTCAAAAGACTTGGTAAGAGGATTACCAATCCTGAAATTCAAAGATGATGAGATTTGCAAGGCATGTACTGAAGGTAAACAGACAAAAAGTTATTTCAAGCCAAATAACTTTGTAAGTACTTCTAGACCTTTAGAACTGATGCATATGGATTTGTGTGGACCTATGAGATTTCAAACTCCAATAGGTAAGAGGTATATGATTGTTGTGGTAGATGATTATTCTATATTTACTTGGGTTATGTTCATTAGAGACAAAACTGAAACTTTACATGAATTCTCAAAGCTTTGCAAAGAGCTTCAAACTTTGAAAAACTTGCATGTTGCATCTATTAGAAGTGATCATGATAGGGAATTTGATCAGCTTGATTTAGATTTATTTTGTGCAAAGCATGGCATTTCACATCATTTCTCTGCACCTAGAACTCCTCAGCAGAATGGAGTTGTTGAGAGGATGAATAGGACACTTGAAGATATGTCTAGAACCATGCTAATTGAAAGTAATTTTCCAAAATATTTGTGGGAAGAAGTTTTTAACACTACCAATTATGTGCTCAATAGATGCTTGATTAGGCCTATTTTGGAGAAATTCCATATGAATTGTTTAACGGCTGGAAGCCTAGTGTTTCTTATTTCAAACATGTTTGTTGTACTTGCTATGTACATAATAATGGTAAAGATAAGCTTGGCAAATTTGATGCCAGAAGTGATGAAGGTGTATTTCTTAGTTATTCTCAAACTAGCAAGGCTAATAGCGTTTTCAATAAGAGAACTAAGATTGTAGAAGAGAGTATTCATGTGATTTTTAATGAAAGTACTGATGATTCTCTGAGTGAATGTTTTACAGATCTCAACTTGAATAAGTATGAGGCAGATGATGATTATGAGAAAGAGAAAAGAAGCAATACTAAATTGCAGAATCAGGCAGAAGAATCTCAAGGCCTTGAAACTCCTGCTGAGCAAAAATCTCAAAGCCTTGAGACTGAGATTGACAGAACACATGATGCTCCATCTACTGTGTCAAGATTTGAAAGCCTTGAAGGTCCATATACATGGACACCAAGAAAGAAGTTCAAATACCTATCAGATCATCCTGCAGCCAATATCATCTCAGATCCAACTACTGGAACTCCGACAAGACGAAAGTTAAAGAATTTATGTGCTTTTAGTGCTTTTGTATCACTTATTGAGCCTAAAAATACAAAACAAACACTAGAGGATGCAGATTGGATCATTGCAATGCAGAATGAGTTGAATAAGTTTGAGAGGAACAAAGTTTGGAATTTGGTTCCAAGACCAAAGACTCAATCAGTGATTAGAATCAGATGGGTGTTCAGAAACAAACTTGATGAAAATGGAAAATTTCTGAGGAATAAATCAAGACTTGTGGCACAAGGATACAATCAAGAAGAATGTATCTCATACTTATTGCTTTTGCATCTCATAAACATATAAAGATTTATCAAATGGATGTTAAATGTGCTTTTCTAAATGGTTATTTACAAGAAGAAGTATATATTGCTCAACCACCTGGTTTTGAAGGTCAAAGTTTCCCTGATTATGTTTACAAATTAGACAAAGCTCTTTATGGCCTTAAGCAAGCTCCAAGGGCTTGGTATGACAAACTCTCAAAGTTCTTACTTGACAATGGTTTTAAGAGAGGTCTTGTAGACTAAACTATTTTCATTAAGAATGAAGAGAAGGATCTGTTAGTTGTAAAGATTTATGTTGATGATATACTATTTGGTGCTACTAATGATACTCTTTCAAAACAGTTTTCTAGTCTAATGTGCAGGGAATTTGAGATGAGCTTAATGAAGGAATTGAATTTCTTTCTTGGAATTCATGTACATCAAATTAAGAAAGGATTTTTTGTGCATCTAGGGAAGTATACCAAGGACATGTTGAAAAATTATAATATGTCTCATTCCAAGGCAATTAAGACCCCCATGAGTTCATCACTATCCTTAGATAAGTATTCAAATGGTAAGAGTGTAAATCGGAAAGAATACAGAGGTATGATTGGTTCTTTTATGCATTTAACTGCTAGTAGATCTGACATTATATTTAGTGTATGTATGTGTTCAAGGTTTCAAGTAGATCCTAAGGGAAGTCATTTGATTTCTGTTAAAAGGATTTTCAGATATTTGAATGGAACCAAAGACTTGGGGCTTTGGTATCTAAGAAGAACAAACTTCATGTTGAGTGGTTATTCAGATGCAGACTTGCAGATAACAAAGTGTATGGAAAGAGTACTTCAGGTGTTTCCGATTTCTTGGTTCTTCATTTATTAGTTGGCACTCAAAGAAGCAAAATTATGTAGACTTATCAACTGTAAAAGCTGAATACATTCCAGCGGGTGCTTGTTGCTCACAAGTATTATGGATTGCTCAACAATTGAGAGATCTTGGATATGAATTCACGAATGTGCCAATCAACTGTTACAATACAAGGGCTTTTTCAATCTCTAAGAATCCAGTTCAGCATTCAAGAATAAAGCACATAGATGTGAGACATCAATTCATAAGAGATCATGCTGAAAAAGGTGATGTGTCTCTTTCTTTTATTTCAAATGCTTTGCAAATAGCTGATATTTTCACTAAACCATTTCCACATGAAAGGTTTGCATCTCTAAGGCTTGAATTGGGAATGCTAAACAAAGATGGGGGGAGTATTGGATCTTATGTGTGCTTATTTGTTGAAATCTCAAAGCCTTGCGATCATACTTTCCAAGCCTTGGAAGTATGCTTCAAAGCTTTGAAGTTTCTGAGTAACTGCAGCATTCTTTAAGGCCTTGAGATTGTTCTTCAAAGGCTTTCATAAATTTGTGCAGATTTTGTTCAATAATTGGATCACCAAATATTATGCATTATCTTACTAGATAATTGTAGAATATTTGATTTACTCAGATATTTACTCTAATACCACAAAATATCTTGAAATATCTTATCAGATTTGATTTTTGCATGCAGATTAAAAAGAGTCCTTTTTAAACTATTTTTTCTCTAACTTATAAGCTGAACTTTAGGGCTTTTCTTCTAAATTCTCTTTCAATCTCTTCATTCATCTCTCTCTCTCTCTCTATCTCAATTCTCTTATTATTATCAAAACCCTAAATCTAAATGGAGCGCAAGTCAGCTAGACTTCAACAGAATACAGAGCCTTCAACAATGAGGAAGAAGAAGACATCCAACAAGAAAATCGAGGTCACCATATCTGATTCTGGTTCAGAGGGGACACAGAGCATGCAAGAGGCATCTCCTCCAGCCAAGAAGGCCAAGCAAGTGAAGGATGTGGAGACTTCAAGGGAAGAATCAGTAGAGGTTCGACAGAGTAAAGAACATAGGGAAGAAGTACCAGATACAGAACAACAGAAGGATGATCAAGAGGTTTAATCAGAATCAAAGAAGAAGAAAGCGGGAGAAAAGAAGAAGAAAGGTGTGAAAGAAAAACATAAGGATCATAAAATAGAGAAAACATTTCAAGAAGCTGAGTCAAAATCTAGATTGGGTTCTTGAAGAAAAGTTCATGAGAAAAAGTCTTCAATACATAAGAAAAGAATTTATGTGAAGAATAAACTCAAGAAAGGGCAGATTGAATTAGAAGGGTTAAACTTTCTGTTCAATAGTGTGATCAAAACCATAAGTTCAATCTTTGATGAGGAAGAAGTTGAAACTAAGAATGCAGAAGATCAAGATGAAGAGCAAGAAGACTCAGATGGAGATGAAATAGCTGAAGATGAGCAAGAACAAGCTGGTGATGATAAAGGCAAGGAAAAGATCAAGGCTTCAGAAGGAAAGAAGATTGCCTAGAAGGATGCTGCTGTGTGATGTCAAAGCCTTGAACCCTTTTGTCTCTTCTTTCTTATCTAGTTCCTTTCTTCGTTTTCCTTTAAAGCCTTGAAGTTCAGTAAACTGTTTTGTTTTGTTTTTCAAAAAACTTAGAGTGTGATCCTACATTCCTTAAACTCTATTTGATGAAAGTCAAAAAGGGGGAGAAGGATATATGGTTATCTGTGTAATAAGTTTGTAGGAGTATTCTGGTTTTTTTCGGACTATTCAATGATCTATGACAGTTTATGTGGGTTTTTGGTTCCTTTTTTCTATATGTTACTATACTTGCAGTTTAACTGTGTTATTCTTGATTTGGCGTATAAACAACAATTCTCTCCCCACAACAGAGAATTTAGCAAGGAGAAGCATTCAAGTAAACAGTTCATGTAAAATTTGCGGCTACCAATCTGAAGACATGGAACATATATTTCAAAATTGCCCTTTAGCTAAACGGTTCTGGTATGAGTTTGCAGGAAACAAAGTTACCTTCACATCTGGGGATGGGTGGATCCGGCGATTCTTTTTGAAAAGCTCAACTCCGGATCAGGAACTGGTAAGTATTGGCTTATGGATTTTGTGGATAAACCCTAACAAGACGATCTTCGAAGGCAAACAGACCCCAATTAGAGATCTGCTAGCTTCAGCCAGAGTAGTTCTCCAGGACATCATCAGCACCACACAACTCAAAGCCAACTCTCAGTCCTCACACCCAGAACCCGTAGATGGAACAAACCCAACCGATCCACATACCATAGATTTTGATGGGGCTTGGTCGTACCAAAGAAGGATTGCAGGAATTGGGGTTATTTTGAAAGATGCATCGGGGAAAATCATTTCTGCACAGGCAAGACACATGCAGTGGGGAAATAGTGCTTTTGAGATTGAAGCTCAGGCGGCAAGCCAAGCTCTGCAAATGGCGATGGATTTCCAGATCAGAGAGGTCACCATACAAGGCGATGCGCAGATTTTGATTGAACTCCTTCAACAAAGACAAGATCCAGATCAACAGCGCACAGTGGTGAAGAATTTAATCCAGAAAATTGAAGATTCAAGAGAGAATTTTGATCGGATTTCATGGAAGTATATTGATAGACGGAAGAATCGAGAAGCGCATTGGCTCTCTCAAAGGGGGCTGAACATTGATGATACCGAGTATTGGGAAGATAACGGGGCAGTGTGGGAGATGAGAGGCTTTAATGCTTAACAGCTGTATTTGGTCCCGTTTGTCTTTTTTAATGATAAGTTTTCTTCCTCAAAAAAAAAAAAAAAAAAAAGTTGCAGGGTGCTGAGTACATAAGAATATTTATTTTTTATTTCATCAAAGGGGAGATTGATAATTCAATTTCTCTGCCTTAATGTGAAGTATGTACTATGGATGTTTATATGAAGATGATGAAAGACAGTGAGAACATGTGTTCAAGGCTCCAAGGCCTTGAAGGTCTGTGACTGCATCTAAGTTAGTTAAGTACTGTTTAACAATCTTGTGTTTGCAGGCTTATCATTTGATTAGGTGTTGGTTAAACGTGTCTTACAAATATTCTTGGACTACATCTATGTGTTTCTAACTATCACAGGTTTCACAGCTGGATTGAATCAAGGATTGGAAAGCTTTGAGCTTAAAACTGTGAAGAATATCACAGAGCTCCAAGGCCTTGAGATTTTCCTTGAGCTGCTGGGAGTCTTATTTAGTTTAACTAATTCTTTCTTGCAGGATGCTATATTTGAAATTGTGATTGGTTAATGACTTGATATAAGTCTTAATCATAATTTTCTCATTATATTTTACATATTATTGATCAGGCATTTATCTAGTTATAAAATTTTTGGCCTAGTTTATTGCAGAAACTGTTAAGACAAACTGTCAGTAATATGTTGATATATTTTCTGGATTTTGTTTGACCTTGAAATCAAGTTTGCTGCAGATTTGTTCGTTGTTCAAACCCCTCCCAACAAACTCCAATGGCTATCCATTCATAATTGTTGAAATAAGCATGTTTGGGAGAGGATTTTTATGGAAGCAGTTCCTAAAATCTCTCATTCAGTTACTACAGCTTCTTATAAGCTTCAGTTTGAATGTCAAAGAGTACAAGATACCAGGAGAGGACTTATCATTTAGGAAGAAGAGTGATTACTGTCGTGGAGATTATACAATCAACTCTTCAATCAATCAAGCTCTTAACAATGATGAACAAGAAGATCAATCATCTAAAAATCTGAAGAACACATCCAAGCTTCACTGCTTATTTCTTTTGTGTGTTCTTTAATAATTGTACTTAATTTGTGTTATCATTCTGATTTCTTAAACCTCACAAACTTAGAATTTTAGTTGTTCAAGTGAACAACAAGAGGTTCTTATTGTTTCAACAGATTGTAGTTGTTACAAGATAGGTTGGGAACCACAAGCTGTATAGGTGTAAGGCAATTCACTTAGGCTTGATATCTAAGGCTAAATCTGGTTTTTTAATAAGAAGTGTTTTCCAAATGCTGGAGGGATTAGGTCCCTCAGGTAGAGACTAGGTCCAATTGTGACTGAACTCTGTAAAATCCTTGTGTTCTTTACTTTATAGTATTGTTCTTTTACACTGCAAACTATCTAGCTCAAAACAGGTTGTTCAAGGGCTTGAAGTACTTTACATCTCAAAGCCTTGAATATTTCACTTGTTCTTAGAAAGCTTCTGTCTTCTATCAAAACTCCTCCAAGGCCTTGGATTCATCTAGTGGCTTATCCTAATTTTTTCAAAAGACTAAGTTTTATCAAAAGTTTTCATACTCTATTCAACCCCAACTTGGAAAAAGTATCAAGGCTCTACGATCGAATCCTGTAGGAGAATACTTGCGCCATGAGTTTGACGACTATCGTTGAGAGTGTGGGATCGTGTCCCAACTCACTCCTCCCGGAACGCCACAATGGAATGGCGTGTTCGAGAGGACGAATCGAACACTATTGGATATGGTTCGATCTATGATGTGTCTAACTGATCTTCTATTATCATTTTGGGGCTATGCTCTATTGAATGCAGCTTTCACCATTAACCGAGTTCCATCTAAATCAGTAATGAAGACACCACATGAGATGTGGAGTTGGAGGTGTCCTACATTGTCGTTCATGAAGATTCGGGGTTGTGATGTCTATGTAAAGCGTTTACAATCAGACAAGCTAGGGACCAAGTTGGATAATTGTAAGTTTGTGGGGTACCCTAAGGAAGCTAAGGGCTACTATTTCTACAATCCAACCAAGAACAAAGTGTTTGTTGCTCGGTCCGGCGTGTTTCTAGAAAGAGAGTTTGTCTCTAAAGAAGCAAGTGGGAGGACTGCAGAACTTGAAGAGGTTCAAGAACCACAAAGCACTGATCCTTCTATGGAACATGAGCAGGAACCAGAAGTGGTTGTGGAGCAACCTGTTCTAGAAGCACAAGAGCTTCGTAGGTCTAGTAGAGTGGGCCAGGATCCAGAGAGGTACGGACTTCTCGTGACTGAGTCTGGTGACACGATGCTCACATATGATGAGCCTACTACCTATGAAGAGGCCATGAAAGGGCCGGACTCCCAGAAGTGGCTTGGAGCCATGAGATCCGAGATGGAATCCATGTATACCAACAAAGTATGGACTTTGGTGGAACCACCCGAAGGGGCGCGGCCCATAGGGTGCAAGTGGTTCTTCAAGAAGAAGATCGACATGGATCGTAATGTGATTACCTATAAGGGCCAATTGGTGGCTAAAGGATTGAGACAGATTCATGGTATTGACTATGATGAAACCTTTTCACCAGTCGCTATGACCAAATCCATCTGAATCCTACTTGCTATCGCAGCATACTACGACTGAGATTTGGCAGATGGATGTCAAAACAGCATTCCTTTATGGGAATCTCATCAAGGACGTGTATATGATACAGCTGGAGGGTTTTGAAGATCCAAAGCAAGTCAACAAAGTCTGTAAGACGCAACGATCCGTTTATGGGTTGAAGCAAGCTTCTAGGAGTTGGAATCGACGTTTTTATGAAGTAGTCAAAGAGTTTGGCTTCATCAGAAACGAAGATGAGTCTTGTGTCTACAAGAAGGTTAGTGGGAGCTCTGTTTCTTTTCTGGTCTTGTATGTGGATGACATACTACTCATTGGAAACGACATTCACATGCTGCAATCTGTTAAAGACGGGCTAGGAAAGTGTTTCTCAATGAAGGACTTAGGGGAAGCAGCCGGTATACTTGGTATCAAGATCTATAGAGATAGATCTAGAAGACAGCTAGGCCTAAGTCAGAGTACATATATAGACAAGGTGTTGAAACGGTTCAACATGCAAGATTCCAAGAAGGGATTCTTGTCCATTTCACATGGAATCACTCTTTCGAAGAGTGATTGACCTTCCAATGAGATTGAGAAGGAACGCATGAGTAGGATTCACTATGCCTCGGCCATAGGATCCATCATGTACGCCATGTTATGTACTAGACCAGATGTTTCATATGCCTTGAGTATGACAGCAGGAATTAGTCCAATCCAGGTGAGAGTCACTGGATTGCAGTCAAGAACATCATAAAGAACTTGAGAAGACATAAGGATGCTTTCTTGATATTAGGTGGTGAGGAAGAGTTGCGTGTAAGGGGTTACACGGATGCAAGCTTCAAAACCGACAGAGATAATTTCAGATCACAATCGGGATATGTGTTTTGCCTAAATGGAACAGCGGTGAGATGGAAGAGTTCCAAGCAAGAGACGATAGCTGATTCTACAACAGAGGTTGAGTACAATGCTGCGAATGGCGCATCAAAGAAAGCTGTTTGGATTAGGAAATTCGTTTCTGAACTTGGTGTGGTTCCTAGCATTGCGGATCCAGTAGAGTTGTATTGTGACAACACTGGGGCGATCGCACAATCAAAGGAACCCCGGTCACACCAGAAATCCAAACACGTGCTCAGGAACAAAGCCGCTTGTTCAGCGCAAGCATGAAGGGCACACTAGGAGCATTGGCATGAGGGATGCATCTGATTGGCTCTAGTGCAAGTGGGAGACTGTTGGAATAGATTCCCTAGAGGCTATCTAGTTTAGTATGAACTTATTTTTGGCTAGAATATTCATTGTATTATTTATTGAATATTTAATATAATGAAGTCCTTAGATTTACAATTTTGTTGTTTATCTTAAATATTCATAGTCCATTATAATGATTAAATGGGAAAATCATATATAGACTAGTATGGGGCTGGATTGATATGGAGATATCATGATCCAACACATGGGTATGCATTAGGATTAATGGCATACTGGATTGACCCATCTCCGAGAAGGCTACATACAAGTTATGTAAAGTCACAAGCGCTTCTCGTGGTGACAACGGTATTTTCATCCTCAGAATTGAAGTCACTAGATTATCTAGTTGTGGAAGATCTAGACATCGACCCTAGGTGTGGATCAACCGTAGAGACGTGACACAATT
The DNA here is from genome assembly GCA_023055425.1 of Linanthus parryae. Classification (NCBI taxonomy): domain Eukaryota; kingdom Viridiplantae; phylum Streptophyta; class Magnoliopsida; order Ericales; family Polemoniaceae; genus Linanthus; species Linanthus parryae. Next base: position 77,188,651 of record JALGPY010000001.1, read on the forward strand.
CACGTTACAAGTCATCACAGAAGACCTCTAAGGTGTGTTACTTGTTTCTTCCTTTACCATCGTTATGATTATCTTCATGTGATCCTTGGAGGGTCTTGAATGGATAATTTCTTTCTTCCATTGCGTATCCATGATCAAAACCCTACATACATATGATCACAATACAAAGTTTGATGATCATAAATCCACAACTAGAGAGAAGAAGAAGATAGAAATCAAACGATGGTTCGAAGCTCTAAACGATCGCCCCTTGCTCTGAAACGTACGTAGTATAATCAATAGGCACGGAATACTACGTATAAAACAAGTCCCCCAAGCTCACATCTTTAAAAATATTACAAAATAACCCCAAAAATCACCATTCTCCGCTTTGTTCTCACGAGAATTCGGGTGTTTGCACGAACACCTGTTCGTACAAACAGATCTTGAGTGCTCGCAGAAAGTTTCAAAGATTTCCCCCCACTTTTTGAGCTTCCAAAATTTCTTCTAAGGCATATTGTTCGCACGAACAGAATGTCTGTTCTGCATGAACAAGCCTGGCATCAACATGCTCAGGCTTTTTTTCTTGATTCTTCCTCTCTCGTCTTCATTCCCGAGCATCTTCTTGATCCATTACAATGTTTCGAAGTTCGCATCCAATCCAACATCCTTGCTCCAAGCTCTCGGTTCCTGAAATCCACAACACTAAAACATATCGGGAGATCAAACGATACAAATATAGCATAAAATACATGAAAGAATGTTTAGATTCGACATTGACGTTCAAATGCTCATACATGCTCCAAACTATCAAAACTCGGCCTAAAACACACGTAAATGCATCGAAATGTACGAAAAATGGAGAGTAATCACAATAGAATATAACTCCAATGATGGAGTTATCAAGCAACCCCACACTTACCATTTGCGCGTCCCGAGCAATATATCAAAATCGGCCATCATCTCCAAACTTTCTCCCCAACAAATCATGGCACGAGCCTAGCTAATTGTATACCTTTCGAAACACCACTTGCATATAAACCAAGACTAGCCGACTCGACATAAACAAAGACTCAATACATGACTCAACTATGCCACAATATGATGCAATGAAATCTACACTCGATCTTAAACAAGCATATATATGTATAAACACAATTTTTTTTTTCTTTTCGGAAGAGATAGGGAAATCTCAAATCATTCGAACGGGCGTGTCATAAAGCTCTCAGTCCTCTCAAGTCGCAAAACACGCAACGTAAATATCCGCAAACCGAGTGAGAATTATGTTTCTCAACTTGAAATCCCCCTAGAAAGCTTAGAGAGTTTAACTACTCTCTCTAAAAGTGACTACCCTCTTGTGTGCGCCGAAAACAGTAGAGACATCCTAGCCTAGCCTAGTACAACATCCGAGCTGTTAATCTCAACAGTTAAATCAGCTGGAGGCTTAGGGACGGTATGAAAGGATTTTTAGAAGTGTAGTCCTACTTGTCGTGAAAAATCTCACCGTCAACCTCATTCTCACGCCCCCTCACCACGATGAATGAATACCAAGTCCACATATCACAACGCCGACCCTCGATTTACCTCACCACCGGTGTAACGTCGTCCTCGTGACCACACTCGTGAAGTAGCACAAGTGATCAAAGCTACTACTACTCGATTTTTATTGAACGAAAAAATAATAAAAAGAACAAACTAATACGAACATGTACCTCTTTTTTCTTTTTTCTTTTTTTTCTAAATAATACACAATACAATACAAAACAAAACATAATATCAACTAAAAACATAAGTCCAAGTAATCTAAAATCTTGTAAAATATAGTGGGGATGCAAACTGTAATCGATGATGAACTCCGTGAGGAATCAACCATACCCACACCCAATGAAGCCCAATCATTCTCAAAATAGCCGAATATAATGTCAACGCGTGCCAATACTCATCGTATCCTCCGCAAAACCGAAAGATGAAAGTAAATTCGTGGCACATCCTCCAATGCAAATCAATCAACCCACCCCAGTAGTACGGAAATAATTTCACGAACATGGCTTCGCCTTCCCGTGATTGTGATGTATGGACACGACTCACCGCCACATCGAAGTGCGCTTGCCATCTCACACTCACCCTCACATCCCCTCGTAAAAAAAATATGTGAAATCCACAAGATATGTAATGAAGTACTCCCTCATCGAACCTCCATCACTCGCTCACTCTGTCATGACTCGTTGGAAAGGCCAAACTAACAAGTAATGGAAGTCACAATGAATGGCTCGTAGGTGTAGAGGAGACAAATAAAGGGGTAAAAGGATCAATGGGGCTAACTAAGTGGACCTAGGCTGTGAGACGGGACGTGAGGCCCCCATAAACCTCACTCTCACGACTGTTCTGTTTCCACTACGAGGAGGGGTTGTCGACTACTTAAGACGGTGTTCATGCACTATCGGCTAACTACCTGAATGTCTCACAAACAGCACACACTATTCGATTCAAACTTTAAATTAAGTTCAAAAATGGCTTCGTCACCCGAGTTACAAACTCTCTCGATGCATTCTTGTGGATTCTCAACTTTGGGTTTGCTTTCTCGGTTTCCACACACCTACGTGCGGTTCTACAAAATCACTCACGCACATTTCATCACAGAGCTCTCTCCACGTTCGAATTCTTTACCTTTGTCCTTTCTCAAAATTTTCAATTCTTTTTTCCGTATTTTCATAATAAATTCGAACTCTACATGCAAGGTCAGACGCGAAAGATGACTCGAAACTGACTAGCTTTTGGTAGGTGGGCTCAATTAATTAAAAGTGCAATAATAAATGAAAACATAAACTTATCATGAAACGGATTACAAATACTGACTCACAATACGACACAAACATCCTAAATGTAATAGGGTAACGTAGACACGGACTTGGCTGGTTAAGGCTAAAATTCCCCCCACACCAGAACACTTCGTTGTCCGCAACAAAAATAGTGATGAAGTAAAGGACTCAGCAATTCTAATGCGGGGGACGGTGAATCTACTTTAATTCGCTGTCCTGATCCTCAGACTCCTCTGCTCGATCAGGTGCCTCATAGTCGCTAGACTCGTACCACCATTGCTCAGTCTCTGGGTTGGGCTCTACGATCACATTCGTCGCCTTGGCCATCTAAATATGCCATCCCCAAATAGTCTTAAGGAAAGCTCCCATCCTCCTACGGTTTATCCAGTCATGAGCATGCTATCGCGCACTCTCTGCCTTAAACTCTATCATAAGCTGATGCATGCTCTGCAAGAGAGTGTCGGTAGCAGACGACTCAACCTGAAATGACCCACTGGCGAAACCACTCGCCTTTTCCTTTCCCATCTTAGACCTAGACACTTTCGGGGTTACTCAAACATCTACCATTCTCTCTCCGTCGCCATTTCGAGGTCCAAATCAACCTCGCTCACCACTACCCCTAATTTTATTTCCAACTTGGTCAACAAGCACGTGTGACCTGGGGCCATTCTATTATTTTCCGATTTGCGTGCCATGATGTTGGCCCAAATCATACAAGGAATGTCAATCCTCAACCCTAACCATAAGAACATGGCCATACAACATAGTCGGAATGTGAAATTAGGGTTAGGCGTAATGCCCAAAACCCAATTCTCAAGCAACTCGCAAATCCACCTAGCACGCTGGAGTAGGCACTTCTTAGACACCTGCCAATGAGGTAAACCTAGCCTTATCTCTCACTGGTCGACCCCTTCCTCAAAACAGAATACATTTATCATAGATCTCACATTAGCTTCCCTAATCATGTCGTGGTAAGCACATTCCATGGGATTGTCCTCCCGAAGAACATGCTTCGGAAGTTCAAGGCCAGGCTAATTGACTCGGGGGTGATAAGCACCCATTTGCCCCTACAATACACGAAATGTTTTTCCTTATTATCAACATCATTCCCATACTTCAAATTGACATAAATCTCTCGCGCAATCTAAGAACTGGAAGATCCACACAACTCAAACCACTTGCTGAAGTCCTCGCGGTGGTGAATTTGTATGAGTTCATTGGGAATGAGTTTCATCTTTTTGATGGGGAAGGCTCTCTTTGGTTAACACTTGAGATTTAGGTAACGGTTGGACAACGACTCATGGTGAGCTCTAAAGCTAACAAAACGGTAGCTACAAAAATTATTCAGTGCCACCTTGTCCTTAGCTATCTTATCCGACCTACTCTTTCTCAATCTGGGCCTAGTGGGTAAAGGGTTGCTAAAGATAGTGTGTTCCGGAGAAGTTGGTACCACATACTCAAGTTCTTGTTCGGGGACCATCTCGTTATCCTCGACTAATATCTCTTCTTCATTCTCAGGTTTTACCTCCCACACCTGCAGAAACATTGGGTCATCACACGCAGTGATCTTTCTCTTAGTCATTTTGAGCAATCAAGAAAGATATCAAACGACAACTAAGTTCACTGTGACGGGATCGTGTAAACAGTTTAAATCAATTAATCACATAAATAAGTATCTAGGCAAGACACGGCGCAATTTCTCGCATGTTGCTCGACGCCATTGCGTATCGATAAAAACTTAAAACAAAAATTTTCCAAATACGGAAAATTTGTGCCTAGTACTCATAAAGAGAGATTTTTGGACGTACCTACGTGCCCGGAGCTAGTCTTACGGGCACGAAAAAAATCAGATTTTTCCGGCAAGAAGGACCAACTCCGTCACCGGAAAAATTTCGTTGAATTATGCCGCTTGAACGGTACTCCTAGCTTCCTAACGTAGTCCCTGTCACACTTTCCTCCATGCACTTTCTCCAATTCTTCACCGAGAAAGAGATCGGGCAAATTTTTCAAAAACCCTAGCTTTTCCTCTTCCTCTCAATTACGGCCACAAAGACTTGAAGGTTGTGATTTCTCCAAGACTTAATGTTTGAGGCCCCCTCACAAGGACCAAAACCCACCAATTTTTAAAAGATTTGATGAATTTTTGCTTGATGGGTGATTCTCGGTGTTCTTGAGCTTGACAAAAACAAAACATGAAGAAAAAAAAATTTGATCCGTATGAATGAGAGTAGGTGGTGTTCATCCGGTTTTTGGCCTTTATAGGGTGCCTAAGATGACCAAATTACCCCTCTTTATTGGACATGTATCGCCTTGTACCACCCCTGGTTGAGGAGCACGTACGCCCCCTAAAACTTAAGGGCAAAATTTGCTGTAATTAGAACATGCCCCCCTAAATTAAATTGGAAGTTATGTTTGTCACATCATGGACCGAACCGTGTCCAACAAGGTCCGGTATCTCTTCTCAGACACGCCATTCCATAATGATGTTCTAGGTATAGTGAGTTGGGATCACATCCCATACTCCCTTAGATGTTCAAACAATTGGCTTAAGTACTCACGCCTCTACGATCATATCGTAGAGCTTTGATACTTTTTCCAAGTTGGTTATCTACTTCATTCTTGAATTCCTTAAAAAAAATTGGATACTGATTTGTTTCTTCATAAGATACACAAATCCATATTTCTCTGATGCCATCAGTAAATATGATGAAGTATTGAAAGCCTCTTTTAGCATCCGTGCTTAGCGGCCTACATACATCAATATCTATGATTCCAAGAGATCATATCATTGCCCAATAAATAAGTCTTACGTGTCTCATATGATTCATAATCAAACGAGTCCAGAAATCCATCCATATGGAGCCTAGATATGTATCTCTTATTTATGTTGTCTAAACAATAATGCCAAAGATAAGTGAGGTTCATTTCATTATATGCTAACCTCTTGGTATTACTGTTAAAAATGAAATTTCCATGATAAAGGATACACATTTTAGACAAAATTGCATTACAATAATGCATATCAGAATAAATGCAACAACATTTTTCCTTTATTATGATAGAGAGCCTTTCTTTTCCAAACAAAAAAACTATGATAATGCACCTACTCATAGTAGGGACATAATCACTTTTTTATAATTCATGGACAGTTTCAGAAAGGTAGAGATAATTCCGTACGGCTAATTCGGCAACGCCTTCTTCATTGCCCCACGTGTAGGTATCTTTCTTCCTTGTTCAATTTTCCACATCTCTTAAGATCCTCCACATTTATATAAACGTGAGATCCTCATCTAGTATCATATACTCATGATAATTAGATAGACACATTGACTTCTATAACAAAATACCTAAATTGGAATTCACAATTCCTTTATTATTTCTTTCCAGGTACTTTGGGTGTTCTCTCTTCCTCTACACCACCTGTGGGTCTCTAAGGCAATTTGGCTTTTGCAACAATCATGCTTTATACCCATGGGGTCGGCGCAAACTATTTGTCCTTACACATGCTAACCATTAACATGTTTTGCCTTTAGCCCCTTTTGTTTAGCGATTCTCAATCATATTGGGTAAATCACCTTTGAACAAAACCATAATTGCATATGTAATTCTTGGTCAACTTGGGCGAACAACCTTTATTCTTTATTTATCTCATAGATAACACCAATTCCCTAACCTTTCAATTATATTGAATTAGCTTAGTTGCGTCTGACCTCTTGCTTTAGCAGTCACAAATTACTAGCTTGTGTCGTCGCGTCATATCTTAATGAATCAAGTCGCCTTGCTTTGGCAAGCTCGAACTTATTTCATCTTGATCATGACGAGTGCTAAGCAAGAGATGGTAAAACGCAAAGTGGAGCAACACTTCAAGCATTTCATGTCTAGCTCGCTCTTTGAAAGAGCTTCTTTTAATGTATGATCATATCATACGCCTCCATATTTCTCATCTTGCTTCAAAGCTCAGAGTTCATGGCAGCTGACATGAGCCAAGTTACATCCAAAGAGCCATTCTTTGATGTTACTTCCATTAGGCTTTAGGGTTATTGTTAGTTGGTGGAAGGAGAGCTTTATGTTCTGCGATGTACAACATTTTTCCTTTTGTTTGAGAATAACTCTCTATTTTATACCAGTCTAGAAAATACATTTCAGATAGCTTGTCCTTCTTAAGGACATAAAGTCGCGTTTCGTTTGTCTAATGCCATGGGTATTCAACACAATAGGATTTACACAGAGTATTGTGACGTTTTAACTATATTTAACAATGACTTCAATTGTCAAACATAGCTCCCACTATTTTTATTGGATTAATAACCCTCAATATTAATGCGGAAAATATCATTATATTTTCTAGTGTGCCAAGATCCCTATTTCAATTTTTCTTGAGCTTGCTTTGGGAAGTCACCCAAGTATCAGTTATTTAGGTAGGAACAATTCCAATTGCATCCTATGCAAATCTTGGTTCAATTGGGCAAATAACTCCTTATTTATCCATCACATGGATAATCCCAATTGGTTGCCTCCAGGCTTTTAATCTTTATTAAAATCACCCAGTTGCGTCCAACCTCTTACTCAAACAATTTCACATTACTATCTTGTGCCATCACACCATATCATGATGAATCAAGTTGCCCTGTTTTGGACACACGAGTTTGAGACATATGACTGTGATGAGTGTTTGAATAACGAGAAGGCAAAAACTCTTTAAATTGAGGGATTTTGATTTCAATTTTAATTTGTTTTGTTGATCCATATCAACTGATCTACTTATTTGGGTTGGGAAATCCCTGAATAAAAGATTCGGGTTGTTAATATCTTATTGTCAATTTCACATGCATCATCCATACACCAATAATAAATAATAAGACAATAAAATAAAAAGAAAACGTGATGTATGGCCTCTAAAATAAGATATTCCCAAGCCAATTGGAATATCTATGAACCCTAAAATAGCAAGCTCATCTCCATGTGCCTCCATCTTTTGGTCCATGCTCCTTAGCTCTTGTGGATATTGCCATACTCCTTGGCCTGTGGAATGCACCATCACTTTGTGTTCTTTGGGCTTCTTCTCCATGTCTTGACTATCATCTAATACTAGCTAGAATCTATGCTAAATAGAGATATCTCACAAGTCGAGAAGAAGACCGGCTCGCAGGCCGTAAATCCTAATTATCTATTGCATTAATTTGATCAGCTCGCAGGCCGTAAAACAAACAACAAAGTAAACATCTACAACAAACCACATCCTAAGGCCATATCCAATCACCATGAAATAAGCACATAAACATTTAAAATCCAATTATAACGCGCTTGGTCAATTTTGATTGTTTTTGGATGTGCTAGGGTCAAAATAGTCCAATAGGGCTCACCATGGCTTTGGCTGAAACCTGAAAGGTGTGCCACAATGCCAAGGGGTCGGCCGGCCCTAGGACGCACGGTCGACCCGCGTGCGCCTAGGCAGTTCGGACATAACCCGTGAGTTTTGGCTTGGGTGGAAAGGAAGAGGGACGGTCCCTAGGGGGGCTGAACCTCTTGTGGGAGTTGTTTCCAAAACAACTCCTACTCCTTTTTAGTTTAGTTGTTTCCATACTTGAAGAAACCCTTTTCCAAGCATGTGCCCAAACCCTATCCACCTACATCCAAAAATTCACATCCTATGTGATTCAAATTCACTAATCCTTACAACCCATGTAATATTAGATCTTATTTGCTTGAATTATGGACAAATTGCATCAATATACTTGATTTGTCCGTTTTACGCGATAAACAACAATTTAAAGTGTAAAACAACATAAATCCTAACACATAAACTACGTTATGCTCTACGATATGTGGCTCTGATACCATGCGCAGTGGAATAAACATAAATTAATCCGTTCAAGACCCCTCCAAGGATCACATGAAGATACTACATAACGATAGTAAGGGATTAGTATCAAAATACCTTTAGATTCTCCTTTGATGACTTGTCACGTGAAATTGTGTTCACGTCTCTATGGTTAGTCTACTCCTAGGATCAAGATCTAGATTCCTCCACGTCGTGTGCTAGCAACCGGTGGAAGAAGGAAGAAGAATAATCACACAAAGGAGACCAAAGGGAAGCTCGGCCTCCTTTGATCGACGGGTAGGGGGCGGACGGGGTCTAGGTTCGGCCTAGACCTTGTCTTTCTCTCTCTCCTTGTTTTTATCTCCTAGTGTTATAACAATTATGACACTCTTGTAGGGAATACGCTAGGAATGCTCATATAATAGTCCAACAACTCCTTGTTAACTACATATTAGCCCCTTTCCTAATCATGTCCTTACATGGATTAGTTCATTTTGCAAACTAGTCCTAATCATGTCTCTGCATGAATTAGTTCACCTTGGCTAATCCTAATCATGGCTATACACGGATTAGTCCACCTTGAAAATTAGTCTTACTAAGCTTGCAAGTGGTTGCATTTTGATCCTTCTATTTAATTAATCATATTAACTAATTCTCAAGTCTAGTTTGATCCATATGGAGTGTGACCCCATAGGTTCCTACTTAGTTGGTAGTAACAATTACTAATATGGAGCGGTATCTAGCAACACATCCATGTCACCCAACTAATAAGAATAGTCATCACTTATACAAATCTTGTGCAAGTATTGTCTCCTCCCTTTGTCTCTATATCCGGATTGGACACGAGACATACAAGTCACACTCGTATATCCAATCCATAGTTTCTTGATCCTGGGAATAGTCTTATCCAAGCAGATAACATCAATATCCTATATTGATTTATATGAGTCTGGTCAAGCATTTTTTAAGCACCATCCCTCGAATGGCCCATGGATATTTTCTCCCGTTATGTGGCAGGGAAAAATCTACATCACTACAATCTATAAGCTTACTTCCTATTGTGTTTGATAGACGGCTTTATTGCTACCCAGTCAGAGTGTAGCGTTTGACGCTATCAAAACACAATATTCCACAACTAGAGGATCTAATGACTTCAAGTCTAAGGATGACAATATCGTTGTCACTACGAGAAGCGCTTGTGACTTTACATAACTTGTATGTAGCCTTCTTGTAAGTGGGTCAATCCAGTATGACATTACTCCTAATGCATATCCATGTGTTGGATCGTGATATCTACATATCAATCCAACCACATACTAGTCTATAGTTGATGGTCATGTTAATCAATATAATTGAGTAGGGATATTTAAGAGTATAACATTTATATTCTAAGGACTTCATTCATGCTAACATATCTCCAAATCGATAACGTAATGAATCGTAAATTCGTAAAAATGTCAAAAGAAATAGATTACCTCTAGGGCATATTTACAACACATGATCCACTTCTGCTCTTTGCTCTTGGTGACAACTAAAAACACCATTCACTGCCTTACCCAGCTGTTAGACAAAGTGTAATATTTGGTTTCATATTCAGGAACAACCATGTTAAGTGGTCTGGCCCCTTTAGGAACCCAAATATGTCTCACTTGTCCCTTAAGATGAAATGGAAAGGTATTCCTCGTGATGTGAGTTTCTCTTCTTCTAAAGGGACAATTCATCTTAACATGACCAATTTTTCCAAGTAATGACATTTTGGAGATTGTTTATTGCTTGCTTTCACAAATCTGGTATTGATCTTTATAGGAAAGTTTGGATATTATCCAATACCACTTTTGTGAACAAAATGTAGACTTCCTCCAAGAATCAAGTTGAGATTATGTTCAGAGCCAGCAAGTTTTGTTAAAGCATTATTGGAGTCTTGAAGTTTCTCGGCAGAAGAGTTTTCTGTTTCTCTAATTCATCATGCTGATGACTTAGAGCAACAAGGTTATAACTCAACAGAGAGTTCTCAATTACAACTTCTTTGACTTGAGTTTTCAAGGTTTTGAAATTGGTTCCCAAAGCCTTGAAATCTCTATCAGTCTTTGCCTGAGAAATTTTAAGATTCTTGTTCTGGAAAACTAGTTGCAAATTTTCTTTTGCTTGCTCATGAACTTTCTTCTTTAAAGACTTGATTCCATTTAAGTAACCTTATTCATTCTGAAGCATTGTTTTCAAAATCTTAGAAAGTACATTTGCAGGTTTAGAAATAATACTATTCACCATTACCTCAATGTTCTTTTCTAAGCTTTCATCATGCTTGGCCATAAGACAAATGTTGGCTTGATCTTCTTCAGAATCAGATTCACTTGAAGAATCAGAATCACTCCATGAAGCTACCATGGATTTTTTTTCTTTTTGTTATGGTCCTTCTTTTGATAATGCTTAATTTTATTGTGAGGGAAGTCTCTGATCAAGTGTCATGCATCACCACACTCAAAGCAGTTCATTACTTTAGATTTAAGGGAAGAAGACTTACCCTTATAGTCCTTGATACTATTAGATCTGATTTTTTCTCTGCTGAAGTCTTTGTTTCCAAAGTTCGTTTTCATATTGAGAATTCTTGTCGAGACTTTGTAAATGAGAGAAAAAGTGTCTTATTCATCATATTCTTCTTTTTCAAGGCTTTGAGGTTGTTTACTCTCTTTGGCCTTGAGTACCAAATTCTTGACACTTTTTGGTATTTCTCCACCAGCTTCACTCATGGAGATCTCATGTGTAAGTAGTTTTCCCTGTAAATAATCTAGTTGGAGAGAGGACAGATCTTGAGCTTCTTCAATAGTTGTTGTCTTTCGTTCCCATTTGGCTTTGGGAAGACTTCTCAAGATCTTTTTGACTTTCTCTTCATTCGAGAATGATTTCCCCAAGGACTCCAGATTGTTGAAAATGTCAGTAAATCTTTTGAATATATCTTTGATGAGTTTTATGTCCATTCATTTTGAATAGTTCACTATCAAAGGAATCTATTAATCTTGGTTTGCTTCACTTAGTCGTATCTATCAAAGGTTACCACAGTTTATCCCATATCTCCTTATCAGTCTTGCAGGTATATATCCTGTTGTAATCATCTGCATTAAAAGCACAATATAAGAGATTCTGATGCGCAAATTAGCATGCTAGTTGCAAGTATACGAATCAGGTATTACCGGGTGTATTTCAACTCGGATTATTTTTCCCACGAGGACTATTTGTAGGTTCTTCTAGTAGACAGTTTTAACTAACAAAGTGTAAAAAAGGATGAACATTTGAGAATGTGTCTATGAACTAACGACTGAAAGTAAATAACTGAAAAATAAATCTTTTTGAAAGAATTTTTAGAATAATGCTTGAGGTTGTAAAACTAGGGTTTGAGATACTAGATTCTAGGATCCCCTATGGTTTCTTCAGTTTGTCATTTTATTGATTATGAAAACACACAGCATTTGGTTTATTCTTGCCATGTCCAAGTTGTTCAGTAGCCTTTCAATTCCTTCACGTTGTCACGATTCTGCAGATTTTTGGATCCTGTTAAGCTACCTCAATCTGCAGTCTGGTTCTTAAGTCTGCTAGGGTTTCTAACCTGTCCTAAAGGCCTGGGTCAAAACCGCAAACAGTTGGTCAAACGTCTAGGCTAGACCTAACTCCCCTTCTCTGTTTTGTCCATCTTGGAAAGGTGCTAAACTCTGTCTTCTCTTCCTAAACCTAACTAGCCATTTTCACCTACTGGCTCGAGTCACTATCAATTCTGGTTCGCGACTCCGATCATGCATAAACTATAAATTCAAAGACAGTATAATGACTAGCGCTGCTGATATTAAGATACAAAGCTCATGAGTTCATAATCAAACAAAACTAGTGACTGAATATGAAACCCTTGGTTCACCTAGAACCTAGGTAAAATTTTAGATACTAGTAGACATAATTAAATAACACATTTTATGAAATAGAAGAGAAAAGAGGGTTTAATCGAGTGTCTTGGATCGGAATCTTTGCTTTAATGCTCTCCGGGGATGCTGAGATTTCTCCTTGGGTGTTGTTCTCTCTCAAAAACGAGCTCTGGACAAGTATTTATATATTGCTGAAACGTTTCCAAAACAATTGTCTGAAATTAGAAAAATTCCACTGCAGCCACCACCTCAAATTTTGCGTATGCGTAGCTACGTACATCATGTGCGTAGCTACGGATAGTAATACGCAGACAGGGCCTTGGAACTCCTCAGTTTTCATTGGCTTCAATTCTTCAATTTCAGTAGCTTCCTTCTCCCAGTGTGCGTAGTTACCTCCTCTTGTGCGTAGATACGTACATAACTACGCACACAGGGTCTTCTGACTTCCTTCTGCGTGCGTAGCTACGCACATAACTACGCACACAGGGTCTTGATGCTTCCTGTCTTAGCCAAAATCCACCCCCTTTCTTGATGTGTGCGTAGTGGACTCCACCCTTTTTGAAGGGGTGTACAGTAGGTAGAAATGCAGGATCAATACTCTAGAAGGGGGGTTGAATAGAGTATGCAGTCTTTTGCTGAACTTTGCAAGATTAGTGGTTTCAAAATATTTGTAAAGAGATTCAAGGCCTTGAAATGAGTTTCAAGTCCTTGGAATGAAAACAGTTTAGTATAAAGAGAAAAAGTATATTTCAAGGCCTTGAATTGAGTTTCAAACCCTTCAAATGAAACTGTTTGAATGTTGCAAATAAAACAAGTATGTAACTGTAATGTAAATGCAAGAGACACAAGATATATAGAGTTCAGTCCCCTTGGACCTACTTCTCTACCTCAGGGATCTTCTCCCTGTAGTATTTTCAACTCAATTATTATTAATCAACAGCTAAGCCCTAGATCTCAAGCACAGAGAGATGCCTTACTCTGTTACAGCTTGTGGTTATCACTAACCTATCTAGTACCTGCTCTAGCTATCTGATTAACTAAGAATTACCTATTTTTCACCTTGAACAATCCTTGAGAATGTAAACAAGATTAGTATATAAAAGATATACAAATAAGATTCAGAACAGAAGAACACAAGAGATGAAACTACTGTGAGGGTGCAGTGTTCTTCTGAGAGTTGGATTCAAATTTTGATCTGCCTCTTTGTTGCTTGACAATCCTTGAATTTGTTTGAGAGTGTATTTAGCTTTTTTCCCGTTGAGTTGTGTGTCAAATGCTTTAAACTAAGCTCCTTATATACAGCTCATTTGATCTGCAAATCTTCAGGATCTTCAGCAACAACCTTTCCTATTTTGTAGGCAACAACTTTGACTTCCCTAACACTCTTCTTCCAACGGATAGTTGCTGAGTATCTTCAGGGATACTTATATGATCTTGTCCATAAACATGTTGAGAAGCTGTTAGGATTAATAGATTGATTGCAGAATCAAATCAACCCAGAAATTCTTTTCCTGCAAAACTCAGGTTAGGAAATATAACCTGCAGAATAGGAAATAAATATTTCTGCAAAACTAAGTCAAACAGATGGATTAGATGTTGTAACACATATAAAAAAGCATTTTCTTCATCATCAAGTAATAATAGATAATTTACAGGGGTTTAAGAGTTCAAACATAAAAAGAAATTCCCCCTGAGATCAAGCTCATAAGTCTCAGTCAGTTTCAAGGCTTTGAAAGCTATTTCAAGGCCTTGAAATAGACTAGCTATTTCAAGTCTTTGAAACATTAAAACTGCATTGAGCTTACAATCTCCCCCTTGATGAAAGATAAAACCAGGGTCTTCCAATCGGTTTGATTATGTACTTCTGCAACAAATACTCGTTAGCACATAACATAACTAATCATAAAAGATCCAACTTATTAAACAGCAAAACAACAAAATGTGCAGAAAACCCTAACAGCAAAACAACAAAATGTTCAGATAACCCTAATTGACCAAAAACCAGGTCATCTAGAAACCAGTTAAAACGACCAAAATTTTCTCCCCCTTTTAGAATGAAAATATGTTGGATCAATGTTTTGGAAAAAACAGAAAGTAAAATATTTTGAAATTGAAGATTTTCAAGGATTTGGAAAAGAGTTAAAGGCCTTGAAAAGCAAAAGAAAGAGTAGGCAAGAATTAAGGGGTAGGTTCTTCATCTTCTTGCTTCTCTGCATCCTCTTCTTGACTTTCTTCCTCATAATCCTGATCTTTTTCTTGTTGATCTACATCATCTATGATTGTACTTATGGTTTTGATCACACTATTGAACAGAAAGGTTAATCCTTCCAAGCCCTTTCTTCCATGCTTCAATTTCCTCCTTAAAGCAATTCTTTTTTATGCCAGAGGGAAATTTTCTTCTGACTCTTCTTTTCAGGCTCCATGGTGGATTCTGACTCATCTTCTTGGAGATCTTTCTTATTATCCTCTCTTATTAAAACTGAATACACACCATACAAGCTTGATGATGTCTCTGAGTTCGAGTCTTGGATATAAATCTTCTCTTTTCTTTTCCCTTAAAAGTAATTTCTGCCTTTTTCTGTGACTTCTTTGGGCTACCAATCTGAATACCCTTCTGTTTATGAGGTTTTGTCTCCACTGCCTTCTTCTTCTTCTTGCTGGATACTGGGGTTTCATCCTTCTTAGCCTTCTTCGTGGGAGGAGGAGGAGCCAAATCTTCTGTAGTAGGGGTTTTGAACTGGAGTCCCCACTAATGGTTTGAACCTCTTCCACAGTGGCCTTTCTTTTCTTCTGTGTTGTAACCTTTGATCCACCAGCCATTTTGATTATGTCTGAGGCTCTTCTGGTGCTCATTAGGGTTTGGAGAAGAAGAGAGAGGTACGATAGATACGAAGGAGAGAAAGAAGGTAGAAGATAAATATAAGAGAGTTTCATTTTGAAAATGAAACAAATTATTTTCTCTCATCTTTGAAGATCTTGATGAATTCAAAAAGATTCAAACTTGATTGTGCCGTTGGAATAAAATATTTAAAACTATTCTGGCTAAAAAGTGTTTAAAAATGAGGGGCAACATTGAGCAATTATCTACAGATATAACACCCAATATTGAAAGATCCAAAATTATTGACTAAGTGATATGCAGACTTGTTTTCAAGGCTTTGGAAAGGATTTCAAGGCCTTGAAAAGCTGTATCAAGTAATGCACATAAAATCAAAGCTTTGAAAGGATTTTCAAGGCTTTGAAAATCAGTCCAAACCTTTGAAACACATAATACTTACCTGGTTCTCCCCCTAAACCAAATCTTCCCTATTTAGCATTCCAAATTCCAGTCTTAAAGCTGAGAATCTTTCATCTGGCAATGGTTTAGTGAAGATATATGCAAATTGCATGTTAGTAGAAAAAAATTCAAGAACAATGTCACATTTCTCTGCATGATCTCTGATGAAGTGATGTCTAACATCAATGTGCTTTGTTCTTGAATGTTGTACTGGATTCTTTGTAATTGATATTGCACTTGTGTTGTCACACTTGATAGGTATATCTCTGAAATCAAATCCAATATATCTCATTTTTTGCGCTATACATAGTACTTGAGAGCAACAAGCTCCAGTTTCTATGTATTCTGCTTCAGCTGTTGATAATGCAACTGAATTTTGCTTCTTAGAATGCCAGCTCATTAAAGCTGATCCAAGAAATTGGCATCATCCTGTTGTACTCTTTCTATCAACTTTATACCCTGCAAAATCAGCATCTGAATAGCCACTCAAAGAGAAGTTAGAATGTTTAGGATACCAAAGCCCTAAGTCTTTGGTACCATTGAGATATCAAAAAGTTCTTTTAACTGCAGTCAAGTGTTATTCTTTAGGATCAGCTTGGAATCTAGCACACATGCACACACTGAAAACGATATATGGTATACGAGTTGTGAGATAGAGTAGTGATCCAATAATACCTCTATACTCTTTCACATTCACACTCTTACCAGATTCATCTTTGTCTAAAGACAGTTTAGAACTCATGGGGGTCTTAATCTATTTGGATTGAGAAATATTGTACTTGCTTAGCAAGTCCTTTGTGTACTTGCTTTGATGTAGGAAAATCCCCTTCTTAATTTGATGAATTTGAAGTCCAAGGAAGAAGTTTAGTTCTCCCATCAATCTCATTTCAAATTCCCTGCTCATAAGACTTGAGAATACCTTGCACAGAAGATCATTAGTAGTTCCAAACAGAATATCATCAACATAAGTTTGAACTACAAGCATATCGTTCTCATGTGTCTTTATGAAAAGGGTTTTATCTACCAATACTCTTTTGAAACCATTTCAAGCAGAAACTTTGACAATCTTTCATACCAAGCTCTTGGAGCTTGCTTTAAACTATAAAGACATTTGTCAAGTTTGTAAACATGATCTGGAAACTTGTCATTTTCAAAACCATGGGGCTGAGCAACATAAACTTCTTCTTGCAAGTAGCCATTTAGAAAAGCACACTTCACATCCATTTGAAATAGTTTCATGTTTTTGTGGGATGCAAATGCAAGTAAAATTCTAATTGCTTCTAACCTGGCAACAGGAGAAAAAGTTTCTTCATAGTCAATACCTTCTTCTTGATTGTAGCCTTGAGCTACCAATCTATCTTTGTTCCTGATTACCTTCCCATTCTCATCTAACTTGTTTTTTAATACCCATCTGGTGCCAATGACAGACTGATTTCTTGGTGGAGGAACTAGGTTCCAGACCTTGTTCCTTTCAAACTCATTGAGTTCATTTTGCATAGCTATAATCCAGTCTGCTTCTTGTAATGCTTCATTCACAGTTTTAGGCTCTACAAGAGAAATAAAAGCAATAAAAGCACAAATATTTTTCAACTGATATCTGGTTTGTGTACAAGTGGTTGGATCAGAAATAATGTTATCCGCAGGATGAGATGAGAGATATTTTAATCTCTTTCGAGGTGTCGATGGTCCAGGCTCTCCAGTTTGCTTCTCAGGTCTCTAAGAGCTTGAAGTAGTAGCTTGCTCTCCTATTTTCTCTGGAGATCCTGTTTCAAGGCTTTGAATCTGTGTTTCAAGGCCTTGAAAATGCTTGTTTTGGTCTAGTGACATTTCCTTGGATCCTGTTGGGAATTCTTCATCAGTATCTGAATCATGCTTATTCAGATCGAGATCTGCAAAACCATCACTCAAAGAACCATCATATCTTTCATCAAAAATAACATGAATTCTTTCTTCAACAAGCTTGGTTCTCTTACTGTAAACTCTATAGGCTTTGCTTGTCTGTGAATAGCCAAGAAAGATACCTTCATCACTTCTTGCATCAAACTTACCAAGATTGTCCTTACCATTATTGTGAACAAAACATGTACAGCCAAAAGGTTTGAAGTAAGAAATGTTTAGCATCCTTCCTTTGAACAGCTCATAGGGAGTCTTTTTCAGAATAGGTCTTATCAAGCACATGTTAAAAATATAGTTTGCTGTATTAACAGCTTCTGCCCAATAATACTTTTGCAGCTTGTTTTCCAGAAGCATTGTCCTTGACATATCTTCAAGAGTCCGTTTCTTTCTTTCAACAACTCCATTCTGTTGAGGAGTTCTAGGAGCAGAATAGTTGTGAGAGATTCCATGCTTAAAACAAAATAAATCAAACTCAAGTTGATCAAATTCTCTTCCATGATCACTTCTGATTGAAGGAGTAGGTAGGTTTTCCAAATTTTGAAGGTCTCTACAAAGTTTTGAAAATTCAAATAGAGATTCAGATTTTTCTTTCATAAACATTACCCAAGTATATCTAGAGAAGTCATCAACAATAACAAGAATGTACGTCTTACCCTTTGGAGTTGGAGTTCTCATAGGACCACAGAGATACATATGCAGCAATTCAATGGGTCTAGTAGTACTTACAAAGTTCTTTGACTTGAACGAGCTTCTAGTTTGCTTGCCTTGTGCACATGCCTTGCGTACTTCTTCATATTTGAACTTGATAGAGGGTAATCCTCTTACTAAGTTCTTGGAAACTAACTTGTTCAAAGTATGCAAACTGATATGCCCCAACTTTCTGTGCCAAAGCTTTGAATCTTCTTTCAAGGCCTTGAGACACTTCAAGTTTTCACCTGCAACTTTGTCAGTCTGAAAAGTATAAACATTGTTTGATCCAGAGGCTGTGAGGATGCAATTGCCAGATTTCTCATTCTGCACCACACACTTCTCTTTATCAAAAATAACTGTGTTACCATTATCATAAAGCTGAGATACATTAAGCAAATTAAATTTCAAGCCATCAACTAGATATACATCAGAAATAGAATTTTCAGAATTTGTACCAACTTTACCATTACCAAGAATGTTGTATTTTCCTTTGTCACCAAGTGTAATTGAACCTTCTGATTGCTATTTTAGTTTTGAAAATAAAGATCTCTTTCCACTTATGTGTCTTGAGCAACCACTGTCCATAAACCACTTCTACTCTTTGATCTTGGTGACACCCTGCAAACACCATTCACTGCCTTACCCAGCTGTTAGACCAAGTGTTGAATTTATATTCATATTCAGGGTCAACCATGTTGGGTGGTCTAACCCCTTTAGGAACCCAAATCTGTCTAACTTGTCCTTTGAGTTGGAAGGGAAAAGTGTTCCTCATTATGTGAGGGTCTCTTCTTCTAAAAGGACAAGTCATTTTAACATGACCAATCTTATTACAGCAATGACATTTAGGAGATGTTTTGCTTCCAGATTTCACAAATCTGGTATTGTTTTTCTTTTGAAAGTTTGGATTGTATCCAATACCAGTTTTGTGAACAGACTTCAAGCTACCTCCAAGAATCAAGTTCAAGTTGTGTTCTGAGCCTGCAAGTGTAGTTTTGACTAGTTAAGAGTCTAGAAGTTTTTCAGTAAGAGTAGTCTTTTGTTTATCCAATTCATCAACTTGATGTCTTAGATTAACAAAGTTATCACTCAAGTGAGAGTTCTCAGTCACTAATTCCTTGACTTTTGTTTTCAAGGCTTTGAAACTGGTTTTCAAGGCCTTGACATCACTGTCAGTTTTCTTCTTAAAGATTTCACGATTCTGATTTAGGCAAACAAGTTGCGAATTTTCTTTTGATTTCTCATGAACTTTTTCTTTCAAAACTCTAATTTCTTTCAGGAGTCCTCTTCATTTAAAAGCATTGTTCTAAGATAATCATAGAGGGCTTCTGTTGTTTCTGAAATCAAATAATTCACCATTACCTCAATGTTCCTTTCAGAACTTTCATCATGCTTGGCCATAAATCATAGGTTGGCATGTTCTTCTTCAGATTCAGAGTCACTTGAGGTATCTGAATCACTCGATGAAGCTATCATAGCTTTCTTTCTTCTATCGTGGTCTTTCGTCTGAAAGTTCTTACTTTTCTTGTGTGAACAGTCTCTGATCGAGTGTCCTGCAGCACCACACTCAAAGCAATTCATGACTTTAGGCTTATTATTTTGTGAAGAAGACTTACCTTTGTAGTCCTTGCTACCGGAGGATTTGTGTCTTTCTCTATTGAAGTCCTTGTTTCCAAAGTTTTTCTTCATCTTAAGAATTCTGTTCAAGGCTTTGGAAATCAAGGCAGTTGGATCTTCATCATCATCCTCAGTTTCAAGGCTTTGAATTGTCTCATTCTCTTTGGCCTTGAGAGCCAAATTCTTGACACCTTCTGGTAGTTCTCCATCAGCTTCATTCATGGATATTTCATGTGGGAGGAGCTTCCCTTGCAGGTCATCAAGTTGGAGTGATGAGAGATCTTGAGCTTCCTCAATAGCAGTAGTCTTTGGTTCCCATTTTGCCTTTGGAAGACTTCTCAGAATCTTCCACACTTTTTCTTCATTGGAAATGTGTTTTGCCAGTGAATCAAGGTTGTTGAAAATGTGTGTGAACCTTTTGAATATGTATCTGATTGATTCATCTCCATTCATATTGAATAGCTCATATTGCCTGAGATATATATTGAACTTGGTTTGCTTCACTTGGCTGGTTCCTTCAAAGGTCACCACAAGCTTATCCCATATCTCTTTGGCAGTTTTGCAGCTTGAAATCTTGTTAAATTCATCTGCACCCAAAGCACAGTATAAGAGATTCATAGCTTTATAGTTCTTAGAGAATTTCTCTAATTCAGATGAAGAAAGAGAATCTTCGGATTTGGGAATTCTAAATCCATATTTCTCTGAGTAAAAAGTATGAGGACCATTCTGGATGATAGTCCAGAGTTCCATGTCTTGATCAATAATGAACATTTTCATCAAAGCTTTCCAATGGAAACAATTGTCTCCACAGAATAGATGAGGTCTAATAGCAGCTCTTCCTAGTGAGAAACGACCATCACCTACAGTACTCATAATCACAAGATGGTTAAATCTATGAGTGATACAAGATCTGATACCAATTGAAGGGGTGTACATTAGGTAGAAATGCATGATCAATACTCTAAAAGGGGGGTGAATAGAGTATGCAGTCTTTTGCTGAACTTCGCAAGTGAAGTGGTTTCAAAAGATTTGTAAAGATATTCAAGGCCTTGAAATGAGTTTCAAGCCCTTGGAATGAAAACAGTTTATTATAAAGAGAAAAAGTCTATTTCGAGGCCTTGAATTGAGTTTCAAACCCTTGAAATGAAACTGTTTGAATGCTGCAAATAAACCAAGTATGTAACTGTAATGTAAATGCAATAGACACAAGATATGTAGAGTTCAGTCCACGTGGACCTACGTATCTACCTCAGGGATCTTTTCCCTGCAGGATTTTAAACTCAATTCTTATTAATCGACAGCTAAGCCCTAGATCTCAAGCACAGTGAGATACCTTAGTCTGTTACAGCTTGTGGTTCTCACTAACCTATCTAGTATCTGCTCTAGATATCTAATTAACTAAGAATTCTCTATTTTTCACATTTAACAATCATTTAGAATGTAAACAAGAGTAGTATATAAAAGATATACAAATAATATTCAGAACAGAAGAACACAAGAGATGAAACTGCTGTGAGAGTGCAGTGTTCTTCTGAGAGCTGGATTGAGATTTTTATCTGCCTATTTGTTGCTTGACAATCCTTGAATTTGTTTGAGAGTGTCTCTAGATTTTTTCCCGTTGAGTTGTGTGTCAAATGCTTCAAACTGAGCTCCTTATATACAGCTCATTTGATCTGCAAATCTTCATGATCTTCAGCAACAACCTTTCCTATTTTGTAGGAAACATCTTTGACTTCTGTACAGTCTTCTTCCAACAGATAGTTGCTGAGTATCTTCAGGGATACTGATCTGATCTTGTCCATAAAAATTTTGAGAAGCTGTTCGGATCAATAGATTGATTGCATAATCAAATCAACCCAGAAATTCTTTTCCTGCAAAACTCAGGTTAGGAAATATAACCTGCAGAATAGGAAATAAATATTCCCTGCAAAACTAAGTCAAACAGATGGATTAGATGTTGTAAAACATATCAAAAAGCATTGTATTTCATCATCAAGTAATAATAGATAAGGCACAGGGGTTACGAGTTCAAACATAAACAGAAACTCCCCATGAGATCAAGCTCATAAGTCTTAGTCAGTTTCAAGGCTTTGAAAGCTGTTTCAAGGCCTTGAAATAGACTAGCTATTTCAAGTATTTGAAACATTTAAACAGAATTGATCTTACACTTTGCGTAGCTACGCACATAACTACGCACATAGCAGCTTCTCATCTTCTGTTTTGCCTCCTTAGCCTTCTCATCCTGCCATGCTTGATTTCCACTGTTTTCACGAGCCATGTTCCTGCATAGACAGCACGAACACACCCGCAATCAAATCCAGAAGATACATAAAATAAGCAGTAATCCATGAAGAGCGTATAAACAATTCGTTTTAACTCTTGAGGCTTTCTAGGGGTAAGTCCCTGCTAAAACACTATCTTTTGACACAAACACCCCTCTTTTCAGCCTCAATTATAACTCCTAGTGGGGAGTTATCAAATACCCCTGCACTAAGCTTTGCTCGTCCCGAGCAAACCCCTTGCACGCCATACTGATTTGCATACGACCATGTTTTTGCATACTACTACCATTGCATACATTCGTGTCAAACCAAACTCATAGACCAGACGACCTGACTCGAATTCTGACTCAGACAGAATACACGATGCCTCGATAATCACAGACTCAAAAACAAAAAAAAACTTCGTTTTGGGTGAGATCGGGCAATCTCCACAACATAATCAAGGATGTCATCAAGCTCTCACTTATCTTTCAAGAACTACTTCACCAAAAGTGATCAGTGAGCATGGAAGATTTATAAGGTAAATAAGCGATGGCTCCTCCTACTTTTACGTTTGTCTGTAACCTGAGCGAATCCCTAGCTAACCTACCATCTGAGTTGTTACCGATCAAGGATCCTAAGTCTAGCAGGTAGTTCATATATATGTAAAGGGTGTAGCACGGTCCTACTTGTAATGACATTATCGTCGTTTCCCAAACTGACACCCTTCACCGAGTTCCCGAAAAACTGACCGAAACACCTAAGTTTCTTCTCTCTCAGTTTCCCATTCCCCGGTTTCTTTGTCATTCTCGCGGACACGAGTGTGAGACAATATCAAATCAAGAAAACAGCGCCACCTACTCAGCTTGAAACTATCATAAATAATAGAAAAAAAATTAAAACTATAACATCTCAAAAGTTTTCTTTTTCTCTTTTTTTTCTTCTTTTTTATCTTTTTTCTTTTTTTTATATATATTTATATATTTATTATTTTCTACAAATACAATAAATATAACAAAAATTAATTGATATAGCTGAGTAAAGCGGAAAAAAATCCAATGTCGCGGGGTACGAAAAATGTCCTCGTTCGGAGTACCCCCGCACTAGTCATGAAGTGTCAATCCTGTAGCCATACATTATACGTGCAGTCCTACCGGACCTCCTAATCACCAAAGATGTAGAAAATCAGCATGACCACCAATTATCTCCACAACCCCCGGAACCCAGTTTTGTGCGGAAAGATGCCTCACACTCGACTTCTCCATCTGTGACCACTATGTAATGTTGTGTGTCACCTCTGAAAATTAATGTAATTGCCGCTAACTCACCCTGTCCCACCCTCGAAAAGTGTGCAAAACTCAAACTTTCCAACAATGATATATCATAAAGCTATCTCCCATCGAAACCCTCCCTAACTCACTCCCTCTGTCATAACGCGTAGAATCAGCCAACTAACGAGTGATGCAAGTCACATAGAAGACTCCCTAGGCTACAATATCTATGAATGACAGGGGTAAATGGCTTCAACGGGGCTAACTAGATGGACCTAGGGTGAACAAACAGGACGTGAGGTCCGTTATGAGCCAATCTCTCCACCAAAAGATGTGATGACTGTGATAGCGCCCGTAGGCGGGTTGTCGAGTACCTAAGTGACTGTGGTGTAGCAGCTAGTCAGATTCTTAGCTCAGGAGACAACTAAATCATGTTTGAAAGGTGCGCTGGCTCTAACCTCAACCAACTACACCTCTGTGCAATTTTTCGTTCCCGTCTGATAATTCAAATCATTGAAGTCTCACTGGTTTCTGTTACTTTAATTGCCCTTTCTCAAATTGTTTTTTAAGTATCTACAACGCAAGGTCAGAAATTTTTGGTGGATTGACTCAAACAAAAAACATGCAAACTCAAGAAATAAAAATAAAACTATAAATAAATACAAAAAAACATGCAGATTGGGTAATGCAGACACAACTCCCACCCCACACAAAGAGGTGGAATGCCCTCATGGAACAAACTACTATGTTCTATATGACGGGTCTGATCAGGTCTCAGAAGAACCGGGCATGCTGCTGGAATTGCTAGCCGAACCGGTCTGTGAATAGGAATTCGACGCCCGGTGTGAACGAGTGATGGACCGGCTACTAGACTGCTATGGATTCGGATCAGTGGCTTACTCACTCGATTCAGCCTCGTCCGACCAGCTGGTAGTGTAGTCACTGGAGTAGGTAGGAGGAAAAACTATAGGTAATGGGACCTCTCGGCCAGCATGCCGAGCTGCCTCACACTGGTCCTCTCGTAAGCTAATGATGGCAAGGCCATGGTCTTTGGCTACCTTCTTGTTAGTCGTGCGGACGTGGTGAATGCTCCTCCAAATCTTTCCAAACTTTTTCAGCACCTTTTCCGCGATGGACTTATGGTCAGCTCTACACCCCTCTACTCCTTCTCAACTCGGGTGAGACTACGGTTTGGAAAGGAGATAGGAGGAATCCCTGTCCCGGCTCTCTGACTCGACTTATCGTGCTCATAAGTGGACTGTGAGCGCCTAAGTCTAGCTGACCCCTCTCTCTCTCAGCAAGTCTTTCTTGGGTCGATCTCCTCCTAGGCATAGGCGCAGGTGCATCCTCCTCCATAGCGTAATCATCTAAGTTGATCACTCGGTCACGCGGTCCAAGCACGCGGCAGTTGCAGGTAGACCGAACCCCCACCCTACTGTAATCCTTATGAGTCGGGGGGTCTACATCACCCTCTAGGTCAGTCATGTGGATCCTACCATACCCTGCCAGCTTTGCGATCAGATTGCTATACCCGAACCCCTTCCAGCTCTTGGACGCATTCCTCTCCATCATATATGTCCAAATGAGGTGCGAGATTTCAATCCTCTGCCTCTTCATGAGGCAGTACACTATGAGTATAACCTCATACTCAATCTTGGTGAAGTGTTGGATCCCCGTTATGCGGATCAACACCCACTCAGCCCACCACCTAGCTGGGGGACTCAAAAACTTAAGTGCAGCCTAAAGCCCCTCTAACCTTCGTCTTCCCCTTCCTAGTGATCCCCTAGCGCCCCAACAGTCAGGGTCTACTAGAACCTCGTCGTCTTCCGACAGATGGGCCCGAAGTTGTGCGTAAGTGCACGGGTCCTCTGTCGGATCTATCACATAAGCCTGACGAATCGAGTTTGGGGTCAACAAAATGAAATACCGACGGCAATAGACCCAACACAGGTCCTGTGACTCTCCAGTCCTAGCAAACAACATGTTACAGAAAAATTCTTTGGTCAAAGCCGAACTGGATTGCCCATCAAACCCCTCTAACGACCTACCAAAGAGACCCACACGGCCAGCAAAAGCCACCATGTTAACCGGCATTTTTTCCTCCTCGACCTCAAACCGTTACTCTTTGGGTAACCCATACTGACCCTTTTTCCCCGTCAAGTAATATTTGTGTGCCTCAGAAGACACCAACCGGTAACTGTCAAAGTAATTCGGACGGATTTGGTCCATAGGAAGGTCGAAGGGATGATGGGCTCGGTTCACATTAACGACAGGTTTGACCAAGTCCATTGCAGAAAATACGAGAAAACATGCTGAAAAGAAAGCTAGAGTACGTGCTCGTGGGTCGGGCGTCTCGGTAAATAAACCACCTAAATTCTATGAGGGGTTCTACCACACGGCACGAAAGCTGATGAAATACACAGAAAATAATGACCCTGCTACGAGTCGTGCTTAAGCGAGAGAGACAGAAATGTGGACCTACACACCCGGAGCTGCTCTTACGGGTGTAAATGCAGTTTCCTGCAGAAAGACCGCCCGGTGCCGGAAAAGTCGCTGGAAAATTTCAACTTCGTCGGAAAAAGGATTGCTTCAGGAATAAGCAGAGAATTTGAATCTCTACTATATAGGCAGTGAAATAGTGCAAGGAAACCAAGAGACGAAAACAGAGATGAGTTATGGAGTTACTTGTTCTTTGCTTGTTGATCATATTACAGGCCTTTTATAGAGAATGGGGTGGCCAAAGTGAATCCTGGGAAATCTAAATCAAGAGAGACTAAAATAAAATTCAAAGATTTGCCAAGAAAAGTTCCCAAAATGGTGGATGTGGTACCGCCGTGGTAGAAGTGCGGCAGGAAGCTAATCTCCAGAGAATGGACGGAATACCTACAAGAGATTTGGTAGAGATTGTCCTTTGTGCAACTTACCAAAAAAAGGGTTGGGCTGTACCAAAAGAAGGAAATTGGAGGAAATAAATGCAAGGAAGAAATATAATATGTACAAGTCTGTATATATGTTTCCAAAAAATAATTATGACCCTCTACCGCCTCGACAAGATTGGAACAAGGAACAAGCAAATAAATGAGAGAGGTTTATTTTCCATGTTTGTCGCATCACTAGCACAATCCTACGGGTGTCACTCAGCTGTTCCAGCAGCCTCAAGAAGTAAAGTTTACATGGGAAAATTCAAATTGTTGTGTCCAGCCATGGGATGCTAAAAATGATGATGTACATTGGCCACGCCATTGATCAGAGTCAAGGATTTTCTCCAACATTTAAACTCTGGATGAAAGTAATCATTTAGCAAAGAAAACTGATTGAGCGATGAAAGTACATTCTAATCCCCTGGTGTTGATTTTGGAATAAAACTGAAAAAAGGATGTTTATCGAGACTGATCCGTCAACAAGAACGAGAGCCGACGAACAAGTCTCGAGTGGGCATTTGTAGACACGCAAAATTTGCAGCCAATTAAATAGTTCCATGTGTTAATTATTGCTTAATTAAATGGTGGGATCAAATATGACTCACCTTCAAATTAATGCCCTTAAGCAATAAATAATAGTGGACTAAACTGTAAATGAGACAAAACCTTATTTACAAGCAAGGACTGCTTATGGCGACGCCACGTCACTACATGACACGTCTACAAGTCACCAAGCTCGGCCAATAGTGTTGTGCCACTTGTCAAAATGATGCAGCTATCAAGACTAGCAAGCTTGGCCAATAGTGTTGCGCCACTTGTCAAATTGATGCAGAAAATAAATAAATAATTAATTATATTTATTTTCTACCTTGGCCAACAAGTCGGACCATGCCTATATAAAGGGGCCATCCCTAGGCATAAATCACACACAACTACATCTTGCAAGGAGAGAGCTCTGAAGATCAAGCTGCTAAAGCCCTGAAGAGTTCATCCATCCACAAGATCATCAACGATCTTGAGAGCTTCAAAGATCCTAACCACGTTATTCGCGAGGTTCGAGGATCTTCATCAACGATCTTCGAGACCTTCGAAGATCCTACCCACGTTATTCGCGAGCTTCGAAGATCTTCATCAACGATCTTCGAGACCTTCGAATATCCTACCCACGTTCTTTGAGAGATTCGAGGATCTTCATCAACGATCTTCGAGAACTTCGAAGATCCTACCCACGTTCTTCGCGAACTTCGAAGATCTTCATCAACAATCTTCGAGACGTTCAAAGATCCTACCCGCGTTCTTCAAGACATTCGAAGATCTTCAAGCAAGTTCTTCGCTTTCTTCAAGACATTCAACCCATTATTCGTCAAAATTAAAGAACGCCTACCCGTTCGATCCGAGATCAAGCTGCGAAGCCCTCATTCGACGTTCAACGAGAAGAATCAGGGGATTTGATTTCTGTTGAGAAATTTGCTATCAGAGAATATAATCCACATCAGCAAATAATCAATAAAAATATTTGTTTCACAGCATTTCTCGCTCTTGTTTCCAATTGCATAAATTTGTGTGTACAATTGTAATTAATTAGAATATTGTTAACTTGTAGGCGACGAGTTCTCGGACGACGGGTAAGTTAAGTACTACGACTGAGTAGCTGTAGTTGCTTGCATTTGAGGTGAGTAAACATGCCAGGCCTAGTGTGCCTAACGCACTTCGTGTCAAATGTTTTCCTTCTCTTATTGTCTCAAAATGAATTTATGTGTTATGCGAAATATGTGCTATTTGAACACTTGTTCCACTTTTTGAAACGTTTCTCTGAAAACATCACCATTATATAATAATCGATGTTAACGTAAAGTGGAAGAGTTGTGCGGGGTCATCTCATGGTTACTATTGGGCTTGTTTAGGTTATGCTCGGCCAATTAATTAATCAATCCGGTTGCAAGACCCCGGATCACTCCTTGTACTCACCCTTCTGGCCGCAAGAAGTCTTAAGGGGGTGTCGACACTTAAGGTCTTGGATGCTTGCGAAGTGGTTGGTACTTCCCCCGCATCAACTAATTATAAATCTAAATTTTTGGATTTGATGATTACTAATGGAAAAGGATGAGTATGAGATTTTGAAATTTCCCAACTTGAATATTGAACTCGAATTTTTGAATTATAATGATCTTGAAATCTCTCTTGTCCTCTTATAAGAGTCAAATTGTATTTTTCCGCCGTGTTTAAAGAGAAATTACTCCATGACAAGTTGTTTACTATTTTATAAATTGCCTCATCATCATTTTACATGCTTGGGTGTTTGCTTGTCAGTATATATTTCTGATGCTGGAAACTGTGGTGTTCTTTTTCGGTTTTCCTTCACCACATCTTTAGATGATGTGAGCTTGGCTTAGCGGGGAACGCAAATCACACCTAGGCTTCCAGAAATTTTATTTTTAATAAATATAACTTCTCTTAGTTATCACTTCTGAGGCAACTTTGAATTGTAATAAAGTATGATGTTTAACCTTTATTTAAGTTTGATTGGATCCGCTTTTAAATGTCCTTGTATCTGGGCTTCGTCTCAGGTACGGAGTGACACCCCCCCCCCAGGCTTCCGGCTTGGTCATTTTTGGTGTGTTACAATAGAGAGGCCCATGGGATCTGTCCATCTTCTCCAGTATTGCGTCCATCTTGTCTAGGAATTGTGTTAGAATTGTTCCTTAAGTGAAGAAATCACCAAAGAGAAACAACTAAAGGCCAAGGAAAGCAAAAGGAGAACAAGGAAATGAGGATGCAGGAGTTCGGGTTTTTAATGAGGTTGTACAACCTTTGGTGCATGTCGTACGACCTGTGTCCAGGATGTCGCACGACCTCCTAACCAAGTCGCACGACCTATGTCTGGGGGCTTGGCTTTTCGGGTTGTTTCCTTATTGCTCTAAGTCCGTTTGGGGCGATCTAGGGGACTATGAAAGGAGCCTTAGGGGTCTTAGATCAAATGAGAATCAATTCTAAATGTTCATCTTGATAAATAAAGATCGTTCTTTGCATTGGACGTAGTTAGCACGAATTATGATAGCGAACCACATTAAATCTTTTGTTCTTGCTTGGTTTGTGTTTCCGTTCATTGTTCGAGAGGTGGGAGTGATATGTAGGGTTTTGATCATGGATACGCAGCGGAATAAACAATAATTTATCCATTCAATACCCTCCAAGGATCACATGAAGAGAATTCATAACGATAGTAAATGATTCATAACAAGTACCTTGTAGGTCTCCTGTGATGACTTCAAACACAAATATTTTTGTGTCTCTACGGTTGATCCACGCCTAGGATTGAGATCTAGATCCTCCAAGTCCTATTTGCTAGCTAGGAATGGTGGAGGAGGAAGAAGAAATCACGCAACGGAGACCAAAAGAGAGGGTTCTGCATCTCTCTTTGGCCGACGGGTAGGGGCGGACAAGGGGGGGTCTGTAATACCCCGTATTTCAGTTAGGGGTTATTTGGTAATTTCAAAAAAATCACGAAATTCCTATTCCAAAGTTATTATTGATTTATTCTTAGTTTTAAAGTATAGTGGTGTCATTTTTGATAAACTATAACTTTATTTTGGGATATTTTGTGGTTTTAAAAAAAATAGCTTCGACATATATGTGCATAGCATTTTATTAGAAATTACTTGGTAATTTTCTATGTAATGTAAACTAGCTTTTATGTGTTATCTATTAATTGAAAATTATAGTTTCACCCCTCAACTATTAGCTTTCATATTTTCTACCACAACTAGCAATTCATCTCTTGTTCATTTGTATGAACTCCTCCACCCACTATCTTTGGTCAACCCCATTAAAAAAATATGATATTTTCTTAGTTCATAAACCTATGGACATAACTCCCTTGTTAAATCAAGACTCCATCTCCATCTATCATTTTTCACATATTCTTCTCATCAAGAGCACTCAAGCACACTGTCTTCTCTCTCATTAGACTCCTTTCCCGTTTTTGGAGATTCACTTTCACAAAACACCATCAAAACTCCATTTTTAGTGTTCAAATCATGAAAAACTTGATTCCAAGCATAGTATGATCATGAAGGGGGTTATTTCATCATTCTTCTCAAGGATTGAAGGCTAATTTCATGCTTTTCCTCACCATCTTCTTGAATCTTGGGGTAATGTTTCTTTTAGTCTTAAATTGATGGTTTCATGTCTATCCTTACCTTTTATTGATGAGATTTTGTCTTAGATTTATGTATTTTCATGCTTGATTCTTCATTTCCATGGTTAGATTATATATTTGACTTCAAAATTTACAGTATTTCATGAAACTCACATAAGAACCCACATGCATGTTGTGAATGTCTTCTTCTTTGCAATTGTAGCTCAAAAGAGTTTTGATAATTTGTGTCAAGAGCATGTAAAATATTATTTCATGCCAAAAATGATTTCATTTGGGTGTAAATCAACTCTTCTTAAGTTGAATGTTCTAGTATAACCATTTTTGTTGATTTTTGAAAAATTGCATGTTGTTACAATCTGACCAGTTTGTCAAAAACGTGGATTATCTCAAAATTTTGTCTCAGTGAAATTTTCAACTCTTGTATAATTTGAAACTAGACTCACATATGGTCATTTTGAGAAAAATCAACTCTTTTACCTCCATGGTTAGGGAGATAAGCTCATTCAAAGTTGCATGTTTTCTGAAACTTTATTTATGGACCAGTTTTGCCATTTTTTTTATAAAAAATTCACTTTATAGAAACTTTTGGAACCTCATATTTATTTTGATGAAACTAGACACACGGGGGTTCATTCTGGAGAAGATGGACATTTTTCCTATTCTCCAAGTAGTAGTAATTGTTCTTCAAAGTTGAAATTTTTTGCCAAACTTGTCTCTGCACAACATTGTTTGTTTATTTTGTAACTTGATATTTACAATAGACATGCATGATTTTCTTGACTTTTCTGAAATTAGACACATGTAGGTTGATATAAATTAATTTCATCGTTTTAAGATATGTTTCGATATGGTAGTTATGCCTCTAAAGTCAGAGCTACAATTCTGTCCAGAATTGTAGTTTCACCGTTTTTAGAAACTTAATTTTTTGAACTTCTAGATATTTTTTTTGACTTATTTTGATATGTGAGAATCATTATATGTGCATTAGTGACTTTTAGAATGATATTCATGTAGAGCTTGTATTCGACACGTGAGTATACCACTTGAAACCGGATTATTAGGATAATCTGGGATGGACTTAGTGCCCGACCTAGACAAACATCCATGCATTCTTTTACTTGGAGGTAGCATCATTGTGACTGGAGACTTGTAAGTTGTAGGCGATGGATTCGTAGGCAAAGGCTACGTCGGCAACCCGTAAGGACTACTACGACCTAATTGCTATCTCGACTTAAGGTGAGATTACATGCTTGGCCTCGTGTGCCTTTCTTCCTTCGTGTCGAAATCTGATTTTATAAATTGTCTCAAAATGTGTTTTTGTGATATACAAGTTTTTACTTTTCATTGGCTACGTTCGAAACGATTAATTTGAAACTGTCACACGAAAATAATAACGCGTAAAAACGAAAAGTGGAATATCGCACGTACCGAAATCTATTATTATTTGGGAGGTCCATTGTTGACCATTAACATTTGAGAGGTCCTTTGTTGACCGTTAACATTTGGGAGGTCCTTTGTTGGCCGTTAACATTTGGGAGGTCCTTTGTTGACCGTTAACATTTGGGAGGTCCTTTGTTGACCGTTAACATTTGGGAGGTCATTTGTTGACCGTTAACATTTGTGAGGTCCTTTGTTGGCCATTTTCGGGTTACTGTGCCCATTATCATTTGGGAGGTCCTTTGTTGACCATTATCCGGTTACTGTGAGTAATAACTGGCTCCGTTGATTCTATATTTGGAAATTGGCACTTGTGAATGATTTAAATTGAAAATGTTCAAATCTTTGGTTATTGTCATTCGTAAATCGGTTAACTCTATCGTTTATGACGCTGCAAACTCTGATCTTGCTTTACTCATACTCTGTTACTATTTTATTTAACTGGGAAACCAGCAAGCTATATCATCTTCCTGTTTTACATGCTAAGGTGTATCCCACTCAGTATTTATTGCTGACTTTCAAAACTGCGGTTCTTATTTTTCTTCCCAGTAGGTCTAGGAGCTTGGGATTATAGAATAGAAGGGGCGCGAGACTTAAACTGTGAATGTCACTAGTAGTTTATCTAGTATAGTTAGCCAAGTTATTATGTAATAGTATCTTCTTGTGTATGAGATTTAAATTTTAATGTAGTTGTTCAGTATTATAAATATCTGTTGTGGATTATATTGCTTTTGATCTTCACCGCTTCTATAAAGCATCGCCCTCCCGGTCTCGTCCCGAGCTGGAAAAGGGGGTTGTTGCAGGGTCGGTCGGCCCTCTTTGTCTTGCTCTCTCTCCTTTCTTCTCTCCTAATCAACTTATGTTATGAGCATTAGTATTTAGAAAGGAATCTAGGAGCATCCTTTATATAGTCCAACAACTCCTTGTTACTACATAAATGCCCTCTCCTAATCCTACTCAAGTTCGGATTAGTCCAACTTGCATATTAGTCCTATTAAGTTGGCAAGTTGTTGCGTTTTGATCCTTCTGATTAATTAATCATATTAATTAATTCCCAAGTCTAGTTCAATCCATATTGCGTGTGACCCCATAGGTTTTTACTTAGTTGGTATTAACTTTTTACTAATATGGAGCGGTCTCTAGCAACACATCCATACCACCCAACTAATAGAAATAGTCATCCTACATACCTTGTGCACGTATTGTCTCATCCCTTTGTCTTTATATCCGGATTGGACACGAGACATACAAGTCACACTCGTATATTCAATCCACAGTTCCTCAATCCTGGGAATAGTCTTATTCGTGCAAATAACATCAATATCCTATATTGATTTATTTGAGTCTGGCCAGACATTCTATAAGCACTATCCCTCGAGTGGCCTTGGATATCTGATCCCGTTATGTGGAGGGACAAATTATATCTACATCACCACGATATCTAAGCTTGCTTTATAATGTGTCCGGCACGCCTCTTTATGGCTACCCACTCACGGTGTAGCGTTTGACGCTATCAAAACACAATATTACACAACTAGATGATTTGGTGACTTCAAGTCTAAGGATCACAATATCGTTGTCACCGCGAGAAGCACTTGTGACTTTACATAACATGTTTTGGATCATGACAATACCTTCTCGGAGATGGGTCAATCCAGTATGCCATTACTCCTAATGCATACCCATGTGTTGGATCGTGATATCTCCATATCAATCCAACTCCTATTCTATAGATGATTTTCCTGTTAATCAGTATAATGGACTAGGGATATTTAAGATAAACAAAACAATTTGTAAATCTAAGGACTTTATTATATTAAATATCTCCATAAATAATACAATGAATATTCTAGCCAATTATTGTTCATGCTAAACTAGATTGCCTCTAGGGCATCTATTCCAACAGTCTCCCACTTGCACTAGAGCCAATCTGGTGCATCTCGTATGCCAATGCTCCTAGTGTGCCCTTCATGTTTGCGCTAAACAAGCGGCTTTGTATGTGGATCAGAGAGATTCTCATCTGTAGGAATCTTGCATATCCGAACATCTTCGCTTTCGATAATATCTCAAATAAGATGGAACTTCCTGAGTACGTTCTTGGATTTTTGTTCCTTTGATTGCGTGATCGCCCCAGTGTTGTCACAATAGAACTCTACTAGATCCGCAATGCTAGGAACCACACCAAGCTCAGTGATGAACTTCTTAATCCAAACAGCCTCCTTTGCTGCACCAATCGCAGCAATGTACTCAGCCTCTATTTTAGAATCAGCCACCATCTCTTTCTTGGAACTCTTCCAGCTCACCGCTGCTCCATTTAGGCAAAACACAAACCCCGAATTTGATCTGAAATCATCTATGTCGGTTTGGAAGCATGCATCCGTGTAACCCCTTACACGCAACTCTTCCTCACCTCCAAATATCAAAAGCACATCCTTAGTTCTTCTCAAGTACTTTAGGGTGTTCTTGACTGCAATCCAGTGACTCTCACCTGGATTGGACTGATATCTGCTTGTCATACTCAATGCATATGACACATGTGGTCTAGTACATAACATGGCATACATAATGGATCATATGGACGAGGCATAGGCAACCCTACTCATGCGTTCCTTTTCAATCTAATTGGAAGGAAAACCACTCTTCGAAAGAGTGATTCCATGCGACATGGGCAAGAATCCCTTCTTGGAATCTTGCATGTTGAACTGTTTCAACACCTTGTCTATATATGTACTTTGACTTAGGCCGAGAAGATCCTTAGATCTACCTCTGTAGATCTTGATACCGAGTATATAAGCTGCTTCACCTAATTCTTTCTTTGAGAAACACTTTCATAGCCAATCTTTAACAAATTGCAGCATAGGAATGTCGTTTCTAATGAGTAGTATGCCATCCACATACAAGACCAGAAAAGCAACAGAGCTCCCACTAACCTTCTTGTAGACACAAGATTCATCTTCGTTTATAATGAAGCCAAACTCTTTGACTATTTCATCAAAACGTCGATTCCAACTTCTAGAAGCTTGCTTTAACCATAAATGGATCGTTGCAGTTTACATACTTGGTTGGCTTTCTTTGGATCTTCAAATCCCTCAGGTTGTTTCATGTACACATCCTCGAGGAGATTCCCATATAGGAATGTGGTTTTGACATCGATCTGGCAAATCTCATAGTCGTAATAAGCTGCAATAGCAAGTAAGAATCGGATGGATTTGGTCATCGCGACTGGTGAAAAGGTTTCATCATGGTTAATACCATGAATCTGTCTGAATCCTTTAGACACCAATCGGCCCTTATAGGTAATCACATTACCATCCATGTCTATCTTCTTCTTGAAGACCCACTTGCACCCTATGGGCCGAGCCCCTTCGGGTGGTTCCACCAAAGACCACACTTCGGTTGTATACATGGATTCCATCTTGGATCTCATGGCCTCAAGCCACTTCTAAGAGTCCGGCCCTTTTATGGCCTCTCCATAGGTAGTAGGCTCATCATATATGAGCAAGGTGTCACCAGACTGAGTCACGAGAAGTCAATACCTCTCTGGCTCCTGGCGCACTCTACTAGATCTACGAAGTTCTTGTGTTACTTGAACAGGTTGCTCCACAACCTCTTGTGTTTCTTGTTCATGTTCCATTGTAGGATAAATGCTTTGTGATTCTTTAACTTCTTCAAGTTCTACAGTCCTCCCACCTTCTTCTTTAAAGACAAATTCTCTTTCTAGAAACACGCCGGTCCGAGCAACAAACACTTTGTTCTCAGTTGGATTGTAGAAGTAATGTCCCTTAGTTTCCTTAGGGTATCCCACAAATTTGCATTTGTCTGACTTAGGCCCTAGCTTGTCTGATTTTAAACGTTTTACATAGACATCGCAGCCCCAAATCTTCATTAACGACACAGTGGGACGATTCCCGATCCACATCTCATGTGGTGTCTTCATGACTGACTTAGATGGAACACGGTTAATGGTGAAAGCTGCACTCAATCGAGCATAGCCCCAAAATGATAATGGAAGATCAGTTTGACACATCATAAATCGAACCATATCCGATAGATTTCGATTCCTCCTCTCGGACACGCAATTCCACGGTGGCGTTCCGGGTGGAGTGAGTTGGGATATTATCCCACACTCTCTAAGATAGTCATCAAACTCTTGGCTCAAGTATTTTCCTCCATGATCCGATCGTAGAGCCTTAATACTTTCGCCAAGCTGCTTCTCTACTTCATTCTTGAATTCTTTTAACTTTTCAAAGGATTCAGATTTGGCCTTCATAAGGTATACAAATCCATATCTACTGAAATCATCAGTAAACGTGATGAAGTAGACGTTACCAACCCTGGAAGGCCTCGCAAATGGCCCACATACATCAGTATGTATTAGCGCCAATTGCTCACTAGTCCTCTCACCTTTCTTATTGAGAGGGGAATTTAACATTTTTCCCAATAAACAAGCCTCACATGTCTCATATGATTCAAAATCAAATGAGTCTAGGAATCCATCCTTATAATGTCTAGATACACGTTTCTCGTTTATATGGCCTAAACGACAGTACAATAGATAAGCAGGCTCTAAATTATTCATTTTAATCCTCTTGGTATTAATGTTATAGACAAGATTGCTTAGATCAAGGATATATAATCCATTAAATAATTGTCCAGTACAATAGTGAATACTATCAAAATAAATGGAACAACAATTGTTCTTTATTGAAATAGTAAAACCATTCTTGTCCAAACAGGAAGTAGAAATAATGTTTCTGCTCATAGCAGGCACAAATAGCAATTATTTAATTCTAAAACTAATCCTGAAGGCACAGACATCTCGTACATGGCTACGGCTAATGCAGCAACCTTTCCTCCATTCCCAACACGCAGGTCTATCTCCCCTTTAGCCAATATTCTACTTCTCTTTAGATCCTGCACATTTCGACAAATGTGAGATCCACATCTAGTATCCAATATCTATGATAAAGAGACAGTTAAGTTGACATCTATAACAAAAATACCTGGTGGTGGTGGAATTACTATTCCAAGCCTCTTATCCTCCAGATATTTTAGGCAGTTCCTCCTCCAATGTCCAGGCTGACTACAGTAGTGACACTCACCTTTAGTCACACCTTTGGCAATGCCACCAACAGGCTTAAGGGAAGATTCCTTGGGTTTGGCAACTGCTTTGCAGTTTCCCTTGGAGGTAGAGGCAAACCTTTTTCCCTTTCCTTTTTGCACCATCATTATGAATTTTCCTTTACCCTTGTTGATGTTTTGTTCAGGTGTCCTCAACATATTGACTAGATCTGGCAGAGGTTTCACGATCTAATTCATGTTATATTTTGAAATGGAAGTATGCAGATGGATATTCATCAAATATACTCTAGAAGTGGGGGTTGAATAGATTATGCCAACTTTTTTTCAAAACTTGAGGAGGAAAAGAGTTTTAGTTCAAGTGCAAATGAGTTCAATTAAGCACAATACAGAAGAACACTAGCGTATAGAACTGCAGTGAAGAATGCAGTGAACTTCTATGAGTTGGATTGTGAGAGTGATGAACTTATTTGATGCTTGTGAATCTAGAATTGTGTCTCTCTTTTTTTCCCGTTGAGTTTTGTATCTTGTTGCTTCAAAATGAGCTCCATTTATACAATTTGAATCTCTGCAAATCTTCCCAGATTTTCAGCAACAACTTCCTATTTTGTAGGCGACAACTTTGACTCTCTTTAACAGCCTTCTCCAACGGATAGTTGATCACAATCTTCAGAGATATTGTTATGATATTGTCTTCAAAAAAATTGAGAAGCTTTCATTTGTCTTTGATTGATCACAGAATCATCTTCACTAAGTAATTTCCTTCCTGCAAAAGTCAGATAAGGAAACAAATCCTGCATATATAGGAAATAAAATTTCCCTGCAAAACTGAGTCAAAATGATGGATTAAAATAGGTTAGATATATCAAAACAGTTTGTCTTTCATCATCAAATAATAACACATCAAGTACAGGGGTGAGAGGGATAGAATTAAATCAAAAGAGTTTAGAGAAACTCCCCCTCATAACATGTATGCAGGTCAGACAGTTTCAAGGCTTTGAATCCTGGTTCAAGGCCTCTGCTATTTCAAGCTTGTGAAACCTGATTAAAGGCTTTGAAAACTGGTTCAAGGCCTTGAAATAGCTAAGTATTTCAAGTCCATGAAACATGTGACCTTGCAATCTCCCCCTTGATGAAAGATAAAACCTCAATTTGTTTGATTCTTAGTTTCTGCAAAAAATATTGATGAGTACACAATTCATACAAATAATAATAACACAGTAATTCCAAAAGATCCAACTTATTAATGAACAAAAGCAGCAACTGCAAGTAAGTTGAAGAAAATCCTACTGACCAAAAGATAGGTCATCTAAACAGAAATAAAATCAAAACAACAAAAGAATTTTCTCCCCCTTTTTGACTTTCATAAAAAAGAATCAGAAGATGTTGGATCGGAGTCTGGAAAATTTTGAAACTAAAAGACTTAAACAGAAAGAATGGGAAAGAAAGAGTATGCATGATTAAGGGGTTGGGTCTTCATCTCCATCCTGATATCCCTCTTCTTCCTCACTATCTTCATCAGTCTTATCATATTCTTCTTGTTCCTCTTCATTCTCACCAGCATCAGTCACCTCTTCAGTCTTGTCCTTAGTGGCAGTTTTTGGAGATTTCTTCTTCGGGGTAATCAGCAAATCATCTGAGTTAGGGTTGTCTACTTCATCTCCTTCCTGAGCAGCTTGTTCAACTACCACATGTTTTCCTTTATATTTGACTGGAGCAACCTCTTCCTGGTTGGAATGTTCACTTGGCAAGTTCTTGTCAGAGTCACCTTTCTTGGCACCTTCTTCATCTTCAGGGACATCAAACACAGTCATGCTTCTAAAGATGGTTTCCACCATGTACTTGACCTGTGAGAGATCAGTTTCAAACCCATGCTGATTATCTTTGATTTCACTATTTTCCATCTCTAGACCATCAAGTCTCTGAAGGATTGAAGACAAATCAGGAGGCTGAGATGTCTGGCTTGAAGTAGGAGTCAAGGCCTTGGGTTTAACAAATTTCTTAGCATTCAGCTCTTCTTCAGTCAAGATAGAATATAACTTCCAAACCTTCTCGTTTGTCTTAACTACCCCAATCTTATCAAAAGCCTTCTCATTCAGCATACCAATTCCAGAAGTGATAGACTCTTCACCAGCAATAGGAATCTGAAGGTGTTGGAAGAATTGAGTGAGCAGGTTTGCATAAGGTAGGGGATGCTTTCTCTGATCTGTTTGACTGAATAGCATGTGTTCCATTACATGTTTTTGCAGATCAATGTCATAGCCATGCATGATCAAATACATACTGTATAACACCCTCTTAGTAACTAACTCCTTTGAATGTTCCCTTGGAAAGATGCATCTCATCAATATAGTGAATAACACTTTAGCCTCAACATTTAACACAAAATGTGTTAACTGTTTTGATGATGCAGGGACATTAGGTAGATGATAACTTTGTATTAGAGTTATATTTCTTCTACGTTTGTGTACCGTTTTGTGTGAATTCCGGGTAAATTATATTAGTTTTACACTATGAACTTGAAGAAATTGAATAACTTTAGCTTTGAGTGAAAAATTGTTAATCCGGTCGTTTTTCGCATTAATTTGGGTTTATTTTGTCACGTTTGTTCGCGCAGGTGTGTTTCGTGTTGTTTTGACAGGAAACAGAACTTGTGAGATCAAATGGATATGAGAAACGAGCTTCAGAATATTTGTGGAAGCTTGGAGCAAAGAAATACGCGATTCGTAGGAACAATCGGTTGAGGTTGATCACCTAAATCCTACCTTTAACCCAACTCCAATTTTCACCATTGCCAGCTCATTCAAACATGACCCAATTCCTAACACCCAACTTCAATAACAAACTGCCTCCTTCAACCATAGCAACTGCTTTCACCACCACCTCAAATTCCCTTACCTCCCTTAATCACCAAATCAGCAACCATTACCATTAGACCTCATAACCAATTAAAGAAACCTCCAACTCGCTGCCTTCCATAATCAACACTCTCCTCAACATTCACCAACTCAAAAACACATTACCAGATTATCAATCAACCACCTACACAACACCACCTCTGATTTCTACATCAATTACCTTCTCCACGACCAACAGATTAACCACGGCTTATCTCCACTTCCATTGTTAATCAAACACAAAACCCACCTAAACTGCCAATCTCCTTCTCAATAAACCCTGTTAATACCCATCCTCCTGAACCCAGCCATAAACCTCCAACACCTCTACTACGCCATCACTATCTTCACCATTCTTCACCATTTTTTACCACAGCACCTGAAGCTCATCTGACCCCAACACCTAAAACCAATGCCTACCTCAAATTCATCTACCAAACCTCCAAACACCACAATTGACCATCCACATCAACGAACCTAGCTCCCCATAACCACCAGTACATAACCCGTTACAACTACTGAAATTAAACCCAACCTGAACCACCATAAACACCTAAACTTCATACAACCAACCACAATCACCATCATCTCTGCCTATTACCCATCTCAGCCTAATAAACCGTGAACTTGCAGAAACCCACGAAGCAAACCAGACCCAATCCCAATCCAAATACCCACCTGCTGATCGCAGAAACCAAGACCAGAAGCAGCAGCGAAGAGCGAGCAAAGAAGCCCAAAAAAGGGCACAAAACAGAGCAGTGGGAGACGAGGAATTCAGCGGCAAGAATCATAGAAAACCCATCGACAGAGAGAAGAAGAAACAGAGGAGACACACTGCAACAACAGAGAATAGAGAAGAATGCAAAAGAAGAAAAGAGCAAAAAGAATCGTAGAAGAAATAGACGAAGGAGAAGAAGAACCCAACAGATCGCACGATCAGCTTTGCTGAGTTCGTGTGATCAGAGCCATTGCCTTAGCCAATTTTTGGGGCAAAAAGATTGCATATCACTGCTTTCACGACCAACTTTGCTGAGATCGTGCGATCTCCTTAAAAAAAACACACGGACTGAAGGAAGAAAATAAGGCTGGCTTTGTTTGGTTCAAAACTACGTAGTTTTGTCTTAGTTATTTCCTAAACCTAATCTGAGATAATTAATACATTAAAACTGCAATTAATTGGGGGGAGATCAGATTCATCTATTCACCAACGTGAGAAGACGAATGTGAGAAGAAACAAGAGGAGACGACGACGAAGATCAAATCTTCACCATTGGAATTTCTTTGCGTTTGATTTCTTCTACTCTTCGTAATCAATTTTAATCGAGAAACTCATGAGTATTTCATATTTAGTTATGAGTAGCTATGAAACTTTTGCTAGGCTTCTCGATTTGAGAGCCTAGGGTTCATGTAATCGATTTTATGTTTCCGGATTTGATCTTTGCTTCATGCTTTATTGATTTTATCGTTTGAATCAATTATAGTTTCTTGTTTATTTTAGTATCCTACTCGAGTGACACGATTAGGAGATAAACTATGATTCAAGAACTATGGTTTATTCAATAGTTGATTCATGCTTAAGTTAGTTTTATTCTAAATTAATTGTTCTTGTACTGGGCTTAATACTCAGTGTTGATGGAGTA
Organism: Linanthus parryae; assembly: GCA_023055425.1. Classification (NCBI taxonomy): domain Eukaryota; kingdom Viridiplantae; phylum Streptophyta; class Magnoliopsida; order Ericales; family Polemoniaceae; genus Linanthus; species Linanthus parryae. The sequence continues at coordinate 77,230,320 of JALGPY010000001.1, forward strand.
ATTAACCGGAAACACTATTTCGTTAGCAAATGCACAACAGTGATTCTAACTAACTAGGATGAGACTTGAACATCAATCCCGTATCGCTGAGACTGAGAGGAGAAGTGAATGGGATTGGCTAGTGTGATAGATTCGGTAGGATTGTTCAACTGTTTCGCAAAACGGTGGACCGACATGACCCGTTATCGTACCAGTAGATAGCCTACTAGAACGGACCGGTAGACACAAGAGACTGATATGAGATTGTAGTCTACCGTGAAGTAGAATGACTTGAGACCGATAGGAGATAGTCAGAGCTGTTACCCGGCTTAGTAAGAATATAGTTAACGGGTTGCTCAGATAATCCGGACATCGTTTACAACCCTAGGTGATCAACGAGATTGCCTAGTCCTCTCCATTAATTGATTAAGAATTCTTCTTAATTTCAGTTTACAATTATTTCTGTCTTTACTACAGCCACTTATTTGGGGGTGGAAACACCACAAATCATACACTTTTTACTCCGGTTACCTACTGAACTGCACTATTTTGTTAATTACAAACTTGTTGCGAGCTTGTCCTTGAAAATTGACAACCAGAGTACTAAGAATACTCACTCTTTACTACTTGACCGTACGCTTGCGTAATACGCGCTAGTAATCCGCGTCAGTAGAAAGAATTCTTCTCTGGCCAATTTCAAGGCTTCATTCTTGGGAGGGTAATTCTGTGTGTCATACCTCTTAGGACACCCTAAGACAGATGCAAACTCAGCATGATCTAATTCCATTGTAACTCCAGCAACTAAAGACTTCATAACTAAGTGTGGAGAATTCTTAAGTTGCTTCATGTGGAGATAGAAGAATCTGGTAAGTCTTGGATAGGCTAGTCTTGGATAGGCTAGCTCAAGGGGGTTTAACATGAACCACAAAGAGCTTTTCTTCAACAGTGTGATACAGTTCAGATTCATTCCAAGCAACATATGCATAATGATCAAACTACAGAAGGAAATTTTCCTAGATTCAAAACCATCCAACCACTGACCTTTTGAAGTGTTTGAGATGAACCAAGATTCATCAGGAGCAGTGTTCTTAGAGTAGATCTGCAGTGCTTTCTCCACATTGTCTTCTGGTTGTTCCTCTGTTACCTTTCCTTTCCCCTTTTCAGCTTGAGTTGCCTTCTTCTTTTTCTTCAACTTCTTGAGGCTAGAGATCTCTGTTTCTAGTTGCTTCTCTGGAGCAGCTTTCTCTTTCTTCTTCTTCTTCTTGTCTGAGGAGGGAGTTGCGTCCTTCTTAGCTTTCTTCTTGGGTGGAGGAAGCTCTGCAACTGCCTCGCACTAGGTGTTCTAGAACTGGAGTCTCCACTAATCTCTTGAACTTCATCCACTATTGTCTTTCTCTTCTTCTTTGTACTCTGTTTTGAACCTCCAGCCATCTTGATTCTGTCTGAGGCTCTTCTAGTGCTCATTAGGGTTTGCGAGAAGAATAGAGAGAGGTGGATTTGATACGGGGTGAAGGAGAAGAGAAGGAGATAAATACATAGAGTTTGTATTCGAAAAGGAAACTGCAATTTTTTTTCTGATCTTAAAAGATCTGTAATGATCAACAGAGATTCAAATCTTTGAAGTCGTTGGAAATAAATAATTTAATACTATATTTGGCTGAAAATCAATTTTTAAAAAGGTAGGGGCAATATTGAGCAAATATCTACAAAGATAGCACCCAATACTGAATGATCAAAGATTTATTCACTAATCTGTTATCATACTTATTTTCAAGGCTTGAAAATAGTTTCAAGGTCTTGAAATGCTATTAAGTTGAAATACATAAAACTAAAGCTTTTAACAGATTTTCAAGGCTTTGAGAATCAGTTCAAACATTTGAAACACATAATAACTTACCTTCCTTACCTGCTGCTCCCCCTAAACCAATGCTTCCTTATTTAGCATGCCTAATTACAGTCTTAGAGCTGAGAATCTTTCATCTGGCAATGGTTTAGTGAAGATATCTGCAAGTTGCATGTTAGTAGAAACAAATTCAAGAAAAATATCACCTTTCTCAGCATGATCTCTGATGAAATGGTGTCTGAAATCAATATGCTTGGTTCTTGAATGATGTACTGAATTCTTAGTAATAGATATTGCACTGGTGTTGTCACACTTGATGGGAATACTTCTGAAGTCAAATCCAAGATCCCTCAATTTTTGAGCAATCCATAATACTTGTGAACAACATGCTCCAGCAGATATATATTCAGCTTCAGCTGTTGACAGAGCCACTGAGTTTTGTTTCTTGGAATGCCAACTAATCAGAGATGATCCAAAAAATTGGCAAGTTCCAGGAGTGCTTTTTCTATCAACTTTGTAACCTGCAAAGTCAGCATCTGAAAATCCATGCAAAGAGAAGTTAGAATATCTTGGATTCCAAAGCCTTGGTACCATTGAGATATCTGAATATTCTCTTCACATCAGTTAAGTGTGATTCCTTTGGACCAGCTTGAAATCTTGCACACATACATACACTGAACATGATATGTGGTCTACTAGCAGTAAGGTATAGCAATGATCCAATCATACCTCTATACTCTTTCACATTGACACTCTTACAAGATTCATCTTTATCTAAAGACAATGTAAAACTCATTGGAGTCTTGATCTCTTTGGATTGAGACATGTTGTACTTGTTCAGAAAGTCTCTAGTATACTTGCTTTGATGCGGAAAGATGCCCTTCTTCAATTGATGTATTTGAAGTCCAAGGAAGAAGTTCAACTCTCCCATCATACTCATTTCAAATTCCCTGCTCATAAGACTTGAGAATTCTTTGTTGGGTTTTGATTCATGGATCGCGCAAACGGAAGCATAATCAAATAAACAACCATGCAAAACCCTCCAAGGATCACAAGTCTAGATGCATAACGATAGTGAAGGTAAGAAATCATAAACACACCTTTGGGTTCTCCTTGATGACTTCAAACGCGAATAGTGTCACGTTCTCTATAGTTGATCCACGCCTAGAGTTGATCCTAGATCTCCAATCTCCTTGGTGCTAGCCCGGAATGAAAGGAGGGTGAAGGAATCACGCAAAACGAGGCACAAAAGGGGGTTCGGCCCCTTTGTGGCGTCGGGGACGAGTGGGCGGCGGCAAGGGGGCGGCGTCCCTCTTGTTGCTTGCTCTCTCTCTCCTTTGTTCTCTCCTACTCTTGTTATGTTCTCTTTAGAGCATAAGTTGTGTAGGGAAGGAAGGAGGAGGGTCCTTTATATAGTCCAACAACTCCTTGTTAACTACCTAAAGGACTTATTCTAGTCCTACTAGAATTCAATTTAGTCCCTTCCTTGCAAATTAGTCCCTACTAAGTTTGCAAGGGTTTGCAAAGTGATCCTTCTAATTAATTAATCCTATTAATTAATTCCCAAATCTAGTACAACTCTATATAGCGTGTGACCCCATAGGTTCTATCTAGTTGGTATCAACTTTTTGCTAATATGGAGCGGTTTCTAGCAAAACATCCATTCTAGCCAACTAATAGAATAGTCATCTAGACAACCTTGTACAAGTAATTGTCTCATCCCTTTGCCTCCATATCCGGATTGGACACGAGACATACAAGTCACACTCGTATATCCAATCCCTAGTTTCTCGATCCATGGAATAGCCTTATCCGTGCAAATAACATCAATATCCCATATATTGATTTATTTGAGTCTGACCAGACATTCTATAAGCACTATCCTCGAGTGGCCTTGGATATTTGCTCCCGTTATGTGGGAGGGGCAAATCCTTTCTACGTCCACTACGATCCCTAAGCTTGCTTCTCATTGTATCCAGTACACGCCTTTATAACTACCCAGTTACGGTGTAGCGTTTAACGCTACCAAGATCACAATGATCCACAACTAGAATATCTAGTGACTTCAAGTCTAAGGATGACAATACCATTGTACCCGAGAAGCACTTGTGACTCAACATAACGTGTATGTAGCCTTCTCGGTAATGGGTCAATCCAGTGCAACATTCCGTAATGCACACCTATGTGTTGGATCATGATATCTCCATATCAATCCAACCCCATACTAGTCTATAGATGATTGTCCCAATTAATCATTATACTCGACTAGGGATATTTAAGATAAACAACACGATTGTAAATCTAAGGACTTCATTATATTAAATATCCAATAAATAATAAATGAATTTCTAGCCAATTACAAATTCATACTAAACTAGATTGCCTCTAGGGCATCTATTCCAACAGTCTCCCACTTGCACTAGAGCCAATCTGGCGCATCTCGTATGCCCATACTCCTAGTGTGCCCTTCATGCTTCCACTGCGTGAGAGGCTTAGTAAGCGGGTCTGACAGATTATCATCTGTAGGAATCTTGCATATCCGAACGTCTCCTCTATCGATAATATCTCGAATCAGATGAAACTTCCTGAGCACGTGCTTGGACTTCTGGTGCGATCTGGGTTCCTTTGATTGCGCGATCGCCCCAGTGTTGTCACAGAACAACTCCACTGGATCCGCAATGCTAGGGACCACACCAAGTTCAGAATAAAACTTTCTGATCCAAACAGCCTCCTTTGCTGCGCCATTTGCAGCAATGTACTCAGCCTCTGTTGTAGAATCAGCTACCGTCTCTTGCTTGGAACTCTTCCAGCTCACCGCTGCTCCATTCAGGCAAAACACATATCCCGACTGTGATCTGAAGTCATCTCTATCGGTTTGGAAGCTTGCATCAGTGTAACCCCTTACACGCAACTCTTCCTCACCGCCAAACATCAAGAAAGCATCCTTAGTTCTTCTCAAGTACTTTAGGATGTTCTTGACAGCAATCCAGTGACTCTCACCCGGATTGGATTGGTATCTGCTTGTCATACTCAAGGCATATGACACATCTGGTCTAGTACATAACATGGCGTACATGATAGATCCTATGGCCGAGGCATAGGGAATCCTACTCATGCGTTCCTTCTCAATCTCATTGGAAGGACATCCACTCTTCGAAAGAGTGATTCCATGTGACATGGGCAAGAATCCCTTCTTGGAATCTTGCATGTTGAACCGTTTCAACACCTTGTCAATATATGTACTTTGACTTAGGCCTAGCAACCTCTTAGATCTATCTCTATAGATCTTTATACCGAGTATATAGGCTGCTTCCCCTAAGTCCTTCATTGAGAAACACTTTCCTAGCCAATCTTTCACAGATTGCAGCATGGGAATGTCGTTTCCAATGAGTAGTATGTCATCCACATACAAGACCAGAAAGGCTACAGAGCTCCCACTAACCTTCTTGTAAACACAAGACTCATCTTCGTTTCTGATGAAGCCAAACTCTTTGACCACTTCATCAAAACGTCGATTCCAACTCCTAGAAGCTTGCTTCAATCCATAAATGGATCGTTGCAGCTTACAGACTTTGTTGGCTTGCTTTGGATCCTCAAAACCCTCTGGCTGTATCATATACACGTCCTCGAGGAGATTCCCATAAAGGAATGCTGTTTTGACATCCATCTGCCAAATCTCATAGTCGTAGTATACTGCAATCGCAAGTAGGATTCGGATGGATTTGGTCATAGCGACTGGTGAAAAGGTTTCATCATAGTCAATACCATGAATTTGTCTGAATCCTTTAGCCACCAATCGGCCCTTATAGGTAATCACATTACCATCCATGTCGATCTTCTTCTTGAAGACCCACTTGCACCCTATGGGCCGCGCCCCATCAGGTGGTTCCACCAAAGTCCATACTTTGTTGGTATACATGGATTCCATCTCGGATCTCATGGCTTCAAGCCACTTCTGCGAGTCTGGGCCATTCATGGCCTCCTCATAGGTAGTAGGCTCATCATCTATGAGCATCGTGTCACCAGAATCAGTTACGAGAAGTCCGTACCTCTCGGGTTCCTGGCGCACTCTACTAGATCTACGAAGCTCTTGTGTTACCTGAACAGGTGGATCCACAACTGCTTGTGATTCCTGTTCACGTTCCATAATCGGTTCAGTAATTTGTGGTTCTTGAACTTCTTCAAGTTCTACATTCCTCCCACTTGCTTCTTTAGAGACAAACTCTCTTTCTAGAAACACGCCGGTCCGAGCAACAAACACTTTGTTCTCGGTTGGATTGTAGAAGTAGTATCCCTTAGTTTCCTTAGGGTACCCCACAAATTTACACTTATCCGATTTAGGCCCTAGCTTGTCTGATTGTAAACGTTTTACATAGACATCGCAGCCCCAAATCCTCATGAACGACAGTGTGGGACGCCTCCCACTCCACATCTCATATGGTGTCTTCATGACTGATTTAGATGGAACACGGTTAATGGTGAAAGCTGCACTTAATAGAGCGTAGCCCCAAAACGATAATGGAAGATCGGTTTGACACATCATAGACCGAACCATATCCAATAGGGTTCGGTTCCTCCTCTCGGACACGCCATTCCATTGTGGCGTTCCGGGTGGAGTGAGTTGGGATACGATCCCACACTCTCTAAGATAGTCGTCAAACTCTTGGCTCAAGTATTCTCGTCCACGATCCGATCGTAGAGCCTTGATACTTTTGCCAAGTTGCTTCTCTACTTCATTCTTGAATTCCTTGAACACTTCAAAGGATTCGGATTTTGCCCTCATAAGGTACACAAATCCATATCTACTGTAATCATCAGTAAACGTAATGAAGTAGACATAACCACCCCTGGCAGGCGTGGCAAATGGCCCACACACATCGGTATGTATGAGTGCCAATTGCTCACTAGTCCTCTCACCTTTCTTATTGAAAGGGGACTTTGTCATTTTTCCCAATAAACAAGCCTCACATGTCTCATATGATTCAAAATCAAATGAGTCTAGTAATCCATCCTTATGGAGTCTAGATACACGTTTCTCATTTATGTGGCCTAAACGACAATGCCATAAATAAGCAGGATTTAAATCATTTATTTTAATCCGCTTGGTATTAATGTTGTAGACAGGATTACTTAGATCAAGGACATAAAGTCCATTAAATAATTGCGCACTAAAATAGTGAATATTATTCAAATAAAAGGAACAACAATTGTTCTTTATTGAAATAATAAAACCTTCCTTGTCCAAACAAGAAATAGAAATAATGTTTCTGCTCATAGCAGGCACAAAATAGCAATTATTTAATTCTAAAACTAATCCTGAAGGCAGAGATAGCTCGCACACGCCTATGGCCAACGCAGCAACCTTTGCTCCATTCCCAACGCGCAGATCTACCTCCCCTTTAGCCAATCTTTTACTTCTCTTTAGATCCTGCATATTTCGACAAATATGAGATCCACATCCAGTATCTAATACCCATGATGTAGAGACAGTTAAATTGACATCTACAACAAAAATACCTGGTGGTGGTGGAATCACTATTCCAAGCCTCTTGTCCTCCAGATATTTTGGGCAGTTCCTCCTCCAGTGTCCAGGTTGACTACAGTAGTGACATTCACCCTTAGTCACGACCTTGGCAATGCCACCAACAGGCTTAAGGGCTTGTTCCTTGGACTTAGCAACTGACTTGCCTTTGCCCTTGGAGGAAGAGGCAAACTTTTTACCCTTTCCTTTATGCACCATCATTATGGCCTTGCCCTTACCCTTGTTGATGCTCTGTTCAGCCGTCCTCAACATGTTGAGCAAATCTGGCAGTGGTTTAATGATCTCGTTCATGTTATAGTTCATAATGAACTGTCCATAACTCTCGGGCAACGATTGCAACACGAGATCGGTTGCCAACTCTTGGCCGACCGGGAACCCAAGCCGGGCGAGATTCTCCAAGTACCCGATCATTCGGAGTACATGGGGTCCCACCGGGTTCCCTTCTGCCAGATGACATTTGAACAGTGCCTTTGAGACCTCATACCTCTCTACCCTCGCCTGCTCTTGGAAGAGCTGCTTTAGATGTTCGATCATATCGACAGCATTCATGTTCTCATGTTGCTTCTGAAGCTCAGAGGTCATGGTGCAAAGCATTAGGCAGGCCGCATCATTAGCGTCATCAACACGCTTTTGATACGCCTTTAAGGCAGCAGGTGTCTGATTCTCTGGACCTTCTGGAACTTGCTCCTCTATTGCGTACAGCTTCTTCTCTTGCTTGAGAACAATTCTCAAGTTTCTGTACCAATCAAGGAAGTTGGTTCCAGAGAGCTTGTCCTTCTCAAGGACAGATCGTAGGGAATGTTGTGAACTCGATGAGTTGTTTGCCATTTGGAATTCTACAAAAGGAAAATACGCAAGTTTTAGTATTTGTAAATTTTTGACTATATTTAATAATGGCTAGTTTATTAAATATAGCTCCCACTATTATTCTACGGATTAATAACCCTCAAGATATTAATGCGGAAAATATCCTTATATTTTCTAGTGGGCCAAGATCCATCTTTTTCATCTCCTTATGAGCTTGCTTTGGCAAGTCACCCATAATTCGATTACTTCTTAGGTAGGAACGATTCCAATTGCATCCCATATGCAACTCTTGGTTCAATCGGGCAAATAACTCCTTATTTATCCATCCTTATGGATAATCCCAATTGATTGCCTCTAGGTTTCTTAATCAAATTAATAGCCTAGTTGTGTTCAACCTCTTATCTAAACAATTGCACATTGTTACGTGCCATCGCATTCCATCATTATGAACCAAGTCGCCATGCTTTGGCACGCACGAACTTGATAAATAATGATGATAATGAGTGTTTAAATAACGAGAAGGCAAGAACACAATATTTTAAAATTTGAGGGATTTTTCAATTTTAATTATTTTGTTGATCAATATCAACTAATCTATCTATTTGAGTTTGGGCACAACTCCAAATAATAGATCTGGGTTGTCTAATTATCTTATTATCCTAATTGCATGCATCATCCATACACCAACCACACAAATAATAAGACAATAAATAAACAACCACAAAACAGAAATTAAACGTGATGTGGATATGGCCTTTTTCTAGACTAAGATAATTCCAAGCCAATGGAATTATCTATGAACCCTAAACAAACACATCTCCATGCGTCTTGATCTTTTGGCCCATCCTTCATAGTCATGTGGTGTGCTCCATGCTCCATGCTCCATCTTTTGTGGCTTCTTTGGCTTTGGGCTTCTTTTCTCCAATCTTGGCTAACAATCTACTTTATCTAGCACTAGCTAATATCTATACTAAATAAAATAAATCTCACAAGTTGAGAAAAAAAATGGCACGCAGGCCATAAAACCCTAATTAATTATTACAATTAATTGATCAGCTCGCAGGCCGTAAAACCAAACCACAAAATTAAACATCCACATCAAACCACATCCTAAGGCCATATCCAATCACCATGCGATTTGCACATAAACAGTTAAAATCCAATTTTAACGCGCTTGGTCAATTTTAATTGATTTTAGGATTTCTAGGGTTAAAACGGTCCATGGGCCCAACAATCCAATTGCCCGGGCCCAAATAAGTGAACCATAAAGCCCTAGGGCCGGCCTGTCCCAAAACCCGCAAGCTAGGCCCGCGGGTTAGGGCCGCCCGGCCCCATAGGGCGCCAAGCTTGGGCGGCAAGCAAGGGGGCGGTCCCCTAGGGGGCCGAACCTCCTTGTGGAGGTTGTTTCCAAAACAACCTCCTTGCTTGGAGCCCAAGTTTGGTTGTTTCCTTGTTGTGGGAGAACTCCTTCTTCCCCAAGGATGCCCAAACCCTAGATCTAAGATCCTAAAATTTCTCAAACTCACCAATTCATGCATCCAATGCAATAATTGGGTCTTGTTATGATTAATTCTTTGACAAATTGCATCCAATGCTTGATTTGTCTTGTTTTACGCGATAAACAACAAATTAAGGTGTAAAACAACAAGAATGTAACACATAAACTACGTTTATGCTCTATGACCTGTGGCTCTGATACCACTGTTGGGTTTTGATTCATGGATCGCGCAAACGGAAGCATAATCAAATAAACAACCATGCAAAACCCTCCAAGGATCACAAGTCTAGATGCATAACGATAGTGAAGGTAAGAAATCATAAACACACCTTTGGGTTCTCCTTGATGACTTCAAACGCGAATAGTGTCACGTTCTCTATAGTTGATCCACGCCTAGAGTTGATCCTAGATCTCCAATCTCCTTGGTGCTAGCCCGGAATGAAAGGAGGGTGAAGGAATCACGCAAAACGAGGCACAAAAGGGGGTTCAGCCCCTTTGTGGCGTCGGGGACGAGTGGGCGGCGGCAAGGGGGCGGCGTCCCTCTTGTTGCTTGCTCTCTCTCTCCTTTGTTCTCTCCTACTCTTGTTATGTTCTCTTTAGAGCATAAGTTGTGTAGGGAAGGAAGGAGGAGGGTCCTTTATATAGTCCAACAACTCCTTGTTAACTACCTAAAGGACTTATTCTAGTCCTACTAGAATTCAATTTAGTCCCTTCCTTGCAAATTAGTCCCTACTAAGTTTGCAAGGGTTTGCAAAGTGATCCTTCGAATTAATTAATCCTATTAATTAATTCCCAAATCTAGTACAACTCTATATAGCGTGTGACCCCATAGGTTCTATCTAGTTGGTAGCAACTTTTTGCTAATATGGAGCGGTTTCTAGCAAAACATCCATTCTAGCCAACTAATAGAATAGTCATCTAGACAACCTTGTACAAGTAATTGTCTCATCCCTTTGCCTCCATATCCGGATTGGACACGAGACATACAAGTCACACTCGTATATCCAATCCCTAGTTTCTCGATCCATGGAATAGCCTTATCCGTGCAAATAACATCAATATCCCATATATTGATTTATTTGAGTCTGGCCAGACATTCTATAAGCACTATCCTCGAGTGGCCTTGGATATTTGCTCCCGTTATGTGGGAGGGGCAAATCCTTTCTACGTCCACTACGATCCCTAAGCTTGCTTCTCATTGTATCCAGTACACGCCTTTATAACTACCCAGTTACGGTGTAGCGTTTAACGCTACCAAGATCACAATGATCCACAACTAGAATATCTAGTGACTTCAAGTCTAAGGATGACAATACCATTGTACCCGAGAAGCACTTGTGACTCAACATAACGTGTATGTAGCCTTCTCGGTAATGGGTCAATCCAGTGCAACATTCCGTAATGCACACCTATGTGTTGGATCATGATATCTCCATATCAATCCAACCCCATACTAGTCTATAGATGATTGTCCCAATTAATCATTATACTCGACTAGGGATATTTAAGATAAACAACACGATTGTAAATCTAAGGACTTCATTATATTAAATATCCAATAAATAATAAATGAATTTCTAGCCAATTACAAATTCATACTAAACTAGATTGCCTCTAGGGCATCTATTCCAACATTCTTTCCATAGAAGATCATTAGTAGCTCCAAATAGAATATCATCAATATAAATCTGAACTACAAGTAAATCGTTCTCATGAGTCTTCATGAAAAGGGTCATGTCTACCAATCCTTTTTTGAAATCATTTTCAAGTAGAAACTTTGACAATCTTTCATACCAAGCCCTTGGAGCTTGTTTCAAACCATAAAGAGCTTTGTCAAGTTTATAAACATGATCTGGAAACTTATCACTTACAAAACCAGGAGTTTGTGCAACCTAAACTTCTTCTTGTAAGCAGCCATTCAGAAATGCACATTTTACATCCATTTGAAATAGTTTCATGTTTTTGAAAAATACAAATGCGAGCAGAATTCGCATTGCTTCTAACCTGGCAACTGGATAAAAAGTTTACTCATAATTAATACATTCTTCTTGATTTTAACCTTGGTAACCTTCCTTTGTTTCTGATCACTTTGCAATTTTTATCCAATTTGTTTCTGAAAACCCATCTGGTACCAATGACAGACTGGTTTGTAGGTGGAGGAACTAGGTTCCACACCTTGTTTCTTTCAAACTCATTGAGTTCACTTTGCATAGCTATAATCCAGTCTGCTTCTTGTAAAGCTTCCTTCACAGTTTTGGGTTCTACAAGAGAATTGAAAGCATTGAAGGCACAAAGATTCTTCAACTGTGACCTTGTTTGTGTACCAGTGGTTGGGCCAAAGATGACATTGTCAGCTGGATGAGATGAAATATATTTGAATTTCTTTCTTGGAGACCATGATTCAGGTTCTCCATATATCTTATCTGGTCTTGAAGTAGTAGCCTGATCATTCATCTCTTTCTGATCATCTTTGTCAAGGCTTTGATCTCTATTTTCAAGGCCTTGAGACCTGTTTTCAAGGTCTTGAAAATGGCTTCTGTTACCTTCTGAACCTTTCTTGAATCCAAGAGATTTCTCAGCTTCTTCTTCTGATTCATGCTTGTTCAGATTCAAGTCTGCAAAACTTTCACTCAAAGAACATAGCTTTCATAAAAAATTACATGTATACTTTCTTCAACCAGCTTGGTTCTTTTATTATAGATTTTATAAGCTTTGCTAGTAAGAGGGTAACCAATAAATATACCTTCATCACTTCTTGCATCAAACTTACCCAAGTTGTCCTTACCATTGTTGTGGACAAAGCATGTGCAGCCAAAGGGTCTGATGTATGAGATGTTTGGATTTCTCCCTTTGAAGAGTTCATAGGGGGTTTTATTCAAGATAGGTCTGATCAAGCACCTGTTTAGAACGTAATTTGTTGTATTCACAGCTTCTGCCCAGTAATCTTTTGGCAGCTTATTTTCTAGAAGCATTATTCTTGACATATCTTCAAGAGTCATATTCTTTCTTTCACCAACTCCATTTTGTTGAGGAGTTCTAGGATCATATAAATTGTGAAAGATACCATGCTTAGCATAGAACAAATCAAATTCTAATTAATCAAACTCTCTCCATGATCACTTCTAATTGAAGCAATGGGTAGGTTTTCAAGTTTTGAAGTTCTCTGCAAAGCTTTGAAAATTCAGAGAGAGCTTCAGATTTTTCTTTTAGAAACATAACCCAAGTATATCTAGAGTAATCATCTACAATAACTAGCATATACCTCTTACCTTTTAGAGTTGGTGTCCTCATAGGACCACACAAATCCATGTGAAGTAGTTCAATAGGTCTAGAAGTACTTACAAACTTCTTTGGTTTGAATGAACTTCTGGTCTGCTTACCCTGAGCACAAGCTTTGCAAACTTCATCTTCTTTGAACTTGATCGATGGTAATCCTCTTACCAGATATTTGGAGATCAATTTTTTCAAGGTATGCAAGCTAATGTGACCAAGACTTCTGTTCCAAACCCTTGAATCCTCTTTCAAGGCCTTGAGGCACTTTAAGCTTTTACCTGCAACTTTGTTAGTCTGAAAAGTATAAACATTGTTAGATCTAGAGGATGTGAGAATTCAATTTCCTGATTTCTCATTTTGCACCACACACTTATCTTTATCAAAGATGACCTTATTGCCATTATCACAAAGCTGAGATACACTAAGCAAGTTAAATTTCAAACCATCAACTAGATATACATCAGAAATAGAATTTTCAGAATCTGTACCAACTTTACCAATACCAAGAATCTTGCATTTGCCTTTGTCAACAAGAGTAATTGAACCTTCAGATTGCTCTTTCAATTCTGAGAATAGAGATCTCTTTCCACTCATGTGTCTTGAGCAACCACTGTCCATAAACCACTTCTGTTCTTTGATGTTAGTGACAACCTGCAAACACCAATTACTACCTTACCCAGCTGTTAGACCAAGTGTGGAATTTGGACACATACTCAGGATCAACCATGTTAGGTGGTCTGACCCCTTTAGGAACCCAAATCTTTCTCACTTGTCCTTTAATTTGAAATTGAAATGTGTTCCTCATTATATGAGGGTCTCTTCTTCTGAAAGGACACGTCATCTTCATATGACCGATCTTTTTATAAAAATGACACTTAGGAGAAGTTTTGCTTCCATATTTCACAAATCAGGTATTGCTAATTCTTGGAACACTTGGATTGTATCCAATACCAGTTTTATGAACAAAATTTTAACTTCCTCCAAGAATCAAGTTTAACTTGTGTTATGAGCCTGCAAGCTTGACTTTGACTAATTCAAATTCTTGAAATTTCTCAGCAAGAGTAGTCCTTTGTTCATCTAATTCATCAACCTGATGTTTCAGATTAACAAGGCTGCTACTCAGTAAAGAGTTTTCAGTGACTACTTCCTTGACTTGTGTTTTCAAGGCTTTGAAACTGGTTTTCAAGGCCTTGAAATCACTGTCACTTTTCTTCTTAGAGATTTCAAGATTCTGATTCAGACATACAAATTGTAGATTCTCTTTTGCCTGCTCATGAACTTTTCTTTCAAAATTCTAATCTCTTTCAGATAATCTTCTTCATCTAAAAGCATTGTTTTAAGATAATCTGAAAGGGCATCTTTTGATTTTGAAATTAAAAAGTTTACCATTACCTCAATGTTCTTTTCAGAATTTTCATCATGCTTGGCCATGAAGCATAGGTTGACATGTTCTTCTTCAGATTCAGATTCACTTGAGCTATCTAAATCACTCCATGAACCTATCATAGCCTTCTTTATCATGTCATGATCTTTCTTCTGAAAGTTCTTTCTTTTCATGTGTGGACAATCTCATATCAAATGTCCTGCATCACCACACTCAAAGCAATTCATGAATTTGGATTCATTTTGTGAAGAAGACTTACCTTTGTAGTCCTTGCTACTGGATGATCTGATTCTTTCTCTGTTGAAGTCTTTGTTTCCAAAGTTTTTCTTCATCTTGAGAATTCTGATCAAGGCTTTGGAAATCAATGCAAAAGGATCTTCATCATCATCATCTTCAGTTTCAAGGCTTTGAATTTTCTCATTCTCTTTGGCCTTGAGTGCTAAGTGCTTGACACCTTCAGGTAGCTCTCCATCAGCTTAATTCATGGATATTTCATGTGTCAGGAGCTTCCCTTGTAGATCATCAAGTTTTAGTAATGAAAGATCTTGAGCTTCTTCAATGGTTGTTGACTTTGGTTCCCATTTGGCCTTTGGAAGGCTTCTCAGTATCTTCCTCACCTTTTCTTAATTGGAAATATTTTTTCCCAAAGAATCAAGGTTGTTGACAATGTGTGTGAACCTCTTGAACATCCCTCTGATTGACTCATCTGTATTCATCTTGAACAACTCATATTTCCTGAGATAAATGTTGATCTTGGTTTGCTTGAATTGACTGGTTCCTTCAAATGTCACCACAAGCTTATCCCAGATTTCTTTGGCAGTCTTGCAGCCTGGAATTCTGTTGAATTCATTTGTACTCAAAGCACAATACAAGATGTTAATAGCTTTGTAATTCTTAGAAAATTGTTCCAACACAGAAGAGGAGAGTGAGTCTTCAGATTTGGGAGTCTTGATCCCATCTTTCTCCGAAAGAAAGTGTGAGGTCCATTCTGAATAATGTTCCACAGTTCTATGTCTTGATCAATGATGAACATCTTCATCAGGGCTTTCCAGTGAGCAAAGTTGTCTTTACAAAATAGAGGAGGTCTGTTAGAAGCTCTTCCCTGTGAGAAACCAACATCAATTGCAGTACTCATGATCACTAGATGGTTGAATCTTATACAGTGATACAAACTCTGATACCAATTGAAAGGGGAGTATGCAGATAGATATGCAACACAGATACTCTAAAAAGGGGGGGGTGAATAGAGTACGCCAACTTTTTTTCAATACTTGAGGAGGAAAAGAGTTTTAGTTCAAGTGCAAAGGAGTTCAAGGCCTTGAACACAAAGTCAAGCCTTTGGAATGAGATACAGTTTAAAATGAAACAGACAAGTCTTTTCAAGGCCTTGAAAAGAGTTTCAAACCCTTGAAAACAGACAAGTTTGAATGCTGTAAAAACCATGAATGTGAATGAACTGTAAGTGCAAGAGAAAAATGATTTATAGAGTTCAGTCCACTTGGACCTACGTCTATACCTCAGGGATCTTCTCCCTGCAGGATTTTCAACTCAATTTTTATTAATCAAAAGCTAAGCCCTAGATCTCAAGCAAAGAGAATTGCCTTACTCTGTTACAGCTTGTGGTTCTCTCTAACCTATCTAGTACCTGCTCTAGCTAACTGATTAACTAAGAATTCTCTATTGTTGACCTTGAAAAATCCTTGAGAATGAAGTATAGAAGTATTACAGAAATGATCTACCAATAAAGCACAATACAAAAGAACACTAGACTATAGAACTGCAGTGAAGAATGCATTGAACTTTTGTGAGTTGGATTGTGAGAGTGATGAACTTCTTTGATGCTTGTCAATACAGAATTGTGTCTCTCTTTTTTGTCCGTTGAGTTTTGTATCTTGTTGCTTCAAAATGAGCTCCATTTATATAGTTTTAATCTCTGCAAATCTTCCCATATTTTCAGCAACAACTTCCTATTTTGTAGGCAACAACTTTGACTCTCTTTAACATCCTTCTACAACGGATAGTTGGTCACAATCTTGAGAGATATTGTTGTGATCTTGTCTTTAAAAAATTTGAGAAGATGTCATTTGTCTCTGATTGATCACATAATCATATTCACTAAGTAATTTCCTTCGTGCAAAAGTTAGATAAGGAAACAAATCCTGCATATATAGGAAATAAAATTTCCCTGCAAAACTGAGTCAAAAAATGATGGATTAAAATATGTTAGATATATCAAAACAGTTTATCTTTCATCATCAAATAATAAATCATCAAGTACAGGGGTGAGAGGGGTAGAATTAAATCAAAAGAGTTTAGAGAAACTCCCCCTCAGAACATGTATGCAGGTCAGACAGTTTCAAGGCTTTGAATCATGGTTCAAGGCCTTGATTTCAAGCCTGTGAAACCTGATTCAAGGCTTTGAAAACTGGTTCAGGTCCTTGAAATAGCTAAGTATTTCAAGTCCATGAAACATGTGACCTTACATAGTTCATGATGAACTGTCCATAACTCTCAGGCAACGATTGCAATATGAGACTGGTGGCCAACTCTTGACCCACCGGAAACCCTAGGAGGCCGAGGCTCTCTAGATAGCCGATCATATGAAACACGTGCGTCCCTCCAGGTTTCTTTCTGACAGATGACATTTCAACAATGCCTTGGAAACTTCATACCTCTCAACCCTAGCCTGCTCTTGGAAGAGTTGCTTCAAGTGTGCGATCATATCGACTGCATTCATGTTCTCATGTTGCTTCTGAAGCTCCGATGACATGGTGCAAAGCATTAGGCAGGCCGCGTCGTTAGCGTCATCAACACGCTTTTGATACGCCTTTAGGGTTGCAGGAGTATTGTTTTCCGGACCTTCAGGATCTTGCTCCTCTAGAGCGTACAGTTTCTTTTCTTGCTTGAGAACGATTCTCAAGTTTCTGTACGAGTCTAGAAAATTGGTCCCAGAGAGCTTGTCCTTATCAAGGACAGAGCATAGGGAGTGTGATGAGTTCGATGATTTGTTTGCCATTGGAATTCTACAAAAAGGAAATACGCAAGTTTTAGTATTTGTGAACGATTAACTACATTTAATAATGGCTAGATTATTAAATACAGCTCCCACTATTATTCTACGGATTAATGACCCACAAGATATTAATGTGGAAAATATCATTGTGTTTTCTAGTGGGCCAAGATCCATATTTCGCTTCCTTTTGAGCTTGCTTTGGCAAGTCACCCAAAAGTTAGTTATCTAGGTAGGATCAATTCCAATTGCATCTCATGCAACTCTTGGTTCAATTGGTCAAATAACTCCTTATTTATCTATCTCATAGATAATCCCAATTGAGTGTCTCTAGGTTTTTAATCCTCATTAAAATTACCTAGTTACGTCCAACCTCTTACTCCAACAATTGAACATTATATGTGCCATCGCACCACACAATGATGAATCAAGTCGCCTTGCTTTGGCACACACGAACTTAATTAATCGATTGTATGATGAGTGTTTAAGTAACGAGAAGGCAAAACGTAATATTTTACTTTTGAGGGATTTTCTTTTAATTTTAATTATTTTGTTGATCTATATCAACTGATCTACTTATTTGAGTTTGGGAAAAACTCCAAATAAAATATCCGAGTTGTTAAATTATCTTATTATCAAATTGCATGCATCATCCATACACCAACAACAATAATAAGATAATAAAGTAAACATCCACAAAATAGAAATTAACGTGATATGGATATGGCCTCCTAGACTAAGATATTCCCAAGCCAATGAGAATATATATGAACCCAAACAAATATCAAGCGCATCTCCATGTCCCTTCATCTTTTGGTCCATCCTCCATAGCCTTGTGGAATGCTCCATGATCCATGTTGTGGCTCCTTTAATTCATTGGGCTTCTTTTCTTCAATCTTGGCTATCATCTATTTTATCTAGTACTAGCTAGCATCTATACTAAATAAAATAAATCTCACAAGTTGGGAATGCGAGCCGTAAACCCTAATTAATTATTACATCAAATTGATCAGCTCGCAAGCCGTAAACAAACCACAAAAATTAAATATTCACAACAAACCACATCTAAGGCCATATCCAATCACCATACAAATTGCACATAAACAGTTAAAAATATTATTTTAACGCGCTTAGTCAATTTTAATTGATTTTAGGATTACTAGGGTCAAAACGGTCCAAGAGGCCCAACCAACTAGGTGGCCGAAACCCTTGGAGCCGCCCGGGCCGAGCCTAGGTCGGTCGGCCCAACCCGTAGGGTCGGACGACTGCCTAGGCCTTCGGCCTAGGTGGCTTGGGTGGCAAGGAAGGAAGGGTGGTCTCCCTAGGCCAAACCTCTTTGAGTTGTTCCAAAACCACTCCTTCCTTGTTTCCCAAGTCCAAAAACGTTTCAAAATTATAACTTCTTTCCAATTTGTGCCCTGATAAGTCCGTAGTTGGAGTATAATCTTTACTGATTCAATGCTAATTTGTGTGTGTTTTGGTGCAAAGTGATGTGTTTCAAGCCAAAATATGAGAAAAGGAGCATAAATGAGTTTTAGAGCTTAAATGTGAAGTCCGGGCGTTTTTTGCATTGTTTTACGTGTGATTTGATGCATTTCATCACATTTGATCTTCACGGTTGTGTTCGTGCTGTGATTTGCAGGAATAAGACACACGAGGAGCATTTGGATAGAAGAAACGAGATTCAAAAGTTAAGAAGAATGAAGCGAAGAGAAATTAGAGGAGCAAAAGTGATCAACCTTCACTATTTTGATGATATCTTGAGTTCTACAAGACCTTCTATAGTGATACCAGTTCCAAATGAAACTAGACTCAATGATATTTCCAACGGTAGGTCACGGAGCTCAATAAATTGCATGACAAGAAAGTTATGGTCCGGCGAAGACGACGCAAAAACGAAGAAAAGCTGGAAAAGTTCACTGAACCAGTGTGTACTCTTCGGGATGTATCTGGAGTTACATATAAAATTTTGGATTAAGGCCTACTTCATTTGAAAATAGACATTCAGGGCTTTCCAACGATATAAGATGGGCCCAAAATGGAGTCCGGATGATGGAGAAAAGGCACGCACGAGATCAGCTTAATAATTATGTCCGATTTGCCGCGAACAACGATATAAGATGGACCTAGAAGGCACGCACCAAGAACACGTTTTTTATGGAGCAAAGGCACGCACAACGATATAAGATGGACCTAGAAGGCAGAGGAGGCTACTGGATAACGTGTTCTTGGTACGTGTTCTTGGTGCGTGCCTTCTAGGTCCTGGCCTTAAAAAACGTGTTCTTGGACCTAGAAGGCAGAGGAGGCTACTGGATAAAGTGAGGAGACACCTCCCAAGCCATTGGAGAGCTCGGATTCGCCGCCGGATCAAGGATTCGTCGTTTGATCTCTTTAAGCTATCTCTCGATCTCTATTGTTTTTTATGACTACTTTGAAATTCTTCGTTGTATTCACAATTATGAGTAAGTAAACTCATTATATCAAGCCCGAGTTTGGGGGTTAGGGTAATGCTATTGATTCATGGATTCTATGTTCTTGTTATTCATGTACATGATTTAATTGGTAATTTTGACAAGTTATGATTTTTTTATGTTCTTCATCATATCTAGTTGATTGGAGACGTCTTGTTGACTAGAAATTAGTTGATAATTGTTTGGTAACTCGATGATTATTGTAAGATCAGGTTGTGCAAGGCTTGAAATAGTTCAGCTATTTCAAGGCCTTGAATTAGTTTCAGAGGCTTGAAAGTAGTTTAGCTATTTTCAAGGCCTTGAAACTAGATTCAAAGCCTTGAAACTGCTTAACCTGTGTGAACACTCTCAGGGGGAGTTTTCTGCAAACTCTCTGAGTTGATTTCCTTCCTATCTTTCATATGTATGATTCACTGTTATTAGATGATGAAAGACAAATTATTCTAACATGTTTTGATTATAGAATATCATCTGTTTGACTTTGATATTACAGGAAATTTTGTTTCTAATATTTGCAGGATCGTTTCCTAAACTGAATTTGTGCAGTTTTGGAAATAGTTGGACATTTTGATCCTGTGATCAATCAGAGACTTATGACAGCTTCTCAGATTGCTTATGGACAAGATCAAAACAATATCTCTGAATATTGTGATCAACTATCCGTTGGAGAAAGCTGTTAAAGAGAGTCAAAGCTGTTGCCTACAAAATAGGAAGTTGTTGCTGAAAATCTGGGAAGATTTGCAGAGCTTCAAACAGTATAAATGGATCTCATTTTGAAAAAAAAAAAACAAGACTCAACGGGAAAAATCAAGAGACAAGTTTCTGGATTGACAAAGCACCAAAGAAGAACATCAAACTCTCAATCCATTCCACAAAAGTTCACTGCATTCTTCACTGCAGTTTTCCATTCTAAGTGTACTTCTGTTTTGAGCTGTATTGGTAGATCATTTATTTATTATCTCTACATCTATTATCAAGGATTGTTCAAGGTGAACAATAGAGAATTCCTAGTTAATCAGTTAGCTAGAGCAGGTACTAGACATGTTAGGGAAAACCACAAGCTGTAACAGAGTTAGGGAACTCTCTGGGCTTGAGTTCTAGGGATTAGCTTTTGATTAATAAGAATTGTGTTGAAAATCCTTCAGGGATCTAATCCCTGAGGTAGAGACGTAGGTCCAAGTGGACTGAACTCTATAAATCTCTTGTCACTAGCATTTACAGTTCATTCTTTTTCATAGTAATTGCAGCATACACAACTGTCTGTTTTTCAAGGGTTTGAACTTGTTTTCAAGGCCTTGAAAAAGGCATACTTGCTTTATACTGTCTGCATCTTCTCCAAGGGATTGAACTAGTTTTCAAGGCCTTGAACTTCATTGTTTGCACAAGTTTTCATCTTCCTAGCAAGTTTTGCAAAAAGTTGGCATACTCTATTCAACCCCCCCCCCCTTCCAGAGTATCTTAGCTGCATTAACATCTGCATACTCACACTTTTAATTATTAATCGAAAAGGTAGAACAATCACTTGATCATATTGTATGCTTGGTAACTCGGCTACATTAATTGAGAACATAAGAGTAGAACTTGAATCGTAATGCACGTTTAGGGCAATTGGAACTTGGTAACTCGGTTTTGACTAGCTTTAGGCGTGGTATAACTAGTTGGTAACTCAGTGGTTGAATATTGCTTGTTTGACACGGACAAATTCATCAATGTTTCATGAAACGTATAATTCCATCAATATTAAATCCTAGCAATCCCCCAAACGAGGTGTCGTGGTTGTTTCTTCCATATTAAATCTCAACATTTAAATACTTGTTTTGTCTTTTCAATTATTTAGTTTAGAAAATTCTCTCAATTGCTTGCCCACACGAAGTTAATAGTGCTAATTGGTTCACGACAAGTCATTTGGGTTCGATAAACCCGAATTTCCGGATATTACTACACACGACGGCCATACACTTGTGGCAGAAATCGTGTCAAGTTTTTGGCGCCATTGTCGGGGACTTCAGTTGAATTGACTAGAATTATTAACTTTAAGGATTTTAATTTTTTTATTTATTTATTTGATAATTTCACCTGCTTCCTAGTGAATAATTTTGCAGACATATTGGTGATCATGTGGGGGCATAATTTCTATGGCAAGCTCAAGGCTATTCACCGTACTACTCTTATGGAGATATGTACACCCCTCCTCCTTGCAATCAAGAAGATGAGCAGATAAAAATACTCAAGCTCATGATAGCTAAAATGGACAGAATGGAGGAAGGGATAACAGTGATGGAGGAAACAGTCATGCGTCATCAACAGCAATCGGATGAATTGGCATTAGCGTACAATGACGATGGGCCAAGCAGCATCATTGCTGACTTATTTGAGGAGTACGAAGGAAGACGATAAACTCCTAGAGGTCTATGTCTATAATACTGTTCATCATGAAGTAATGGATCCTCGGGCTACTTCAGACTTAGATTCAGACTCTGATTGGGATGATATTTTGAAGCATGTACAGCTTGTGCCTCGCATAATTCTGGAGGCATGGCATGAGTGGGAGAGTGTTGACATCGCAAGCTTATGACCTAATGATATTGAAGCTGTTTCTGCTGAAGAACAAGCTCATGAATGCGCCAAGGATGTGATATTTACACTCGTTGATGATATGTGCCTAAATGAAGCATGCTTTGAGTATAGGGAATTATTGCAGGGAGATGAAGAAAGACTCCAATTTTATGTAGTGCATGAATTGTCGCCCATGATTTTGAGAGAAGAACTAGGGAAGGAAGCAGGAAAGTCAGAACTCATTGTTGAATCCGTTCCACCTGAGATGCTATATTCAAATGGCCAATCATCGACGACTGTAGTTTCGAAGAAGAAGAAGAAGAAGAAGAAGAAGAAGAAGAAGAAGAAGAAGAAGAAGAAGAAGAAGAAGAAGAAGAAGAAGAAGAAGAAGAAGAAGAAGAAGAAGAAGAAGAAGAAGAAGAAGAAGAAGAAGAAGAAGAAGAAGAAGAAGAAGAAGAAGAAGAAGAAGAAGAAGAAGAAGAAGAGGAAAGGTAGAGTGAGGCATGTGGCGGATAACAACTTCTATTTCTTTGCACCATGTGCATCTCATGCATGCTTACTTGAGAAGAGACAAAGAGAGAGGCGGTGGTGGAAGAAGAAAAAGCAGAGAGAAAAACTCCTTTACATACTTGAGGTAACTGGGTCGGGTCGTCGATCTTAAATTACGAGGCGCTTGTTGGGAGGCAACCCAACGTATTTTATTTCATTAATTTAGGGAGTGTGTTTTTACATACAGTTGCGTTATTTTTATTTATTTTGGAGATATGAGAGAGAGAGTGGGAATAATGATGTTTTCTAAGTGACATATATGAGCAGGTTATGGTAGAGTAGCCCCCGGTGTGCCGCGACACACATGACCTTCACAGGGCTTGCATTGGCGAGTTGGGGATTCTTCAGAAATTGTTTTTAGCAGAGGAGGCAATCGACCCTGGTGTGCGAGTAGACACTGACCGAATAGGGGCATAGGTGGCACCACTACCACTGTGCTTGGGGACATCTTGCATGTTTTCTTCCCCACCCTTGAGGTGGTTGTGAGTATTTCTTCCCTCTAGCTAAATTTGTGTTAATTTTAATAAATATGTCATGCTCCAACCCATATATTGGCCTTTTTCATTGAATAGCTGATTCCTATGCATGATCTCTAAATTCGTTTAGGACAATGAAACATTCAGTGTGGGGCTGGTTTATCTGTCTATTAGCAGAGTTTGTCTTGCATAGCCAGTTACATGTAGGATGGTAGATCGTATTGTGAGTCAGTATTGTTGTTTAAGTTGAGTTTTTATTTATGTTGTCGTATTGTGTAGGATTGATTTATATTTGGTTTGCACTTCTACATAAATGAGTATACCCGCCATAAAGTTTTTTTTTGTAGTGTCAATTTTTTTCGTGTCTGAGCCTTGCGTATAGATAGGATATTATTAAAAAAAATACAAAAAATTAAAAAATTAAAAATTTGAGAAAAGACAATTGAGAGAAGCATAGGCTGAGATGATTTAGTGAGATGTGAAAACTTTAGGCATAGGGTGTGAATTTTGACCGAGGATATACAATTTGAGTTCCCCTAGTAAGTATAGAGAAAGTCTCATTACGGGAATGCCTACCTAGTTTTAAACTAAAAGTGTGTGTTGTTTTCTCCTAAAAGGTTTGAGCTTGGTGTTTGCTAAACAAGCCGAATGTTCATGTTTTCCGCCTTAGGTAGTCGCCATCCCGCCTCGTAGTGGCACACAGAACAGCTGTGCGAGGATGTGTATTAGAGCACTCACTGATTTTAGATCTTACCTTGTAGGACCACTAGTAAACCCCAATTGATCATTGGATTCATTGTTAGCCTCTTTGACCTAGGGAGACGATTCTTAGCCTTCATCATATATCGTTAGAATCACCTTTCTAAAGCGTCACGAGGGAGCAGTAGTTGAGGGGGTCGTTGAGGGAGTACTTCATTACATATTTTTGTGAGTTCTACAGACCGCATATGATTCATCTGATATCTTTGAGGGGATGCGAGGATGAATGAGTTGGCTTGCACACTACGGTGTGGCGATGTTCCATGTCATTACACCATGGGCACATTAGTGGAGAGCAAGAGTGCATGACGTCTAATCCGCACGAAATGGGATGGTTGTATTGAATTGGTGGAAGGTGCTAGGTACCAGTTTTTATCATCTTTGGTGTAGCAGGTTCGGTTTGATTAGGCACATGACATATCTTATTTAACTACTTGAGAGGGGGACGTGACTACATTTTAGTGTGGGGGTGTCGACATTATTTCTACAATCCAACTGAGAACAAAAGTGTTTATTGCTCGGACCGGTGTGATTCTAGAAAGAGATTTTTTCTCTAAAGAATCCAGTGGGAGGACTGTAGGACCTCAAGAGGTTCAAGAACCACAAAGCACTGATCCAACTATGGAAAATGAGTAGGAACCACGAGATGTTGTGGAGAAACCTGCTCAAGTAACACGAGAGCTTTGTAGGTCTGGTAGGATACGTTTGGGGCCAGAGAGGTACGAACTTCTAGTGACTGAACACGGTGATGTATTGCTCATGGATGATGATGAGCCTACAACCTATGGAGAGGTCGTGAATGGACCGAACTCTCAGAAATGGCTTGAAGCCATGAGATCCGAAATGGATTCCATGTATACCAATAAAGCATAGACTTGTGGAACCACCCGATGGGGCTCGGCCCATAGGGTGCAAGTGGGTTTTCATGAAGAAGACCGATATGAATGGCAATGTGATTGCTTTTAAAGGGCGATTGGTGGAAAAAGGATTCAGACAGATTCATGGTATTCACTATGACGAAACCTTTTCCCCAGTTGCGATGCTTAAATCCATTCACATTTTTCTTGCTATTGCAGCTTATCACAAAGTGTTTCTGTATGGAAACCTCCTTGAGGATGTGTACATGATACAGCCAGGGGGTTTTGAGGATCCAGAGCATGCCAACAAAGTTTCTAAGTTGCAGTGGTCCATTTATGGGTTGAAGCAAGCTTCTCGGAGTTGGAATCTTCGCTTTGATGGTGCAGTCAAAGAGTTTGGCTTTATCAAGAACGAAGATGAACCTTGTGTCTAGAAGAAGGTTAGTGGGAGCTCTGTAGTATTTCTGGTCTTGTATGTGAATGACATACTACTCATTGGAAATGATGTCCCTACCTTGCAATCTATTAAAGATTGGCTAGGGAACTGCTTCTCAATGAAAGACTTCGGGGATGCAACTTATATACATGGTATAAAATGTAGGGTTTTGATTCATGGATCGCGCAACGGAAGCATAATCAAACAATTAACCATGCAAAACCCTCCAAGGATCACAAGTCTAGATGCATAACGATAGTGAAGGTAAGAAATCATAAACACACCTTTGGGTTCTCCTTGATGACTTCAAACGCGAATAGTGTCACGTTCTCTATAGTTGATCCACGCCTAGAGTTGATCCTAGATCTCCCAAACTCCTTGGTGCTAGCCCGGAATAAGAGGGTGAAGGAATCACGCAAAACGAGACAAAAAGAGGCTTCGGCCCTCTTTTTGGCCGACGGGGTGAGGGCGGCGGCAAGGGGGTCGGGTTCGGCCTCCTTGTTGCTTGCTCTCTCTCCTTTGTTCTCTCCCACTCTTGTTATGTTCACTAATGAGCATAAGTTATGAGGAAGGAAGTAAGGAGGGTCCTTTATATAGTCCAACAACTCCTTGTTAACTACCTAAAGGACTTATTCTAGTCCAACTAGAATTCAATTTAGTCCCTTCCTTGCATATTAGTCCCTACTAAGTTTGCAAGGGTTTGCAAAGTGATCCTTCTAATTAATTAATCCAATTAATTAATTCCCAAATCTAGTACAACTCTATATAGCGTGTGACCCCATAGGTTCTATCTAGTTGGTAGCAACTATTTGCTAATATGGAGCGGTTTCTAGCAAAACATCCATTCTAGCCAACTAATAGAATAGTCATCTAGACAACCTTGTACAAGTAATTGTCTCATCCCTTTGCCTCCATATCCGGATTGGACACGAGACATACAAGTCACACTCGTATATCCAATCCATAGTTTCTCGATCCATGGGAATAGCCTTATTCGTGCAAATAACATCAATATCCCATATATTGATTTATTTGAGTCTGGTCAGACATTCTATAAGCACTATCCCTCGAGTGGCCTAGGATATCTACTCCCGTTATGTGGGAGGGGCAAATCCTCTCTACGTCCACTACGATCTCTAAGCTTGCTTCTCATTGTATCCAGTACACGCCTTTATAACTACCCAGTCACGGTGTAGCGTTTAACGCTACCAAGATCACAATGATCCACAACTAGAATATCTAGTGAATTCAAGTCTAGGGATGACAATACCATTGCACCGCGAGAAGCACTTGTGACTCAACATAACATGTATGTAGCCTTCTCGATGATGGGTCAATCCGATGCAACATTCCGTAATGCACACCTATGTGTTGGATCGTGATATCTCCATATCAATCCAACCCCATACTAGTCTATAGATGATTGTCCCAATAATCATTATACTTGACTAGGGATATTTAAGATAAACAACACGATTGTAAATCTAAGGACTTCATTATATTAAATATCCAATAAATAATAAATGAATTTTCTAGCCATATACAAATTCATACTAAACTAGATTGCCTCTAGGGCATCTATTCCAACAGTCTCCCACTTGCACTAGAGCCAATCTGGCGCATCTCGTATGCCCATACTCCTAGTGTGCCCTTCATGCTTCCACTGCGTGAGAGGCTTCGTAAGCGGGTCTGACAGATTATCATCTGTAGGAATCTTGCATATCCGAACGTCTCCTCTATCGATAATATCTCGAATCAGATGAAACTTCCTGAGCACGTGCTTGGACTTCTGGTGCGATCTTGGTTCCTTTGATTGCGCGATCGCCCCAGTGTTGTCACAGAACAACTCCACTGGATCCGCAATGCTAGGGACCACACCAAGTTCAGAAACAAACTTTCTGATCCAAACAGCCTCCTTTGCTGCGCCATTTGCAGCAATGTACTCAGCCTCTGTTGTAGAATCAGCTACCGTCTCTTGCTTGGAACTCTTCCAGCTCACCGCTGCTCCATTCAGGCAAAACACATATCCCGACTGTGATCTAAAGTCATCTCTGTCGTTTTGGAAGCTTGCATCAGTGTAACCCCTTACACGCAACTCTTCCTCACCGCCAAATATCAAGAAAGCATCCTTAGTTCTTCTCAAGTACTTTAGGATGTTCATGACAGCAATCCAGTGACTCTCACCCGGATTGGATTGATATCTGCTTGTCATACTCAAGGCATATGACACATCTGGTCTAGTACATAACATGGCGTACATGATAGATCCTATGGCCGAGGCATAGGGAATCCTACTCATGCGTTCCTTCTCAATCTCATTGGAAGGACAACCACTCTTCGAAAGAGTGATTCCATGTGACATGGGCAAGAATCCCTTCTTGGAATCTTGCGTGTTGAACAGTTTCAACACCTTGTCAATATATGTACTTTGACTTAGGCCTAGCAACCTCTTAGATCTATCTCTATAGATCTTTATACCGAGTATATAGGCTGCTTCCCCTAAGTCCTTCATTGAGAAACACTTTCCTAGCCAATCTTTCACAGATTGCAGCATGGGAATGTCGTTTCCAATGAGTAGTATGTCATCCACATACAAGACCAGAAAAGCTATAGAGCTCCCACTAACCTTCTTGTAGACACAAGACTCATCTTCGTTTCTGATGAAGCCAAACTCTTTGACCACTTCATCAAAACGTCGATTCCAACTCCTAGAAGCTTGCTTTAATCCATAAATGGATCGTTGCAGCTTACAGACTTTGTTGGCTTGCTTTGGATCCTCAAAACCCTCCGGCTGTATCATATACACGTCCTCGAGGAGATTCCCATAAAGGAATGCTGTTTTGACATCCATCTGCCAAATCTCATAGTCGTAGTATGCTGCAATTGCAAGTAGGATTCAGATGGATTTGGTCATAGCGACTGGTGAAAAGGTTTCATCATAGTCAATACCATGAATCTGTCTGAATCCTTTAGCCACCAATCGGCCCTTATAGGTAATCACATTACCATCCATGTCGATCTTCTTCTTGAAGACCCACTTGCACCCTATGGGCCGCGCCCCATCGGGTGGTTCCACCAAAGTCCATACTTTGTTGGTATATATGGATTCCATCTCGGATCTCATGGCTTCAAGCCACTTCTGCGAGTCTGGGCCACTCATGGCCTCCTCATAGGTAGTAGGCTCATCATTTATGAGCATCGTGTCACCGGAATCCGTTACGAGAAGTCCATACCTCTCGGGTTCCTGGCGCACTCTACTAGACCTACGAAGCTCTTGTGTTACCTGAACAGGTGGCTCCACAACTGCTTGTGATTCCTGTTCTTGTTCCATAATCGGTTCAGTGATTTGTGGTTCTTGAACTTCTTCAAGTTCTACATTCCTCCCACTTGCTTCTTTAGAGACAAACTCTCTTTCTAGAAACACGCCGGTCCGAGCAACAAACACTTTGTTTTCGGTTGGATTGTAGAAGTAGTATCCCTTAGTTTCCTTAGGGTACCCCACAAATTTACACTTATCCGACTTAGGCCCTAGCTTGTCTGATTGTAAACGTTTTACATAGACATCGCAGCCCCAAATCCTCATGAACGACAGTGTGGGACGCCTCCCACTCCACATCTCATATGGTGTCTTCATGACTGATTTAGATGGAACACGGTTAATGGTGAAAGCTGCACTTAATAGAGCGTAGCCCCAAAACGATAATGGAAGATCGGTTTGACACATCATAGATCAAACCATATCCAATAGGGTTCGATTCCTCCTCTCGGACACGCCATTCCATTGTGGCGTTCCGGGTGGAGTGAGTTGGGACACGATCCCACACTCTCTAAGATAGTCGTCAAACTCCTGGCTCAAGTATTCTCCTCCACGATCCGATCGTAGAGCCTTGATACTTTTGCCAAGTTGCTTCTCTACTTCATTCTTGAATTCTTTGAACACTTCAAAGGATTCGGATTTTGCCCTCATAAGGTACACAAATCCATATCTACTGTAATCATCAGTAAACGTAATGAAGTAGACATAACCACCCCTGGCAGGCGTGGCAAATGGTCCACACACATCAGTATGTATGAGTGCCAATTGCTCACTAGTCCTCTCACCTTTCTTATTGAAAGGGGACTTTGTCATTTTTCCCAATAAACAAGCCTCACATGTCTCATATGATTCAAAATCAAATGAGTCTAGTAATCCATCCTTATGGAGTCTAGATACACGTTTCTCGTTTATGTGGACTAAACGACAATGCCATAAATAAGCAGGATTTAAATCATTTATTTTAATCCGCTTGGTATTAATGTTGTAGACAGGATTGCTTAGATCAAGGACATAAAGTCCATTAAATAATTGCGCACTAAAATAGTGAATATTATTCAAATAAAAGGAACAACAATTGTTCTTTATTGAAATAATAAAACCTTCCTTGTCCAAACAAGAAATAGAAATAATGTTTCTGCTCATAGCAGGCACAAAATAGCAATTATTTAATTCTAAAACTAATCCTGAAGGCAGAGATAGCTCGCACACGCCTATGGCCAACGCAGCAACCTTTGCTCCATTCCCAACACGCAGATCTACCTCCCCTTTAGCCAATCTTTTACTTCTCTTTAGATCCTGCATATTTCGATAAATATGAGATCCACATCCAATATCTAATACCCATGATGTAGAGACAGTTAAATTGACATCTACAACAAAAATACCTGGTGGTGGTGGAATCACTATTCCAAGCCTCTTGTCCTCCAGATATTTTGGGCAGTTCCTCCTCCAGTGTCCAGGTTGACTGCAGTAGTGACACTCACCCTTAGTCACGACCTTGGCAACGCCACCAACAGGCTTAAGGGCTTGTTCCTTGGACTTGGCAACTGACTTGCCTTTGCCCTTGGAGGAAGAGGCAAACCTTTTGCCCTTTCCTTTCTGCACCATCATTATGGCCTTGCCCTTACCCTTGTTGATGCTCTGTTCAGCCGTCCTCAACATGTTGAGCAAATTTGGCAGTGGTTTAACGATCTCGTTCAAGTTATAGTTCATTATGAACTGTCCATAACTCTCGGGCAACGATTGCAACACGAGATCGGTTGCCAACTCTTGGCCGACCGGGAACCCAAGCCGGGCGAGATTCTCCAAGTACCCGATCATTCGGAGTACATGGGGTCCCACCGGGTTCCCTTCTGCCAGATGACATTTGAACAGTGCCTTTGAGACCTCATACCTCTCTACCCTCGCCTGCTCTTGGAAGAGCTGCTTTAGATGTTCGATCATATCGACAGCATTCATGTTCTCGTGTTGCTTCTGAAGCTCAGAGGTCATGGTGCAAAGCATTAGGCAGGCCGCATCATTAGCGTCATCAACACGCTTTTGATACGCCTTTAAGGCAACAGGTGTCTGGTTCTCTGGACCATCTGGAACATGCTCCTCTATTGCGTACAGTTTCTTCTCTTGCTTGAGAACAATTCTCAAGTTTCTGTACCAATCAAGAAAGTTGATTCCAGAGAGCTTGTCCTTCTCAAGGACAGATCGTAGGGAATGTTGTGAACTCGATGAGTTGTTTGCCATTTGGAATTCTACAAAAAGGAAAATACGCAAGTTTTGTATTTGTGAATTTTTGACTATATTTAATAATGGCTAGTTTATTAAATATAGCTCCCACTATTTTTCTACGGATTAATAACCCTCAAGATATTAATGCGGAAAATACCCTTATATTTTCTAGTGGGCCAAGATCCATCTTTTCATCTCCTTATGAGCTTGCTTTGGCAAGTCACCCATAATTTGACTACTTTTAGGTAGGAACAATTCCAATTGCATCCCATATGCAACTCTTGGTTCAACCGGGCAAATAACTCCTTATTTATCCATCCATATGGATAATCCCAATTGATTGCCTATAGGTTTCTTAATCAAATTAATAGCCTAGTTGTGTTCAACCTCTTATCTAAACAATTGCACATTGTTACGTGCCATCGCATTCCATCATTATGAACCAAGTCGCCATGCTTTGGCACGCACGAACTTGATAAATAATGATGATAATGAGTGTTTAAATAACGAGAAGGCAAGAACACAATATTTAAAATTTGAGGGATTTTAAATTCAATTTTAATTGTTTTGTTGATCAATATCAACTAATCTATCTATTTGAGTTTGGGCACAACTCCAAATAATAGATCCGGGTTGTCTAATTATCTTATTATCCTAATTGCATGCATTATCCATACACCAACCACACAAATAATAAGACAATAAATAAACAACCACAAAACAGAAATTAAACGTGATGTGGATATGGCCTTTTCTAGACTAAGATAATTCCAAGCCAATTGAATTATCTATGAACCCTAAGCAAACACATCTCCATGCGTCTTGATCTTTTGGTCCATCCTTCACAGTCATGTGGAATGCTCCATGCTCCATGCTCCATCTTTTGTGGCTCCTTTGGCTTTGGGCTTCTTTTCTCCATTCTTGGCTAACAATCTACTTTATCTAGCACTAGCTAATATCTATACTAAATAAAATAAATCTCACAAGTTGAGAAAAAAATGGCACGCAGGCCATAAAACCCTAATTAATTATTACAATTAATTGATCAGCTCGCAGGCCGTAAAACCAAACCACAAAATTAAACATCCACATCAAACCACATCCTAAGGCCATATCCAATCACCATGCGATTTGCACATAAACAGTTAAAATCCAATTTTAACGCGCTTGGTCAATTTTAATTGATTTTAGGATTTCTAGGGTTAAAACGGTCCATGGGCCCAACAATCCAATTGCCCGGGCCCATTAAAGTGAACCACAAGGCCCTAGGGTCGGCCCGGCCCAAAACCCGCAAGCTAGGCCCGCGGGTTAGGGCCGCCCGGCCCCTTAGGGCGGCCAAGCTTGGGCGGCAAGCAAGGGGGCGGTCCCCTAGGGGGCCGAACCCCCTTTTGGGGGTTGTTTCCAAAACAACTCCCTTTGCTTGGAGCCCAAGTTTGGTTGTTTCCTTGTTTTGGGAGAACTCCTTCTTCCCCAAGGATGCCCAAACCCTAGATCTAAGATCCTAAAATTTCTCAAACTCACCAATTCATGCATCCAATGAAAAAATTGGATCTTGTTATGAGTAATTCTTGACAAATTGCATCCCATGCTTGATTTGTCTTATTTTACGCGATAAACTATCAAATTAAGGTGTAAAACAACAAGAATGTAACACATAAACTACGTTTATGCTCTATGACCTGTGGCTCTGATACCACTGTAGGGTTTTGATTCATGGATCGCGCAACGGAAGCATAATCAAACAATTAACCATGCAAAACCCTCCAAGGATCACAAGTCTAGATGCATAACGATAGTGAAGGTAAGAAATCATAAACACACCTTTGGGTTCTCCTTGATGACTTCAAACGCGAATAGTGTCACGTTCTCCATAGTTGATCCACGCCTAGAGTTGATCCTAGATCTCCCAAACTCCTTGGTGCTAGCCCGGAATAAGAGGAGGGTGAAGGAATCACGCAAAATGAGACAAAAAGAGGCTTCGGCCCTCTTTTTGGCCGACGGGGTGAGGGCGGCGGCAAGGGGGTCGGGTTCGGCCTCCTTGTTGCTTGCTCTCTCTCCTTTGTTCTCTCCCACTCTTGTTATGTTCACTAATGAGCATAAGTTATGAGGAAGGAAGGAAGGAGGGTCCTTTATATAGTCCAACAACTCCTTGTTAACTACCTAAAGGACTTATTCTAGTCCAACTAGAATTCAATTTAGTCCCTTCCTTGCAAATTAGTCCCTACTAAGTTTGCAAGGGTTTGAAAAGTGATCCTTCTAATTAATTAATCCAATTAATTAATTCCCAAATCTAGTACAACTCTATATAGCGTGTGACCCCATAGGTTCTATCTAGTTGGTAGCAACTATTTGCTAATATGGAGCGGTTTCTAGCAAAACATCCATTCTAGCCAACTAATAGAATAGTCATCTAGACAACCTTGTACAAGTAATTGTCTGATCCCTTTGCCTCCATATCCGGATTGGACACGAGACATACAAGTCACACTCGTATATCCAATCCATAGTTTCTCGATCCATGGGAATAGCCTTATTCGTGCAAATAACATCAATATCCCATATATTGATTTATTTGAGTCTGGCCAGACATTCTATAAGCACTATCCCTCGAGTGGCCTAGGATATCTACTCCCGTTATGTGGGAGGGGCAAATCCTCTCTACGTCCACTACGATCTCTAAGCTTGCTTCTCATTGTATCCAGTACACGCCTTTATAACTACCCAGTCACGGTGTAGCGTTTAACGCTACCAAGATCACAATGATCCACAACTAGAATATCTAGTGACTTCAAGTCTAAGGATGACAATACCATTGCACCGCGAGAAGCACTTGTGACTCAACATAACATGTATGTAGCCGTCTCGGTGATGGGTCAATCCAGTGCAACATTCCGTAATGCACACCTATGTGTTGGATCATGATATCTCCATATCAATCCAACCCCATACTAGTCTATAGATGATTTTCCCATTAATCATTATACTTGACTAGGGATATTTAAGATAAACAACACGATTGTAAATCTAAGGACTTCATTATATTAAATATCCAATAAATAATAAATGAATTTTCTAGCCATATACAAATTCATACTAAACTAGATTGCCTCTAGGGCATCTATTCCAACATAAAAATCTATAGGCATAGATCACGGAAGTTGCTCAGCCTAAGTCAAAGTGCATATATTGACAAGGTGTTGAAGCGGTTCAACATGCATGAACAAAAAAAATATTCTTTCCCATGTCACATGGAGGTTACCCTCTTAAGGCCGATTGTCCCTCTAATCAGATTGAGAAGGACCGTATGAGTAAGATCCCCTATTGGATCTATCATGTACGCCATGTTATGTACTAGAACATATGTGTCATATGCTTTAAGTATGACAAGATGATACTAGTCCAATCTGGGTGGGAGTCACTTGATTGCTGTCAAGAACATCCTTATGTACTTAAGAAGGACTAAGGATACATTCTTGATATATGGAAGGGAGGAAGAACTCAGTGTAAGGGGTTACATTGATGCGAGCTTCTAAACCGACAATGATGATTACAGATTGCAGTCCGGTTATGTGTTTTTGCCTTTATTGGGGGAGCTGTGAGATGGAAGAGTTCTAAGAAAGAGACAATTGCTAATTCTACAACATAGGCTGAGTGCCGCTCTTCTTGGTAGGCCTAGGGTAATACCTACTACCCAATCTCCTAGCTTACGCTATACTATTTCTGCATCAAGTGCATCAAAGGAAGCTGTTTGGATTAAGAAGTTCACCACTGAAGTAGGTACGGTTCCTAGTATAGTGGATCTCATTGCGTTGGATTGTGATAACACTGGAGCGATCACACTAGCCAAGGAACCCATGTCACACCAGAAATCCAAACACATACTCAGGAGATCCCATCTCAGACGAGAGATGGGCAATAGAGGAGATGTGAAGATATGCAAGATACCAACAGATGATAATCTTTCAGATCCACTTACTAAACCCCTTGCTCAGCGTAAGGATCATGGCCACACTATATCTATAGACATACAAAATGCACCAGATTGACTCTAGTGCAAGTGGGAGACTGTTGGTGTAGATGCCCTAGAGGCATTCTATTTTAGTGTGAACATTGTTTTTGGCTAGAATATTCACTTCATTATATATGGAGATATTAATATAATGAAGTCCTTAGACTGCAATTATTTTTTATCTTAAATTATCCCTAGTCAAGTGTATTGGTTAGAAGGACGATCACTATGCATGTACACTAGTATGCGGGTAGATTAATATGGAGATATCAAGTCTAACACATGTGTATGCATTAGGAGTAATGACATATTGGATTGACCCACCACGAGAAGGCTACATAGAAGTTGTGTGAATGTCACAAGTGCTTCTGGTTAGTGGCGGAGCCATGAAATCAAGTCAGCCGGGACAAGATTAGCGAAGTCAAAGTCAAAATTAAAAGCCAAGGTCAACTGTCAAATTCGTTAAATTTAATAAGCAGTTATACACACAAACATCAAAATAATAATGAACACAATACTCAGAAGTCATAATTTGTTCTTTTTTAGGAGACAGCGAGTTTTTAATGGTAAATGATAAATTGGCAAAAAATAGAAGGAAAAAAAATTTGACTGGGAGGAGATTCGAACCCGAGTAATGGGATTTGCCAATCACAAAAACTAACCACTTAGGCTAGAGGGAAATTTGGAATTTTAGGGGCAGAAAAATTCTATATTCCTTATGGTACAGTCATAAAAAATCTATAAACTAGGGGTACTAGTAAAAATTTTCAAATTTCAGGGGGGGAGGCAATTGCAACAACCCGAGACGGGGTATTACAACAATTGCCACCCCTTGCCCCTACATGGGTCCTACCCTGCTTCTCGTAGTGACAATGGTGTTGTGGTCCTTTGACTTGAAGTCACTAGATACTCTAGTTGTGAATTATCATGTTTTGATATCGTCAAACGTTTCATTGTAACGAGGTAACCATAAAGGCGATAGTCGGACATGGTATGAAGTAAGCGGAGAGATGGTAGTGATGTAGACATGATTTGTCCCTCCCACATAACAGTAGTATGTATCTGCAGCCACTCGATGAGTAGTACTAATAAATGTCAGACCAGACTCAGGTAAATAAATATATGATATTGTTGTTATATGTTCAGATAAGTTTAATCACAGGATCGAGAAACTATGGATTGGATATACGAGTGTGACATCTGTGTCTCGTGTCCAATCCGGATATTGGTACAAATGGACATATACGAGTGTGTCATATCACTAACTATTCCTATTAGTTGGGTAGCATTGATGTGTTGCTAGACATCGTTCAATGTTTGTAATTGTTACTGCCAAGTAATAGGAACCTGCAGGGTCATACACAAAAGGATTAGAATGGATGTAGATGTTAATTAGTTGGACTAATTAACAGTTAAAAGAATCAAGGATCAAAGTGCTACAACATGCATATCCAATTGGACTAAATAGCAAAGTTGACTAAACTACAAATTAATACAAGTATGGATCATATTAGTAGTGGGGCAGTTTTGTAATTAATAAAGATGTACTAATTATAAAAGGCTAGTCCAACCCTAATATATCATGAGATGAGATGAAATAATTAGATCAGGGAGGAGGAAAGAACAAGGATGCCGAACCACCTAGAAGCCGACGACAACAAGGAGGCACCGCCTCTCTTCTCCAGTGTTCAGTGCACTGCTTATTTGATCAAGCTCTTGATTGCTCCCTTCCCTACACTGCTTGCACAAACAGTAGAGGAAGATCCAGCTACTCATCCTACGGTGTGGATATCTCCAAAGACGTGGACATCAATTCTACGTAGTGTCAGTCAGATTAACAAGGTAACATTACGTCCTTTATCACATTATGAATGCTTCACCTGCTATTCATGGAGGGTTTTGAGCAGAAAATGTTATTTCCGCTGGGTAACCTGCATCAAAATCCTACAAGGTAACCCGACGCCTTTAAACTTAGATGTTCCTCTCTCAAAGCTTAATTTTTGAAATTATTTGAGTTTTTATTTTACCATAGAACCCAGATGCCTACACATAGTATTTCTTTCTCTTGGTTGGAAATTTGGACTAGCGAATACGCTAGCTAACTTAGAGTGTGCCAGTGGTTTTGGAATTTGTTCTTCGTGTTTTTGGTAGCAAAATTGTTCTTGAAATTATGAGCTGTTCTGCAGCTGATGCACGTCCCTGTGCCTTCTTCCCCACATAAGGGGCATGAATTTGGATTCCTCCGCATAATAAATTACTTCGGGTTGGAATAGTTACATGTTGAGCTCTCTAGAAAAGAAAAAGAATCTTCTTCAACAGTTTTAATTTGCACATTTGTTTTGCCCATGTCTTTTCTGTCAATGATGAACTCCTTTCTGTTGTGGCTATTTGGGGCTTATGAGACTGTGCTAAATTGTACCAAATTTTTACTGAGTAGTTGCCATCTTCATCGTAAGCCTAGCTTTGTTGATCTTAGTTCCTTCGGGAGGGATAGCCATTGAACTGATTTCTTCAACATCAACATGTTGTAAGTTTTGATTGAGCTTCTGCAATTCCAAAGCCGCGATTCACTGCCTATATAATCATTAACTCTTGTATATGCTCCTGCACGTTGGGAGGAAATAAATCAGAAGTACCGCGTACCGCGGTCTATTCAGCCATGGAATGATCGTCACCCAGGGCCGTCTCTACCACTAGGCCGTTGAGGCAACCACCTTCTCAAAAATTTGGGGCCCCAAATTATTTAAAAACTATTGATATTTCAGTAGTTGTACTATAGTAGTATGTTATATTACCATAAATTGTTTGAATATGATGATTAAATTTTTGCATTTACATAAAATTTGCAATATAAAAATGTGAAAAAAGTCTCTGGGGTCTCGAATTGCATTCTCGCATCGGGCCCCCAAAACGTTAGAGACGGTCCTGTCGTCACTCAACTACTGTATGAAAAGAAAATGTTTGTGGTGTACAAAAATAAGGAGCGATGCAAGAATTAGTACTAGTACTAGATCTTCACCCGGTTGGCCTGGTTCCGATCAGCCTGGAACGAAGGCTGCGAAAGACATTCCCCGAGTGCATGACGCAGCATGTTTCGGTACAGCCGTCCACATCCAACGTGGCGAAGACCAACCAATCTCAACCGCGTGATCCCCGTCCAACGGCTGAGGATCAATTGTGCCCGAGAGGCATGCTGTCGAACATGGAGAAAAGGCTGTCATGCCAGGTCACCCTAATCCTTTCTCGTGGTCGAAATGATACCCCTCACTACCAAAAATACTTGCGGACCATAAAAATTTAATCGTCATTTCATTTGCATTTCAAATCCCTCTCTCTGTAGCATTTCAAAAAAAAAAAAATCCCTCTCTCTGTCCTATTTATATCCTCACCTAACCAATTTCTCCTCCATTTCGTTCGCCGTTTCGACAAAGGGAGAGAAAAAGAAGAGAGAGAAAAGGCCAGCCATCGTCAGTTGGCTAGGTTGTTCTTCAGTCCTCATCTCAGATTCTCATCTTTTTCGTCTCTTCACTCCAAGGTATTGTCACGATCTGTTTATCTCTCTACTGTTTATGTCATCTTTCATCATCGATTAGTTATCCGATTTGTGTTTGTTGACTTCAAAATTCCAGTTCTCCTATTTGAATCTGATGTATGACTGCTTCAAGATCTGTAGTTCGATACCTGTCTCGCATGATTCTCATATGTTCGCTAAAGATCGATCTATTCATGGATTCGTTTTTCTACTCGTGTATGACTTGTTGTACTAGATCTACTTCTGCGTTGCTTCGATCTACTATTTTGTGGTGTATATTCAAGTATGGCTGTCGTAGTGCAGTAGTCTTCCGAGTTCATTGACTGGTCAAACCCTAGTTAGTTGTGAATACTCCGCTTTAATGACTATGGTTTGATCGGCCAATTTAATCTTGTGATTTGGGTTGCTTCGATCTGGATCTGCGGGTTAACATTGCCGTTTATTTTCCGTATGAAAAGATGAACCCTCTTTTCGATTCCAAAAAAGAAATTTTAGATCTAGAGATACTGCCATTGTTGACAACTTCCATGGAACGTTGGTGCTCAGTTCTATCTCGCAATACATTACTTTATTAGACAAACACAAAGTAAATTTTCTTTGAAATTAAATACTGTGTCAATTGATAACCTGTAAACTGGCAATTTAGAATTTAAGCAGAGAGCCTGTACCAGAACTTTGCTAAATTTCATTGGAGTTTGTTCTCAGTTCAAGTTGTTGTGACTAGTAACACATGCTGTGTAACCTAGAAACTAAACTTCATGCTTTTCCTACGTATCAATGCAACATTGTCCATTTGAGATTAGCTTAATGAAGGAAAGAGTCGGCGGAAACATGTATGATGATTTATTTGTACACAATATAACTGTTATATGAAGCTGTGTTCTAATGATTATGTGTGTGCTTCCTTGCCCTAAAGTCATCTCTACTTCATGCAATGCAGTTATAGAAAATGGCCGACGGCGAAGATATTCAGCCCCTTGTTTGTGACAATGGTACCGGAATGGTGAAGGTATAGTTTTTCGTTTTGCTTGTTGCGAAAAGATCCTGTGATCATTTCTCTTTTACTCCATGGCCGGGGTGGGTGGCTTTAATGTCTTTTAACGTGGTGTACTTCATGCATATGCAGGCTGGATTTGCTGGAGATGATGCTCCCAGGGCAGTTTTCCCTAGTATTGTTGGTCGTCCCAGACACACAGGTGTCATGGTTGGTATGGGCCAGAAAGATGCTTATGTAGGTGACGAGGCACAATCTAAAAGAGGTATCCTTACCTTGAAATATCCTATTGAGCACGGTATCGTCAGCAACTGGGATGACATGGAAAAGATTTGGCATCACACCTTCTACAATGAACTTCGTGTTGCACCTGAAGAACACCCAGTGCTTCTCACAGAGGCGCCACTCAATCCAAAAGCCAACAGAGAGAAGATGACTCAAATTATGTTTGAGACATTCAACGTCCCCGCTATGTATGTTGCCATTCAGGCCGTGCTCTCTCTATATGCCAGTGGTCGTACAACTGGTTAGTATGGAGCACTCTTGTCACATATAGGTTTTAATCTCTTATGTCTTTCATTTCTTGTTTTGACAATGTAGTTTTCTGATCAGGTATTGTGCTTGATTCTGGTGATGGTGTCAGCCACACTGTACCTATCTACGAGGGTTATGCTCTTCCTCATGCTATCCTTCGTCTTGACCTTGCTGGTCGCGATCTGACTGACTCCTTGATGAAGATCCTTACTGAGAGAGGTTACATGTTCACCACCACGGCAGAACGGGAAATTGTCCGTGATATGAAGGAAAAGCTAGCTTATGTAGCTCTTGACTTCGAGCAGGAGCTCGAGACTGCAAAAAGCAGTTCATCAGTGGAGAAGAACTACGAGTTGCCAGATGGTCAAGTCATCACTATCGGTGCTGAAAGATTCCGTTGCCCAGAAGTCCTCTTCCA
Organism: Linanthus parryae; assembly: GCA_023055425.1. NCBI lineage: Eukaryota > Viridiplantae > Streptophyta > Magnoliopsida > Ericales > Polemoniaceae > Linanthus > Linanthus parryae. The sequence continues at coordinate 77,270,786 of JALGPY010000001.1, forward strand.
GCCATCTCTGATCGGAATGGAAGCTGCTGGAATCCATGAGACTACTTACAACTCCATCATGAAGTGTGATGTTGATATCAGGAAGGATCTGTATGGAAACATTGTTCTCAGTGGTGGTTCAACTATGTTCCCTGGTATTGCTGACCGTATGAGCAAGGAAATCACAGCTCTTGCCCCAAGCAGCATGAAGATTAAGGTTGTGGCACCACCTGAGAGGAAGTACAGTGTCTGGATTGGAGGATCCATCTTGGCATCGCTCAGCACCTTCCAACAGGTATTTTCTTTTTTACTTCAACGTCGTACATGTGGCATGCCTGTGCATAATATGTCGGCGGTTAATACCAATTTATTATATTTTAGAGTGACGTGTAAGAAATAATTCTCTGCAACTTTTAAACATAAGAAAATAGCTAAGACTTACAGAAATGCTTGAAGGAATTCCACTTTTTTATTTCAAAAACTCCGTAAAATTTCGTAAATCAAAGGAGCTTCATGATATATATTCCTTAATAATTTGCACAAGTTGATTTCCACTCTGTGGATGGTCTTCATGATATATATTCCTTAATAATTTGCACAAGTTGATTTCCACTCTGTGGATGGTCTTGATAAAATTGCACAGTTGGTAATTAAAATTTGATGAATGTAATAAATTATTCTCGATGTAGTTCATTATTAACCTGCTTGTAATTCCTGAATCAGATGTGGATCTCCAAGGGAGAGTACGACGAGTCTGGTCCATCCATTGTCCACAGGAAGTGCTTTTAAGTTCTGGATGGATATTGCTTTTATGGTGAGTTTATGTTTTGCAATTTAGTTGGCTTTTCGTGTTATCTGTCCTTGAAGTCGGGTCTGGTTGACATGGAGAAACATTTGAGGTGGTGGTTTAAGGATGAAGGGCATAAACTTGGATGGTGATTTATCATGATCTCTTCGCGAGATGTGGCTTGTATTCAGACATTGACATGCAGCTCTCTCCCTGCCTTTGCCTCTCTATCTGTGGTTCAACTGTCATTTTTAGTAGGTGGAGAGTGATTGCACTGTTTTCTTTTTCTCCTCTTCTCTTCCATTTTCATTTAAAAATATCTATGGTACTATTTTTTTGTTGGGAACAATTATGTCAATATTTATTGTATGAGATTTTTTTTCTTAAATATTGTTATCAGTTTGCGGTTACACACATTTGTTATGAAATTGTGTATCAATTGCTGGTATGTGGGTGCGAGTGTTTCTTGGATTTGCTCCTTGGGACTCTTACGGACCCAATTTTGTTCTGGTTTGGTGTTGGCTATCGTTCTATTCTAATTTACCAATTCTATTCTAGTGTACCAGTATTGTCGAACTTACTTTAACAACAATGGCCTTCATTGTTATACTTGCATGCACTTCTGGTTTGTATCTGTATGGTCCTTGTTTTATGTGTGGACATGGACATGAAATCCAGGTTGCCCGTGGTTCTTCCCAATGCGTTTAAGTGCTAAGACTTGACCTGTTTACCTACCACAGTTTTCCCACTGAACCGAACCGAACCAATGAAAGGACTCGAAAGGGACCGAGTAGTTTTGTTCCTTCGTTTTGGAATCTATCTGCATGTATTTTAGTAAGAGCATGAAGCTTAAAATCCCCGGATGTGCAACTTTACTAAGAAAAAGTATTTCGTAGCATCAAATCAAGACCATTGATATTGCTGCTTAGTGCAAAGAGCTAAAGGACGAGACAATCATTCAAAACTCATGCTGTTAGGGATTGAAAACATAGTTTGGAGTTAGGACAAGTAATCGTGCGACTCTCCTAGCACCTCAGGTCCTTGTGATGGTAATTGCACCTTGCCAAAACAAGTGGGCTCAAGCATTTTCTGGCAAAGAGCTCACATGATGGTGATTCTCTTGACCAAACAATTTGAGTGCCATTTTGGGACTTTTACAATATGTTCAGAGAAGTTGAGTTGAACATAAAAGTTGCTTTCTGTCAAGCTGGGAAATCTGATTCAGACTCTGTCCTTGTTCATATGTGGATGACTTAGCTACTTGATGTATTCAATCGATGTACTGATGAGAGACCAGCAATCTGAGCTCAGCTAAGTTCTTGATTTCTTTGGTCTTATAGCATGAGATTCCAGCTTTCCATGAGTTGGTTTGATTAATTCTTATTTGCCTTCTAAACCACTTAGTCGTAGTCAATTAAAGATATTTTAGGCCTGGAACTGGAATGCTGGTTGTCAAGGTGACGAGTGACAGAAAGATACTATGTTTACCCTGTCCAACCCTGATGACTAAGTACGAAGTCAGAATTTAGTTAAAGTATTGGTTGGATAATGGAACACTTCATCCATTTATCTAAGCATGCTAGTGGTGCTTATGTCTCAATTGTGACTTGCGGTCGGCAGACGCTCTGGACCAAGTCGTATAATAGGCGAAAATGACTCTTAAGTGTTGAACGACGAGAAAGTTGGACTCCACTTCCAACCATTAGAGATTAGACTAGTATTTCGTTCACAAAAAAATCTAAGAATTTCTTTTGCTTGTAATTAGTGATATGATTACGCGAGTATGAAGTGCACTTGTATTTGTGCCAATAGGTTAGGTAAGATCACACGCACCGATAGACATCAAATTTCTATCACAACATCGTGGTAATGTTCCATGTTCGTAGGTACTCATAATCCTAGGAAGAAGTAGGCGGTACCCGGTCGGTGTTTAAGAGTTTTCGAGAAGATTGGAAATAGGTTGGAAAGAAGAATGGAAAAATAGGTGGGAAAGAAGAATGGAAGAGAACAAGAGGAGTTTTCTTTTCTTTTCCGAACTATAATGAAAATATCAAGAACATAAAAACAAGCGATATTAGACCTATGGTACCACAACTAAGATTGTTGTATATTGAAAATCAAATCCTTCAACTCTTTTGAGTCTCAGTTATTATCAATCTTTTAAAACCTGATTTCTTAACGGGACATGCATTAATTGCACACTTATTGAGTTTGTAATGATAGAAACGCAACATGCCTCATTTCTCAATTTTCAAAACTAGTATAATTTTTGGAGGAGAAAAAAACTAGTATAATTACTTATTATTGGTATTCTTGTCAATATATCCAGGAGCAGAACTAGGAATTCGATATAGTAGGTGTTAATTTAGAAAAATTAAACAAAATAAAGACAAAATTTAAATTTTGTAAAGTTGAGTGGGGCCATAGTGCTATTATTGTGAAAGCCAAATTGAAGAAAATAAACAAAACAAATATAAACATCTAGTCTCACTTCGGAGGCTCATCTGCTGGCAGCTCGAGCCACCCACAGGCCACAGCATATAGCTGGTTTTGGATGCTTTGCAGTCTCTAGTCCTAGCCCATCGAGTCTGTATATTTTTAGCGTTCTGTGTATATGTTTAAACATCTAGTCTCTTTGTGTTTTCTCAGTCACTAGCTAGTTGTACTTTACGGTCTTATTATGTTTGTATCACGTTTTTGGGCCCTGTCGAATAATGGTGCTCTTGTAATCTCCAAATCCTATAAATGAATCTTACCTTTTATCAAAAATAAAAATAAAAAATGCAAGTGGTCATAGTTCCACCTTGAATTTATCCACTTTCAAACACGAGAAATTAAAGTAGACAATTATTTTAGGACATATCAAATTAGAAAAGTGAACATTCATTATGGAACAAATAGAGTATTGTGTATCTATCATCTTAATAATGTTGTGTATCTACATATTTAATGCTTTGATTGTTATGATCCTCCATTGAATGGTCATAGTTGGGGTTAGAAATTTGAAGGCAAAATTTCAGAAGTACCCAAACTTTGCTATATTTGGTAAGTGGGTACCCAAATTTCAAAATCATGCACCACATGTCTGAAACTTTCAAACTCGTTCAGCGGGGTACCTTTCGTAAACTTTCTGTCCGTATTGGACGGAGTATTGTAAAAAGGCTATGTACCCTTTATTTCACCTCTATTTTTTTTTCTTCTTCTAAATGGCAAGTTTACTATCAAATTTAAATAATTTATAATAATAATTCTTAATCTAATAGTTAGATATATGTAAGATAATGTGATACACTTTCATCAAAATTACGTACTCTTACAACATTTTAAATTTTGGAACTCTTGATGTAATTTTTTGCTCTCTCCCCCAGAGCCTCTCCCACTGCTCATTGAGCCACAATCATCAACTCAGAAATCCAAATCAACCTTTCGTCTTCCACAATTTTACACTGATCTTGCACTAGTTGATTGGCAGCAGCTCCCAATCAAATTCACCTCTGCTAATCTCTTTTCTTCTCTCTCCTTCTTCCCTCCTATTATTCTCGTCTGATGCACCTCCATACCCCTAAGGCCTACACAGTCATCATTTCATGCTTTGTAACTCACGGCTAGTTTCATTGTTGCACTCTCCCGAGATTTCGAAATATTTCCTTGTGCATGCATTGGTTCCTTTTGATGCTAGCTTGTTTACCTATTACTTGTTGCTAATCAAATCTTTTCATATCTTTGCTGTAGGTCTCCTTCTATTTGTTTTATATTTAATGTTCATGGATTGCTTGTTTTGATCTAGTTCATATTATAGCTTGTAGTTCTCTTCATCCTCAATTTCTTCCTTAGAATTTCTTATGTCTAACCCCTTTCAGTTTGACGTTAGTAGTCCATCTTCCAATGACTCCATGGAGGAAAGACTTGATGAGAGGGGGTCAGTGATTTCATTGAACCCTAACAGAGCCTTCACCTTTCGGGAAATCATGAAACACACACTGGTGGTCAAATTCATAGGTAAAACTTCTCTGTCCCCTCTTGTCATGCAGCAAGCGATCTGCAAAGCATGGAAAACGCTTGGGTCAGTTTGGATTGAGAAGAAGGTAGATGTGTATCTTTTCCATTTTCAAAATCCTAAAGACAAAGAGTTTTTCCTCAATGAGTCTCTTGTCTCCATGCATGGCCTATCTCTGATTTTCAAGGAAAGAAAAAATAATCAAGCTCTTTCTGAAGTTGATTTTTCTAAGGCTGACATTTGGTTTCAAGTTCCTAACATCTCCCTTGAAGGATTTGATCATGATACGGCTGAAAAATTGGGAAATTTAGCAGGGGATTTAATAGTTGTTGACTGGTCATTTGATAGAGTTAGAGCATTACATGGTTTGCGTATTAAAGCTAGAGTCTCTTTGGATCAAGCCTTAACCCCGGGGGCTTATGTGAATGTACCTGGGGAAGAGGAGAAGAAATGGGTTTTTTTCAGTTATGAAAGAATTTTCAAAGTTTGTTACAGGTGTGGATGCATTGGCCATGACAATAAACGATGCAATACTAACCTAGTGGAAGTCCTGGAGAGGTTAGAGGCCAGATACGTGCAATCCCACCATCTTTCCTCCTATCCTTTCTATGTGAACCCCCAAAGAAAAATGTTTACTCACCTACTCAAACTGCACTCTAAACATGGCCCATTCCGAACAATGGAATTCGATACAAGTGTTACTCCTATTTATGAGTTTCATGACGTCCCAACCCTTCAAGATCCCAACCAAGGACCCCCAGTTCCACCCAACAATCAACTCTCTGAACATTCTACCTCATCAACTGACTCTGCTAATTACTTTACCCCCCCCCTCTGAACCGTCCCTCAATGAGTGCCCCAAAAAGCCCAGAATTGAGAGTGGTCCTCCTTATATAGGGGGAAACTCCATGGTGGAAGACCATCAGACTAGACCCTTTCAAACGCCTCAGTTACACCCCCAGTCCATTCAACTAACCTCACAAATGCATGCATGCTTCCCAAGAGGTGCTATGAATGTCTCTGCTTTTTAACAGACGCAACCGGTTAGTTTTCACGCCGCTTGGTTTACCGAGCAGGCATTAAATAGACGCATGCATTTGGGATTCCAAAGAGGTGACTCCTTGTTGAAAGAGCTCTGTAACCTACCTCCTATCTGTACTATAAATGCCACATCTCTGTCACAAGATCAAGTTTCGCAGAACCCTACAACCCACTCTATCCCCTGTTCCATTCCCTCTCATTCTCTGCCACAGTCCAACATGGTGAGACAACTCCCAACCACCTTCAAAAAGTTAAACCATGCAAGCTTTGCTATAAAAGCCCCTGAGTTCTCCCCCACTGTAACCACTGAACCTGATTCAGAGGCAGCGCAGAGAAGGCAAGATCTAGTAGATATTGACAAGATGTTAAAAGAGAGTGGTCCATCAGTGCCAAAGAAATCCAGGGGAAAGAGGAGTATAGGAAAGAAGGAACAAGAAGTGGAGAAGAAACTGATCGGCAAGAAAATGACAGGGAAAGCCAAAGGGAAGCCTCAATCCAAACCAAAAACGTTGCAAATTCAGGCTCTAAAAAAGGCAGCAAAGCAAAAAGATGCAGTCGAGCAACAATCTGCTGATCCCAAAGGGAAGGGTAAGAGACAGAAGACTTCTTCCAAGCCAGAGACTATCAAAGGTACTCTTGATTTTTATGATTTATTTGCACAAATTAATTTCAACCCCTTCTCTGATCACTTTTTCAAATTCAAATTTAAAAAAAGATGTAGACCTTTGAATGAACCTTCCCTAGATCACTCTCTTTTCTTCAAAAAACCTAAATTGGGCTTTAGGGTGGTTGTGCCAGAACAACCCCCAAGAGAGCCATGAGTCTTCTTAGTTGGAATTGCAGAGGTTTGGGTCAGGACTCTGCAATTCGTGATATCTTCTCGCTGACTCGTAGATTTAAACCTGAAATCATCTTCCTCTCTGAAACTAAACAGCTTGCTTCTTTCATTAACCGTAAGTTTAGGAAACTAGGTTTTGAAAACCAGTGCTTTGTTGACCCTATTGGCTCTAGTGGGGGATTATGGTGTGCATGGCACTCTCATGTCTTCACCATAGTCCCCAAATGGTCCTCCAGTAATCTTATTCTGCTTGAATTGAACTTTCACATCTCTTCCTCGCAACCCTGCTATATTGGATTGGTTTATGGTCACCCTAACTTTGACAAAAGAGACGAAGTTTGGAAACAGTTTAATGAAATTTTACCCTTCAATTGCCCACTGCTTATTATTGGGGACTTTAATCAAGTTTTGTTCCCGCAAGATAAGTCTGGACCATGTGCTTCTGTTATTAGGGGTGCTGATCAATTGTTAAATTATCTTCACCATTGGGGTCTGTTAGAGGTCCAAAACATAGGACCCTGGTTTACTTGGTCAAACTGTAGATTTGATACTACTCCTACATTTGAGAGATTGGACAGAGCGTGGTGTAACTTTGAGTTCCTTTCTCTTTTCCCTTGCCTTGCTTTACACAATTTGGGTATTGGAGTTTCTGATCATTCTCCCATGGTTCTCAAACTTCATAACTCCTCTTCAACCCGCATCAATCCGCCTAGGAGATTTGAACTGTGGTGGCTCAAGTCCCCAGAAACAAAGGATCTCCTTCACTATATTTGGAGGCTTCCTATTAGAGGCTCTCATTGTTTAAGAGTGGTCAAGCTTCTTTCAATCACTTTGAAAGCTTTTAGAACCTGGGCTATGTCCAGACCCTCATTAGCCAACCAAATCTCACTGACCAAGTCTAATATTGCTCGTTACCAAGCCTTATTGCCTGATCCCATTGCTGCTTCTAACTTTGTTGCTTGTCACAAGCAATTGCATGATCTTCTAGCCTCTGAGGAAATCTTCTGAGCCCACATAGCTCGCTGCAAATGGCTCCAAGAAGGCAATAAAAACACGAAGTTTTTTCATGCATATACTAAAGTTAGGAAAAATTTCAACTCAATTTGGAATATTAAACTTAACGATGGAACTTTTATCTCTGACTTGCCTTCTATTATGCAGAAATTTTTGGATCACTATACACAAATTTATTCTCAACCATCTCCTTCTGCTTCTGAGTTTTTACAACAAATGATAATCTTTTCTCCTTCTCCCTCCTTTTTAATATCACAAAAACTCTTAGCCTAGATCAGCAAAATTTTCTCTCTGAACCGTTCTCTGCATCTGAGATTTCTAATGCAATCTTTGGAATGTCTCCCCTCAAAGCACCTGGACCAGATGGCTTTCAACCAGCTTTCTTTCAACAAAATTGGTCCCTGTTATCCACGTCAATCACTACTGCTGTGCTCTCTTTTCTTAACTCCGGACATTTACTTAAAGAGATAAATAAAACTCATATTGTCTTAATCCCTAAAAATAACAACCCCCGAACTGTAGCAGATTTTAGACCCATAAGTCTGTGTAATGTTTTGTACCGTATCATTGCTAAAGTGCTGGCTAATAGGCTTAAACATGTTCTACCTTCTCTGATCTCTGTAAATCAAAATGGTTTCATCCCACAGAGACTCATCCAAGATAACATACTTGTTGGTCAAGATTTAGTTCATACCATTCATAAAGCCAAAACTGGCCAACAGCCAAAACTTGGGGCTCTTAAACTAGATATTTCCAAAGCCTTTGATAGAGTAAGATGGGATTTCCTTGAACAAGTGATGTTTCAAATGCACTTCCCTACTCATTTTACTAGACTCATCATGCAATGTGTCACAACAGTGTCCTACTCACTAATTATCAATGGATCTCAATCCCACAGTTTCACTCCTCATAGGGGTCTAAGGCAAGGAGATCCCTTATCTCCCTTTCTATTTGCACTTTGTGCTGAGGTTCTCTCTAGCTCCCTTCAAATGGCTGAATCAGATAATTTAATACAAGGAATTCCATGTGCTAGAAATAAAACCATTTCTCACCTTCAATTTGCGGATGACACTCTACTGTTTTTCAAGATCCAGCCCAACACTAGTGAAAATATAAAGAGTCTCCTTGACACCTATGCCTCCGAATCTGGGCAGGCAATAAACCTTGACAAGTCCTCTCTAGTATTTAGTCCTAACTGTTCTGACTCTGAAAAATTGCAGTTTTCTATCAATTTAGGTTTAGCCCCCCATGAATCAATAGGCAAATATTTAGGTGTTTTCCTAGATAAACAGGGCTCTAACAAAGAATTGATCAAATCTACTATCCATAAATCAATGAGAAATGTGCTGGTTGGCAAAGCCTACTCCTTAATTCATTTGGAAGAGCCACTCTGATTAAATCTGTTCTCAATAGTTACCTAGTTTACCCAATCTCTGTTTGTATCTTCCCTAAGAAAGATTGTGATAGCATCCAATCCATTCTCTCAAGGTTTTTCTGGGCTGGTTCAGCCTATAAAAGATGCATCCATTGGCTCTCTTGGGACTTTCTGTGCAACAAAACACAGAATGGGGGGTTGGCTTTTAAAAATTTACAATGCTTTAATAATGCTCTTATTGCCAAAAATTGTTGGAAAATTGTTAATGACCCTACTAGTTTCTTCAGCTCTTATTTCATTTCTAAGTACTGTAGAAGGCAAAATTTTCTTTCTATTAAAACTACCTCCATAGCTTCTTGTGCTTGGAAAAACATCTGCAAAGGAAGAAGTACTCTCTCCCTGGGACTACAGTGGAAAGTTTCCAAAGGACAATCTCTGATGGTAAGAAGTGATGGATGGATCCCAGATGTTCCGAGAGATTCTATAGAAGAATGTTTAAGGCATACTGACCCGGACAACAGAATCAAGAAGGTGGCACAGTTAATCTCACAGAATAGCCAGGGATGGAACATGAATCTTTTGGATAATCTTTTCCCCCTGGCTTAGTAATAGAATTAATCAAATCCCTTTAGGACTTAATGAAAATCAGGACACCCCTTTCTGGAAGTCTACTCTGTAAAATCAGCCTACCTACTTCAAAACTACAACAATTCCTCACCTAATCTCTCTGCCAAACGCATCCAATTCCATTCCAATTCTTATGACTTCAATTCGGAAAGACTTTGGAAATCAGGCCTCCCTGCTAACTTACTCCATCTTCTTTGGCGTATCTGCTCTAATTCTTTGCCTTGTTTAGCTAACATCCACTATAGAATCCACTCTATTAATCCCACCTGTAACCGATGTAATAATCTCATTGAAACCCCTGAACACATTTTCTTCTATTGTCCTGTGGCTCAGCAGCTTTGGGAGAGAGCTCCTATTTCCTCCACTTATAAACCTAACACTAATATTGTTAATATCCATCAATGGATCCTTTGTTGGTTAAGGAAAAAGAGAGCTCGTTGCTCCATTCAAAACTGGCATTGGATCCCAGCAATTATTTGGATACTCTGGATTACTAGAAACAAAAGATTATTTGAACAACAAAACCCCTCTGCAGATCAAGTGTATTACCAAACTAAAGCTTTTGCTAAATTTATTTCGATTTGCTAATCTCATAGTTTATGTTCATCTGCTAATCAATGGGTTGAAGTGGAAATAAAGAAAGGAAATTTCTCCTGGAAGCCTGGGCAGATTCAGTTTGATCCACAGTTTACTCCCATTGCACCTCAAGCTTTAGTGGAAGTCTCTGATGCTTTTCCTCTTGCCATGTTGCCCCCAGCAAATTTGGCTCATGCAAAAGCTCCAGCTTTCATGGAGGAGAGCTCAGCTTTTGTTTCTTCCTCCGCTCATGATTCGTCTGGTGATCAGGTTGCTGCTTCTGGAGATGCTGATGGAGTTAATGTCAACCAAGAGGCTGCTGGTGAAGGTCTTCCCCCACTCCCGGATGATGAGTTAATGTCGGCTGTGATCCCATTTATTGATGCGTAGGTGGTTCTCTGGAGTTGTTCTAGTTATTTGGTGTCATCTCTTGCTTTCTAATGTAATCTTTGTTAGCTTGGTACTCTCTGGTTTCGCTAAACTATGTTTGATGTTTGCTTGTGGGTGGGGATAAGTCTCATGTGTCCCCTTTCTTTTGAGTTTCTATGGGTTAAGTTCTCTAAGCCTTCTTTGCTAGTATCAAATCTTGATGTATTTTGTGTCTACGGTAATGATGGTGAGTGTCTTGTTAGCGTACTTCTCCTATGTATCAACTTGTTCACATGATTATTTTAATAAAACAATAAAGTACAAATATTATTTTAACGACTGACGACCTGCCGTTGTTGAATAGTTTTTCTTTTTTATTGTAATAATTTTAATTTTCATGCAAATATATGTAAGCTTGTTATTATTATGAATATATACATTATTTTTACATATATATGAATTTTAAAATTACAATTTTACAAACTAATATGGACGGAAAGTTAAAGTAAGGGTACCCCACTGAACGGATTTTGATAATTTGAGACCTATGGTGCATGATTTTAAAGTTTAGGGACCGCTTGCCGGAAACAACAAATTTTGGACACATGTGGTGCAATTTTGCCAAATTCAAAGGGCGACAACCCTTAGTTTTTTTTAGGAAGTGATAACCTTTAGTTAAATCAATCCCTCTTGCTAGGACGGATCAGCCTGACTCTTATAGATGGACTCCCTCTGTGACAGGCGACTTTACTGTGGCTTCCACTTACATGCAGTTGGTTAGAGATGAATTCTGTGCCAACCTTGCTGCAACTAAGGTTGAGGGGTGGAAGGGAATCATCATTAACTTCCCATGGAAAAGTTTTTGGCGTCTGAAACTCCCTTTCAAAGTCCTCTTCTTTCTCTGGCAGGCCATAAACAATAGGCTTCCCACAAATCTTCCTCTTAGTAAATTTGGAATATCATCCTCAAAACTGTGTCCCCTTTGCCACAAGCAGGAAGAGAGTGTTGATCATCTCTTCATGCAGTGTGCTTTTGTTAAGATTCTCTGGTCCATGTCCTCCATCCAAACTTCCACTGCCACTTCCTTTCACAATTTCCTATCAGACATCCTCTCCACTACAGGCATGCAAGACATACCCATGAGACTCTGTTGGATTGGGGATATCACTTGGTCTACTTGGCTATACAGGAATTTTCTGGTTTTCAATAGGCAAAATCAGGATGAAAGCACTGATCTCCTGTCCCCCACCTACAAAGCCAAAATCCTGGTTAGCCAATTTCTGGAAAATTGGGTTTCAGATTCTAAGGGCTTCACTGATCAAAATCCAAAGGGCAGGGAGGATAAAGGAAAAGAGATTAGGCTTAGAGGGGAAGACTGTAGAAGACATAAAACAAAAGTTTTTGTCTGGATCACTAAGATCAAAAAAGAGAAGTCACTCCACTGGTTTGCTAAGCACTATGGGAGAATCATCTACATTCATCAGGAACAGGCAGAGGGAGATGTCCCCAATATTATCCTGGATGCTATTGCTTCTGCTTTCTCCTACCTTCGTGACAGAAATTTCAATCATGTAAATATTTTCGTTAATAATATATGTGTTTTCAATCTTCTTCAGCAGCTCCAAGAGACCATCCAGGGAAAGGAGCTGAAGTGGCCAGGGATTTGGAGAAGGAAGCTGGAGGATGTGCAGAAAATTAGCTCCAGTCTTTGCTGTTTTTTCTTGTATTTTGTCAATGGAAAGTTTTCAAAAACTTTGATGTTGTTCTTCTAGAAACATGCGTACTAGTTGGGATAGGTTTAATGAGGGCTCTTGTTGGTGCTCTCTGCTTTTGGTTTAGTTGTTAACTTTCAGTTTATGCCTCCTAATGAATTCTCGTTTTCTTTAAAAAAAAAAACTTATTTTCAAACAAAAAATACAGAGAGTTGAGTGATGCATGGTAAATAATAGAGTAGTATTGAATGTTATGCAATTACTACTAGTAGAAAAAAAAAATGAGAGTCAGAGTCCACCTAGTAGCAAGATGGTAGAGTGACTTGGGAGAGTATTATACTATATAAGCTTCATTAAGGAAAATGTAAAATTATTTTGATTGAATGTGACGTTAATGAGTAAGGATAAAGTATTCGCTGTAGTCGTTCTTCTAGTACCTCCCCAATTAGCGATTTCACAACAATAGTTACTGAATTGTTAATTATTTAATCTCGTTAGCTAGATAATCACTCCGATAATTTGGTGTAAGTTCACAGTTGCAAGATTGTAAGTTCACAGTTGGTTTCAAAGCTTTGAAACTGCTTTCAAAGTCTTGAAACTGTACAAACCCTCACAACATGAACTCAGGGGGAGTGTTTTCTCCTATTCAATCTCTAATCCCTTGCACTTCATTATGCTATATTGTATGGTGAAAGAAAAATTAATTCTGTGTTATATCATACCTTAGTCTCATTATTTGTCTAAGTTATTTGCAGGGATCATCAGCTAATTATGTCTTGCAGGTTTAGCTAGGTTTCCTTATTTACAGAGATGCATAAGTGGCAATCAATGTCTGCAGATGATCCTACAGTTATGGAAACTCGACTGAACCTTCATTGAGCCTGCAGATGGAAGATCATATCAAAATCAGTGAGAGAATCAAGCAGCTAGCCGTTGGAGCAAGCTGTTGAGAGTCAATGATCTTCAGAGGATTTTTTGGGATTTCTGTTTGAAGCTTCCTTTATATTCTGCAATTCAAATTGACAGAACAACCAATGATTAGAGAAACAGCAAAGCACAGACCATTAAAAACAGATTCATACTCTCCAACGGATAGAAAACCATCATTGAAGAATATCAATTAAACTCTCAATCCATTCCAATTTCCAGAAGAACACTTCAAACCTCACTGCTTAATTGTTGTTACAATGTTCTTCTTCTGAGCTTTTATTTTTATATCATTTTTTATATCATTTAATCATCTTTCTCGTGGGTTGTTCAAGAGGAACAACATATAATTATTATTGTAATAAGTTAGCTAGAGCATGTACTAGGTAGGTTAGTGAGAACCACAGGCTGAAAAAGAGTTAGAGAATACTCTTGGCCTGATATCTTGGGCTTAGCTTTTGATTAATAAGAAGTTGTTGAAATCCTAGAGGGATTAGATCCCTCAGGCGGAGAGTAGATCACTTAGGACCAAACTTCGTAACAAATCACTGTGCCCATCATCTTGCGTCTATAATTCTTTACTTGTCTTCGTAACTGATTCAAAGTAGGTTTCAATTCAAAGCTTTGAAAGGCTTTTCAAAGCCTTGATAACTATCAGTAAATTTCAAAACGTCTGTTTTGGTTTCAAAGCCTAGAAACTGAGTTCAACGCTTTGAAACACTTCAAGTTCTTCTTAAACTGTTTTAAAACAACTCTTTTGAAAAAAAAGTTGCCATACTCTATTAGACCCCCCTTCTAGAGTATTTGATCCTGTATTTGTTACCTGCATTACAATCTTCAATTGGTATCAGAGCCTGTATCACTGTATAGATTTAACAATCTGGTGATCTTGAGTAATGTAGGTGAATGTGGTTTCCCATAGGGAAGAGCTGCTAACAGAACTCCTTTGTTCCGTGGAGACAATTTTGAACACTGGAAGGCCTTGATGAAAATGTTCATCATTGATTAAGACATTGAACTTTGGTCTATCATCCATAATGGACCTCACATCTTTTATACAGAAAAGGATGGGATGAGAACTCCCAAACCAGAAATCTCTCTTTCTACTTCTGGATAAGAACAACTTTTAAAAATTATAGAGCTATGAATTTGATAACTCCCCACTAAGAGTTATAATTGAGCCTGAAAAGAGGGTGTTTGTGTCAAAAGACAGTGTTTTAGTCGGGATTAAACCCTAGAAAGACTCAAGAGTTAGAACAAATTGTTTATAAGCTCTTTATGGATTACTGCTTATTTTATGTTTTTTCAGGATATGATCGCGGGGTGTGTTCGTAATGTCTATGCAGGAACATGGATCGTGAAAAAAGTAGAAATCAAGCAGGGAAGCATGAGAAGGCTAAGGAGGCAAAACATAAGCTGAGAAGCTAGTGTGTGCGTAGTTATGTGCGTAGCTTTGCACATAGTGAAGTCAACTACTCACACAACAAGAAAGGGGGTGGATTTTTGGCAAAGGCAGGAAGCCTCAAGACCCTGTGTGCATAGTTATGTGCGTAGCTATGCACATGAGGCATTAACTACGCACGTGGTGGGAAGTCAGGACAAGTCAGAAGACCCCGTGTGCCTAGTTATGTGCGTAGCTACGCACAAGAGGAGGCAAATACGCACATATAGAGAAGGAAACTGCTGAAACTGAAAAATTGAAGTCACTGTGTGCGTAGCTACGCACAACAGCATCAACTACGCACACAACAATGAAGACTGAGGAGTTCCAACGCCCTGTATGCGTATTACTGTGCGTAGCAGCGCACAGGATGTACGTAGCTACGCACACAGAAGCAAAATTTTGAGGCGGTGGCTGCAGTGGCATTTTGGTAATTTCAGACAATCGTTTTGGAAACGTTTCAGCAGTATGTAAAGACTTGTCCAGAGCTCATTTTTTAGAGTAAACAACACCCAAGGAGACATGTCAGCATCCCCGGAGAGGAAGAAAGCAAAGATTCAGATCCAAGACACTCGAACCCTCTTTTCTCTTTTATTTCAGAAACTGTGTTATTTAATTATGTCTACTAGTAGCTAAACTTTTACCTAGGTTCTCGGTGAACCTAGGGTTTCAAATTCAGTAACTAGTTTTGTTTGATTATGAACTCGCGAGCTTAGTATCTTAATATCAGCAACGCTATTCATTATTCTCTTTTTGAATTTAACGTTCATGCACGATCGGTGTCGCGAACCAGAATTGCTGCAGACTCGAGCCGGTAGGTGAAAACGGCTGGTTAGGGTTAGGAAGAGGAGACAAAGTTTAGCACCTTGCCCCAGCGGACCAAAGAGAGAAGGGGAGTTAGGACTAGCCTAGACGTTTGACCAACTGTTTGCAGTTTTGACCCGGACCTTTAGGACATGTTAGAAACCCTAGCAGACTTAAGAACGAGATTGCAGATTGAGGTAGCTTAACAGGATTCAAAAATCTTCAGAATTGTGAAAATGTGCAGGACTTAAAAGGCTACTGCACAACTGGTACGTGGCATGAATAAACCAACTGATATGTGTTTTCATATCAATAAAACGACAAACTGAAGAAACCATAGGGGATCATAGAATCTAGTATCTCAAACCCTAGTTTTACAACCTCAAGCATTATTCAGAAAATTCTTACAAAAAAATATACTTTTCAGTTATTTACTTTCAGTCTTTAGTTCATAGAAAAATTCTCAACTATTCCTCCTTTTTCACCTTGTTAGTTAAAACTGGCTACTAGAAAACCTACAAATAGTCCTCGTGGGAACGATAATACGAGTTGAAATACACCCGGTACTACCTGATTCGTATACTTGCGACTAGCACGCTAATTTGCGCATCAAGTTTTTGGCATCGTTGCCGGGGACTTCTTAGGATTTATTTAGTATTCAGAATTGATTTTACGAGATTTTCCATTTATTTTTATTTTTATTTTTATTTTTGTTTTTATTCTTTTTTCTCATCGCTCTTAAAATATTTTCTTTCAGGAACTTCTAGTGTATGCCCAGATTGCCTCGCGAACTGGTGCAACCACTCGATGATCCAGGACATCTTTTTAGAGAGCAGAACCGTAGACACCGAGAATGCATAATGGCAGAACACTGAGCAGCGGACCAACAAAAAATTGTCCCGGAATGCACCCGGCTGAGATGTCTCGGCACATGGAGGATCTAATCACAGCAGGATTTGCTGCTCGGAAAAACCAGAGAACATACAACAGATCTGGAAAAGCTTTGGTGGAGGACTTTGAAATCCCTACGGGAGGACATGAGTCAGCTGTTGTGGTGCCCGGGATTACCGCAAAACACTTTGACCTAAAACCATCCACTATCCAGACTGTTGAGACTCACTGTCCGTTCCATGGAAGAACTGATGAAGACCCAAATGAATTTATTGGGAAATTTGAAGATTACTGTAAAAAAGTTCGGTACAAAGAGTGGACGCCGAGGCACTCAAGTTAATGTTGTTTCCGTACTGCCTATACGGAGCAGCGAGAGACTGGCTCGAATCCCGAGCACCCCGATCCATCATGACATGGGACGGGTGTGTGTCATATTTTCTGGTGAAAGACTACTCCGCCTCTCGGGTGATCTAGCTACAGAGCGAAATCTTGTCGTTCAAACAAAAGATAAGGATGGGGCCTATGATCTAATGAAGCAATTGGCTAAACTGGATAGGCGCCTGTTTGACGATCGCAGGCTTACCGCCCGAGCTAAGCCAGTAGAAGATGATAGGATAGATAATCTGACCATGGTCGTAAATGACTTGGTCAAAAAGGTTTATGCAGAAAAGAAGACTGCTGCAGCCAAAGAAGAGCCCGAGTTGGATGCAGCTATTGATGAGCTCATAAATGAAGACACCAACTATGTTCAGCAGCAGTGGGATCCAAGTCGTTACAGGTCAGGAACACAGGATCATCCCGGGTTCCGATACGGGAATCCAAATTCTGCAATTTACGCACTGGGCTTTTAGCATAACCCACAGGCACGACAAGCAAAACCTGCACAGCAAACCCATACCGGGTTGTCAGAACAACGGTTTGACGAACAAATGGACAAACTGGATGCTACACTACAGGCCACGAATGCCTGGTTCGCACAGACTGATGTAAAGATTGACTCAGCGGTCAACACTTTGACGATCGATCTGCACCAGAATAAAACTGCATTGCAAACACTGGAGGTACAGTTCAGATGGTTGGCACATCAGCAGACAGAGAGGGCATCAGGGAACTTACCCTCAACCACTGTTAATAATCCACATGATTAGATCAATGCTATCACCACTCGGAGTGGATTAACACTACATGATCCATTGTACCCTAGCCACGTACGTGCATAAATTTCATAAAATATCGACTACTAAGTTTTTGGCAAGGAGCACAATTTAGCCGTCAGCCCCCAGCCGAAGGGATCGGTTGAACATGATGAGGTGCAGAATGAAAAGGAAGCTGAACCGGTGCCTGTCTCCAAGGAGGTACCGTACCCTTTGAAGACACGGAGGAGGGATGATAGCAAGGACTACGCTAGATTTCTCAAAATTTGAAAACAGCTGCAGATTAACATACATTTTGCCGAGGCTTTGGCTAAGATGTCCACTTACGCTAAATTCCTCAAGGACATTCTGTATGGAAGGAGGCGGATGAGCAATTTCGAGACCATAAATCTGACGGCAGAAGTGAGTAACTGTTTGAAGAATGGGCTGTTGGGTTTTGATGCAGGTTACACAGCGGAATAACAAAAAATAATCCTGCTCAAATCCCACCAAGGATCACAGGTTAAGTATCATAACATGTTGAAAGGAAGAAAGGTTACCTCAACCATAACAGGCTGGCACGATCACATACAAAGAATAGTATCTTTGTCTCTACGGTATCCACACGAATAGACTTCAACCGGGCTTCTTCTCAAATGGTTCTAGCAATCTGAGAAGAAGGATGAACTTGGACATGCACAGGCTGGATCACATCCATCAACGCGTGAAGGAGGGAGAGAGACGGCATCACCATGCCGTGGGCAGCGAGCAGAGGGGCGGCCATCACCATAGGAGGCCGACGACTCCTTGGAGGGAGCGTCTAGGGTTTTCCGAACCCTCATGGGAAGGAAAACTCCTTTTTCTTCTTTTCTCTCTAGCTCTCTAGTAAACTATGTTGTGTAAGATTAATTAAGGCTGAATTTTCTTAGCCTATAAATCATATTTATAGCTAGAGAAATTCCTATTTGCCCATAAATCCAACAATGTGGGACTAGTTACATTCTAGCCCACAATTGCTCTTTAGTCCAACTAATGAGCACATTTTACACTTTAGTCCATTTAATTCATTATTTCAATCTAGTCCAACTAATTAGCAATAATCCCAGCTAGATCTATTAATGTGTGTGACCCTGTAGGTTCCTAATTACGTGGCAGTAATAATAATTATTACAAACATTGAGCGGTATCTAGCAATACATCAGTGCTCCCAAGTAATAGGAATGTCAGTGATCTGACTAACCTCTGTGACCAATGTTACCGTGTTGTATAATCCCTTTGTCTCATCTATCCGGATTGGACAAACTTGTATATCCAATCCATAATTTCTCGATCTGTGAGTAGACATAAATAAAAAAATAACACCAATATCCCATATTGATTTATTTGAGCATGGCCATGCATTTTTCGCAATCTCACTCATCGAGTGGCCATCTATCTTTACTCCCGTTATGTGGCAGGGACAGATCCTCACTACATCACTACGATCTCTCAGCTTGCTTCATATCATGTCTGATTAAAGCCTTTATAGTTACTTTCTTACGGTGTAACGTTTGACAATATCAAAACATGATAATTCACAACTAGAGTATCTAGTGACTTCGAGTCTAAGGATCACAACACCATTGTCACTATAAGAAGCGCTTGTGACATTCACATAACTCACATGTAGCCTTCTCATGGTGGGTCAATCCAGTACACCATTACTCCTAATGCGTACCCATGCGTTATACTTGATATCCCCATATCAATATACCCACATACTAGTCTCGATGTAATACAGTCGTCCTATTAACTGTAGTACTCGACTAGGGATATTTAAGAATGTATCATTCATATTCTAAGAACTTCATTCATAATAGCATATCTTTATATCGATAACATAATGAATAGTAAGTCCATATAAATGTCACGACAAATTAATTGCCTTTAGGGCACAATTTTAACATGGGCTACCACGGAAGAGGAAGGACCCTGGCAGTTTCGTCATCCCGGTAACCCTAGGTAATGCTTACACAGGAAAGGCTCTGTGTGACCTAGGGGCCAGTATCAATCTGATGCCATTGACAATTTTCAAGAGTTTGAAGGTCGGTGAACCGAGGCCAACCAGAATTTTGTTTCAGATGGCAGACAGATCCGTGAAGCAAGCTTACGGAGTCATAGAGGACATTCTGTTGAAAGTCGGGGAACTGATTTTTCTGGCTGATTTTGTAATTCTGGACATGGAGGAGATGTACCGCTTATTCTGAAAGCAGGAGATGTACCGCTTATTCTGGACAGATGGCTGTTGAAAGCAGGAGATGTACCGCTTATTCTGGACAGACCGTTTCTGGCCACTGGAGAAGCCATGATAAACTGCAAGAGCGGGGAGCTAACCATGCAGATTAATGAAGACAAGGTAAAATTCAACGTTTTAAAAAAGTTGAAACTACCCAACTATTATGAGCATAAAGATGTCTATGCTATAGAGGTAGTTGAAGAGGGGCTGGAAAACATGGAGATGGATAAGCTATGGGAAGAGATTGACAATATGTACACTGAAGATGAGGAGAGGTCCTGGTGTGAGCAGGCCATGAGGATGGAGCATTGGACCACTTTGCACCTAGACGAAGACGGTGGGCAGTATTTGGCCCCGGTCCCGTCACTCAAGGATCCACCTGCGCTGTAGCTCAACCCGCTTCCGAGTCATCTCAGGTATGCATATATTGGTGATAATAATACTCTGCCCGTAATTGTCTCGTCTCTTTTATCTCACAAACAGGACATAAGTTGTTGGAGGTACTACGGGAGCATAAAGAGGCAACCGCCTGAACGATTGCAGATATAAAGGGGATCAGCCGCTCCTACTGCATGAACAAGATCAAAATCGAAGAGGGAAAGAAGCAGGTGATTCAGCCCCAAAGGAGACCGAATCCGAACATGAAGGATGTGGTGCGAAAGGAGGTCATGAAGTGGCTGGAAGCATGAATTATATACCCCATATCGAATAGCACATGGATCGATCCGGTCCAGTGTGTACCCAAGAAAGGAGGTATTACGGTGGTGCAGAATGAAGCCCAAGAACATATCGCTCAGCATATTGTCACATGCTGGCGGATCTGCATGGATTATCGGAGGTTGAACAATGCAACATTGAAGGATCTCTTCCCTTTACCTTTCATGGACCAGATGTTAGATAGGCTGGTACATCACACTTACTTCTGTTTTTGGGATGGGTATTCAAGCTATAATCTGATTTACATAGCCCCGGAAGAACAGGAGAAGATGACGTTTACAAGACCTTACAGTACGTTTCCTTTCCGACGCATGTCGCTTGGGCTGTGTAACACTCCAACAACATTCCAGATATGCATGATGGCCATATTCTCGGACATGATCGAGAAAAATCTGGAGGTCTTTATGGATGATTTTTCTCTGTTCGGGGATAGCTTTGAAGACTTCCTGCACCACCTTGCCCATGTTCTGATCAGATGCAAGACATTGAATCTCGTGCTGAATTGGGAGAAGTGCCATTTTATGGTCACAGAAGGAATCGTGTTAGGTCACAAGATTTCCAACAAAGGACTGGAGGTGGAAAGGTCCAAGATCGAGGTGATTAAGCAGCTTCCGTATCCGACGACGGTCAAGGCGATCAAGAGTTTTCTGGGACATGCAGGATTTTAAAGGAGTTTTATCAAGGACTTTTCCAATATTACGAAGCCGCTCTGTGCCCTACTTGGAAAAGACGTATCCTTTGAATTTGTTAACGCATGTCAGCAGGCCTTTGATTACCTTAAGGAGAAGCTGACCACAGCCCCGGTAATCACTATCGAGAGTGGTCACTCCCGTTTTAGCTTATGTGTGACGCCAGCGACTATGCAGTTGGGGCAGGTTGGGGAAAAGGAAGCACAAAGTCTGTCACGTGATAAATTGTGCAAGCAGGGTGTTGAATGATGCACGGATTAGTTACGGCACTACTGATAAGAAACTGCTTGCTGTGGTGTATGCTCTAGAAAAATTCCGGCCATACCTAGTCGGGTCAAAAGTGATCGTTTTCACTGATCATAGTGCCCTGAAGTACTTGCTGGATAAGAAAGTTTCCAAACCGAGGCTGCTGAGATGGGTGCTGCTCATGCAGGAATTTGATGTGGAGATTCGGGACAAGAAAGGAGTCGAGAACGTAATTGCTGACCACCTTTCCAGGCTCGATAATTCTGCAGTAGATCCTGTCCCGATTCAAGAGAATTTTTCGGACGAGCACATAATGGCGGTAAAGATTGGGATGCCATGGTATTATTCCATAGCTAACTACTTGGTGAGTGAAGCACTTCCTGAGAATCTTACACAATCATAGCGAAAATGGGTTGTTTCTGAATGCTGGTAGTATTTCTGGGATGACACGTATTTATTCAAACAAGGATATGACTATAATGATAAGATGCGTTCCTAGTCACTAGGCCTAGAACGTGTTCAAGCACTGCCACTCAGCTCAGTGTGGGGGTCATTTTGGGGGAACTCGCACATCACATAAGGTACTGCAGTCTGGTTTCTTTTGGCTGACTATTTTGAAGGACTGTCACGATTATGTACAGGGATGTGATATATTCCAGAGGACACGAAACACGTCACAGAGGGATGAGACGCGTTTGACCATGTGGCAGGAAGTCGAACCGTTTGATGTATGGGGAATCGACTTCATGGGGACATTCCCGTCTAGTATGGGGAATCTGTACATTCTGCTAGCCGTAGATTATGTTACAAAGTGGATAGAAGCAATCGCGTCTCAGAAATACGATGCAGCCACAATTGAGCGTTTTCTGAGATGTAACATATTTACGCGGTTCGGGACTCCCAGAGCCATGATTAGCGATGAAGCCATGATCAGCGATGAAGCCATGATCACACTTTATAAACAAAGTTTTTGCCAGGGTTTGAAGCATTATGGAGTGTCTATCCATAAGGTTTCACTGCCTTATCATCCCCATACTAATGGGCAGGCTGAAGTTTCAAACAAGGAGATTAAGAGCATACTCGAAAAGACTGTGAATCTGGGCCGAAAGGACTGGTCACTAAGACTAGATGACGCTCTCTGGGCATACATGACAAGTTTCAAAACACCCGTGGGAATGTCACCATACCATCTGGTATTTGGGAAAGTGTGCCATCTGCCGGTTGAATTGGAGCACAAGGCTTATTGGGCTATAAAACAGCTAAATATGGATCATAGTCTGGCAGGAGATAAGAGAAAGATGGAATTACTTGAGTTGGAGGTATTCCACAAGACAACATTCGAGAGCGTCAAGATCTATAAAGAGAAGACAAAGAAATTGCACGATCAGCAAATTACGCCAAAACAATTCAAGGAAGGAGATAAGGTGCTTCTCCACAATACGCGGATGATATTCTTTCCGGAGAAGCTAAGATCTCTGTGGTCAAGACCGTTCTTCATCAAGAGGATATTCACACGAGGAGCATTTGAGTTGTATAATCCAAAAGATAATTCATGCTTTCGGGTGAACGGAAACAAGATTAATCCATATTTGGACTCAGAAGTTGTCGCCAAGGTAGACCCGGTCTACTTAGACGACCCTTGATCAAATCGAAGGTAATTGGGTCGGGTCGTTGACCGTAAATTACAAGCGCTCGTTAGAAGGAAACCCAACCTAGGAGTAGTTTCAACTATTTATTTTAGTTATTTTTCAGTCTTGAATTTTGAGAGAGGTCAGATGAGTGGGATTTAATATTGAAATTGAGAATGCACAGACAAACAGGAAGAGAAAATAGCAGAAAAAGTGCAGAATAGCCACTATGTGACGCAGACAGTCGGATAAGTTGCAGAAAAATCAAATCAAAATGCACTATGTGCGTATCTACGCACAAGGAACTTTAACTACGCACACAAGGAAGAGAGATACGCAGAAAAGAAGCACTGTGTGCGTAGCTATGTACAATAGGCATTAACTACGCACACAGAGAACACATAAAGAAGCAGAAAGAGGTGAGAAATGGCTAGAAAACACCATGTATGCGTAGCTACACACAAGGTGTACGTAGCTACGCAAAAAGTTCTGTCAGAAAACTCTAGGTGTCAAACTGTAGTTTTTGAAACTTGCCCTATAAAAGGAAGGGCCGGCTGTTGGTGACCCATTTCACCATTTTTGACTCTCTCTGGCTTTTGCTATCTAGGGTTCAAGAACACCAAACCGCCAAAGTGCTCGGATTCAAGATTCGTAGACATTTCTGGGTTCCTCGTGACTTTAGGATTCCTCTCCTACCTTCGGAATTTTGAAACTCACGCCGAGCAAGTGTGGGGGTCAAAGTCAAACCGAGGGTTTTCATAGAGGAAAACACAGATCTGTTCATTTCAATGAGGATTCACCACAAAGTCCAGAAGAAAAGGTGAACGGGGGAGAGGAGAGCTACGTTCTGGTCCAGTCATAAACCCACGTTAATGTTAGGACAGCCTGCTTTGCGCGTTCTTTGCATATTAATTCGTCTGTGCATATAGCGTCTAGCTCTCTCTGCGCAGTCTTTTGTTTTCAGTAAATAAACCCTTCTCTTTGAAATCTTTTGTTTATAACTTTTCATTCGATTTCAGGTACTAGTAAGTTGCTGTATTCTTAACGACTGTCCGACATTCCGCTAAGTTCCGTGTTGCTATCTCGCCATTCAATTATGGTGACATTATTTGATTCCTCCTCTTCTGGGAAACCTTGTCTCATTATATGCGGCGAAGAGGATATATATGGCACAAAGTTGTCATTACCCGTCCATGACCTTGCAATCGGCCATCTCGCTCCGCATGTTTCCTCTGATAGTGGACCGTCACACCCGTCATGCTGGTATGCTACGTCGACGGAAGAATTGGTCTCCATCAACAGATCCATTGTTTCTTGTGACCAAGTTGTGTGCCTACATTCTTCCCTCCATTCTCGCGATGTTCCCCCTATACGCACCACTCTATTAACAGAGTGGATACGTTCTGGCGATGCTAAGAGGAGTAAACATACTCCCAATTATGGTCTGATCTCCTTTACCCAAGGGTATTCGGAGTGGCTAGAATACATCCTTGGATGATACAATTCGACTCTCTGCGCCGCCCGATTATATAATGATGTTTATGCATATCTATTTGCCTATGATCGTGACGCTCAGCTCACGCAAGCTTTTTGTGAATTCTGGAATCCGACGATGAATACTCTCCATACACATAATGGTGAAGCGTCCGTTTCTCTCCGTGATTTATATATGATTGGTGGCCTACCAATTCATGGAGAATTTTATGACGAAGTCGTTCCCTCTTCCCAAGAGCTGTTCGAAGACTCCAAACTGCTTCCATCTAGTTGCAAATTTATTCGCGTCCTACCATCGCATCCCGCAGAAAAGTAAAGGCAAGCATGTTACAACGAAGTATTGGGTGGCCCTTTGGTTCAGAGGTGACCTGAGGTACGATGACCCTCCAAAGCGAATTCAACGCAAGACCTTGGTAATGCCAAAAATTACGAACAACCCGTGCGGCATCATTCAAAAACGCGACCTTTTGGCGAAAGAGAGCGTCGTCCTTCACCAGCTGCAGGTTGACGAGAAGGACCAAGACAAAGTTTATGTGGCTGCCTTATTAGCGTGCTGGCTATGTAAATTTGAACTACCGAATCCGTCCAGGCGTTTTTAAAGTAGAAAGTATGATGGCCACTGGAAGGAGATTTTCTTTGGCCATTCCAGTACTTGCAAGCATATAACTGTTGGACTAGGTGCCCTAGAGGCAATCTAATATTTAGTATGAACAATGTAATTGGCTAGAATATTCATTTATTATTTATTATGATATTTAATATAATGAAGTCCTTAGATACAATGTGTTGTTTATCTTAAAAATACCTAGTCCAATATATTGATTAATAGGGCGATCAAATATAGACTAGTATGTGTGTAGATTGATATGGAGATATCAAGTCTAACACATGGGTATGCATTAGGGGTAATGGCATACTGGATTGGCCCACAACGAGAAGGATACATTAGATTATGTTAAAGTCACAATCGCTTCTCGTAGTGCTAATATAATTGCAATCCTTAGACTTGAAGTCACTAGATACTATAGTTGTGAAATATCGTGCTTTGATGTTGTCAAACGTTACACCGTAACTGGATAATTATAAAGGTAGTTATCGGGCATGATAGGAAGCATGCTTAGAGATCGTAGTGATGTAGAGATGATTTTTCCCTCCCACATAATGGGAGAAAATATCCACGACCACTCGTGGGATGAGGCTTATTGAATGTCTTGCCAGACTCAGATAAATCAGTATGGAGATATTGATGTTACCTGCTTGCATAAGCATATTCCCAGGATCGAGGGACTATGGATTGGATATACGAGTGTGACTATTTATGTCTCGTGTCCAATCCGGATATGGAGACAAAGGGATAGTGCAATATGAGATATTGGGCACAAAGGTTTGTCGGGATCACTGACTTATTTCTATTAGATGGGTGCATGGATGTGTTGCTAGACACCGCTCCATGTTAGTAATAAGTTACTACCAACTAAGTAGAAACCTATGGGGTCACACGTAAAATAGACTAGAGCTAGATTTGGGATTAATTAATATGATTAATTAATAAGAAGGATCACTTTGCGACACCTTGCAAACTTAGTAGGACTAATATGCAAGGAAGGGACTAATCCAAGTTCATGTAGAACTAAGAGGGACCTTTATGTAGTTAACATGGAGTTGTTGGACTATATAAAGGAGGCTCTAGCTTCCTTCCCACTAATTTTAATAGACCTAACATAAGTGAGTGGGAGAGAAAGCAAGAGAGAGAGAGCAAGAACACAAGGGCCGAAGCCCCTGCGTCCGCCCCCGTCCCGTCGGCTCAAAGAGAGGGCCGAAACCCTCTTTTGCCTCCTTGGTTGCGTGATTCCTTCTTCCCTCTTCCTCCGCTCGTGTTACTTGACTTGTCGCCAAGATAACAATTTCATCATCGAAGCTTATAGCCCACATAGATTTTCCAGGCAATTTAATTTTCATCAAGACATCCCTGGTGAACTAGTCAATGAAATACTCAATGGTACTCTTTCTGAAGTACTTGCGCTTTGGAAATCCTCAACATTACTAGGCACGCGAGCAAAAATCATAATTCCTTCGGGAACTACCAAACCTTTGAGCCTGCATCGTTATGTGGGATGGTGGGGAAAAATATTCGCGTCCTTCTCTCGGAGAGCCCACTAATGTTGATTTCCCAAAGGTTGCTCCTGGTATTGAAAACCACTCATCACCTACAGAGAGGAAAAGGCAAAAAGATGCTGACCCCAACACCTCGATGGTTAAGAAACTTCGTTAAGAGATTTTAAGGACTTCCCCCTTGCAAACTATGTGCGAAGCCCCAAGAACAGTTCCTAATAGCGAAAATCCCTTTACAACACCGCAGAAGCCCCATCGCGTGGACAGAGACGTGCGAGCCCATGAACCACTGAGTCACACCAGGGACACTGACAGAAACTGGAAACATGTAAGGATGACAAGGGAAGAGCTTGACAAAGAGGATGACAACTTCAGCGGCATGATAAATTTATTGCCGCGCGCCAAAGATATCCCGGATAAAGTGCGTATAACATACTTATTTTTTTTTTCTTTCTGTCACACCTGATCATTCATTTTTTTCCGTTATCTGCTCAGTCCATTTGTTTTAATTATTCATCTGGGATATAAACCCTTATGCACGAATTAACCCTTTCCAAGTGGGCACATACACTATTAAGTGCATCATCTCTAATTCAGGATTTTTTGTTGCATTGTAGGCAAAGGACGATAAATTCGCATTTTCATCCAGTGGAGGTCCAAAAGATGATCTTTGCTCCCTTGACCCACCTACCAAGCTTAAGATAATATTCACGCAATGAACCATATGCACCACCTTTCAATGAGCTTTTAGATGCCTTTGGGAATAGAAAATTGCACTCGCCTAATTTGACGCCAACAGTAGCTGATCCTTCTCATTTTGGTGCAGATGATCATATCAAGGTGTGTTATACATCCTATACATATATGATGTGGACTGTTTTAGCACGAAAATTGACAGATGACCCTTTCTCTTAGCTGCTTAGAGGCCCATGTCAATCGAATACTTGACGAGATTACCGAGCGTGGTGCCCCCAACATAAAGCGCCTACGAAGGATGTTGAATATCTTTTTCAAAGATGTTAACACATATGACTCGGTTCTTTCAAGAACCAAAGAAAAATCTTCCTGTGATGGGACCTCTTCCGAAGTCTTGAAAGGATTAGAAGATCGTCTGTCAACCGCCAAAGAAGAATACGCTTGCATGACTGAAGTCTCTGAGGTCACCGACGAAGACTCAAAGATATCGATTCTCAAATAAGGAATTTGAGTGCTGAGAAGGAAACCATCGAGGAGCTACTATTGAAGGATGAAGAGAAATCGTCTCAGCTGGAAAGCAACATCTCGAACATCAAAGAAGAGAGATCTTCCCTTGATGACGTATCAGCCCTGGAGTCGATAGAGCAATCCTTAGAGGCTAGCCGAGATGAATTTCCCAAATTCAAGTTGTTTCCTTAGTTTCCTTCCCCGCAATTCCTTTTTTTTGTTTCATCTTTTTTTTTTTATTGACTCACGATGGACTTCCATTTTCTATTTTATTTAGACTTTCATGTCTGAATCTTTGGTAGCCATTTGCTGTCCTCTTTCCATATATGCGTACATGTAGATTTTGGAATGGATGTCTATTCAGCTATGAGCTAAATTTCTTTTAATTTCCCATTTTTGTGACAACATATCAAGGTAACGGGGAAACCTTTAGCGAAATGAATCGCACCCACGAAGCTCTGGAACCATACACAACAGGAAGGATTTTAAACATGTGCAAATATGAGCACCATACTTCCATTCCTGGAGCCAATTCCCACTAAATTGCTACAGTACTTTTTTTAAAAGCATGTGGCTGGTACATTTTGCTTACGAAGATGGTGATAATTTTGGGTTCCATTTTCAGAATCTTTATCGGAAACAATCATCCTTCCAGTTTCATTTTTTTTTCTTTTGAAGCAAGGACAACGTACTAAGATTTCTTGAATACCATTCTGATAATTTTTTTGGTACGACGTCATGAATGTCATTTTGAATCCCTGTGATAGCATTAAAAGGACATCCAGAATAGCATCCTGAACTGGGGAAATATCCTGAGAAGACATCCGAAATTCTCGGGAACATATTGAACGACATAGGAATTCTAGATAATGTACTGACAGCTAACTGAGGAACATGTGGGTTATAATTCAGAGTTGCATCCTGGATGTATCTGGGAAATATTATGGAAAATATTCAGGATATCATAATGGGCAATATCCTGAAATTCTTGAATCTCATATTATATATATATATATATATATATTTTGCGTGCGACATCATGAATATCGTTCTTAGTTCCCGTGATGTTATTCGAAAGAAATCCAGCACAATATCTTGAACCGGGGAAATATCCAGAGAAGACATCCACAATTTGCGAGAAACGTCTCAAACTGTATAGAAATTCCTGGGAAGTATCAAGGGGGACATCGGATATCACGTCATGACATAACATGCGGATAATACCGTTGAGCATCCTGGAAAGCATACTGAGTGATCTCGGGTGAAATTCTGGACAATATCCTAGATAAAATCCTAACATTCCTCGACTAGCATCTTGAAAAATATCTTGCATATGCATCCGAAACATGCGGATAATCTCTTTAATGGCGAGGAATTCCTAGGCAGCTTTCTGGGAAGTCACATGCAACCCTTAGGTAATTTTTCGGTGACAACCGGATAATATCCTTTATTTTATCTTGGGTAATATACAAAATTCCTGAATAAAATTCAGCACGTCCGTTTAAAATTATTTGGATGGTATCGTGAAAAGACATTCGGCATTATCTTGAAAAGATATTCGGCATTCATGGATAATTCCCTTCATGTCGTAGGAACTTTGTAGGTGACGTCCTTGAAAAGTAATTTGCAACTCTTGGGTAATATCCTGGGAGTCAACCTGGATAGTATCCTGGATATTATGCTTAGATTCCTATGGTGACAGCCGCGGTAGTTCCTTAACTAGCATCTTGAGAGTATCTTGAACACGCATCCGAAACTTGTAGGCAGTATCCTTAATGATGCAGGATTTCCTAGGTGACATCCTGAGAAGTTATCCAAGGTTCCTGGGTGAAATTAACTCGGATATTATCCTGGGTAAAATTCCGAGTGATATCTTCTATAAACCTTGAATTTCATGGGTAACACCCACATAATCGTTTGAGTGGCATCTCAACCTCTAGGTAACACTCAGAATGACACTTTTAAGCTCCAAGGTAATTTCTTGCATATAAATCTGAATTTAAGGATCTTGTCTTGGATAACATCCTGACTTTCTAGGTAATATCCTAGATAACACTTACTCCGGGGTGCGGGGTTGTGTTTGATGGTTACGACTACACTCGAGGGAGGACCCCAAGCTGCCGACATACCCTTTTGAGGGTCAAGTCGAATGTAGTTCAATTTGGGTGCGTTCACAGTTTATACTCTTGTGTGCAAGGAGAAGTGAAGCGGTTTATGCTCATGCTTTAGGAGCTGTAAAGGAGCGGTGGTGCGGGTTATGCTCGTGCCAGAGCTGTGAAGCAGTTTATGCTCGTGCTAAAGGAGCGGTTGTGCTGATGGGTCTTCAAGGATAATACCGCTTCAAGAACTTCCTATTTATGGGACCAATTCTCAAGCCATCTTCAGCAACGATCTTGTAAGCACCATTAGTGTAGACTTCCTATATAACATATGGACCATCCCACTTGGAAGTGAACTTGTTATCGGTCCGATGAGTGGTGATGATGGGTCTTCTAACAGCAAGTACTGAGTCCCCTTGTTTAAAGGATCGTACTCGGACTTTCTTGTTAAATGCTTTCGTCATACGAGCTTGATAACATTCCAGGCATTGTTGTGCTTTGAGCCGCTTCTCATCGAGTGCTTCTAACTCTTCAAGGCGCAAGCGTGCGTTGTCTTCTTGAGTGAGATCTTCTTGAATCGCAATCCTAAGTGACGGAATTCGGCGCTCGAGAGGAAGTACCGCTTCAAATCGATACGACAAGGCATAAGGAGTGGCTTGTGTAGCTGTGCGAAAGGTCGTGCGATATGCCCAAAGAGCTTCTCTGATTCTTTCATGCCAGTCTCGCTTGGACTTGGAGACAAATTTCCTTAACAAGTTGCCAAGAAACTTGTTGAATGCTTCGGCACGACCGTTTGCTGGAGCATTGTACATGGAGGAGTTATGCGACTTAAATCCAAATTGCTCACCTAGGTTCCTCATTAGGCTATTCTCAAAAAGCTTCCCATTATCCGTGATGATGTAGCGAGGCACGCCGTAGTGGTAGATGATGTTGTTACGGATGAAATGCACAACCGTTTCTTTCTTCACCTCCTTTAACGGCATAGCTTCAGCCCACTTAGAAAAGTAATTGGTCGCAGCGAGAATGTACAGGTGTCCACCAGAGGATTTCGTTAAGAGTCCTATAGCATCAAGTCCCCATGCCTCGAAAGGCCAAGACATGACGGTGGGATGAAGAGGCTCGGGTGCCTGATGAATGAAGTTTGCATGGAAATGACACGGTTGACATCTCTTGGAATAATCCATGCAATCCTTGACCATGGTTTGCCAATAATACCCCCATCCTCTTGATCCGAAAGTGGAGTTTAGGTCCTGATTGATGAACCTCACATATTCCTGAGTGAGCTTCCTCAACGGCTTGCATGGCTTCGCTTTCTCCCAAGCATCGCAAGAAAACTCCTTCGAACGAGCGCCGATAGAGAGTATATTATGAAATATAAAGCGTATAGAGCGACGCTTTATGTCTGTCCTTTTACGCGGGTCGTCGTGCAACTTCCCATCCTTCAGAAATTCAATCAAAGGTGTCTGCCAATCTTCTTCGTCAATCTCTAACACTGAGACAACGTTGGAATCTTGGTCGATTCACAAATCATCATCAAATACTGGGGGAACTACCCACTTTTTACATACAGGGACCCTAGCTTCAGCATCCAGAAGTGTCAAGTTGGACGCGAGTTTGGCTAGTGCGTCAGCTTGGTTATTCTCTCTTCTTGGTAAAGGGTGTAGGACTACCTCTCCGAGCCATGCTATCACTCGAGTGGCGTAGTTGTATAAAGGTAACAATTCTGCCTTCTTAACCTCATAAACTCCGAGGAGTTGGTTTATGATTAGCTGGGAGTCTCCATACACATGAAGTTTGTGGTGCTTTGCTTCAATAGCCATCTCAAGCCCCAATATGAGCGCTTGGTACTTAGCTTCATTGTTTGAGCAGTTTTGCGTTAAGGTGAAGGCGTATGGGAGGACGTCACCTTCAGGAGAAACATATAGCACTCCTTCCCCCGCTCCATTGCGATGCGATGCCCCGTCAAAGTACATCTTCCATGGCTTTCTTTCCTCGATAAAGAAGATATCTTCGTCAGGAAGATCTTTTGATAACTCCCATTCGGCTGGTATCAGATTTTCCACTAGAAAGTCCACTAAGGATTTCCCTTTGATGTCCTTTTTTTAGACATAGATAATCTCAAATTTTTGCAGTAGTGGAGACCATCTCGCGAGTCGATCGGACAAAACCAATTTTGACATTATGTGCTTAACCGGCTTTGCTTTGGAGACGAGATGCACCGTGTGAGCTAGAAAGTAATGCCGCAACTTTTGAATTGCGTACACTAAGGCCAAACACATCTTTTCTATTGGAGAATAGTTGAGTTCGCATTGAGTCATCATTTTACTGAGGTAGTACAAAGCGTTCTCTTTCCCTTCGGCATTCCCATAGGCAAGTAAGGCTCCAACAGATCATTCTTGGGCTGTAATGTATAGGATCAAAGGCTTTCCTAGGATAGGGGCTACCAACACAGGTGGATTCATCATGTAAGCCTTGATTCTATTGAAAGCATTTCTGCAAGATTCATCCCACTCGAACGGTACACCCTTCTTTATGACCCGGTTGAACGGTTGACATCTCCCAACTAAGTTGGAAATGAAACGCCGAAGGTACGCAAGTCTCCCTTGGAGACTTTTAAGATCATGGATGGTTCGAGGCTCCGACATCTTAAGAATATCTTCAATTTTGGCCTCATCAATTTCAATTCCCCAATGGCGAACAATGAAACCAAGAAACTTTTCGGAGGTGACACCAAACGCACATTTCAGCGGGTTCATCTTCAATTGATAACGTCGAAGTCAATCAAACACACTCTTCAAATCCTGAAGATGATCTTTCCTTGCCCTTGTATTGACCACTAGGTCATTAACGTAGCACTCGACGTTTTTGTGGAGCATGTCATCGAAAATCTTCTGCATGGCTCTTTGATATGTTGCTCCAGCATTCTGTAGACCAAATGGGATCACCTTATAATAGTAAATCACTTTGGGTGTGCGAAACGCCGTCAATTCCTCATCCTTTGGGGCCATGCGAATTTGATTATCCCGAAGATCCGTCCATAAATGATAACGCCTCGTGTCCCGTGGTTGCATCCACCGTGAGTTCGGTTATGGGCAGCGGAAATTCATCTTTGGGACATGCACCATTGAGGTCTCGGAAGTAGACACAAACCCTTGTTTTCCCATTCTTCTTTTGATGGGTACTATGCTCGATATCCATTTCGGGTACTTGAATTCTCGAATGAACCCTGCCTCAATCGACTTGTTAGCTTCTTCCTCTATTTTAGGGATGAGCTCCGGTCGAAAGCTCCTTTGAGCTTGTTTAACAGGCCTAGCGCCATGCTTGACTGCTAAGTGATGTACGACCACCTTTGGGTCTAGTCCAGGAATTTCTTTATAGCTCCAAGAAAAGACGTCCTTGTACTCTTTTAAGAGACTAACATACAATTTCGCTTCCTCCAGAGTGAGTAGGTCGCTTACATATGTTGGTCGCGAATCTTCCGTCGTCCCCAAGTTGACTACTTTCAGCTCATCCATCGTGGATTTTACGCCTTCCTCAAGTTCTGGAGGAGCTTCTTCAGCATCTTCTTCCAATTGTATCTTATCTTCCACAACCGTGATGTGAAGTGATGGACCAACAATTTCTTCTTCGAAAGAGAATTTATTAAGCTTTGTTGGGGGTCCCAGTGTCGATGATAGTTTGTTGTTTGAATTTTAATCCCATAGAAACATTTACGACAATCATTGTGCGCCTTTTCATCCGAGATGGGATCGTGCTCTTTATATATTTGACAACAGCCGGTGCGGAAGATTTATGCTTATCTTTCTGGAAAGCCTTCATCCGAACACTTCTTTCTATACCCAACCTTTCATGAACGGGCTTTTGCGAAGGTTCTTGGATGCTTGAGACTTTTAGATCTCCAAGTCGATTGAAGACCGATGGTCGTGTATCACCCCTCCCAAGGCGATCAAAGACGGATGGATTTCTTTTGACTAGTCGGAAGTTCACTTTCTTCCGTGATGTAGTGGTAGCCGCCTTCTTGACTTAGATTTTTGCGGGAGATGGTGGTGTGTATCCCAAACCTATGCAAGGTGCGGGTTTCGCACGTCCCTTTAGATTCAAATTCTTTGTAGTCAAAGTTGGATCATATGACTCTGTAGGAAGTGTTCCTGCGGAAGGGACTTCATGTGGTTTGTATCCATCTTTTGCCATAAGTTTGTAGGCATTGGGATCAAAACCTTCTATGGTCCTCTTCGATGGCCATTCTCCATGCTCCGCTTTTGGTCGCTCTTTTGGTCGAACA
Organism: Linanthus parryae; assembly: GCA_023055425.1. NCBI lineage: Eukaryota > Viridiplantae > Streptophyta > Magnoliopsida > Ericales > Polemoniaceae > Linanthus > Linanthus parryae. The sequence continues at coordinate 77,305,042 of JALGPY010000001.1, forward strand.
AAAACTTCGGTGGTGGATTCAACTATAACCCTTTCCATGCTTGTAAGAGGCAAGTTCAAATCCTTTAGTGTCGGGTCTTTGCTCTTTCGTGCCTTATAGCGCAAGACGGGGATAGCTTTCTTGGTCTCCTTTGCTTCAGCCAACATTGTCTCACTATTCTTCGCGGATACTTCAACTTCTTTTTCATCCTCATGCTTCTTGACATCCTTTGACGAACCACTTTCTTTATGAGGAGTGAGTTTATAAGTTTTCACAGGTTGAATTTCCCGAAGGATAATTTGCGCAGAGTAAAACTTTGCATCGACGAAATAAGACTCAACTTCAGTGAAACGATTTTCATCAGCTACAATTTTCTCCACAATACCATTTCTACAATATTTTAGGCATTGGTGAAGTGTTGACGGTACGTCGCCATTCTCATGGATCCATGGCCGTCCGAGAAGAATTTTGTAGGAGGTCTTTGCTTCAATGACGCTGAAATAAACTCTTGAAACCATATTGCCGGTGAAGAGATCTAGAGATATTGCCCCCATTGCTCTTTTCCCTCCTTGGTTGAATCCCTGGATAAGTATACGACTAGGTGATAGCTCTTCAGTGGTTATCCCCAACTCCTTCGATGTTGCGACCCAGTAGTAAGTCTTCGTCGGCAAATACTAGGGCAGCCTCGCCGCAGCCTTGGAAAGTTGTCTTGTCGCAGTGTTCAGGTGAAGAGGGTGTCTCTACTTCTTCATCGTCTTCAAAGGTTGTAGTGTCGCAAGAGCTCTCTTGAGATACTAACACGTTCGATTCGGGTTCAAGGGAGATGGAGGTCATATGTGTGGTTGTTGCATCAACTTCTTCTTCCAAGACGATCTTCCCTTCCCTTGCAAGCTACATCATCTTTTCCTTGAGTACAAATCACTTTGTTGTAGGATGACCAAGTAAGCGATGGAATTTTCATTAATTGGGATAATTAACCTTGTTTGCTTCTTCTGGTCGTTTTGAGTCTTGAAGTTCAAGAATCTTCATTTCCATCAACTGCTCGAACATCGTAGGAACTTCGCTATCGGCAAACGGGTAAACCTTCGCCTGCAACTCCTTGAGTGTTGGCTTAGACCCTAGATTCATTGTAGTGAAATTAACTTGGTCGGCATTGTTATTCTTTGCCTTGCTTGGGAGCTTCACGAGTGTCGTAGTGACGGCCATGAACTCCTTTTTCTTGGCTTTGATGGTAAACTTCCCACCTTTGCGATTATCCTCCCTATGTCCTCCATTCCATGTGTCAAAAGAAGGTGTTCCTTGGCTCCCACTAGATGCGATGATAAGATCCATGTCATGGGCACGCGTAGCAAGTTCCTCGAATGATGTTGGCCTGATTCCTTGAAGTATATACCTTAACCCCCAATGCATGCCTTGGATGCACATCTCGATTGCTGAACCTTTGGAAAGAAGATCCTTGCAGTTTAAACTCAAGTTCCTCCAGCGATTGATGTAGTCAATGGCCTTTTCATCTTTTCATTGGCGAGTGTTAGTCAACTCAACCATGCTGATAGTCCGTCGTGTGCTGTAGAAACAGTTGAGAAATTCCTACTCCATTTGCCCCCAACTATCAATGGACCTCGGCTCCAGCTGACCATACCAATCCAAGGCATCATCTTTAAGGGTCCTAACAAATTGCTTCACGAGAAGGTCTCCATCGGTTCCAGCGTTGTTACATGTCTCAATGAAGTGGGCAACATGTTGCCTAGGGTTTCCTTTTCCCGAGAATTGTTGGAACTTAGGAGGATTGTAACCGTCTTGCATGCTTAACTTCTCGATTCTCTCTGTGTAAGGCATAATGTAGGACTTAGATGACGTTGACAGTACTCCCGACCTCCCATTCATGGTGTTTAGGATGATCTCTTGTAGTTTATCGAGAGGAATGGAACCATTGGCTGACAGTTGTGCACTAGGTCGTGCTTCTTGCCCGCTGTTTGTTGTTCTCACTTCTTCCGGAGGCTTAGGGGTTTGTTCGAACACTTAACTTGCTTCTTCATGACTCTCAAGCTTGTTTATTATCTTTGCAAGTTGCACATTACGTTCTTCCACAGTCTTCTTTAAGTCGTCAAAGCCCTTGGTGAGATTTGCAACTTGCTCTTCGATGCGAACCGTACTAGTAGTCATGACATGCATGCTAATATCATCATCATGATAAAATGTTGGCTTATGCTGACTACCCTTAGTTCCGGATTTAGAGTTGCTTTCGCAACTTTCCTTGCAAGACTGCAGCAGGAGACTCCTGAGGGGTGGGGACATATGACTATGACTTCTGTGAGGCAACATCTAGTGAACCATCTTGCCTGCTCCCTGCATTTGTGAGATTCTTTATGGCCTTAGCCATACTACGAGTTATTGGACTAGTGATTTGAATTCCAGAGTTTGTTTATGAAGTTGAAGACTTGGCATCTCCTGCCTTGAGCGATGGAAGTTCATTTTTCTTTGTAGGGGACATCACGAACACTTGTACTTGAGGATAAGAGATGAGGGGCAAAGAAGTCCCACTGGGCGTGCCAAAATTTGTACACACAAATTTATGCAATTGGAAACACGAGCGAGAAATTCGGTGAAACAAATATTTTTATTGATTATTTGATGATGTGGATTACAATCTCTGATAGCCAAATTCTAAACAGAAATCAAATCCCCTGATTCTTCTTATTGAACGTCAACCGAGGGCTTCGCAACTTGATCTCGGATCGAACGGGTAGGCATTCTTCAATTTTGACGAAGAACGGGTTGAATGTCTTGAAGAATGCGAATAAATTTTTTGAAGATCTTCAAATGTCTTGAAGAACGCGGGTAGGATCTTCGAAGGTCTCGAAGATCGTTGATGAAGATCTTCGAAGTTCGCGAAGAACATGGGTAGGATCTTCAAAGGTCTCGAAGATCGTTGATGAAGATCCTCGAAGCTCGCGAAGAAGTTGTGTAGGATCTTCGAAGGTCTCGAAGATCGTTGATGAAGATCTTTGAAGCTCGCTAAGAACGTGGGTAGGATCTTCGAACGTCTCGAAGATCGTTGATGATCTTGTAGATGGATGAACTCTTCAGGGCTTTAGCAGCTTGATCTTCAGAGCTCTCTCATTGCAAGATGTATTTGTGTGTGATTATGCCTAGGGATGTCCCCTTTATATAGGCACGGGCCGACTTTTTGGCCAAGGTAGAAAATATATAATTATATATTTATTTATTTTCTGCATCAATTTGACAAGGGGCTAAACACTATTGGCCAAGCTTGCTAGTCTTGATAGCTGCATCATTTTGACAAGTGGCGCAACACTATTGGCCGAGCTTGGTGACTTGTAGCCGTTTCATGTAGTAACGTGGCGTCGCCATAAGCAGTCCTTGCTTGCAAATAAGGTTTTGTCTCATTTACAGTTTAGTCCACTATTATTTATTGCTTAAGGGCATTAATTTGAAGGCGAATTCTATTTGATCCCACCATTTAATTAAGCGATAACAAACACGTGGCACTATTTAATTGGCCGCAAATTTTGCGTGTCTACAATAATATTTTAGTAATTTAAGTGCTAAACTATACTACATACACAAGACGCTCAACAGTTTAGGTTCTAACACCAACCCAACATTCCCAAGTAAACCCGATACGCACTTGAGTAGGACGAGTGGTTCTATGCAAGTGACACAGTTCTACTCGCCGGTCCAAGTTTCACATCCACTAAGCTATTTAATTTTAAACAAAGAGATTACTAATTAAATTGGACTTATATTCTACTACGCACAACTCACAAACTCTCTCAAACATATGTACTTAGTGTCAAGGTCAAAAAACGAGTGTTAAAACTGTAATACCCCGTCTAAATAGCAAGGGTAAAACAGTAATTTTAGAAGTTAAATAAGAAATTAATTGAGAAAAGTAAGATTGGGTAAATTATTGCAAATTTTATAGCTAAGAAATTCTTATAAGACTTTAGAAAATATTATATTAGCAATAGCGAATTAATTTTAGACGGCTAAAAAGAATTTTAGTGCAAAATAATATTCGGGTAATTTCCCGAGTTTGATTTGCGTAAAAATTTTATGAAAAACATTAGATTAGTATTCCAGAATTAATACAATAACAATTCTCAAATTTTAGTTAGTTTAAGTTGATAGCGCGTTTTCAACCACCGCGAGAGTTGATAGAATTGACACACCTAATCACACCATTCTTTGGTACACCCAACCACACCCAATCATCTAGGTGGCAAGTACCTCCACCTCACCCAATAAACTCTCATGAGCTCTTCTTCTCCAAGAAGAAAACAACCTTCGAGAATTCTCACCGCCCTCACTTCCTTTGACTTCACGACAAAGAATTCGAAACTGCCTCCACATCACCGCCCCATCTCACCCTATATAATAGCTTCCCCTTCACCCCAGCACCACCACAGCAAGCCACCCTCACAACCACCAGCAACTCATCATCACCATCACCACCACCACCTTCGGCACCACCATTGTTGAAGTAAACCCACCACCATCTCTCTCTTAACTCAGCTCTCTCTCTTCCTCTCCCTCCCCCTCTGTTTTCAGAACCCAGCAGAAACAAGCAGTGGCAGTAGCAGCCACAACCACCACCACCGAGCCATCTCTCTCTCGGCAAAGACGCAAGAAGCAACCCACCTCCACAACTCTCTCTGCTCAGTTCTCTCCCTCTCTTTCTCACTCTACCCACTGCTCGGTGAAGACAGCAACAGCAGCAGAAGCTGGTAGGAGCAGCGGCTACCACCACCATAGCTACCTTTCTGCCGGAGGCCACCACCGCCACTCCCGACGGGAGAACCCCGAGAAGACCACCACTGCTTCTCGTGCCTCATTCTCTCTCTCTCTCTCCCTATCACTGAATCGACCAGAAGGAAGAAAGAAAGAAGTGCTAACCTGTGGCAAGGACTGCCGGAACAGAGCACCTACCGCCGACCGCCGAACCTCCATAAAATCCGGCGATCATCTCGGGAAATCACCACCAGCACCACCCACGACCTCCGATTGCGTCCAGCAACCTCATAGGACCCCGACCAGATCAGTAGCAGGTTCAGAATCGAGCAAGGAAGCTCTAGCAGATGCCACCATCTCCACCTCCGAGCAAGTCGACGTTGAATCCCGACCCGACTCAAATCTTGACGGTTTCCAGCCATTTTTGGCCTAGGTATGTCCTCAAATTCTCGATTATTTGTTTTAGATGATCAAAGACGAATCTTGCTTGCTCAATCCGAGTTTAGAACGATGAAATTGAAGTGTTGTTGAAATAGGGGTTAAAGTGGCTTTTCCGTAAACTTTATAACATGATAAAAGGGGGGGGGGTGTTCTTGTATTTTCAGAAAACAGTAGGTAGGAAGTATGCTTTAACTATCATATTTTGCCACTAGTTGGGGTGTTTACTATCTTTTAATATAACTTGGGGGTTCTATATGTCTTTTACTAAACTTTCACACTTTTCACTAAAAATTAAAATGTTGTTTCCGAATTAGAAATAATTTCTAAAAATACTATATTTTGTCCTCATTTCGGAAAAATAATTCGAGTTTCAAGATAATATCTCAATTGTTCGTTAAAAATTAAATAAGAAATGTTTTTATTGAAAAACATAAATAAAATTGCCTAATCACTTCGCTGATAAATTGAATATCTAACACTTGTAAAATTTGACATTTCACTAGCTTGTTAATACTATAATATTATTTTCTTAAATATATTAGTCGTTTAAAGTAGACGCGTTGTTTTATAAAATTATAATTAAATAATAAATAATAATATGTTAGGAAAATAACAAGTGGGTATTTGGGTTGATTTAAAAAGAGTCTTGTTAGGACTTATAGTATTCTAATTTGGATTTTTTGTTAATTCGTGAGCTACAATTTGTGGGTGACAAATTTTGTAGGCAGGAGCTACTTCTAGAACGTGCTGTCGCTGTTAATAAGGTAAGTGAACATGCCAAGCCTTGCGTGCCAAGCTCCTTTCGTGTCACAAGTTGATTTTGATACTTGTCTCAAAATGTGGTTGCTATTAATTTATTTATTTCCATGTTTTAATTGAGATATTCTTACACTTTAAAGAAGTTGATTTACTTGATATTGTCTCACGAACAATAATAATAATTCGTAATTAACGTAAAGTGGAAAGAGTTGTGCGGGAGAAGCTTATTATTGCCGTGTTGACTTTGTTCACTCGGCCTGTGATTAGATTGGTCGTGTTGGCTTCGTCCACTCGACCGTATTATTTTTACCCGGTCGCAACCTGCCGGGTTGCTCCACGTACTCACCTCTCTGGCCGCAAGAAGTCTTAGGGGGGTGCCGGCACTTAAGGTCTTGGAGTATGCGAGACGGATAGTAGATTCTTCCCCGCATCAGCATGGCTAATAACACAGTTTCTCTGAGATTTGGTTAGTTATAAAAGAAGAGAGAAAAGAGTTTGGGACTAACTCTCCCCGTTTGAAAGTTGAGAAAGGAAGATCAAAAGAATGAGAATTTTATAAGTGTTCTTACTGGATGCATCAGGTTCACTTCTCTCAGTTTTTCAGAGTTCCTGATTTTTTTCGGCAAGTTTACATTTTTATGGTTTATTCTCCTCTGTATGTTTATTATGAAAAAGAAAGTTATACCTCATCTTCTATTTTACGAGCTTGGGTGTCACTTACTCAGTATGCCAATGCTGACTTTGAAACTGCGGTTCCTGTTTTCCCTCCCACCGCAGGTTTAGGAGCTGAAGACTAAGGTGTAGCTGGGTACGAGACTCACTTAGTTGGATTTCACCTTGAGTAGAATCTGGTTTTGTTAGCAAGAATAACGTTGTAGTTTTGAAAACACTGTGTGATATCTAGAGACACTTTGTGATGTTTAATATTATGTAATAAATAAATAAGTTGGGATGTTATGCTTTTGATTTCCGCCGTTACTTTTAGCATCGCCCTTCTGGGCTTTCCGGTCCGGAACGGAAGGCTTGGGAATTCACGGGTTGTTGCAGGTGGTATCAGAGCGTCCGTTCCAGTTTGAAACCTGTAGGGCAACTTAAAATTAACATAGGGAAAGATAATTAAAATTGGAAAAGCCTTTGGGGTTATGGGTAGCCTAAGTATTAGTTTTGATTATTCCCGCCCACCCTCATCCTCTTTGAGAAGTGTTGTGTGTTAAATGTGAGATGGTTTGATTTGAGATTCATTTCAGTTATTATGGATAGTTGTTACTTTCATGATGAGAATAAGGATGGAGATGGAGTCTGATTTCTGCTTATTGTGCAGAGAAGAGTTATATTATCTTATTTGTTGACATGAATTATATGTGGTCTATTGAGAAATTGTTATGTGATGCGTTGTGCTAGAGATATTACTAAATTGCGAAATTATGAAATAGTCGTTATGATTTTCGCGACCATGACCCATGATACCATAGGTTAAGACTGATAGACCGTTACGATATCACTTTAGGAAATTTTGACCGGAACATATGGCTGAGAACATCACCATGGAGCAGTTCTTCGCGCAAATGACTCAGATGATGAATAATGGAGGACAGACATGAAATAACTGAGCCAAGCAAGTAGCAGATGAAGCCAATGGAATTTACGGGAAAAGAGGATCCCGTCGAGTTAGAAGATTGGATTATAAAAATGGACAAAATCCTCGAGACGGTAGACTGTCCTGATGATCAGAAAGTCAACTGTGTAGTCTTTTACTTAAAAAGCGAAGCGCATCTTTGGTGGAGGAATGCACGAGAAACTCTGCTAGCCGACCCCAAATTCAACTGGGAAGCCCTTCAAACTGCACTCAAAGCCCGCTTCTACCCTCACCATGTGAAGAGGAGCAAGGAACTAGAATTCCAGAACCTGCAGCAGGGAAGCGACTCCGTGACGGAGTATTTCCGGAAATTTACCGAGTTGACACGGTTTGTAGGCAACATGGTGCATGATGAAGATTCCAAGATTTCCAAATTCATCTCTGGACTGTAGGAAAGGCTACAAGAGTCTCTCCTGAACAGAACCTATTCTACCCTCCACGAAGCCTACGATAGAGCCGCTGATATCTATCGTGTTCGTGTCGCTCAAGAAGAAAAACGCAAGAAACGTAAGCTAGAGGAGGCAAGAGGTAGCAACAACAATCAGAAGCCTAAGAATGGAGAAGGTAACCAGGGGCAATACCGAGGCAATCGACAAATTCTGGAGGACAGCAACCTCGCCGCTATATCTGCAACAAGTGTCAGCAGAACCACCCTGGAGTTGACTGCATGGGGATTCCGGTGATATGTCACAACTGTGGTAAGAGGGGACACCGAGCTTATGAATGCCGATCACACCCAGCCAGGAACCAGCAGGCGAATCTAGGAGGTAACTTTGAAAGACCACAAGGAAACAACTACCAGCCGATTGACTTTGGGCGTAACCAAAACGTTGAGAATCAGCAGAACAAGAATCCTAACTACCCGAACCATGGAGGCAATGGTTATGGAAGGCAGCAGAACTACAACCCAGGCAATGTCGGTCAGAACGGAGCGCAACCCAGGAATGGAAACAATAATGCGGGACACGGGAGAAACAAAAAAAATGGAGCAGGAGGAGCAGGATCCCAGAACACCAATGTAGGAAGAATTGTGGTGCTGACAAAGACTGAGGCAGAAGCTGAGTACGGAGTTGGCACGGGTGTTTTCTTAACTATGAGCAGCAACCTTCGGGCTGACAACCTACTTGATCAGGTACCAAAGGCTCGTATTTTTCAAAGATTGAGTTAAGATTTAGGGACGTTAACCTTTCGGTAAGTTGTGTTACGATCCTAGTACCCTTGAGACGTGCTTAGCCTTGAGACTTAGCAACCGAATGAGACTATGACCACTTTAGTGGATATACGTGACTACGACCTTATGTGATGTTATGTGTGTTAGAGAAAACGGATATTTGCCGTGATTTGCTGTGTGAAATTACCTGCCTATTGTGTGAACTTGATTCTGATAGATAATTGCTTGATAGATCGTCTGAGCACCTTGATTAGTTGTGAGAGTTTAGCTTCGAGGACGAAGCTCTGTTTAAGGGGGGAAGGATGTAATACCCCGTCTAAATAGCAAGGGTAAAACAATAACTTTAGAAGTTAAATAAGAAATTAATTGAAAAAAGTAAGATTGTGTAAATTATTGCAAATTTTATAGCTAAGAAATTCTTATAAGACTTTAGAAAATATTATATTAGCAATAGCGAATTAATTTTAGACGGCTAAAAAGAATTTTAGTGCAAAATAATATTCGGGTAATTTACCGAGTTAGATCTGTGTAAAAATTTTACGAAAAACATTAGATTAGTATTCCAGAATTAATACAAGAACAATTCTCAGATTTTAGTTAGTTTAAGTTGATAGAACGTTTTCGACCACCGCGAGAGTTAATAGAATTGACACACCTAATCACACCATTCTTTGGTACACCCAACCACAACCAATCATCTAGGTGGCAAGTACCTCGACCTCACCCAATAAACTCTCATGAGCTCTTCTTCTCCAAGAAGAAAACAACCTTCGGGAATTCTCACAGCCCTCACTTCCTTTGCCTTCACGACAAAGAAGTCGAAACCGCCTCCACATCACCGCCCCATCTCACCCTATATAATGGCTCCCCCTTCACCCCAGCAGCACCACAGCAAGCCACCCTCACAACCACCAACAACTCATCATCACCATCACCACCACCACCTTTGGCACCACCATTGTTGAAGTAAACCCACCACCATCTCTCTTTCAACTCAGCTCTCTCTCTTCCTCTCCCTTCCCCTTTGTTTTCAGAACCCAGCAGAAACAAGCAGTGGCAGTAGCAGCCACAACCACTACCACCGAGCCATTTCTCTCTCTTGGCAAAGATGCAAGAAGCAACCCACCTCCACAACTATCTCTGCTCAGTTCTCTCCCTCTCTTTCTCACTCTACCCACTGCTCGGTGAAGACAGCAACAGCAGCAGAAGCTGGTAGGAGCAGCGGCTACCACCACCACAACTACCCTTTCCGCCGGAGGCCACCACCGCCACTCCCAACGGGAGAACCCCGAGAAGACCACCACTGCTTCTTGTGCCTCATTCTCTCTCTCTATCCCTCTCACTGAATCGACCAGAAGGAAGAAAGAAAGAATTAATAACCTGTGAAAGAGACTGCTGGAACAGAGCACCTACCGTCGACCGCCGAACCTCCATAAAATCCGGCGATCATCTCGGGAAATCACCACCAGCACCACCCACGACCTCCGATTGCGTCCAGAAACCTCCTAGGACCCCGACCAGATCAGTAGCAGGTGCAGAATTGAGCAAGGAAGCTCCAGCAGCTGCCACCATCTCCACCTCCGAGCAAGTCGACGTTGAATCCCGACCCGACTCAAATCTTGACGGTTTCCGGCCATTTTTGGCATAGGTATGTCCTAAAACTCTCGATTAGTTGTTTTACATGATCAAAGACGAATCTTGCTTGCTCAATCCGAGATTAGATAGATGAAATTGAAGTGTTGTTGAAATGGGGGTTAAAGTGTCTTTTTTCGGAAACTTTATAACATGATAAAAGGGGGGTGTTGTATTTTCAGAAAACAGTAGGTAGGAAGTATGCATTAACTATCATATTTTGCCACTAGTTGGGGTGTTTACTATCTTTTAATATAACTTGGGGGTTCTATATGTCTTTTACTAAACTTTCACACTTTTCACTAAAAATAAAAATGTTGTTTCCGAATTAGGAATAATTTCTAAAAATACTATATTTTTTCCTCATCTCGGAAATATAATTCGAATGTCAAGATAATATCTCAATTGTTCGTTAAAAATTAAATAAGAAATGTTTTTATTGAAAAACTTAAATAAAATTGCCTAATCACTTAGTTGATAAATTGAATATCTAACACTTGTAAAATTTGACATTTCACTAGCTTGCTACTAATATAATATTATTTTCTTAAATATATTAGTCGTTTAAAGTAGACGCGTTGTTTTATAAAATTATAATTAAATAATAAATAATAATATGTTAGGAAAATAACAAGTGGGTATTTGGGTTGATTTAAGAAGAGTCTTGTTTGGACTTATAGTATTCTAATTTGGATTTTGTGTTAATTCGTGAGCTACAATTTGTGGCTGACAAATTTTGTAGGCAGGAGCTACTTCTAGAACCTGCTGTCGCTGTTAATAAGGTAAGTGAACATGCCAAGCCTTGCGTGCCAAGCTCCTTTCGTGTCACAAGTTGATTTTGATACTTGTCTCAAAATGTGGTTGCTATTTATTTATTTACATGTTTTATTAGAGATATTCTTACACTTTAAAGAAGTTGATTTACTTGATATTGTCTCACGAACAATAATAATAATTCGTAATTAACGTAAAGCGGAAAGAGTTGTGCGGGAGAAGCTTATTATTGCCGTGTTGACTTTGTTCACTCGGCCTATGATTAGATTGGTTGTGTTGGCTTCGTCCACTCGACCCGTATTATTTTTACCCGGTCGCAACCTGTCAGGTTGCTCCATGTTCTCACCTCTATGGCCACAAGAAGTCTTAGGGGGGTGCCGGCACTTAAGGTCTTAGAGTATGCGAGATGGAGAGTAGATTCTTCCCCGTATCAACATGACTAATAACACAGTTTCTCTGAGATTTGGTTACTTATAATTTGGGACTAACTCTCCCCGTTTGAAAGTTGAGAAAGGAAGATCAAAAGAATGAGAATTTTATAAGTGTTCTTACTGGATGCATCAGGTTCACTTCTCTCAGTTTTTCAGAGTTCCTCATTTTTTTTTTCTGCAAGTTTACATTTTTATGGTTTATTCTCCTCTGTATATTTATTGTGAAAGGAAAGTTATGCCTCATCTTCTGTTTTACGAGCTTGGGTGTCACTTACTCAGTATTTCAATGCTGACTTTGAAACTGCGGTTCCTGTTTTCCTTCCCACCGCAGGTTTAGGAGCTGAAGACTAAGGTGTAGCTGGGTACGAGACTCACTTAGTTGGATTTCACCTTGAGTAGAATCTGGTTTTGTTAGCAAGAATAACGCTGTAGTTTTGAAAACACTGTGTAATATCTAGAGACACTTTGTGATGTTTAATATTATGTAATGAATAAATAAGTTGGGATGTTATGCTTTTGATTTCCGCCGTTACTTTTAGCATCGCCCTCCTGGGCTTTTCGGTCCGCAACGGAAGGCTTGGGAATTCACGGGTTGTTGCAAAAACTCCCATATTCCAACTAATTTCAACGTCTAGACACTTCAATTTAAACCCACCAGCATTAATGACAATTTCAGCAACTTTCGGCGACTAAAAACTGCCCTATAGCGACGAATTCAGTCCTTTTTGCGACCGGACAGCTTGTTCAAAAGCTCTAGAACATCCAAATATGTGTCTAACGGTCTCGATTTCAACTCCAATTCAATTACCCGGCGATTACAACCCGCCTTACCAACCCAACACATCAAACAAGTGATAGTTTCTAGTTAATCCTATTGTTTCGGATTGATTTTACCCCTACATAAATTAGGGTTCTTGGGTAATCATGAAGAACAATGAATGAAACGTTTCAAGATGATCAAAGCAAGTAAAAGTGAGGATTAAAGGGACTAAGATTCTGAAAATTGTTGATTAACTTGATACTTACGTGAGAAGTGAGGGAATTGAGAGATTGAGCGGCGGAGATGAAGTTGTTGGCGGCGATGTGACGGCGTAGGATGCTGAAAATCACACCGGGTCAGAGGTGACCCTATTGATTGTGGAAAACTAGAGAAGATGAAGAAGAAGAAAATTAAAACAGATAGAAGGAGAAGAGAAGAAACATAGTACTGTACGTGGATATGAAGAAGAGAATGAGAAGAACAAAGGAGAAGAAAAAGAACGCAGAAGAAGAAGAAGAAGAAGAAGAAGAAGAAGAAGAAGAAGAAGAACAAACTTGGACAGAGAGAGAGGCGGCGGTGGAAAGACGCAACTGCTACTGATTATGTGCCGCTATTCTTGGTGCTCTCGGACAGGGAGTGATGGACGGGGATAGAGACAAAGAAAGGGACGCACGATAGGGAGGGAGGTACGATTTCCGAGAGAGAGATTGGGATGTTGGTGATGATTTTTACTTGCTGATCAAGAGAGAGAGAGAGATCCAAGGAGGTAGGTTTGGGAACTGAAAGGGGGAGTATGCAGATGCATATGCAGCACAGATACTCTAGAAGGCGGGGGGGGGGGGGGGGGGGGGTGAATAGAGTATGCCAACTTTTTGCAATACTTGAGGAGGAAAAGAGTTTTAGTTCTAGTGCAAAGGAGTTCAAGGCCTTGAACACAAATTCAAGCCTTTGCAATGAAATACAGTTTGCAATGAAACAGACAAGTGTTTTTCAAGGCCTTGAAAAGAGTTTCAAACCCTTGAAAAATAGACAAGTTTGAGTTATGTAAAAAACTATGAATGTGAATGAACAGTAAATTAAAGAGACAAAGGATTTATAGAGTTCAGTCCACTTGGACCTACGTCTCTACCTCAGGGATCTTCTTCCCGCAGGATTTTCAACTCAATTCTTATTAATCAAAAGCTAAGCCCTAGATCTCAAGCACAGAGAATTGCCTTACTCTGTTACAGCTTGTGGTTCTCCCTAACCTATCTAGTACCTGCTCTAGCTAACTGATTAGCTAAGAATTCTCTATTTTTCACTATGAACAATCCTTGAGAATGAAGTATAGAAGTCTTACATAAATGATCTACCAATAAAGTACAATATAGAAGAGCACTGGAGTAGAGAACTGCAGTGAAGAATGCAGTGCACTTCTGTGTGTTGGATTGTGAGAGTGATGAACTTCTTTGATGCTTGTCAATCCAAAATTGTATCTATCTTTTTTCCCATTGAGTTTTGTATCTTGATGCTTCATATTGGGCTCTATTTATACAGTTTGAAACTCTGCAAATCTCCCCAGATTTTCAGAAACAACTTCCTGTATTTTAGGCAACAACTTTGACTCTATTCAACATCATTCTCCAACGGATAGTTGATCACAATCTTTAGAGATTTTGTTGTGATCTTGTCTTTAAACAAATTAAGAAGTTGTCAAGGAGGTCTGATTGATCACATGATCATCTTCACTAAGTACTTTCCTTCCTGCAAAAGTTAGATAAGGAAACAAATCCTGCATATATAGGAAATAAAATTTCCCTGCAAAACTGAGTCAAAACAATGGATTAAAACATGTTAGATATATCAAACCAGTTTGTATTTCATCATCAAATAATAACACATCAAGTACAGGGGTGAGGGGAGTAGAATTAAATCAAAAGATTTTAGAGAAATTCCCCCTCAGAACATGTATGCAGGTCAGGCAGTTTCAAGGCTTTGAATCCTGGTTCAAGGCCTTGAAATAGCTTTCAAGCCTGTGAAACCTGATTCAAGGCTTTGAAAACTGGTTTAAGGCCTTGAAATACATAATATTTTAAGTCCATGAAACATGTGACCTTACAATCTCCCCCTTGATGAAAGACAAACCTTCAACTGTTCGATTCTTACTTTCTGCAAAAAAATACTGATTAGTACAATAATAATAACACTGTAATTCCAAAAGATCCAACTTATTAATATAAAAAAGCAACAACTGCAAGTAAGTTGCAGAAAGTCCTACTGACCAAAAGATAGGTCATCTAAACATAAATAAAATCAAAACAAGCCTAATATTTTTTATCCCCCTTTTTTACTTTCATAAAAAAGAATTAGAAGATGTTGGATCAGTGTCTGGAAAATGTTGAAAATAAAAACTTTAAAACTTAAAAAGAAAGAATGGGGAAGAAAGAATAGGCCGGATTAAGGGGTTGGGTCTTCATCTCCATCCTGATCTCCCTCTTCTTCCTCACTGTCTTCATCATTGGTTTGTTCTTCTTGTGAAACCACATCGAGTTCTTCAATGAGAGAACTGATCTTCTCTATAACACTGTTGAACAAGAAGGTGAGTCCTTCCAAATATTTTCTTCCATGCTTTAGTTTCTTCTTCACAGCCATCCTTTTCTGTTGTGCAGAGGGTATTTTGTGATCCTTCTTTCCTGTTTTTGATGCAGCTACCGACATGGACGAATCCTTCTCATGTATCCCCTTGTTGGACACATAGTACACTCCATAGGATCCTGAAGTAGTGTCTGAGTCTGAGTCTTGAATGAGGATTTCTTTTCCTTTGCCCGTGTCTGTCTTTTTTCTTGTCTCTCCTAGGGCTTCCAATATGGATTCCCTTATGCTTTTCTTGTGAAGTTACTGCAGTCTGTTTCTTCTTTCCAGTTGCTGGAATTTGGTCCTTTTTCACCATCTTCTTGGGTGGTGAAGACTCCTGTTCTTCATCAGTGAAGCTCTTTGACTATGAGTCTTCACTAATAGTTAGAACCTTTTCTTCAGCTATCTTTCTCTTCTTCTTAGAGCTAGGTTTTGATCCTCCGGCCATCTTAATTCTGTCTGAGGCTCTTCTAGTGCTCATTAGGGTTTGGAAAAGAATAGAGAGAGGTGGATTTGATACGGAGTGAAGGAGAAGAAAAGGAGATAAATACTCAGAGAGTTTGTATTTAAAAAGGAAACTACAATATTTTTATGATCTTAAAATATTTGTAATGATCAACAAAGATTCAAATCTTTGAAGTCGTTGGAAATAAATAATTTAATACTATATTTGGCTGAAAATCAATTTTAAAAAAGGTAAGGGCAATATTGAGCTAATATCTACAAAGATAGCACCCAATACTGAATGATCCAAAACTTATTCACTAATCAATTATCAGCCTTATTTTCTAGGTTTTGAAAATGGTTTCAAAGTCTTGAAATGCTGTTAAGCTGAAACACATAAGACCAAAGCTTTGAATAGATTTCCAAGGCTTTGAAAATCAGTTCAAACCTTTGAAACACATAATAACTTACCTTTCTTACCTGGTGCTCCCCCTAAACCAATGCATCCTTATTTAGCATGCCTAATTCCAGTATTAGAGCTGAGAATATTTCATCTGGCAATGGTTTAGTGAAGATATCTGTAAGTTTCATATTAGTAGAAACAAATTCAAGAACAATATCAACTTTCTCAGCATGATCTCTGATGAAATGATGTCTAACATCAATATGCTTGGTTCTTGAATGCTGTACTGGATTCTTTGTAATAGATATTGTACTAGTGTTGTCACACTTGATGGGAATACTTCTGAATTCGAATCCAAGATCCCTCAATTGTTGAGCAATCCATAATACTTGTGAACAACATGCACCAACTGTGTATGAGAGAATCCTGCGGAGAGAATTCAATATACACCAAGAGTAGGGGATAGAAAGAACACAGGAAAAGTAAGGTTGTGTGTAGGGAGAGAGTAAGACAATAGTACTGTGTGAGAGAGAGAGATGATTTTGGCAGAGCTTCCGCGTATCTCAGGTGATTCGCCCCTGTATGGAAGGGTTAACGATCCTATATATAACGAAGAATATGACCGTTGTAGTGGGTTAATGCGCCCATTAATGGCGGCTTAATTATCTCAACCACAACGGAACGTTCGTCCGCGTATATAGGGACCGTTACGGCACGTTAACCGCGTATACCAGAACCGTTATGAGGTTGACCGGGTTTATGGAGCTCGTGCCATAAATCTCTCAAAACAGTTACTAAGGTCGCGCGCGGGCTTGGTTGTCGCTCGCGCGCGACAGGACTTACTCTAGCCTCCAAACCAATAAGTCCCTACAAGTCCCGTGTGGTGGTATGCGAGGGCCCTGTCTCGCAGCCCCCACGTGGATCAGCGCGGGTGGTGATCCAGTGTGTGTGGAGCACAGCTAGGTGTGCTAGATGATCACCACGTGGCTAAGATATGCCTGTCTAGAAAGCACTATCTACATTAGCCCCCTTTTTGCGCGTGAAGACGCATAGCCGGATAGGCTTTAATGCGCAGGAACCAATGTACGCGTCGCCACCACGCACCAATTCAAATACACGCAAATTCAGCCCCCGTGCGTGTCATTATGACCTAAAATCCCTAGAGTCGTGCCGTCTGGTCTTTTAGGGTTTTAGGCATGACGTCAGCTTGTCCCGTGATTCCGCGATTCGACGGTGACGGTTGCGGTTCGACTACTGAAAGAACGCGACTCCTCATTATTTTTGGATAAATACTCTGTGCCCTCTATTGTTGCAAAGCATCACTTCTCTCTCTAAAGTGAATGATACCCGGAAGCCTTCAAGAGGAGATTCAAGTGATTAATCATCAGTTCTTCCTTGTCAATCGTCTCCTTCAACTTGCTTCATCGAAACAAGCTTTACCAAAACAAGGTTGGCTTTGCTCAATTCCATTTAATGTACTAAAATATGCTTTGAACTGTATTGGATCTGCAAACCCGTGGCTATTTGAAATATGTCGTTCGTTGAGAACTGCAAAAGAGACCCTTTTTTCTTAAACCCAGAACTGATTTAATCACCAGATTGTGACGATTTTGAATGTGGAACTTTCTGAAATTCCAAGCAATATAAACGAATTCTGAACTTCTAAACCCAGAATTGACCCCGGACTATTCATATTCTTTTGAAAAAACATAGTTGCTTCAAACTGAAATTCAAACTGATTCTTGAAATTCAAACTGAAAGTGTGTATATTTCTCCCCCCTTTTTTCTTGCTCTTTGACACGATTCAACCACAAGTGTATGGTGGTCGTGTGTAGTAATATCCGGTAAACCGTGTTGTCGAACCCAAGAGACTTCTTGTAATTTAGTTACTAGTTCTCAACCTCATGTGGGCACAACGCTTTGTTTGTTGTACTAATTCTACTAAAACGAAAAGGACAATGTTCTCAATTAACCGAGTGAATTGATTCACGATTAACAAAGAATACTTTATAAAGTTACTAATACGAGGGCAAAATACCGGGAATTCTCTTTGGGATCACTAGGGATGATGTGAGTCGTGTTTTAATTCATGAAACACCAATGTGTCTTCTCTTATTAATCTAGCACTACACTACTCACCGAGTTACCAAGCAAGTTGTCTATGCCTAAAATTAACTTGAACCGAGTTACCAAGTCTAAACCAATTTTAAGCACGCATTACGTGTATTATTCTACTTACGATCCTAACCAACACTACCGAGTTACCAACTAATGCTATAAGCTAGGTAAATAGTTTGATTTACCGACTAGGAATCAGGGAGTTTCCACGCAAATCCCAATTATGATCAATCCTACGTTAGCTACTCGCAAGAAAGATAGAAATTTAACACAAACTATTCATAATAATAGAAAAACACAATTGATAAAGTTCCAAAAGTGAATCATAATCTCAAAACATCACGTTCACACCAAACTCTAGCTACCACATGAGAATCCCCAGCAATAATAAGTTTAGCTACTAGTTGACATGATCAAAATACAAAGTTTAATGATCATCAAACAAAAACTAAAGAAGAGAAGAAGTGAGAAATCAAACGAGGAATCCAAAGCTCCCAAGCACGCTTCCAAAGCTCCAACGTAGGTGGAATGCCTCATAGACACGGACTACTAGGTCTAAAACAAGTCTCCAAGCTTACACATTTCAAAATATTACAAAATAACCCCGAAAATCTGAGTTTTCCGTTCTGTTCGCACGAACAGACCAGTGTTCGCACGAACACCCTGTTCCCAGGAACACTTTGTTGTTCCTATTGTTTTTCAGCTTGTTTTAGCTCCAAAATTTTGGCTAAGTCTTTTTGTTCACACGAACAAGAAGTTGTTCACACGAACACTCTTTCCAACATCATTTTTTTTGTTCTTTATTCTTGCTTCTTCCTTCATACTCTTCATTCCCAAGCATCCTTTGAGCTATTCCAAAGTTCCGAAGTTCGCCTCCAATCCAACATCCTCGCTCCGAACTCCCGGTTCCTGAAATCCACAACACTAAAACATACCGGAAGATCAAATGATACAAATATAGCATAAAATTTGTGAATAAGCGCCCGGATTCAACATTGAAGATCAAATGCTCAATTATGCTCCAATTATCAAAACTTGGCATAAAACATATGTAAATGCATAAGAAACTATGCAAAACGACAAGTAATCACGTAAGAATATAACTCCAATTATGGAGTTATCACTCTTCCGCAGGAATGGAAAAGACAAAAGGAACCAAACCCATTTAAGAGGCCGAAGAAATACCTGATCTCCCCAAACCTTGTGGCGGAAAGCCCCCTATTTGGGTGGAAAAGATTTTATCATGCTAGGGTTAAGGTGAAGAACCTGCCGACTCCTGTTTCCTCTGGAGAGTTGCGGACATTGACCCCGCCTGTTAACACAACCATGCTAGAATTGATCGATTCCAAGGATGTGGTTAGATTAGGGGTTGAAAATGGGTTTTTCCCCCATACCGCAATTTCTACCCAGGCGTTTGTCCAAAAATTGGTCTTCATGGATGAGTGGATTGACCACGTCTTGACCCACCATGCCATCGCATTGAACAATACTGGCGTTAATTTCGCAGTTCGTGCTATGAAGGGTGTTGCCGTGAAGTTGGATCAGTCCATGCTTCTAAACCTTCTCTCCCGCTATTCGCTTGCGACTCATACCTTCCACTTTGCTGAGTTTGAGGCTGCTCTCACTCTGGAGGATTTGCACATGTTATATGATCTTTCCCCCGTTGGTGAGGTGGATCCTCTGAGCCCTTTGAGGACTGATCCGGAACTTGCTTTATACAAGAAGATGAAGGAATGCTTGTCCGAGGTAAAGAAGATTTCCACGCGGTGGACATCTGCGAAAGTTCTTCCTGACTGGCAGCTTGTTGATACATCTGCGAAGAACACCTGGGGTAAATGGGTGCAGTACGTATTTCGCGACTATGCGAGTAGTAGTATCACCAAGAAACTTCTAGACCAGAACCCAAAGGCGAAAAATTATGTAAATGGGAAAGAGTACCATCTTACCTTGTGTGGCTTCCTCTGTGCCTGGTTATCAAGGTACCTGATCGATGGTCACCATCACGATGGGGTTTTCTACCATGTCCTCCCTCTTGCTGTGAGACTGACCCTCGGTCAGAGAGTCGCACTTGGGCCGCTATGTTGGAATTGTGCCCTAGAGGCAATCAATTAATTGTGACATTTATGGATTTACAATTCATTATGTTATCGATATGGAGATATGTTAACATGAATGAAGTCCTTAGAATATAAGTGTTATATTCTTAAATATCCCTAGTCAATTATAATGATTAATGGGACAATCATCTATAGACTAGTATGGGGTTGGATTGATATGGAGATATCATGATCCAACACATGGGTATGCATTAGGAGTAATGGCATACTGGATTGACCCATCTCCGAGAAGGCTACATACACGTTATGTTAAGTCACAAGCGCTTCTCGCGGTGCAATGGTATTGTCATCCTTAGACTTGAAGTCACTAGATTATCTAGTTGTGGATTATTGTGATCTTGGTAGCATTAAACGCTACACCGTAACTGGGTAGTTATAAAGGCGTGTACTGGATACAATAAGAAGCAAGCTTAGAAATCGTAGTGGACGTAGATAGAATTTGTCCCTCCCACATAACGGGAGCAAATATCCTAGGCCACTCGAGGGATAGTGCTTATAAAATGTCTGGCCAGACTCAAATAAATCAATATAGGATATTGATGTTATTTGCACGAATAAGGCTATTCTCAGGATCGAGAAACTATGGATTGGATATACGAGTGTGACTTGTATGTCTCGTGTCCAATCCGGATATTGGGACAAAGGGATGAGACAATTACTTGCACAAGGTTTGTCATGATGACTATTCTATTTGTTGGCTAGAATGGATGTCTTGCTAGAGGCCTCTCCATATTAGTAAATAGTTACTACCAACTAAATAGAACCTATGGGGTCACACGCCATATAGGGGTGAACTAGACATGGGAAATAATTAATTAATATGATTAATTAATTGAAAGGATCAAATCGCAATACCTTGCTAACTTAGTAGGACTAATATGCAAGTTGGACTAATCCATGTATTGACATGATTAGGATATGCCAAGGTGGCCTAATTCATGTAGAGACATGATTAGGATTAATTTGCAAATAGAACTAATCCATGTATTGACATGAGAAGGACTATTTTTGCAAAAGGGGACTAATCCGAACTTGAGTAGGATTATGAGGGGTTCTTTATGTAGTAGGACAAGGAGTTGTTGGACTATATAAAGAACACTCCTAGCTTATTTTTCTCTCTACACACACCACACATCTATTTGATAGAATAAAGGAGAGAACAAAGCAAGGAGAGAGAGCAAGTCCCAAGCAAGGGCCGAACCCCCTTGGGACCGCCGCCCCTACCCGTCGGCCAAAAGGGAGCCGCCCCACCTCTTGGCACTCCATTGTTGGCGATTACTTCTTCCTCCTCCATTCTTCCTAGCTAGCACATGGATTTGGAGGATCTAGATCTCACCTCTAGGCGCGGATCAACCGTAGAGACGTGACACTATTCGCGTTTGAAGTCATCAAGGAGAACCCAAAGGTGTGTTTATGATTTCTAACCCTTACCATCGTTATGTCTCTTGACTTGTGATCCTTGGAGGGTTTTGCATGGTTTTATGTTTGATTATGCTTCCGTTGCGCAATCCATGAATCAAAACCCTACAGTGGTATCAGAGCCATAGGTCGTAGAGCATAAACGTGGTTTATGTGTTACGTTTTAGTTGTTTTACACCTTAATTTGATTGTTTATCGCGTAAAACAAGACAAATAAAGTATGGGATGCAATTTGTCAATAATTAATCATAACAAGATCCAATTTTTGCATTAGATGCATGAATTGGTGAGTTTGAGAAATTTTAGGATCTAAGATCTAGGTTTTGGGCATCCTTGGGGAAGAAGGAGTTCTCCCAAAATAAGGAAACAACCAAACTTGGGCACCAAGCAAGGGAGTTGTTTTGGAAACAACTCCCTATAGAGGTTCGGCCCCCCTTAGGGGACCGCCCCTCTTGCTTGCCGCCCAAGATTTGGCCGCCCTAGGGGCCGGGCGGCCCTAGCCCGCGGCCTAGCCGCGTGGGCTAGGGGCCGGGCCGGCCCTAGGGCCTTGCGGTTCACCTTTTTGGGCCCGGGCAATTGGATTGTTGGGCCCATGGACCGTTTTAACCCTAGAACATCCTAAAATCAATTAAAATTGACCAAGCGCGTTAAAATTGGATTTTAACTGTTTATGTGCAATTCGCATGGTGATTGGATATGGCCTTAGGATGTGGTTTGATGTGGATGTTTAATTTTTGTGGTTTGGTTTACGACCTGCGAGCTGATCAATTAATTGTAATAATTAATTAGGGTTTTATGGCCTGCGAGCCATATTTTTTTCTCAACTTGTGAGATTTATTTTAATTAGTATAGTTGTTAGCTAGTACTAGATAGAGTAAATTGTTAGCCAAGATTGAAGAAAAGAAGCCCAAAGCCAAAGGGAGCCACAAAAGATGGAGCATGGAGCATTCCACATGACTATGAAGAATGGACCAAAAGATCAAGACGCATGGAGATGTGTTTGTTTTAGGGTTCATAGATAATTCCATTGGCTTGGAATTATCTTAGTCTAGAAAAAGGCCATATCCACATCACATTTAATTTCTGTTTTGTGGTTGTTTATTTTATTGTCTTATTATTTGTGTGGTTGGTGTATGGATGATGCATGCAATTAGGATAATAAGATAATTAGACAACCCGGATCTATTATTTGGAGTTGTGCCCAAACTCAAATAGATAGATTAGTTGACATTGATCAACAAAACAATTAAGATTGAATTTAAAAATCCCTCAAAATTCAAATATTGTGTTCTTGCCTTCTCGTTATTTAAACACTCATGATCATCATTATTTATCAAGTTCGTGCGTGCCAAAGCATGGCGACTTGGTTCATAATGATGGAATGCGATGGCACGTAACAATGTGCAATTGTTTGAATAAGAGGTTGAACACAACTGGGCTATTAATATGATTAAGAAACCTAGAGGCAATCAATTGGGATTATCCATACGGATGGATAAATAAGGAGTTATTTGCCCAATTGAACCAAGAGTTGCATAAGGGATGCAATTGGAATTGTTCCTACCTAAAGTAGTCAAATTATGGGTGACTTGCCAAAGCAAGCTCATAAGGAGATGAAACATGGATCTTGGCCCACTAGAAAATATAAGGATATTTTCCGCATTAATATCTTGAGGGTTATTAATTCGTAGTAAAATAGTGGGAGCTATGTTTAACAATTTAAATCCTTGTTAAATATAGTTAAACTTCACAAACTTTGCATAATCCTTTTGGTGTTAAATACCCATGGCATTAAACAAACAAAACACGACTAGATGTCCATAATATGGACGAGTTGTCTGGAATCAAGATTGGTATAAAACTGAGAATTGTTCTCAAATAAAAGAGAAATTGTTGTACATAGTAGAACATAAAGTTCTCTTCCTACTAACTACCAAAACACACTAAAACCTAATGGAAGGAACACCAAAGAATGGTTCTTTGGTTATGACTTGCCTCATGCTAGCCGCCATGAACTCTGAGCTTTGGAAGCAACAAGAGAAACATGGAGAAGTATGATATGATCATACATTGAAAGAAGCTCTTTCAAAAGAACGAGCTAGACATGAAAGGTTTGAAGTGTTGCTCCACTCTGCGTTATGCAAATAAGCTAATTCAATATGATTGAAACATTAGTGAATGGGCATTATCTATGAGATAGATAAAGAATAAACGGTTATTCACCCAAGTGGACCAAGAATTGCATTGGATGCAATTATAGTTTTGTTTTAAAGTTGATTTACTCAATATGATTGAAAAATTACTTAAACAAAACACTCATAATGGGCATGGGCAAAGCTGTTAATGGTTAACAGCATGGGTAAGGGCAAATGGTTTGCGCCGACCCCAAGGGTATAAAGCAAGCCTGTTGCTAAAACCAAGTTGCCTTGGAGTCCCATAGGTGGTGTAGAGAAAGAGAGGCTACCCAAAGTACCTGGAAGTAAGTAATAAAGGAATTATGAATTCCAATATGGGTATTTTGTTATAGAAATCAATGTGTCTATCTTATCATCATAAGTATATGATACTAGATAAGGATCTCACATTTATGGAAATGTGGAGGATCTCAAGAGACGAAGACAATTGGATAAGGAAGAAATAATCCTACACGTGGGGCTATGAAGCAAAGGGTTGCTGAATAAGCCGTAGGGAATTATTTCTACCTTTAAGAAATTGTTCATGAATTAGACAAAAACGATCATGTCCTAGCTATGAGTAGGACCATTATCATAGTTTCTTGTTTGGACAAGAAAGCTCCTTATCATAATAAAGGACAAATGTTGTTCCATTTATTATGATATGCATTATTGTAATGCAATTTTGTCTAAGTGGATTCTATATCCATGATCATGATAATTTCATCTATAACATTAATACCTAGAGGTTTGCATACAATGATATGAACTTCACTTATCTTTAGCATTATCGTTTAGGCCTCATAAATAAGAAATACATATCTAGAACTCCATGAGGATGGATTTCTGGAACTCATTTGATTATTGAATCATATGAGACATGTAAGACTTATTAGGCAAAGATATGATCTTTTTGGAATCATACATATTGATGTATGAAGGCCGCTAAGCACAAATGCTAAAGATGGTTTTCAGTACTTCATCATATTTACTGATGGGATCAGAGAAATATAGATTTGTGTATATTATGAAGAAACAAATCAGAATCCTTTGAAATGTTCAAAGTATTCAGGAATGAAGTAGAGAACCAGCTTGGCAAAAGTATCTACGATTGGATCATAGAGGAAAGTACTTGAGCCAAGAGTTTGACAAGAATCTATGGGAGTATTGGATATGATCCAAAACTCGCTCCACCTAGCACGCCACATGGTTTTGGCGTGTCTAAGAGGAGATTTCAAACCTTGTAGGACACGGTTCGGTCCAAGATGAGTCAAACAGAACTTCCAGTTTACTTTTGGGGCTATGTTCTAATTACAGCAAATTTCGCCCTTAACCTTGTTCCATCAAAAACAGATTATGAATAACGCCATATGAGATATGGACTAGGAAATTGTCCTAGTATGTCATTCATAAAGATTTGGGGGGTCATGAAGTTTATGTAAAAGATTTTACAAATAAACTTGGACCCAAGTCGGATAAATGTTTAGTGGGATATCCTGAAAAGGATATTATTTCTACAACCTAATCGAGAACAAACTGTTTGTTGTTCGAACCACAGTGTTTCTAGGTAGAGATTGTCTCTAAAGGAAACAGTGGGAGGACAGTAGAACTTGAAGAAATTCAAGAACCAGAATAGAACATTGATCCGTTTGATGGAACATGAGCAGGATCACAAGGTGTTGTGGAGCAACCTACTCAGATAACACAAGAAACTTGTAGGTCAGGTAGGATATGTCAAGGGACTAGAGAAATAAGGATTTCTCATAACCCGTGATATATTGCTCATAAAGATGAGCCTACAACCTATGAGATGGCCACGTGTGGCCATACTCTCGGAAATGGCTTGGAGCCATGAGATACGATATGGAATCCATGTATACCAACAAAGTATAGACTTTGGTGGAACCACCTGAAGGGTAGGACCCATAGGATGCAAGTGGGTTATGAGGTAACCAACATGGATGGTAATATGATTACCTTTAAGGGACAATTGGTTGGGTAAGGATTTCATGTGAGTTCATAGTATAGACTATGACGAAATCTTTCCCAGTTGTGATGCTTAAATCCATTCGTATCTTGCTTGTAGCAGTCTGTTTATAGATTGAATCAAGCTTCTAGGAGTTGGAATCTTCTAAATTGATGATGCAATCAAAGGAGTTTGGTTCCATCAAAATTGAAGATGAGACTTGTGTCTACAAGAAGGTTAGTGGGAGCACAGTAATTTTTCTGGTCTTGTATGTGGAGACATACTTAATCATTGGGAATGTTGCCCCTACTTGGCAGTCTTACGTAGATTGACTAGGGAGTTGACTTTCTAATGGTAGACTTAAGCGAAGCAACTTGTGAAGATCTATTGAGGTAGATCAAGATGGTTGTATAGCTTAGGTCATAGTACACAAATTGACAAAGGTGTTGAAATGGTTCAACGTGAAAAGAATATTGATTCTTACCCATGTCACATGGAATTAGTCTTTAGAGGGCTAATTGTCTTTCCAATTAGATTGGGAATGGACCGTATGAATAAGATTCATGAGATAAGCCATGTTATGTACTAGGCCAGATGTTTCATATGATATGTCACAAAGATACCAGTCAAATTCGGGTGAGAGTCACGGGATTAATTATCAAGATTATCCTTTAGTACTTGAGAAGCACTAAGGATGAATTTTTGATAAATAGAGGATACGAAGAGTTTGCTGTAAGGGGTTACAGTGATGCGAACTTCAAATCTGACAAAGAAGATTTCAGATTATAAGTCGAGTTTTATGTTCTGCCCTAGTGGGAGCGACTGTGAGCTGGAAAGGTTCCAGGCAAGATTCAGTCACTGATTCTAACATAGAGGACTGAGTAAATTACTGCATGAGATGCACTTACTCAGAATATTCAATCTCAATCAAATTGTTGATAGAGGAGATGTGAATATTTGCAAAGTGCCAGCGGATGTCTCGCCTCTACGCAGCGGAAGCGTGGAAGGCCGTGCTAGATCAATAGGCATATGATGCAGGAGATTGACTCTAGTGCAAGTGGAGACTGTTGGAATTGTGCCCTAGAGGCAATCAATTAATTGTGACATTTATGGATTTACAATTCATTATGTTATCGATATGGAGATATGTTAACATGAATGAAGTCCTTAGAATATAAGTGTTATATTCTTAAATATCCCTAGTCAATTATAATGATTAATGGGACAATCATCTATAGACTAGTATGGGGTTGGATTGATATGGAGATATCATGATCCAACACATGGGTATGCATTAGGAGTAATGGCATACTGGATTGACCCATCTCCGAGAAGGCTACATACACGTTATGTTAAGTCACAAGCGCTTCTCGCGGTGCAATGGTATTGTCATCCTTAGACTTGAAGTCACTAGATTATCTAGTTGTGGATTATTGTGATCTTGGTAGCGTTAAACGCTACACCGTAACTGGGTAGTTATAAAGGCGTGTACTGGATACAATAAGAAGCAAGCTTAGAAATCGTAGTGGACGTAGATAGAATTTGTCCCTCCCACATAACGGGAGCAAATATCCTAGGCCACTCGAGGGATAGTGCTTATAAAATGTCTGGCCAGACTCAAATAAATCAATATAGGATATTGATGTTATTTGCACGAATAAGGCTATTCCCAGGATCGAGAAACTATGGATTGGATATACGAGTGTGACTTGTATGTCTCGTGTCCAATCCGGATATTGGGACAAAGGGATGAGACAATTACTTGCACAAGGTTTGTCATGATGACTATTCTATTTGTTGGCTAGAATGGATGTCTTGCTAGAGGACTCTCCATATTAGTAAATAGTTACTACCAACTAAATAGAACCTATGGGGTCACACGCCATATAGGGGTGAACTAGACATGGGAAATAATTAATTAATATGATTAATTAATTGAAAGGATCAAATCGTAACACCTTGCTAACTTAGGAGGACTAATATGCAAGTTGGACTAATCCATGTATTGACATGATTAGGATATGCCAAGGTGGCCTAATTCATGTAGAGACATGATTAGGATTAATTTTCAAATAGAACTAATCCATGTATTGACATGAGAAGGACTATTTTTGCAAAAGGGGACTAATCCAAACTTGAGTAGGATTATGAGGGGTTCTTTATGTAGTAGGACAAGGAGTTGTTGGACCATATAAAGAACACTCCTAGATTATTTTTCTCTCTACACACACCACACATCTATTTGATAGAATAAAGGAGAGAACAAAGCAAGGAGAGAGAGCAAGTCCCAAGCAAGGGCCGAACCCCCTTGGGACCGCCGCCCCTACCCGTCGGCCAAAAGGGAGCCGCCCCACCTCTTGGCACTCCATTGTTGGCGATTACTTCTTCCTCCTCCATTCTTCCTAGCTAGCACATGGATTTGGAGGATCTAGATCTCACCTCTAGGCGTGGATCAACCGTAGAGACGTGACACTATTCGCGTTTGAAGTCATCAAGGAGAACCCAAAGGTGTGTTTATGATTTCTAACCCTTACCATCGTTATGTCTCTTGACTTGTGATCCTTGGAGGGTTTTGCATGGTTTTATGTTTGATTATGCTTCCGCTGCACAATCCATGAATCAAAACCCTACAC
This sequence comes from Linanthus parryae, assembly GCA_023055425.1. NCBI lineage: Eukaryota > Viridiplantae > Streptophyta > Magnoliopsida > Ericales > Polemoniaceae > Linanthus > Linanthus parryae. Next base: position 77,333,264 of record JALGPY010000001.1, read on the forward strand.
GCTAGTCTTGGGTACTTTGTACCACAGATTGGACCAATTGGTAGTGGCAACCAAGGACTCTCGCGGTCGCCTTGATGTGCTGACTTATGTTAACATCGCATTCCTGACCATGTGGGTTTTTGAGCGATGGCCCTCCTATGCTCCTGTTCCTTCTAAGCCCAACAAATGGTGTGTCCCAGGTGCGGAGGATGAACTTTCCAGTGGAAGAGCTTCTCGATGGTTTAGAACCAATCTTCCCAAGTGTACCTGGAGCCTGATATGCGATGATCGAAGCAAATTTACGGCTATGCCCTATGCCACGCGTATTGAGAATGTGCGATGGTTCTCGAAGCTGTATCCCGCCAGATCTCTTGCTTTTTCAGAAGAGCTCCTTTTCGAGGGTCATGAGCGCTTTCATGAGCGCTATCGCGAATTCTTCTGCTGGTGTATAAGGGGTTCTCTTCCTGCTCTTGCGGAGTATGTTCCTGAGCTTACTCCCAGGTATGAGAGGATCACAGTGGATGTCGATCCAACTCGTGTTTCTCCCCATTTTGGCTTTGATGCGGTGGCGCCCTCAGTTTGGCCTAGATCCATCGTAAGAGGCTGCTACAAGCGGCTGTTGTCTAGCGAGTGCCAAATGATCTTGACGAGCAACTTGCCCTTTGTTCAACCTTTAGGTGGCCGTGCAGGTCGCTTCTCAAAAAATTGGGTTGCTTACTGGACTACTCAGCAGGCCAGATTCGAGACACAGTCGACCCCTCAACCCAGCAGAGCTCCTATAATCAAGAGAAATTCCTTACCCTTCCGTCCGAACTGCAGTTTGGATGAATCCCAGTATGGCTGCTGCTCCTTGCTGGACCATGAGAACCACTTGTGCCCATCCACCATCCTTGAGGAGAAGATGGCCGCAGTTAGGGATGGTACTTCGCATGTTATCAAGTACAGCGAAGATTTTGCCAAGGTAAACAATTTCCTTCGTGCGTGTTAAGTTTCTTTCTTTTGATGCGTCGAAACTTACGCTCCATTTTCTATTTTAGTGCTATTTGAGGAGGTTCGCATCTGGTGAGCGCTCCAAGTCGCTGATCAATACCATTGTTGCTGCGAGAAGGCAGGGCGAGAAAATTCTGCTAACAATGGGGATGGCTCCCGCAGTCGAGGCTCGGATTCGCGAGGTAATGGATGCATTTGCTAACTCGCTGATAGACAACACCCCAATTTTGTCTCCTCCTAGGAACGCTCCATCTCCTCCCGCAGACGTTGCCCCAAGGGCGAAGAGACAAAAGCAGAAGGGCATTACAATCTCTTCTCCTAGGAGTGCTCCAGCTTCCTCTCCTGCGAAGTCCCTTACTTCTAAGGACAAGGGCAAAGGTCGCATGCCTAGCAAGGTGCGGAACGAACTCGCAGTTGAGACTTTTTTCCCGTTTGGTCTGGAGGAAGAGGAGGATGAGAGGAGAGAGGTGAGAGGAAGAGATGATGATATAGTGGAAGAAAGAGTCCAAAGTGAAATAGAAGAAGAAAGAGGTGAGATACAAGAGGAAGATTCGGAAGGTATCTCAAACGAACTTATCTTCTCAGTACTTTAGCTCTCGCAATATTTATTGAACAGTTTGTTCTTTCGCAGATGATGACGCAGAAACCATCAGCGGCCTTCTGGCTAAGAAGCAGAAGAAAACCAAGGGTTCTCACTCTGGCGTTTCCAGCGAAGCCATAGACGAGGACATCCTTGCTGAGTCTGAAAGAACAGCTGCGGAGGCTGCAGAAAGAAGAAGGAAGCGAGAGGAAGATGATATCGAACTCATAAATAAGAGAAGTTTAGAAGAGCAACATGTTGACGACTTGGTGCAGCAAGCCGATGAGGAAGATGTGGCTGCTCTGGAGCAGGCTCAAGCGGACTTTGAGGAGATCGCAGGTGGCAATCAAGGTGAGATCTTTAATCTTGCTGTAACTTACCAAGAAGTGATTATCGGTGCGTTAAAGCATGGCTTATCGAAAGCCGATATTCGCCGATGGCTAGTAAGAAAGTGTGGTGAGCCCTCAGTTAATCATTCAAGCAATGTCTGTAAGCTAGGCATAGCAACCCAATTATCATCATAACAAGTTTCTTCGCACCCCAGGTCACGTCCACCTTAAGGATGTGCTTAATGAAGATACCCTAGTAGGATACGGTGTCGCGTCTTTAGCATATGATGAAGATGCCGCAATCACACCTACGTGTGGAGGTGCTTGCTCTTGATCTATCAAAATAACACGAAATTGTATGATACAAGTTACCTCACATTTTCCTGTCTTGTATCGCAGGCGATGCTGATGAGGACATGCCGGAACAAAGAAGTCAGCCCCCTGCATCTTATGCTCCAGAGCGGAGCTCTCATGTTGACAAGCCTGTCGCAGCTGCTGAGTACGCAGGAGAGCCTTTGGAGGATATCATCGAGGTCTCTGATGATATCGAGGCTGACGACATGCTGATGGAGGAAGATGATGATGCTGCAGTTGAGGAAATGGGAACAGATGGTGCTGGAGCCGCACTTTGTGAAGATGAGTAGGTCGTGGAAGACATAGCATCGCATGTAAATGTTGATGTTCAAATGAATGCTCCCGAGCCGCAAGAGCCCCTCGCAGCCGAAGAGGTTCCCGGGCGGGCGGCCGCTCCTACTGCTGCCATTCCTTCAACAGGGGTAGAGCTTCCAGAAGTTCCCCAAGCATGAAGTTTTTGGAGCTCGCAGGTTGGAGCTGGTGTCGCACCCGTTGCGGCCTATTCTCTCCCTACCAACTATGATGAGCTCGAGCTCGCTGCTGACAGACGAGCCATGCAGAAAGGGCATGCTTCAGCCTTTCCGGCAGTGCGCATTCCTTCGCTACGTGAGATCCTAGAGGGAACTGGTACGTTATCTTCTTTGCATTCTATACCTTTGTTTTAAAGCTTTCATGCTCTAAACTTGAGCCAACTTTATCAGGATTGAAGCAAGCTGATGTGGACTGGTTAGTTCAGATGCGCCTCTCATACCCCTGGTCATTCGCGAGATCTCTAGAGATAGAGCCATATGACATGAGGCTTTTCTTGACCGAAGCCATCAGGATTTTGGAGCAGCTGTCTGTGGCCACCCCTGCGACCATTTCTCCTCATAGCACGCAACTGCTTTTCAGCACTTGCCAAGGTCTTCAAGCCAAAGTTCAAGGCAAGCTAGGCTGCGGGTATCTTCTCAACAGGGTTACCCAAATTCGCGCAGCTGTGAATTTGAAGCGTGGTTTCCACAACCTCGCAGATGAGAGAAGGAAGGTAGAGGAGCAAAGACAGAAGGCTGAAGAAGCTGTCAAGCTTTTCATGAGATGAATGCCAAGTACGAGCAGCTGAAGCGAGAAGTGAACCAAGTGAGAGATGAATCACTCTCATTCTCTCCAGAAGACCCTTTGATCAAGGATTTATTTTGAGAAAAAAAAGTATTTGTTTTAAATAAAAATATTATTGTAATGCTTCTAGGGTTTCTCGCCCTTTTTTATTTATTGCATGTCCCATTTTGCCCTTCCGGGGATTTGCTCAAATATCTTTATGCGTATCAATTATGACGTCACATGGCAACGTATCTGCCTTGATTTCGCGCTAACGACTTATTAGATAAGAAAGATTTCCTTGGGAAGCCCATCTGTATTATGACCTTCCGTCATTAATTAGGGTACGCCACCGAATCATCTAGCCTTTAGTAGGGTAATTGAATTTTACCTCTTTTGAGACGCAAGTAATTGATTCTTACCCCTTTTCCAAGCTTTTCTGACTCAGTTAGGGAACCGAAGATTTCCCATAGAGTCTATATAAACCCTGCCTCTTGCTGCTTGGGTTCTTCATCCCAAAATGTGGCTTGCCATGAGTCCTTATGACTGCTGGCTTCAACGCTTGTCTTTTTCTAATTCATGGCAATTTCAAGTTGTGAAACCTGATTTTGTGCCTTGTGCCATAGAAATAGCTCCCAAGATCTTCTTTATGAAGATTATTGATCTTCATGACCATTGTAAAGAAGATGTACATTATCCCTCATGTTTGTTCTAAGATTTTTCTTCGTCTATTATGTTTGCAGGTCGTATCTCCGGCTGCCTTCCGGCGAGGTGCAGTGCTGTACTGACCTTCTTACCAACTCGTAATGAATGGAGTGTTTCTCCTCTAGCTTTCCTGGAGGAGAACTATTTGCCTCCACGTTCTTGAACTAGGGGTGACGAGCCATTGTGCTCGTCTCCGTGGACAAAGAGCTTTCTGCCCCAGGAGTTGTTCTCCGCTTGTTCTTCACCGCCGCATCCGCCTGAACAGGTGGTTCATCTGGCACATCTCTTGGGCAGAAGACCAGTCAGGAGCGTTGTTCAGATCTGGGATCTTGATGCTAGCGTCGTATAGCTTCGTTAGCGTTCGTAGGCCGTTCTTTTTACAGCAAGAATTTTCTTGCTATAAACTTTTTCCTGTAAGTTGCTATATCGCATAGTTTGTGTTAGGGCCAGTAGGCCGATCATTTTATAGTAAGATCTTCCTTACTATTAGCTTTCGCTTGTAAGCTGCTATGTAGACAGATAGATTGTAAGTCATTTTGACTCTTAATGAAATACACTTGAGTATTTGCTGTTCTCGTTTGATAGAACAGATTGTAATATCGCATGCGTGTTGGCTATAAAAAAAGTTATGTTTCTTTCACCTTTTGCATTTGGATATTTTCCTGAATAATTATTTGTTTCAAGCTTGATAAACTTTGCATTCACACAGGGTGTGCTATTATAGCTGGCTATCTTATAGATAGGCTCGCAGACCACTTAAGATCATATTTGAACATTGCTGCTATCTCAGCAGATAGGCTTTTAGATTACTTGAGATCGTATTCGAATATTGCTGCTATCTTGGCAGACAGGCTTCAAGATCATTTTAGATCGCATTTGAATAGTGCTGCTATCTCGGAAGATAGGCTTTAAGATCACTTAAGATCATTGTCGCTATCTCGGAAGATAGGCTTTGGGATCACTTAAGATCGTACTTGATTAGTGTTGCTATCTCGGAAGATAGACTTCGGATCACATGAGATCGTATTTGAATAGCGCTTTTTGTTGTTGACAAACAGAGAATAAAATAATGAAAGACAACTAAATTAATAAAATTCTTCTCTTTTGGGAGAATTCTTTTATTATAAGAACCCTCATATTGGAGAGGCAAGATTACAAGTCCCTCATATGGGAGAGGCAAGGTTACAAATCCCTCATATGGGAGGAACGACGCATGAGTCTATCAAAATACTAGGCGTAAATAGACATTGTAATCTGATGCATGTAAAGAGAGAAGTTAAGGATAATACTTCTTAATCCAGCGCATGTTGACTGAGCTTGGGGTTGTGGCCGTCCCATGTAGCCTCTGTATATTGCAGTAGCCACTGTCAAAGACTTCTTTGACTTCGAATGGTCCTTCCCAGTTGGCTGCGAACTTTGGATGGGCTGCCTCCCGCATGCAGTGATCTGAAGCGCGCAGAACCAGGTCCCCAACCGCGAAGTCTCGATGTTGGACTGTTTTGTTGTATGCGCGAGCGATCCTCTCCTTGTACCATTTATTAGCCCGCTTGGCTTGCTCTCGCTTTTCCTCCAATAAAATCAAGTCATGATCGCGCTGATTGTCATATAATGCATGAAAGGCCAATCTCGCAGAGTTGATTTTCACCTACGCCGGTACAACAGCTTCAGCTCCATAGCATAAAAGGAATGGAGAGACTCATGTGGGAGTCCTCGGCGAAGTTCGATATGCCCACAATGCTATGTTCAAAGAATCGACCCATTTCTTGTGATCGTCTGCGACCATCTTGCTCAGGATTCTTAGCAGTGTCTTGTTGGTCGCTTCTACTTGACCATTCCCTTTTGGGTAATAAGGAGTGGAACAGACCTGCCTTATATTGTACTCCGCTAGCTTTGCGGCCACCTGGCGATTTACGAAAGGGGTACCATTATCCGAGAGAATTGTGTTGGGAATACCGAACCTGTATATGATGTTCTCTTGGACGAAATGGACCACAGCAAGCGCATTTGCTGTCTTCAGCGGTATTGCATCCACCCACTTAGTAAATAGCTCGGTCGCAGTGAGGATAAACTGGTTCCCATGTGAGGCTGGTCGAATGGGGCCAAAAAAATCTAGAGCCCAAGTGTGGAATGGACATGGTGTCCCCAATGCGTGTAGATCTACGGCAGGGGCATGTACGAGGTTGCCCTTAAATTGACACTCCTGGCATCTTCGTACCTTAGTGCGGCAATCTGCCTCCATGGTGGGCCAGAAATAGCCAACTGTGAGGAGCTGTCTGCATAGCGTCGCACCTCCCTGATGCTCTACTTGGTGAGAGAGATCCATCACCTCTTGCGCTTCCTTGCTGTCTAGACATCGAAGTAGATTACCCTCGTGACCCCTTCGCAAGAGTATGTTTTCTTGTACTACGTACCGGGCCGCCTTTCTTTTCAGTTTCTCGGCTTCCTTTCTTGACTCAAGCTCGATTCCTTCTATGAGAAAATCGAAGAGTGGCTTCCTCCAGTCAATGTCATCATCGAACAGAGCAATTTTTAAGGTATCCTTGATCAATGCGCTACTCTCGCAGTTCCCTTGAATTATCGCAGCAGCCGTTGACATGTCCGGCCAGTGAATCCCATACCTTTGGGCTTTCCGATAGATTGACACCTCACTTTCTCCGCAAGTGTACTGGTGAATCTTTTCCAATAATGCTTGCCCCTCCTGCTGCGAGACGCATCGCATGAGTATTCCACCTGGACCTTTGTAGTAGAGAGCGTTGTCATGTATGCAGTACCCCTTAGTGGATGCCCAATTTTCTTTTCTCGTTCCTTTGGCAATGGCGTGTAATATCGGTTTCCTCCAGTCTGCATCATCCATACACTCATCCTCGCATGCGTCCTCTGTCAACGCTGATGACATTCGTACTTCAATCGAGATTCTCGCAGTGCACTTATCCGCACTGACTTTGGATCCTAGAGTGGCCAAAGCATCAGCATGACGATTTTCTGCTCTAGGTGTATGCTCGTACCTAACATCGCAGAACTGTTGCACCAGCTTCTGCACCAAAGTCCGGTAGGGCAATAGATTTACTTCTTTTAATCCGTACTCGCCTGAAGCTTGTTTGGCGATTAACTTGGAATCCCCCATAACCGTCAAATTGTTGACTTCCAGTGCCCTAGCTGCACGGAGGCCTGCGATGAGAGCCTCATACTCCGCTTCATTTTTGGTGACTGCGAAATCGAGTTTTGTGGACATTTGGATGACCTCCCCATCCGGTTTAGTCAAAACGATTCCAATTCCTCCACCTTTCCTTGTTGACGATCCATCAAAATGAAGCGTCCAGTAAGGTAATTCAACTGCATAGATCTCGGGTCCCTCTAGTTCCTCCTCGATCATGGGCTCGTGGCTGCTATCCGGGAACTGTTCTAGGAGATTCGCCACTGCTTGTGATTTGACTGCCTGCGGTCGAACGCCCGTGATGTCGTATTGGAAGATGGTCATATACCATTTTGCCAATCTTCCGCCGGGAGAGGTATGAATCAAGAGGTACCGTATGGGGTCACTCTTTGTAACCACCACCACTTTGTGCGAGGCGAAGTAGTGGTTCAAATTTTCTATCACGAAGAATAGGGAAAGGCAATGACGCTCGATATCTGTGTACATTGATTCGGCTGGTTGCACTATGCGAGAAATATAGTAAATCGGCCTTTCTTGCCCTTCATATTCCTGAGCCAAAAGCGCCCCTATGGACCTCTTTGTCGACGTTAGGTACAACAAAAGCGGCGATCCAAGCTGCGGTACGATTATTACCCTTTGTGATGTCAGTAAGTCCTTTAGCCTCCCAAATGCGTCCTCATGTTCCGCGGTCCAATTGTACACATCATTCTTCTTGAGGAGATCGCTGAAGCATAAGGTTATTTCTGCGATCGCTGGGATGAACCTTCGCAGGTAAGATAACTTCCCCAAGAATGTTTTCAGAGCGCTTTGATTGTGTGGTGCCGTCATGCTAGTGATGGCTGATACTTTGGCGGGATCAGGCTCGATGCCCTGGCGATGTATTACACATCCCAAGAACTTCCCTTAGGTCACTCCGAACGCGCACTTCATGGGGTTCATCTTTAGCTGGAAACTTCTGCATCATTCAAATACTTATCGCAGGTCCCCCAAATGGTCCGCTTCTTGTTTGGACTTGAAAACCAAGAAATCAACATAAAAATCCACTTCTTTGTGCATCATATCGTGAAACAGAGCCATCATTGCTCGCTGGTAAGTCGCGCCTGCATTCTTGAGTCCAAACGGCATAACCGTGTAATTAAAGACTCCCACCGGCGTGATGAACGCGGTTTTTCGTGCATCTTCAGGGTCCATTTTGATCTGATTGTACCCACAGAAACCATCCATGAAACTGAACATACGATGACCTGCAGTCGAATCAATGAGCAGATCGATGTTTGGCAGCGGAAAATCGTCATTGGGGCAGAAGCGGTTGAGATCTCTGAAGTCTACACAAATGCGAAGCTGCCCATTCTTCTTTACCACATGCACAATGTTAGCCAACCATGTGGGATGGTGATTTGGCTCGATTAACCTGGCAGTCAGTAGCTTGACAATTTCTTGCTTGATTTTCACGTTTATCTCCGGCCTGAAGCTCCTTGTGCTTTGTTTTACCGGCTTAGATCCCGGGATTACATTTAACCTGTGCATGGTAATGCTCGTGTCCAGGCCGGGAATTTCATCGTATTCCCATGCAAACACATCTTTGTACTCAGTCAGAAGCTGCAGCAATCTTACTTCTTCCTCGCTTGTGAGGTCTGCACTTAGAAAGACGGGCCTCTTCTTTTCTTCGCATGGGCTTAGTAATACTTCCTTCAGCTCCTGTTTCAGAGGTTTCGGCTTATCCTCCATGCATTCAGGCGCCTCTTTTAGCTTATCCTCCAAAACTTCTGGTGCCGGCTTGTCTACTTCCATTACACGCTCGATTTGATTGATTTGCCCAGGGATATCCCCGCGCACCTTCATATGCGGTAGCATTTCTTCCCATTCGAGTAGAAGCTTTCTATCTCTTTGCCTGCGGGGTCATGTTTTACTACCCTTTTCAGGGTGTACACATTCTTTCTCTGGTAGGCGACCTGCGGTGCTTCTTCTCGCACGGACGGCTTTTCCTTGGCCTCCTCCCTTGTCACCATTACTCATGCTGGCGATTGATCCTTGATGTCCTCCCATCGAGGCAAAGGAGTCGGATTAAATGGCCCTGGCGTTTGCTCGCCCGCCATTTCAGTAAACCACACTGCTTCAGTAAGGTGCACCTCATCCAAATTGAAAGGGTTCACCGAAGCTGGTATCTCCACTATTCTGTCGTTCCAGATAGCCTTCATCACCTGGTGAGCTGTCGAGGGGACTGCGTCGAAGCGATGAATCCAAGCTCGCCCTATGATCATGTGATATGTAGTGTTTGCATCAATAACATAGAATTTGGCTGAACATTTGATTTTTCCTATCTGAACGCTCAGACGAATCCATCATATGGTCATCCTAGAATCGCTTCCGAATCCCATCAGCGGGGATGGACGTCTGACAATCTTCTGCTCCGAAATTCCTACCAACTTTAAGGTGTTGAGCGAGACCACATTGACTGCCGCTCCTCCGTCAAGGAATGCCCTTTTGAACTCGACACCATTGATCACCGCCGTCACATACAAAGGCTTCTGGTGTCTCGCATCTGTCTTCTTGTCGCTTGCGGAGAAAGTCATGACCTTTCCGTAGAGCGAGACGCCCTAACAACTTTCCCATTGGAAACCACGATGTCCTCTTCGTAGTCCTCTGCTATCCTTAGAATCGCTTTTGTCATTTCTTTCCGGCACTTTTATGAAAAGTTCATTTCATCGAAGAACCTGCTGAACCCATGCGACCCCTTCATCCGATCGGCACGTTCGTCCTCCGTGTCTATACTGTAGTCCTCATCATTGTAGACTTCGGAAATGATAGGCAAACCGTCTTCCGCAATCTCTTCGAGATCCATGATCGCTATCATGGCTACTTCTTTGCCTTTCGGCTCTTGCTCTACATGAGCCAGCAGTGGATTGCTTCGCACATCCTGCCTCTGATCGCTGACAATCAACTCGCCGTCTTTCATTTTCCGGCTTACCATGTTCCTGAACTTCTTGCAATCAGCTGTGGGGTGCATAATCTTCCCGTGGCACTCGCACCACTTCGGGTCCCTCATCATCTCCTTGGAGGGTATCCTTTCGAGCGGAGGCAAGATCCCATCTTTACGCCACTGCTTACACAAGTCAGTCGCTTCCTCTATCGAGCATGGTAGAGGCGGCGCGTCCGAGTTTGTAACCCTAGGCTGCTTTTGCGGCGAAACTGTATTAACCTCAGCTTCACGACCCCTCTTATAACTAAACCTTCCAATCTTGAAGGTGGTTCCACTCGGGGGCCGTTCAGGGGTGTGCTTCTTCTTCTGCCTCTCCACTATAGGCTCTATGTTTTTCGTGCACTCCATCAATTTCGAAAAGGTAGGAGTCTGCAGGTTGATCAGCATCCCTTTGTACTCATCTCGCATGCCTTGTAAACATATCTCTACGAGCCTGCCTTCAAGCACCTCGTCTCTACATTCCAAGGATTTGGCCCTGAATTTCTTGATGAAAGTGACTCCATCTTCCTCGTGCTTCTAATACATGCGGGAAAGATGAATCATGGTAACCTTCTCTTCGACCTGGAAGAATTTCGTGTAGAACTTCTGGACCATGTCGTCCCAAGTTTTGACAGATCCGGCTTCCAGCGTCCTATACCATTTGTAGGCCACATTTCCCAAAGATTTCGGGAACTCGCGCATTAGCAGCTTGGGATCAGCCCCATATGGTCCCATCACATCAATGAAACGCATGACATGCTCGTGAGCGTTTCCGTTGACATCCTCGAACTTGTCCCACTTAGGATCCTTGTACCCAGCGGGATTAGGCATGAGGTAGATTTCGCGTGGGATAGGCGGATCGTTATCAACCTTCGGGATAATGGTGTCCGCAAACGGTTGATTGGCCAAGAACGTCTCTATGAGCCGCCGCAACGACGTCATACATTCTGGTGTGCTTTCCCCAGTAGCAGGAGGAAGGGTTGTAGCCGGCGGGGACACATACGTTGTGGTCGGACTAGCGGTGTAAGTAACGTTACCCAGCAGTGTCGACGGAGGAGGCAAGGGATATTGCGACGAGAGGTTGGGTGCCACAGTTGGTGGTGAGGTATATGTGTGGTAAGGGGCGGTATTTTAGCCGTTTGCCCCTGAACAGAGGGTAATTGCACCATTGCTGGTGGAGTTTGCGGATTAGGGTTAGGTGGTGTCGGTATCACCCCAGTCCCTTGGGTGGTATAGGCTCCCCCTCCCTGGGAGACGGCAGTGCCCGATGTAGGATTCGGGTCAAGGGTTCCCAGGATTCATTATCCATTCCATCTGTGCGGATTGATCCTGAAGGGCCTTCGCCTGATTCTGAATGGTGGCGTTTAGAGCCTCCAACGTCGGAGTCTCACCGGAAGCCGCAGAAGTATGACGGGTCTCCTCTCCCGAGGTGGTCTTCGTGGAAGGCGATCTGTTACTGACATCATCTTCATGAGACATGGTTTCTTGCAATGGTAAGTTTCACGTCGGTTTCACCAAATGTGTACGAGAGAATCCTGCGGAGATAATTCAATATACACCAAGAGTAGGGGATAGAAAGAACACAAGAAGAGTAAGGTTGTGTGTAGGGAGAGAGTAAGACAATCGTACTGTGTGAGAGAGAGTCAGGATTTTGGCAGAACTTCCGCGTATCTCAGGTGATTCGCCCCTGTATGGAAGGGTTAACGATCCTATATATAACGAAGAATATGACCGTTGTAGTGGGTTAATGCGCACATTAATGGCGGCTTAATTAGCTTAAACACAACGGCACGTTCGTCCGCGTATATAGGGACCGTTACGGCACGTTAACCGCGTATACCGGAACCGTTATGAGGTTGATCGGGTTTATGGAGCTCGTGCCATAAATCTCTCAAAACAGTTACTAAGGTCGCGTGCGGGCTTGGTTGTCGCTCGCGCGCGACAAGACTTACTCTAGCCTCCAAACCACTAAGTCCCTACAAGTCTCGTGTGGTGGTATGCGAGGGCCCTGTCTCGCAGCCCCCACGTGGATCAGCGCGGGTGGTGATCCAGTGTGTGTGGAGCACAGCTAGGTGTGCTAGATGATCGCCACGTGGCTAAGATCTGCCTGTCTAGAAAGCACTATCTACACCACCAGATATATATTCCGCTTCAGCTGTTGATAGAGCAACTGAGTTATGTTTCTTGGAGTGCCAACTGATCAGAGATGATCCAATAAATTGGCAAGTTCTAGAATTGCTTTTTGTATCAACTTTGTACCCTGCAAAGTCAGCAACTGAAAATGCAAAGAGAAGTTAGAATGTCTTGGATACCAAAGCCCTAATTCTTTGGTACCATTGAGATATCTGAATATTCTCTTCACATCAGTTAAGTGTGATTCTTTTGGATCAGCTTGAAATCTTGCACACATACATACACTGAACATGATATCTGGGCTACTAGCAGTAAGGTATAGTAATGATCCAATCATACCTATATACTCTTTCACATTGACACTCTTACCAGATTCATCTTTATCTAAAGACAGTGTAGAGCTCATTGAAGTCTTGATCTCTTTAGATTGAGACATGTTGTACTTGTTCAGCAACTCCCTAGTATACTTGCTTTGATGCAGAAAGATGCCCTTCTTCAATTAATATATTTGAAGCCCAAGGAAGAAGTGCAACTCTCCCATCATGCTCATTTCAAATTCCATGCTCATAATACTTGAGAATTCTTTACATAGAAGATCATTAGTAGCTCCAAACTGGATATCATCAACATAAATTTCAACTACAAGTAAATCTTTCTCATGATTCTTTATGAAAAGGGTCTTGTCTACCAATCCTCTTTTGAAATCATTTTCAAGCAGAAACTTTGACAATCTTTCATACCAAGACCTTGGAGCTTATTTCAAACCATAAAGAGCTTTGTGAAGTTTATAAACATGATCTGGAAACTTATCACTTTCAAAACCAGTAGGTTGTGCAACATAAACTTCTTCTTGCAAATATCCATTCAGAAATGCACATTTCACATCCATTTGAAATAATTTCATGTTTTTGAAAGATGCAAATGCAAGCAGAATTCTAATTGCTTCTAACCTGGAAAATGGAGCAAAAGTTTCCTCATAATAAATACATTCTTCTTGATTGTAACATTGAGAAACTAACCTTGATTTGTTTCTGATCACCTTTCCATTCTCATCCAATTTGTTTCTGAACACCCATCTGGTACGAATGACAGACTGATTTGTAGGTGGAGAAACTAGGTTCCATACCTTGTTTCTTTCAAATTCATTGAGTTCACTTTGCATTGCTATAATCCAGTCTGCTTCTTGTAAAGCTTCCTTCATAGTTTTGGGTTCTACAAGAGAAATGAAAGCATTGAAAGTACAAAGATTCTTCAACTGTGACCTTGTTTGGGTACCAGTGGTTGGGTCAGAAATGATATTGACAGCTGGATGAGATGAAATATATTTGAATCTCGTTCTTGGATACCATGGTTCAGGTTCTCCATATATCTTCTCTGGTCTTGAAGTAGTGGTCTGATCATTCATATATTTCTGATTATCTTTGTCAAGGCTTTGATCTCCATTTTCAAGGCCTTGAGACCTATTTTCAAGGTCTTGAAAATGACTTATGTTTCCTTCTGAACCTTTCTTGAACCCAAGAGAGTTCTCAGCTTCTTCTTCGGATTCATGTTTGTTCAGATTTAGGTCTGCAAAACTTTCACTCAAAGAACCATCATAGCTTTCATCAAAAATAACATGAATACTTTCTTCAACCAGCTTGGTCTTTTATTATAAACTCTATAAGCTTTTATAGTAAGAGAATAACCAAGAAATATACCTTCATCACTTCTTGCATCAAACTTACCCAAGTTGTCCTTACCATTGTTGTGGACATAGCATGTTCAACCAAAGGGTCTGAAGTATGAGATGTTTGGCCTTTGAAGAGTTCATAGGGGTTTTTCTTCAAGATAGGCATGATCAAGCACCTGTTCAGAATATAATTTGCTGTATTCACAGCTTCTGCCCAATAATGTTTTGACAACTTATTTTCTAGAAGCATTGTCTTTGACATGTATTCAAGAGTCCCGTGCTTTCTCTCAACAACTCCATTCTGTTGAGGAGTTCTAGGAGCAGAGAAATTGTGAGAGATACCATGCTTAGCACAGAACACATCAAATTCTAATTGATCAAATTCTCTACCATGATCACTTATAATTGAAGCAATGGGTAGGTTTTTCAAGTTTTGAAGTTCTCTGCAAATATTTGAAAATTCAGAGAGGGCTTCAGATTTTTCTTTCAGAAACAAAACCCAAGTATATCTAGAATAATCATCTACAATAACTAGAATATACCTCTTGCCTTTTGGAGTTGGTTTCCTCATAGGACCACACAAATCCATGTGAAGTAGTTCAATAGGTCTAGAAGTACTTACAAACTTATTTGGTTTGAATGAGCTTCTGGTCTGCTTACCATGAGCACAAGCTTTGCATACTTAATCTTATTTGAAATTGATAGATGGTAATCCTCTTATCAGGTCTTGGAGATCAATTTGCTCAAGGTTTGCAAGCTAATGTGACCAAGCTTTCTGTTCCAAAACCTTGAATCCTCTTTCAAGGCCTTGAGGCACTTTAAGCTTTTGCCTACAACTTTGTTCGTCTGAAAAAGTATAAACATTATTTGATCTAAAGGGTATGAGAATGCAATTGTCTGATTTCTCTTTTTGCACCAAACACTTCTCTTTATCAAAGATAACCTTATTGCCATTATCACAAAGTTGAGATACACTAAGAAATTTAAACTTCAAACCATCACCTAGATATACATCAGAAATAGAATTTTCAGAATCTGTACCAACTTTACCAATACCAAGAATGTTGCATTTTCCTTTGTCACCAAGAGTAATTGAACCTTCAGATTGCCCTTTCAATTATGAGAATATAGATCTCTTTCCACTCATGTGTCTTGAGCAACCACTGTCCATAAACCACTTTTGCTCTTTGATGTTGGTGACAACCTGCAAACACCAATCACTTCCTTACCCAGCTGTTAGACCTAGCGTGGAATTTGGACTCATACTCAGGAACAACCATGTTAGGTGGTCTGACCCCTTTAGGATTCCAAATCTGTCTGACTTGTCCTTTAAGTTGAAATGAAAATGTGTTCCTCATTATATGAGGGTCTCTTCTTCTGAAAGGACAAGTCATCTTCATATGTCCAATCTTGTTGCAAAAATGACACTTGTGAGAAGTTTTGCTTCCAGATTTCAAAAATCTGGTATTGTTGTTTCTTGGAAAATTTGGATCGTATCCAATACCAGTTTTATGAACAAACTTTGAACTTCCTCCAAAAATCAAGTTTAACTTGTGTTCTGAGCCTGCAAGCTTGACTTTGACTAATTCAGATTCTTGAAGTTTCTCAGCAAGAATAGTCTTTCGTTTATCTAATTCATCAACCTGATGTTTCGGATTAACAAGGCTGTTACTCAGTAAAGAGTTCTCAGTGACTACTTCCTTGACTTCTTGTTTCAAGGCTTTGAAACTGGTTTTCAAGGCCTTGAATCACTGTCATTTTTTTTTTGAGAGATTTCAAGATTCTGATTTAGACAAACAAGTTGTAGATTTTATTTTGCTTGCTCATGAACTTTTTCCTTCAAAAGTCTAATCTATTTAAGATAATCTTCCTCATTTAAAAGCATTGTTCTAAGATAATCTGAAAGAGCATCTTTTGGTTTTGAAATTAGACAGTTTACCATTACTTCAATGTTCTTTTCAGAATTTTCATCATGCATGGCCATGAAGCATAGGTTGGCATGTTCTTCTTCAGATTCAGATTCACTTGAGCTCTCTAAATCACTCCATGAAGCTATCATAGCTTTCTTTCTCCTGTCATGGTCTTTCTTAAAAAGCTCTTGCTTTCCTTGTGTGGACAATCTCTTATCAAATGTCCTGCATCACCACACTCAAAGCATTTCATGACTTTGGATTTTTGTGTGAAGAAGACTTACCTTTGTAGTCTTTGCTACTAGATGATCTGTTTCTTTCTCTGTTGAAGTCTTTGTTTCTAAAGTTTTTCTTCATCTCGAGAATTTTGGTCACGACTTTGGAAATCAATGCAAAGGTATCTTCACCATCATCATCTTCCGTTTCAAGGCTTTGAATTTTCTCATTTTCTTTGGCCTTGAGTGCTAAGTTCTTGACACCTTCATGTAGCTCTCCATCAACTTCATTCATGGATATTTCATGTGTCAAGAGCTTCCCTTGTAGGTCATCAAGTTGTAGTGATGAAAGATCTTGAGCTTCTTCAATGGCTATTGTCTTTGGTTCCCATTTGGCCTTTGGAAGACTTCTCAGTATCTTTGTCACCTTTTCTTCATTGGAAATATGTTTTCCCAACGAATCAAGGTTGTTGAAAATGTCTGTGAACCTCCTGAACATCTCTCTGATTGACTCATCTGCATTCATCTTGAATAGCTCATATTGCCTGAGATAGATGTTGATCTTTGTTTGCTTGACTTGACTAGTTCCTTCAAATGTCACCACAAGCTTGTCCCAGATTTCTTTGGCAGTCTTGCAGCCTGAAATCCTGTTGAATTCATCTGTACTCAAAGCACAATACAAGATGTTAATGGATTTGTAATTCTTAGAAAATTTTTCTAACTCAGAAGAGGGGAGTGAGTCTTCATATTTCGGAGTTTTGATCCCATCTTTCTCTGTAAAGAAAGTGTGAGGTCCTTTCTGAATAATTGTCCAAAGCCCAATGTCATGATCAATGATGAACATCTTCATCAGGGCTTTCCAATGAGCAAAGTTGTCTCCACAAAATAGAGGAGGTCTGTTGGAAGCTCTTCCTTGTGAGAAAGCACCCCTGCAGTACTCATGATCACCAAATGGTTAAATCTTATACAGTGATACAAGCTCTGATACCAATTGAAAGGGGGAGTATGCAGATGAATATGCACCACAGATACTCTAGAAGGGGGGGGGGGTTTAATAGAGTATGCCAACTTTTTGCCAAACATTAGGAGGAAAAGAGTTTTAGTTCTAGTGCAAATGAGTTCAAGGCCTTGAACACAAATTCAAGCCTTTGCAATGAAATACAGTTTGCAATGAAACAGACAAGTGTTTTTCAAGGCCTTGAAAAGAGTTTCAAACCCTTGAAAAATAGACAAGTTTGAGTTCTGTAAAAACTATGAATGTGAATGAACAATAAATGAAAGAGACAAAGGATTTATAGAGTTCAGTCCACTTGGACCTACGTCTCTACCTCAGGGATCTTCTCCATGCAGGATTTTCAACCCAATTCTTATTAATCAAAAGCTAAGCCATAGATCTCAAGCACAGAGAATTGCCTTACTCTGTTACAGCTTGTGGTTCTCCCTAACCTATCTAGTACCTGCTCTAGCTAACTGATTAACTAAAAATTCTCTATATTTCACTTTGAACAATCCTTGAGAATGAAGTATAGAAGTCTTACATAAATGATCTACCAATAAAGTACAATATAGAAGAGCACTGGGGTAGAGAACTGCATGGAAGAATGCAGTGCACTTCTTTGTGTTGGATTGTGAGAGTGATGAACTTCTTTGATGCTTGTCAATCCAAAATTGAATATATCTCTTTTTGCCCATTGAGTTTTGTGTCTTGATGCTTAAAATTGGGATCTATTTATACAGTTTGAAACTCTGCAAATCTCCCCAGATTTTCAGCAACAACTTCCTATATTTTAGGCAACAACTTTAACTCTCTTCAACAGCCTACTCCAACGGATAGTTGATCACAATCTTCACATATTTTGTTGTGATATTGTATTTAGAAAAATTAAGAAGCTGTCAAGGAGGTTTGATTGATCACAGGATCATCTTCACTAAGTACTTTCCTTCCTGCAAAAGTCAGATAAGGAAACAAATCCTGCATATATAGGAAATAAAATTTACCTACATAACTGATTCAAAACAATGGATTAAAACATGTTAGATATATCAAACCAGTTTGTCTTTCATCATCAAATAATAACACATCAAGTACAGGGGTGAGAGGAGTAGAATTAAATCAAAATAGTTTAGAGAAACTCCCCCTCAGAACATGTATGCAGGTCAAGCAGTTTCAAGGCTTTGAATCCTGGTTCAAGGCCTTGAAATAGCTTTCAAGCTTGTGAAACCTGATTCAAGGCTTTGAAAACTGGTTTAAGGCCTTGAAATACCTAAGTATTTCAAGTCCATGAAACATGTGACCTTACAATCCCCCCCTTGATGAAAGACAAAACTTCAACTGTTCGATTCTTACTTTCTGCAAAAAAATACTGATTAGTACAATAATAATAACACAGTAATTCCAAAAGATCCAACTTATTAATAAAAAAAAGCAATAACTGCAAGTAAGTTGCAGAAAATCCTACTGACCAAAAGATAGGTCATCTAAACAGAAATAAGATCAAAACAACCCTAATATTTTTTATCCCCCTTTTTTACTTTCATCAAAAAGAATGAGAAGATGTTGGATCAGTGTCTGGAAAATGTTGAAAATAAAAACTTTAAAACTTAAAAAAGAAAGAATGGGGAAGAAAGAATAGGCAGGATTAAGGGGTTGGGTCTTCATCTCCATCTTGATCTCCCTCTTCTTCCTCACTGTCTTCATCATTGGTTTGTACTTCTTGTGAAACCACATCGAGTTCTTCAATGAGAGAACTGATCTTCTTTATAACACTGTTGAATAAGAAGGTGAGTCCTTCCGAAGCTTTTATTCCATGCTTTAGTTTCTTCTTCACAGCCATCCTTTTCTGTTGTGCAGAGGGTATTTTGTGATCCTTCTTTCCTGTTTTTGATGCAGCTACAGACATGGACGGATCCTTCTCATGTCTCCCCTTGTTGGACACATAGTACACTCCATAGGATCCTGAAGTAGTGTCTAAGTCTGAGTCTTGAATGAGGATTTCTTTTCCTTTTCCTTTGACGCCCGTGTCTGTCTTTTTTCTTGTCTCTCCTAGGGCTTCCAATATGGATTCCCTAATGCTTTTCTTGTGAAGATACTGCAGTATGTTTCTTCTTTCCGGTTGCTGGAATCTGGTCCTTTTTCACCATCTTCTTGGGTGGTGAAGACTCCTGTTCTTCATCAGTAAAGCTCTTTGACATTTTATGGTTTATTCTCCTCTGTATATTTATTGTGAAAAGAAAGTTATGCCTCATCTTCTGTTTTACGAGCTTGGGTGTCACTTACTCAGTATTTCAATGCTGACTTTGAAACTGCGGTTCCTGTTTTCCTTCCCACCGCAGGTTTAGGAGCTGAAGACTAAGGTGTAGCTGGGTACGAGACTCACTTAGTTGGATTTCACCTTGAGTAGAATCTGGTTTTGTTAGCAAGAATAACGTTGTAGTTTTGAAAACACTGTGTAATATCTAGAGACACTTTGTGATGTTTAATATTATGTAATAAATAAATAAGTTGGGATGTTATGCTTTTGATTTCCGCCGTTACTTTTAGCATCGCCCTCCTGGGCTTTCCGGTCCGGAACAGAAGGCTTGGGAATTCACGGGTTGTTGCAAAAACTCCCATATTCCAACTAATTTCAACGTCTAGACACTTCGATTTAAACCCACCAGCATTAATGACAATTTCAGCAACTTTCGGCGACTAAAAACTGCCCTATAGCGACGTATTCAGTCCTTTTTGCGACCGGACAGATTGTTCAAAAGCCCTAGAACATCCAAATATGTGTCTAACGGTCTCGATTTCAACTCCAATTCAATTACCCGGCGATTACAACTCGCCTTACCAACCTAACACATCAAACAAGTGATAGTTTCTAGTTAATCCTATTGTTTCGGATTGATTTTACCCCCTAAATAAACTAGGGTTCTTGGGTAATCATGAAGAACAATGAATTAAACGTTTCAAGATGATCAAAGCAAGTAAAAGTGAGGATTAAAGGGACTAAGATTCTGAAAATTGTTGACCAACTTGATACTTACGTGAGAAGTGAGGGAATTGAGAGATTGAGCGGCGGAGATGAAGTTGTTGGCGGCGATGTGACGGCGTAGGATGCTGAAAATCACACCGGGTCAGAGGTGACCCTATTGATTGTGGAAAACCAGAGAAGAAGAAGAAAAGTAAAACAGATAAAAGGAGAAGAGAAGAAACAGAGTACTGTACGTGGATATGAAGAAGAGAAGGAGAAGAAAAAAGGAGAAGAAAAAGAACGCAGAAGAAGAAGAACAAACCTGGACAGAGAGAGAGGCGGCGGTGGACGGACGCAGCTGCTACTGATTCTGTTGCTGCTGTTCTTGGTGCTCTCGGACATGGAGTGATGGACGGGGAGAGAGACAGAGAAAGGGACGCACGATAGGGAGGGAGGTACGATATCCGAGAGAGAGAGATTGGGATGTTGGTGATGATTTTTACTTGGTGATCGAGAGAGAGAGAGAGAGAGATCCAAGGAGGTAGGTTTGGGAACTGAAAGGGGGAGTATGCAGATGAATATGCAGCACAGATACTCTAGAAGGCGGGGGGGGGGGGGGGTGAATAGAGTATGCCAACTTTTTGCAAAACTTGAGGAGGAAAAGAGTTTTAGTTCTAGTGCAAAGGAGTTCAAGGCCTTGAACACAAATTCAAGCCTTTGCAATGAAATACAGTTTGCAATGAAACAGACAAGTCTTTTTCAAGGCCTTGAAAATAGTTTCAAACCCTTGAAAAATAGACAAGTTTGAGTGCAGTAAAAACTATGAATGTGAATGAACTGTAAATGCAAGAGACAAAGGATTTATAGAGTTTAGTCCACTTGGACCTACGTCTCTACCTCAGGGATCTTCTCCCTGCAGGATTTTCAACTCAATTCTTATTAATCAAAATCTAAGCCCTAGATCTCAAGCACAGAGAATTGCCTTACTCTGTTACAACTTGTGGTTCTCCCTAACCTATCTAGTACCTGCTCTAGTTAACTGATTAACTAAGAATTCTCTTTCGTTCACTTTGAACAATCCTTGAGAATGAATTATAGAAGTATTACAGAAATGATCTACCAATAAAGTACAATACAGAAGAGCACTCGAGTAGAGAACTGCAGTGAAGAATGCAGTGCACTTCTTTGTGTTAGATTGTGAGAGTGATGAACTTCTTTGATGCATGTCAATCCAGAATTGTATCTCTCTTTTTTCGCGTTAAGTGTTATGTATTAATGCTTTAAATTGGGCTCTATTTATACAGTTTGAAACTCTGCAAATCTCCCCAGATTTTCAGAAACAACTTCCTGTATTTTAGGCAACAACTTTGACTCTATTCAACAGCATTCTCCAACGGATAGTTGATCACAATCTTTAGAGATTTTGTTGTGATCTTGTCTTTAAACAAATTAAGAAGTTGTCAAGGAGGTCTGATTGATCACAGGATCATCTTCACTAAGTACTTTCCTTCCTGCAAAAGTTAGATAAGGAAACAAATCCTGCATATATAGGAAATAAAATTTCCCTGCAAAACTGAGTCAAAACAATGGATTATAACATGTTAGATTTATCAAACCAGTTTGTCTTTCATCATCAAATAATAAAACATCAATTACAGGGGTAAGGGGAGTAGAATTAAATCAAAAGAGTTTAGAGAAACTCCCCCTCAGAACATGTATGCAGGTCAGACAGTTTCAATGCTTTGAATCCTGGTTCAAGGCCTTGAAATAGCTTTCAAGCCTGTGAAACCTGTTCAAGGCTTTGAAAACTGGTTCAAGGCCTTGAAATACCTAAGTTTTTCAAGTCCATGAAACCTGTGACCTTACAGGAACAAAATTGATCAGAAAGGAAGGAATTCATATTAAAATCCGATTGATAGGGGAAACAATTTCATCATCGTGACTTTGGGGAAGAAACCAGTCACGGTGGTATGAATTTTTGGGTCAAAATTATACCAATCTGTTGGAAAAGACACTTTCCCCCCTTAGTTTATGCAAAAAGACAACCACCACCCCGTAGTTTAATTAAAAGGCACTAACAACTTTAGATAAAAGTCACAAAGACCCCAAAAGCTTAGAAACAATGAAATAACTCCCAACAATTTATACAAATGTCATAAAAAACCCCCCATAGTCACTGATAACTCTATATAAGAGTTATATTTCTTGCATGTTTTATATTGTTTTGCGTGCTTTGCGGGTTGATAATCTTAGTTTTACACTATGATCAGAGAGAAAACGTAGAAGTTTAGCTCTAGGCATTAGTTTGTAAATCATAGCGTTTCTCATATGATATTATGCATTTTTGTCACGTTTGATCGCACGAGTTGTGTTTCATGTTGTTTTGACAGGAAACGGAGCTTGGGAGATGAAGCGGAGAGGAGAAACGAGTGTTGGAGATTATTCGGGAGCTAAAATGGAGAAGAAATCGCGAAGAAAATAGTGTAGAGACATGGATAGGGGAGGAAAGTGTCATTTAATCAAGTTTGTGTAATGACACTTTAACCCCCCTCCCCATACTTGGCCAAAATTTGGAGGAGAAACGATTTACCAACTCACTGTTTGCACGATCAGAGTGGGAGATCGAAGGACCTGTTCAGATCGCACGATCAGAGATAAGACCTGAGCAGATCACACAAACAGAGATAGGATCAGAAGCTGTTGAGATCACACGATCAGACATAAGACCAGAGCAGATCGCACAATCAGGAAATTGAGGTTGTGCGATCTGAAGTCAGCATCAGCACTTTCACGCACGAAATTTATGAGGGGTCTTAGGGTTATTAATTAAGAGTCTTTTGGTGATTAATTAATAAACCCTATATCTAAAAAATAAGAAGGGAGAGACGTGAGAAAGAAGAAGAAGGCGACAGACGAAGAACAAGCAAGATTTGGAGACCACCATTGAAGAATCAAGTTTGATTTCTTCTTCCTCTCTTAATATTTGTATGGAGAAACTATTGTACTTTGTTTGGTTGATTCTTATTAGCTAAACTATTTGCTAGGCATCTCTATGAGAGCCTATGGTTCATGTAGATGATGAATTTTTCCGGATTTTTAATCTTTGTTTCATGCCTAGTGATTTCTATTTATTGAATGGATTGTAGTTCTTGAATCTTATTAACGATCCTAGTCTATTGACACGATTAGGAGATGAACTAATATTCATGAACTAGGGTTTGCTCATATGATGAATCATGCTTAAAGTTAATTAAGTTATTATTCAATTGTTCATAATCTATGCTTAATTATTAATGGGGATGTAGTAATTAACCGGAACCGTTAGTTGGCTAGTGAAGTGCGCGACAGTGACTTTAACTAGCTACGATGAGATATGAGCATCAATCCCGAATCACCGAGATCAGTAGGAGAAGTGAGTAGGATTGGCTAGTGTGGGTAGATTTGGTAGGATTTTTTAGCTGTTCCGTGAAATGGTGGACCGACAAGACCCGCTAACGTATCAATAGATGACCTACAAGAACGGACCGGTAGATAACATGGGACCGACATGAGATTGTAGTCTACCAATACGTAAAATGACAAGAGACCGGCAGGAAATTGTCATAGCCTATTACCCGGCTTGATTAGGATATAATTAACGTGTTCCTCAGATAATCCGGAAATCGTCTGCAACCCTAGGTGTTCTAGAGATTGCCTAGTTTCTCCATATTTGTTCTTTAAAAAAATAAGAAAAATATTAGTTAGCTATTATTTTAATTTTTAAATCAATCAAATCTTTCCTCCTGCACCGTACTCTAAATTAAATAACTAATTAGATAATCTAAAGTCTGTCCTCGTGGATCGATAACTCGGGGTTGAAATACCACCCCTATATTACTTGACCGTGCACTTGCGCATACGCGTAAAGAATCGCGTCAGTCACAAAACATGGTATTTCATCTACTCTCTCTCTCCTTGCTCTGATTATTTCACTTAATGAAAACTGATGTGAAATAATAAAGCTAGGACTCCCCTTTGGTAGTCAATAAAACTACTCCTGTCCGTACACAGATTAGTGTTATAGCCTAATCCTATCCATACACAGATTAGTCTAATAGCCTAATCCTGTCCATACACGAATTAGTCCACTTTGCAACTTAGTCCAAATGTTTTACAAGGGAAAATATTCTAAGCTTAGAATGGTTTGCGTGAAAAAGTTTTCTCTGCAACTATTTTCTCGTGTTTGGTCGACACTTGTCAAAACAGTGGGCTGTGATGGCAGTGACAGTGATGGGTGGCGGTGAAGGTAGGTGGTGGTGATGGGTCGTGGTGGAGGTAGGTGGTAGTGGCGGTTATTTCATCTACTCTCTCTCTCCTTGCTCTGATTATTTCACTTAATGAAAACTGATGTGAAATAATAAAGCTAGGACTCCCCTTTGGTAGTCAATAAAACTACTCCTGTCCGTACACAGATTAGTGTTATAGCCTAATCCTATCCATACACAGATTAGTCTAATAGCCTAATCCTGTCCATACACGAATTAGTCCACTTTGCAACTTAGTCCAAATAATTTTGCATGTGGTTGCGTTTTGATCCTTGATCCATATAATTGTTAATTCGTCCATACTAATTGACATCTATATCCAGTTTAATCCTTCTGGCGTGTGACCCTGTAGGTTTCTATTAAGTTGGTAGTAACAATTACAAACATTGAGCGGTGCCTAGCAACCCATCAATGCCACCCAACTAATAGAGTGATCTCACAAACCTTGTGGCCAATGTTACCATGTTGTATATGTCCCTTTGTCTCTATATCCAGATTGGACACGAGACATAAATGTCATACGCGTTTATCCAATCCATAATTTCTCGATCCTGGGAATAGATTTATCTATACACATAACAAAAATATCACATATTGTTTTATCTGAGTCTGGCCAGATATTCCATAAGCACTACCCCTCGAGTGGCCCATGGATATCTTCTCCCATTACGTGGGAGGTAAAAATTCTCTTTACTTCACTACCATCTCTCATCTTGCTTCCTATCATGTCCGATTATCATCTTTATAGTTACCCAGTTACGGTGTAACATTTGATAATATCAAAACATGATATTTCACAACTAGAGTATCTAGTGACTTCAAGTCTAAGGACTACAACACCATTGTCACTACGAGAAGCACTTGTGACATTCACATAATTTATATGTAGGCTTCTCGTGGTGGGTCAATCTAGTATGCCATTACTCCTAATGCATACCCATGTGCTAGACTTGATATCTCCATATCAATCTACCCACATACTAGTCTACATGCATAGTGATTGTCCTATTAATCAATATACTTGACTAGGGATACTTATGATAGACAACAATTGTAATCTAAGGACTTCATTATATTAAATATCTCCATAAATAATAAATGAATATTCTAGCCAAAACAATGTTCATACTAAATATAAGATTGCCTCTAGGGCATCTACTCCAACATCTCCGACCACCACCGACCTCCTACCAACAACCACCAGCCTCCAACGAACCTTGACGACATCCTTCTGGCCACCAACGGCCTTAACAACCCCCAAACGGCTGCATAACTCCCCCAACAAACCCCTCAGCCATCGATCTAGACGCGAAGGAAAGCCCGAATCAATCACGGCTCAATCTAGCCACCAGATGGAACTCGACTCGGCAGGGGCTCGACTTTCGGTCGGCACCAGCTAAGTCGTCGCCTCCACGTTAGCTCCAAGT
This sequence comes from Linanthus parryae, assembly GCA_023055425.1. Taxonomy (NCBI): domain Eukaryota; kingdom Viridiplantae; phylum Streptophyta; class Magnoliopsida; order Ericales; family Polemoniaceae; genus Linanthus; species Linanthus parryae. Next base: position 77,359,002 of record JALGPY010000001.1, read on the forward strand.
GAGCCACAAACCTATTTTCAGCTCATTTTTGAGTCGTGACTACATTTTATGAGCCACATGCTCTTACCTAGGGTTTTTCGACCTCTCGAGTTCTATTCCGCCCTTTTCAACCTTCAAAATGATGATTCCATGGTCATTCGCCTTCAAATTTGATACGGGCAAGAATAATTATGGACGAATTACATATTTTTCACATTCACCTTGCGGACAAGGTGCTTTTTCAACCGTGCGGTAGTTGATACGGGTCAATCGATCCCATGTCACGCGCAACGTCAAGCATCGGGACAACTAGTTATTTTTTATTTATTTACTTTTTTTTAATGAAAATTTATTTATTTACTTAATTAATTGTTACTACTTATTTATTATTTTTAATTAATTAGTTATCTTGTCCGTTCTTTCCCGGGCTGTAAGGTCGAACCATGTAGAATAGGGTTGGGTATTTTTCTATTTAAGCAAGTGTATTCGCACAGTTTAATTCATCAATCAATCAAAGAGTCCAATTTAGTGTCACGCTTTTCTTACGTTTTCGTGCCCATGTGGAGACCGTAGCTTCTCGAATTGCTACAACGTTAGGCAAACCCTAAAATTTACTCGATACATCCGTCGGAGTTTCTCACGGGTATTCTAGAATCTAATGTGAATGCTTATTCACAAATCTAGTCGGTGCAGTTTCCAGAATCTTTAGTCCTTGTTTGTTTTGATCTTTTTTTTTTTTTTTTTTTTTTTTTTTAAGAATGGTTATTTCTTTTGGTTGGTGTGTTCTTTGTTTTGTTTATGTTCGGCTTTCTTTTTCTGACTTTGTTGTCTGTATTTAGGCTTAGTGGGTAAGGTTTATGCCGCCCTACCCAACATGTATGTTCCCTCAAAATAAATAAAGGGTAGGTATACTTTTTAATTGAAAGCACTTTGCATTGTACACTTTTTTCCGGAAGTGTTATTTACAATCTATCCTCCAATTGTGAGAGGGCAATACATTTTGCCTGATCCCCGAGGGTAGATCTCTAATTTGAATTCACCAGCCGGTACAAGACCCATTTTTTAGTCCAAAGAGGCATTGCCCCAAGAGCACGTTTGTTTTCTCTCTTACAAGAGTGGGATAGGATAGCTAAGCCTAGATTCTTGTTTGTTGACAAAATGGACTAACCACTCATAAATGTTGACCCCACCTCTAAGCCATGTATGGGGGCTTCAACCAATACCTAGGGGGGTCAGGTATTGCTAGTACTTGAGTGTTGGCCTGAACCAAAAGACATAAGTACCCAAAATTCATAATTATTTCGTTCTAATTTTTAGACATAGGAAGGTTAAATTAGTCTTTTTCTAATTAATCCTATATCAATACCATCATTTATCAAACATCATCTTATATCACGTTGCTCACTATTTATCCCATCACTACCAATTCCAGCACTATTATTCCCAGCAGTATTAATCCCACACCCACGAGCCACAAAAACAAACGAGGCCCAATATTTCGGAGTAGGGACTGTAGTGGTGCCGGGGCCGCCGAAGGTAAAATCTGGCTTCCCTCGCTTTTCAGGCTCAAACGGAAGTACCTGGTGAGAAAAGCCCTGAAGCCCCTGTGATCATCAGTTATTGGGGTACTAAAGCTTCCTTCCGGCGACAAGAAACGCTATTCATACCATTACTCGGGTCTCGCTGTAAGTCTTCTATGAGGCGATTCTTTCGTTTAGGCTTCGTTAGGATAACCTTGTTATGTGTGATATTTTCTTGAAGAAGTTCTCCTTCTTCCATTGGAGGTTATCTTTCTGCTTTTTGCAACCCCAGTGATTGGAACATGGAGCTCTGGTGAAGGTATCTCAATTCTCAAATATATTTGACTTTCATTTGATCGTTTGAAAATTAGGGCTTTGTGCTTGATTTGATTGTTTAACTGGAATGGTGCTATGGCGTCCGGCTTTAGTTGGTAAAATCTCGTTCATTTATGCTTTGTTTGGTTCGCAGTAAAATGTTTTACAAGGGAAAATATTCTAAGCTTAGAATGGTTTGCGTGAAAAAGTTTTCTCTGCAACTATTTTCTCGTGTTTGGTCGACACTTGTCAAAACAGTGGGCTGTGATGGCAGTGACAGTGATGGGTGGCGGTGAAGGTAGGTGGTGGTGATGGGTCGTGGTGGAGGTAGGTGGTAGTGGCGGTTATTGGTGGTGGAGGTGTTAGTATGAGTTGTTCTTGTGCTCATTCACTCTCCGGAAAATGGCTTACGGGTTTGAAATGTGTAAATCATTTTACATCATTTGAGGGAAAACATTTTGCAGGAAAATGTTTTACCTCCAACCAAACAGCACAAAAACAATAAAACAAGGGAAAATGTTTTACCATGCTTTCACATAGTATTTTGTTTGGGAAATGCTAAACATCACCATTTTTTCGTCACCCTTCAATTTCACCGCCTATGATGTTTCCGTTTGGTGAAATGATTACAGAAAGATCTTAAAATAAAATAAATAGCTACCAAAAATCATATCTTGACACATAGGAGCTGAAATTAATGGTGAAGAAAAAAGGGTGAAGCAAAGCGGCCCTCCTTCTGTTTTCTTTTTGGGGATGGCTTGAATCTGCATCATCATCCAATGCTTGATTTTATATGGGCGAGAGATTTCTTCGAGAGCAACTCCCTTGAAAGGTGTGAGGGGCTGGCACTTGCCGCATGCCAATGAACAAGTCCAAGCAGCAATGCTGCCTTGCCAAACTGCCTTTGGGGCATAGTCCGACGTTCTAAGTCATTCGTTGCAACAACCTAATTCAAGAGAAATGTTTTCTTGACATAAACTAGCATGGCACATATGTCTGTTTGTAAGATTTTAGGGCTGTAGCATGTCAATTGCTTACCATCCCCTTTAAGTTTAAGCATTTATTATTATTATTATTATTATTATTATTATTATTATTATTATTATTATTATTATTATTATTATTATTATTATTATTATTATTATTATTATTATTATTATTATTATTATTATTATTATTATTATTATTATTTATTTATTTATTTATTTATTTATTTTTTATTTTTTTTGCGCCAGAAATCCTTTGCCGCTGTTCCAGAAAATGGCTTTGATCCCTTACTCACTCTACTTGAAAGAAAGGGAAAATATGTAACAACATTCAGAGTCGCTAAATCATCTAGCTTTGGCTTCAAACTTGATGCCTAGTTGGCTGCTGTGTAAGCAGCTGCTTTCTTGGACACCAATCTGAGCTACTTTGGCTCTTGGACGGGCTCTCTTCTAGGGTGCTTCAGCTTCACGTGATGGCACAGCTTTAAGCTTGCACTCAAAAGAGTTATAAGTTGCATGTCAGTTAGGATCTCCCATTCACAGCTTGCACTTTGCAATTGCTGCTTTGTTTAGCATTTTCTTGATCACACTTGTGCACATCATAGGCTAGCTGAAGTGCCTTCTTTAGGGCCATGCTATGCTTATGACCTAGACCGCCTTCTAGTCCATTGGCAGCATGTTGGCATGTTGGTGCACAGTTCTAGCCCTATCCAACAGTAAGCATTGTCAAGCCCAACCGTTGATTTGGCTTTGGTCTTATCACACATCTAATCTCCTCTTGGTATCCATTGACTCATGTTGCTTGCTTTTCTTATTAGTTCCCTGGCTGAACGGTTGTGTATGTATGTGGTGACTTCAGAAAAAAGTTGAAGGCTCTTCAAACTTCAGAAAAAGAGCCGGTCAGAATTTCACATTCTGTTCTTATTTCATTTGAATAGAGTGAATTACAGGTGAACCATCTACTTCTCTTGTTTGCCAGCTGTGTGAAACTATGTCTTGTTACTTGTCTATAATGTGGCAAATTTGGATGGTGCAGAGTAGTCATATATTCGATTGCAAGTTCTTACAGACTTTACGGTTTTGATTGAGGGAAATAACTCCAACACTGCCTCTGCACCATTTTTATACGTCCTGCTCCCGTGTTTGGGTGTTGTATAAGGAGCATGCATAGTTTTAATTTCCTTGTCCCCACCTCCATGTTTGGCCTACAACATGGTATAAGCCAGGATAAAGAAATAGGGCTTAAGGTGGGTAGTTGGAGAAAGACTATACTATCCCCATAAAAAAGGTAGGTGTGAGTAGAAAACCTACCATGTCGTTCCTTCATCCTCTACCACATGTCATTGCATCTTAGACTGTCTCATATCCTGCTCTAACCGAACACTTAGAACCAAAAATCACTTATCCTGCCTTATCCCAGTACAATCATATCCTACCTCATATCCCAGTATATCTGTTAACCCCATGATCTTCATCCCTTACCCAAACAAGGCCTTAATTGGTGAATAACTCTTTCTTTACTTACTAAAGAAAACCAAGCTTGTAGGCTTACAAATGATTTTTAGAAAATAAGTAATTTCCCCTAACTAACCACCTTCTACTCACTTTCAAAATCTTACCTTCTGCAAACATTTCCTCAAATGAGGATGCACGGGATGTGGGTTATGCTGTTTTCTTCCATGCAAAGTTTCCACTTTCCATAATCATGTGAAGGATGTCTTGAAGAAGGTTATGATACCCTAGCATCTCTTAACTTTATTAAGGCTGCTATCATTCGTTCGTCCAAATTTTCTCTCCATTGAGCATGGCCTTCATGAAGAAAAGATCTGTTGATTGAATCAGGACTTGATCGGTCACATGTAAGGGATTACACTTGCCTAAGTACGCCCTTGTTTCCATTCTACTATATTCACATCAGACCAGTCTTTCCCACCCATTTCTCAAAGTAGGATCAAATGCTACTCCCTCCACCCCAGATTATTTGTCCTGTTGATTTTCTTCATTTGTTTGAAGGTGATGTTTTCGCTTGCAAAACGATACGAAGAACTTCATAATTGTTGCATCATGTTGTAGTATTAAGATAATGCTGCGATATTATGAAAAGATTAGGAAGCTCTTGTATAGTTTTACAAGTGAAATCGCCACCTTAGAATATGCGAAAAAATCAACAAGACAAATATTCTGGGACGGAGGAGTATTAATTTATGAGGGGTTTATTGTATTTGAACTCAGAAGATGATGTATGGTCGGATCAATTATGTAATATTTTAAGTAAATTATATAGCGAGTTACGAGTACACGTCTAGTTTTCTCAAAACAGAACTGTCTAGATCTGTAGTTTTAGAAATAGGCTGATTGTTTAACCCAGAAATTAACTAAGTTTCTGAAAAATCCTGGACACAAATAAATTTCAGATTTGGATGTGTGTGAGTTCCCTATTTCCAATTCGATTTTTCGAATCGTTAATTACCCTAAGTTTCTAGGTACCCCTGATTAATAAGCCCAAACAAACAAAGAATAGTTCAGAAAGAAGTGAATACTTCATTAGTTTAAAATGAAATATACAATCTGAAAGTTTGGGAGAAAGGGATGAGAAATCCTGAACATGGATACTCAACCCTAATTTAGATACTGGAACTTTTTACCTAGCATAGTGAATGGCGTCGAATTTGCTGCTTGTTGTTTGATCTGCCTTGTTTTCTCTGGCTTGTACTGGGTCTGCTTTATCGCAGAACCTTAATCTGCTGCAGTCAGCACTCTAATTCTCAGAGAAGGATTTCACTGCAGAATCTCTAAGCAACCCTTCTATATTTTCAAGAATTGCTGGATTTTTCCTTAGCAGAAATATGTCCAGATACGCTCTGTTTCTTTCTCTTTTCTGCTGTGTTTCTCTCCAGCCCTTCTCTGCTGTATTTCCTCCAGAAAAAGTCCTTTTTGCAGTGAGAATCAGTCTCCTATTTATAAAGGCTGTTCTCACTCCAAGAGATAAGTCTTTTGAGAGTTTCAAGACTTATCTTCAGCCATATCTACAGGATTTTTCGTTTCTCTGTATCTTTATTCAAAATACAGATAATGTTTTGATCTTATCAGATTTTTGGTGGACTTATCACTAAAATCTGATCATATCCCCTTTATTTATTTGAATTTATCGCCCTTTTTTATTTAGGGCTAAATAATGGACGAATTTAATTTATTTAAGTGGCGAAATTTCAGTGCCAACAAATACCCCTCGTGATTTGAGCAAGAGGGATGCGGCTCTTGTGCAAATCACGAAAACTTGGCACCATCATGTTTGAGGCTTGATGCATGGCTTGAATCGTCCTGGCTTATGCTTTGGCCTTGTGGTCATATCATACCCACTCTCTTTGTATTTCGTCCCTTTCCTTCTTTTGGGCTTTTTTTTTTTGTCCTTGCTTCCTGGCCTTTCGCCTTTTGAGGCTGAGATGCTTCTTGACGTCGAGCTACTTGCTTGGGACGTGTCTTTTAGGACTTGATCAACGACTTCGTTGAACCTCTTGGGCTTGTGTCTTTTGGGACTTTGAGTCCGCCATTGTGTCTTTCAGCCCACAGGTCAACCCCTTTAGTGATGTCTTTTGAACTTTTATGTTGCTTATGTGTTTTGTCAATGGGTTAACCCCTTTGGATCATGTCTTTGTGGTCCATATCATTTTGGGCTTTGGGTTAACCCCTTTGGAGAGACTGTGGCACATCATTTCACAGAGTTTAAGGACTTCTCTGCAATTATTTCAAGGTGTAAGAACCCTTTTCATTATGTGAAAGCATATTTGGCTAAGCACACGTCCGTATAGGAGATTCGAGGAAGGTGGACTGAACTTGAAAGTTGATTTCAAGCTGCATATAACCCATTTCGTGATCAAGATGAATCTGGTTCACTGAGGAACATGGGATTTTCATTTTGAGATGAGCTGCCTACGTACCCTGTCAGGATCAAGTCATACGTAGTTCATTCAGGGAACATGAAGTTTCTTTTTGAGGTTAACTGAACTTGACTGTAGAAGTCGAGCTGCCTACGTACCCTGTCGGGATCAAGTAGAATGTAGTTCATTTGGGGAACATGGAGTTTCTTTTTGAGGTGGACTGAACTCGAATGTAGAAGTCGAGCTGCCTACGTACCCTGTCGGGATCAAGTCAGACGTAGTTCATTTGAGGGAACATGAAGTTTCTTTTTGAGGTGGACTGAACTCGAATGTAGAAGTCGAGCTGCCTACGTACCCTGTCGGGATCAAGTCAGACGTAGTTCATTTAGGGAACATGAAGTTTCTTTTTGAGGTGGACTGAACTCGAGTATAGGAGTCGAGCTGCCTACGTACCCTATCGGGATCAAGTCAGACGTAGTTCAAATGTTTTTTTTTTTTTTTTTTTTTTTTTTTTTTTTTTTTACCTTAGAATTTGCTTGGCCGCCTTTTCAGGTTTTCAACCTTGCAGGTCATTTTGTCCATTTCATGCTAGGCCGCCCTTTCGGGCTTTCAACCTAGTGGACTAGGGTCTGAATTTGTCTAGGCGTCCCTTCAGATTTTTTGCCTAATAGACCCTTTATCAGGGATAGTACCGCTTCAGGAACCTTGCATTAGTAGGTGGTATAATCCTTTCCCCATCTACTGTGATCAACAAGTATGCTCCATTCGAGTATACTTTCTCGATCACATAAGGTCCTTCCCATTTAGGTTTCAACTTCCCTTTTGTCCGTCTGGTCACTATGATTGGAGTTCGGACGATTAGAACTAAGTCTCCTTTCTTGAAGGAGCGGAGGCGTACTCTCTTGTTGAATGCGTTCGCCATCCTTTGTTGATACATCTCCAAATTTTGTTGCGCATGTATTCTCCTTTCATCCAAGGATTCTAGCTCAGCCAACCTTAGCTTGGCGTGCTCTTCCTCAGTAAGAGACTCTTGCACCGCCACTCGCAAGGAAGGCATTTGGACTTCGAGTGGTAGGACTGCCTCACCTCCAAAGACAAGTGAATACGGCGTAGCTTGAGTCGCTGTCCGGTAAGAAGTCCGATAGGCCCATAGGGCTTCTTGTAGCTTCTCCGGCCATGTTTTCTTGTTCTTGTCTACCATTTTCTTGAGAATCTTGCTGAGAGTCTTGTTGAAAGCCTCGACTAGACCGTTGGCGGGAGCATGATACTTGGTAGAGTGGTTTGATTTGATATTGTACTTAGCGTACAACTTATGAAGAGCATCGCTTCGAAATGGTTGCCCGCAATGACTCTGTCAGAAACTCCGAACTGTAGATGATATGAGTTCGGACAAATTCGGCAACCGTCGAGCTCTTGAAGTCTTTTAGAGCGACAGCCTCTGCCCACTTAGAGAAGTAGTCAGTGGCAGTAAGGATGTATCGATACCCCTTTGACGAAGGAGGAACGAATGGTCCGATGATATCCATACCCCACGACACAAAAGGCCACGAGGCAGTCGTGACACGCAAGGGCTCGGGGGGTTGGTGAATGAAGTCACCATTGTATTGACATACTTGGCATCTTTTTGCATAGTCAATGCAATATGCGATCATAGTGGGCCAATAATACCCCAGCCTTTTGAGTTGCATGTGCAACTTTGGATCGCCTTGGTGAGCACCACATATCCCTGCATGGACTTCAGCCATGGCTTCTTTGGTTGCATTTCCGGCAATGCAACGTAGATATATGCCATCGAGCGACCTTTTATAAAGGATGTCTTTCAACATGACAAACTTAGTCGAACGACGCCTTATTTCCGCTTTCTTCGCTTTATCTTTTGGAAGTCTCCCATTTTGAAGATAGTTGATGAACACGTCCCGCCAATCCTCACCGTCTTCATTTGTGGAGAGTGTCAAGACTTGGACTGTATTCGAGGCTTCTTTAAGGGGTGTCAAAACTCTCCTTTCCCCTACCACGACCTTAAGTGTTTTGTTGTCGGGGAGAGTCAGGGACGCCGCCAGGCTTGCTAGCGCGTCGGCTTGAGCATTTACCCCCCTCCTCACATGGAAGATGTGTATTTTCTTGAACTGTGAGAGCAATTGGTCCGCCCGCTCATAGTATGGGACGAGGCTCACCTTTTTCACGATGTACTCTCCTCGTAACTGTTTAATCACCAATTCAGAGTCCCCATATATTGTTAACTCCTCAATAGGAATCTGGAGGGCGAGCTCTAATCCGGCGATAATGGCTTCATACTCGGCCTCGTTGTTGGAGCACCCTTCGCTAAGTGCCAAAGAATGTGGGATGACAGCGTTTTCTGGTGTGATGAAAACAACACCAATCCCTGACTTATTGTTTTTAACGTTTTCTTGCTTCATCCCATCAGGGCTTCTTGAAGTTCCGTCAAAGTACATTTCCCATCCTTTTTGCACAACTACTGCCATCACATCTTCGTCTGGCAAGTCTGTTTTTAAGGGTGAGTCATCTGGGATAGGGTGTGCAGCCAAGAAATCTGCCAAGGCTTGTCCCTTTATCGCCTTTTGAGGGACATACTGGATGTCGAATTGCTGAAGAAGTACAACCCATTTTGCGATCCTCCCATTAAGGACGGGACGAGAGAGTATGTACTTTAGCGGATCTGCTTTAGATATCAGCTTAACTTCGTGTTCAGACACGTAGTGTTTAAGCTTTTGCAGCGCGAACACCAAGGCCAAGCAAATCTTTTCGATGGGAGAATAGTGGATTTCTGCCCCCACCAAAGTCCGACTTAAGTAGTACAAGGCATTTTCTTTTCCTTGTTCATTTTGTTGAGCCAACAGAGCACCGATGGAATTGTCGAGGCTCGTGATGTATAAAATTAAAGGCTTTCCCTTTATTGGACTCATGAGAACAAGTTGATTCACCAAGTATTTTTTTTTTATTCTATCGAAAGCATTTTGGCAAGCTTGATCCCGATCATAAGGCATCCTTCTTCATAAGGCTGGAAAATGGCATTCATCATCCAGCAAGATTCGAAATGAACCTCTTTATGTAGGCTAGCCTCCCTTGCAATCTTTTTAACTCCCTGAGATTTCTTAGTGGGGGCATATCAATGATTTCCTTAGTTTTAGAGGGGTCAGCTTCGATACCCCTACTCCAGACTACTAATCGGAGGAATTTTCCCGATGAGATCCCAAAGGCGCATCTTAAGGGGTTCATCCTGAGGTTGTGACGCCTCAAGCATTCAAAAATTTCCCTTAGGTCCTAGGTGCATAGGTCATTGAAACCGTCAAAGCACTGTGCCATCAAGGAGTTGGACAACTCGTGCCTAAAGTTGTTAAGGCACATCCTTACGAGTTATTTTTGCGTGAACTTTTGGGGACAGGCAAGGTGAGGGCTCTCTTCCTTGCAATGAAATCCGTGACTGGTTCATTGTCCCTTTGCTTGGTTTTAATTAGTTCTGGTACCCCTACTCTTCTTTGGGTATTGCAGAACCGCTTGAGGAATTCCTTGGTCATGGTGCTCCAGTCTGGGATGGAACCCTCCGGCAACTGTGAGTACCATGTAAATCCAGCGCCCTCCAATGACTGCACAAACAATTGCAAGCACAAAGCTTCATTGTGTGCTATGGGTCCACATCTGAAAGAAAGTGGGCCAAATGTTGTCTCGGGTCACCGGTTCCGTTGAACATTTTGAACTCCGGCTGAACATACCCGGGAGGAAAAGAAACCTTATCTACCCATGCTGGATAGGGTTTTGTGATTACTTGTAGCCCTTCTTCATATTTCTTACTAACTTTTTGGACTATCTTTGTGACCATATCATCGATCAACGTCATTAGCATTGGGCCAAAACCGTTGATTCCTATGTCTTGGATGTCCGGGTAAGATGCGTATGGGGGTCTCGAATCGTGGAGTTGCTTGCATCCCTTGCGATACCCCTTGTGTTGTAGGTGGGATGACTGGCCTAGGAGGTCCAGAGCTTGTTCCACTTCCGAGGATTGCTAGTTGCGCTTGCAAGGTCTTCATCTCCTCAGCCAAGGCAACTATTTCTTTATTTTTTCGCGCCAATTGCTCTTGGAGCATAACGAGTTGGTTTTGCCTCGATTCTTCATCATCATAGACGTCGGTCATCATGACCGATACCGCACCGTCTCTCTTTGTGGCGGAACTTTGATCGCCCCCTCAAATAATGGGTTTATAAAAATTTGAGCTTCAAGGCCCCCGGTCATGGACCGAGTAACGGGTCCTGCCCTTGTTCTACGAGTATCACCCACCATTAATTTCTTTCCGGTTGGTGCCGAAGAGGTCGGTTGATTTTCAACAATTGTTCGCTTCCCTTTCCTTTCTCGTAGTTAGAAAATAGGAGATTCACTTTTCTTTCCAGAGTTACCGTTTTCTCCTAAGGCCTTTTCGATTGCCTCCAAGACATTTGATGCGACGTTATTTTGCAACGTCGGTTTTGCATTTTGTTTGCCCTTCGGTTTCCCCTGTTTGAAGCGGACCCCCACCGGTATTGCCGTAACCGTTTCTTGGCTGCGACGAGGGACTAATTTGCTATTCCTAGCCACCATGTCTTTGTCCCGATGAGCTTCAGAGACTCGAACTGGTTTGGCCAAAAGGGCTGCTAGGTTTTGAACCCAAACTCTTAGGGTCTTTTGCTTCACCGAAGGGATTTCGGGGCGTTGGACCCACATTCCGTCAGCCGAGGGTTTAACTGAAGCGGTTTCGGGGCGTTTAACCCGTACCGCGTCAGCCGAAATTTTGACCGAAGTGGTCTCAGGGTGTTTAACCCGAACCACATCAGCCGGTTGTGTGACCGAAGCGGTTTTATGGTGTTTAACCCGTACCGCATCAACCGGTGGTGTGACCTAAACAATTTCAGGGTGTTTAACCCGAACCGCATCAGCCGGTTGTGTGACCAAAGCGGTTTCAGGGTGTTTAACCTGTACCGCATCAGCTGACCGAAGCGGCTTCAGGGTGTTTAACCCGAATCGCATCAGCCGATGGTGTGACCAAAGCGGTTTCAGGGTGTTCAACCCGAACCGCATCAGCCGGTGGTGTGACCGAAGCGGTCTCGAGGCGTTTAGCCCGAACCTCATCAGCCACAATCTTTTGGGATTCACGGACAGTAACTTTTCGTCCCATCTCCCGGATTATTCTCATGTTTTCTGCCGAAACAGCTTCCCGAGCCTTATCGGCTCGGACATTGTGCTCCCTGGCTTCTTTCCAAGGGCTTTTGGTAGTCATTGGCAGTGAGCCAACCCGGGACACTTCTCCGGCGAGAATCGTTGCCCGCTCTGCTCTCTTAGCGAGCTGCATGAACCTCCAAGCCCGGGCTGTTTTCCGGATCGAGTAAATCCTCGTAGCCTGGACCAGATAGTTAGCTTTCTGGAACACATTTTTCGCTTCCAGAGAAAGCCTATTCTCTGCTGGAGTTTCTTGAAAGATTTGGCTCCCAACCCCAGCGCCATGACCTCTTTTTGGAGCGCGGACCCCAAACGGAGTCGGCTCCCGCGAGGCCACCGACACAGGAGACAGGAGCTTCTCCTTCCAAAACCCCAAGGGTGGAAATGCAGCCTTGACTGGAGCAGGTTCTGTGACTTTTCCGGACCTGCAACAAAAATTCAGAGATAAAGAAAGCAACAAGAAACAGAAACTTTTGTGTTTACTGTCTGTTCTTGTGACTTTTTTGCTTTCTTTGAATTTTTTTTGTCTTTGTTTTTAGGCTTAAAAGATGAGGGGAGAAAGAGGGTCCCACTGGGCGTGCCAATTTGTTTAACCCAGAAATTTAACTAAGTTTCTGAAAAATCCTGGACACAAATAAATTTCAGATTTGGATGTGTGTGAGTTCCCTATTTCCAATTCGATTTTTCGAATCGTTAATTACCCTAAGTTTCTAGGTACCCCTGATTAATAAGCCCAAACAAACAAAGAATAGTTCAGAAAGAAGTGAATACTTCATTAGTTTAAAATGAAATATACAATCTGAAAGTTGGGGAGAAAGGGATGAGAAATCCTGAACATGAATACTCAACCCTAATTTAGATACTGGAACTTTTTACCTAGCATAGTGAATGGCGTCGAATTTGCTGCTTGTTGTTTGATCTGCCTTGTTTTCTCTGGCTTGTACTGGATCTGCTTTATCGCAGAACCTTAATCTGCTGCAGTCAGCACTCTAATTCTCAGAGAAGGATTTCACTGCAGAATCTCTAAGCAACCCTTCTATATTTTCAAGAATTGCTGGATTTTTCCTTAGCAGAAATATGTCCAGATACGCTCTGTTTCTTTCTCTTTTCTGCTGTGTTTCTCTCCAGCCCTTCTCTGCTGTATTTCCTCCAGAAAAAGTCCTTTTTGCAGTGAGAATCAGTCTCCTATTTATAAAGGCTGTTCTCACTCCAAGAGATAAGTCTTTTGAGAGTTTCAAGACTTATCTTCAGCCATATCTACAGGATTTTTCGTTTCTCTGTATCTTTATTCAAAATACAGATAATGTTTTGATCTTATCAGATTTTTGGTGGACTTATCACTAAAATCTGATCATATCCCCTTTATTTATTTGAATTTATCGCCCTTTTTTATTTAGGGCTAAATAATGGACGAATTTAATTTATTTAAGTGGCGAAATTTCAGTGCCAACACTGATCTCAATTCTTCTGCATCTATTATTTTTCACTGTCAGGAGAATGGTTAAGTCACTCATGCCTTGCATCTTTTCGGTCCGGTTACATCTTTTCTGTTAAACTGTATATTGAGTTTCATTGGTGTACATGGTAAAGCCTTCTACAACCGTTAGGACATCACCACTTAGGCTATGGGTACTGCCCAAAAGAGTACATTTTTTCGAAAACCCCGTTAAGAAATTCGGGAACCTGGTTGAGCATCTGGGCCAATCCTGATTGAATATGTCACTGATAAAATCCAACGTTCCTAACCCTAAGTTTTTCATTGTTGGATTTAATATTTAGCCATCAATCTTCAGTATCCAAATAAGCTCATTATGTTCATTTAGTAACCCAATTTCGGATGAAATGATATTGGGACCCAAGTAGTTGACATTTTCCCTTGGTTGATTGGATCTATATTGTCCTTCTATTACTTTTAAAAGTTAGTCTATATTAGAATCATTGGAGAAGTTTATGTAGGCCAGACCACAACAGCTAAACTGGAAATGACTGGACCATTTAACAGCCCTTAGACTAATCAGATCCTTGGTACATCTTGGTCCCTATATTTTCTTCAACTTGAAAGCAGATAGCCCAGGGAATTTATTTTTCTGTCATTCTTTTGTCAAAACAAATTAAGCTAATTTACGTCATCCGTACAAGCTAAAGATATCAATTGTCAGGCTAGCTAGTAGGTCATAGCTTGTGACTTCACGTCAGAGCTCACAGCCCCGTATAAACAAGACGAGAGATGCAGATACGTGGTTTGGGAAGGAATAATGGGGAGACAATGTTTGATTCTGGATTGGATTTGATAAGACTCTTGGGTTGTACAATCATTTCGTAGGGGGATTGAGTATCTGAAAGGTATTCAATTTCATGGATACTTTAATCGTACCATGATTTAAACAAAAGCAATCAAGAGACTGGAGACCCTGAGTCATTGTGCTATAACAATAGCTGTTAGAACGTGTAAATGATAAAACTGTTTTATGACTCTTCATTATTCCTTTTGCCACTTTTCCATGGAGTGGTGCAAATCTCAAATTGTTTTTTTATTCCAAGTTATATTTTTCGTAGTTGGCGAACTGTTTTGCTCTTCAGGTCCTTCTGAGTCGGTCGACAAGAAAACTTCGTGACCCCAAGGTCACAAGGTTCTAGGATAAGGGCTGTAGTTTTCTCTTATCATCAAAAGAAAATAAATAAAAAGATTGGCTCTTTCGCATCCTAGTTTAAAATTATCCCTTGCATTTGTTCGAACAATTTGTACCATATCTTAAGGGACGTATATGACTGCTGGGGATATATTGCTCAAGCGAAACCTTTCGGTACTATAAGCTCCTCCTTCTTCGCCTTTGTGCTTTAATTAATTCATTTGCATACAAGTGAAAATAAATGTTCACTTTCCAGATACGTGATATCTTCCTACGAGTTTTATTTCCATGATTCTATTCGATAATCAAAAGTCTCCTATATTAAGGAAATGAGTCAATCAACAATTGTATACGATTCAAGGGTAATTGTGGAATTCAATCGAGAAATCAGGTGCTTGATTCATGAGTCAATCATGGTGTAATAGAAATCAATTAGTCAATGTATTTTCTTAGATAGTTATAGCTTATTTGTTTAAATTTGCTGGATCATTAGACATACGGAACATAATTTTAACACATCTCTTGTGGTTTCACATTCCTCACGGACCTCACCATTGTAATTTAACATCTATTTGGATGGAAAGAAAGGCAATAAGAGTTCCCTTTGTGCTGCTCCTTGCACACAGTTTTGTGACTAAAGTTTAGGTGTCTGGAATATGAAGTTGTGGTGATTAGCACTAGGTTGGATCTGATACTGAGAGTCGGAGACTATGCCGGCGATAGATGTGTTTTGACACTTCATTGGTTATGAAACTATAAAATCATTAGCATTTCTCATGTTTCAAACATAACCTGGAGAGTTTGCTGTACCACTGACTTGTAGATAGATTTTCCTGTAATCATGACAAAGATTAACACAATGTGTGTGACACATCCATGTCCTTTCCTCGTAAAGATAAATTATGAGTCAGACATCGAAAATAAATTTGATTTGCAAGTAAATCTGTCAACATAATTCAGGATAACCATCTCTCAGCCACAATACTATCATGGCTCTTGGACTATTGATTATTAGAACAATTATTTAATAGCTACTTTTTCTAATGGATTGACCATTGACATATTTATATTTTAATAATTAGAAGTTTTGTGATAAACACAACAATTTCATATTGTGTTGGAAATCATATTGGTTGGCCACACCACCTCTCAAAAGATATTACTTCAGAACAAAAGAAACCTTTTAACTCATGTTTATTTGATTGAGCTTATGGTGGTTTACCGCTCAATATCCATTTGGAATTTCGGATATGCTCATGATTGAGTCGACACCTTTTCTATCTTTATTTCTGTCTACCATTCAGGGTTTGCTCATGTAAGAATCCATGGGGTATACCCATGGGGGTTGTTCTCCCCTCATTGCCAATTAGTTTTGAGGTAGAACTCCATGGATTCTTTACATGGTATCAGAGCCAAGTTCACACACGTGAATGGTCTAACAACCCACGTGCTCACAGCCACCTGCAGACAGAAAAAGTCGACGTGTAAGCCAAAGAAAGCCACATGTGAGAGGGCGTGTTGAGAAGTCCCACATTTGACATTCAAGAAGAAGAAACATAATTAACAAGTGTCCTGGGTTACTCTCCTCATTGTCAATTGGTTTTGAGGTGGAACCCCATGAATTCTTAACATGGTATCAGAGCCTCGGCTCACACACGTGAATGGTCTAACAACCCACATGCTCACCGCCACCCGCAGACAAAAAGATCCACGTGTAGACCAATGATTGCCACACTTGAGGGCGCGTGTTGAGAAGTCCCGCATCGGACATTCAAGAAGAAGAAACATAATTAATAAGTTTACCTTGGACTGCTCCCCTCATTGCCAATTGGTTTTGAGTTCTCATCATGGTTCAACATTAAAAATAACTGGCAATGAGGGGGGTAATTAATGTCTTATTAAATGAAGAATTATAGGGTAAACTCACAGTGTGGAACTTTTCAACACGCCCCCTCACGTGTGGCGTCATATAGGAGTTTGGCTGCCGGTAACGCTGTGGTAGAAGAAACGTGAGTCATTTGACAAAACACGTATGAAATGAGCCAGAGCTCGGACACCAAGTATGGATCCATTTGGTTCCACCTCAAAACCAATTGGCAGTGACGGGAGCTGAGAAGCACAAATATGGATATGGTGTCGGATACGATACAGAAACGGACACAAGATACACGTTTTCTAAAACAATGAGGATACAGACACGCTCGGGATACTTCGAAATTATATGTGTGTGTGTGTATATATATATATTTGGTTCCAACTTATTTAATATTTATATGTTAAATATCACAGAAAAACGCATGTAATGTATAAAAATATTAGAGAAAGAGGAGTATATTCGGTGGGTTGGAGTTCTTTGTCTATGAAGATCCTTGACATTGTCGCATGTGAGAACATAAAACCTCACTTGAACTTGCTGTTCAAAGGGGCGGTGTTTTCATACATTGAGCACCAAGTTAATCATATATATTATACCTACTTTATGCTTATTTATATTTTAACCATTGTAATATTTCATAGAAAAAACTTGTGAAAGTCTAACACATGCAAAAGGGCGACTGTGTTTCATTTAGTGCCCTTGATGTGTCCCGAAACTGCCAGCCTAAAAAAGTTCTCTAAAATAGTTGGACAGTGTTTGACTATATTTTGGAGTGTCGTACGAGTGTCCGAAGTGTCGAACACGGCTATGGTCCCTTTTTTGGAGTGTCCATGCTTCCTAGGATGGGAGTACTCCAAAATCTTATTAAGTGAATAATTATATTGTGAACTCCCAATGTGGAAAGTTTCAACAGAGAGATACGAATATATTATACTATAGGACAAGAGGAAGGTGGATGAAGTGGAGGAACGCATCTGGACTGTTGTTTGACCACGTGCTTTCGGCGTGGTTCAAGGGTAAGTTTTATCTAGCGGTAAGACCCATTTTGATGTATGAGATTAAATGTTAGGTGATTAAGAATAAGGATACCCCCTCTGCCTCGATTTAGTAGGCCTGATTCCCTCTACTGGACTCCCTCACTCATGTCATTTTTCTTAAATTTTTAGATTATATTCATTAATTTTCCACCATGTTTTCATTTTAAATTATAACTTAGCTTTAACATCTAACTTGCAGCACATTAATGTGAAAGAACCGATAAAACTCTGGTGAATTAACAAGTCAAACCTGCAAATGGGTGCTAGCTCATTGGTCGAGCGTTTGAAGCCCCTGCAGTATGAGGTCCTGGGTTCGGACCCGGCTATATGATGTAATTCTAAAAAAAAGTCAAACCTAATCCCTTAATTTGTGTGTCCAATCAAGTTGGAAGTAAAAACACAGGCGAAGGTAGTAATAAAAAGAAGAGGGCACCAATAGAAAACAAAAATGAATGAGAATTGATTGAGGTGGTTTTGTTATTTGTATCATAGGCCGTTGGAATCACAGGCTAAGAGGAGTCACACTGTCCATATTTGCCAAGCTAGATTAGGGAGAGGTAGACCAAGACGAACCCAGGTAGAGACAATAAGACAATATGTTAGTCAAATTAAAGGTAAGTGAGCAGATAGCTTTGGACGCAACATGGGAAGTTTGATCAATGTAGCCAACGCTGGTCGCTGGTTAAACTGGAAAGTCTTGATGTTGTTGAAGCATTCCTGCTAGGTTTGCTAGGACAAGGTAATTTATACGAATCGACAACATAGAGCAGGAAGATAGAACATAAATATAAATGTTTTTCCACTCAGTTCCTTAATTTCCATGAGTAAGAACATGTTTTAGGTAAGATTATCTGTTATTTTGTAGATCAGTAGATTTCATAACTGTTTACTTATAATATTCGAGTTATATGTCTCAGACTTCCCATGCTTTCTTAACTCAATTGGAAAAAACTTGTAATGTTTATTACTTGTGAGGAGTAGATCAATATCCTCGTGTGCCAAGTGTTCAATATGGGTATTGTTCCTATTTCGTGTCCCATGCATCATAGGGTAATAGAAATCCAAAGGATCCACTCAAAAAAAAAAAAAAAAAAAAAAAAAAAAAAAATCCAAAGGAAATATTGCTATGCCCACAGCTGGAAGTTGAGCTGTGAGGGAGAACCACAAAGGGTCTCCACAGTAGGCCTGTCAATGGGCTGGAAGTGGAGTCCACAGTCTACACTAAGGCTCTGATTTCTTTCCTAATTTTAGGTTTTTATCTTTTTAGAAAAAGATAAAAAATTGCTTACTTTGAAAGGGTTAAATTTTCTAGAAATTTTAGTTCTTGTTAGAAAAAGGTTGCTTACTTTTCTTCTAATTTTTCTTAAAAAGTAGATTTTAGGAGTAAGAACTTCTTACTCCTAAAATCTAAGAAACATTGAAGTTAGAAACACTAATTTTTTTAGCCTTAAAAAAAGATCAAAGAAAGTTGTCTAAAAGAATTTCTAACGAAAATGATCAGAAAGTAACTTTTTTATGGTTTGAAAAGAAGACAAAAGGTCGGCTAAAATTAGGCAAAGAAAGCGGAGCTTAAGAGCTACCCAGTCTTCGGATATCCGAGTTTGAGTGTCTCTCGAATTGTATGTTTCCATTATGTTGTTTGTAATATGAATAATGAGTACATTGAAATAAAACTATTTGGTTGCATCTCTATTGGTTGCATCTCTGTCTTCTGTTGATTGGGTTAATAAAAATTTCCAGAACTACAGATAAATAGAGAAAGAACACCATTCTCATGTAAACAATAAGCTGATTAAATGTAGTGCAGTATATATAGAATCGTGAATCTTCTGTAATAAAACAATAGTTTTTTTCTTCCTACGGAAATGAGTCAACATTTACCCTCTTTTTTCCCTCCAACTTTCAGTCTTTGCAGTGTTAGTGTTGAGATCTAATGTGGACATATATTGTAACTCAACCACATTATTTGCCAAGATGAATGGAAGAAAAATGGCGAAACCTGAAGAAGTAAGAAATAGTTGAATTTCTCAATCATTCCTCGTTCTTGCTAGTTTAGTGTTCATGTTTGGTGCCCTTGCATAGAGACCGCATGACGAGTTATACAGTAAATTCCATTCATAGATTGGATATCATTTATTTTCACCTTACGAAATATTATCGAGTGCGATTGCAACGGTCGCAAGTCCGGAACCTTCAATACCTCTAAATTTCAAGGTTGACTCTTCTGCAATTGATATTTGAAGGGCTAAATTGAAATATGGGCAAAAGAAATATCGTGCCATAATTTTTTTTTTTTTTTTTTTCATTTTTTAGTGTGCGTATGAGACTCTTTATAGGAAACTTATGTCTTGATAGTGGAGCTCGTCTATAGATACTTAATTCCATTATAATTAATGTGACTAATAGTTAATTAGTTTGTTGGAAATCAGTGAATGCACTCAAATCTCCTGGAAAGGAAGTTGGGAACAATAAAAACATTGTTGACACTTGTTTACAAATATACATTTCCACTGCCTAAATATATTATACAATTTAGTAAGTGAAAAAAAAGATCAAATTACCCCGCGATAATTACGTATCACACCCTCATGTTCAAGTGGTGAAATGGTTAGAATTGTTTCAACTGGTGCTGATGAGCTGCAGCCCACAATCTTTTGGCAGGTCTCAATCAGGCAGTGCCTGCAAGTAGGGCAAGAGGAGTGTGAATTGAGCCACTTGTCAATGCACCGGACATGAAATCCGTGGTTGCACTTGGGCAGGACTTTTAGCCTCTCCCCAGGTGTGAACTCAGAGAGGCATATCACACACTCCTTGTCCAAACCCGGTAGACTCAGTCCCGTTGAGTAGCTGACTGTTGGAAATGTCTTTAGGGCCTTTTTCTTGATTCCTTTGTTGGCTAGCACAGCGGAGGGGCTTTCGTGAGACTCTGAGGCTACTAATCTTGAACACCTCAATGCACACCTTACAAGAGAGTTCAAACCAAGCGAGCAAATCAAGGCACATAAGAGAACTGATAAGACCATGACAACATTTGCATCAAAGCTGTTCTCTGATGGATACGGTGCTGCAGCAATCTGACCAGAAGGAGCCATTACTGGGTCAGGTGACCGGTAAAAAGTAGTGTGTAAAAGCAACCTTCTTGAGTAGAATTGTTCAGAGAAACCTTGGAAAGCATGAGTTGTTGAGGAAGAAATTAAAGAAGACATTTTTTTTTTCTGTTGGATGGGTTGGTTGCCTTTAGTTTGGCTGAACACAAGTTCATATATAGAGAAAAAATAAAATTTGTTGTGTTTGCTTTTTCATTTTAATAGCATTTGTTTAAAAGTGATAATTATTTGTGTTTGAGAATATTGGAGGGCTTAAAACTATAAGAAACTTTTACATTTTAAATTCAGCCACCACTTAGATCCTCCACCTTAACACCTCCAATGTTTTAATGGGCTTTGGGACCTTCCACTTTTGATGCAGCATAAAATGACGCGTGGCACCTTACATTCATGTATTACATCTTTCACGAGGCTACTGTAACATGAAGAATGGAGAAGTTATCAAGTAAGTTCAATCTTGCACATAACATTCCTTTTAATTTAATCTGTGGTACAAGGTAAAATTTCAAACATGTACTCATATAAGACTATAAGGTTTGAACTCAGTCTTAAGAACCAACTTTCTGATATCAGCAGTGGCCAGGGAGAGCTTCCAGTGTAGGGTATTATGAATTGCTTGTATGACTATTGTATTACCCGGTTGGTATCTGCAGCATCTGATTATTTGCTTAAGGATTACTTGATTCTTTTCTCATGTGTGAAGTGCTAAATGGTTCAACTGAAATGGAAAATCCTTGAATCTAGATTTGTGTTCATTTGTCCAAGTCCATCCAATTGAACTTTTGCACATTAAAGTTACGCTTATATTTCATTGAAGATTGCCAAAGCTACTTTAGTAGTCACATCAAGAACTTCTGAGTCATACCCAACTTTAGGATGGTTAAGAGTAATCTAAGGGTAGACTCACTGAGTCAATCATGGTGAGAATTGAACTTTAAGGGTAGGCCCAAGGTGGATCGACATGATGAGTAGCGGGGGCTATAGTCCCCAACTCGACTTTCCAAAATTGAAATTTCACCCTTATTTTTTTTCTAGTTTAGCCCAAAAAAATTGCACTACAACCCCCACTCAGTTTTTAAATAAAAATAATATATTTTTTGTTTAAATTTCCATTTTAGCCCCCAGTGCAACAAATTTCCTGGATCTGCCCCGCCTTTGGTTAATGCCTAGAGCCTGGTTCATGAAGTTCAAGGTTCAAACCCTGGAAACAGCTAAGTTTATATACAGATATAAAAAATGATGGTGGGAGTCAGTGAAGTAAACATTAGACTGATGATTGCTTTAAGTTAACTAACAATACGTTCCAATTAATACCGGTATGTTATATGATTAATAATTTAATAGTATGCATTTTCATAGTCACATCCTAGGCCCTCTTGGATGGTATACCGGTATTTTGCTACAAGAAAGTAGTCTTTTCACGGGGGATTAGATTCCATAAGATGATGTAGTGTGCGTAACTTTTGAGGAATCTCATCGATTGTTTGTGCTTTGTGAATGATTCGAACATGCTTCACATAGCTCTGCTGGTCGTATGGACTCTTACCTTACTTTTTTTGGTAGAGAAACCGAAATAATTTAAAGTCTTCTTGATGATTCAGTTAGTCCCGGAGCTCGAACAGCTATATTTGCCTCTTGGCCAGGACTTTGTTTTATAACACCAGGAGTTTAAAAGTACGGCTAAGTCATTGATGACTCGACATGTAGGATAGTGACCATCACCAAAATGCAAAAAAATATCAGAGATGTTCAAACAGAATTCTATTCTATTATATAGTGCAGAGCCATTACTATTTGATTAATAGATTGTACGGAAAGAGAGTACATTTATGAATAGTGTATGTTGAATTTGTCATTTATGATGTAAAAGCTTCCTGGACCAGTTGTGTTTGTTTAGAAGGAAATCAGGTTGTAGGACATGACCCTGCAAGTAGTCCTACTACTATCTCATAGAGTACAATAGAAATGGTTTGGCAATAATTCTGGCTAACTTCAAATTTTTATGATCGTTACTTGGAAGCGTTACGGCGACTTCTGTTTGCGAAAAGTATCTCTTCTATATGCTTATTATCCGGAAAGTACTTTCCCAGGATGAAGGATAATATAGATATACCTACAAAAGGTTTGAGATGGCTAGTGGATATCATTTCTTTTCCATTATTTAATTTGTAGCTTATTCTTATAACAACATGCAGTATAAATTAGGGATAGGCTTCATAAATCTGATTTTCATAGTGATTGTAATAGTAATAATACTAGTTGTACAGAGTTGAGGTCTGGAGCCTATCTTCTTTTGGGCTGGATTACACTAAGCAGCTCTTGCTATTCTCTGGGCCTACACTGGGAAAGGGATGGGGGGATATTTATGGCTTTTTTTCTTTCTGGAAATATTTGGAATTGTTCTGTTGGTGTTCTTATCTCCTGGTTGGAATGCTATTTTTTCCCACTGTTGCATGAGGACTCTACATTACACTACTTTTAAGAGTGCGAGTAACACTCAAGATGAAGTAGTATCATGAGTGTTCACTGGAAAAACCGTATTTACTCCATCAAAATTGGAGACGTAGTTCATTCATGCTAATGAAAATGCAATCTTCCCTATGAGTCACAAAAGTCATATAAAATGGTATTCAGTACCGGCGTGTAGTAGTATCATGAGTAGTTTCATATTTGTTTCACTCATGAACCAATTATGAAGAATGTACGTTCATGATGCATTTTTTTAGTTGATATGTACACTTCTGCATATATTATTGTAGAAGATGCACATGCCGCCAAAGTGGCGAGTCATTTTTCATCACAATACCAACAAATAAGATCCAGTTGGGATATGTTGTTGCTTTTTTTCTAGTTTCCTTTTATGTGATACTTTCTTGCATTCATTGAACTTCCAATGAGATGCTATTCCTTCCATGTAATGGTTATGGGCAATTGACCACATGGTGGGTCTTCTGAAACATTGCTTTGCCAACTACCAATTTACAGTGGTGTTTGCTTAAAAATCAAGGTTCAATCATTTGAGCATGCCATATCCAATTAGAAACCCTTCAGCTCTTTATTATTTGAGCTTTATCAGTAAATATGTCATGTAATTCGAACTTGGGTGCCTTGAGAGTCCCCTTTCCCATTCTTGGGTTCAAAGGCCCTAAGAAAATGTAACTATCTGGTCTGGGTAAACAGATTAAAAAGATATCATTGAGCCATGTGCCATCTTCACTTAAACGGAGCACACTTTGTCTTGTGGTAATACTAAGAAGTGATGATCCATCTCAGAGAATAGTGGAAAAACTCCAGCTACATCTTTTTTTTCTGAATTTCAACGGACAATGTTGGTTAGTCTTTCTCCTGCAATGGTTTAGTAGAAAGCTAGTAACTTATATTATGGTTGCAATAAAGTTTATCAATTGTTGAGCCTTGTTGATTGTTCATATTCAGAATCTGCAACGAAGGAATATCTTTCCTGGTTTACAAAGAATCCACTAGTCGTTCTCCCCATTGAACGAAGAAAATATCCGATATTTTGAATGTTCGATCATTACATATTTACATCTGTGTCCAAATTGGCACCAAGAGTACCGCACCTCAATTGTGGTTAAGCTAGGTTGGAGTTTGCAGTTCCAATTTTCCTTTGTTCGTAGGTGTATCACAAATCTGTTCAATGCAGAAAAAGGCATTAACGTACTGCAAGTTTTACTACTATCCTTTGTCTTTAATACTGGTCTACGTAAACGTCCTCTGTCTTTATTCTTTAACACTTTCCTCTCTTACCTTCACTTTTTCCCTCTCAACCCAGTCTTCATGGCCGTGTTTGCGACATGTATAATAAATTACAGGTCAACTTGAGATTTTGTTGTGGTCTATCAACTACAAAGCGAGATCATTATTTCCTAAAAGTCTTATCTTTCTAAAAAGATATTCCAGGTCCTATAGTTGGCCTTAAACTTTTATAGTATTCTGCTTGAAATCCTTGAATAGTTACTATGTGTCTAATTTGTACCTCACCGAGTTTGGTTATGAACATTGGTGCTTGATTTTTTCCTCTAGAAGAATATAGCAATGTGTAATCTTGTTGACCCCCTTGCTTCATGAGAACACATAACCGTTTTGTACTTTGATACTGTCACATGTTGCTGACAAAAGGACACATTTTTTTCCCGTTTCCTGTAACTTTGTAGTTTGTATTTATATCTTTGTTAGGAAAGTTCACTTTAGTTATTGACTTATTAATTGGAGCGTTTTTTTTTTCTTTGGAGAAAAAGGAAACAGAAATGCGATCATTTTAACCCTAATTCCTGTCTTTTTGTAAGTGGTAGTTTATGCCGGCTTCTTAAAATTTCTCGACTAATATTTGCTAACAGTTATTGCAAGTTGAAGTTTTTTAATGTGGGGTAGTGTTGAGACAGTTATTACTTTAAGTAGTAGCGCATGCTGATTTGCCAACATTCATGGAAGTGAAGATCTTTTGTGTGCATGTCATTATCAACCCTAGGTCGCGAATTTGTTGACTCAGTCAGCCAAACCAAAATATTGTTTCTTTCCTTCCTAAGTCCGACTAGGGATCTTCTACATGGGGATGCATCTGATAGGAGGTGCTTGTCATTATTTGTGGGTTTAACCAGAGTTATTTGCACTAGAGGGAAGGGCGTGTTACGTAGATGTATGTTATGCTCAATATGTACCTTTCATCAGTAAATGACAACTGCTCAGTGAAGGAGGGTAGAAGCTTTCAGTGATTTGTAGTTCTGTGAAATTTTCAACCAATCTAACGAAACCCTAAACCTTAAATGATACAACTATATCTAAGCTGAACCATGAGTCTAGATACTCTTTCATTTTAATAATACAGTACATGTTTTTCCAATTGAAATTCAGTTCCCACTTTGTGTTTTCAAGCACTCTGTACCCAGTAAAGGATGATACTAGACTGAAGAAGCATGCTCGTGAACACGCCTGATAAGGAATGAATCTCCAACTGAGCCTAATTAGCATTGTGTAGATTTTAGAGATGTTAGGAAATAAAAAAAATGTGAGAGTCGTCCTATTTATCTGGAAGAAAGAAGAAAAAACTAGTTAGTAACAAGGACATCTGACTTGCCATGAAGTCAGGAAGCTCTCGAATGTAGAAAGAGACAAATTGCATCCAGTGCTTTCTTTGTTCAAGTAGGCTTTGTTTGTTTTACTTCATTTAAAAATTACCCAATCATAGATCAAAGCATCTTAAATAAACTGCTCTGTACCTTTGGATTCTACTGCCACCAAAAACTGAATATAGTTGGAATTGTGCTTGGGATCTGATGAGCGTGCTCATTGGTGTTTGCTGCGACAACTAATGAGACAACTTAATGAGGTGCTCTTTTTAATAGTGCATAGTTGTTTGAGAGAGTTTATGCATATTTTTTCCAAAGATAATCCGTCCTGTGACTGATTCTCCTCTTGTAAATATCTGAAGGCCATAAGTATTTGACAGATAAACTTGTAGCTTGCATTCTTCACCATTCGCACACTACTACAGGCTGCAATCTGTCTCCACACTCACTGGTAGGATGGTACTTTTCGTCGGATTGCTTTGTGTTGGTGGATTTAATTGCATTAATTTCTTCTCAACCAGGACCCAACCTAGAAAACCTTCTAAACTTGGAGAAGGTTTGAACCCTCTAGTTACTGAACTCACCACCAACCTTTGGACTATCTGCACAAAAAAGTAACTATGATTATTGGTCATTCTCGCCGGAAACTGTCACCCACGTGTCAGATACCTATCATATTCTCACACGCTTTGCATAAAGCCAAACCTTAGTTATTGGGTTGATTAGTAAGCATTCTTTTGATTCGTTAAATAAACTACTTGGTATCCTTTCCTCAATTAACTAGACCACACCTGAAAGAATCTTTGATTGTATATCACTTGATTGGTCTGTCACCTCTAACTGGAAATTGCTTCACAAGATTGTGACTTGAGTTCATCAATCAAGCAATTGTTTATTCTGGTTAACTTTGTCTGGGTATTTTGAGACTCCCTCTGTGACTGAATGTTGTAGCATGAATACGATCAGCCTATCTTTACTCTGTAAAGAAATACCAAGTTGAGCATACATTAGCGGACTTCTGTAAAGAAACACCAAGTTGTACATTTCTTTACTTGGAAAGGTGATACATTGATCTTAGCCGTGCTTCTGTTACTAGTATAGCTTTACACTGCTGGACGCTGGAGAGATTCTGAATGCTTCGAAGATAATCTTAAAATGATTCAAGTATGATAAATTCCAATAAGTAGATTTCTTCTCCTACGCAATGACCAGAGGCTAAAATTTAGTGTTTAGCGTAGGGCTGCGCTCGTGTCTTGTCAAAACATCTTCGGTAATCTTTGAGTTGACACTGGATATATATGGCAGGAACTCTATTTATTCACGTGCAGATTGCTGATGTAGTTGCTGGCATGTTAATATTGCGTTGGTTTAACAATGCCATTGAGGTGGAGCAGCAATGACAAGTGAGGGAGGAAACTGATTTGAACCTCACATTGACAAGAGTGAGACCTCATTTCTGTGATCCTATTATATTTTAAACCCTACTGTAACTGGCAACACATATCAAAACTAACATGTATTTTGTCTTTCAGCAAAGAGAAAGCATATACTTTTTCCTACTCGCGATAGTTCGTAGTTAAAACTCAAGCTGTTCCATGAATGGCAGAAAGGTCCTCAATGGCCCTCTCAAACTAAGAATACAGTAACCTTGGTGATCCAAGGGCTTCCAAATCTTAAATCGTTTCTTCCGCAGTCATAGTGGCACACTCCGGCCAACTTCGTAAATTTGAGCAATTACATGTATATGCCCCAACCATATAGCATGATTAAACCACCCGTTGAATCTCAAGTGTTAAGTGATTTTTAACTTTTCATACATATACATCATTTCTTGCTTGATTCCAAGTGAACATGTCTTTTAGTTAGGGTTGAAAGTGGTTGAAGGTTCAGAGAAAGCTGTATAGAACATTTATTTCTGATAAATTATGACACCAGTGAATTCAGTACTATACCTATAATTAGACTCAACCACCCATATGCGACCTCTATCAACAGCAAGCTTAGAGTCTGATTGGCATAATCAGAATTGCTACGAATAAGATGTGATGAGGACTAAGTTCCCAAATGAATTAGGTAGGCTGTCTAGCTTACCCTAGAGTTAACATCTATATAATTTAAGGTACTGTTACCTGCGGGAAAAAGTGATGAATTTCACTACGAATGCAAATTGGAGAAAATTACTGAAAGAAAGTTACTGACTAAAGAAAGTCGCTTTCGTACTGTAGGCTTTAGCCTTTACTATTTAAACAACGGGATCTTCTTCCAAATGTTCAAATCTAATCTTAGTTTTAAGACACTTTCCTTTTTACCCCATTTCATTAACTTCAATGGAGTGTGAAGCTCTTTATCACCTTCCTTTAGAATCAAGCTACATTGATGAGATTAACGGGGATGCTTTGGATCCTACTTTTGTTTTCCAAAAAGCTTGTCCCATTTCGCGGTGTATCACTCAAGATGTTTTTCCTTCTGATGCTGATGTTGACGTACATAGATTGCTCCAAATAGAGACAGATCTCATGGACTTTGATTTCATCGTTCATGATTCTGTTTCAGGTCTTCAAAGTGCTGAATACTATCCCAATTCACCAAACACCCTCCAACAAATGAGTGAACAAGTCCATCGAAATGTGGATGTCAGTGGCAAATCCAAAGTGCAGGGCGTTGAAGAAGAAGAAGAGCTGGTTGAAGCAAGAACCTTGACCAGTCTCCTATTAAGTGGTGCTGAAGCCGTGGAAGCACAAAATTGGTATGGTGCATCAGCTATAACAGTGAGGCTCAATGATATCCTTTTCAATCAAAGAAATAGAAATGAACCATTTAACAGGTTGGCTTTTTTCTTTGCGCAAGGCCTGCATTGGAAGAGCAGCAAATCTTCTTCACATGTGTTGCAAACTCCTGTTTCTCAGAAAAGCAGCAATATTTCTGCCTTTCAGATGCTTCAAGAGCTCGCTCCATATGTCAAATTCGGCCACTTGACAGCCAACCAAGCGATTCTCGAAGCCACGGAAGGTGAAAGTTCAGTTCATGTTATTGATTTTGACATAATCGAGGGCGTCCAATGGCCTCCGTTGATGGTTGATCTAGCAGCCAGAAAAGATGCTTCTCTCAGGATAACAGCCATTGTCGTAGACAAGCAAAGCTCGGATACAATTCAGCAGACAGGAAGAAGGCTCAAAGACTTTGCGGATTCGATTAATCTTCCGTTCGTGTTTGATTACCTTTTTATGGAGAGTGAAGAAGATTTTAGGAAAATTGAAGTGGGTAATGCACTGGTAGCCAATTGTATGACCCATCAGCTGCACATGCCTCATAGAGACTTCACAATGATCAAGACTTTTCTGGGTGGGGTAAGCAAGTTGTCCCCTAAGATCATTGTCATAGTAGAAGAAGACCTGTTTAATTTTGCTAAAATACCATTTATGTCATTTGCTGAGTTCTTATCTGAGGCTATCCATCACTATACTGCACTTCTTGATTCCCTAACCTCTGGCTTTGATGGTGGGGGGTACAAATTGGCACTCAGAGTAATAGAAGAAGAGTTTCTGGGAAGGAGGATTTCTGATAGTGTGAGAAATTTCCCTTGTGATGTGACTGAGAGACAGATTTGGAGAGATGGGTATGCTTTTCTGAAGGGTTTTAGGCCAATCCCTTTGAGCCCTAGTAATATTTCCCAAGCTAGGTCTCTGATCAGTCTCTTCAATGGAGGGTATTGGGTTGAACATGAACAGTGCAGGTTGTCATTGACCTGGAGGTCAAAGCCTTTGACATCAGTTTCTATTTGGGTTCCATATGGGTGAATTTTGTTAGGTGAAGTAGATTGGGAGAGTTTTTCAGATATGACCTTTCTCACAATATCTTCTTTTGATTCCATCTGTTCTTAGGCAAAGAACACTTTCACCCGCAAGTGTAATGCAAAGACACACATTTACCATTTAGTGTGCAAACTTTCTAGACACCTACAATTCTTAATTGTGACAATATTAGTATGGAGTTAGTTGGTCACTGATAATAGCTTTTGGGATAAATTTGTTTTCTTAGAGTGTGGAGTGACATGAATTGATCAAGGGATGACAATTCGGTCCAGTCTGACGTGATATTTGAGTGGTTCGGATATGGGAAGCGAAACTTGATATTTGGATTTGGACCAGAGTGCAGATTCGTTAGATATCCATTGTGATTTGAGTATATGTTATTTTACAAACGTGTCCCCATGAGTTTTATTTAATCGTGAATACAACTCATTTACAGTGCCATAGACCCAAGCCTTATGGAATCACTGACCATATGATCAATGACGAGAGTTATGAAAAATACTCTCGTATGTTAATTTGGGTTAGATTTTTGGATGAAGTGGTGCATTGAACGTTTTGTGACTTCATAGTTTTTTATTGGTTGATTGGAACTTGTGAATGTCCTATTGATGTAGCTATTACTAGTCGCGGGTAAGCCCCGGTCTGTCTTCCCCTGACCTAATAATTAAAAGATTATCCTTATGATCGATCATAAAGACCAATTTACTCACTTCTTGAGACATAGTTCCACGACCAACTAGCAACAAAGATCGAAGAGAACGTTCCTAGAGTGCCCCTATGCACAATTCACTTATGTGAGCCGCTCTTATATAGCCTCTCCCTTATTCATTTGTCCAATGGAGCAAGCAATTCAATTCAATTAATTATGTTTATGTGTCATATTTGGTAAACTAAATCCTACCATACATCTTCTGCCTTACGTTAGGCTGACCTGCCTGGTAAAGGGGTAGAAGCGGGAACTCAACCTTATGAATGAATTACTTTATCAAGGGAATAGCACACAAAGAAAGCAGAAAGAAATAGATCGGAGTTTCATTCCAGAATCTAAATTTTGTTATGATGTTATCGTGATTTTTTTATACTTCTTTGTCTTTTGTGTTTTTTGAGAATTCGATCAGTATTTGTTCTGATTTGTGTTTGGAGGATCTTTGGACTACATGGATTTTATTGTTTAAATCCAGTACGTATTCGATCCGAACCTAATTACATTCCAGATCTGGATGAGATATGGATTTTCCCTTCTGGTTCGGATATAAAAATATAGTTAGATCCAATTTGAAGCCGGCCCTTTTCCTAAGGTTGGCATACTAAGAGGGTAAAAAGTATCTTTTCCCAAACTGAAAGGGGTGAGTGTTATTTTGTCAAACCAGAACGGGTGAAAGAGTTTTTCTGTCAAACAAGAACTTGTGAAAGTGCCTGTTGTCCTTCACTTTATTCTATCCATTTCATTTATTCGTACACATATTTGAATTTAAGGTCCTTTCAAAGAGTGGGAAAATGAGAAAATAATGAAAAGAGAATTTAAAATATGCCAATTTTTAAGCGGAATGCAGGAGTTACTTTTAATAAAAGGTGAAAAGGAATGCAGTTAGGGTGGTAGCTCAAGTGGTAGATTTTTGGAAGCCCAACCCGGTTGACGACAAAATAATTCTCAAAAAAAAAGGTGGTAGAAAAAAATCAAACATACCAATTTTACCCTAGTCACCTGAAATCTCAGATTATGAAACAATTTGCATGATAAACGAGCTCTAATTATTTTCAAAATAATTAATAATTTTCTTTTTGACAAAAGGTGCGCAGTATGCATAATACTTTCAAAACGGGTGAAAATGAGTGCTAGCTTAGTGATATAGCGTTTGAAGCCCCTCCATGAGGTCTTTGGTTCAAACCCAACTATATGATGTAATTATAAAAAAAATTACTTTCAAAACAGGGAACTATTTGTAAAAATAAAAGGAGGAATTATTGCAGTAAACAAAAGACGTAGCATACCGGCTTTCTTCCCAGGCAGGTTAATTACAGACCATTCTTGTAGCCCACCAGTTGTTACACTCCATAAAGACGAAGAAAGGAAAACAAGACTCACTTGAACTGAAATTAAACATGAGTAAAGCTTACGATCTTGTGGAGTGAGATTTCTTGCGGGCCGTTATGGAATGAATGAGTTTCGAAATTAGACGGATTAATGTGGTTATGGCTTGTATAACTACCGCGACCTACAATTTTATCATTAACGGTAGAGTTGAAGGTAAAGTCATACATGAGCGGGGACTCAGATAGGGATGTTCCCTTCCCCATACCTGTTTTTGCTTGTTAGTGAGGTCCTGTCCTGTGGCATTACAAAAGCAAAGGTGGAAGGACACCTATAGCGAGCTACTACATCTGGGAGGGGGGTGAGGGACCCTCGGTCACACCTATTTTCGTTGATGACAACTTAATCTTTACAAACAACTTTTACAGATCTATGAACAAGCCTTGGGACAGTCCATCAATCTGCAGAAATCTGCGCTGGTATTCTCAGACAATGTATCAGAAGAAGTCAGGCTCCAGCTAAGTTCCTTGAGTGGCATCCCTATACCTGAGCGCCATGAAAACTACCTCGGTCTTCGAACAACATTCGGGAGAAACAAGAAAGTGTTAACGCAAATGATCACATAAAGCCTTAATTCAAAGTGCAAAGGCTGGAAAGAAAAAAACACTCTCAGTAGAAGGTAAAGAGGTACTAATTAAGGCGGTCGCGTATGAAATTCCTAACTTCTCTATGAGTTTCTTCTTGTTACCAATTGGCACTTGCCTGGAGATTGAAAAGTTGTGATAAGTTTGAACCTCCTTGAGATTGATATGTAAATGCACATGCAGAGAGATTTGGTTCATTGATGATGAAATCCAGAAACACAATAAGGAAATTTTCTAAGTACCAAACCTTCAAACATTTGAGTTACTGTAGCTATGCTTATATTTATATTTATCTAACTGTTTTTGTGCAGGTTTTACTTTTGATATGGGATGACAATATAAATGCATTAGTAATCTATGTTCTAATCTATAATATATGCAGGACTGAGTTGGATTGAAAATCCAAGTTCATTTTGATGAACTAGCAAGCAAATCTTCAAAGCTTTGAGATTTACTGGTTATCTTTCACTGCTAAGTTCATCTAATTAATTCTATGTTTGCATGTTATTTCTGTGAGACTTAGAACTTGTTTAGAGTTGGTTACTGTCTAATAATACGTGTTCTATACTGGTTACTTGATATATTCATCAGTTTGAAAATATATATATTAACTCAAGTTTATCAGCAGACAAATCTAGCCCAGTTTTCCGTGGGACTGTTACAGTTTGCTAATCAGATCTTGATGCTAGATTGTCTTGTTGTTGTTTGATCTTGTTTGCCGAGTTTATGCAGGTTTGCCAACGTCCATAAACAAATTAGAAATCTATTCAAACATATCTGTTGATTGAAGCTTATCAAAAAGGAGAATTTATAGGGTTTCTGTTCCTATGATTTCTCAGTTGGTTGAAGACTGTTGCTCAAGTGTTCAACACTTTAAATTTGAATAGAGGAGAGACAGAAAGAGATAGAAAAATCGTGGGATTTGAAGAGAGGAAAAAACAAGGAAGATCAAGTTACACAATTCTTCAAATCAATCAAGCAAATCATCTCTCCAACAGCAGAAGATCATCATATCATAAGAACTCTTCTAGGCTTCACTGGCTATTCTTTCTGAGTTCTTCTACTTGTACTTAATTGTATTATTCATTCTACATTTATGAAATCTCAGTAAACTTAGTAGTTTGGTTGTTCAAGTGAACAACAAGAGGTTCTTATAGTTTCAACATGTTGTACCTTGTAACTATATAGGTTGGGAACCACAAGCTGTATAAGTGCAAGGTAGTTCACTTAAACTTGAGATATAGGGCTAAATATGGGTGATTAATAAGAAGTTGTGTTTGAATCCTGGAGGGATTAGATCCCTCAGGCAGAGACTAGGTCCAATTGTGACAGAACTATGTAAAATCCTTGTTTCCTTGCTATTTACTTTTGTTATATTTACATTCAGTCTAAACAGGAAGTTTCAAAGATTTGGAGCTTTCCAAATCTCAAAGTTTTGAAGCCTCTATATCCTGCAATTATATCTTCAAGTTTCTCAAAATTGTTTCAAATCTTTGAGATATCAACTATTTGCACTACACTAGTTTCAAAAGACTGTGTTCTGGAAAAAGTTAGCATACTCTATTCACCCCCCCCTTCTAGAGTATTTAGATCATGTTTTACACCCACATTACAAACTTTCAATTGGTATCAGAGCTTCAGATGACGTTTTAAGGATCTAAAAATCTTGTGACAATGAATAATGTAGGTGATGGAGGATTCTCATAGGGAAGAGCATCTAATAGACCCCCATTGTTTTGTGGTGATACCTTTGTTCATTGGAAGGCATTGATGAAGATGTTCATCATAGATCAGGACATGAAACTGTGGTCTATTTTGCGAATGGGCCAAAATTATTCTATACTACTGTCAATGCAGTTAGAACTGTCAAGCCTGATGAAGATCTCTCAGTTACTGAACTGGAAAAGGTATCAAAGAATTACAAAGATTTGAACTTATTATATTGTTCTATGCTATTAGTGCAGATGAGTTTAACAGGATATCAAACTGAAAAAGTGAAAAAGAGATATGAGACAAGCTGACTGTCACTTATGAAGGAACCAGCCAAGTCAAGCAGACAAAGATTAATATCCTTTTGAGACAGTATGAACTATTTAAGATGAATTTTGATGAATCCATCAAAGATATGTTCAAAAGGTTTACAGATATTGTGAACAACTTGGAATCCTTGGGAAAAACTTTCTCAAATGAGGAAAAATTCAGGAAGATACTCAGAAGCTTGCCAAAGGCAAAATGGGAGCCTAAGATAACTACAATTGAAGATGCTCAAGACCTAAGCATTCTGGAACTTGATGATCTACAAGGAAAACTGCTCACTCATGAGATTTCCATGAAGAAGGTTGATGGTGAATTGAGTGACAACATCAAGAACCTGGCACTCAAGGCAAAGGACGATGAAAAATCCTAAAGCCTTGAACAGGAGGATGTTGATGATGATGAATAAGCCTTAGCTCTGATCTCCAAAGCCTTGGCCAGAATTCTGAAAAGAAGAGAAACTTTAGAAACAAGGACTACAACAAAGAAAAATTCAGATCCTCAACCAGTATGGATCAGAAAGGTAAGTCTACTTCACATTTACATAAAACTAAAGTTACAAATTGCTATGAATGTGGAGATGTAAATCATCTGGTAAGAGATTGCCCTAAAAAGAAGAAAAGTAGGCAATTTCCTAAGAAGGAAAATGAAAATAGAAGGAAGAAGGAAATGGTAGCCTCATGGAGTGATTCAGACTCTTCAGACTCAGATTCAGATGAAGACAAAGCCAATTTATGTTTAATGGCTGAACATCAAGAAGACCACTCTACTAAAAAGCCAATTGAAGACATGGTAAAAATCTTTTATCTAGTCCTTCTGATGTCTTACATGAAATCCTCAAAAGTATTTTTTTGAATGAGAAAAATTAAAGGAATGAGATTGATTCCTTGAAAATGAAGGTTCATGAGCAAGCAAAAGAAAATTTAGATTTGGTTTTTCAAAACAAATGTCTTGAAGCTACTAAGTTGAAAATTGATAGTGATTTCAAAGCCTTGGACAGTAGATTCAAAGCTTTGAAATCACAGGTCAAAGAAGTAGTTGATCAAAACACTCTTTTAAGTGACAAGTTTGTTGATCTAAAAAATCATTCAGATGATTTTGAACAACAAAACACTTCATTGACTTGTAAAATTCAAGAATCTAAGAAAATTATTTCAATTTTTGCTAGCTCAGAACAGAAGCTAAATCTTATGCTTGAAGGAAGTATGCATTCTGTATACAAAAGTGGAATTGGTTATAATCCAAATTTTCTAAGAAGAAACCAAACCACTTTTTGTGAAATCAGGAAGCAGACATTCTCAAAAGTGTCATTACTGTGGTAAAATTGGACATGTAAAATTAAATTTCCCCATTAGAAGGACATAACCTCACATAATGAGGAATACCTATCCTTATCAGCTTAAGGGACGAGTGAAACTGATTTGGGTTCCAAAATAAGTTAGACCACCTAACATGGTTAACTCTGAGTATGAATCCAAATTCTACACTTGGTCTAATAGCCTGTTAAGGCATAGATTGAATCTTGCAGGTTGTCACCATAGCTTTGAAAGATTAAGAATGAATTTTGGATAGTGGATGTTCCCGGCACATGAGTGGAAAGAAATCTTTATTCACAGAGCTTAAAGAGAAATCAGAGGGAAAAATCACACTTGGTGACAAAGCAAAGTGCAACATAAATGGTATAGGAAGCATTGGTAACAACTCTGCATATTCAATTTCAGATGTTTATTTAGTTGATGGTCTTAAGTATAATTTATTGAGTATTTCTCAGCTTTGTGATAAAGAAAATAAGGTAGTTTTTGACAAGGAGAAATGTGTGGTGCAAGATGAAACATGCAATTGCATTTTCAGAGCTCCTAGGTCACATAATGTTTATGCACTATGTACTGACAAAATTGCAGGTGATAGTCTGAAATGTCTCAAAGCTTTGAAGGATGACTCAAAGTTGTGGCATAGAAAGCTTGGTAATATAAGTATGCATAATTTGAACAAACTCGTCTCAAAAGATCTGGTAAGAGGATTACCAATCCTAAAATTCAAAGATGATGAGATTGGCAAGGCATGCACTCAAGGTAAACAGACCAAAAGTTCATTCAAGCCGAAGAACTTTATACGTACTTCTAGACCTTTAGAATTGATGCACTTAGACTTGTGTGGTCCTATGAGGGTACAAACACCCAAAGGAAAGATATATATGCTTGTTTTGTTTGATGATTATTCTAGATTTACTTGGGTTATGTTTATTAGAGATAGTTCTGAAGCATTATTTGAATTTTCAAAACTTTGTAAAGAGCTTCAAACTTTGAGAAACTTACATGTTGCATATATTATGAGTGATTATGGTAGGGGATTTGATCAACTTGATTTTGATTTATTTTGTGCAAAGCATGGCATCTCACATAACTTTTCTGCACCTAGAACTCCTCAGCAGAATGGTGTAGTTGAGAGGAAAAATAGAACTCTTGAAGACATGTCTAGAACCATGTTACTTGAAATTAATTTGCCAAATTTTTTGTCGACAGAAGCTGTTAACGCTGCCAACTATGTGCTCAATAGATGTTTGATCAGGCCTATTCTGAAGAAAACTCCTTATGAATTGTTTAAATGCAGAAAGCCTAGTGTTGCTTACTTTAAGCCTTTTGGCTGCACTTGTTTTGTTCATAACAATGACAAAGATAATCTTGGTAAGTTTGATGCTAGAAGTGATGAAGTTGTGTTTCTTGGTTATTCTCAAACTAGCAAAGCTTACAGGGTTTACAATAAGATAACTAAGATTGTAGAAGAGAGCATTCATGTAATTTTTGATGAAAGTACTGATGATTCTCTGAGTGAAAGTTTTGCAGATCTATATTTGAACAAGTATGAGGCTGATGATGTAGGGTTTTGATTCATGGATGCGCAACGGAAACATAAACATTCATAAAACCATGCAAAACCCTCCAAGGATCACAAGTCAAGAGACATAACGATGGTAAGGGTAAGAAATCAATAACACACCTTAGGGTTCTCCTTTGATGACTTCAAACGCGAATAGTGTCACGTCTCTACGGTTGATCCACGCCTAGAGGTGAGATCTAGATCCTCCAAATCCATGTCCTAGCTAGGAAGAATGGAGGAGGAAGAAGGAACCAAGCAACAATGGAGTGCCAAGAGGTGGGGCGGCACTCTTCATGGCCGACGGGTAGGGGCGGTCCCAATAAGGGGGTTCGACCCTCTTTTGGGACTTGCTCTCTCTCCTTGCTTTTTCTCTCTTTTCTTTTATCATATAGATGTGTGTTGTGTAGAGAGAAAAATAAGCTAGGAGTGTTCTTTATATAGTCCAACAACTCCTTGTCCTACTACATAAAGAACCCCTCTCCTAATCCTACTCAAGTTCGGATTAGTCCCTTTTTGCAAAAATAGTCCTTCTCATGTCAATACATGGATTAGTTCTATTTGCATATTAATCCTAATCATGTCTCTACATGAATTAGGCCACCTTGGCATATCCTAATCATGTCCATACATGGATTAGTCCAACTTGCATATTAGTCCTACTAAGTTAGCAAGTTGTTGCGATTTGATCCTTCCAATTAATTAATCATATTAATTAATTATTTCCCAAGTCTAGTTCACCCCTATATGGCGTGTGACCCCATAGGTTCTATTTAGTTGGTAGTAACTATTTAATAATATGGAGCGGCCTCTAGCAAGATATCCATTCTAGCCAACAAATAGAATAGTCATCATGACAAACCTTGTGCAAGTAATTGTCTCATACCTTTGTCCCAATATCCAGATTGGACACGAGACAAACAAGTCACACTCGTATATCCAATCCATAGTTTCTCGATCCTGGGAATAGCCTTATTCGTGCAAATAACATCAATATCCCATATTGATTTATTTGAGTCTGGCCAGACATTTTATAAGCACTATCCCTCGAGTGGCCTAGGATATTTGCTCCCGTTATGTGGGAGGGACAAATCCTATCTACGTCCACTACGATCTCTAAGCTTGCTTCTTATTGTATCCAGTACACGCCTTTATAACTACCCAGTTACGGTGTAGCGTTTGACGCTGCCAAAATCACAATAATCCACAACTAGAATATCTAGTGACTTCAAGTCTAAGGATGACAATACCATTGCACCGCGAGAGGCGCTTGTGACTCAACATAACGTGTATGTAGCCTTCTCGGAGATGGGTCAATCGAGTATGCCATTACTCCTAATGCATACCCATGTGTTGGATCATGATATCTCCATATCAATCCAACCCCATACTAGTCTATATATGATTGTCCTATTAATCATTATAATTGACTAGGGATATTTAAGAATATAACACTTATATTCTAAGGACTTCATTCATGTTAACATATCTCCATATTGATAACATAATGAATCGTAAATCCATAAATGTCACAATTAATTGATTGCCTCTAAGGCACAATTCCAACACATGTAACACCGAACGATCGAACCGAATTCTTTCAAATCTACTGGCGACGAAGGCTCCTGCAGAGTCTCGAAGGATGCATCATGCCCCTGCCACCCTTTGCTCTTTTTTTGTGGCTATGTCGGAGTTCATCTTCACCCACCCGTCAGGCGGTGGTTTCCACCCGGATTGTGGGAGAATCACTATTTCTGAGGCTTCATCAATTTGACGGAGAACGAAGTTCTCCGAGAGGTGAAAATTGATGGATATAATTAGACTTTCCGGTTGCACAGCTATACCGTTAAATCTTTGATTATTTCCTGCCTTCCATATACTCCAAATAGCAATATCCCATATCTCTCTGAATTCTTTGGGGTAGATGTGAAAATTTCTTCTATCCACTCATAAATGGTCGCACTGCGAGTTCGTAGGAATTCATTGCCCATTAAGAATATAAAACTTATATTCTAAGGACTTCATTCATGTTAACATATCTCCATATCGATAACATAATGAATCGTAAATCCATAAATGTCACAATTAATTGATTGCCTCTAGGGCACAATTCCAACAGATGATGACTATGAGAAAGTCAATAGAAGCAAAACTAAGTTGCAAAAACTTTCAGAATAATCTCAAGGCCTTGAACCCCTTGCTGAGCCAAAATCTCAAAGCCTTGAGACTGAGTCTGACAGGAAATTTGATGCTCCTTCTACTGTGTCAAGAACTCAAAGTCTTGAAGGACCATACAGTTGGACACCCTGAAAGAAGTTCAAATATTTATCAGATCATCTTGCAGAGAATATCATATCAGATCCAATTACTGGAACTCAGACAAGAGGCCAATTGAGGAACTTGTGTGCTTTTAGTGCTTTTGTATCACTCATTGAGACCAAGAATGCAAAAGAAGCACTAGAAGATGCAGATTGGATAATTGCAATGCATAATGCGCTGAATGATTTTGAAAGGAACAAAGTCTGGAATTTGGTTCCCAGACCAAATGATCAATCTATGATTGGAACAAGATGGGTGTTCAGAACAAACTTGATGAAAAAGGTAAGGTTGTGAGAAACAAAGCAAGACTGGTTGCACAGGGATACAATCAAGAAGAATTTATTAAATATGAGGAAACATTTTCCCCTGTTGCAAGGTTAGAGGCTATCAAAACACTTCTTGCATTTGCATCACATAATCATATAAACTTTTCAAATGGATGTCAAATGTGCTTTTTTGAATGGTTATTTACAAGAAGAAGTATATGTTGCTCAACCACCAGGTTTTTGAAGTGACACCTTTCCTGATTATGTTTACAAATTAGACAACGCCTTGTATGGACTTAAGCAAGCTCCAAGGGATTGGTATGACATACTCTCTAAGTTTTTACTGGAAAACGGTTTCAAGAGACGACTGGTTGAAAAAACTATTTTTTATCAAAAATCAGGAAAAAGATTTATTATTTGTACAGATATATGTTGATGATATTCTATTTGGTGCTACTAATGATACTCTATCAAAAGAGTTCTCAAGTCTAATGTGCAGAAAATTTGAGATGAGCTTAATGGGAGAACTGAATTTCTTTCTTGGAATTCATGTAGATCAAATGAAGAAAGTAATTTTTGTGCATCAAGGGAAATACACCATGGACTTGTTAAACAAGTATAACATGTCATAGTTGTAGATGGTGCTTTCCAGACAGACATATCACATCCACCTGGCAGCCATCCAGCACACCTAGATGTGCTCCATGCACACCGAATAACTACCTATTCTTATCCACTCGGGGGCTGCGAGACAGAGCCCTCGCGTACCAACCACACGTGATTTGTAGGGACTTAGTGGTTTGGAGGCTAGAGAAAGGCCCGTCCCGTGAGAGCGACAACCAAGCTCGCGCGCGACCTCTGGTAACTGACTGAGAGGTTTAAGGCTTGTGCATCCCATAAATGCGGACGATCTCATAACGGTCTTCGATATATGTGGGCAGGTACATAACGGTCCCTATATATGCTGTCGAACGTGCCGTTACAGAAGATATCATTATGCCGCCATTTATGGTGCATTAACCCCCTTTACAATGGTCACTTCCCCACTATATATAGTGAAACTGTGAGTATGCAGATGTATAAGTAACTAAGATACTCTAGAAGGGGGGGGGGGGGGTTGAATAGAGTATGCCAACGTTTTGAAAAACTAGCTAACAAGTAGAAGAACTAGTGTAGACAATGAAGTTCAAAACACAGATTCAAGCCTTGAACACAGATTCAAGCCTTTTAAATGTAGAAGAAAGTTTTAGAACAAGTAAGCCTTTTTCAAGGCCTTGAAAACAAGTTCAAACCCTTGAAAAATAAACAGTTTTTATATGCTGCAAAAGCTTTGAAAGTAGATGAACTGAGAATGCACAAGACAAGTGATTTATAGAGTTCAGTCCACTTGGACCTACGTCTCTACCTCAGGAATTAGATCCCTGCAGGATTTTCAACTCAATTCTTATTAATCAAAAGCTAAGCCCCATAACTCAAGCACAGAGAGTTCCCTTACTCTGTTACAGCTTGTGGTTTTCCCTAACCTGTCTAGTACCTGCTCTAGCTAACTGATTAAGAATTCTCTATTGTTCACCTTGAATAATCCTTGAGAATGAATGTAGAAATAATACAGAAATGATCTACCAGCTCTATACAGAAAATCACTTAAGAGTAGAAAACTGCAGTGAAATGCAGTGATTGGAAGAAATGAAGAACTTCTTTGATGATTTTCAATCCAGAATGCTTTCTCTATATTTTACCGTTGAGAATTGTGTTGTTGTTGCTTCGAATTTGAGCTCTTTAAATACTTCAAACAGCTCTGCAAATCTCTCCAGAGTTTCAGCAACAACCTTCCTACTTTGTAGGTAACAGAGTTTGACTATGTTGAGATCTTCTCCAACGGTTGAATGATTGTAATCTTCTGAGATATTGTTGTGATGCTTCATTTAACCATCATGAGAAGCTGTGTTGATCACAGGATCAAAGTCTTCAAGTGTTTCCAAATCTGCAGCAATCCAGTTTAGGAAACAATCCTGCAAACTTAGAAACAATATTTCCTGCATTATCATGGTCAAACAGTTGATATAGTACGATTCAAAACATGTTTAACACTTTGTCTTTCATCATCTAACAACAGATAATCAAATATATGCAAGAGAGATGATAAAATAGATCAGAGAGTTAATAGAAAACTCCCCCTGAGAATATGCTTTCAGGTTTAACAGTTTCAAGGCTTTGAATCCAGTTTCAAGTCCTTGAAAATAGCTAGCCTCTGAAGCTGATTCAAGGCTTTGAAAGCTGTTTCAAGGCCTTGAAAAACCTGAGCTTTCATATAGGATCGTTAACCCTTCAGGAGGGGCTCTAGATGATTCTCTTGGATACCCTAATCTCTTTCAGATCTTTTCTAGTCTACTGTCTCACTTTCAAGAGCAGTTGCCTTTGCTTACTCTCTCCCTACTCACACCATACTCTTCTCCGTGTCTTCATTCTAATCTCCTACTTGAGGTGTACACTTGGATTTCTATTAGGGAAATCCTTGTACACAACAGTCCAAGGTAGTTAAAACTCCAATGAGTTCATCACTGTCTTTAGACAAAGACACCACTGGTAAGAGTGTGAATCAAAAATAATATAGAGGAATGATTGGTTCACTTCTATCTAACTGCTAGTAGACCATATATTATGTTTAGTGTGTGCATGTGTTCTAGATTTCAAGATGATCCTAAGGAAAGTCATTTGATTGATGTGAAAAGGATTTTCAGATATTTGAATGGAACCAAAGACTTGATGCTTTGGTATCCAAGAAGATCTAACTTTATGTTGAGTGGTTATTCAGATGCAGAATTTGCAGGATACAAAATAGACAGAAAGAGTACTTCTGGATTTTGCCAGTTCCTTGGTTCTTCATTGATAAGTTGGCATTCAAATAAGCAAAAATTCAGTAGCTCTATCGACTGCAGAAGCTGAATACATTGCAGCTGGAGCTTGTTGCTCACGGGTTTTATGGATTTCTCAACAGCTAAGAGATCTTGGATATGAATTCTGAAATGTGCCTATAAACTGTGACAATACAAGTGCTATTTCTATTTCAAAGAATCCAGTTCAGCATTCAAGGACAAAGCACATAGATGTGAGACATCATGTTCTTAGATATCATACTGAAAAAGGTGATATTGTTCTATCTTTTATTTCTACTTCTAAGCAGATTGCTGATATTTTCACTAAACCATTTCCAGATGAGAGGTTCGCATCCCTAAGGCTTGAATTGGTTATGTTAAACAAGGATGCATTGGTTTATGAGGAGTATTAGTCTCTATGTGTATAATATGAGTGGATCTTAAAGCCTTGAGATCATACCTTAAGCCTTGAAAGTATGGCTCAAAGCTTTGAAGTTTCTGTGTTGGCCTTGAACTTCTAAAAGCTTGAACCACTGTTACACTGCTTTTATTAAGTGGATTTCAATTCTTTAATAAATTTGGATCGTGGATTATTATGTTATATCTTTTTAGATAATTATAGAATAATTCAAATGTTCAGATATTTGGATAAAATATCTCAAAATATCTTCAGAAATATTCCGCAATCTTCTTGCATGCAATCTCTTTTTTTTTTAAATCAATCTCTTCTACCTACTTAAGCCAACTTCAGGATTCATTTCTCTCATTCTCTACTTCCATCTCTTCGTCTATCTCTCTCTCTCTCTCTCCCTCTTTCCATTTTCTCTCAAACTATCTCAAACCCTAACCAAAATGGAGCGAAAGTCTGAAAGAATTAAGCAGCAAGGTCAGATTTCCAACAAGAGGGTGAAGAGGAAGGCTAACAGGAAGATCACCATCCATGGATCAGATTCAGAAGACACATCCAGTTTCCATGAGACGTTACCTCCCTCAAAGAAGGTCAATAAGGGAAAGGAAGTTCAGGAAGAACCAATGGTTGAGTCAGAATCTGAGTCTGCTACTCAAGAAGTGGTGAAGGACAAAGATCAGGGGAGTAAGGTTCAAGAGGAAGAATCAGGTAAGAAGAAAAAGGAAGTGACTGCTGAGAAAGGAGAAAAGAAGAGTGTGCCATCTTCAAAAGATAAGAAAGCTGTTGAAAAGAAAGGAGAAGAACCTCCAGAGAAGAAGGGTGAAGCAACTCCAGAAGAGAAGAGGGTGAAACACAATGATGTGAAGACCAAGAAGGCCACTAATTTGGTAAGAATTTGTTACCTGACTCTCGGTTTGTTAATTCTGAGGTTAAAGTTGTGTGGATGGATGTGTATGCATCATCTAAAGTCTATTTTTGTAGTCTAATTAGTACTGAGTTGTTGGATATAATGTACCTAGAATACATTAAGAATTTGAGAAACTCATCTGTTGGGAGTTCGTTGAATCCACCTTCTGAGGCTTATCCTAGGTTAACCAGATTGTTTTATCTAAATTTAGTTCAAGAACTGGATGATAGTGATAGGTATATTCTTACTTCCAAAGTGGCTGGTGTTGACATTAGGTTGGATCACAAGGTGTTTTCCGAAGTTTTGGGAGTACCTAGGAAGTATTAGGTCTGTGATCACCCGGATAGGAAAGAAATTTTGGAGAAATCCAAAGCCTTGTTTTTCTTGGAGGGAACCACTTTTGAACCAAAACAGTTAACACACTCTCTGTTTTCAATCATTATGAGACGTGTAGTTCTCAGAGAGTATTCCAAAGAGCTGGTGACAGACAATATGTTGATTTTGATGTACCTGATTTGTCAAGGGTTTGAGGTAGACCTTCCAACTGTTGTGACGGAACATATGGTTTACTGTGGCACTAGGACTAGGAACCATTCCCTGCCTTATGCCAATGTCTTACCATTGTTTTTCAAACACTTTGGAGTTTCTATGAAGGATCCGGAGAAGATTACTCTGGTTTTGGAGTAGTAGATGAGGCATCACTTCAAAGAATTGGGATATTTTACACTGCAAAAGGAAAGTGGAAGTTTTACTCTGGGTTGAATGCTAAAGAGCTGAAAGAGAAAGAGTTTATCAAACCTAGAGATGCTTCAACCCCCAAAGTGTCTGGTAATTTGGATTTCTCTCAAATTCTAGATAGGGTTGAGGTTCTGGAAGATGGAGTGGAGGATTTAAGACATGTTTTATTTGATTGGTTCACTGAGTTCACCAAGTTAAATGGTTTGGTGATCAACAAACTTGACATCATCATCAAAGATTTGAATCTGCAGAAAGTACCTTCTTCAGAGAGCAGAGAAACCAGCATTGATTCAC
Organism: Linanthus parryae; assembly: GCA_023055425.1. NCBI lineage: Eukaryota > Viridiplantae > Streptophyta > Magnoliopsida > Ericales > Polemoniaceae > Linanthus > Linanthus parryae. Next base: position 77,403,828 of record JALGPY010000001.1, read on the forward strand.
AAGAGGTTCTTGGAGAAGCTCTTAAGAAGAATAATAAGAAGAAGAAAAGAATCCATGTTGTTCTTACAGCAAAGGATCTCTTTGAACAGTCTGAAGATGAGGCTTGTGCTGAGGAAACTGCTGCTAAGAATGCTGAAAAGGAGGCTGCTGATTTGGATAAGTTAGTTGATGAAGTTGTTGAGAAGATGCAGGCTGAAACTGAGGAAGCTCAGGATAAGAAAAATGAAGAACAAGGAGAGCTAGGAGAAGAACAGGCTGAGGACCAAGAAGTTTCAGAGGAAGAGCAGGAGGAGGCACAGGGCAAAGGCAAAGGAAAAGCAAAGTCTTCAAAATCCTCAAAGCCTTGAAACCCAATCTTTCTATTCTTTTTTTTCACAAGTCCTGAAGTTACTTTTTTATTTTGTTTTCTTGTAAAACACTCTGAACAGATCCTACATTTCTTCTACTCTTTTGATGAAATTAAAAAAGGGGGAGAAGATTATTATGTGTTAGTTTCAGTTTAGTTTTTGGATTAAGTTTTTGTAATAATTTTTGAATATTTTAGGATGCTATCTGTTCTTGAAATATGCCTTTGTTTTTTTTATTATTATGTGGTATTGGTTATCTGTGATTTTGTGCTATTTGTGACTCTAAGTTATTCTGTAAATATCACCTGTGGTTGTAAGTTGCAGGAAATCAGAATTTCAAATAATGTGTTTTGTCTTTCATCAAGGAGGAGATTGATAAGTCTGAAGCTCCTTGAGATTGATATGTAAATGCACATGCAGAGAGCATTGGTTCCTTGATGATGAAAGCCAGCAAAACAAGCAAGAAATATTGCTAAGTACCAAAGCTTCAAAGCTTTGAGTTACTGTAGCTATGCTTATATGTATATTTATCTAACTGTTTTTGTGCAGGTTTTAGTTTTGATATGGGATGACAATATAAATGCATTAGTAATATATGTTCTAATCTATAATATATGCATGAAGGAGTTGGATTGAAAATCCAAGTTTGTAATGATGAACTAGTAGGCAAAGCTTCAAAGCTTTGAGATTTACTGGTTATCTTTCACTGGTTATCTTTCACTGCTAAGTGCATCTAATTATTTCTGTGTATGCATGTTATTTCTGTGAGACTTAGCTTTTTATGAGTTGACTACTTGTGTAATAATACGTGTTCTATGTTGGTTACTTGAATATATATATTAACTAAAGTTTATCAACAGACAAATCTAGCCGAGTTTCCTTAGGACAGTTAGCAGTTTGCTAATTAGATCTTGATGCTAGATTGTCTTGTTGTTGTTTGATATTTTTTTTCTAAGTTTATGCAGGTTTGTTGGACGCTCCAACGTCCATAAGCAAATCATAAATTCATTCAAACATAGATGTTGATTGAAGCTTATCAAAAAGGAAAATTTATAGGGTTTCTGTTCCTATAATTTCTGAGTTGGTTGCAGACTGTTGCTTAAGTGTTCAGCACTTTAAATTTAAATAGAAGAAATCCTGAGAGAGATAGAAAAATTGTGGGATTTTAAGAGAGAAAAAAAACAAGGAAGATCAAGTTACAGAATTCTTTAAATCAATCAAGAAAATCATCTCTCCAACAACAGAAGATCATCAGATCAGAAGAACTCTTCTAGGCTTCACTAGCTTATTCTTTCTGAGTTCTTCTACTTGTACTTAATTTTATTATTTATTCTACATTTCTGAAACCTCACTAAACTTAGCAGTTTGGTTGTTCAAGTGAACAACAAGAGGTTCTTATTGTTTCAACAAGTTGTAGCCTGTAACTAGATTGGTTGGGAACTACAAGCTGTATAAGTGTAAGGTAGTTCACTTAGGCTTGAGATCTAGGGCTAAATATGGGTGATTAATAATAAGTTGTGTTTGAATCCTGGAGGGATTAGATCCCTCAGGAAGAGACTAGGTCCAATTGTGACTGAACTCTGTTAAATTCTTGTGTTCTTGCTATTTACTTTTGTTATCTTTACATTCAGTCTAAACAGGAAGTTTCAAAGATTTGGAGCTTTCCAAATCTCAAAGCTTTGAAGCCTCTATATCCTGAAGTTATACCTTAAAGTTTCTCAAAATTGTTTCAAAGCTTTGAGATGTACTACTCTAGTTTCAAAAGACTGTGTTCTGGCAAAAGTTAGCATACTCTATTCAACCCACCCCCTTCTAGAGTATTTAGATCTTGTTTTACACCCACATTACAAACTTTCAAATTGATTAGACAATATTTTGGGGTGATTCAAAGGACAAGAGGACGATGCACTTGACAGTTGGACCCGACTGAAACGGAATTAGGAGATGGGTGGTCTCGGTTTTAGAGATTTCAATGCTTTTAACCTCTCTCTCTCCTATTCAAGCAAGGATGGAGATTGATGAAGCATCCAAGCAGCCTACTTAGCCGGGTTATGAAACAAAAATACAACAAGAACTCTGAATTCCTACATTTCCAACCAAAGAGGGAAGTCTCCTACGCCTTCATGAGCATTCTAGCAGGCAGGGAAATACTCTGAAAGGGCATTGTGTGGACTATAAATTCCGGCAACTCATTCAATGTGTACAAATACAAATGGGTTCAAAGGGACTAATATTCAAGAGTCATAACCAAGAGTCCAGATCACGCGACGTTGAAGGTGGCACACTATATCACAGGGGGTAATTGGCACGTGAATAGGCTTGGAACATACTTGTGGGAACCTAATATAACTGACATTATGAAATTCCCCCCTAACCCGTTTTGGGTGAAGGCACTTTTAGATGGGATTTTACTGAGCATGGGGGCTATAATACAACTTCTGGGTACAAAGATTTAACTGGGGAATTATATTTGTAGCCAGAAACTTCAGATCGCAAAAGACACAGTTGGATCAAGATCGTCTTGGGAATGACAATGCCTAACCGATCTGGCGTCTAGGTATTGTCATCTACCCATTTACATCTACCCATCACGTGCGGGGGATGTAATGGGCAATGAATTCCTACGAACTCGCAGTGCGACCATTTATGAGTGGATAGAAGAAATTTTCACATCTACCCCAAAGAATTCAGAGAGATATGGGATATTGCTATTTGGAGTATATGGAAGGCAGGAAATAATCAAAGATTTAACGGTATAGCTGTGCAACCGGAAAGTCTAATTAGATCCATCAATTTTCACCTCTCGGAGAACTTCGTTCTCCGTCAAATTGATGAAGCCTCAGAAATAGTGATTCTCCCACAATCCGGGTGGAAACCACCGCCTGACGGGTGGGTGAAGATGAACTCCGACATAGCCACAAAAAAAGAGCAAAGGGTGGCAGGGGCATGATGCATCCTTCGAGACTCTGCAGGAGCCTTCGTCGCCAGTAGATTTGAAAGAATTCGGTTCGATCGTTCGGTGTTACATGTGTTGGAATTGTGCCTTAGAGGCAATCAATTAATTGTGACATTTATGGATTTACGATTCATTATGTTATCAATATGGAGATATGTTAACATGAATGAAGTCCTTAGAATATAAGTGTTATATTCTTAAATATCCCTAGTCAATTATAATGATTAATAGGACAATCATATATAGACTAGTATGGGGTTGGATTGATATGGAGATATCATGATCCAACACATGGGTATGCATTAGGAGTAATGGCATACTGGATTGACCCATCTCCGAGAAGGCTACATACACGTTATGTTGAGTCACAAGCGCCTCTCGCGGTGCAATGGTATTGTCATCCTTAGACTTGAAGTCACTAGATAATCTAGTTGTGGATTATTGTGATTTTGGCAGCGTCAAACGCTACACCGTAACTGGGTAGTTATAAAGGCGTGTACTGGATACAATAAGAAGCAAGCTTAGAGATCGTAGTGGACGTAGATAGGATTTGTCCCTCCCACATAACGGGAGCAAATATCCTAGGCCACTCGAGGGATAGTGCTTATAAAATGTCTGGCCAGACTCAAAAAAAAAATCAATATGGGATATTGATGTTATTTGCACGAATAAGGCTATTCCCAGGATCGAGAAACTATGGATTGGATATACGAGTGTGACTTGTATGTCTCGTGTCCAATCCGGATATTGGGACAAAGGGACGAGACAATTACTTGCACAAGGTTTGTCATGATGACTATTCTATTTGTTGGCTAGAATGGATGTCTTGCTAGAGGCCGCTCCATATTAGTAAATAGTTACTACCAACTAAATAGAACCTATGGGGTCACACGCCATATAGGGGTGAACTAGACATGGGAAATATTTAATTAATATGATTAATTAATTAGAAGGATCAAATCGCAACAACTTGCTAACTTAGTAGGACTAATATGCAAGTTGGACTAATCCATGTATAGACATGATTAGGATAAGCCAAGGTGGCCTAATTCATGTAGAGACATGATTAGGATTAATTTGCAAATAGAACTAATCCATGTATTGACATGATAAGGACTATTTTGCAAAAGGGACTAATCCGAACTTGAGTAGGATGAGGAGGGGTTCTTTATGTAGTAGGACAAGGAGTTGTTGGACTATATAAAGAACACTCCTAGCTTATTTTTCTCTCTACACACCACACATCTATATGATAGAAGTAAGGAGAGAACAAAGCAAGGAGAGAGAGCAAGTCCCAAAAGGAGGGACGAACCCCCTTTATGGGACCGCCCCCTACCCGTCGGCCAAGGGAGAGCCGCCCCACCTTTGGCACTCCATTGTTGGCGATTTCTTCTTCCTCTTCCTCTTTCCGGGCTAGCACCAAGGATTGGAAGATCTAGATCTCACCTCTAGGCGTGGATCAACCGTAGAGACGTGACACTATTCGCGTTTGAAGTCATCAAGGAGAACCCAAAGGTGTGTTTATGATTTCTAACCCTTACCATCGTTATGTCTCTTGACTTGTGATCCTTGGAGGGTTTTGCATGGTTTTATGTTTGTTTATGCTTCCGTTGTGAAATCCATGAATCAAAACCCCACAGTGGTATCAGAGTCACAGGTCGTAGAGCATAAACGTGGTTTATGTGTTACGTTTTTAGTTGTTTTACACCTTAAATTGATTGTTTATCGCGTAAAACAAGACAAATCAAGCATGGGATGCAATTTGTCAATAATATATCATAACAAGATCTAACTTTGCATTGGATGCATGAATTAGTGAGTTTGAGAAATTTTAGGATCTTAGATCTAGGGTTTGGGCATCCTTGGGGAAGAAGGAGTTCTTTCCATACAAGGAAACAACCAAACTTGGGCACCAAGCAAGGGAGTTGTTTTCTAAACAACTCCCAAAGGAGGTTCGGCCCCCTAGGGGACCGCCCCTCCTTGCTTGCCGCCCAAGCAAGGCCGCCCTAGGGGCCGGGGCAGCCCTAGCCCGCGGCCTAGCCGCGTGGGCTAGGGTCCGGCCGGCCCTAGGGCCTTGCGGTTCACCTTTTTGGGCCAGGGCAATTGGATTGTTGGGCCCATGGACCGTTTTAACCCTAGTATATCCTAAAATCAATTAAAATTGACCAAGCGCGTTAAAATTGGATTTTAACTGTTTATGTGCAGTTTGCATGGTGATTGGATATGGCCTTAGGATGTGGTTTGATGTGGATGTTTAATTTTGAGGTTTGGTTTTACGGCCTGCGAGCTGATCAATTAATTGTAATAATTAATTAGGGTTTTATGGCCTGCGTGCCATTTTTTTCTCAACTTGTGAGATTTATTTTATTTAGTATAGAAGTTAATTAGTGCTAGATAAAGTAGATTGTTAGCCAAGATTGAAGAAAAGAAGCCCAAAACCAAAGGAGCCACAAAAGATGGAGCATGGAGCATGGAGCATTCCACAAGACTAGGAAGGATGGACCAAAAGATCAAGACGCATGGAGATGTGTTTGCTTTTAGGGTTCATAGATAATTCCATTGGCTTGGAATTATCTTAGTCTAGAAAAGGCCATATCCACATCACGTTTAATTTCTGTTTTTGTGGTTGTTTAATTTATTGTCTTATTATTGTGTGGTTGGTGTATGAATGATGCATGCAATTAGGATAATAAGATAATTAGACAACCCGGATCTATTATTTGAAGTTGTGCCCAAACTCAAATAGATAGATTAGTTGATATTGATCAACAAAACAATTAAGATTGAATTTAAAATCCCTCAAAATTCAAATATTGTGTTCTTGCCTTCTCGTTGTTTAAACACTCATGATCATCATTATTTATCAAGTTCGTGCGTGCCAAAGCAGGGCGACTTGGTTCATAATGATGGAATGCGATGGCACGTAACAATGTGCAATTGTTTAAATAAGAGGTTGAACACAACTAGGCTATTAACGTGATTAAGAAACCTAGAGGCAATCAATTGGGATTATCCATAAGGATGGATAAATAAGGATTTATTTGCCCAATTGAACCAAGAGTTGCATAAGGGATGCAATTGGAATTGTTCCTACCTAAAGTAGTCAAATTATGGGTGACTTGCCAAAGCAAGCTCATAAGGAGATGAAACATGGATCTTGGCCGACTAGAAAATATAAGGATATTTTCCGCATTAATATCTTGAGGGTTATTAATCCGTAGTAGAATACTGGGAGCTATATTTAACAAATTAAATCCTTGTTGAATATAGTTAAAACGTCACAAACTTTGCATAATCCTTTAGGTGTTAAATACCCATGGCATTAAACAAATAAAAACGCGACTTTATCTTTTTCTAGACTGGTATAAAATTGAGAATTGTTCTCAAATAAAAGAGAAATTGTTGTACTTCGTAGAACATAAAGTTCTCTTCCATCGACTACCAAAACACACTAAAACCTATGAAAGGAACACCAAAGAATGGTTCTTTGGTTATGACTTGGCCCATGTTAGCTGACATGAACTCTGAGCTTTGGAAGCAAGAAGAGAGACATGGTGAAGTATGATATGATCATACATTGAAAGAAGCTCTTTCAGAAGAGCGAGCTAAACATGAAAGGTTTGAAGTGATGCTCCACTTTGGGTTATGCAAATATACTAATTCAATATGATTGAAACATTAGTGAATATGCATTATCTATGAGATAGATTAAGAATAAACGGTTATTCACCCAAGTGGACCAAGAATTGCATTGGATGCAATTATATTTTTGTTTTAAAATTGATTTACTCAATATGATTGAAAAATCACTAAAACAAAACACTCATAATGGGCATGGGCAAAGCTGTTAATGGTTAACATCATGGGTAAGGGCAAATTGTTTGCGCCGACCCCATGGGTATAAAGCAAGTCTGTTGCTAAAAACAAGTTGCCTTGGAGTCCCATAGGTGGTGTAAAGGAAGAGAGACTACCCAAAGTACGTGGAAGTAAATAATAAAGGAATTATGAATTCCGATTTGGGTATTTTTATTATATAAATCAATGTGTCCATCTCATCATCATAAGTATATGATACTAGATGAGGATCTCACATTTATAGAAATGTGGAGGATCTCAAGAGACGAAGACAATTAGATAAGGAAGAAATAATCATACATGTGGGGCTATGAAGCACAGGGTTGCTGAAAAGCCGTAGGGAATTATTTCTACTTTTCAGAAATTGTTCATGAATTAGACAAAAGGGATAATGTCCCTGCTATGAGTAGGACCATTATCATAGTTTCTTGTTTGGACAAGAAAGCTCCTTATCATAATAAAAAAGACAAATATTGTTCCATTTATTATGGTATGCATTATTGTAATGCAATTTTGTCTAAGTGGATTCTATATCCATGATCATGATAATTTCATCTATAACATTAATACCTAGAGGTTGCATATAATGATATGAACTTCAATTATCTTTAGCATTATCGTTTAGGCCTCATAATAAGAGATACATATCTAGAACTCCATGAGGATGGATTTCTGGAACTCATTTGATTATTGAATCATATGAGACATGTAAGACTTATTAGGCAAAGATATAATCTTTTGGGAATCATACATATTGATGTATGAAGGCCACTAAGCACAAATGCTAAATATGGTTTTTAGTACTTCATCATATTTACTGATAGGATCAGAGAAATATGGATTTGTGTATCTTGTGAAGAAACAAATCAGAATCCTTTAGAATTGTTCAAAATATTCAGGAATGAAGTAGAGAACCAGCTTGGCAAAAGTATTAGGGCACTACGATTGGATCGTAGAAGAGAGTACTTGAGCCAAGATTTTGATATCAATCTATGGGAGTGTTGGATATGATCCAACACTCGCTCCACCTAGCACGCCACATGGGTTTGGAGTGTCTAAAATGAGAGTTCGAACCTTGTAGGACACAGTTCGATCCATGATGAGTCAAAACAAAACTTCCAGTTTGCTTTTGGGGATATGGTTCTAATTACAACAAATTTCGCCCTTAACCTTGTTCCATCAAAAACAAATTATGAAAACACCATATGAGATATGGACTAGGAAGTGCCCTAGTATGTCATTCATAAAGATTTTGGGTAATGAAGTTTATGTAAAGGAGTTTAAAAATAAACTTGGACCCAAGTCGGATAAATGTTTTGTGGAATATTCTGAAAAGGATATTATTTCTACTACCTAATCGAGAACAAAACTGTTTGTTTCTCGAACCACATTGTTTCTAGGTAGAGATTGTCTCTAAAAGAAACAGTGGGAGGACAGTAGAACTTGAAGAAGTTCAAGAACCACAACAGAACATTGATCCTTTTGATGGAACATGAGCAGGATCACAAGGTGTTGTGGAGAAACCTACTCAGAAAAACATAAGAACCTCGTAGGTCAGGTAGGATATATCGAGGGACTAGAGAAATAAGGATTTGTCATTACCCATGATATATTGCTCATTTAGATGAGCCTACAACCTATGAAATGGCCACGTATGGGCCATACTCTCAGAAACGGCTAGGAGCCATGGATACAAAATGGAATCCATATATACCAACAAAGTATGGACTTTGGTGGAACCACCTGAAAGGTGCATGTGGGTTATGAGGAAACCAACATGGATGGTAATATGATTACTTTCAAGGGACAATTGGTTGGATAAGGATTTCATGTGAGTTCATAGTATAGACTATGACGAAATCTTTTCCCAATTGTGATGCTTAAATCCATTCATATCTTGCTTGTAGCAATCTGTCCATAGATTGAGTCAAGCTTCTTGGAGTTGGATTCTTCAAATTAATGATGCAATCAAAGGAGTTTGATTCCATCAAAATTGAAGATGATGCTTGTGTTTATAAGAAGGTTAGTGGGAGCACAGTTATTTTTCTGGTCTTGTATGTGGAGACATACTTAATCATTAGGAATGTTGCCCCTACTTGGCAGTCTTACGTAGATTGACTAGGGAGTTGACTTTCTAATGGTAGACTTAAGCGAAGCAACTTGTGAAGATCTATTGAGGTAGATCAAGATGGTTGTATAGCTTAGGTCATAGTACATAAATTGACAAAGGTGTTGAAATGGTTCAACGTGAAAAGAATATTGATTCTTACCCATGTCACATGGAATTAGTCTTTGGAAGGCTAATTGTCTTACCAATTAGATTGGGAATGGACCGTATGAATTAGATTCACGAGATACGCCATGAGATGTACTAGGCCAGACGTGTCATAAATCATGACACAAAGATACCAGTCATATCCGGGTGAGAGTCACTGGATAAAATATCAAGATTATCCTTTAGTACTTGAGAAGCACTAAGGATGAATTATTGATAAATAGATAATATGAAGAGTTTGTTGTAAGGAGTTACAGTGATGCGAACTTCAAATCTGACAAAGAAGATTTCAGATTATAAGTCAAGTTTTGAGTTTTGCCTTAGTGGGAGCGACTGTGAGCTGGAAAGGTTCCAGGCAAGATTCAGTCACTGATTCTAACATAGAGGACTGAGTAAATTAATGCATAAGATGCATTTATTCAGAATATTCAATCTTAATCAAATTGTTGATGGAGGAGATGTGAATATTTGCAAGGTGCCAGCATATGTCTCGCCCCTACGTAGCGTAAGCGTGGAGGGCCGCGCTAGATCGATAGGCATATGATGCAGGAGATTGACTCTAGTGCAAGTGGGAGACTGTTGGAATTGTGCCCTAGAGGCAATCAATTAATTGTGACATTTATGGATTTACGATTCATTATGTTATCAATATGGAGATATGTTAACATGAATGAAGTCCTTAGAATATAAGTGTTATATTCTTAAATATCCCTAGTCAATTATAATGATTAATAGGAAAATCATATATAGACTAGTATGGGGTTGGATTGATATGGAGATATCATGATCCAACACATGGGTATGCATTAGGAGTAATGGCATACTGGATTGACCCATCTCCGAGAAGGCTACATACACGTTATGTTGAGTCACAAGCGCCTCTCGCGGTGCAATGGTATTGTCATCCTTAGACTTGAAGTCACTAGATATTCTAGTTGTGGATTATTGTGATTTTGGTAGCGTCAAACGCTACACCGTAACTGGGTAGTTATAAAGGCGTGTACTGGATACAATAAGAAGCAAGCTTAGAGATCGTAGTGGACGTAGATAGGATTTGTCCCTCCCACATAACGGAAGCAAATATCCTAGGCCACTCGAGGGATAGTGCTTATAAAATGTCTGGCCAGACTCAAATAAATCAATATGGGATATTGATGTTATTTTCACGAATAAGGCTATTCCCAGGATCGAGAAACTATGGATTGGATATACGAGTGTGACTTGTATGTCTCGTGTCCAATCCGGATATTGGGACAAAGGGACGAGACAATTACTTGCACAAGATTTGTCATGATGACTATTCTATTTGTTGGCTAGAATGGATGCCTTGCTAGAGGCCGCTCCATATTAGTAAATAGTTACTACCAACTAAATAGAACCTATGGGGTCACACGCCATATAGGGGTGAACTAGACATGGGAAATAATTAATTAATATGATTAATTAATTAGAATGATCAAATCGCAACAACTTGCTAACTTAGTAGGACTAATATGCAAGTTGGACTAATCCATGTATAGACATGATTAGGATAAGCCAAGGTGGCCTAATTCATGTAGAGACATGATTAGGATTAATTTTCAAATAGAACTAATCCATGTATTGACATGATAAGGACTATTTTGCAAAAGGGACTAATCCGAACTTGAGTAGGATGAGGAGGGGTTCTTTATGTAGTAGGACAAGGAGTTGTTGGACTATATAAAGAACACTCCTAGCTTATTTTTCGCTCTACACACCACACATCTATATGATAGAAGTAAGGAGATAACAAAGCAAGGAGAGAGAGCAAGTCCCAAAAGGAGGGCCGAACCCCCTTTATGGGACCGCCCCCTACCCGTCGGCCAAGGGAGAGCCGCCCCACCTTTGGCACTCCATTGTTGGCGATTTCTTCTTCCTCTTCCTCTTTCCGGGCTAGCACCAAGGATTGGAAGATCTAGATCTCACCTCTAGGCGTGGATCAACCGTAGAGACGTGACACTATTCGCGTTTGAAGTCATCAAGGAGAACCCAAAGGTGTGTTTATGATTTCTAACCCTTACCATCGTTATGTCTCTTGACTTGTGATCCTTGGAGGGTTTTGCATGGTTTTATGTTTGTTTATGCTTCCGTTGTGCAATCCATGAATCAAAACCCTACAACATGGAACTTACACGAATTTGGAAGGGGAGTGAGATGGCTAGCTCTGCTCGATGCTCTCGGGTAGTAGTTGATGTAGGGTTTTGAACATGGAATCGTAGCGGAAGAAGATAATTATTCCGTTCAAATCCCTCCAAGGATCACAAGTCAAGAACACATAACGATAGTAAAGGATTAAATATGTGTTTACCTTTGGGTTCTCCTTTGATGACTTCAAACGCGAATAATGTCACGTTCTCTACGGTTGATCCACACCTAGGATAGAGAATTGGACCTCCCAACCTTCTTGTGCTAGCTAGAACGGAGGAAGGAGACAACGGAATCACGCAACAAAGCCACAAAGGAGGAATTCGGCCTCCTTGTGTGGCCGACGGGTTTGGGGCGGCGGGTAAGGGGAAAACGCCTCTTACTTGCTTGCTCTCAACTCTTTTCTCTCCTCTCAATATGTGTTATGAATAACACGTATTGAGAGGGAAGGAAGGAGTTCCTTTATATAGTCCAACTACTCCTAGTTGTTTCCATTAAGGGCCCAATACTAATCATATCCATATATGGAATAGTATTATTTGCTAATTAGTCCTACTAAGTTAGCAACTTGTTGCAGTATGATCCATTAATTAATACTTATTAATTAAGTCCCTTGTCCAATTATATCCATATGGTGTGTGACCCCATAGGTTTCTACTTAATTGGTAGTAACTATTTACAAACATGGAGCGGTGTCTAGCAACACATCCATGCCATCCAATTAATAGAAATAGTCATCTTGACAAACCTTGTGATCTTATTATGGCATCCCTTGTCTCATTATCCGGATTGGACACGAGACATACAAGTCACCCTCGTATATCCAATCCATGTTTCTTGATCCTGGGAATAGCCCTATCCATGCATATGACATCAATATACCTATATTGATTCATATGAGTCTCGCCAGACATTCCATATGCGCCATCCCTCGAGTGGCTTCGGATAACTGCTCCCATTATGTGGGCGTAACAAATCCTATCTACATCACTCACCATCTCTAAGCTTGCTTCTTATTATGCCCAACATGGGCTTTTATAACTACCCAGTTACGGAGTAGCGTTTGACGTTTGTCAAAGCACAATATTCCACAACTAGAGGATCTAGTGACTTCAAGTCTAGGATGATAATATCCTATCACCGCGAGTAGCGCTTGTGACTTTACATAACTTGTATGTAGCCTTCTCGGATTTGGGTCAATCCAGTATGTCATTAACCCTAATACATACCCATGTGTTGGATCGTGATATCTCCATATCAATCCAACCCCATACTAGTCTATAGATGATCGTTCTGTTAATCATTATATTTGACTAGGGATATTTAAGATAAACAACACGATTTGTAAATCTAAGGACTTCATTATATAAAATATCTCCATAAATAATACAATGAGTATTCTAGCCAATTCATACTAAAATTATATTGCCTCTAGAGCATCTATTCCAACAGTCTACCACTTGCACTAGAGCCAATCTGGTGCATCGCGTATGCCAGTCGCCCTAGTGTGCTCTTCATGCTTGCGCTGAACAAGCGACTTTGTGAATGGATCTTCCAGATTTTCATCTGTAGGAATCTTGCATATCTTCACATCTCCTCTATCGATAACCTCTCGAATAAGATGTAACTTCCGGAGAACGTGTTTGGATTTCTGGTGTGATCTAGGTTCCTTAGATTGAGCGATCGCGCCTGTGTTGTCACAATACAACACTGTGGCATCCCAAATGCTAGGACTTACACCAAGCTCAGAAACAAACTTCAAACAGCTTCTTTTGCTGCACCACTTGCAGCAATATACTCGGCCTCTGTTGTAGAATCAACAACCGTCTCTTGCTTGGAACTCTTCCAGCTCACAGCTCCTCCATTTAGGCAATACACAAATCCCGACTGCTCAATCTGAAATCATCTCTGTCGGTTTGGAAGCTTTCATCCGTGTAACCAGTTACACACAACTCTTCCTCACCTCCAAATATCAAGAACGCATCCTTAGTTCTTCTCAAGTACTTGAGAATGTTCTTAATTACTATCCAGTGACTCTCACCTGGATTAGACTGATATCTGCTCGCCATACTCAACGCGTATGATACGTCCGGTCTAGTACATAACTTGGGCGTACATGATAGATCCTATGGCCGAGGCATAGGGGATCTTACTCATGCGGTCCATCTCAATCTTATTGGATGGACAATCACTCTTCGAAAGAGTAATTCCATGGGACATGGGCAATAATACCTTCTTGGAATCTTGCATGTTGAACCGTTTTAACACCTTGTCTATATATGTACTTTGACTTAGGCCTAGCAACCTCTTAGATCTATCCCTATAGATCTTTATACCCAGTATATAGGCCGCTTCCCCTAAATCTTTCATTGAGAAACACTTTCCTAGCCAATCCTTAACTGATTGCAGCATAGGAATGTCGTTTCCAATGTCATCCACATACAAGACCTGGAACGCAACAGAGCTCCCACTAACCTTCTTGTAGACACAAGACTCATCTTCGTTCTTGACGAAGTCAAACTCTTTGACAGCTTCATCAAAATGTCGATTCCAACTCCTAGAAGCTTGCTTCAACCCATAAATGGATCGTTGAAGCTTACAGACTTTATTTGCATGCTGTGGATTTACAAAACCTTTTGGTTGTGTCATGGAAACATCCTCGAGAAGATTCCCATAAAGGAATGCTGTTTTGACATCCATCTGCCAAGTCTCATAGTCATAGTAAGCCGCAATTGCAAGTAGGATTCGGATGAATTTGGTCATACCGACTGAGGAAAAAGTTTCATCATAGTCTATACCATGAATATGTCTGAATCCTTTAGCCACCAATCGGCCCTTATAGGTAACTACATTACCATCTATGTCGGTCTTCTTCTTGAAGACCCCTTTGCACCCTTTGGGGCGTGCCCCTTGGGGTGGTTCCACCAAAGTCCATATGTGGTTTTTGTACATGGATTCCATCTCGGATCTCATGGATTTTAGCCACTTATGAGAATCCGGCCCTTGTATGGACTCTCCATAGGTAGTAGGCTCATCTCCTATGAGCATAGTGTCACCAGTTTCCGTCACGAGAAGTCCATACCTCTCTGGCTCCTAGCGCACTCTACTCGACATACGAAGCCCTTGTGTTACTTGAACAGGTTGCTCCACAACCTGTTGTGGTTCCTGTTCATGTTCCATAACCGAATCAGTGATTTGTGGTTCTTGAACTTCTTCATGTTCTACAGTCCTCCCACTTGTTTCTTTAGATACAAATTCTCTTGATAGAAACACGCTGTTCCGAGCAACAAACACTTTGTTACCGGTTGGATTGTAGAAGTAATAACCCTTAGTTTCCTTAGGGTATCCCACAAACTTACACTTATCTGATTTCGGCCCGAGTTTTTCTGGCTGTAAACGTTTTACATAAACATCGCAGCCCCATATCCTCATAAACGACACTGTGGGACGGCTCCCACTCCACATCTCATGTGGTGTCTTCATGACTTATTTGGATGGAACACAGTTAATGGTGAAGGCTGCACACATTAAACCATAGCCCCAAAAGGATAACGGAAGATCTGTTTGACACATCATAGATCTCACCACGTCCAACAGGGTTCGAGTCCTCCTCTCGCATACGTCATTCCATTGTGGTGTTCCGGGTGGAGTGAGTTGGGATAATATCCCACACTCTCTAAGATAATCATCAAACTCTTGGCTCAAGTACTCACCTCCTCGATCTGATCGTAGAGCTTTGAAACTTTTGCCAAGTTGCTTCTCTACTTCATTCTTCAATTTCTTGAATTTCTCAAAAGATTCGGATTTAGCCTTCAAAAGGTATAAAAACCCATATCTACTGAAATCATCAGTGAATGTAATGAAGTAGACATAACCACCTCTGGCAGGTGTAGCAAACGGCCCACACACATCAGTATGTATGAGTGCTAATTGCTCACTAGTCCTTTCACCTTTCTTGTTGAAAGGGGACTTTGTCATCTTTCCTAACAAACAAGCCTCACATGTCTCATATGATTCAAAATCAAATGAGTCTAGAAATCCATCCTTATGGAGTCTAGATACACGTTTCTCATTTATATGGCCTAGACGACAATGCCATAGAAAAGCAGGATTTAAATCATTCATTTTAATCCTCTTAGTATTTATGTTATATATTGGATAGCTTAGATCAATGATATATAATCCATTAAATAATTGCACACTACAATAGTGAATACTATCAAAATAAATGGAACAACAATTGTTCTTTATTGAAATAGTAAAACCTTTCTTGTCCAAACAAGATACGGAAATAATGTTCTTACTCATAGCAGGAACATAAAAGCAATTATCTAAGTCTAATACTAATCCAGAAGGCAGAGACAACCGATACACGCCTATAGCCAATGCAGCAACTCTTGCTCCATTCCCAACGCGCAAGTCCACCTCTCCTTTTTCTAATCTTCTACTTCTACTTAGATCCTGCATATTTCGACAAATATGAGATCCACATCCAGTATCTAATACCCATGATGAAGAAGTAGTTAAATTAACATCTATAACAAAAATACCTGGTGGTTGTGTGATCACTATCCCAAGCCTTTTATCCTCCAGATACTTTGGGAAATTCCTTTTCCAGTGTCCAGGCTGACTGGAGCAGTGACAATCACCCTTGATCACGCCTTTGGCCACACCACCAGCAGGTTTAAGAGCAGTGTCCTTAGGTTTAGCAATTGCCTTGCCTTTAACCTTGGAAGTAGAGGCAAACCTTTTACCCTTTCCTTTCTGCACCATCATTATGGCCTTGCCCTTTCCCTTGTTGATGGATTGTTCAGCTGTCCTCAACATATTGAGTAGCTCTGGCAGAGGCTTGACGATCTCATTCATGTTATAGTTCATGATGAACTGTCCATAACAATCAGGCAACGATTGCAGAATGAGATCTGTGGCCAACTCTTGACCAATCGGGGACCCTAGGCGATCGAGATTCTCAAGATACCCGATCATCCGAAACACACGCGGTCCCACTGGGTTCCCTTCTGACAAGTGACTCTTGAACAATGCCCGATAAACTTCATACCGTTCAACCCTTGCCTGCTCTTGGAAGAACTGATTCAAGTGTTAGATAATGGCTAGATTATTAATTGTAGCTCCCACTATTTTTCTCTAATTAATAACCCTCCATATTAATGCGGAAAATATCCTTATATTTTCTAGTGGGCCAAGATCCATATTTCGCCTTTTCCAAGCTTGCTTTGGAAAGTCACCCGGAATTGGTTATTTAGGTAGGAACCATTCCAATTACATCATATGTTACTCTTGGTTCAATTGGGAAAATAACCATTATTTATCCATCCCCATGAATAATCCCAATTGTATGTGACGCCGAATTGAATCAAGGCGTTTTATGGGAGCAGCAAGAAGCAACGAAGATGGAAGGGAAATCATGAAAGAACCTCCATAGGGTTCATGGAAAACACAAAGTTTTCTGAAATAAACTCAATAATTGATTAACTGATGAAATAAGTCCACAAGCCGGACTTAAATAGCCAAAAACCTAAAATTTACCTAAAATAGCAAAATCTCAATAATTATTCTGAATTAAAGTCCTACTAAATAAAAGCATACTGGAAAAAGATTGACCCAAATCGGGTTTAAATTGACATCCTAATTAACCAAAAGATTATTACTAAAAATAGCAAATTTGACGATTTGGTGCCCTAAACAGCCGAATTTTGCCAAATCAGCATGGTGCTCGTGACTAAAGTCACGAGTTATGTTTAGAATGTCGTTTCTGGTCAGATTCATGTATGGTTCGACCCCGTTCATCAATCCTTCAATTCTGCCCCTGATTCTGCGTATGGACCGAAACAGCTTTTCTGAAACTGGCAAAATTCTTCCTGCATCAGTCACCCCCTCTTCAAAAGAACTCGTCCTCGAGTTCAATTTAGGAACTTGAATGATCCGCTCCACCAAGAAAGGATCACAATAGAAGGATGGAACCTTAAACGAAAAAACTACTGACTCGTTTAATTCAAATGTCGTCTCTTCGTCGTCATATGCAATTTCATCGCCATCTCCATAGTCATCATAAACCGGAGGGATTGTCCAATCCACCTCAGATTCACATGATTTAGAAATACGTCTGTAAAAGATTGCATCATGAAAAATATGTTCGATTTGAAACATACCCGTAGAATCTAGCTCGTCGCTCATGGAACTTGGTCCTCCATAACGCTCGCGATTGAATGCAATCTCGAACGCGGGCTCCAAGTCATGATCCAAGTCTTGACCTTCTGCAATTATCATCATAACCCCTTGGAGGTTAATTTCCCGTTGGGGGGCTTCCTCAGCCGGAACCTGCCCGCAGCCGTCAGGTCGTCCACACACCATGGTTATGACAATCTTCTTCCCACGTCGAACTGAGCTCTGATACCAAACTGACGCCGAATTGAATCAAGGCGTTTTATGGGAGCAGCAAGAAGCAACGAAGATGGAAGGGAAATCATGAAAGAACCTCCATAGGGTTCATGGAAAACACAAAGTTTTCTGAAATAAACTCAATAATTGATTAACTGATGAAATAAGTCCACAAGCCGGACTTAAATAGCCAAAAACCTAAAATTTACCTAAAATAGCAAAATCTCAATAATTATTCTGAATTAAAGTCCTACTAAATAAAAGCATACTGGAAAAAGATTGACCCAAATCGGGTTTAAATTGACATCCTAATTAACCAAAAGATTATTACTAAAAATAGCAAATTTGACGATTTGGTGCCCTAAACAGCCGAATTTTGCCAAATCAGCATGGTGCTCGTGACTAAAGTCACGAGTTATGTTTAGAATGTCGTTTCTGGTCAGATTCATGTATGGTTCGACCCCGTTCATCAATCCTTCAATTCTGCCCCTGATTCTGCGTATGGACCGAAACAGCTTTTCTGAAACTGGCAAAATTCTTCCTGCATCAGTATGCCTCTAGGTTCTTTTAATCCTATTAAATCTACCTAGTTGTGCCCAATCTCTTACTTAAACAATTGCACATTGTTACGTGCGTCGCATCTAATCACGATAAACCATGTTGCCATGCTTTGGCACGCACAATCATGGGATATAGTGATCATGATGAGTGTTTAAATAACAAGAAGGCATAAAAACAATACTTTGATTGAGGGATTTGCCTTTCAATTTTAATTTGTATTGTTGCTCAATCATGATCTATATGTTTGAGTTTTGGGAAAAACTCCAAATCATAGATCCGGGTTGTCTAATTTCTTATTATCCTAATTGCATGCATCAACCATACACCAATCACAAAATAATAAGAAAATAAAATAAACAAGCACAAAAAAATAAACGTGATGTGGATATGGCCTTTCTAGACTAAGATATTACCAAGCCAATGAGAATATCTATGAAACCTAAAATAGATCACATCGCCATGCGCCTCCATCTATTGGTCCATCCTTCATAGTTTTGGGAGTACCTAGGAAGTGTATGGTCTGTGATCACCCTGATAGGAAAGAAATTTTGGAGAAATCCAAAGCCTTGTTTTTCTTGGAGGGCACCAGTTCTGAACCAAAACAGTTAACACACTCTCTGTTTTCAATCATTATGAGACGTGTAGTTATCAGAGAGTATTCCAAAGAGCTGGTGACATACAAGGTGTTGATTTTGATGTACCTGATTTGTCAAGGGTTTGAGGTAGACTTTCCAACTGTTATGACGGAACATATGGTTTACTGTGGATTTCTCTCAAATTCCTAGCTGAAAGAGAAAGAGTTTATCAAACCTAGAGCTGCTTCAACCCCCAAAGTGTCTGGTAGTCTGGATTTCTCTCAAATTCTAGATAGGGTTGAGGATCTGGAAGATGGAGTGGAGGATTTAAGACATGTTTTATTTGATTGGTCCACTGAGTTCACAAGTTCAAAGGTTTGGTGATCAACAAACTTGACATCATCATCAAAGATTTGAATCTGCAGAAAGTACCTTCTTCAGAGAGCAGAGAAACCAGCATTGATTCAGAAGAGGTTCTTGGAGAAGCTCTTAAGAAGAAGAATAAGAAGAAGAAAGGAATCCATGTTGTTCTTACAACAAAGGATCTCTTTGAACAGTCTGAAGATGAGGCTGGTGCTGAGGAAACTGCTGCTGAGAATGCTGAAAAGGAGGCTGCTGATTTGGATAAGTTAGTTGATGAAATTGTTGAGCAGATGTAGGCTGAAACTGAGGAAGCTCACGATAAGAAAACTGAAGAACAAGGAGAGCTAGGAGAAGAACAGGCTGAGGAAAAAGAAGTTTCAGAGGAAGGGCAGGAGGAGGCACAGGGCAAAGGCAAAGGAAAAGCAAAGTCTTCAAAATCCTCAAAGCCTTGAAACCCAATCTTTCTATTCTTTTTTTCACAAGTCCTGAAGTTACTTTTTTATTTTGTTTTCTTTTAAAACACTCTGAACAGATCCTACATTTCTTCTACTCTTTTGATGAAATTAAAAAGGGGGAGAAGATTATTATGTGTTAGTTTCAATTTAGTTTTTGGATTAAGTTTTTGTAATAATTTTTGAATATTTTAGGATGCTATCTGTTCTTGAAATATGCCTTTGTTTTTTTGATTATTATGTGGTATTGGTTATCTGCGATTTTGTGCTATTTGTAACTCTAAGTTATTCTGTAAATATCACCTGTGGTTGTAAGTTGCAGGAAATCAGGATTTCAAATAATGTGTTTTGTCTTTCATCAAGGGGGAGATTGATAAGTCCGAAGCTCCTTGAGATTGATATGTAAATGCACATGCAGAGAGCTTTGGTTCCTTGATGATGAAAGCCAGCAAAACAAGCAAGAAATATTTCTAAGTACCAAAGCTTCAAAGCTTTGAGTTACTGTAGCTATGCTTATATGTATATTTATCTAACTGTTTTTGTTCAGGTTTTAGTTTTGATATGGGATGACAATATAATTGCATTAGTAATATATGTTCTAATCTATAATATATGCATGAAGGAGTTGGATTGAAAATCCAAGTTTGTTATGATGAACTAGTAGGCAAAGCTTCAAAGCTTTGAGATTTACTGGTTATACTTCACTGCTAAGTTTATCTAATTATTTATGTGTATGCATGTTATTTCTGTGAGACTTAACTTTTTATGAGTTGACTACTGTATAATAATGCGTGTTCTATACTGGTTACTTGATATATTCACCAATTTGAATATATATTTTAACTCAAGTTTATCAGCACACAAATCTAGCCAAGTTTCCTTGGGACAGTTAGCAGTTTCCTAATTAGATCTTGATGCTAGATTGTCTTGTTGTTGTTTGATATTTTTTGCTGAGTTTATGCAGGTTTGTTGGACGCTCCAACGTCCATAAGCAAATCATAAATTCATTCAAACATAGATGTTGATTGAAGCTTATCAAAAAGGAAAATTTATAGGGTTTCTGTTCCTATAATTTCTCAGTTGGTTAAAGACTGTTGCTTAAGTGTTCAGCACTTTAAATTTGAATAGAGGAAATCCTGAGAGAGATAGAAAAATCGTGGGATTTTAAGAGAGAAAAAAAATCAAGGAAGATCGAGTTACAGAATTCTTTAAATCAATCAAGCAAATCATCTCTCCAACAACAGAAGATCATCAGATCAGAAGAACTCTTCCAGGCTTCACTAGCTTATTCTTTCTGAGTTCTTCTACTTGTACTTAATTTTATTATTCATTCTACATTTCTGAAACCTCACTAAACTTGGCAGTTTGGTTGTTCAAGTGAACAAAAAGAGGTTCTTATTGTTTCAACAAGTTGTAGCATGTAACTAGATAGGTTGGGAACTACAAGCTGTATAAGTGTAAGGTAGTTCACTTAGGCTTGAGATCTAGGGCTAAATATGGGTGATTAATAATAAGTTGTGTTTGAATCCTGGAGGGATTAGATCCCTCAGGAAGATACTAGGTCCAATTGTGACTGAACACTGTAAAATCCTTGTGTCCTTGCTATTTACTTTTGTTATCTTTACATTCAGTCTAAACAGGAAGTTTCAAAGATTTGGAGCTTTCCAAATCTCATAGCTTTGAAGCCTCTATATCCAGAAGTTATAACTTAAAGTTTCTCAAAACTATTTCAAAGCTTTGAGATATCAACTGTTTGCACTACTCTAGTTTCAAAAGAGTGTGTTCTGGCAAAAGTTAGCATACTCTATTCAACCCACCCCCTTCTAGAGTATTTAGATCATGTTTTACACCCACATTACAAACTTTCAAATTGATTAGACAATATTTTGGGGTGATTCAAAGGACAAGAGGACGATGCACTTGACAGTTGGACCCGACTGAAACAGAATTAGGAGATGGGTGGTCTCGGGTTTACAGATTTCAATGCTTTTAACCTCTCTCTCCTATTCAAGCAAGGATGGAGATTGATGAAGCATCCAGGCAGCCTACTTAGCCAGGTTATGAAACAAAAATACTACAAGAACTCTGAATTCCTACATTTCCAACCTAAGTGGGAAGTCTCCTACGCCTTCATGAGCATTCTAGCAGGCAGGGAAATACTCTGAAAGGGCATTGTGTGGACTATAAATTCTGGCAACTCAGTCAATGTGTACAAATACAAATGGGTTCAAAGGGACTAATATTCAAGAGTCATAACCATTATTTATCCATCCCCATGAATGATCCCAATTGTATGCCTCTAGGTTCTTTTAATCCTATTAAATCTACCTAGTTGTGCCCAATCTCTTACTTAAACAATTTCACATTGTTACGTGCGTCGCATCTAATCACGATAAACCATGTTGCCATGCTTTGGCACGCACAATCATGGGATATAGTGATCATGATGAGTGTTTAAATAACAAGAAGGCATAAAAACAATACTTTGATTGAGGGATTTGCCTTTCAATTTTAATTTGTATTGTTGCTCAATATCAACATGATCTATATGTTTGAGTTTTGGGAAAAACTCCAAATCATAGATCCGGGTTGTCTAATTTCTTATTATCCTAATCGCATGCATCAACCATACACCAATCACAAAATACGAAGACAATAAAATAAACAACCACAACAAAATAAACGTGATGTGCATATGGCCTTTCTAGACTAAGATATTCCCAAGCCAATGAGAATATCTATGAACCCTAAAATAGATCACATCTCCATGCGCCTCCATCTTTTGGTCCATCCTTCATAGTTTTGTGGAATGCTCCATGCTCCATCTTTATGGCACCAATGTCTTTTGGCTTCTTTTCTTCAATCTTGGCTAACAATCTATTTTATCTAGCTACTCCTATACTAAATAAAATAAATCTCACAAGTTGAGAAGAAAAACGACTCGCAGGCCGTAAACCTTAATTAATTATTTCATTAATTGATCAGCTCGCAGGCCGTAAAACAAAACACAAAATAAACATTCACACACAAACCACAACATAGGGCCATATCCAACCACCATGTGAATAGCACATAAACAGTTAAAACCAATTTTAACGCGCTTGTTCAATTTTTAATTGTTTTGGAAGAAGTAGGGTCAAAAACAATCCAAAAAGAACTTCCCAAAGCCTTATTGGATCACACACGACCCTAGGGCCCGACCTAGCCCAAGTCGCCGGTCCCCCCGGTTGCGCCTAAGCCCGGCCGGCCCTTAGGGGGCGATCCCTATTGGGGGCCGAACCCTTATAGGAGTTGTTTCCAAAAACAACTCCTACCTTGTTGCCCAATCCAAGTTGTTTCCATGTTGAAAAACCCTTTTTCCAAACATGTGCCCAAACCCTAATCTTCAAACCAAGAAACTCACTAATTTGTTGCATCCAATGCACAGTTAGATCTTGTTATATTGAATCTCCATTCAATTGCATCTACTATGCTTAATTTGCCGTTTTACGCTATAAACATGAATTTAAAGTGTTAAAACAACAAAATCGTAACACATAAACTACGTAATGCTCTACGACCTGTGGCTCTGATACCACTGTAGGGTTTTAAACATGGAAACGCAGCGGAAGAAGATAATATTCTGTTCAAAGCCCTCCAAGGATCACAAGTCAAGAACACATAATGATAGTAAAGGATTAAATATGTGCTTACCTTTGGGTTCTCCTGTGATGTCTTCAAACGCAAATAATGTCACATTCTCTATGATTGATCCACACCTAGGATAGAGAATTGGACCTCTCAACCTTCTTGTGCTAGCTAGAACGGAGGAAGGAGACAACGGAATCACGCAACATAGCCACAAAGGAGGAATTCGACCTCCTTGTGTGGCCGACGGTTTTGGGGCGGTGGGTAAGGGGCGGACGCCTCTTACTTGCCTGCTCTCAACTCTTTTCTCTCCTCTCAATATGTGTTATGACTTACATGTATTGATAGGGAAGGAAGGAGTTCCTTTTATATAGTCCAACTACTCCTAGTTGTTTCCATAAAGGGCCATATACTAATCATATCCATATATGGAATAGTATTATTTGCTAATTAGTCCTACTAAGTTAGCAACTTGTTGCAATATGATCCTTTAATTAATTCTTATTAATTAAGTCCCTTTTCCAATTATATCCATATGGTGTGTGACCCCATAGGTTTCTACTTAATTGGTAGTAACTATTTACAAACATGGAGCGGTGTCTAGCAACACATCCATGCCATCCAATTAATAGAAATAGTCATCTTGACAAACCTTGTGATCTTATCATCGCCTCCCTTTGTCTCATTATCCGGATTGTACACGAGACATACAAGTCACCCTCGTATATCCAAACCATGTTTCTCGATCCTGGGAATAGCCCTATCCATGCATATGACATCGATATTCCTATATTAATTCATATGAGTCTGGCCAGCCATTCCATAGGCGCCATCCCTCGAGTGGCCTCGGATTACTGCTCCCGTTATGTGGGAGGGAAAAATCCTATCTACATCACTCACCATCTCTAAGCTTGCTTCCTATTGAGCCCAACATGTGCTTTTATTACGGAGTAGCGTTTGACGTTTGTTAAAGCACAATATTCCACATCTAGAGGATCTAGTGACTTCAAGTCTAAGGATGATAATATCCTATCACCGCGAGAAGCGCTTGTGACTTTACATAACTTATATGTAGCCTTCTCGGATTTGGGTCAATGCAGTATGTCATTACCCCTAATACATACCCATGTGTGGGATCGTGATATCTCCATATCAATCCAACCCCATACTAGTCTATAGATGATCGTCCTGTTAATCATTATTTTTGACTAGGGATATTTAAGATAAACAACACCATTTGTAAATCTAAGGACTTCATTATATTAAATATCTCCATAAATAATACAATGATTATTCTAGCCAATTCATACTAAAATTAGATTGCCTCTAGGGCATCTATTCCAACAGTTGAATCGGATTCTCTCTCTATCATCTAGATTTTGCAACAACGGCGAAGAGGAGAATGCTCTCTCGATATTTCAAAGAAATGAAGGTGGTGGTAAATCCGTGCCTCGAACTGTTGAACGGATTTACGGATGTGTCTCTCGTACCCGTGTCCCGCACCTTTAATGCGGTGGTTGACCGGTTTGCTCATCACTCCCTGAACTTTCATCATTTTAGCTTTTATACTTCCCTCGAGTGGGATTTGATGTATTGGATCAGGTGCTGGAAGCAGTTTTCCTGCTTCTTAATACAACCGTTTTCCTCAAAAAACAAAGACATAACATACCATGTCTATTTCAAATACTTAAGGGTACGAACAACATAATCAAAATTTTGAAGCCCACTTGCAAGCACACACTATTCAATCGAACCCACGCACTTTTTCATTGCAAAGCTTGAAATTGAAGCTTGCTTTCTAGGCGATGTGGGATCCAATATTGTCCTTGTGAGAAACTGAGTTGCATTTGCAGAACGTGGGCACTACACCTTCTTTTCAAGAACAAGAAAGGACCTTAGTCTCTTCTCATTTGTAACTCCTACGTCTACTACCACTACCAGAAAGTATACAACTTCACTTAATAAAAAGTGATTGTGCACTCTACATCTCAATTTGTGGAATCTTCTTGACTTTTGATTGTTGGGTAATTTTTTTGTATCAATGAGTAGGAGAATCCACCGAGTTTTTGGGGGAAAAAGAGTGAAAATACCCATACAAAAATCAATATACCCAATACCCTGTCTATTAAATTCTAACATTGAAGAATAAAAATCAAAAGGTAAATACAAGACTTTCCCATCCAGCATGCTTGTAATGACCTGAACCAAATTCTAGTAAAGAAAAATCAGGAACCCGATTTCTAATGATAGAGTAAGGTTCATGGCAA
The DNA here is from genome assembly GCA_023055425.1 of Linanthus parryae. Taxonomy (NCBI): domain Eukaryota; kingdom Viridiplantae; phylum Streptophyta; class Magnoliopsida; order Ericales; family Polemoniaceae; genus Linanthus; species Linanthus parryae. Next base: position 77,429,671 of record JALGPY010000001.1, read on the forward strand.
TCTGTTTCCAGAATGGCATCAATACCCCAAAGGCGGTTCATAGGATGAAAGGCAATTTGGATTACATCCATTCGGATTGATGAGGTCCATCTCCAGTTGAGGTAGTAGGTGGTTACAGGCACTTTCTCAGCAATATTGACGACTACTCCAGGATGAATTTAATATTTGTGATGAAACATAAAAGTGAAGCCATTGAGAAATTCAAGGAGTGGAAGATCTCTATATAGAATCGGGTGGAAAAGAAGGTGACGAGGATGCGCAGGGACAACAACTTGGAGTTTTGTTCATCAGAATTTGATAATTCAGCAAGGGTAGTGTAGTTGCTCGCCATCACACAAAAGAATGACGTAGACGAAATGATGTATCAGACACTTTTAGCAAAGTCATAGTTTATGCTTTCGAATGCAGGTCTTACTAAAAGTTTATGGGCAGATGAAATTTCTATGGCTTGTAATCTTATAATTTGAAACCCGCACACAAGCATATGATGAAAGATTCTTATTGAGGCATGGTTCGAAAAAGCAACAGATTACTCGAATATGAGGGTCTTAGGTTGCTTTCCCTATTATCATGTGGATGATGGTAAGCTAGAACCAGGAGAAACGATAGGGGTATTCATGGGCTATGGGACATGTGGGAAGGGATACAAGATTTGGTCAGACAACAAGATTATACTTACCAGAAGTGTAGTCTTTGATGAAATTTTGATGCTAAAATCTAGTTCCTTGGAGATAGAGGTTCGAGCCGCAGAGAAGAAAGTGAAGGAAAATGCAGGTCGTAACGATCCTTAGGAGCTTGGATGCCACCACCACTGCCTGAAATTGAAGAGGAAGAATTAGTAAAGTCTGATGAGGATGCATTTCTACCAGAGGAACCTATTCATCATCGTATCATTGAAGGAAGACTAAGGAGGGTCATAAGCCTCCAGCAAGATACATGGATAATAGTATGGTGGGATATGCATTGTAGGTAGCCGAAGAAGCGATGGATGAGCCGTCCACCTCTAAGCTGCGGTTTCTAGTACCGAGTCATCACAATGGATTGTCGCAATGGGAGAAGAGACGGAGTCTCTTAGCAAGAAATCGACATGGGAACTTGTAAAATTGTCAGCAGGAAGGAAGATAGTCACTTGCGAATGAGTTTTTAGAAGAAAGGAAGGAATTGCAGCTGGAGAGGGCGTCAAATATGAGGCAAGGTTGGTCGCAAGAGGGTTCAGTCAGAAAGAATGAGTTGACTACAATTAGATATTCTCACGAGTATTCATACATACTTCAATCAGGGTGCTACTAGTGCTGGTCGCACACTAGGACTTAGAACTTGAGCAGTTTGACGTGAAAACAGCTTTCCCACAAGGAGAGCTGGAATAGGAAATGTTCATGTGCCAACGAGAATGATTTTAAGTTCTTGGAAAAGAAGACTAAGTGTGCAAGTTGGAAAGATCTCTATATGGACTTAAGCATCCTCCAAGGAAATGCCACAAGAGGTTTGATAGATTCATGTTGAAGATTGGTTACTAGAAGTGCGAGTATGATTGCTGCGTGTATCACAAGATATTGCAAGGTGAGTCGCGCATCTACCTAGTTCTGTATGTGGATGATATTATAATTGCAACTCAGGATATGGATAACATTCAGAATTTAAAGAGGTATCTCAGCCCAAAATTCGAGATGAAGAACCTAGGTGTTGTTCTAAAAATTCTAGCAGTTGAGATCTATATAGACATGAAGAAGAATCTTTTCTTGTCACAGCAGGGATACATTAAGAAGATCTTGAGCAGATTCAGAATGCTATTAGCTAAATCTATTGATACGCCTTTGTCGACTAACAAAAAGTTAGGAATGTACACCATTCAGACAAAGGAGAAGGAGTACATGTCCAAGGTTCCATATGCTAGAGCAGTTGGAAGACTCACGTATGCTATGGTTTGCACTTGACCGGACAAAACATTTGTTGTTAGCGTGGTGAGTCGTTTTATGGTTCAACCAAGAAAGGATCATTGGCCGGTGGTGAATCGCATATTCAGGTACCTTAAGGGTACATCAGACAATGGCCTATTCTATGGGGGCAATCTGGATGTCTTGGTTGCTGGTTTCTCGATTTTGAACTATGCATGTTATAATCATAATAGGAGATCAATGACTGGCTATGTTTTCACTCTGGGAGGTTCTTTTCTGAGATGGAAGGCCACGCTTCAGTCGACGGTGACTTTTTGAACCACAGAAGCGGAGTACATGCTTTGACATAAGCATCAAAGGAGTAAATTTGTATTAAAGGAATGATCTGGGCCTACTTCAAGATCAGCGGAAGTCTACTGTGATAGCTTAAGTGCGATATTCTTGGCTAAAGATCAGGTTCATCTAGAACAAATCTCATCGATGTCAGGTATCATTTTCTGAGAAATGAGAGCAAATTAAAAGTTAAGAAGGTGGGGACAGCTGGCAACCCAACATAAATGTTCCCGAAGCCGGTTCGAGAGAGCAAGTTCCAACATCGTTTGGAGTTTCTCAACATTTTGAACCATTGAGGCCCTTCGGAACATGTCGGACTGAGGGGGGGGGGGGTGTCCAGTGAGTCTTCTTGACGAGAGACATGGGGTGAAGAAAAGATGTAGCTTTGTTTACGAGAAGATGAGCATCTGCTGTTGAGGAGAGAATTCAAGGCAAGGTGGAGATTTGTTGAATGTGCCTTGAAAAATTCGAAGGACGCTAAAGAGTATTAGAAACAAAGTTGATACGGTGGGTTTTGTTGGCCTTTCTTTGGCTTCTTTGTCACCTCCTTTGGAGAGTCTTACTAGCACTATATAAGGACCATTTGGGTTTCTAGTTTCATATGCACATCATTGTAATTGTTCCTCTTGTGGTATAAAGGGGTGTTTTCGTCGTGGACGCAGTTAGCGGATCTTTGGCTAGAGAACCATGTACAAGATTAGCGATAGTCTACTTTGATAGCTTAAGTGCGATATGATTGAGTAAAGATCAGGTTCATCTAGAACAAATCTCATCGATGTTAGGTATCATTTTATGAGAAATGAGAGGAAAATAAAAGTTAAGAAGGTGGGGACAGCTGGTAACCCCACATATATGTTCACGAAGCCGGTTCGGGAGATCAAGTTCCGACATTGTTTGGAGTTATTCAACATTTTGAGCCATTATGGCCCTTCGGAGCATGTCGGACCGGGGGTGGGGGTGCCAGTAAGTCTCCTTGACGAGAGACATCGGGTGCGAAAAATACGTAGATTTTTTTTCGAGAAGATGAGAATCTCCTGTTAAGGAGAGAATTCAAGGAAAGGTCGAGATTTGTTGAATGTGCCTTGAAAAAGTCAAAGGCGGCTAAAGAGTATTAGAAACAAAGTTGAGACGGTGGGTTTTGTTGGCGTTTCTTTAGCTTCTTTGTCACCTCCTTTGGAGGGTCTTCCTAGTACTATACAAGGACCATTTGGGTTTCTAGTTTCATATGCACATCATTGTAATTTTTCAGCTTGTGAAGTAAAGGGCTGTTTTCGTTGTGGACGTAGTTAGCGGATCTTTTGCTAGCGAACCATGTACAATACTCGTGTTATTATTTTATTCGCATATCGTTCCCGAGGTGGTTTGTTATAAAATCGTGTCCATGAGTTTTGTAGTAGAGTGAAAAAACTTGATCATCAAAAGAACCGACAGTAGCATGCAGGTGATGCGCAAATTAGCGTGCTGTTTGCAAGTATACGAATCAAGTAGTACCGGGTGTATTTCAACTCGGGTAATCGTTCATACGAGGACTATTTCTCGTTTTATTACGTAGTTGGTTTCAAAAGACAGAGTGTAAAATGAGAGGAATAATTTTAGATTTTGGTTAGTAACTAAGTGCTGAAAGTAAATACTGAAAAGTAAATCTTTTTATGAGAAATCTTCTGAATAATATTGAGCGTTGTAAAACTAGGGTTTAAGGTACTAGGTCTCGGGATCCCCTAGGGTCTCATCAGCTTTTTGTTTTGTTTTTATATAAAAACACACAACAGTCACTTATCTGTGCCACCTACCAGTTGTGCAGTATATTTTCTTTTCCTGCATGTTATCACAATTTCGCAAATTTTCGCCCCTGTTATTCACTTGAACAACTCACAAGAATAAAATGTAGCAAGTATTATCTGAGTGATATAAAATTATAGATCAGAAATAAGAACACTGAGAACAAATGAAGCAGTTGAATGTGCAGTGATATTCTGTGGAATGGATTAAGTGAAATGAATCTCCTTCTGTGTTGCTTTTCAATCCTGAGAATGTTCTGAGTCTTTGTATTCATGTGTGCTGAAAATCTTTTGTAATTACCTCTTATGCAGCTTGTTTAAATAGCAGATCTTCAAGATCTTCTCATAACAAACTTTCCTAAAAAATAGCTGCAAATCTTGACTTGTTTAACAACTCTTCCCAACGGCTAGTTTCTCAATATCTTCAAGAAAATTGACTTGATCTTGTAGTTGAGTACATTAGGAAGGTCTAGAAATGTTTGCATAAGAGCATAATAAATCTATCAATGCACTTTCCTTTTCTGCAAGAACACAGTTTAAGAAAGTAACCCTGCAAAATAGGTAATACGTTTTCCCTGCAAAACCTTGTTCAAACAGATGGATTAATTAAATTTAGGGAAATAAAATGATTTGTCTTTCATCATCAAAATACATATAATCAAGTACAGGGAGGTAGGAATACGATTAGGAAGATAAGCTCCCCCTAAGTTCATGCTGTAGACTACCCCGTATGTTTCAAACCGTTGAAAACAGTTTCAAGGCCTTGAAACAGACAAGCTGTTTCAAGCCTTTGAAACTAGCTGAACTTACAATCTCCCCCTTGATGAAAGATAAACCAGAATATTTTTAAAGACTAAGTCTCTGCAAAAATATTCATTAGCTCATAGAAGAGTAATCATGAAGATAAACTGTAACACAAAATATCCAAATAATCCAATTTTTTAAGCAGCAAAATCCATCAAGTCCTACAGATGTAAACCAGATCTCTAAGCCAGACTAGAAAGTACCAGTTAACAAGTAAACCTAAGTTCTAAGTTTTTATCCCCCATTTTGACTTTCATCAAAACAGAGAGATAATGTTGGATCAATGCTTGGAAATAAAATGAAAGCAAAAAAGTTTTGAAAATCAGAATTTTTTCAAGACTTTGAAAAGAAGTTCAAGGCCTTGAAAAAGATAGAAAGAAGAGGAAAGAATTAGGGGGTTGGGTCTCCATCTCCCTTTGGCCTTGCATCTTCTTCATCACTGTCTTCTTCATCATCCTCATCATCTTTTTGTTGTTCTTCATGAGCAGTTTTTATCACTAGTATCACCAATGACCTCATCGTCAAACAGATCAGCTTAAGTAACTATCTATAGAATGTTTTTCTTATTTTTATTCTTCTTGAGATCTTTAATCAACATTCATGAGTCTGGACTTTCAGCATCATCTTGTTCCAGTTCTTCATCACCTTTTTCTTGAGCCACTTGCTTCCCTTTGTCCACCACCCCTGCAGCCTCATCCTGGGTTGTATGTTCACTGAAAAAATCCTTGGTTGAACCAGCCTTCTTAGATCCCTCTGCAGCCTCAGAGACTTCTTCCTCCACATGGAGCACATTGATGCTTTTGAAGATGCTTTCAACCATATACGTGACTTGCTTGAATTCAGTGCCAAACTCATGCTGATTTTCCTTCAGTTCTTCCATATCCTTCTCCAGAACATCAAGTCTTTGGCATACCATAGAAAGGTCTTGAGATTGAGAGGGTAGGTTTGAGGGAGAGGTCAAGGCCATGTATTTTGGAAATTTCTTGGATTGCAACTCTTCCTCAGGCAGATCAGAGTACATATTCCAATTACCTTCACTGGTTTTCATAATCCCAATTCTCTCAAATGCTTTCTCATCATGCATACCAAAACCAGTGGTAACAGTTTCTTCTCTGTCATTTGGAATCTTAAGGTGTTGAAAGAAGGCCGAAATCAGGTTGGCATAAGGAAAAGGGTGTATCCTTTCCTTTGTCTAGGAATAAAACATGTGTTCCATCACAATTGAAGGAAGATCAATTTCACACCCAGACATGATCATATACTTCGAGTACAACACCCTGTGAGTCAGCAACTCTCTGGAATTCTCCTTAGCCACTACACACCTCATCAATATGGTAAAAAATACTTTGGCTTTAACAGTTAGCACATAATGAGTTAACTGCTTAGAGGAGGTAGAGACATTTGGTAAAAAAGAATTATTCTCTAGCAATTTTCAAGGCCTCACTCTTATTGGGATAGTTGCTTGTGTTGTACCTTTTGGGGAAGCCTAAGACATTGACAAATTTTGAGTGATCTAACTCCATGTTAACACCAACCACTTTGGATTGAAGCACCAAACTTACAGTCCTGATTTCCTTCATGTTTAGATAGAAAAGCCTGGTGAGCCTAGTGTAATACCCCGTATTTAAGTTAGGGGTTATTTGGTCATTTCGAAAAGAAAAGAATATTTGAAAATTTTGAGAAATTTATATTTCAAACTTATTATTGTTTTTTCTTGATTTTAACGCACAAGTGTGTCATTTGACATCTATGATGATATATATTTTTATTTTGGGGTTATTTTGTATACTTGGGAGGTACTTGTAGTTTTCTAAAAAGTGATTTACACAAAGTGTTTTATTTAAAATTATTATGAGATTTTATAATTTAGGAAAATTAACTTTTATGCGTTAGCTATTTATTGAAAAATACATTTTTACCACTTAATTTTTGGTATCTTCTATTTCTACCCCTCTTGCATATGAAATTTTGTAGTTATCCTAAATTTCTAGTATTTTCATGTCAACCCTCATTCTCTTGGTAATCCAATTCCTACCCCAACTATCTTGTTATGAGACTTTTATTCCATTAAAGCTCATCTTCCACTCACATGCAAGTCAACTCTCAAATAAAAAAACTACTACCATTACTTATTATGTATATTCCATTGTATGATTATTAACCCCCATCATGTTCACACCATCACTCTTTTCTCACCTACAATAACTTTCAAATCCTATGCATCACCACCATCTTCTTCACTACTCAATTCCTCTATTGAAGAACACTCATACATGCTCTGTTCTCTCTCCCCAAATTTCATCCCGTTTTTGGGAGTTGACCTCACAAAAACACCATGAAAACTTCATTTCCTAGCATCCAAAGCATGAAAAACTTGATTCCAAGCTTTATACAACTATGGAGGGGAGTCATTTCACCATTCTACTCATAAATTGAAGGCCAATTCACTCTTTTCCTCACCATCATCTTTATTCTTGGGGTAACAATTCTTCTAGTCTTCAATTCATTCATGCATGTCCATCTTTTGCTTTGATTGATGAATTTTAATCTTAGTTTTCTTTATCTCCATGCTTGGTTCTTCATTTACATTGTTAGATCATGTGTTTGACTCCAAATTTTTGAGTATTTCATGAAACCCACACTAGAACCCACATGCATGTTGTGAATGTCATCTTCCTTGCATTGTTACCCAAGAGGGTTTTGATCATTTGTGTCAAGAGCATGTAAATGTCTTAATTCATGCCTAAAATGATGTAATTTTGGGTGAAAATCAAGTCTCCATAAGTTGCATGTGTCATATAATTGATTTGATCATGTTTAAGTGCTCTAGGTGAAAATTGCACATTTTTACAATCTGACCAATTTTTGAAAAACGTATATTATCTCTAAATTTTGTCTCTGTAGAATTTTTAAATCATTCATATTCTGAAACTAAACTCATAGAGGGTCATTTTGAAAGAAAATTCAACTCCATAGCCTTTTTGGTTAGGGAGATATGCTCATTCTAAGTTGCAAGTTTTCTGAAACTCTGTTATTGGACAAGTTTTACCATTTTTGTTAAAAATATAATTTCCATAAACTTATGGCACCCAATCTTTCTTGTTATGAAACTAGACACATAAGAGATTCATTCTGGAGAATATAGGCATTTTTCCTATTCTCCAAGTAGTAGTAATTGGTCTTCAAAGTTGAAACTTTCTTCCAAACATGTCTCTGCATAGCAGTGTTTGTTATTTTTGTAACTTGAGTTTTATAATAGATATTCATGATTTTCTTGATGTTTCTGAAATTAGACACATATAGGTTCATAATAAATTAATTTCAAAATTTTAGGAGATGATTTGATATGGTAATATGGCTCCAAAGTCAGACTACAATTCTGTCCAGAATTGTAGTTTCACATTTTTTTAGAAAACTTGAATTTTTGAACTTCTAGGTGTTTTGTTGGACTTATTTTGATAATTAAACATCATTGTATGTGCATTAGTGACATTTAGGACTATGTGACATGTATGTTTGCATTTTTATTATAAATGTGTAAATTAGTTATAACGAGTACGTCATACGTGTGATTGTAGACATCGACCTCGTAGGAGAGAGCGGTTATCGTCGGAGTGCTAGGCTTAGTTTCTTGCTTTTAATTGTGCTTCATCTCAGTGGTAAGTACATATGTACGGCCTTTTCATATCAAAATGTGCGTTTTTGTTTGATGTTTCAAATGAATGTTTGTTATACGAAATAGTATGAGAATGCATGTTTTCCACTCGAAAGTTGTCAAACTATTTTATTCATCTCCTTTGAGAATCTCGGAAATTACTTGCGAAATTTTGATATTCTTATTCTGGTTATGTGAAAGAGAAGAAATAAAATACCTCTAATAGACTTAGGACGATGTACAGAGTACTGTTATTAATGGGAGGCGTCAAGCGATCCTCCATTTTCTTATGGCTAAGACCATTGAAGCAATGCTTCTTATTATTGGATAGAACGTTAATGTTCACAAATCCGCCCCCGATGAGTCAAAATGTATCAAGATATTGAGGCCAAGGGGTTTATAGAGCTATAGAGTGCTACTTATACTTGTAAGGGTCACTACGGTATAGGGGTGTCGACACTTAAGGCCTTTTAGCTAATGTTGTGAGCGGGGTTGACGAATGGGCTCCCTTAACGCTCGGGTGAAATAGGGTTCGATAGACCCTAGAAGGAACCCTTAGTGGTTGTTTCGTGATCCCTCTGTTTACATCGATCCTGCTGGTGGCTCTTGACACGCCTCAGCTAAATTAAACTATTGATTGAAGTCTAAATTAAAAATTTGACTACTTATTAATGTTGTTTGTGACTCTTGATATGCCCTAATCGATTGAAATGAATTGTAAATCTTGGCTACTCATGAACTACTATCGTTATCAGTTCAAATGAACTTCTTTACTCTGGATATTTTACCAACTACTCTTGGTTTCTCAATGTTATTAAATTGAGAGGTTTTTGTTACTCGGTTACTTCAAGTTGATCCAAATTTTCCAATATGATAGTTTTACTGTTTAAATCTTCTGATTTGTTTCAACTCGTTCTTCCGTGCCACTCGTTGCTTTACATGTCGTAGTGTGTACTTACTCAGTTTTTACTGATCAATTTCTTCAAAAATGCGTCGGCTTTTGCCATTGTAAAACCGCAGGTCATCACTCAAGGTGGGGGATGGGAACGCAGGAACGAGACGAAGAAGTATAGCTTAACTTAGACCACTTAGTAGATCACAAATGTTATGTTTTAAATTGTACTTATTATCGAAGTTTTGTTATGTACATTAAGCGAAATGTAATCTTAATAGTACATTTCTACTTTTAGTTGTCGAGTATCTCTTTAACCCTGAACCGAGATCCCGGGTCGTTTCACCTAGGGTATGCAATTTATGGAGGGTTTAAGACTTTCCAAAGAGAGATTTTCTTTAGCCTCTTAATACACTCCAGATTCATGGTTCTCAACATGTTAACACTAACTTAAGGGGTGTACAGTAGGCAGAAATACAAGATCAAATAATCTATAAGGGGGGGGGGGGTTGAAGAGAGTATGCCAACTTTTGCTAAAATTGCAAGAAGAGTGGTTTCAAAATAAAAAACTCTAATGAGTAAAGAGTATTTCAAGTCCTTGAAATGAGTTTCAAGCCCTTGGGATGAAAATAGTTGAAGTATAAAAAGATAAGTCTATTTCAAGGCCTTGAAATGTCTTTCAAACCCTTGATATGAAACTATTTTGTTTGCTGCAAAAGAACTAAGAATAGAGCTGAAAAGTAAATGCAAGAGACACAAGATATATAGAGTTCAGTCCACTTGGACCTACGTACTACCTCAGGGATCTTCTCCCTGCATGATTTTCAACTCAATCTTATTAATCAAAAGCTAAGCCATATATCTCAAGCACATAGAGATGCCTTACTCTGTTACAACTTGTGGTTCTCACTAACCTATCTAGTACCTGCTCTAGCTAACTGATTAACTAAGAATTATCTATTGTTCACCTTGAAAAATCCTCGAGAAAAAAAAACTAGAAGTAATATAAGAATGAAATACAAATAAAGATTAGAATAGAAGAACACTAGAACTAAGTCTGCCGTGAGTATGCAGTGTTCTTCAGATGCCTGGATTGAGAGAAATGGATCTGCTTCTTTGTTTCTTGTCAATGCCTGAATGTGTTCGAGTGTCTTTCTGAATTGATATGTGTTGTGTCTTCAAATTCCTTCAACAATTCTCCTTTTAAACACCCAGTTTGAATTGAATATCTTCATAATCTTCTCAACAAACTTTCCTGAAAACTAGCTTCAAATCTCGACTCTTCCAACCGCTTCCTCCAACGGCTAGTAGCTTAGTATCTTCCAGGATACTGATTTGATGTTGTTAGAAGTATGTTGTGAAGCTTTTAAACACAACAGATTGATCAAAAAATTAAATCATCAAGCAATTTCCTTTTCTACAAAACATAAGTTAGGAAACAGATTCCTATAAAATAGGAAACACAATATCCCTGCAAAACTTTGTTCAAACAGATGGATTGGATACAGTTTATCTTTCATCATCAAATAACAACTGGTCAAGCACAAGGGTTTAGGAGTTGAATCAAGATCATAAAGCATAGCCAGTTTCAAAGCTTTGAAAGTGATTTCAAGGCCTTGAAATAGACTAGCTTTTTCAAGCCTTTGAAACTGAGTTGAACTTACAATCTCCCCCTTGATGAAAGACAAAACCACAATCTGTTTGAAACTATGTTTCTGCCAAAAATACTCATTAGCATATAGCATAATAAATTATAGCACATAATAGCCAAAGAAATCCAACTTATTAACTTACTGAAAAACAGCAAATAACAGCAAAGTTCAGATAATCATACTGAAAAATAGCAAATAACATAAAAGTTCAGATAATCCTACTGACCAAAACCAGGTATCTAGTAAACAAGTAATAACCTAAATTTCTCCCCTTTTTTACTTTCATCAAAAAGCAATGAGAGAATGTCGGATCAAAGTTTATGGAAAAGTTTTGAGAAAACTGTTTAAAAAGAGAGAATTTTCAAGACTTTAAAAAGGATTTCAAGGCATTGAAAGGGAAGAAAGAGTAGGAAAGAGTTGAGGGGTTGGGTTATCATCTTCTTGTGAGAGGTACCATGCTTAGAACAAAATAAATCAAACTCAAGTTGATCAAACTCTCTACCATGATCACTTCTGATTGAAGCAATATGTCGGTTTTTCAAGGTTTCAAGTTCTCTACAATGCTTTAAAAATTCAGAGAGAGCTTCATATTTAAGAACTATAACCCAACTATATCTAGAAAAATCATCTAAAATAACAAGCATGTACGTCTGGAGTTGGAGTTCTCATAGGACCATAGAGATCCATGTACAGTAATTCAATGGATCTAGTAGTACTTACAAAGTTCTTTGGTTTGAATGAGCTTCTAGTTTGCTTGCCTTGTGCACATGCCCTGCAAACTTTTTCATCTTTGAACTTGATAGAGAGTAGAACTATTACTAAGTTCTTGGAAATTAGCTTGTTCAAGGTATGCAAGCTAATGTGCCCCAAATTTATGTTTTAAAGCTTTGAATATTCTTTCAATTCCTTGAGACACTTCAAGTTTTCTCCTGCAACTTTTTTAGTTTGAAAAGTATAGACATCGTTTAACCTAGAGGCAGTGAGGATGCAATTTCCAGATTTCTCATCTTGCACCACACATTTCTCTTTTTCAAAAATAACCTTATTACGGTTATCACAAAGCTGAGATACACTATGCAAGTTAAATTTCAAACCATCAACTAAGTATACATCAGAAATAGAATTTTTAGAATTTGTACCAACTTTACCAATACCTAGAATGCTGCATTTGCTTTTTTCACCAAGTATGATTGAACCTTCAGATTGCTCCTTCAATTCTGAGAATAAAGATCTCTTTCCACTCATATGTCTTGAGCAACCACTTTCCATAAACCATTTCTGTTCTTTGGTCTTGGTGGGAACCTGCAAACACCATTCACTGTCCTACGCACCTGTTAGACCAAGTTTGGAATTTAAATTCATATTCAGGGTCAACCATGTTGGTTGGTCTAACCCCTTTAGGAACCCAAATTTGTCTAACCTGTCCTTTGAGTTGAACTGGGAAAGTATTCCTCATTATGTGAGGATCTCTTTTTCTGAAAGGACAAGTCATTTTAACATGACCAATTTTGTTGCAGTAATGACACTTAAGAGATGTTTTGCTTCCATCTTTCACAAATTTGGTATTGTTCCTTCTGGAAAAATCTGGATTGTATCCCATACCAGTTTTGTGAACAGACTTTAAGCTACCTCCAAGAATCAAGTTCAAGTTGTGTTCTAAGCCTGAAATTTTTGTCATGGGTGATTCAGATTCTTAAAGTTTCTTAGTTAGAGTAGTCTTTTGTTTATCCAATTCATCAACTTGATGCCTTAGATTAACAATACTGTTACTCAGAAGAGAGTTTTCAGTTACTACTTCCTTGACTTGTGTTTTCAAGTCTTTGAAACTGGTTTTCAAGGCCTTGAAATCACTGTCAGTTTTCTTCTGAGAAATTTCAAGGTTCTGATTCCGACGAACAAGATGCAAGTTTTGTTTTGCCTGCTCATATACTTTTTCTTTCAAAACTCTGATCTCTTTCAGATAGTGCTCTTCATTTAAAAGCATTATTCTAAGATAATTAGAGAGGGATTCTGTTGGTTTCGAAATTAAACAATTTACCATTACCTCAATGTTCTTTTTTAGAACTTTCATCATGATTGGCCATAAAGCATAGGTTGGCATGTTCTTCTTCAGATTCAGAGTCACTTAAAGTTTCAGAATCACTCCATGTGGCTATCATAGATTTCTTTCTTCTATCATGGTCTTTCTTCTGAAAGTTTTTGCTCTTTTTGTGTGGACAGTCTCTAATCAAGTGTCCTGCACCACCACACTCAAAGCAATTCATTACTTTAGGCTCATTACCATGTGAAGAATATTTACCTTTGTAATCTTTTCTACTGGAGGATATGTGTATGTCTCTTTTGAAGTCCTTGTTTCCAAAGTTCTTTTTCATTTTGAGAATACTGGTCAAGGCTTTGGAAATCAAAGAATTAGGATCTTTATCATCATCTTCTTCGGTTTCAAGGCTTTGAGATGGCTCATTCTCATTTGCCTTGAGAGCTAGATTCTTGACACCTTCTGGTAGTTCTCCGTCAACTTCATTCATAGTTATTTCATGCGTAAGGAGTTTTCCTTTTAGGTCATCAAGTTGAAGAGGTAATAGATCTTGGGCTTCTTCGATTGCAGTAGTCTTTGGTTCCCATTTTTCTTTTGGAAGACTTCTCAGAATATTTCAAACCTTTTCTTCATTGAAAATATGTTTTCCCAATGAATCAAGATTGTTGACAATATCAGTGAATCTTTTGAACAAGTCTCTGGTTGACTTATTTCCATTCATCTTGAATAGCCCATATTGCCTGAGATATATGTTGATCTTGGTTTTCTTGACTTGGATGGTTCCTTAAAAAGTCACCACAAGCTTATCTTTGATCTCCTTGCAGTCTTACAACCCGAAATCCTGTTGAACTCATCTGCACTCAAAGCACAATATAAGATATTCGTAGCTTTATAATTTTTTGAAAACTGTTCTAACTCAGAAGCAGAAAGTGAATCTTCAGTTTTGAGAGTCTAATCCCATCTTTCTATGTATATAAAGTGTTAGGACCATTCTGTATGATACTCCAAAGCTCTATGTATTGATCAATGATGAACATTTTCATCAAGGCTTTCAAATGGACAAAATTGTCTCCACATAAGAGAGGAGGTTTGTTAGCAGCTCTTTCTTGATAGAAATCACCATCACCTACAATACTCATAATCATAATATGGTTAAATCTATGCAGTGATACAAGATCTTATACCAATTGAAGGGGTGGACAGTAGGCAGAAATACAGGACCAATACCCTAGAAGGGGGGGGGGTGAATAGAGTATGCCAACTTTTGCTAAACTTGCAAGAAGTGTGGTTTCAAAAAGAACTGTAATGAGTAAAGAGTATTTCAAGGCCTTTGAAATGAGTTTCAAACCCTTGGAATGAAAGAAGTTGAATTATAAAAAGATAAGTCTATTTCAAGGCCTTGAAATGTGTTTCAAACCCTTGATATGAAACTATTTTGTTTGCTGCAAAAGAACTAAGAATAGAGCTGAAAAGTAAATGCAAGAGACACAAGATATATAGAGTTCAGTCCACTTGGACCTACGTACTACCTTAGGGATCTTCTCCCTGCATGATTTTCAACTCAATCTTATTAATCAAAAGCTAAGCCATATATCTCAAGCACATAGAGATGTCTTACTCTGTTACAACTTGTGGTTCTCACTAACCTATCTAGTACCTGCTCTAGCTAACTGATTAACTAAGAATTATCTATTGTTCACCTTGAAAAATCCTCGAGAAAAAAAAAACTAGAAGTATTATAAGAATGAAATACAAATAAAGATTAGAATAGAAGAACACTAGAACTAAGTCTGCCGTGAGTATGCAGTGTTCTTCAGATGCCTGGATTGAGAGAAATGGATCTGCTTCTTTGTTGCTTGTCAATGCCTGAATGTGTTCGAGTGTCTTTCTGAATTGATATGTGTTGTGTCTTCAAATTCCTTCAACAATTCTCCTTTTAAACACCCAGTTTGAATTGAATATCTTCATAATCTTCTCAACAAACTTTCCTGAAAACTAGCTTCAAATCTCGACTCTTCCAACCGCTTCCTCCAACGGCTAGTAGCTTAGTATCTTCCAGGATACTGGTTTGATGTTGTTAGAAGTATGTTGTGAAGCTTTTAAACACAACAGATTGATCAAAAAATTAAATCATCAAGCAATTTCCTTTTCTACAAAACATAAGTTAGGAAACAGATTCCTATAAAATAGGAAACACAATATCCCTGCAAAACTTTGTTCAAACAGATGGATTGCATACAGTTTGTCTTTCATCATCAAATAACAACTGGTCAAGCACAGGGGTTTAGGAGTTGAATCAAGATCATAAACTCCCCCTAAGTTCATGCATGTAAAGCATAGCCAGTTTCAAAGCTTTGAAAGTGATTTCAAGGCCTTGAAATAGACTAGCTTTTTCAAGCCTTTGAAACTGAGTTGAACTTACAATCTCCCCCTTGATGAAAGACAAAACTACAATCTGTTTGAAACTATGTTTCTGCCAAAAATACTCATTAGCATATAGCATAATAAATAATAGCACATAATAGCCAAAGAAATCCAACTTATTAACTTACTGAAAAACAGCAAATAACAGCAAAGTTCAGATAATCATACTGAAAAATAGCAAATAACATAAAAGTTCAGATAATCCTACTGACCAAAACCAGGTATCTAGTAAACAAGTAATAACCTAAATTTCTCCCCTTTTTTTACTTTCATAAAAAAACAATGAGAGAATGTCGGATCAAAGTTTATGGAAAAGTTTTGAGAAAACTGTTTAGAAAGATAGAATTTTCAAGACTTTAAAAAGGATTTCAAGGCATTGAAAGGGAAAGAAAGAGTAGGAAAGAGTTGAGGGGTTGGGTTATCATCTTCTTGTGAGAGGTACCATGCTTAGAACAAAATAAATCAAACTCAAGTTGATCAAACTCTCTAGCATGATCACTTCTGATTGAAGCAATATGTCGGTTTTTCAAGGTTTCAAGTTCTCTACAATGCTTTAAAAATTCAGAGAGAGCTTCATATTTAAGAAACATAACCCAACTATATCTAGAAAAATCATCTAAAATAACAAGCATGTACGTCTGGAGTTGGAGTTCTCATAGGACCATAGAGATCCATGTACAGTAATTCAATGGATCTAGTAGTACTTACAAAGTTCTTTGGTTTGAATGAGCTTCTAGTTTGCTTGCCTTGTGCACATGCCCTGCAAACTTTTTCATCTTTGAACTTGATAGAGAGTAGAACTATTACTAAGTTCTTGGAAATTAGCTTGTTCAAGGTATGCAAGCTAATGTGCCCCAAATTTATGTTTTAAAGCTTTGAATATTCTTTCAATTCCTTGAGACACTTCAAGTTTTCTCCTGCAACTTTTTTAGTTTGAAAAGTATAGACATCGTTTGACCTAGAGGCAGTGAGGATGCAATTTCCAGATTTCTCATCTTGCACCACACATTTCTCTTTTTCAAAAATAACCTTATTACGGTTATCACAAAGCTGAGATACACTAAGCAAGTTAAATTTCAAACCATCAACTAAGTATACATCAGAAATAGAATTTTTAGAATTTTTACCAACTTTACCAATACCTAGAATGCTGCATTTGCTTTTTTCACCAAGTATGATTGAACCTTCAGATTGCTCCTTCAATTCTGAGAATAAAGATCTCTTTCCACTCATATGTCTTGAGCAACCACTTTCCATAAACCATTTTTGTTCTTTGGTCTTGGTGGGAACCTGCAAACACCATTCACTGTCCTACGCACCTGTTAGACCAAGTGTGGAATTTAAATTCATATTCAGGGTCAACCATGTTGGTTGGTCTAACCCCTTTAGGAACCCAAATTTGTCTAACCTGTCCTTTGAGTTGAACTGGGAAAGTATTCCTCATGATGTGAGGATCTCTCTTTATGAAAGGACAAGTCATTTTAACATGACCAATTTTGTTGCAGTAATGACACTTAAGAGATGTTTTGCTTCCATCTTTCACAAATTTGGTATTGTTCCTTCTGGAAAAATCTGGATTGTATCCCATACCAGTTTTGTGAACAGACTTTAAGCTACCTCCAAGAATCAAGTTCAAGTTGTGTTCTAAGCCTGAAATTTTTGTCATGGGTGATTCAGATTCTTAAAGTTTCTTAGTTAGAGTAGTCTTTTGTTTATCCAATTCATCAACTTGATGCCTTAGATTAACAATACTGTTACTCAGAAGAGAGTTTTCAGTTACTACTTCCTTGACTTGTGTTTTCAAGTCTTTGAAACTGGTTTTCAAGGCCTTGAAATCACTGTCAGTTTTCTTCTGAGAAATTTCAAGGTTCTGATTCCGACGAACAAGATGCAAGTTTTGTTTTGCCTGCTCATATACTTTTTCTTTCAAAACTCTGATCTCTTTCAGATAGTGCTCTTCATTTAAAAGCATTATTCTAAGATAATTAGAGAGGGATTCTGTTGGTTTCGAAATTAAACAATTTACCATTACCTCAATGTTCTTTTTTAGAACTTTCATCATGATTGGCCATAAAGCATAGGTTGGCATGTTCTTCTTCAGATTCAGAGTCACTTAAAGTTTCAGAATCACTCCATGTGGCTATCATAGATTTCTTTCTTCTATCATGGTCTTTCTTCTGAAAGTTTTTGCTCTTTTTGTGTGGACAGTCTCTAATCAAGTGTCCTGCACCACCACACTCAAAGCAATTCATTACTTTAGGCTCATTACCATGTGAAGAATATTTACCTTTGTAATCTTTTCTACTGGAGGATATGTGTATGTCTCTTTTGAAGTCCTTGTTTCCAAAGTTCTTTTTCATTTTGAGAATACTGGTCAAGGCTTTGGAAATCAAAGAATTAGGATCTTTATCATCATCTTCTTCGGTTTCAAGGCTTTGAGATGGCTCATTCTCATTTGCCTTGAGAGCTAGATTCTTGACACCTTCTGGTAGTTCTCCGTCAACTTCATTCATAGTTATTTCATGCGTAAGGAGTTTTCCTTTTAGGTCATCAAGTTGAAGAGGTAATAGATCTTGGGCTTCTTCGATTGCAGTAGTCTTTGGTTCCCATTTTTCTTTTGGAAGACTTCTCAGAATATTTCAAACCTTTTCTTCATTGTAAATATGTTTTCCCAATGAATCAAGATTGTTGACAATATCAGTGAATCTTTTGAACAAGTCTCTGGTTGACTTATTTCCATTCATCTTGAATAGCCCATATTGCCTGAGATATATGTTGATCTTGGTTTTCTTGACTTGGATGGTTCCTTAAAAAGTCACCACAAGCTTATCTTTGATCTCCTTGCAGTCTTACAACCCGAAATCCTGTTGAACTCATCTGCACTCAAAGCACAATATAAGATATTCGTAGCTTTATAATTTTTTGAAAACTGTTCTAACTCAGAAGCAGAAAGTGAATCTTCAGTTTTGAGAGTCTAATCCCATCTTTCTATGTATATAAAGTGTTAGGACCATTCTGTATGATACTCCAAAGCTCTATGTATTGATCAATGATGAACATTTTCATCAAGGCTTTCAAATGGACAAAATTGTCTCCACATAAGAGAGGAGGTTTGTTAGCAGCTCTTTCTTGATAGAAATCACCATCACCTACAATACTCATAATCATAATATGGTTAAATCTATGCAGTGATACAAGATCTTATACCAATTGAAGGGGTGGACAGTAGGCAGAAATACAGGACCAATACCCTAGAAGGGGGGGGGGGTTGAGTAGAGTATGCCAACTTTTGCTAAACTTGCAAGAAGTGTGGTTTCAAAAAGAACTGTAATGAGTAAAGAGTATTTCAAGGCCTTTGAAATGAGTTTCAAACCCTTGGAATGAAAGAAGTTGAATTATAGAAAGATAAGTCTATTTCAAGGCCTTGAAATGTGTTTCAAACCCTTGATATGAAACTATTTTGTTTGCTGCAAAAGAACTAAGAATAGAGCTGAAAAGTAAATGCAAGAGACACAAGATATATAGAGTTCAGTCCACTTGGACCTACGTACTACCTTAGGGATCTTCTCCCTGCATGATTTTCAACTCAATCTTATTAATCAAAAGCTAAGCCATATATCTCAAGCACATAGAGATGCCTTACTCTGTTACAATTGTGGTTCTCACTAACCTATCTAGTACCTGCTCTAGCTAACTGATTAACTAAGAATTATCTATTGTTCACCTTGAAAAATCCTCGAGAAAAAAAAAACTAGAAGTATTATAAGAATGAAATACAAATAAAGATTAGAATAGAAGAACACTAGAACTAAGTCTGCCGTGAGTATGCAGTGTTCTTCAGATGCCTGGATTGAGAGAAATGGATCTGCTTCTTTGTTGCTTGTCAATGCCTGAATGTGTTCGAGTGTCTTTCTGAATTGATATGTGTTGTGTCTTCAAATTCCTTCAACAATTCTCCTTTTAAACACCCAGTTTGAATTGAATATCTTCATAATCTTCTCAACAAACTTTCCTGAAAACTAGCTTCAAATCTCGACTCTTCCAACCGCTTCCTCCAACGGCTAGTAGCTTAGTATCTTCCAGGATACTGATTTGATGTTGTTAGAAGTATGTTGTGAAGCTTTTAAACACAACAGATTGATCAAAAAATTAAATCATCAAGCAATTTCCTTTTCTACAAAACATAAGTTAGGAAACAGATTCCTATAAAATAGGAAACACAATATCCCTGCAAAACTTTGTTCAAACAGATGGATTGGATACAGTTTGTCTTTCATCATCAAATAACAACTGGTCAAGCACAGGGGTTTAGGAGTTGAATCAAGATCATAAACTCCCCCTAAGTTCATGCATGTAAAGCATAGCCAGTTTCAAAGATTTGAAAGTGATTTCAAGGCCTTGAAATAGACTAGCTTTTTCAAGCCTTTGAAACTGAGTTGAACTTACAATCTCCCCCTTGATGAAAGACAAAACCACAATCTGTTTGAAACTATGTTTCTGCCAAAAATACTCATTAGCATATAGCATAATAAATAATAGCACATAATAGCCAAAGAAATCCAACTTATTAACTTACTGAAAAACAGCAAATAACAGCAAAGTTCAGATAATCATACTGAAAAATAGCAAATAACATAAAAGTTCAGATAATCCTACTGACCAAAACCAGGTATCTAGTAAACAAGTAATAACCTAAATTTCTCCCCTTTTTTACTTTCATAAAAAAACAATGAGAGAATGTCGGATCAAAGTTTATGGAAAAGTTTTGAGAAAACTGTTTAAAAAGATAGAATTTTCAAGACTTTAAAAAGGATTTCAAGGCATTGAAAGGGAAAGAAAGAGTAGGAAAGAGTTGAGGGGTTGGGTTATCATCTTCTTGTGAGAGGTACCATGCTTAGAACAAAATAAATCAAACTCAAGTTGATCAAACTCTCTACCATGATCACTTCTGATTGAAGCAATATGTCGGTTTTTCAAGGTTTCAAGTTCTCTACAATCCTTTAAAAATTCAGAGAGAGCTTCATATTTAAGAAACATAACCCAACTATATCTAGAAAAATCATCTAAAATAACAAGCATGTACGTCTGGAGTTGGAGTTCTCATAGGACCATAGAGATCCATGTACAGTAATTCAATGGATCTAGTAGTACTTACAAAGTTCTTTGGTTTGAATGAGCTTCTAGTTTGCTTGCCTTGTGCACATGCCCTGCAAACTTTTTCATCTTTGAACTTGATAGAGAGTAGAACTATTACTAAGTTCTTGGAAATTAGCTTGTTCAAGGTATGCAAGCTAATGTGCCCCAAATTTATGTTTTAAAGCTTTGAATATTCTTTCAATTCCTTGAGACACTTCAAGTTTTCTCCTGCAACTTTTTTAGTTTGAAAAGTATAGACATCGTTTGACCTAGAGGCAGTGAGGATGCAATTTCCAGATTTCTCATCTTACACCACACATTTCTATTTTTCAAAAATAACCTTATTACGGTTATCACAAAGCTGAGATACACTAAGCAAGTTAAATTTCAAACCATCAACTAAGTATACATCAGAAATAGAATTTTTAGAATTTGTACCAACTTTACCAATACCTAGAATGCTGCATTTGCTTTTTTCACCAAGTATGATTGAACCTTCAGATTGCTCCTTCAATTCTGAGAATAAAGATCTCTTTCCACTCATATGTCTTGAGCAACCACTTTCCATAAACCATTTCTGTTCTTTGGTCTTGGTGGGAACCTGCAAACACTATTCACTGTCCTACGCACCTGTTAGACCAAGTGTGGAATTTAAATTCATATTCAGGGTCAACCATGTTGGTTGGTCTAACCCCTTTAGGAACCCAAATTTGTCTAACCTGTCCTTTGAGTTGAACTGGGAAAGTATTCCTCATTATGTGAGGATCTCTTTTTATGAAAGGACAAGTCATTTTAACATGACCAATTTTGTTGCAGTAATGACACTTAAGAGATGTTTTGCTTCCATCTTTCACAAATTTGGTATTGTTCCTTCTGGAAAAATCTGGATTGTATCCCATACCAGTTTTGTGAACAGACTTTAAGCTACCTCCAAGAATCAAGTTCAAGTTGTGTTCTAAGCCTGAAATTTTTGTCATGGGTGATTCAGATTCTTAAATTTTCTTAGTTAGAGTAGTCTTTTGTTTATCCAATTCATCAACTTGATGCCTTAGATTAACAATACTGTTACTCAGAAGAGAGTTTTCAGTTACTACTTCCTTGACTTGTGTTTTCAAGTCTTTGAAACTGGTTTTCAAGGCCTTGAAATCACTGTCAGTTTTCTTCTGAGAAATTTCAAGGTTCTGATTCCAACGAACAAGATGCAAGTTTTGTTTTGCCTGCTCATATACTTTTTCTTTCAAAAATCTGATCTCTTTCAGATAGTGCTCTTCATTTAAAAGCATTATTCTAAGATAATTAGAGAGGGATTCTGTTGGTTTTGAAATTAAATAATTTACCATTACCTCAATGTTCTTTTTTAGAACTTTCATCATGATTGGCCATAAAGCATAGGTTGGCATGTTCTTCTTCAGATTCAGAGTCACTTAAAGTTTCAGAATCACTCCATGTGGCTATCATAGATTTCTTTCTTCTATCATGGTCTTTCTTCTGAAAGTTTTTGCTCTTTTTGTGTGGACAGTCTCTAATCAAGTGTCCTGCATCACCACACTCAAAGCAATTCATTACTTTAGGCTCATTACCATGTGAAGAATATTTACCTTTGTAATCTTTTCTACTGGAGGATATGTGTATGTCTCTTTTGAAGTCCTTGTTTCCAAAGTTCTTTTTCATTTTGAGGATACTGATCAAGGCTTTGGAAATCAAAGAATTAGGATCTTTATCATCATCTTCTTCAGTTTCAAGGCTTTGAGATGGCTCATTCTCATTTGCCTTGAGAGCTAGATTCTTGACACCTTCTGGTAGTTCTCCGTCAACTTCATTCATAGTTATTTCATGCGTAAGGAGTTTTCCTTTTACGTCATCAAGTTGAAGAGGTAATAGATCTTGGGCTTCTTCGATTGCAGTAGTCTTTGGTTCCCATTTTTCTTTTGGAAGACTTCTCAGAATATTTCAAACCTTTTCTTCATTGTAAATATGTTTTCCCAATGAATCAAGATTGTTGACAATATCAGTGAATCTTTTAAACAAGTCTCTGGTTGACTTATTTCCATTCATCTTGAATAGCCCATATTGCCTGAGATATATGTTGATCTTGGTTTTCTTGACTTGGATGGTTCCTTAGCTTATCTTTGATCTCCTTGCAGTCTTACAACCCGAAATCCTGTTGAAATCATCTGCACTCAAAGCACAATATAAGATATTCGTAGCTTTATAATTTTTTGAAAACTGTTCTAACTCAGAAGCAGAAAGTGAATCTTCAGTTTTGAGAGTCTAATCCCATCTTTCTATGTATATAAAGTGTTAGGACCATTCTGTATGATACTCCAAAGCTCTATGTATTGATCAATGATGAACATTTTCATCAAGGCTTTCAAATGGACAAAATTGTCTCCACATAAGAGAGGAGGTTTGTTAGCAGCTCTTTCTTGATAGAAATCACCATCACCTACAATACTCATAATCATAATATGGTTAAATATATGCAGTGATACAAGATCTTATACCAATTGAAGGGGTGGACAGTAGGCAGAAATACAGGACCAATACCCTAGAAGGGGGGCGGAGTTGAATAGAGTATGCCAACTTTTGCTAAACTTGCAAGAAGTGTGGTTTCAAAAAGAACTGTAATGAGTAAAGAGTATTTCAAGGCCTTTGAAATGAGTTTCAAACCCTTGGAATGAAAGAAGTTGAATTATAAAAAGATAAGTCTATTTCAAGGCATTGAAATGAGTTTCAAACCCTTGAAATGAAAATGTTTTGTTTGCTGCAAAATAACTAAGTACAGAACTGAAAAGTAAATGTAAGAGACACAAGATATATATAGTTCAGTCAAATCAAACCTACGTCTCACCTCGGGGATCTTCTACCTGCAGAATTTTTAACTCAATTCTTATTATTCAAAAGCTAAGCCCTAGATCTCAAGCACAGTGAGATGCCTTAATCTATTACAGCTTGTGGTTCTCACTAACCTATCTAGTACTTCCTCTAGCTAACTGATTAACTAAGAATTCTCTATTGTTCACCTTGAACAATTCTCGAGAAAAAGAACTAGAAGTATTATCAAAATGATATAAATCTAAGAATAGAAGAACACTAGAACTAAGTCTACAGTGGGTATGCAATGTTCTTCATATGGTTGAATTGAGAGAAATGGATCTGCTTCTTTGTTGCTTTTCAATCCCTGAATGTTTTTGAGTGTCTTTGTCAAATGCTTTGTGTTGTTTCTTCGAATTCCTTCAGCAATTCTCCTTTTAAACACCCAGTTTGAATTGAAGATCATCATAATCTTCTCAACAACTTTCCTGAAAACTAGCTTCGAATCTTGACTCTTCCAACAACTTCCTCAAACGGCTAGTAGCTCTGTATCTTCATGGATATTGATTTGATATTGTTAGAAGTATGTTGGGAACCTTTTAAACACAACAGATTGAACAAAAAATCAAATGATCAAGCAGTTTCCTTTTATGCAAAACATAAGTTAGTAAACAAATTCCTATAAAATAGGAAACACAATATCCCCTGCAAAACTTTGTTCAAACAGATGGATTAGATACAGTTTAGAGTGTCAAAACACTTTGTCTTTCATCATCAAATAACAACTGGTCAAGCAAAGGGGTTAAGGAGTTGAATCAAGATCAGAAACTCCCCCTAAGTTCATGCATATAAAGCATAGCCTGTTTCAAAGCTTTGAAAGCTGTTTCAAGGCCTTGGTATAGACTAGCTATTTCAATCCTTTGAAACTGAGTTGAACTTACACTAACCATTCTACAATAGGCTACTGATCTAGAAGCAAAACCATCTAACCATTGTCCTCTAGATACATTAGAAACAAACCACTTGCTGCTAAAGCCAGATTTCTTACCAGGGGACTGTTGCTTCTCTGAATAGATTTGCAAGTATTTTCCATTGCTTTTCTATGGTTCTTCCTATGTGTATTTTTGTTTTCCTTTATCTTCTTTTGTAGGATTTTTCTTCACCTTCTTATGACTAGCAATCTGTTGCTCTGGATGTTCTTTTAGGGAAGATTGATTTACATTCTTGTTGCTGGAAGTTGGAGTCTGATCCTTCTTAGTCTTATTCTTTGGAGCATAAGGAGCCTTCTCTGCGCTTGGTGTTCTGGAATTGGAGTCATCACTGAGTGTTTGAACCTCATCCTCAGTAGTCTTCTTCTTCTTGTCAGAAACTTTCTTTGATCTCTAGCCATCTTGATTCTATCAGAGGTTCTTCTCGTACTTATTAGGGTTTGAGGGTATAGAATATAGAGACATGAATGATATGAGAGAGAGAGAGAAGAGAAGAGAGAAGTACTGAAGAGTTTGAGTTTGAGAAGGAAACATAATATTTCAAAATCTTTTAAGATGTGCAGAATCAGTTAAATTCAAAATTTTGTGTGTGTGTGTGACGTGGGAAAGGAAATAAAATAATGCTCATTTTGAAAGGAAAATAATTTTAAAAGTAAGAAAAATATTGAGCAATTATCTACAGAGATAACACCCAACATTGAAGGATCCAAATTATTGACTAAACATCATACATACTTATTTTCAAGGATTTGAAAAGGATTTCAAGGCCTTGAAAAGCTATACACGTGGATTAGATAAAATCAAGGCTTTGAAAAGATTTTTAAGGCTTTGACAATCATTTCAAAACTTTGAACCACATAAAACTTACCTATAGCTTACCTGATACTCCCCCTAAACCAATACTTCTTTATTCAGCATGCCCAGTTCTAATCTCAGGGCTGAGAATCTAACCTCTGGAAGTGGTTTTGTGATGATATCTTCCAATTGCATGTTAGTAAACAAAAATTCAAGATTAACATCACCTTTCTCAGCATGATCTATGATGGAGTGATGTCTAACATCTACGTGTTTGGTCCTTGAGTACTAAACTGGATTCTTTGTGATAGATATTGCAGTGGTGTTATCCCTGACGTCAAATCCAAGATCTCTCATTTGTTGAGCAATCCATGGTACGTGTGAGCAGCAAGCACCAACTGCTATGTATTCAACTTATGCTGTTGATAGGGCTACAAAATTGTGTTTCTTTGTGCCAGCTGATCAGTGATGTTCCAAGAAATTGGGAACACCCTGATGTGCTTTTTATATCCACTTTGTAGCCTGCAAAGTCATCATCTGAATAGCCACACATAGAGAAATTAGATTGTTTAGGATACCAATTCCCTTAGTCATTGGTACCATTGAGATAACTAAATATTATTTTGACAGCAAGCATGTGTGACTCTATAGGATTAGCTTGAAATCTAGCACCCAAAAAACACTTAACATGATATATGGTCTACTTGCAGTGAGATATAGCAATGATTCAATCATACCTCTGTATTCTTTCACACTCACACTCTTACCATTTTGATCTTTGTCTAATGACAGTGAGGAGATCATAGGGGTTTTTGCTACTTTGGAGTGAGATATGCTGTACTTGTTTAACAATTCCTTGGTGTATTTGTTCTGATGTAGAAAGATTCCTTTCTTCATTTTATGTATATGAAGTCCAAGAAAGAAGTTGAGCTCTCCCATGAAACTCCTTTCAAACTCCCTGCTCATAAGACTAGAGAAATCCTTGCAAAGAGTGTCATTAGTAGCTCCAAATAGAATATCATCAACATATACTTTAACTACTAGAATATCTTTATCATGAGTGTTTATGAAAACAGTTTTGTCTATTAATCCTCTTTTGAAATCATTTTCATGTAGAAACTTTGACAGACTTTCATACCAAGCCCTTGGAGCTTGTTTCAAACAATAAAGACCTTTGTCAAGTTTATAAACATGATCTGGAAACTCACCATTTTCAAAACCAGGAGGTTGAGCAACATAAACTTCTTCTTGTAAGTACCCATATAGAAAGGCACGTTTGACATCTATTTGAAAAAGTTTCATGTTTTTGTGAGATGCATATGAAAGTAACATTCTAATTGCTTATAACCTTGCAACAGGAGAAAAAGTCTTCTCATAATCAATATTTTTTTCATGTTTGTATCCTTGAGCTACCAGTCTTGCTTTGTTTCCGATTACCTTACCATTCTCATCTAACTTGTTACTGAATACCTACCTGGTACCAATGACTGACTGATCTTGAGGTGGAGGAACCAGATTCCAAACCTTGTTCCTCTCAAATTCATTCAGTTCATTTTGCATTGAAATGATCTAGTCTGCTTCTTTTAATGCTTCTTTCACATTCTTAGGCTCCATAAGAGAGACAAAGGGATTGAAGAAACATAAGTTCTTCAACTGTGATCTTGTTTGTGTACCGGTGGATGGATCAAATATAATGTTGTCAACTGGATAAGATGAAAGATATTTGAATCTATTTCTTGGTGTCCATGGTTCAGGTTCTCCAGGAAGCTTCTCAGGTCTTTGAGATCTTGAAGTGTTAGATTGTTCACTTTGATTCTCTAGAGGTTCTTTTTCAACGCCGTGAGACTCATTTTCAAGGCCTTGAAAATTCTTCTTGTTTTCCTGCAAGTTTTCCTTGGAATCATTTGAAGGCTCAGATTCATCTTCTGACTCATGCTTGTTTCAATTCAACTCTGCAAAACTTTCACTCAAAGAACCATCATAGCTTTCATCAAAAATAACATGAATACTGTCTTCAACAAGCTTGGTTCTCTTGTTATAGATTCTATAAGCTTTTCTAGTTAGTAAATAACCAAGAAAGATACCTTCATCACTTTGTAGGGTTTTGATTCATGGATCGCACAACGGAAGCATAATCAAACATAAACCATGCAAAACCCTCCAAGGATCACAAGTCTAGAGACATAACGATAGTAAAGGTTAGAAATCATAAACACACCTTTGGGTTCTCCTTGATGACTTCAAACGCGAATAATGTCACGTTCTCTATAGTTGATCCACGCCTAGAGTTGATCCTAGATCTCCCAAACTCCTTGGTGCTAGCCCGGATTAGGAAGAGGAAGAACGAATCACGCAAAACGAGACCCAAAAGAGGGCTTCTGCCTCTTTTGGCCGACGGGGACGAGGGCGGCGGCAAGGGGCGGCGTCGGGCCCTCCTTGTTGCTTGCTCTCTCTCCTTTGTTCTCTCCCACTCTTGTTATGTTCACTAATGAGCATAAGTTATGAGGAAGGAAGGAAGGAGGGTCCTTTATATAGTCCAACAACTCCTTGTTAACTACCTAAAGGACTTATTCTAGTCCAACTAGAATTCAATTTAGTCCCTTCCTTGCAAATTAGTCCCTACTAAGTTTGCAAGGGTTTGCAAAGTGATTCTTCTAATTAATTGTAATTCCCAAATGTAGTTCAACTCTATATAGCGTGTGACCCCATAGGTTCTATCTAGTTGGTAGCAACTATTTGCTAATATGGAGCGGTTTCTAGCAAAACATCCATTCTAGCCAACTAATAGAATAGTCATCTTGACAACCTTTGTACAAGTAATTGTCTCATCCCTTTGTCACCATATCCGGATTGGACACGAGACATACAAGTCACACTCGTATATCGAATCCATAGTTTCTCGATCCATGGGAATAGCCTTATTCGTGCAAATAACATCAATATCCTATATTGATTCATTTGAGTCTGGCCAGACATTCTATAAGCACTATCCCTCGAGTGGCCTAGGATATTTGCTCCCGTTATGTGGGAGGGACAAATCCTCTCTACGTCCACCACGATCTCTAAGCTTGCTTCTCATTGTATCCAGTACACGCCTTTATAACTACCCAGTTACGGTGTTGCGTTTAACGCTACCAAGATCACAATGATCCACAACTAGAATATCTAGTGACTTCAAGTCTAAGGATGACAATACCATTGCACCGCGAGAAGCGCTTGTGACTCAACATAACATGTATGTAGCCTTCTCGGAGATGGGTCAATCCAGTGCAACATTCCGTAATTGACACCTATGTGTTGAATCATGATATCTCCATATCAATCCAACCCCATACTAGTCTATAGATGATTGTCCTTGTAATCATTATACTTGACTAGGGATATTTAAGATAAACAACACATTTGTAAATCCAAGGACTTCGTTATATTTAATATCCAATAAATAATAAATGAATTTTCTAGCCATATACAAATTCATACTAAACTAGATTGCCTCTAGGGCATCTATTCCAACAGTCTCCCACTTGCACTAGAGCCAATCTGGCGCATCTCGTATGCCCATACTCCTAGTGTGCCCTTCATGCTTCCACTGCGTGAGAGGCTTCGTAAGCGGGTCTGACAGATTATCATCTGTAGGAATCTTGCATATCCGAACGTCTCCTCTATTGATAATATCTCGAATCAGATGAAACTTCCTGAGCACGTGCTTGGACATCTGGTGCGATCTGGGTTCCTTTGATTGCGCAATCGCCCCAGTGTTGTCACAGAACAACTCCACTGGATCCGCAATGCTAGGGACCACACCAAGTTCAGAAACAAACTTTCTGATCCAAACAGCCTCCTTTGCTGCGCCATTTGCAGCAATGTACTCAGCCTCTGTTGTAGAATCAGCTACCGTATCTTGCTTGGAACTCCTCCAGCTCACCGCTGCTCCATTCAGGCAAAACACATATCCCGATTGTGATCTAAAGTCATCTCTGTCGGTTTGGAAGCTTGCATCAGTGTAACCCCTTACACGCAACTCTTCCTCACCGCCAAATATCAAGAAAGCATCCTTAGTTCTTCTCAAGTACTTTAGGATGTTCTTGACTGCAATCCAGTGACTCTCACCTGGATTGGATTGGTATCTTCTTGTCATACTCAAGGCATATGACACATCTGGTCTAGTACATAACATGGCATACATGATAGATCCTATGGCCGAGGCATATGGAATCCTACTCATGCGTTCCTTCTCAATCTCATTGGAAGGACAACAACTCTTCGAAAGAGTGATTCCATGTGACATGGGCAAGAATCCCTTCTTGGAATCTTGCATGTTGAACCGCTTCAACACCTTGTCAATATATGTACTTTGACTTAGGCCTAGCAACCTCTTAGATCTATCTCTATAGATCTTTATACCGAGTATATAGGCTGCTTCCCCTAAGTCCTTCATTGAGAAACACTTTCCTAGCCAATCTTTCACAGATTGCAGCATGGGAGTGTCATTTCCAATGAGTAGTATGTCATCCACATACAAGACCAGAAAAGCTACAGAGCTCCCACTAACCTTCTTGTAGACACAAGACTCATCTTCGTTTCTGATGAAGCCAAACTCTTTGACCACTTCATCAAAACGTCGATTCCAACTCCTAGAAGCTTGCTTCAACCCATAAATGGACCGTTGCAGCTTACAGACTTTGTTGGCTTGCTTTGGATCCTCAAAACCCTCCGGCTGTATCATATACACGTCCTCGAGGAGATTCCCATAAAGGAATGCTGTTTTGACATCCATCTGCCAAATCTCATAGTCGTGGTATGCTGCAATCGCAAGTAGGATTCGGATGGATTTGGTCATAGCGACTGGTGAAAAGGTTTCATCATAGTCAATACCATGAATCTGTATGAATCCTTTAGCCACCAATCGGCCCTTATAGGTAATCACATTACCATCCATGTCGATCTTCTTCTTGAAGACCCACTTGCACCCTATGGGCCGCGCCCCATCAGGTGGTTCCACCAAAGTCCATACTTTGTTGGTATACAAGGATTCCATCTCGGATCTCATGGCTTCCAGCCACTTCTGAGAGTCTGGGCCACTCATGGCCTCCTCATAGGTAGTAGGCTCATCATCTATGAGCATCGTGTCACCGGAATCGGTTACGAGAAGTCCATACCTCTCGGGTTCCTGGCACACTCTACTAGATCTACGAAGCTCTTGTGTTACCTGAACAGGTGGCTCCACAACTACTTGTGTTTCCTGTTCATGTTCCATAATCGGATCAGTGATCTGTGGTTCTTGAACTTCTTCAAGTTCTACATTCCTCCCACTTGCTTCTTTAGAGACAAACTCTCTTTCTAGAAACACGCCGGTCCGAGCAACAAACACTTTGTTCTCGGTTGGATTGTAGAAGTAGTATCCCTTAGTTTCCTTAGGGTACCCCACAAATTTACACTTATCCGATTTACGGCCTAGCTTGTCTGATTGTAAACGTTTTACATAGACATCGCAGCCCCAAATCCTCATGAACGACAGTGTGGGACGCCTCCCACTCCACATCTCATATGGTGTTTTCATGACTGATTTGGATGGAACACGTTTAATGGTGAAAGCTGCACTTAATAGAGCGTAGCCCCAAAATGATAATGGAAGATCGGTTTGACACATCATAGATCGAACCATATCCAATAGGGTTCGATTCCTCCTCTCGGACACGCCATTCCATTGTGGCGTTCCGGGTGGAGTGAGTTGGGACACGATCCCACACTCTCTAAGATAGTCGTCAAACTCTTGGCTCAAGTATTCTCCTCCACGATCCGATCGTAGAGCCTTTATACTTTTACCAAGTTGCTTCTCTACTTCATTCTTGAATTCTTTGAACACTTCAAAGGATTCGGATTTTGCCCTCATAAGGTACACAAATCCATATCTACTGTAATCATCAGTAAACGTAATGAAGTAGACATAACCACCCCTGGCAGGCATGGCAAGTGGTCCACACACATCGGTATGTATGAGCGCCAATTGCTCACTAGTCCTCTCACCTTTCTTATTGAAAGGGGACTTTGTCATTTTTCCCAATAAACAAGCCTCACATGTCTCATATGATTCAAAATCAAATGAGTCTAGTAATCCATCCTTATGGAGTCTAGATACACGTTCCTCATTTATGTGGCCTAAACGACAGTGCCATAAATAAGCAGGATTTAAATCATTTATTTTAATCCGCTTGGTATTAATGTTGTAGACAGGATTGCTTAGATCAAGGACATAAAGTCCATTAAATAATTGCGCACTAAAATAGTGAATATTATTCAAATAAAAGGAACAACAATTGTTCTTTATTGAAACCATCCTTGTCCAAAAAAGAAATAGAAATAATGTTTCTGCTCATAGCAGGCACAAAATAGCAATTATTTAATTCTAAAACTAATCCTGAAGGCAGAGAAAGCTCGCACACGCCTATGGCCAACGCAGCAACCTTTGCTCCATTCCCAACGCGCAGATCTACCTCCCCTTTAGCCAATCTTTTACTCCTCTTTAGATCCTGCATATTTCGACAAATATGAAATCCACATCCAGTATCTAATACCCATGATGTAGAGACAGTTAAATTTACATCTACAACAAAAATACCTGGTGGTGGTGGAATCACTATTCCAAGCCTCTTGTCCTCCAAATATTTTGGGCAGTTCCTCCTCCAGTGTCCAGGCTGACTGCAGTAGTGACACTCACCTTTAGTCACGGCCTTGGCAATGCCACCAACAGGCTTAAGGGCAGGTTCCTTGGACTTGGCAACTGACTTGCCTTTGCCCTTGGAGGAAGAGGCAAACCTTTTGCCCTTTCCTTTCTGTACCATCATTATGGCCTTGCCCTTACCCTTGTTGATGCTCTGTTCAGCCGTCCTCAACATGTTGAGCAAATCTGGCAGTGGTTTAACGATCTCGTTCATGTTATAGTTCATAATGAACTGTCCATAACTCTCGGGCAACGATTGCAACACGAGATCGGTTGCCAACTCTTGGCCGACCGGGAACCCTAGTCGGGCGAGATTCTCCAAGTACCCGATCATTCGGAGTACATGGGGTCCCACCGGGTTCCCTTCTGCCAGATGACATTTGAACAGTGCCTTTGAGACCTCATACCTCTCTACCCTTGCCTGCTCTTCGAAGAGCTGCTTTAGATGTTCGATCATATCGACAGCATTCATGTTTTCGTGTTGCTTCTGAAGCTCAGAATTCATGGTGCAAAGCATTAGGCAGGCCGCATCATTAGCGTCATCAACAAGATTTTGATACGCCTTTAAGGCAGCAGGTGTTTGGTTCTCTGGACCTTCTGGAACATGCTCCTCTATTGCGTATAGTTTCTTCTCTTGCTCGAGAACAATTCTCAAGTTTCTGTACCAATCAAGAAAGTTGGTTCCAGAGAGCTTGTCCTTCTCAAGGACAGATCGTAGGGAATGTTGTGAACTCGATGAGTTGTTTGCCATTTGGAATTCTACAAAAAGGATAATACGCAAGTTTTAGTATTTGTGAATTTTTGACTATATTTAATAATTGCTAGTTTATTAAATATAGCTCCCACTATTTTTCTACGGATTAATAATCCTCAAGATATTAATGCGGAAAATATCCTTATATTTTCTAGTGGGCCAAGATCCATCTTTCATCTCCTTATGAGCTTGCTTTGGCAAGTCACCCATAATTTGACTACTTTAGGTAGGAACAATTCCAATTGCATCCCATATGCAACTCTTGGTTCAATCGGGCAAATAACTCCTTATTTATCCATCCATATGGATAATCCCAATTGATTGCCTCTAGGTTTCTTAATCAAATTAATAGCCTAGTTGTGTTCAACCTCTTATCTAAACAATTGCACATTGTTACGTGCCATCGCATTCCATCATTATGAACCAAGTCGCCATGCTTTGGCACGCACGAACTTGATAAATAATGATGATAATGAGTGTTTAAATAACGAGAAGGCAAGAACACAATATTGAATTTTGAGGGATTTTGAATTCAATTCTTTAATTGTTTTGTTGATCAATATCAACTAATCTATCTATTTGAGTTTGGGCACAACTCCAAATAATAGATCCGGGTTGTCTAATTATCTTATTATCCTAATTGCATGCATCATTCATACACCAACCACACAAATAATAAGACAATAAATAAACAACCACAAAGCAGAAATTAAACGTGATGTGGATATGACCTTTTCTAGACTAAGATAATTCCAAGCCAATGGAATTATCTATGAACCCTAAAGCAAACACATCTCCATGCGTCTTGATCTTTTGGTCCATCCTTCATAGTCTTGTGGATTGCTCCATGCTCCATGCTCCATCTTTTGTGGCTTCTTTGGCTTTGGGCTTCTTTTCTCCAATCTTGGCTAACAATCTATTTTATCTAGCACTGGCTAATATCTATACTAAATAAAATAAATCTCACAAGTTGAGAAAAAAAAATGGCACGCAGGCCATAAAACCCTAATTAATTATTACAATTAATTGATCAGCTCGCAGGCCGTAAAACCAAACCACAAAATTAAACATCCACATCAAACCACATCCTAAGGCCATATCCAATCACCATGCGATTTGCACATAAACAGTTAAAATCCAATTTTAACGCGCTTGGTCAATTTTAATTGATTTTAGGATTTCTAGGGTTAATACGGTCCATGGGCCCAACAATCCAACTGCCCGGGCCCATTAAGTGAACCACAAGGCCCTAGGGCCGGCCCGGCCCAAAACCCGCAAGCTAGGCCCACGGGTTAGGGCCGCCCGGCCCCTTAGGGCGGCCAAGCTTGGGCGGCAAGCAAGGGGGCGGTCCCTAGGGGGGGGGCGAACCTCCTTATGGGAGTTGTTTCCAAAACAACTCCCTTGCTTGGTGCCCAAGTTTGGTTGTTTCCTTGTTTTGGGAGAACTTCTTCTTCCCCAAGGATGCCCAAACCCTAAATCTAAGATCCTAAAATTTCTCATACTCACCAATTCATGCATCCAATGCAAAAATTGGATCTAGTTATGATTAATTATTGACAAATTGCATCCCATGCTTGATTTGTCTTGTTTTACGCGATAAACAATCAAATTAAGGTGTAAAACAACTAAAACGTAACACATAAACCACGTTTATGCTCTACGAACTGTGGCTCTGATACCACTGTAGGGTTTTGATTCATGGATCGCACAACGGAAGCATAATCAAACATAAACCATGCAAAACCCTCCAAGGATCACAAGTCTAGAGACATAACGATAGTAAAGGTTAGAAATCATAAACACACCTTTGGGTTCTCCTTGATGACTTCAAACGCGAATAATGTCACGTTCTCGATAGTTGATCCACGCCTAGAGTTGATCCTAGATCTCCCAAACTCCTTGGTGCTAGCCCGGATTAGGAAGAGGAAGAACGAATCACGCAAAACGAGACCCAAAAGAGGGCTTCGGCTTCTTTTGGCCGACGAGGATGAGGGCGGCGACAAGGGGCGGCGTCGGGCCCTCCTTGTTGCTTGCTCTCTCTCCTTTGTTCTCTCCCACTCTTGTTATGTTCACTAATGAGCATAAGTTATGAGGAAGGAAGGAAGGAGGGTCCTTTATATAGTCCAACAACTCCTTGTTAACTACCTAAAGGACTTATTCTAGTCCAACTAGAATTCAATTTAGTCCCTTCCTTGCAAATTAGTCCCTACTAAGTTTGCAAGGGTTTACAAAGTGATCCTTCTAATTAATTAATCCAATTAATTAATTCCCAAATCTAGTTCAACTCTATATAGCGTGTGACCCCATAGGTTCTATCTAGTTGGTAGCAACTATTTGCTAATATGGAGCGGTTTCTAGCAAAACATCCATTCTAGCCAACTAATAGAATAGTCATCTTGACAACCTTTGTACAAGTAATTGTCTCATCCCTTTGTCACCATATCCGGATTGGACACGAGACATACAAGTCACACTCGTATATCCAATCCATAGTTTCTCGATCCATGGGAATAGCCTTATTCGTGCAAATAACATCAATATCCTATATTGATTCATTTGAGTCTGGCCAGACATTCTATAAGCACTATCCATCGAGTGGCCTAGGATATTTGCTCCCGTTATGTGGGAGGGACAAATCCTCTCTACGTCCACTACGATCTCTAAGCTTGCTTCTCATTGTATCCAATACACGCCTTTATAACTACCCAGTTACGGTGTAGCGTTTAACGCTACCAAGATCACAATGATCCACAACTAGAATATCTAGTGACATCAAGTCTAAGGATGACAATACCATTGCACCGCGAGAAGCGCTTGTGACTCAACATAACATGTATGTAGCCTTCTCGGAGATGGGTCAATCCAGTGCAACATTCCGTAATGCACACCTATGTGTTGAATCATGATATCTCCATATCAATCCAACCCCATACTAGTCTATAGATGTCCTAGTAATTATTATACTTGACTAGGGATATTTAAGATAAACAACACATTTGTAAATCCAAGGACTTCATTATATTAAATATCCAATAAATAATAAATGAATTTTCTAGCCATATACAAATTCATACTAAACTAGATTGCCTCTAGGGCATCTATTCCAACACACTTCTGGCATCAAACTTACCAAGATTGTCCATACAATTGATGTGAACATAACAAGTGCATCCAAAAGGTCTGAAGTAAGCGATGTTTGGCTTTCTTCCCTTGAAAAGCTCAAAGGGAGTCTTCTTCAAGATAGGCCTAATCAAGCACCTGTTAAGTTTATAGTTGGCAGTATTCATAGCTTCTGCCCAAAATGATTTTGGCAACTTATTATCTAGAAGCATTGTCCTTGAGATGTCTTCAAGAGTCCTATTCTTTCTTCAACAACACCATTCTGTTGAGGAGTTTTAGGAGCAGAGAAGTTGTGAGAGATGTCATGGTTAGAACAAAATGAATCAAAATCAAGTTGATCAAATTTTCTACCATGAGAACTTCTAATTGAAGCAATATGTAGGCTTTTCAGAGTTTGAAGTTCTTTACAAAGCTTTGAAAATTCAGAAAGAGCTTCAGATTTGTCACTAGGCAACATTACCCAAGTATATCTAGATAAATCATAAAAATATAACTAACATGTACTTCTTACCCTTTGGAGTTGGAGTTCCCATTGGAACACATAGATCCATATGCAATAATTCAATGGGTCTATTAGTACTTACAAAGTTCTTTGGCTTGAATCAGCTTCTTGTCTGTTTACCTTGAGCACATGCTTTTCATACTTCTTAATACTTGAACTTGATAGGGGTAGACCTCTTACTAGGTCTTTAGATACTAGCTTGTTCAAAGTGTGCAAGCTAATGTATCCAAGCTTTCTGTGCCAAAGCTTTGAATCTTCTTTCAAGGCCTTATGACACTTTAGACTTTCTCCTGCAACTTTGTTAGTGTCCAAAGTATAAAAATTGTTTGACCTTGAGGCAGTGAGGATCCAAATTCTAGATTTCTCATTTTTCACCACACATTTCTCTTTATCAAAGATAACTTTTTTACCATTTACACATAACTGAGATACACAAAGCAGGTTGAACTTCAAGCCATCAACTAAGTGAAAATCAGAAATATAATTTTTAGATTCTGTGCCAACTATACCAATACCCAAAATGATGAATTTTCCTTTGTCACCAAGTATGATTGATCCTTCCGATTGTTCTTTCAGTTCCGAGAATAAAGATCTCTTTCCACTCATATGTCTGTAGCAACCACTATCCATAAACTATTTTTGTTCTTTGCTCTTAGTTGTTTCCGGGTCAGATTTTGTGTCTCGAAAATCTACACGGAACGGCACCAACGTTAGCAATATCGAATTCTAACTTGGTTCAGCCTTCACTCCGTTAATTAGGACCGTTAGTAGCAATATTTGTAAGGGACAAACAAACACGAAGTGTGTATGAATCTGCACCAATTTTTATTCCCTTGAATGTAAATTAGTACATCACGAATCCATACATTTCTCTCGTGTATCTCGCTCTGAAATTTGAGATGCCGAAGGTATTCCTCCAATAGATGGTTGATTCGTTCAGTTTGCCCATCAGTTTGAGGGTGATTTGCCGTAGAAAACTTCAGGTCGGTACCCATCAGATTGAATAACGTCGTCCAGAACCGGCCTGTGAATCTGGCATCCCTGTCACTCACAACATGGCATATCGGTGGGCTGCTGGGCACTTACCATGGCCGACCGTGACCGCAAGAAGAAGATTCCAGACCCAAAATACTTTGGCGGTGCGCGCAATGCCAAAGAATTGGAGAACTTTCTGTGGGATATGAAGGAGTATTTCTCCGCGGCTAAGACTGCCGACGACGAGAAGGTGACGATTGCTGCGATGTACTTGGTGGAGGATGCCAAGTTATGGTGGCGAACTCGTGTTTGACAGCCTGCAAACACCATTTACTGCCTTACCTAGCTGTTACACCAAGTGTGTAATTTAGATTCATATTCAGGGTCAACCCTGTTAGGTGGTTTAACCTCTTTAGGAACTCAAACCTGTCTAACTTGTCCTTTAAGTTGAACTGGAAAATTGTTCCTCATTATGTGAGATCCTCTCCCTCTAAAAGGACAAGTCATTTAACATGACCAATTTTGTTTATGTAATGGCATTTAGGAGAAGTTCTGTTCTAGCTTTCACAAATCTGGTATTGTTCTTTCTGGGAAAATTTGGATTGTAGCCAATACCAGTTTTGTGAACATACTTTAAACTTCCTCAAAGAATCAGGTTTAGATTGTGTTATGAGCCAGCAAGTTTGGTAATAACTTTCTTAGATTCTTAAACATTCTCAGCTAGAGTAGTCATTTGTTCCTCCAATTCATCAAACTAATGTCTTAGAGCAACAATATTGTTACATAAAATAGAGTTCTCAGTGGCTACTTCCTTTACTTGAGTTTCAAGGTTTTCAAACTGCTTTCCAAGGCCTTGAAATCCCTGTCAGACTTCTTCTGATAAACTTCAAGATTATGATTTTGACAAAAAAGTTGCAAGTTATCTTTTTCTTGCTCATGAACCTCTTTTTTTAAGTTCTGATTTCTTTCCTCTTCATTTAAAAGAATTGTTCTAAGGTAGTCTGAGAGGACATCTGTCAGTTTTGCAATCAAACAGTTTACCATTACCTCAATGTTCTTTTCACAACTTTCATCATATTTGGTCATAAGGCAGAGGTTGGCCTGCTCTTCTTCATATTCAGAATCACTTGAGGAATCTGAGTCACTCCAAGATGGTATGAGATCCCTCTTTCTCCTCTCATGGTCTTTCTTCTGAAAGTGTTTGCTTTTCTTGTGTGGACAGTCTCTAATCAAATTTCCTGCATCACCACACTCAAAGCAATTCATTAATGTAGACGTATTAGCATGGGAAGAAATTTTACCCTTGTAGTCTTTTCTACTGGAGGATTTGTGTTTATCCCTGCCGATGTCTTTTTTTCCAAAGTTCTTCTTCATCTTGAGAATTCTAATCAAGGCTTTGGAAATTAGAGCAAAGGGATCTTCATCATCATCTTCTTCATTTTCAAGGCTTTGAGATGGTGTATTCTCCTTAGACTTGAGAGATAGATTCTTGACATTATCGGGCAGGAATCCATCAACTTCATTCATGGAAATTTCATGTGCGAGTAGCTTTCCCTGCAAGTCATTAAGTTGAAGTGATGATAGATCTTGGGCTTCTTCAACAGCAGTAGTATTTGGTTCCCATTTGGCTTTGGGAAGGCTTTTCAAGATCTTCATGACTTTCTCTTCATTGGAAAAAGATTTTCCCAAAGAATCAAGATTGTTAACAATGCCAGCGAACATCTTGAACATGTCCTTGATGGACTCTTCTCCATTCATTTTAAACAGTTCATACTGTCTAAGAAATATGTTGATCTTTTTCTACTTGAATTGACTGGTTCCTTCAAAGGTTACAAACAATTTGTCCCATATTTCTTTAGCAGTCTTGCAGCCTGAAATCATGTTGAATTCATCTGCACTCAAAGCACAATATAAGAGATTCATGGCTCTGTATTTTTTAGAATATTGTTCTAACTCAGAAGCATAAAGTGAATCTTCTGTCTTAGGGAGTTCTAATCCCGTCTTTCTCTATATAGAATGTGTGACGACCATTCTGAATGATGGTCCACAACTCCATATCTTGATCAATGATGAACATTTTCACCAGGGCTTCCCAGTGCACAAAGTTGTTACCCCAGAACAAAGGAAATATGTTAGCAGCTCTTCGCTGAGAGAAACCACCATCATCTACAGTACTCATAATCACCAGATGAATAAATTTATGCAGTGATACAAGCTCCGATACCAATTGAAAGACAGTAATGTAGTTAGTAAAACATGATCAATATTGTAGAAGGGTGGGGGGGTGGTTGAATAGAGTATGACAACTTTTGCATTTTTTGCTAAAAGAGTGGTTTCAAAGGAGTTTGTATAAAGATGTGAGTATTTGAATTCCTTGGAATTAAAACAGATAACAAATAAAAAGATGAGAGTTTTCAAGGCCTTGTAAAGCCTTTCAAACCCTTGAACTGAAAACCTGTTTTGTGCTGCAAATAGGCTCAGTATAGAGAACTAAAATAAATGCAAGAGTCACAGAGATTTATAGAGTTCAGTCCAATTGGAATTACGTCTCTACCTCAGGGATTTGATCCCTGCAGGGTTTTGCAACTCAATTCTTATTAATCAAAAGGTAAGCCCTAAATCTCAAGCACAAAGAGTTCCCTTACTCTATTACAACTTGTGGTTCTCACTAACCTATCTACTACCTGCTCTAGCTAACTGATTAAACAAGTATTCTATATTTTTCACTTGAATAAAACACAAAAATTAAATGTCGCAAGTATTATCTGAATGATATACAAATATAGATCAGAAATAAGACCACTGAGAACAGATGAAGCAGTTGAATGTGTAGTGATCTTCTGTGGAATGGATTGAGTGAAAAGAATTTCTTTCTGTGTTGCCTGTCAATTCTAAGAATGTTTTGAGTCTCTGCATTCGTGTGTGTTGAAAATATTTTGTTATTCCCTCTTATGCAGCTTGTTTGAATATAAGATCTTCAAGATCTTCTCATAACAAGCTTTCCTAAAAACTAGCTGCAAATCTTGACTTGTCTAACAGGTCTTCTAAACGGCTAGTTGCTCAATATGTTCAAGAATATTGACTTGATCTTGTAGCTGAGTATGTTAGGAAGGTCTAGACATGTTTTCATAAGAACAAAATCAATCTATCAATCCAATTTCCTTTTCTTCAAGAACACAGTTTAGGCAAGTAACCTTGCAAAATAGGTAATAAATTTTCCCTGCAAAAACTTGTTCAAATAGATGGATTAATAAAATTTTAGGGCAAAAAAAAAGAAATTCTTCCATCATCAAAGTACATATAATAAAGTATAGGAGGTGGGAACCAGATTAGGAAGATAAGCTCCCCCAAAAGTTCATGCTGTAGACTACACAGTATGTTTCAAACATTTGAAAACAGTTTCAAGGCCTTGAAACAGACATGCTATTTCAAGCATTTGAAACTAGCTAAACTTACAGTAATCAATCACATAAACAACTGAATTAGGCTGCACAAAGATCAATTAGTCATAGAAGTAAGTGACAAAATCCAAAGGTAACCTCCAAAGCTTTGGAGCTTTGACATTCCTTCAAGGCTTTGGCAACTAACACTGATTCTTGAAGCCAAACAACCTGTCAGTCTTTTAGCATAAACAAATCATTGTATAAGACTAAGAATATTTGTAAGGGACACTATTAACAACATTCAATCCAAAATCTGGGCTGCAACACAAAAACTTGTCAGAAAATAACAAGTTCATAAAGTAAAGCTAAACTTCAAAGCTTTGGAGCTTTGAACCTGTCTCTTAGAATTTATGTCTTTCACTACTTCCAGAAAACAAACTCTCCATGAGTTCATAGACCTCATTAAATTCAAAGGAATTGAATAATCAAATAGCTTAACTGTGAACATGCAGTGCTGCGTAGTTGTATTGTCCGTAAATTTCAGATGCTATCTGTTTTAAATATGTATGTACTCTTATCTTGTTCAGGTATATCCAGGCTTTGACACGTGCACGTTATGGTGACAGCTTTGTCGCAGCGCGAGAATGTGAAGCTGGAGTGCGCGTATTCCAAGCCATTTTGTTT
Organism: Linanthus parryae; assembly: GCA_023055425.1. Taxonomy (NCBI): domain Eukaryota; kingdom Viridiplantae; phylum Streptophyta; class Magnoliopsida; order Ericales; family Polemoniaceae; genus Linanthus; species Linanthus parryae. The sequence goes on from JALGPY010000001.1 coordinate 77,471,012, forward strand.
CACTTAGGGGTAAAGAGGTAAAGCTACATAAAGTGGTCTTATTTTTCAACTTTAAGATAGCTAGCTCAAAAGCCGCAAAGTATAGATTTTGGGTACAACATTATGTAAATTTGGGGTAAAGTTTTTGGCAATGTAAACTCGGGTAAATTGTTCCTTAAACAGCTATTTTGGGGACATGTATATATTGATAGCTTTTGAAATGTATTTTGTGTATTTATTTAAGTTCAGTACATTGAAATGTGATGGTAAAGTTTGTTTCGTTGTTTGTGCCTGAAAACATAAGGCTGCATGTGTATTTAAAATGTGTTGGATGTGTTGGTTTGTGCCTGAAAATAAGGCTATCGGTTGGATTTCTCCAGTAATGAACTGCATTGGTGGCAGGGTTAAGCTCAAATACGGCGAGAATACAGTCTTGCTGTTTTTGTTAAACACAAAAACGACAAAAGGTTAAAATGTTGCCGGAAAAGTTTCCTACCAAATACAACAATATAATATGTTAGTATGGCTTTATGTTTTCCGTAATACATAAGCTCAAAAACAACAAGAGTTTGTGTCGCAATATTTAATGTAAATCAAAAACAACAAATACAATTGAATTCACGACATATTTATTGCCGCGTATGGCTCTTCAAACACTGGGAGATTATGCGTTTTTTGCCGTATATATTCTGGAATTAAACGGCGAGAGTCTTGCAATGTTTGAAGATTAAATACGAAGAGTGGTCATCAACAATGATGGTTTTTCTTTCCGCATAGCATAATTGTCAAAGTACCTCGCGTTCGAGCCATTTTTCGCCGTTTGTGCCTTATACGACGAGAAAGACCTCATAAACAGCGATATATTCTCGCCGTTTTTTGGTCCGTTTCCAGTAGTGGCTACCTATTAGAACATATATGATAAGAAGCCCCAGATTCAATAAACCATGCACCCGGTTTATCTGCGACATCATCCGCCATCCTCCGATAATTTCTCCATCTCTACCACGGCTGCAGAGCCATGTTGTCCATGTTGTCCTTGTTTCGGGAAATCCTCTTCTAGTGCCCCTTCTCCTTGCACCAAGAACAGACATCCTTGGGTAACCTAGAACCCGAGAATTTCTTCTTCTTGTTCTTCTTACCCATCTCGCCTCCACTGGTTTCCATCGAACCGAAAGCATGGTCCTCTCTACCTGTTCCTTCATCCTTATGGCGCGGTTCCCTATCATAGGGCGTCAATCTGACCTCCTCTAGGGATAATTCGTCCTTGTTCACAATGAACAACTGAAAGAAGTTCTCATACGATGGAGGTAACGAGATCAACAGAAAAAGTGCGGCATCCAAATTGCCCACCTTCTCGCCAATATTACGCAAATCTAAAAGAATTGTATCAATTGATCAAGATGGTCATTGAGAGTCGTACCTTCGATCATCCGCAGGGTGAAGAGCCTTTGTTTGAGCATCAACTTGCTAGTGAGACTCTTCATCATGTAGAGACTCTCCAACTTGAGCGAAAGCTTCGCCGCTTCCTTCTGATCTGCGATGTCGATGATCTCGTCATCCGATAGGCACCGCATAATCATTGCGTGTGCTTCTCCTCCAATATTAGAATTCGATGTACTAGCATCCATGCCTCCCTTTTCAGCACTCAAAGGTGCTCACAAACCCTGAGATTTACGCAAGGCCTCCATCTTTATCTTCCACAAAATGAAGCTGTTCCCTCAGGTTCACTCTTGTGAACCTGTCGATCTTCAAAATCGATCCGGACATCGTTCTTGGTGGAGTAATCTCGACTTAAGTTCGATCTCGTCATCCGATAGGCACCGCATAATCATTGCGTGTGCTTCTCCTCCAATACCTTAAACTTCGATGTACTAGAATCCATGCCTCCCTTGTCCGCACTCAAAGGTGCTCACAAACCCTGAGATTTACGCAAGGCCTCCATCTTTATCTTCCACAGAAAGAAGCTGTTCCCTCAGGTTCACTCTTGTGAACCTGTCGATCTTCAAAATCGATCCGGACATCGTTCTTGGTGGAGTAATCTCGAATTAAGTTCTGATACCAGTTTGTTATGGAAATTCACTCGATCACACACCTCAGGAACAATGAAAGAAAGATGCAAAACACAAATTTAACGTTATCGCTAGCTTAAATCAAGCTAACTACGACCACAGGTAATAAAGACCTTTATTCAACGAGTAGGAACGACCAAAGATGTTTACGTATGTTCTTCAGACCCTAAGGCACCTATTTATACCCCAAAAACCGAACCGAGACCGCAAGGAATTGTTTTCTATCTTTTGGGGCCGCCTCATATTTGTCTTCGTATAAAGAGATTGCACCTTCGTGAAGGTCTTCGTGCGAAGACTCTCTATCTCTTCGTGCGTAGATCTTCTCACTTTGAGACAGAGAGCTATTCCGTGAAGAGCTTGGGGTTTTGTCTAACTCTAGGTTGTCTTCGTATGAATACTCCATGTCTTCGTGCGAAGACCCTGGGCTTCACTTCTCCATTGCTCCAGTGAGTGTCTTCTAAGCTTCAAGGCACTATTCGAACATCTTACTTGACCAGATTTCTCCAAATATTTGAAGCCCATATTTCGCAGCATATAAGATTCTGCAACTTATCTGCATTTTTAACTCCACAGGTACCAAACATAACGATATTGAGGACCTAAAATCCCTCTACTTTCCAAAACCATAGAATAATAGAATTTCAGATACCAAGTAATGTTACTATAAGTATCTAATTTTTTAAGAACATACCATTGATTTAACTGAAATTGTTCTTTAATTTCATGAAGCGTAGTTTTTTTAATATTTTTAAAACTGAAATGGAATATTTCATTACATAAGGCTATCAGAGTGATACAGGTCAACCCTACGATCCAGGTCAACGTTATAATTATTATTATCGTAATTAGATTAGTTGTTAATTATTTTATTTCGTTTATAAGTTTATTTATTTAATTAGTTGAATTAGTTGTTTATTTAATTAGTTAGTAGACAGGGCCGGGCCCGTTAGGTCAAATCGTCTAGTTAGGGATAGTTATTTTCAATTTAAACGTTGTAATTTCACTATTTCAGAATCGATTAAGAAGAAAATTAAACGTGTTTAGTGTTTAGTGTGCGTTTCGTGTTCGTGCGTGTGCGCGATCGATACTTTTTAGTATCACATAGCCAAAAATGGTTACAGAGAGGCCACTCTGCAATCCAACAAAAAAGAATTCTTGGCAAGGAAATGAACCAAAGAATTCAAAGTTTTAGGGACACAATTAGAACAACAAACAGAAAAATGATGTCCACGCAGTCATCTATAACAGCTCCAATCAAGCTGCACTTCTAGCACTCAAAGATTGGACCTGTTAGGAATACGCCTTGAGTAGGCTCGAAAAGCTTGGCGAAGAGTTAGGCGATGAAGAGGGGAAAAGAAACAAGGCCAAATGGAGGATCAAGATGAAGAGAAGAAAGAAAAAAAAAAAGAAAACAGTGTCAGGAAGGTCGCAGGACCTCAAAACAAGGTCGCACGACCTTTGATCCAGGTCGCACGACCTGGACCGCTGGCTGGAAATTTTGGAATTGTTTCCTTAGGCGTTCTAGGTCATTTTTGGACGTTTCTTTAGGCACAAGCTGTATAGTAGGCCTATATAAAGGCTATAGGTCGTGCTCTACAATGTGTGGGTTATATTCGTGGTGTATCTCTCTAATAAACGGGGTTTTCGGGTCGTGGAGGTAGCTAGCTCATCGCTAGTGAACATGTTATATCGGGTGTGTTCTTGTTTTCATCGTTATCATCGTTCTCTAAGCTCGGCCCGGATCAAAATAAATTGGTATCAGAGCTTAGGTCACGGTGTTCCAAGATCTAGGTGGAGCTATAGGGCTAGGGTTACACAATACGTTAAATTCATATCTACGGTTTCACGATCAAGGTGGAGCACGCGCTTGGGGGTTACGGATCTAAAAAGGAGTTGCAGAGAAGATGACCGGGGAGGGGGGTTGACCAAGATTTACTAGTTCACGGGGAGAAACAACTTAAGTCTTTGGCAGATCAAGGTACATGCTTTGTTAAAGCAGCAAGGCCTGTGGTTGCCATTGGAGGAAGATAAAGAGGGGTTCGATACTACCACCGCAGGTTTTGATTCTCAGCATGATGAGATGCGGCAGTGGGCTGCATATTGGGGTTCAGACAGTCAGGGTTCCAGCGCCTTGATGGCGGCCAAGGGAAGCTACGGTGACGTCTGTTCAACCGGTAGAGAAAAGAGACACCGATGGACGAAGGATGAACTCAGGATCTGCAGATTTGGCTGCAGGTGAAGGGTACTTCGGAGGATGGTCTAGTTCTCTAGGCCCCGTTGGCGGGTGTAGATAGTGCTTTCCAGATAGACAGATCACAGCCACGTGGCAATCATCCATCACACCTAGTTGTGCTCCACATACACCGGATCACCACCCGCGCTGATCCACGTGGGGGCTGCGAAACAGGGCCATCACGCACCACCACACGGGACTTGTAGGGACTTAGTGTTTTGGAGGCTAGAATAAGTTCTGTCGCGCGCGAGTGACAAACAAGCCCGCGCGCGACCTTTAGTAACTGCTTTGAGAGATTTATGGCACGAGCTCCATAAACCCGGTTAACCTCATGACGGTTCTGGTATACGCGGACAAAGTGCGTAACGGTCCCTATATATGCGGACGAACGTGCCGTTTTGGTTACGGTAATAAAGCCGCCAATAATGGGTACATTAACCCAATACAACGGTCATATTCTCCACTATATATAGGATCGTGAACCCTTCCTTACATAAGACTAATCACCTGAATTACGCGGAAGCTCTGCCAAAACTCTGTCTCTCTCTCATACAGCTACTAATGTCTTACTCTCTCCCTACTCTCAACCCTACCTCTCCTGTGTTTCTCTTATTCCCTGTTTTTGGTGTACGTTGAATCTTCCTCAAAGGATTCTCCCGTACACATTTGGTGAACCCGACGTGAAACTTACGATTGCAAGTAGCCATGTCTCATGATGAGGATGTTAGCAACAGATCCCCCTCAATACGACCTCAGGGGAGGGAACCCGTAACAATTCCACGGCAACCGGCAATACTCCAACCTTGGAAACATTGAATGCTACTCTCCAGAATCAGGCGAAAGCTCTTCAGGCTCAATCCACACAAATGACCTAGATAATTGCCATTTTGGGAACTCTTGCCCCGAATCCAGCACTGGGAGCTGCTGTCTCTCAAGGAGCTGGAACCCCTGTCTCTCAAGGAACAGAGGTAATACCTATACCGCCAAACCCTAGTTTGCAAATCCCACAAGCAATGGTCCAGCCACCTTCTATTCAGAGACAAACTATCCAAACACCGTCCCTTGTTACACCTATTCCCCAACCTCCAGCTATTCCCTCCAACATTTCTTCGCAATATCCCTTGCCTTCTCCACCAGTAACTGTAAGCAATGTGGCTTACACCCCTAACCCAACTGCTGTATATGTATCTCCGCCGGCTGCAACCCTTCCTCTTGCTGAGGGAGGGAGTGCACCAGCAACCATGACGGCTTTAGAGAGGCGCATAGAGACCTCTTGGCCAACCAACCTTTTGCGGACACCATCATTCCGAAGGTTGACAATGCCCCTCCTATCCCGCGGGAGATCTACCTGATGCCCAACCCCGCATGGTATAAGGCCCCTAAGTGGGACAAATTTGATGATGTTAACGGGAATGCCCAAGAGCATGTTATGCGCTTCATTGATGTGATGGGGCCATACGGTGTTGATCCCAATTTGTTGATGCGTGAGTTCCCGAAGTCTTTGGGAAATGTGGCTTACAAATGGTACAGGACGCTGGAGGCTGGATCTGTCAAGACCTGGGATGACATGGTTCAGAAGTTTTAGACCAAGTTCTTCCAGGTGGAGGAGAAGGTTACGATGATACACCTTTCGTGAATATATCAGAAGCGTGACGAGGATGGTGTCACCTTCATCAAAAAGTCCAGAGCCAAATTATTGGAGTGCAGAGAAGAAGTGCTCGAGGGCACGCTTGTGGAGGGCATGCGAGACGAATACAAGGGTATGTTAATTAACTTGCAATCTCCTACTTTTTCGAAGTTAATTGAATTTACCAAGAACATAGAGCCTATAGTCGAGAGGAAAAAGAAGAAACAAGCCCCTGAGCGATCTCCTGGGGGACCCACTTTCAAGATTGGGAGGTTTAGCTAAAACAGGGGGTGCGAAGCTGAGGTCAATGCAGTTTCGCCACAAAATCAACCCAGGGTTGCAACCTCGGACACACCACCTCTACCATGTTCTTTGGAGGAGGTGATCGGCTTATGCAAACAGTGGCTCAAGGACGGGGTCCTACCTCCGCTCGAAAGAACACCCTCCAGGGAGATGGTGAGGTGATAAATCTCTTGTATGAGTTATTATTATGCTTCCATATTACTTGTATTAGGCTTATTACACATGATTTATATGTTATATTTTCACAAATATGTGAATTTGACGATTTATAAGCCTAAGAGTGAAAAGTTGCGTTTCTATCTTATTTGCGCATGTTTTCTCTCATACTTTCGATGATAATTGCATGGGTTGTTTAGTGTTGTGTAACTCAGGTAAAATAGGTGCAATGGGGCTTATCAGAGGCTTGGATACGCTTGGTATGGAGCAAGATGAAGAGAAGAAAAGAAGACGCAAAGACGAAGAAAAGTTGAAAAAGTCACTCCTGACCAGCCTGTACTATTTTTGATACTCAGGAAAATCTATACATAATTTTGGATCAAGACCTACTCCATTTTAAAGTAGACATCCAGAGCTTTCCAACGATTTATGGTAGGGCCCAATACGAGTCCGTATGAGGGAGATACAGTCCGCGCAAAATCAGCTTACAATTCTGTCCAGGAATTACAAACTGGAGGGGCTGAAGTGCAAATTCGGCCAAAATTCATTAAAAAACGCGCCCAGGCCTTATGAAACGAATTCTCAGCCCTAGAACACATAACGACGCTGCTGGAGGAAGGGAGGAGACAGCTCCTAAGCCACTGGAGAGCTCGGATTCCCCGCCGGATCAAGGATTCATCGTTTGATCTTTCTAGCTCTCTTGTTTTTTATGAATACTTGGAAATTCCTCGTTGTATTCCCAACTATGAGTAGCTAAACTTTCTATTCGGGATATCTCATAGGTAGCTAGGGTTTGAACACCATGTTGATGATTTATGGATCTTTTTCATGCTTTTAGCTTAATTGAATGTGTATTTCTTAGCTATGCTTGATTTATGTACTTAATTCTATCGTTTCTATTGTTTGAGCTCTCAATAGGATGATTATAGGTAGAGGATGTTAGAGGAATCAACATTCGCTATCCGAAAACTTGAATCAAGCACTAGCCGTGTCTTGGGTTGAGGAATCTTGCTAGTTAGCTAGAACTAAGAGTAGACCACAACAACATAATGCTTATTTGAACTTGAGTAGGTTAGAGGAATCAGGTACAAGAGTTTCAATATAGGCTTTGGTTGAGGAATCTTCAAAGCATAGGTGCTCGTTTGGCTAAGTAAAAGACGTTCGTGTTACTAGAACATAAATCATAAGTGGTGTGAGATCCCTAGTGAACCCAAAGAAATATCCTGATACTTGTCCCTCGTATATATCTCAATTTTAATAATTAGCTTGTTATTTATTTTTTTAGATTAGTTCAAAAAACTCAACGCGCTTTGCCCACATAAGGTTAATAAGTCTTAACTAGTTTACGAGAAGCCCTTTGGGTTCGATAAACCCGGATTTACCGGAATTATTACTACACTGACAGCCGTGCACTTGCGGTTGGATCGTGTCATGAGGGATCCAAAGTAGTGTGAGTGCCACGGAAAGGTTATGCACCCCACGGATGATTGCAAGAAGCTCAGGCACCCTGTGAGCCGAAAAATGAAGGAAGGGGAGCTGATTGTCAGCGACCAAAGGCAAGATGTGCGCAATAATCCGCTGCCGGCCCATGCAGAGCAAGAGCCGAAGGAAAAAGAAGTAGCCATGATCGCGATCATGGACCTCGAAGAGATTGCAGAAGATGGTCTGCCCATCATTGCTGAAGTCCATGACTAGGAAGATTACAGCATGGACACCGAAGACTCGTGTGCTGACAGGACGAAGGGGTCGCACGGTTTCAGAAAATTCTTCGATGATATGAACTTTTCGGAAAAGTGCCGGAAAGAAATGACAAAGGCAATCTCGCTCGACAGAAAAGATAATGACTTTCTCCGAAAGTGACAAGAAGACGGATTCAAGCCATCAAAAGCCCTTGTATGTAACAGCAGTGATAAACGACGTTGAGTTCAAGAGGGCATTTTTTGATGGAGGAGCAGCCATTAATGTAGTCTCGCTCAACACCCTGAAGTTGGCAGGAATTACTGAGAAGAAGATTGTCAGACGCCCATCCTCGCTGATGGGATTCGGAAGTGACTCCAGGATGACGATGAGTTGGATTCGCCTTGGTATCCAGATAGGGAAGACCAAGTGTTTCGCCAAGTTCTACGTCATCGATGCGAATACTACGTATCACATGATCATAGGGCGAGCCTGGATTCATCTCTTTGACGCTGTGCTTCAGCCAGTAAGGTGTGGAGCCATCCTTCCTTCTTAGGGGCGCCTTCATCAACAGCCCACCAAGTGATGAAGGTCATTTGGAATGGGAGGGTAGTCGAGATACCAGCTTCGGTGAATCCCTTTAATCTGAATGAAGCGCATCTCACTGAAGTAGTGTGGTTCACTGAAATGGCGGATGAACAGATGCCGGGACCATTCAATCTGACTCCTCTGCCTCGATGGGAAGACATCAAGGATCAGTCACCAGTGAGAATAATGGTGAAGAGAGAGGACACCAAGGATAAGATGCCTGCACGCGATGAGGCGTCACAGGTTGCGTACCAAAGGAAGAATGTGTACACTCTGAAGAGGGTGGTAAATCATGAACATAAGGGCAAGGAGATAGAAAGCTTCTACTCCAATGGAAATAAATGCTACCGCATATGAAGGTGCGCGGGAGTACCCCCATCCAAACATGGGGATATCCCTGGGCAAATCAATCAACTTGAGCAAGGCCCAGAGAAGGACAAGCTGAGGTCAGAGGACCTGGAGGAAAAGTTGAAAGAAGCGCCCGAGTGTATGGAGGACAAGCCGAAGCCACAAAAGTAGGAACTGAAGGAAGTGTTCCTAAGTCCAAATGAAGAAAAGAAAAGGCATGTTTTCCTGAGCTCAGACCTCAGAAGCGAAGAGGAAACAAGATTTTTGCAGTTGCTAACAGAGTATAGGGACATGTTTGCTTGGAAATATGATGAAATGTCTGGTCTGGACACGAGTGTAACAATGCACAAATTGGATGTCGTCCCGGGATCCAAACCAGTGAAGCAAAGTGCGAGAAGCTTCAGACCAGAAATAAACGTGAAGATCAAGCAAGAAATAATCAAGTTGCTCAATGCTAAATTCATCGAGCCAAATTATCATCCCACCTGGTTGGCCAACATTGTTCTAGTAGTAAAGAAGAATGGGAAACTTCGCATCTGCGTAGACTTCAGGGACCTAAATCATTTCTGCCCAAAGGACGACTTCCCATCGCCCAACATCGATTTGCTCATCGACTCTACTGCAGGACATTAGATGTTCAGCTTCATAGATGGTTTCAGCGGATATAACCAGATCAAGATGGATCCTGAGGATGCAAGAAATACTGCGTTCATCACGCCGGTTGCGGTCTTTAACTACACAGTTATGCCCTTTGGACTAAAAAATGCGGGTGCGACTTATCAGCGAGAAATGATGGCTCTTTTCCATGACATGATGCATCAGGAGGTAGAGTTCTATGTTGATGATTTGGTTGTCAAGTCAAGAGAGGAAGCAGATCACTTGGGAGACCTGTGGAAGGTATTCGAAAGATGCAGAAGTTTCCAATTAAAGATGAATCCCATGAAATTCGCGTTAAGAGTGACTTCGGCGAAGTTCTTGGGATGTGTAATCCATCATCAGGGAATTGAACCTGACCCCGCAAAAATTTCAGCTATTACCAGCATGACGGCACCGCATAATCAGATCACTCTGAAGACGTTCCTGGGAAAGCTGTCTTATCTGCGGAGATTTATCCCAGCGATTACAGAACTAACCTTCTGCTTCGGTGATCTCCTCAAAAAGAATGCTGTGTATAATTGGACAGAGGAACATGAAGCCGCATTTGAGAAGCTAAAGGACCTTCTTACATCGCCAAGAGTAATGATTGCACCACAGTTGGGATCACCACTTTTACTGTATCTGACGTCGACCAAGAAGTCCATGGGGACACTGCTAGCCCAAGAGTATGAAGGGCTGGAAAGGCCAATTTATTATATCTCCTGCGTGGTACAGCCGGCTGAGTCAAGGTACACAGACATTGAACGTCATTGCCTTGCTTTATTTTTCGTGATAGAGAAGTAAAAGCATTATTTCGACTCACACAAAGTTGTGGTGATCACAAAGAGCGACCCTATACGGTATCTCTTGAGTCGCTCCTCCCCTTGTAGAAGGTTAGCAAAGTGGTATATGATCATCTCGCAGTACGACATAAAATGTACTCGACCAAAGGCAATCAAATCGCAATCAGTGGCATACCTTTTAGCACAGTTCCCGGATAACAGCTATGAACCAATGATAGAGGAGGAGCTGGAAGGTCCTGAGATCCATGCAATCGATTCACCACAATGGAAGCTTCATTTAGACGGGTCATCGACAAGGAGGGGAGGTGGAATTGGCATCGTTCTGACTAAGCCGGATGGGGAAGTCATCCAAATGTCCACTAAGCTAGATTTCCCGGTAACGAACAATGAAGCAGAGTACGAGGCCTTGATCGCAGGGCTCCGCGCAGCCAAGACATTGGAAGTTAGCAATTTGACGGTCATGGGGGACTCCAAGCTAATCGTCAAGCAAGCTTCAGGCGAATATGGGCTAAAGGAGGTCAATTTGTTGCCTTATCGTACTATGTTACAGAAGCCGGTGCAACAATTTTGTGATGTCAAGTACGAACACACGCCTAGGGCTGATAATTGGCACGCAGATGCTTTAGCCACCCTGGGATCCAAAATCAGTGCGGACAAATGCCCTGAAAGAATATTGATCGAGGTTAGAGCAACCCCCGCCTTGACGCAGGAAGTATGCGAAGAGGAATCCGCAGAATATGAGGATTGGAGAAAGCCAATACTGTGCGCAATTGCTGAAGGAACAAGCAAAGAAAATTGGGCATCTACCAAGGGATACTGCGTACACGACAATTCCCTTTACTTTAAGGGTCCAGGAGGAATACTCATGCGGTACGTATCGCAGCAGGAGGGACAGGCATTATTGGTAAAGATCCACCAACACTCTTGTGGGGAAAATGAAGTTTCTATTTATCGAAAAGCCCAGAGATATGGGATTCATTGGCCGAATATGTCCACGTTCGTCGCAATCATTCAAGGGAACTGCGAGAGCTGCACATAAATTAAAGACTCTTTGGAGATTTCTATGAATGATGATGACACAGATTGGAGGAAGCCACTCTTTGGATATTTGACGAAAGGAATCGAGCCCGATCAGAGGAAGGAAGCCGAGAAGCTTAAAATAAAGGCGACTCAATATGTTGTGCGGGAAAACATACTTTGGCGAAGAGGCCACGAGGGTAATCTACTCAGATGTCTAGATAACCAAGAAGCGCAAGAGGTGATGGACTTATCTCATCAGGTGGAGCATCAGGGAGGTGCGAAGCTATGCAGACAACTCCTCACCGTTGGCTATTTATGGCCCACAATGGAAGCAAATTGCCGCACCAAGGTGAAAAGATGTCAGGAATGTCAATTCAAAGGAAATCTCGTGCATGCTCCTGCTGTAGATTTACATGCATTGGGAACACCTTGACCATTCCACACCTGGGCTTTAGATTTTATCGGTCCTATTCGGCAGCCTCGCATGGAAACCAGTTCATCTTGACTGCGACAGAGCTATTTACTAAGTGGGTGGAAGCGGTGCCGCTCAAAACAGCAAATGCGCTCGCGGTGGTCAACTTTGTTCAGGAAAACATCATATACCGGTTTGGGATCCCCAAGACCATCCTCTCGGATAACGACACTCCTTTCGTAAATCGCCAGGTGGATGCGAAACTGGCAGAATACAACATAAGGCAAGTCTGTTCCACGCCTTATTACCCGAAAGGGAATGGTCAAGCAGAAGCAACCAACAAAACGCTGCTAAGGGTTTTGAGTAAGATGGTCGCGGATGATCACAAGAAGTGGGCAACCTATTTAAACTTGGCTTTATTGGCGTATCGCACTTCGCCCAGGACCCCCACAGGAGTTTCCCCGTTCCTTCTATGCTGTGGAGCTGAAGCTGTCGTACCAGCAGAAATAAAGGTTAACTCTGCAAGGATAGCCTTTCATGCCTTGTACAAAAATCAACATGATCATGACCTGATTCTGCTGGAAGAAAAATGTGAACATGCTAAGAGGGCTAACACAAGATACAAGGAAAGAATTGCTTGCACATATAACAAAACGGTTCAACACCGAGATTTTGCGGTTGGGGACTTGGTTCTACAAGCTTCGGATCATTGCATGCGGGAGGCAGCCCATCCAAAATTCGCAGCTAACTGGGAAGGACCATTTGAAGTCAAAGAAGTCTTCGACAGCGCTTACTGCACAATCCAGCGACTTCATGGGACTGCAACAACCCCAAGCCCAATCAATATGCGATGGATCAAAAGGTATTATCCTTAGCCCATCTCTTTACGTTTGATGCCAAAGTCTGTTGCGTTCGTTACTTTTGATTCAAAAAAGTCTAGTTTCCTCATGTATCTTGCACTATTTCCTCCCATATGAGGAATTTGTTCTCATTCTCCTCCCATATGAGGATGCCTTAATAATAATGACTCTCCCATATGAGAGAACTTTATTAAATTGTTGTCTCTATTATTTTATTTTCTGTTCACATTGTTTAAATTTATCCAAAGCCTATCTGCCTAGATAGCAGCTACAACAAAACGTGATCCTATGCGATCAAAATCCTATCTGCTTAGATATCAGCTACAACAAAATGCGATCCTCCGCCATCCAAAGCCTATCTGCCTAGATAGCAGCCGTGACAACATATGATCCCATGCGATCAAAAGCCCATCTGCCTAGATAGCAGCTATATCGAATTATGATCTTGAGTGATCTAAAAAGCCTATCTGCCTAGATAGCAGCAATAGCAACAATGCTCTCGTGCGACATAAAGCCTATCTGTTTTAGTTAGCAAATTCTTCAAACATTGTTTGGATATAACAGCAATAAAAATAAAACTTGTTTTTTTCATATAGCAGGTTTACAAGCGAAGTTACAATTTATTGTAGCAGAAAAAACAGCGAATGAAAATGCATATTTCATAACAGTCAAATATGGCTTACAATTTATCTTTCTAGATAGCAGCTTACAAGAAAAGGCTTACACGAAGGAAAAATTCCTAATCTAAAGCTTGAATATACGAGTTCTAAAACTATGAGACAGGACGCTGTCGTCGACGTCCTCGATCATAACAGAGCTCTTATTTATACTCCCGCCACGGTGAGATGCCAGATGAACTTCATGCCCTGAAGGCTACAGGCGTGAAGAACCAATGGGAGAACAGCTTATGGGGAAGGAAGCTGATTGTGCACAAAAGACGGGCACAACCACTCGTCAAACCTTGTTCGAAAAAGGTGGCAAATAGTTCTCTGCCGGAGAACCGGCAGAGAGGCACACCATTCATTACATATTAGTAGTAAAACCGGTACAAGACTGTGCTTCACCGGAAAGTCACCGGAGATAGTACCTGCAAACATAATAAACAAGAAGGAATCTTTTCTCAAGCAGGAAACCTTACGCAATTGATCTTCAAAAAGATCAGGAGGATCAAAGGACTTCCCGACGAACTTCTTGGGAGCTATTTCTATAGCACAAGGCACAAACTCAGGCTTCAAAGCCTGGAATTGATATGAATCAACAAAGATCAAGGACCGATGCTGGCAGTCGTAAGGACTCATGGGAAACAACATCTTGATGAAGAATCAAATAGCAAGAAGGGAGGTTTATATAGACTTCAGAAGGGACTCTTCAGTTCCTTGGCTGAGTCAGCAACGCCTCGGAAATGGGTAAGAATCAATTACCTACGCCTCAAAAACGGGTAAGAATCAATTACCCTACCAAAGGCTGCGACGATACAGTTGCACGCCCTATTGAGTGACAGAAGGTCGTGATAAGGATGGGGCCCACTGCACGGTAATTATGCTTATCTAATAAATTAATAGCGCAATAATCAAGGAAATTACGTCAAGGCATGACGTCACAGTTAATATAGCATCAAAGCACGAGTGCAAAATCCTCAAAGAGAGCAAAAGTTAACATCGAATTCTCAATGTTTGAAAAAAAATAGGGGGGAAGCATTAGCATTACAATATGCGTAACTCTTCTCTTAAAATAACTCCTTGATTAGAGGGTCTTCTGGTGATAACAGGAGCGACGTTTCTTTTGCTTGGTTAACTTCTTGTTTTAGCTTCTCATACCTGGCCTTCATCGCATGGAAGAGATTGGCATCTTATTCAGCCTTTTTCTTTTGATCCTCCAATTTCCTCTTTTCAAATGCGAGGTTGCGGTAGCCATACTTCAGAATTGCAGATGTGAGGATTTGAGTAACCCTATTGAGGAGGAATCCGAAGTCTAACCTGCCTTGAGCCTTAGCTTGAAGTTTCTTGCATGTGTCATAAAGCGACCGCGCATTATCAGTTGAGATGGTAGCAGGGGTAGCCGCAGACAGTTGCTCTAAAATCCAGATGGCTTCAGTCAAGAAAAATCTTCTGTCAAAGGAATCCAAATCTAGAGCTCTCGCAAACGACCATGGGTATGAAAGGCGCATCCTTATGAGCCTATCCACATCAGGTTGCCTCACTCCTAAAAGAAATTACAAGTTTAGGAATGAAAATTTCTAACAAAAACAAAGCGTGAGACATATGGTAACATTATAGTATACTTGTTCCTTCGAGGATTTCATGTACAGAAGGAATGCGCATAACAGGGAAAGCTGAAGCATATCCTTACTGCATCGCCCGTCTGTCAGCTTCAACTTCGCGTTCATTGTAGTTAGCAGGAATAACACAAGTAGTGGCATGTGCGATGGCAGCTCTAGCTTGCGAACCCCAAAAACTCCATGCGGTGGGAACTTGGAAAAGTTCCACCTCAACGGAAGGAATAGCAGGACTTTGTTGGGGCCCTGGGGAATTTTCAAGAGCAGCAGCGCTTGAAGAAGCGGGTGGAATAACTTCAGCAACATTCGTGCTTTGCCTAAGGAATTCTTCGCCCGCAGAGGTTCTTGTTGCTCAGGAGCATCCATTGGAACATCGACATTTTCATGCGATGCTATGTCTTCCATGACCTGTTCATTCTCATGAACTCTAGCTCCAACATCTTCTACTTCCATCTCTTCAGCTTCAGCATCTCCTTCTCTCATTCCGGTGTCGACTTCGACATCATCAGATACCTCAATAACATCTTCCAGAGGTTCTCCTACATCCTCAGCGGCCGCGACAGGTTTCTCAACATGCGAGCTTCGTTCTGGAACATGAGATATAGGAAGCTGATTTCTCTGCTCCAACATGTTCTCATCAGAGTCGCCAACACCAGTCTCATTGATTACCCCTCTCACAGCTGGCACATTATCGGTAGTGCCGTGTGCGATGGCAACATCACTCGCAGGAGGAGTAGGGTTAACGTTAGCAGGTTCATTCGGGACAGTACCACCTGCGAGACAAAATTGAGGAAAACATGTTTAGGTAACTCGCGTTATGAATTATGTTTTATTTTATTCTGATAGATCAAAAGCGAGCACCTCACACTTATGTGGGATCGCAGCTCCAACATCATATGTTATAGATGCGACACCATATCCTACAGAAGTATCTTCATTTATCAAATCTTTAAGATGAGCGTGACCTGGTGGTGTGAAGAAACTCGTTACAATAGGGAATGAGTTATCAAGCTTGGTTTACAAACTTTGTTTAAATGTTTACCTGAGGGTTCGCCACATTTGCTTACTAACCATTGACGAATATCATATTTTGATAATCCATGCTTTAAGGCACCAAAAATTACTTCTTGGTAAGTCACAGCAAGGTTAAAAATTGCACCTTCCTCGTTGCCTGCGATTTCCTCAAAAGTCTTCCTGAGCGCGTTCCAAGGCAGCCAAACTCATGCTACCACCACGATGTTCTTCCAGACTTCTTCTTTTCATAAGCTCAATGTCATCTTCCTCGCGCTTCCTCCTTCTCTCTTCTGCCTCAGCAGCCATTCTTTTGGAATCGGCGATTATAGCTTCGTCTATAGGCTCGCTAGACGCATCTGAGCGAGAGCCTTTTGTCTTTCTCTTCTCTTTGGCCAAAAGGCCACTGATGGTCTTTGTATCATCACCTGCGAAAAAAAATTTTGTTAACAACACTACTGAGAAAGCCATGACTTAAATAATATAAGTTCGTTTGAGGTACCTTCTGAACTTTCTTCTCCTATCTCCTCTCTTTCTTCTTCCTCTCTTTCGTCTTCCTCTCTTTCCTCTTCTTCACTTTCTTCTTCTCTTTCTTCTCTTTCTTCTTCCTCCTCAGCTTCTTCTTCCTGATCAAAGGGGATGAACGTCTCAACCGCGAGATCTTTTTGTGTCTTGCCCTGCATGCGACCATTTCCTTTCCCCTTGGAAGCAGAGGACTTCGCAGACGACGAAGCTGGAGCGTCCCTGGGTGGCGAAGAAATCAAAATTCCCTTATGTTTTTGCTTTTTAGCCTTCGGGGCAACTTCTTTATCCACCTCAACATCGTAGTCTATCAGGGAGCGAGCAAATACGTCCATCTTCTCGCGTATCCGAGCATCTACCTTGGGAGCCAATTCCATTTCCATTTGGATTTTACTTCTTTTGCCTTTTTGCTTTAACAATGGAATTGACCAATGAGGGGCAACGGTCTCCTGATGCGAATCTTCTCAAGCAGCACTGAAAATGAAATTTTATATAAGTCTCAACGTTTCAAGGAGAGAAGTCTTTCAAGCATGAAGGAGAATTGTTTACCTTGGATAAATCTTCACTGTACTAGATCACACGTAAACCTCCGCCCCTAATAGCAGCCATCTTCTCCTCAAGAATCGTGGCCGGGCACAAGTCGTTGTCACTATCAAGCAAGGAATAGAATCCATACTTTGAATCGTCCAAACTACAGTTCTGGCGGAACGGGAAAGTATTCCTTTTAATCGCAGGAGCTTTGCTAAGACGGGGAGGTGAGGATACATCAAATCTGGTCTGCTGAGCGTTCCAGTAAGCGATCCAATTCTTGGTAAGGCGACCTACACGACTCCCCGAAGGCTGGGTGAAAGGTAAGTTGCTAAGAAGGATAGATTTACATTTCCTTGTCAGCAGTCGCATGTAGCAATCCCTGTTCACCGACGTAGGCCAAATAGAGGGCGCCACTGCGTCAAAACCAAACTGGGGTGAGACGCGAGTCAGGTCAACATCGATTGTGATCTGCTCATACTTGGAAGTTATTTCAGAAATATTTTCGGCAAGGACAGGCAGTGAACCTCTCAAGCACCAACAGAGGAATTACCTGTAACAATCATCTCCCTTGAGGAGAGTATCTTCAGAGAGGGAACCATTTCTACTTGGGTACAACCTCGGGAAAAATCGCACGTTATCACGAGTAGTGTAAGGCCTGGCTGTAAACTTTCTCCTATCTTCGCATACCAGACTCCATGAACACTTAGGAGGGTTGGTCCTATACCATCGGGCACCTCACCCACTTCGAAGTGCATTCTTCGCACTCGGAACGTTCCAAGGATTGGGTCTCGAAGGGAAGGGAGCATAAGAGGGCCACCTTTCAAAGACCCACATGGTAAGAAATGAAATGTTGACAAAAGTCAACACATCAAGACGCCCACGCGAATCCTCAATCGCAACCACCAGCTGGTCTAACTGATGATACAGGGTTCCTAGCACTAGAGGCCCAAGCGCGACCTTCTAGCCAAGAGTCAACTTGATAGCAAGGGGCAACACATGATAAAAGACCCCGTCATGAGGATGACCGTCGATCAAATATCTTGACAGCCAGGCACAGAGGAAGCCGCACAAGGTCAGATGATACCCCTTTCCCACGACATAATTTTTTGCGTCTGGATCCTTCTACAATATCTCTTTGGTGATTTTACTTCTCGCATAGTCGCGAAAGAAGTATTGCACCCATTTTCCCCAAGTGTTCTTCGCGGAGGTCTCAACCAATTGCCATGTGGGAAGTACTTCTACAGATAAACACTTCTCCATCTGCGCATAGAGAGTGAGCTCTGGACCAGGTTTTAAAGCAGCCAAGGGATCGACTTCGCCCATGGGTTAAAGCTCATACAGTATCTGAACATCTTCCAAAGTGGGGGCGGCTTCGAACTCAGCAAAGTGAAAAGTATGAGTCGCAGGTGAGTATAAAAAAAAAGGTTTAGAAGCATGGTCTGATCCAGCTTCACGGCTGCACCCTCCGTAGCCCTAACAGCATAATAGATCCCAGCTTGGTCTAGCATGATGGCATGGTGAGTCAGCACATTGTCAATCCACTCATCCATTAAATCCATCTTTTGCACGAAGGCCTGGGTAGAAATGTCAGTATGGGGGAAGAACCCATTTTCAACACCTAATCTCACCACATCCTTGGCGTCAATTATCTCCAATCTGGCTTGAGTGGTAAGAGGGTTCAACAGTAGCAGATCTTCAGTAGCGGGATCTGGTAGATTCTTCACTTTAGCTCTAGCATGATAAAAATCTTCTCCACCCAGATAGGGGGCTTTCTTCCACAAGGTCTTGGGAAGACCAGGGATTTCTTCGGGTTCCTTCACAGATTTGGTCGCTTTTGTCTTGGCCATTTCTACAGTAAAGCAAGAAAAAGGGGGGATAAATATATCCACTTTTAGTTTAAATGCAAGAAGCAGATTCTGCAAGTCTTTGAGTGATTCTACAAGTAGTTTTGAAACTGTTAAAAGTGGGAAGATGAGCAGTTCTGGGTCAACTACAGGTTCAGAATTGCATAAATTTATCGTCTTAAGTCGTTTCAATCTTTTAGGTTTTTTTTGAAGAAACCTCTTAAACAGTATCAAGCAATGGCGTGTTTCGAACGATTATGGGTTTCCCAAATTCAAAACAGTTCAAAGGTATGGAGTACATTAAGGAAAATTGAGCAAAGCCAACCTTGTGATGATGAAGCAAGTTGAAGAAGACGATTGGCAAGAAAGAACTGATGATTGGTTATCTGCATTTGATCTCGGAGGCTTTTAGAAAACATCCAATTTAGAGAGAGAAGCAATACTCTGCAACAATGGAGGGCGTGGAGTATTTATTCAAAAACACTGAAGAGTCGCGTCCTTTCAGTGGTCGAATCAAAATCGTCACCGCCGAATCGCGCAATCACAGGCCGACGCTGATGTCACACCTAAAACCCTTGAAGAACAGACGACATGAATCTAGGGATCCTAGGTCATAATGACACGCACGGGGGCTGATTTTGCGTGTATTTGAATTGGTGCGTGGCAACGACGCGCGCACTGGTTTTTTGCGCATTGAAGTCTATCGTATTAGGTGTCTTCACGCGCAAAAAGGGGGCTAATGTAGATAGTGCTTTCCACATAGACAGGTCACAGCCACGTGGAAATCATCTAGCACACCTAGCTGTGCTCTACATACATCGGATCAACACCCACGCCGATCCACGTGGGGGCTGCGAGACAGGGCCCTCGCACACCACCACACGGGACTTGTAGAGACTTAGTGGTTTGGAGGCTAGAGTAAGTTCCGTCGCGCGCGAGTGACAACCAAGCCCGCGCGCGACCTTTAGTAACTTCTTTGAGAGATTTATGGCACGAGCTCCATAAACCCGGTCAACCTCATAACGGTTCCGGTATACGCGGACGAAGTGCGTAACGGTCCCTCTATATGCGGACGAACGTGCCGTTGTGGTTAAGGTAATTAAGCCTCCATTAATGGTGCATTAACCCACTACAACGGTCATATTCTCCACTATATATAGGATCGTTAACCCCTCCTTACATAAGACTAATCACCTGAAATACGCGGAAGCTCTGCCAAAACTCTGTCTCTCTCTCATACAGCTACTACTGTCTTACTCTCTCCCTACTCACAACCCTACATCTCCTGTGTTTCCCTTATTCCCTGTTCTTGGTGTACGTTGAATACTCCTCAAAGGATTCTCCCGTACACAGCGGGCAAGGGGCTATCCGTGCTCTTGACAAGGAGGCGGAGGATGGAATAGGGGAGTCTCTGATGAAAGAAAAAGGAACGTGAAGGGGACACGTGCTGGGGGGTTTGTTGTAGGGACTCGGTGGGATTCGGAACAACAAACAAACTTGTTGTAGGAACGCGGTGGGAGTTGGAACAGCAAGAAGGGGATTCGATTGCAGGAACTCGACCAGTTTTGGAGCATCGATAGGGTTCGATTGCAGGAACTAGACGGGAGTTGGAGCATCACTGGGGGCACTCGCTGTAGGATCTTGGCGAAGATGGAACAACTTGTGAATTTGGGGCTATTGGAGTGAAGCCGCTAATTCAATCGAAAGGGGAAGAGGGAATTCAAGGCAAGGTGGAGATTTGTTGGGAATATGCTTTGGTTAGGATCGAGAAGCTTGGAGAGGAGTTAGGCGACGAAGAGGGGCAAAGAAACAAGGCCAAATGGAGGATCAACACAAAGAGAAGGAAGACAAAAAAGAAAACAGTGCCAGGGAGGTCGCAGGACATCAAAACCAGGTCGCACGACCTGGGAGGGAGGTCGCACGACCTCTGTTCCATGTCGCACGACCTAGACCGCACGCAGGCAATTTTGGAACTGCTTCCTTAGGCGTTCTAGGTCAGTTTTGGACGTTTCTTTGGGCACAAGCTATATAGTAGGCCTATATAAAGGCAATAGGTCTTGCTCTGCAATGTGTGGGTTGTATTCGTGAATTTCTCTCAATAAAATCAGTGTTTTTTGGGTCGTGCAGGTAGCCAGCTCATCGCTAGTGAACCACGTTATATCGTGTGTGTCTCGTGTTCTTGTTTTCGTCCAATTTAACGTTCTCTAAGCTCTGCTCGGATCATAACAGGACCACTAGCTTGCAGTCAGTGTGAATTCAGCACCTCAAAGTCCTCAACTAAATTGTTGCTTCTGCACCAAAAGAGTGTCTCCCTGATGGCAATGGCCTCTAAAATAGAGGGATCTGTGATGTTTGGAACTGGAACTTGCAGGAATCCATTCTGGTCACCATAAGTGTTTGCCAAACCACTTCCAAACAACCTTATGAGTAATCAAATTCACTGTTGTATTCTTTCACAAAAATAAAAATTCACATTTGCATCCGTGGAGATAAAATGCTTCAAAGATCTGCCATCCTTAAAATATTGTTAGTTGTTTCCTTATTAGCCTTCTTAACTCAAGGTGAGAGTAGGTCGGGCCGGGCTTATACTAGGGCCGACAGAGAAGGAGCCGGGTTGGTTAAGGAAGTGCGGGCCGGTTCAAGAAATGAAAAGGTTTAACCCTACCGGGCCTGACTCCTTTTTCTCTAATTTCTAATATATATATTATGTATGTATATAATTATTATATATATATTATATATGTGTGTGTGTATATATTATGTATATTTATATCAAGTTTGTAACTTACTATTAAAAAAATTGTGTTATAAATGTTAGAAATAAAGTGTAATTAATAAAATTTTATTAATTACACGTTTTATGGCATCACTATAGTGTTGGATATTTTTTAATGAACTGAAATCTCTCAAACAAATGGTGTAACAATTTAATAAATAAAATGTTGGGCTATAAATTTAAGATGTTACAATTGATAGATTGTAACACATTTTTAATTAATAAAAAATTATTAATTACACTTTTTTTTTCATTAATTACACTTCTAAATTTTCTAACACTTTTTTTTTTAGTTACACATTTGTAACCCATTAATTACACTTTATTGTAATTAAAAAAAAAGTGCAATCAATAAAATTGTAACCTTAAAATTGCTTAATAGTACCACGTAATTGTAATATCAAAATTGACTGATAAAAGTGTTTAATTAATAAATTGTTACACTTTTATTTATAAAATTTTAGGGTTACAAATGCTAAAAAGTCATTTTTTAAAAGTAGCCACTGGAAATTCTAGAAAACGAACCGAAAGAGGTGGGCGGGGGGTACGAACCAGCCCGCACCTGGCTGGGATGGAACCACACGGGCTTAAGAGTGCGAACCAGCCCGCACCTGGCCGGGATGGAACCACACGTGCTTAAGAGTGGCCCGGGCCGGGCCGGGCTAACTTGGGAGAATATTGAACTAAACCGGGCATCAGTCTAGTTAAGGAGGAGAGGTGGCCAGGTACGGGTCAAGGGGATGGGGGCCGGGTAAGGGCCGGTTCAACCACCCATTGGTGCGGGCCGGCCAATCCCAGCGTTAGTCAGCCCACCCTGCCACCATTACTTAACATCTGTCTTGACCAATACATTGGGGTTGTTTGGATGAGCTGAAATAAGTGAGAGGTTGAGCTTAAAAGCTCCTTTTATCTGTAGTGTTTGGATGCGATGGATTATTGTAGATTATTGGAAAAAAATAATTTTTTAGAGGTTGTATGATTTGAACTTGTGACCTCATGCAAGAAATTTAACTACCTTACCACCGAACCAACATACATTTGGTGAAATTTATCCATAAAGTACCTTAAGAAGTCTGAAATTTGCCAAGGAAAAAAAGGGAATTCCGCCCAAAAATCCGGGTTCCGGATTCTTGGGCAGAATCCGGTTCTTTCATTGGTTGGGAGAGGTTTGACCGCGTATATGAGATTTTTGACTTTTTATTTCCTCTCTACTTCCTCTCATCCAAACAAGCCCATTATTTTTTTTTTTTGAGAATAACAAGCCCATTATTGATGTGGTACCAAGTCTGAGTACAATAACCCAAAAAAAAAAAAACTGCTACTATTAACAAAAGAAAATTATTAACAGTTGACCTTGTAAAAGAAAAAGAAAAAAGAAAGTAGGTGAAGACAACGACACCATCATGACTCATTGACTATAAACTTCAATAGTTGCTCTAGCATTCATCACACAATCTCTTACCCACCAAACAATAACATTATTCAGGCAAATAATGGAGGAGCTGAAACCAAGCCCAGCAAATTCAACTCCTCTTACTCCCTTAGGTTTTCTGGAGAGAGCAGCGACGGTTTACGGCGACTGCACTTCTCTCGTCTACGACCACACCACCTACACGTGGTCGGACACCCACCGACGATGTCTCCAACTCGCGTCGTCGATCGCTTCCATGGTCGATCGAGGCCAGGTGGTTTCTGTTGTCGCCCCTAACATCCCAGCCATGTACGAGCTCCATTTCGCTGCTCCCATGGCCGGCGCAATCCTCAACACCGTCAACATCCGCCTCGACGCCCGTACAATCTCGATCCTGCTACAACACGCTGAATCGAAACTCGTCTTCATCGACTACCAATCAGCATCTCTCGTTCTCGAAGCCCTCTCTATGTTCCCTCCAAACTCTGACCACCCCATTCTAGTCTTGATCGCAGAGACTGTCGAAAACCATCCTCAGACTTTTTCGGTCCCATTTCGCGATACCTACGAGCGTATGATCGAAAATGGTGACCCGAATTTCGAATGGGTAAGGCCGAGAAGTGAGTGGGATCCGATCGTATTGAATTATACATCGGGCACCACATCGTCGCCTAAAGGAGTGGTTCATTGCCACAGGGGACTTTTCGTAGTCGCTATCGACTCGCTGGTCGAGTGGTCAGTACCGAAACAGCCGACGTTCTTGTGGACCCTACCAATGTTTCACGCTAATGGATGGACCTACCCGTGGGGTTCAGCAGCCGTGGGTGCGAAAAACGTGTGCCTGCGCAAGTTCGACGCCGGAACAATCTACGCGGCCATACGCCGCCACGGCGTCACCCACATGTGCGGTGCTCCGGTGATCCTCAACATGCTGTCGAATTCCCCTGATGGAAAGCCTCTGGAGAGCCCCGTCCAAGTTATGACCGCCGGCGCTCCGCCGCCGGCTGCGGTGCTCCTCCGCGCGGAGGCGTTGGGATTTGTGGTGACTCACGGTTATGGACTGACTGAAACCGGCGGGATGGTGGTTTCCTGTGCGTGGAAAAAGAAGTGGAACATGTTACCGGCGACGGAGCGAGCGAGGCTAAAGGCAAGACAAGGTGTGAGATCTGTATCAATGACGGAGGTCGACATCATCGACCCTGAAACACGGTCACCGGTGAAGAGAGACGGAGTGACACTTGGCGAAATCGTGCTTAGAGGATGTAACATCATGTTGGGTTATCTCAAGGACCCTAAATCAACTGCCAAGTGCATGACGGCGGACGGGTGGTTCTTCACCGGAGATGTAGGAGTGATGCACCCAGATGGGTACCTCGAAATCAAGGACCGTTCGAAGGACGTGATTATTACGGGAGGCGAGAACGTGAGCAGCGTGGAAGTTGAGTCTGTGCTGTACAGTCATCCGGCGGTGAATGAGGCGGCTGTGGTGGCTAAGCCTGATGAATTCTGGGGGGAGACTCCGTGCGCTTTCATAAGCCTTAAGCCAGAGACGGCCGCGACGGAGAAGGGGGTGATTGAATTCTGTAGAGCTAAAATGCCGCATTACATGGTGCCTAAGACGGTGGTGTTTAAGGATGAGCTACCGAAGACTTCCACCGGGAAGATCCAAAAGTATGTGCTGAGGAATATTGCAAATACTTTGGGATCTACGACAATTAGTTACAGTCGGCTATGAAATAAATGTTGCGTACAAGTGCGTCGGGTTATGATCTGTGATCTTGAAAAAATAAATTACATCGATTCCATTCAAAAAGACTTCGCGAATTGCTATTGTAGTTCTAGTAAATGTTTTTAGTTCAACCTCTACTTCTTGGAGACTAGTGCCCATGCACCCAGTCTTTTAATACTCGATTTGTAATGATCGAAGCTCATCTTTTTCTAGCTTTTCAAATTCATACGTTACCTATTACTACTATCTTATGATATTCATAGGAGATATTTTACTGATCGTACAACCTTTGTAGCCAATTTTCTTAGTTTCTCTCAAATTAACGGTAGAGTGTTTAAAAACTCCTGCATCAGGTTCTGGGTTCAAACTCGGCAAACAACAACCATGTAATTTTGAAAAAAAAAATTGACTATTTCTCGTTCTCACTACGGTTTTAATTTTGGGTTTTTCAGTTTCGTGATATATTTTACTTTTATAGTTACAGTCAGTTTTTTATTCTTATTATTCCCACATAATGAATTATTTAATTTTATTTTTTTACTAAAATATTATTAATCATACTTAATCTATCAAATCCAAACGCTACAGATTAAATGTACTTATGAGCTCAAAATATCACATATTTCCGCTCATCCCTACATCATCATAAGCCATCATATAATCACTGAAATAAATTATAATTTCTGGAAAAAAAAATAATCTTCTTCGCCTCTCGAAACTATCGACCAAGATCGTGTTTAACAAGTTTACAAGTCTATATGGAGAATCGGGTTGACCCACTGTACATAAGAGAATGGACAAACTACATGTGGAACTTAAACACATGTGCTTGAATTACATAAATCTAGAGCTAAGAATGTTAACAAGTACTCAAATGGATCGAAGGGCTAAGGAGAGATAGATGAAATAGGTTATAATAAAAAGTACTTGTATAGAGGAGAGAGACGACTTGTTGACGGAAATTCGGTAATTCACAGGGAATAATCACAACCAATGGTACAGAAAAGTGATGTCCTACTTATAAAATTCAGACTAGGGAAACCAATGGGAGACACGTGATCGTGCGGATAGTCCACGACCCATTATGAGGCGGCATACCCTAAATCTGTGGAGACTGTCACGAATGACATCAGACCAATCTAAAGAAGACGGTAGAAGAAGTGAGCTCCATAGCTCGTACTAGTCGCATCGGGGACGGATCCCATATGTGACGGGCCATATTCCAGCCTCCAAACCACTAGAACACCTAGCTTCAGTGCGAGGTGATGAGACGCGAAGGACCCTTTCTCGTTTTCCTTCAAAGTGCGATATGGCATGATGCGGTGCTTCTGAAGTACAGTTGTGAGGACACCTGTGGGCTACTGATGGGTCCAAGTGGTAGTGACATAGTGCTTCATTCCTAACTGTCTATATTTAGCCCCCTTGCGCATTGTCTAATCTTCGCAAGGATCCGGCGTGTATGGAAGCCCCCTGATCGTGTATTTTGGACTTCCCTAGTGACTTAGTGCGGTTCGAATCCCTCGTTTCATGATGATTCAAAAGTGATGAGTTGATCCTATTTAGTAGCTTTGGGGGGAAATAGTTTTTGTAGTGATTCTATGTATCTCTCGACGTATGTGCGTTTTTTGACATTGGATTTGATGGATACTAGTGGTTACTTGATTGAGCGTTATTTGGGCGACGTGGACGATTTGCAGAAGCCAAGAAGACATTTAACTAAGACCTTTTGGGCTTCGACATGTTGATGATTGGCAACTGACAACCGATGTTCTTTCATTGTGGGGCTGAGCGCGTGAGATACAACAACTGTCTGTTTTCGCGGTGTTTTCGAAACGATACCTTTGGCATTCGTTGCAGGGTGTTGGAAAGTTTAATTTTTTCCTATAGAAACAAGGTCATACCATTTTCATTCCTTTTACCAAATCATACAGAGATACTATTTGTGAAAGCTTTCATTTCAAGAGAGAGTTTTCCAAAGTATGAAGGTTCCTTCTCGACGATGTTTGAAGGTTCTTCGTTTCGGGATTCTCTCGATTGGCGCTTTTTGTACTCGTTCAACCACTTTTTTCATCATAGGACCATTTTGCATGTATGACTTTTTCATTTTCTAGGGTTTCAAAATTGGATTTGATTTTTGGTGTTTTGAGTTTGTTTGTTGTCTTTGGACCCCTTTTGTGGTTCTTAGAGAGGGGTTTCAAGAAAAGGGGAGTCGAAATTTCTTTCTATGGTGGTTGAACTGAAATTATGGTTTTGACTATTTGATTCCCCTACCTTCTTTTGAGTTTGGCGTTTTGAGTTTCTGCGTCAGTGGCTAAAGACAAGGGAAAGCAGGTTGTGAGTGCTGAAATCGAAGAGGCGACGGGAGAAGAGATTTTTTTTTTCTTCCTCAATCATTCTGGAGGAGGGCTCTATAGTTTAATGGTGCAGACTATCACAACCCATTGGATCACATTTTAAAGGGGCGTCCATTAGTTGGGAGTGATTCTTGGGCTTTTGAGCTCATCTTCAAGTGAGGAAAATTGGGAAAAAGTGGAGAGTTGTAATATTCATCATCTTTCCTTGGAGTCTTCACACTATCCATACTGCTTGGTTGAATATCGCTCCAATTTTTATGGAAGAGTTGGCATCGCACGTGCTGGCCACCTATAGATATTTTCTCAGGCGTACAAGAATTAGAACGGCTATGAGATTTTGGGCACTCTTGTGTCGCAATATTGTTCGAAAACGCATATGTTACATTTCGTTGAGTGTGTGGATGCTCCTACTCTCGAGGATGTGATTGTGCTGTGATAACTCTGTTTTCAGAGTTATTTTATAGCTTACTTTTCTACGTTTTGTAATCTCAACATGAAGAATTTTTTGTCTTTTAGAGTAAATTGTGCTAATATTGTTGATAATGAGTTCTTGAGCTAATCTTGTTGAATCCAGGCGTTTTTAGTGTAATTTCGTCCTTTTATTGTGATATGATCGCGGAGTTTGTTTTCTTGTTGTGATTCGCAGGAAAATAGGGCTTGGAGATCATACAGGAGATGGAACCGAGCTTCGAAAACGAGGAACTCAAAGAAGAAAGCCAAAAGAAATCTGTAGGAAAAGAGGTTCTTCGCACCAAGAGGAATGTCTTCGCACGAAGACAACACTTAGACATATTTTGAAGAAGATAGCAGAGTCTTTGTGGAACTAGGCGCATTACTTATTTGGGAAGGCCTTCGCACGAAGGCATGACAGTGTTCGTACGAAGACTCTTCGCGCGAAGAGAAAAGTGTTCTCACGAAGACATCGCTGAACTGGGAAGATTTGAACGGGGCTTTTGTGTAATTTATCAAGACTTGTTCCAATTGTTTTGGAAACATATCTAAAGACTTTAGGTCGTCTTTTTCCATCGTCAGCATCTATTCTACGTATCTTGGAAAGCTAGGAGCAGTCTTGGAGCTTTGGAAACGGTTGGAGACGATTTGTTTGATTCTTAAACGCTTTCATTTCGCTATTTTTGGTTTATGATAATTGAACGTAGTGTTTTGATCATGTGTAGTCATAGCTAAACTTGTTATTAATGGGAATTCTCATTTGGTAGCTAGGGTTTGATATGAACAACTCGTTTTTGAGGTTGTATTCACGTTTTGGCTTAATTAATGAGTTCTTCTATTATTATGAAGCGTTCATGTGTGGATCTTTATCTTTATTGCACTTAGTTAACGTAGGATTTATCTTAATTAGTATTCACGTGGTAACTCCGTGAGTTCTAGTTGGTAAAATGAACGTTTCACCTACTTGTATCACTACTTGGTAAGTCGGTAGAGTTGACTAAGATCTTTAAAATAGAATAACGAGCATTAGTGCATACTTAGAAATGAATCAAACTTGGTAACTTGGTTTGAATTAACTCTAAGTGTAGACAACTTATTTGGTAACTCTGTAAGTTACACATTGCTTGATTGATAATAGAAGACGGGTTAGTGTTTCATAAATCAAAGCGTAGTTCATAGCATCCCTAGTGATCCATGAGAGAATTCCCGGTACTTGCCTTTTATTAGTAACTTTACAAATCATTATTCGTTAATCGTGAAGCAATTCAATTGATTAATTGAGACAGTGTTCTTTAATTTAGTAGGAATTAGCAAAACAAATCCACTTGCTTGCCGACATAAGGTTATTCATTATTAACTAGTTTACAAGAAGTCCTTTGGGTTCGAAAAACTCGGTCTTACCGGAATTATTACTACACTAACAACTGCGCACTTGCAGTTGGAACGTGTCAAGTTTTTTTGCGCCGTTGCCGGGGACTTCGGCTAAATTAGTTATAACATATCCGTAGGGATTTTACTTTTCTTGTCAATATCTGTTAATCACCTACTTTCTTTGTGTGATTGATGTTACCGGTTGAATTTCACGGTGCATGACCCGTTCGAGCGACGAGTCTTTGTACCAAGTGCTTGAAAACCCGTAATCGTTGTTACGCATTGAACATAGTGACTTGAGGAGAGCAGACTCAGTCCAGATGTATGAAAAAACTAGAGCTGAGTTAGAAAGGTATCTGAAGGTTGTGCAAGATGAAGAGGCAGCCAGACTCGTAGGTGTGCAAGAGGTAGCCACTAGGGCACAAGAAACTGAGCATCTCAGAGCTCAGATGGCTGAGATGCAAGCAGCTATGGCACGCCTAAATCCACCACCATCCGGTGAAGGCGTAGTTGTTGGAAACAATGGAGGTAATAAGGGTGGCAATGGAGGAAATAACAGTGGTAACAATGGGCAGAATGTTGAGGTCCAAGTAAACAATGCTGAACAGGATGAACATCATTTGGTGGACTACTTCAGAACCACACCAGATGGATACCAACCTACCATCGTAAGGCCACCGATTAATGCAGCACATTTTGAATTGCGCTAGCCATTGATAAATATGGTTAGATGAGTGCCTATTCACTGGAGCCGCACGTGATGATCCAAATGCCCACTTGCTCAACTTTGAGCAAACTACTTCAACAATACATGAGTAGAGGGTTCTAGTTGAGAAGGTGAAGCTAATTCTTTTTCCCTACTCTTTATTGGGAAAATAAAAGACGCGGCTCATGGAACTTCCAGCGGGATGTATAACTACATGGCCAGAGTGTTGCCTGGAGTTTCTCAAGAATTAACTCCCACCATCCAAGTTTTCTCACCAGACGGCTGATATTACAAAGTTCACTCCGAAGAAGATGATTCCTTGGGAGATACATGGAGAAAATTCAACCAACTCCTACGCAGATGCCCTACTCATGGAGAACCTTGGCATAAACTCCTATATTACTTTTATAATGGTCTAGACAGGTAGACAACAAGCGAATTAGACATGACGGAACAAGGAAACTTTATGGGATTGGGAGTGCAGATATGCCATGAATTGCTGAATAGTGTGGCGGAACGTGAGTCTACGACTGAGACTCGTAGGTACTCAAAAATCCCATGGGGCTCTAGTCAACAATATTGAGAAAATGGTGCAGCATAAATCCGAACAATAAATCACATTATGACCTCGGAATTTAATAATATGAATCCATCGGCACAGGTGAAGTCTGTGGGAGAGATGATGGCGGATGAGAATCAGGGATATGGATCTACAATAGAAGATGTGAATTACATGCGTTCACCACGACAGCAGTAGTGGCCTAAAACTTTCCATCCTAATAACCACAATCAACCCAACTTTATGCCAACCCAAACAGTGGATTATATGCTGAAGGGGTGTACCGTAGGTAGAAATACAAGATCAATACTCTAGAAGGGGGGTGAATAGAGTATGCCAACTTTTGCTAAACTTACAAGAAGAGTGGATTCAAAAAGAATTATAATTAGTGAAGAGTGATTCAAGGCCTTGAAATGTGTTTCAAGCCCTTGGAGTGAAAACAGTTGAATTATAAAAAGATAAGTCTATTTCAAGGCCTTGAAATGAGTTTCAAACCCTTGAAGTGA
Source organism: Linanthus parryae (assembly GCA_023055425.1). NCBI lineage: Eukaryota > Viridiplantae > Streptophyta > Magnoliopsida > Ericales > Polemoniaceae > Linanthus > Linanthus parryae. The sequence goes on from JALGPY010000001.1 coordinate 77,501,768, forward strand.
AACTCTTTTGAATGCTGCAAAAGAACTAAGTATAGTGATGAAAATTAAATGCAAGAGACACAAGATATATAGAGTTCAGTCCACATGGACCTACGTCTCTACCTCAGGGATCTTCTCCCTACAGGATTTTCAACTCAATTCTTATTAATCAAAAGCTCAGCCCTAGATCTCAAGCATAGAGAGATTCCTTACTCTATTACAGCTTGTGGTTCTCACTAACCTATCTAGTACCCGTTCTAGATAACTGATTAACTAAGAATTCTCTATTGTTCACCTTGAACAATCAACGAGAATAAAAACTAGAAGTACTATCTCATTGATTTACAAATGAAGTTCAGAATAGAAGAACACTAGAACTGAATCTGCAGTGAGTATGCAGTGTTCTTCAAATGCTTGGATTGAGAGAAATGAATCTGCTTCTCTGTTGCTTGTCAATCCCTGAATGTGTATTATTGTTTCTGCTAATTGTCCCCTTGTATTGCTTCATCTTTCCCTCTTTTATAGATCAGTTTGAATTGCAGATCTTCAAGATCTCCTCTTAACAAACTTCCCTATTTTGTAGCTTCGGCTTTGACTTATCTAACAGCTTCTCCAATGGATAGTTGCTCAGTATCTTCAAGGATACTGATTTGATTTTGTATAAACACATGTTGGGAAACTCCCAAACACAGCAGATTGATCACAGAATCAAATCAATACAAAGTTTCCTTTCCTGCAAAACTTTAAGTTAGGAAATAGATCCTTCAATATAGGAAACATTATCTCCTCTTCAAAACGAAGTCAAACAGATGGATTAGATGCATTTTACACTGTCAAAATACTTTGTCTTTCATCATCAAATATCAACTGATTAAGCACAGGGGTTTGGGAGTAGAATAAATATCAGAAAAGTCCCCCTAAGTTTATGCATATAAGGCATAGTTAGTTTCAAGGCTTTGAAAGCTGTTTCAAGGCCTTGAAGTAGACTAGCTAATTCAAGCCTTTGGAACTGATTTGAACTTACAATCTCCCCTTTGATAAAAGACAAAACCACAATCTGTTTGATACTATGTTTCTGTAAAAATAATCATTAGCATATAGTATAGTCAATCATATCACATGCTATCCAAAAGAAATCTAACTTATTAAGTTACTGAAAAAAAACAAATAACAGCAAAGTTCAGATAATCCTACCGACCAAAAACCAGGTCTCTAGTAAACAAAAAATCTAAATTTCTCCCCCTTTTTGTATTTCATCAAAAAAGAATGAGAAGATGTTGGATCACAGTTTTGGAAAGATTTTGAGAAAAACTGTTTGAAAAAGATAGAATTTTCAAGACTTTGAAAAGGATTTCAAGGCCTTGAAAAAGAAACGAAAGAGTAGGAGAGTTAAGGGGTTGGTTCTTCATCTCCTTGCTGCTGTGCATCTTCTTCCTGGATTTCCCTAATCATCATCAATCTGTTGCTCTTCCTGAGCCACATTATCACTAGCTTCACCTTCTTCCTCAAACAAATCAGCTCCATTCACAGTTTCTGGAATAGATGTCTTCTTTGATTTCTTCTTTCTGAGATCTATAAGTACTGCTCCTGAATCTGGACTGTCAACTTCTTCCTCTTGATCTTCAAATAGATCCTAAACCACTTGCTTTCCTTTTTCCTTTACCCCAGCAGTCTCACCCTGAGTTGAGTGTTCACTGTGCAGATCCTTGGCTGAGTCATCCTTTTTGGTTCCCACTGCAGCTTCAGAGACTAATTCAGGCATACCAAACACAGTCATGATCTTGAAGATGTTTTCAAGCATGTACTTCACTTGCTTGAATTCAGTTCCAAACTCATGTTGATTCTCCTTCAGTTCATCCATTTCCATCTCAAGTCCATCAAGTTTCTGAAGGACCAAGGAGATATCTTGAGGCTGAGAGGTTTGGCTTGACTTAGGGGTTAAGGTCTTGGGTTTAAGAAACTTCGTGGAATTCAATTCTTCTTCTCTCAAATCTGAGTACAACTTTCATGTTTTAGCACTGGTTTTCACCACACCAATCTTCTCAAATGCTTTCTCACAAGCATACCAAACCCAGTAGTGATAGTTTATTCCCAATCAGTTGGAATTTCAAGGTGTTTAAAGAATGAGGTGAGCATATTAGCATATGGCAAGGGATGCTTTTTTTTTGGGTAAAAGCAAGGGATGCTTTCTCTGATTGGTTTGGCTATACAACATGTGTTCCATCATAATTTTTGGAAGATCAATCTCGTAACCATGCGTAACCAAATACATTAAGTACAACACCCTTTCAGTTATCAGCTCCTTTGAGTTATCTCTTGGTACCACAAATCTCATCAAGATTGTAAACAAGACTTTGGCTTCAACAATTAGCAAAGAGTGTGTTAACTGTTTAGATGTGGTAGAGGTGTTTTATAGAAAAAACTCTTCTTTGGCCAACTTCAGGGCTTCAGTATTAGGAGGATAATTACTGGTTTCATACCTCTTTGGAAAACCTAGAAGATTGGCAAACTCAGAGTGATGTAGTTCCATATCACTGCCAACAACTTTGGTTTGAACCACCAGGTTCACAGATTTCTTGAGTTGTTTCATGTTTAGGTAAACGAATCTGGTGAGTCTGAGGTAGGCTATCTCCGGAGGGTTTAGAACAAACCAAAGAGAGCTTTTCTTCAACATATTAATGCACTTCATATTCATACCATTCAACATAGAAACACTGATCATACTAAAGAATGCAACTGATCTAGAAGCAAATCCATCTAGCCATTGACCTCTAGCAACATGAGTAATGAACCATTTGTTATCAAGGGCTGATTTCTTACCATTGGATTTCTTCTTCTCTGAATAGATATGTAGTGCCTTCTCAATGTTCTCCTCAGGTTCATCCTCTGTCACTTTTCCTTTTCCCTTGTCTGCTTTTTCAACTTGCTTCTTCACCTTCTTAGGGCTACCAATCTGAATCCCTTTCTGTTTTTCTTGAGCAGACTCCACTGTCTTATTCTTTTTGCTGGATACTGGTGTCTGAACTTTCATTGCCTTCTTCTTGGGAGGAGGAGGTGCCATGCCTTATGGAGTAGGAGTCTTTGAACTTGAATCTCCACTGATGGTCTGAACCTCTTCCACAGTGGCCTTTCTTTTCTTCTCTGCACCAGACTTTGAACCACCTTCCATCTTTATTCTGATAGAGGCTCTTCTAGTGCTCATTTAAGGTTTGGGGAGAAGAAGAGAGAGAGGTAGTATAGATACGAAGGAAAGAAAGAGAGAAGAAGATAAATAGTAAAGAGTTTTAGTTTGAAAAGGAAACTGGATATTTTTCCTAATCTTTGAAGATTTGTTGAATCAAAAAGATTCAAAATTGTGTATGCCGTTGGAAATAAATAACGTAGTACTATTTTGGCTGAAAAGGGGTATTTGAAAATCGAGGGGTATTATTGAGTAATTATCTACAAAGATAACACCCAACATTGAAAGATCCAAATTATTGACTAACTAGCATACAATCTTATTTTCAAGGCTTTGGGATGGATTTCAAGTCCTTGAAAAACTATATGGTTAAAGCACATATACTCAAAGCTTTGAAAAAAAATTCCAGGCTTTGAAAATCAGTTCAAACCTTTAAAAAACATAATACTTACCTTGTACTTACTTGATTCACCCCCTAATCCCATCTTTCCCGGTGTAGAAAGTGTAAGGACCATTATTTATGATAGTCCAAAGCTCTATATCTTGATCAATGATGAACATTTTCATCAAGGCTTTCTAGTGAACGGAATTGTCTCCACAGAAGAGAGGAGGTCTGTCAGAATCTCTTCCCTCAGAGAAACCACCATCACCTGCATTACTCATAATAACAAGATGGTTGAATCTATGCAGTGATACAAGATCTGATATCAATTGAAGGGGTAGGTAGAAATACATGATCAATACTCTAGAAGGGGGGGGGGGTGGGGTTGAATAGAGTATGCAATTTTTCCTAAACTTGCAAAAAGAGTGGTTTCAAAAAGAATTATAGCGAGGGAAGAGTGATTCAAGGCCTTGAAATGAGTTTCAATCCCTTGGAATGAAAACAGTTGAAGTATAAAAGATAATTCTATTTCAATGCCTTGAAATGAGTTTCAAACCCTTGAAATGAAACTATTTTGAATGCTGCAAAAGAACTAAGTATAGAGCTGAAAAGTAAAGGCAAGAGACACAAGATATATATAGTTCAGTCCACTTGGAACTACGTCTCTACCTCAGGGATCTTCTCCCTGTAGGATTTTCAACTCAATTTTTATTAATCAAAAGCTAAGCCCTACATCTCAAGCACAAAGAGATGCCTTACTCTTTTACATCTTGTGGTTCTCACTAACCTATCTAGTACCTGTTCTAGATAACTGATAAACTATGAATTCTCTATTGTTCACCTTGAAAAAACCACAATAATAAGAACTAGAAGTACTATCAGAATGATATACAAATGAAGTTCAGAAAAGAAGAACACTAGTACTGAATCTGCAGTGAGTATACAGTGTTCTTCTGATGCTTGGATTAAGAGAAATAAATATGCTTCTTTGCTTCTTGTCAATCCCCGAATGTGTTTGAGTCTCTCTGCTAATTTTCCCCTTGTATTTTTTCAGCTTTCCCTCCTTTACAGAGCAGGTTAAATTGCAGATATTCAAGATCTCCTCTTAACAAACTTCCCAATTTTTTAGCTTCAGTTTTGACTTCTCTAACAGCTTATCCAACGGATAGTTACTCAGTGTCTTCAAGGATAATGATTTGATCTTGTATACACACATGTTGGGAAACTGCCAAACTGTTGGAATAGGTTCCCTAGAGGCAATTTATATTTAGTATGAACGATGTTTTGGCTAGAATATTCATTTATTAATTATTGTGATATTTAATATAATGAAGTCCTTAGATACAATGTGTTTTTTATCTTAAATATCCCAAGTCCATTATATTGGTTCATAGGACGATCAAATATAGACTAGTATGTGTGTAGAATGATATGGAGATATCAAGTCTAACACATGGGTATGCATTAGGAGTAATGACATACTTGATTGATCCACGGCGAGAAGGATACATTAGATTATGTCAAATTCACAGTCTCTTCTCGTAGTGCTAATAATATTGTAATCCTTGGACTTGAAGTCACTAGATACCCTAGTTGTGAAATGTCAAGCTTTGATGTTATCCAACGTTGTTCCTTAACCGGATAACTATAAAGATAGCTAGCGGGCAGGATAGGAAGCAAGCTTAGAGATCGTAGTGATGTAGAGAGGATTTGTCCCTCCCACATAATGGGAGAAAATATCCATGGCCACTCGAGGGATGGTGCTTATTGAATGTATGACCAGACTCAGATAAATCAATATGGAGATATTGATGTTATCTGCTTGCATAAGCATATTCCCAGGTTCGAGAAACGATGAATTTGATATACGGGTGTGAATATTATGTCTCGTGTCCAATCCGGATATGGAGACAAATGGATAATACAATATGTGATAATTGGGCACATGGTTTGTCGGGATCACTTACTTATTTTAATTAGTTGGGTGGCATGGATGTGTTGCTAGACACCGCTCCGTGTTAGTAATAAGTCACTACCAACTAAGTAGAAACCTATGGGGTCACACACCGGATGGATTAAATTGGATATAGATATTAATTAGTTGGACTAATTAATAACAGGATCATAACGCAACCACAAGCAAACTTATTAGGGCTAATTTGCATGTGGGCTAATCCATGTAAGGACATGATTAGTATTGGGGCCTTTATGTAGTTAATAAAGAGTTATGACTATATAAATGATCTCTAGCTTGTTAATTCTAAACACAAGTCATTATTTGAAAGAACATAACAAAACAAGAGAGAGAGAGAGACAAGGAAGAAGGCCGAAGCCTTCTACCCGTCTGCCCCCTTGCCGTCGGCCACACCAAGGCGAGGCCTTGGTGCTCCGTTTTGCGTGATCATCATCCTCCTTCTTCCGTTTCTAGCACATCGCGGTGAGAAGTAATCCAATCAAGAATCCACGGTGTTGATATTCATAGAGACGAAGACACTATTCTTCGTGTGATCTCCCAAACCAAGGTTCACATCTTCTATGCTCTTATCATGTTATGTTAACTCTTCTTGTGATCCTTGGTGCGCTTTGAGTAGGAAAGTTTTTGTTATTCCGCTGCGTTACCTACGTCAAAACCCAACAGTGGTATCAGAGGCACATATCGTAGTGCATAACTTGATTTTATGTGTTACGATTTCAGTTTTTACATCGTTTTATTCATATTACGCGAAACTAAAATTAATTGGCATAGTAGATACAAATTGAATTTGATTCAAGATAAACAATATCTAATTTAACATTGGATGTGTAAATTGGTGAGTTTAATCACATAGGATGTGAATAATTGGGTTATTGAAAATTAGGGTTCTTGGGCACATAATTGGGAAATGGGTTTTTTCCAATTACGGAAACAACTACGTTTGGGAAACAAAGCAAGGAATTGTTTTGGAAGCAATTCCAAAGAAGGTTCGGCCCCCCTTAGGGGACCGCCCCCTTGCCTTGCCGCCCAAGCTAGGCTCGGCCAAGGGGTTGGGCCGGGTTAGCGTGCGGCCTAGCCGCGCGTGAGGCTCGGCCGACCTTGGTCCTTGGGTGGTTCGGCCATGTTGGATGGTGGATTCCTTGGACTTGTGACCCTAATTACCCAATTTCAACTAAAATTGAACAAACGCGTTAAAAATTAGTTTTAACTGTATTATGTGTTTTTTTGCATGGTGGATGGATATGGCCTAGGTTGTGAATGTTTGTGCTTGTTGTGGTTTGGTTTACGGCCTGCGAGCTGATCAAATATATGTAATAGTTAGTTAATTTTACGGCCTGCGAGTCGATCATCTTCTTGACATGTGAGGTTTTATTAATTTATTTATTCTAGATGTTATGATAGAATTATAAATATTTAGATGATAGCCAAGAGCATGGAGAAGAAGACTGGAGGACCAAAGAAGCCACAAAGACGATGAAGGTCCCATCCTAGACGCGCGCAGCTATGGTGGAGCACATGGAGATGAGCTTGTCACTTTAGGGCATATAGATATTATCATTTGCTTGGTAATATCTTAGTCTAGGGGCCATATCCATGCCACGTTAATTTTTCTTTTGTGGATGTTTATTATTTATGTCTTGTTATTTATTTTCGTGTGTATGGCGATACTAGAAAATTTTTAACAAGATAATAATAATAATAAACAAGTTTGATCTTTTATTGTGGATTGCCCAATTTAAATAAGTAGATCATGTTGATGGGATCAACCAAACGAGTAATGACTATTAAATCCCTCAATGGATATATTGCGTTTTTTCTTCTCTTGCCTAAACACCCTTCATCATCAAAGTCTATTAAATTTGGCCTTGCCAAAGAAGGCGTTTAATTTTACTTGATATGATGAGGACGACACAAGCAAGTAATGTGCGATTGTTGAAGCAAGAGGTTGGACGCAACTGGGTAAAATCAATTGGATTGATGAGCCTAGAGGCATGACAATTAGGTGTTATCTAAAGGATAAAGAATAATGAATTATTCGCCTAATTAGACCAAGAGTTGCATGGGATTCAATTGGAATGGTTCCTACCTAAATAACCAATTCTTGGGTGACTTGCCAAAGCAAGCTCAAGAGGAAGTGAAACATGGATCTGGGACTCACTAGAAAATATATATGATATTTTGCGCATTAATAGTGGGAGCTATATTTAATAATCTAACCATTGTGAAATATAGTTAAATTGTTAAAAATACTGAAATCGTATATTTTTCGTTTTGTAGAATTCCAAATGGCAAACAATCATGCATCGACTTCATCCCTGCGATCTGTCCTTGAGAAGGACAAACTGTCTGGAACAAATTTCCTTGACTGGTACAGAAACTTAAGGATCGTCCTTAAGCAAGAAAAGAAGTTGTACGTCTTAGAAAATCCTATTCCAAAACCATCCCAGGATGAGTATGTTCTAGCCGACGTAAGAGCACGTCAGAAACATATAGATGATTCTAACGACGTAACTTGCCTCATGCTTTGCACCATGACCTCCGAGATTCAGAAGCAACACGAGAACATGGAAGCTTATGATATGATCATACACTTGAAACAGTTGTTTCAGGAATAAGCAAGACACGAGCGGTATGAGGTGTCCAAGGCACTGTTCAAGAGTAGTCTTGCAGAAGGGAACCCAGTTGGGCCTCATGTACTCCGAATGATCAGATACATTGAGAACCTCACGAGGCCGGGGTTCCCACTCAGCCAAGATTGGGCTACTGATCTTGTCTTGCAATTGTTTCCTGAAAGTTATAACCAGTTCATCATGAACTATAACATGAACGAGATCAGTAAGACTCTACCAGACTTGCTGAACATGCTAAAGACAGCTGAACAGAGCATCAACAAAGGCAAGGGAAACGCCATAATGATGGTGAATAAGCGGAAGGGAAAAGGAGTTGCCTCTACTTCTAAAGGAAAGCGCAAGAAAGTTGCAAAGTCCAAGGAAGAGCTAAAGCCTAGTGGGGGTCTGGCTAAAGGTTATTGTCACTATTGTAGCCAGCCGGGTCACTGAGGAGGAATTGCCCCAAGTATCTGGAGGATAAGAAGTTTGGAATAATGATTCCACCACCATCAGGTATTTTTTTATAGACGTCAATCTATCTATTTCTCCATCTTGGGTATTGAATACTGGATGTGGATCTCACATTTTGTCGAAATGTGCTGGATTTGAAAAGAAGTAGAAGATTGGCTAAATGGGAGATAGATCTGCCAGTCGGGAATGGAGAAAAAGTTGCTGCATTAGCTAGAGGCGTTTATGAACTATCTTTGCCTTCTAGACTTATTTTATAATTAGACAATTGCTATTATGTGTCTGCTACGAGCAGAAACATTATTTCTGTTTCTTGTTTGGACGAGAAGGGTTTTTCTATTTTAATAAAGGACAAGTGTTGCTCCATTTATTTTTATAGTATGCACTATTGTAGTGCGCATTTGTCTAATGGATTGTATATCCCTGATCTAAATAATTCCGTCTATAACATAATTACTAAAAGGATTAAAACTAATGATTTAAATCCTACATATCTATGACACTGTCGTTTAGGCCATATAAACAAGAAACGCATTTCTAGACTCCATAAGGATGGACTACTAGACTCATTTGATTTGGAATCATATGAGACATGCGAGTCTTGTTTGTTAGGAAAAATGACAAAGTCCCCTTTCAATAAGAAAGGTGAGAGGACTAGTGAGTTACAAGCGCTCATACATACCGATGTATGTGGGCCATTTCCCACGTATTCCAATGGTGGTTACACCTACTTCATTACATTTACTAATGACTTCAGTAGATATGGATTTGTATATCTTATGAAGGCCAAATCCGAATCCTTTGAATTGTTCAAGGAATTCAAGAATGAAATAGAGAAGCAACTTGGTAAAAGTATTAAGGCTTTGCGATCGGATCGTGTAGGAGAATACTTGAGCCAAGAGTTTGACGAGTATATTAGAGAGTGTGGGATAGTGTTCCAAATCACTGCACCCGAAACACCACAATGGCGTGTCGGAGAGGAGGAATCACACACTATTAGATATGGTGCGATCTATGATGTGTCAAAAAGATCTTCCAATATCATTTTGGGGACATGCTCAATTGAATGCAGCTTTTACCATTAACCGTGTTCCATCCAAATCAGTCATGAATACACCATATGAGATATGGACTGGGAAGCATCCCATAGTGTCGTTTATGAATATTTGGGGTTGCGATGTCTATGTAAAGCGTTTACAAACATACAAGCTTGGACCCAAAGCGGAAAAGTGTTAGTTTGTGGGGTATCCTAAACAAAAGGATATTATTTCTACAATCCAACCGAGAACAAAGTGTTTGTAGCTCAAACTGGCGTGTTTCTGGAAAAGAGAGCTAGTCTCCAAAGAAGCAAGTGGGAGGACGGTAGAACTTGAAGAAATTCGAGAACTACAAATCACTGAACCGATGATGGAACATGAACGGGAACCGCAAGTTGTTGTGGAAGAACCTGTTCAGGTGACATAGGAACTCCGTAGTTCAAGAAGGGTACGTCATGAGACAGAGAGGTACATACTTCTCTTGACTGAGCCCGATGACATACCACTCAAGGATGATCAGCCTGCAACCTACGGGGAGGCCATGAAAGGCCCAGACTCCAAGAAGTGGCTAGAAGCCATGAGATCCAAAATGGATTCCATGTATACCAACAAAGTATGGATTTTGGTGGAACCACCTGAAGGGGCTCGAACCATAGGGTGCAAGTGGGTCTTCAAGAAGATGATCAACATGGATGGCAAGGTAGTTGCCTACAAGGGGCGATTATTAGCTAAAGGTTATAGACAGATTCATGGTATTGACTATGATGAGACTTTTTCACCAGTCGCCATGATTAAATCACTTCGAATCCTACTTGCTATTTCAGGATAATATGACTACGAGATTTGGAAAATGGATGTCAAAACAACGTTCCTTTATGAGAACCTCGTCGAGGATGTGTATAAGACACAACCGGAGGGTTTTGAGAATCCAGAGAATGCCAATAAATTATGTAAGCTACAAAGATCCATTTATGGATTAAAGCAAGCTTCTAGGAGTTGGAGCCGACGTTCTGATGAGGAAGTCAAAGAGTTTGGCTTCATCAAGAACGAAGATAAGCACTGTGTTTACAAGAAGGTTAGTGGGAGCTCTGTAGTGTTTCTGGTCTAGTATTGGATGACATACTACTCATTGGAAACGATAATCCTACTTTGCAATCTGTTAAAGATTGGCTAGGAAAGTGTTTCACAATGAAGGACTTAGGAGATACAGCTTATATACTTGGTATCAAGATCTATAGGAATAGATCTAGGAACTTCCTCGGCCTAAGCCAAAGTACATATATAGACAAGGTGTTGAAAAATGTCAACATGCAAGATTCCAAGAAGGGATTCTTGCCCATTTCGCATGGAGTCACTCTCTCTAAGACTGACTGGCCTTCCAATGAGATTGAGAAGGACCGCATGATTAGGATACCCTATGCTTCGACCATAGGATCCATGATGTACGCCATGTTGTGTACTAGAACAGACATATCATAAGCGTTGAGTATCGTAAGCTGATATCAGTCAAATCCGGGTGAGAGTCACTGGATTGCTGTCAAGAAAAACCTAAAGTACTTGAGAAGAACTAAGGATGTGTTCTTGATATTTGGAGGTAAGAAAGAGTTGAGTGTTATTGGTTACACTGATGCAAGCTTCCAAACCGACTAAGATGGCTACAGATCGCAGTCGGGATACGTGTTTTGCCTGAATGGAGGAGCTGTGAGGTGGAAGAGTTCCAAGCAAGGGACATTTACTGATTCTGCAACGGAAGCAGCAAAAGAGACAGTTTGGATAAAGAAGTTTATCACTGAGCTTGATGTGGTCCGTAGCATCGTGGATCCGATAGAGTTGTATTATGACAACTCCGGAGCGATCTCACAAGCCAAGGAACCAAGATCACACCAGAAATCAAAGCATTTACTTAGGAGTTTCCATGTTATTCATGATATGATCGATCGAGGAAATGTGAAGATGTGCAAGATTTCAACAGATGACAATCTTTCAGATCCGTTCACAAAGCCACTTGCGCAGCGAAAGCATGAAGGACACGCTAGATCTATAGGCATAAGAGATGCACCAGATTGGATCTATTGCAAGTGGGAGATTGTTGGAATAGGTACCCTAGAGGCAATCTATATTTAGTATGAACGATGTTTTGGCTAGAATATTCATTTATTAATTATTGTGATATTTAATATAATGAAGTCCTTAGATACAATGTGTTGTTTATCTTAAATATCCCTAGTCCATTATATTTGTTAATAGAACGATAAAATATAGACTAGTATGTGTGTAGATTGATATGGAGATATCAATTCTAACACATGGGTATGCATTAGGAGTAATGGCATACTTGATTGACCCACGACGAGAAGGATACATTAGATTATGTCAAAGTCACAATCGCTTCTCGTAGTGCTAATAATATTGTAATCCTTGGACTTGATGTCACTAGATACTCTAGTTGTGAAATATCATGCTTTGATGTTATCCAACGTTGCGCCTTAACCGGGTAACTATAAAGATAGCTATCGGGCATGATAGGAAGCAAGCTTAGAGATCGTAGTGATGTAGAGAAGATTTGTCCCTCACACATAATGGGAGAAAATATCCATGGACACTCTAGGGACGGTGCTTATTGAATGTCTGGCCTGACTCAGATAAATCAATATGGAGATATTGATGTTATCTGCTTGCATAAGCATATTCCCAGTATCGAGAAACTATGGATTGGATATACGAGTATGACTATTATGTCTAGTGTCCAATCCGGATATGGAGACAAAGATATAATACAATATGTGATAATATGACACAAGGTTTGTCGGGATCACTTACTTATTTCTATTAGTTGGGTGGCATGGATGTGTTGCTAGACACCGCTCCATGTTAGTAATAAATTACTACCAACTAAGTAGAAACCTATGAGGTCACACACCGGATGGATTAAATTGGATATATGTATTAATTAGTTGGAATAATTAGTAAAAGGATCATAACGTAACCACAAGCAAACTTAGTAGGACTAATTTGCATGTGGGCTAATCCATGTAGGGACATGATTAGTATTGGGGCCTTTATGTAGTTAATAAAGAGTTATTATTATATAAATCTCTAGCTTGTTATTTCTCAACACAAGTCATTATTTGAGACAACATAATAAAGCAAGAGAGAGAGACAAGGAAGAAGGCCGAAGCCCTATACCCGTCCGCCCCCTTGCCGTCGGCCACACCAAGGCGAGGCCTTGGTGCTCTTTTTTGCGTGATCATCCTCCTCCTTCTTCCGTTGATAGCACATTGCAGTGAGAAGAAATCCAATAAAGAATCCAAGGTGTGGATTTTTACAGAGACGAATACACTATTCGTCGTGTGATCTCCCAAACCAAGGTACACATCTTCTATGCTCTTATCGTGCTATGATAACTCTTCCTGTGATCCTTGGTAGGCTTTGAGTAGGATTTTTTTTGTTATTCTTCTGCGTTACCTGCGTCAAAAACCAACACAAACACAGCAGATTGATCATAGAATCAAGTCAATACAAAGTTTCCTTTCCTGCAAAACTTTAAGTTAGGAAATAGATCCTGCAATATAGGAAACATCATCTCCTCTGCAAAACTAAGTCAAACATATGGATTAGATGCAATTTACAGTGTCAAAATACTTTATCTTTCATCATAAAATATCAAATGATTAAGCACAAGGGTTTAGGAATAGAATCAAGATCAGAAACTCCCCCTACGTTTATGTATATAAGGCATAGTAAGTTTCAAAACTTTGAAAGCTGTTTCAAGGCATTGAAATAGACTATCTATTTCAAGTCTTTGAAACTGAGTTGAACTTACATATGCACCTGATCATCAGCCTATCCTCCATACCAGGCTTAGAGACAAGCACAACAGCAACAAGCACAGCCTCAACACGATTCAGAAATGAAAGCCTTTATGAAACAAATGATGGAGAGAATGTAAAGGATGGAGGGAAATTTTGTAGCCGTAGAAGCATCTCTCAAGAGCCATGAGGCACATATTGGAAAAATTTCCAATCAAAATACTAGTCTACCACCAGGCATGCTTTTAGCAAATACTATCATCATGCATGAACAATTGAAGGCAATCACAACTTGTAGTGGCATTACTACTGAGGATCCTCCATATCCTATTCACGCGCGATCTGAAGCAACTAAAGCCACTGAGAATGTGTTGGATGAAGAAATTCCCATGCCTACCATGATTCCTTAATCAAAGGACACAGTTAGGAAGTCGGAGGAGAAGAAAAATCCAAAGGAAGATTACAACATGCATGTTCCATACCCGCAGAGGTTGAAAAACCAAGAGGATACCAAGAACTTCAAGAAGTTTGTGGATATCTTCAGGAAGTTGCATATTAATATTCCTTTCGCGGAGGCCATTTCACCATATGCTCAAATATTCTAAGTTTCTCAAGGACCTCTTGTCTAATAGGAGGCATATGGATGACTTTGAAACTGTAACCTTGAATGAGGAGTGTAGCGCCGTGGTTTAAAACGCGTTACCAAAGAAGATGAAATATCCTGGTGGTTTCATCATCCCTGTGACATTGGGAGATGCGTTTCATGGGAGGGCATTTTTTGATCTTGGAGCAAACATAAATTTGATGACCACATCCGTTTTTGAGCAGCTTGGTGTGAGAGAACCAAAACATTCATCTTTCCCGCAGATTTCGTGATTCTTGACATGGAGGCTGATGTTGATGTCCTACTCTTCTTGGGACGACCATTCCCTTTCAGGGGGAAGACAATCATTGATGTTTCCAATGGAGAGTTGACAATGTGAATCAATGTGAGGAGGTAGCATTCAACATGTTTGAAACTATGAAGGTTCCCGCATATGCGGTAACTTAGCAGTGTTTTTTTATGGAGGAACACACACCGGATGAGGAGGATATTCTATTGGAGCAGCTATATGAAGAACTTTCTCTTCTTGATTCAAGCGAAAGTAGCAAGCTATGTAGGCTCATTCGCGAAAGCCCCTACCCCTATTCAATGAGGGAAGCATGAAGATTCTTACGCTTTCTCTGAACTTGCTCCTACTTTAGAGTTAAAGCTTTTACCTGCACATTTAAATTATTTATATTTGGTCGCTAATGAAACTTTACCTGTTATTGTGTCATCATGTTTGGACAAGGAACAGGAGGAGCAATTGCTCAAGGTATTGCAGGGGGAAGACATCTATGGGATGGACCATAGCGGATATCAAGGGGATCAGCCCCAATGTTTTCCAGCGAAAAATCCATCTCATGGAGGATAGGAAGCTGGTTGTCCAATTTCAGTGCCGCCACAACCCCCTAAGCAGGAGGTGGTGAAGAAAGATGTGCCTAAATGGTTGGAGGCGGGCATCATCTACCCGATTTTCGACAACACATGAACTAGCCCGGTGCAGTTTGTCCATAAGAATGGAGGTGTTATTGTAGTGGAGGGGAAGATAGGAAATCATATTGGTACTCGGACTGTTACTGGGTGGAGAGTTAGCATGGATTACCGCAAACTCAATGATGCCACTTTGAAGGGTCATTTCGCCCTTCTATTTGTTGATCAGATGCCTGATACGCTGGTGCATCATTCTCATTATTACTTTTGGATGGGTACTCCGGGTACAACCAGATCTCCATTGAGCCAGCGGATCAGGAGAAGACAACATTCACTTGTCCATATGAGAATTTTTCTTTTAGATGCATGCCTTTAGGGTTGTGCAATGCGCCTGCTACTTTTAATAGGTGCATGATGTCGATCTTCTCGGATATGATGGAGCAGAAATGCGAGGTATTCATGGATGGTTTTTCTTTGTGATGGATTTGAGGTCTTCTTGCAATAGCTAGACCGAGTTCTTGACAGATGTAATGACACCAACCTAGTACTCAATTTGGAGAAGTGTCATTTCATGGTGACTGAGCGTATTATTCTGGGACACAAGATTACAAGAAAAGGCTTAGAGGTGGACATAGCAAAGATTGAGGTAATAGAGATGCTTCCATACCCTACTTCTGTCAAAATATTAAGGAGTTTCTTGGGACATGCAAGTTTCTACCGGCGCTTCACTAGAGATTTCTCGAAGATCACAAAGCCTTTGTCTGTTTTATTGAGAAAGATGTATTCTTTGATTTTAATGCACAGTGCAAGTCAGCTTTTGATGTGCTCAAGGAGAATTTGATTAGTGCACCTATCATCACCACCCTGGATTGGACTTTACCGTACGAGCTTATGTGTGATGCTAGTGACTATGCGGTGAGAGCGGTTCTGGGACAGCAGAAAGACAAGATAGCTCACGTCGTATACTATGCTAGTCAGACTCTGAATAATGCACATGTTAACTATGCTACTACTGATAAAGAGATGTTGGCTATCATCTTCGCGTTGTACAAGTTTCTTCCATATCTTGTGGGTCTCAGGTGACTATCTTCACTAACTATGCGGCCCTCAAGAACCTTCTCACCAAGAAGGACGCAAAGCCAAGGTTAATCCGGTGGGTTTTATTGATGTAAGAGTTCGATATTAAGATTAAAGACAAGAAGGGACTGGAAATGTCATGGCTGATCATCTATCATAGTTAGAAAATGAGAAGCACGAGGAGGTGACAATCAGAGATGATTTTCCATATGAGCAGCTCATGGTAGTGGTTGCAGCTATGCCTTGGTTTGCGGACATTGCAAACTTCAAGGCCAGAAACACTGCGCCCACCAACTTGTCTTCCATCCATAGAAAGAAGTTATTTTCTGAAGCACGACAGTATTTCTGGGACGATCCTTATCTGTTCAAGATCGGAGCAGATAATGTATTACGGAGATGTGTAGCACCACCAGGCACCCTAGAGGTTCTTAGACACTTCCATGAGTTGAGTTGTGGGGGTTATTTCGGCAAGACATGTACTGCGACCAAGGTACTTCAATGCGAATTTTGTTGGCCTACTTTGCATAAGGATGCTATTTTGTTTGTGCAACAGTGTGATCGGTTCCAGAGAACCGACATTATCTCCCAATGAAATGATATGCCTCAAAATTTTATTTTGGAGGTAGAGCCGTTTGATGTCTGAGGTATTGACTTTATGGGACCATTCCCCTCGTCACTTGGTAATCTGTATATCCTGTTGGCTGTTGATTATGTGACCAAGTGGGCGGAGGCAATGGAATGCCCAAAGAATGATGTCGTTACAATAGAGATATTTGTGCGCAAGAACATTTTCACTCGCTTTGGGACGCCCAGGGCCATTATTAGTGATGTGGGAACACATTTTCTAAACAGGGTCTTCGCCAATGTCTTGAGAAAATATGGTATGAAGACGCATAAGATATCACTAGCCTACCATCCGCAGTCAAACGGGCAAGCTGAATTTTTTAACCGAGACATCAAGGGGATTCTAGAAAAGACAGACAATCCGTTACGCAAAGACTGGTCCCTACATCTAGATGACAGTCTATGGGCTTATCTGACTGCATAGAAGATCCCCTTGGGCATGTCTCCCTACCAGCTAGTATTTGGGATGTCCTGTCATCTCCCGGTGGAACTTGAGCATAAGGCATTTTGGGCGCTGAAAAAGATCAACTTGAATGTTGAGCTCTCTGGTGAGCAACGGAAACATGCATTACTTGAATTTGAAGAACTCCGGTAGATGGCATATGAGAGTGATAAAATCTAGAAAGAGAGGACCAAGAAATGGCACAATAAGAACATAATACTGAGAGACTTCAAGGTAGGACAGAGGGTGTTAGTTTTGAATGCCAGGCTCAAGCTGTTTCCCGGGAAGTTGAAATCAAGATGGAGCAGCTTTACACGATTACTACGGTCTACCCATGAGGATCTATTTGTTGGAATAGATGCCCTAGAGACAATCTTTTTAGTATGAATAATGTTTTTTTCTAGAAACAGTCATTGTATTATTTATGGAGATGTTCAATTATAATGACGTCCTTAGATTGAAAATGTAATTGTATATCTTATATATCCTTAGTCAATTATTATGATTAATTGGACGATCAATTGTAGACTAGTATGGGGTTTGATTGATATGGAGATATCACGATCCAACACATGGCTATGCATTAGGATTAATATCATACAGGATTAACCCACAACAAGGAGGCTACATACAAGTTATGTAAAGTCACAAGTGCTTCTCGTAATGACAATTGTATTGTCATCCTTAAACTTGAAGTCAGTAGATCCTCTAGTTGTGGAATGTTGTGTTTTGACATAGTCAAACACTACGCCGTAACTGGGTAGTAATAAAGGCGTTAGTCGGAAACAATAAGGAAGCAAGCTTAGAGATGGTAGTGACGTAGATACCATTTGTCCACCCCCCAAATAACGGGAGTAAATATCCACGGCCACTCGAGGGGTGGTTCTTATAGAATGTATGGCCAGACTTAGATAAATCAATATAGGATATTGATGTTATCTGCATGGATAGGACTATTCTCAAGATCGAGAAACTATATATTAAATGTACGAGTGTGACTCGTATGTCTCGTGTCCAATCTGGATATAAAGACAAAGGGATGAGACAATACTTGCACAAGGTTTGTCACATTAATGACTATTTCTATTAGTTGGGTGGCATGGATGTGATGCTAGACACCGCTCCATGTTAGTTAATAGTTACTACCAACTAAATAGAAACCTATGAAGTCACATGCCATATAGATTAAACTAGACTTAGCAATTAATTAATATGATTAATTAATAGAATGATCAATACGCCAGCACTTGCAAACTTAGTAGGACTAATTGGCAAGAGGGACTAATCTGTGTATGGACATGATAAGCATAGGGGCCTTTATACATTTAACAAGGACTTGTTGGACTATGTAAAGGACACTCCTAGCTTATTTCTCTTACTAATGCTCATAAAACATTGAGTGAGAGAGAAAAAGGTAAGGAGAGAGAGCAAGACAAGGGCCGCCCGACCCCTCTATCCGTCGGCCAAAGAAGAGGCCGAGCCTCCTCTTTTGGTCTCTGATGTGTGCTCCTTCCTTCTTCTTCCTTCCTCTATCGGTTGCTAGCATGAAGGTGTGGAGGAATCTAGTTATTCATCCTAGGCGTGGACTAGCTATAGAGACGCGAACACAGTTTTGTTTGAAGTCATCACAGGAGACAAACAAGGTAATTTCACTACAACATTCACTATCATTAAAATGTCTCTTCCTTTGATCCTTGGTGGGTCTTGTGCGGATCTTATTTGTTTAATTCCACTGCGTTATCCGTTACAAAACCCAACACTACTGAGGTAGAGGATGATAAATGGGGGTCGTTTCAAAGTGAACGGACTTAGAGTAGAACTATACGTGGAGGGGAATTTCATTGGAGTCATTGAGTGGCTCAATGCGATTCTCGATATCTGATCATCTCTGAGGTAACTCAGTCAGGCCGTTGACTTTAAATTACAAGCGCCTCTTGGGAGGCAACCCGACCTATTTACTGATTCGGGATAGATTTAATACGGTGTTGTGTATTATGTTATGTTTCTATTATTTAATAGGTGCAAGAGATAGGGATTAATATTTCCAACGAGTGTGTGCATGAATTCTAGATGAAAGACCTATTCCGGATCCCCCATCTTGATGCGCGTGGGAAGAATGTCATGAAAATAAAAAAAGCAGGCCAAGACGCGTATCGGTATCTGGAATGAAGAAATTTGTGGAGGATGCCATTCCTACAATCACTCAACACCCGCACCTGGGGAAGAACGTGTATCCGGACTCCCCATCTTGAAAAATGTGAAGAATGCATTGAAGAACCGAGAAAGCTGACACAATGGCACGAATTACAAGGCAAATTTTTGCAAACAGTACAGTGAGATGAATTGAAGAGTTCTATTTTGTGGGGGGTGGTTGAGATTTTTCGGTAGACAGGTGGATCGCGTATATTGGATTCCGGAAGAAAATGTTATGGCGAAAAGGATGCTCAAATGGGTAAAACGCGGCCAAAAACATCCGGCAATGCCAAACACGCCTTTGGAAGTGTGAAATTGAATAATAAAAGGTTCCCTGGACTTTGGGACTTTTTTTATACTTTAAAAGGAGTCTCAAGGTCGAGGAGATCCTTAAGGAAGCAAAGGCACGAGCAACGGAGCGAGAAATGACGAAAAATGATATTTTTGGCTCTGTCCAGGACTCTCTTTGTGCGAAGAAGAGTTGTCTTCGCACAAAGACATGCCTTAGAAAAAATTGGAAATTGAAAAAAATGTCTTCCTAAAACAACTTGCAGCACTTATCTTGGAAGACCTTTGCACGAAGGAAAAAATAGTCTTCCCACGAAGTGTCTTTGCACGAAGACCAGAAAGTCTTCGCACGAACAGAATCCACTTCGTGCGAAGACATCGTGAGGAAAGTCAGTTTTGGAAAACAACTTATAGAGAAGAGAAGGGGACTTTTAGGGGAAATTTTGGCAATCCCCTTAGATGCCTTATAATCTGAACGCAGCCATGAAGAGTCAGTACCTTCATTCGAACAAAACAAATCCTTCCTTTCTTCCTCTCTCCCTAGTCGCCAAGAACACAACACCCAAAATCTCCGGGGTCACTGCCACATGGACCCATCAGCAGCTTACATGTGTCCTCACAGCTATGCCCCAGAAGCACCAAGTCATGCCATATCGCTTTTGGAGTGACCATGAGATAGGGTTCCTCTCATCTCATCACCTCGCACGGGAGCCAAGGGTTTTACTAGTTTGGAGGTTGGAATAAGGCCCGTCGCACATGGGTTCCGTCCCACATGCAACCAGTACGTGCTATGGAGCCGAATTGTTCTATCATCTTCTTTATTTTGGTACGGTGCCTCATAATGGGTCGTGGGTCGTTCGTACGACCACGTGTCTCCCACTGGTTACCCCTGTATCACTAGTTTACATATGACAATACCTTCTTCCTTTCACAATAAAGAAATATTATGTACTCAATAAATATCAACAAGTTGCGTTCTTCCTCCGTAGTGCTATATTGCTTATTTCAACCACATTCCTCTATCTCTCCTTTACTCTTTATTACATTTGTGTAATTGCTATGATTTTTAACTCTAGATTATCTATAATCCCATCGCAAGAGATTACGCTCAAACTGTACTTAGTCCATTTCTCGAAAAACACTTTGGTGAACCTAACGTGAAAGAGATCTAACTAATCGACAACAAGAAATTGTGATCGGATCTCATGGCCATAGATGAAAAAAAAAACTGAAAGCACCCCTTCGCAAGTCCTCACTGGTTCCACTTCACTAGAGGATCAAAACCCTCAAAACCTCCAAACCCTATTATGACAGTCCTTCAGACTCTAAGCACCACCCTACATACATGTCTATTTGAAATACTTATGGGGTAGGCCCATCATAATCAAAATTTTGCAGGCCCACTTGGTAGCACACACTATCCAATCGAACTACATACGTTTTCATTAGAAAGCTTGAAATTGAAGTTTTCTTTCTAGACGATGGGGAACAAAATAGTAACTACTGTCATATTCTTGTGAAAAACTGAGTTGAATTTGCAGAACATGAGCACTGCACCTTCTCTTCAAGATCAAGGAGGGACCTTCGTTTCTTCTCATTTGTAACTCTTACATCTTCTACAACAACCAACAAGCATACAACTTCCCATATTAACAAGTGATTCCGCACTCTACGTCTCAATGGGTGGATTGTTCATGGCTTTCGAAGGTTAGAGACATTTTTTGTGGAACAATTAGTAGGAGAATCTAGTGATTTTTGGGGTGCAACAGAAGGAAAATTACCCTTACAAAATCATCTTAATATACCTAATACCCTGTCTATGAAATCATGACTATGAAGAATAAAAATCAGAAGGTAAATACAAGACTTCGCCATCCAGCATGGTTGTAATGACATGAACCAAATTCTAGAGAAGGAAAACTAGGAAGCCGATTTATAGTGATAGAGTTAGGTTCATTACAATATTGTTTCAGAATAGCATCAGTAATCCATTGAAGCTATAAACTTCTCATCCCTTCAACAATGGCCAAAATCTCACCATTGAGAACATGAATGAAATAAATCTATTTTCTCCTACCCCAATCCATTCACCTAAATGGTTTCTGCAAATAACACCAATACATAACTGATTGAGGCTCTGTGAAGCAAGGTGGACATTCGCCTTCACCCTATCTACTATCTAGTGGAGGTTTTGTCAATGCCAACATCAAAGTTCTTGAGTTATTTGAGAGACACCGAGAAGGAGAAAGGCTTCAACTCTTCCAACAACATTGATTTTTGGGAGGATGGAAAGTGGGACCGTGGCTTCTTTTTTATGCCACATCCAGGGCGTGGAAGTTGCAGGCCTTCAGCTAGGAACAGAGTACTCCAAGGAAAAATTTCAGCATTACCCCAATTTTTCTTTTGCAAATTAAAACCCACCCAGTACATTATGAAAGAAGACATACCAAGTTTCTTCCTTGACCATATTTCTCCAAATATTTGTATCCTATACTCCGCACCACAGGTACCAGCCATAACAATATTAAAGACCTCAAATATCTCTACTTTTTTCAAAACCATGGATAGAATAATAGAATTTCAGAGACCAATTAATGTTACTATAAGTATTATTTCTTAAGAACATATTGCTACTATAACTGAAATTGGTCTTTAATTCACGAAGCATAGTTTTTATAAAATTTTAAAACTGGAATTGAAGATTTCATTAAAAGAAATTACGAATTTGGCAATTAAGTGCAGACTAATTCAAATTGTTAGGATTAAATGGAAAGTCAAATTCTCTCATCCCTATAAATGCCCTTTCCCTCTAGCTACATCTCTTATGCTTTAAACACTATTCATATAAGATAAAGAATAGCTAGGGCTTTGAGAGAGTGAAGTTCAAGTCATCCACGATCAGCTGATTTCGTGAGACGAAAGCATACATCTTTCTCCGGTAGGCTAGAAACGTTTAAGAGGGAGTCCAGTTCATAGCCATTTGTGTGGATACCGTAGAGGCGCTGCACTTTCATCATTCATGATCATTACTATTCAATGTGACTAAGGTTAAACTCCTATCATCAAATTATGCTCCTTCACATGGGTCCTTGGTGGGTATCAGGTAGAAAAGTTTTATTTTTTGCTACGTTTGACTGTCTTAAACCCAAAAAGGTGTACTTCATAGAGGGAATTTGTAACAATCATGAATTTCAGAGGAGGATTAAACAGTAGTGGTGTCCTCTCCGCATGGAATTACCCTTTATGCATTGAGTAGTAGTAAGAAGTAAGTTAAAAGAACATTCGAATACTTACTAATATTTCAAAAGTTGACATAGTTCATATTTATTCCGAAATGAACAATAAGCCTCACAAAAGATAGTTTACAAGAAAAGTTTGATCTATGGTTAATTACTAAGTTCTACCGTTAGCATGAAAGTACGAGTTCGTCATCCCCACACGTTAAATGAAGAAAACTAGTCATATACCTATGGTGGGGATTAAGAAATAAACACAGACACTGCAGTAAGAGTATTAGTAAAACTGAGTGAATTGAAAAATTAGCATGTAAAATAGAGTGGCTAAGTTACTAGATTTTGAGATTCAAAGAGTTTGAATAATAACAAAGTATAACTATAAATACAAGGGATAGGAATGGATAGATCTGGATATGTACCTTTAACAAACAAGAATAGATACACAAAAGATGAAGAACAAAGGGTTAAGCAAGCAAGGGTGAGAGTAAGCCTTGTCAGTGATCTGAGAGAGAGAAAGTATGTAGGGTGATAGCCAAAAGATCCAAACGACAAACATAAGAAAACACTCCTATATATAGGGGTCTTAGGACAACAGTTACAAGGAGTTAGATAACTGCATGCGACGGTTATAAAACTGCCTCGCACGTGTACGATCGATCGCTTATATAGGCGTGTGATTCGCAAGTCTCGCAGATAACTGACAAGGGTGACACGCGAATGTAACCATTACTCACGTGCAACAATCCTTAATCTAGCCTCCAAGCCACTTAGGGTGAATTTGGGAATGCTTCTGCTGCCAACACAGCTGATTTCTGACAGCAGAAGCAACTTTAGTGTGTTTGGTAAAGATAAAAATTCTGCTGTCCCACAACAGTTTTCAGGAAGCAACGGGGGATATGCTTTTCCCGAAAGTTATTTTGAATAATTTATCTACAACCGATTTTAACCTTACAATTTTTTTAAATATCACTAGTTATCTTTTCGGAAATGACACGTTTCATATGTTTTTGTCATTTTACCCTCTCACAGCAACTTCGCAGTTGATTTTACCAAACACAAAATTACTATATCAATATTTCACAACATCTTTAACGTAATATTTACCAAACAACATTTTTTCAAGACTTCAAAGCAGCTTTTCCACAGTGTTTTCACACAGCAACTTTCTATCACCGCCGCATCATTCCCAAACTAGCCCTTAGACCCCTTGACTCCCTTATGGTTTGTGTAGGTTTTGATTTATGGATGCGCAACGGAAACAATAATTAACCATGAAAAACCCTCCAAGGATCACAAGTCAAGAGACATAACGATGATAAAGGAAGAAATCAATATTACACCTTAGGGTTCTCCTATGATGACTTCAAACGCGAATTGTGTCACGTTCTCTATAGTTGATCCACGCCTAGAGTTGATTTCTAGATCTTCTAATCCTTGGTGCTATCCCGAAAAGAGGAAGAGGAAGAAGAATCACACAAAACGAGACAAACCAAAGGAGGTTTCGGCCTCCTTTGGGGCCGACGGGGACGGGCAGCGGGCTAGGGGGGCGGCGGCTCCTATAGCTTGCTTGCTCTCTCTCCTTTTGTTCTCTCCCACTCAAGTTATGGTCAATTATGAGCATAAGTGTGTGAAGGAAGGAAGGAAGGAAGGTCCTTTATATAGTCCAACAACTCCTTGCCAACTACCTAAAGGACTTATTCTGGTCCTACTAGAATTCAATTTAGTTCCTTCCTTGCAAATTAGTCCCTACTAAGTTTGCAAGGTTTTGCAAAGTGATCCTTCTAATTAATTAATCCAATTAATTAATTCCCAAATCTAGTTCAACTCTATCTAGCGTGTGACCCCATAGGTTCTATCTAGTTGGCAGCAACTATTTGCTAATATCGATCGGTTTCTAGCAAAACATCCATTCTAGCCAACTAATAGAATAGTCATCTTGACAACCTTTGTACAAGTAATTGTCTCATCCCTTTGTCTCTATATCCGGATTGGACACGAGACGTACAAGTCACACTAGTATATCCAATCCACAGTTTCTCGATCCATGGTAATAGCCTTATTCGTGCAAATAACATCAATATCCAATATTGATTTATTTGAGTCTAACCAGACATTCTATAAGCACTATCCCTCGAGTGGCCTAGGATATTTACTCCCGTTATGTGGGAGGGACAAATTTTATCTACGTCCACTACGATCTCTAAGCTTGCTTCTTATTGTATCCGGTACACGCCTTTATAACTACCCAGTTACGGTTTAGCGTTTAACGCTACCAAAATCACAATAGTCCACAACTAGAATATCTAGCGACTTCAAGTCTAAGGATGACAATACCATTGCACCGCGAGAAGCGCTTGTGACTTAACATAACGTGTATGTAGCCTTCACGGAGATGGGTCAATCCAGTGCGTCATTACCCTTAATGCACACCTATGTGTTGGATCATGATATCTCCATATCAATCCAACCCCATACTAGTCTACAGATGATTGTCCCATTAATCATTATACTGGACTAGGGATATTTAAGATAAACAAAACAATTGTAAATCTAAGGACTTCATTATATTAAATATCCAATAAATAATAAATGAATTTCTAGCCACAAATAAATTCATACTAAACTAGATTGCCTCTAGGGCATCTATTCCAACAGTTTGCATGCGAATGTGACTTTGTCTCAGAGCCCCCATAAGGATAAATGCAAATATAGAGATAAGTATGTAGTGATAGTGAAGTACCATAAAGTTTCATCAGTGATTGCCATGTGGACGATGATCACTACACACAAGATGCACGATGTACATTATCCCCCTTTTGCTCGTATGCCACATGTGATGTGGCATATAGGCGCAAAATTGGCCATGCCTGTACCTCACGCACAAATTCGAGCGATTCAAAATCTCTCAGAAACCCTAGACCCCAAATTTGCCATCATTACTTAGGTATCTCTAGATTCGTGCAATTGATTTTAATGGGATTCATAGTGTGACGTGGGTAAAGCCCACATTCACACGTTCTTGACGATTACCGAGGTAAAAGCTAGCTGAAAGGTCGTGTTACTTCAAAAGTCTTTTCTTAAGTTTCAATTTGGTTTTCATTATATACTATTGTGGATGTTGGAGGTTATGTGCACAGGCGAGAAACTCATATTGCAGATCTCATAATTCAATCAACTTTTAACTACTATCAATTAAGATTTAAAATTTTACACAACGAATCAAGGTTAGTAATTCAACACTTTAAATTCCAGAATTGATAATACTAACCTTTAGTTTCGTAGTCTATGAAAAATCTGGGTTTGATAAATGTTCCTCTTTTATGCATCATAATATTCTGTTCTTGAATGTGTTCTTGATATAATAGATATGACTCCATCAAAGAGTTCAAAAGAACCAGAAGATTCACTAGAATTTCCTAAAGAGTTATGGCGTAAACCCCCTTACTTCAATAGCAAGGATTATTACCACACTACTGTCAAAGGCACAACTATCCAAAATATCCCCTGAAAGTGAGCCTCTGGTGTTGAGAAATCAACCTGTAAGAGATGACTGAGATCTTATTAACATCAATGAGGTACACAGGCTTGGTCTTGAAGCTGACTTATGTCTGTATACTGAGATTAGCCATCTGACTTTTGTTGAGAAGTTAGATTGGATGGATGAATGGGCTGAACATATCTGGAACATCATAGGGCTATACTAACTCAAGCAGATGTATATGATGCTATACGTGCAACAAAGGGATTGAATCTCAAGATCGATGGTGACATGTTGATGAATCTGTTTTCGAGGTATTCAAAGAAAACCCATACATTCCATTTTGCAACTTTCGAAGCTACACCTAGCCTCGAAGATGTGGAAATGATTTTTTAACTTCCTTCCATGGGACTTGTAGATCAATTATCCCCTTTGAATACTTCTGAAGAAATTTTTCTTTTCGAGAAAATGAAAAAATGCATTTCAGATTCTAAGAAGACAACATCGAGGTGGGTTTCAAGTACTCCAGCGGACACACACCTGTTTCTTAAATATGGTGCCAAAAATGTTTCGACAAGATGGATCACCTATTTTTATCGTGACTTTGAAAAACAAAAGTTTTCTTCGGAAATAAAGAAGGATAATCCAAAGGCAGAGAATTCTTTAGAAGGTAAAGGTTCTGCATACACATAGTGTTTTTTATTTTATGGTTTTCAAGGTATTTGATAGATGGACATCCTCATGATGGAGTCTTTTGCCATGTTATCGCACTTGCAGTTCGTCTTTCTATTGGCCAAAAGATAGTTATAGGACCTTTGGTTCTAGGTTCTTGATATCATCGATTGGATTTGGCTATGACTCATGTTGAACAGTCGCATGGCAGAGTTGATGTGTTAACATATGTTAATGTTGCTTTTCTGAAAATGTGGGTATTCGAGAGATGGCCTAAGTATGCACCCATTCCGGCAAGGGTAAGACTGCGGGATGCACCCAGGGAGACAAAAAGTATTCTTTGTCCTCGAGCGTGGCGTTGATATATAAGAAAAGGGGTTTAATGCACTTGGTCTTTGATATGCGATGAAAAACGTTATTTCCAATCGAGACCTTATGTCAATTGGATGACATTGTCTGACATGTAGATATGTATCCTCTTGCTAACAAAGCTTTCACTTCAAATCTTATCACTTAAGAACCAAGATGCTATTCCAGATTCATGGTGCACGATAGGATCATTGCCTGCTTTGTTCAAATATGCTAATGAGAGCTTAAGTTATGAACTCATAACACTCTATTATGATCATGTTTGAGTAAGCCCTCAATTAGGCTTTGATGCTTTAGCACCTCCCTTCTGGCCTGATTCTATAAAGCGGGACTGTTATTAGAGATTGATCTATGGCAAGTGTACTTCTCAATTTATTTCAATTCTCCCTTTTAATCAACCATCTGGGGAAAGGCGAGGAGAGACAACGCCTAATTGGACGAGTTTTTGGAACGCGCAGATTCACAAGCTTGCTAAATCTCTTCAGATTCGAACTAGTGAAGCTCCTGCCATTCGCAAAGGCGATTATTCTTTCAGGTCATTTTGCTGTTGATAGCGCCTTTTAGGAGCTATATCTTATTTCAATTGTCCACATTTATATGAGATTTTTGAACATAATTATGATGCGTTTTATCACTTGTTGCTTCCTATGCCCTATGTTGTTAGTCTGGGTGTTTCTATGCTAATTTAGTTATTATTTTTCAAATATAATCTCTTGGTATGTTTTTTTCATGTTGTCTTGACAGGAAATGATGCTAATCGGTTGATAGGAGGCATGGAATAAACTTAGGAAATAATGAGGAGCTAAAATTGAGTGAAGAGAAGCAAAGTTGGAGGAGCTAGAATGACCAGTCCTAACTCATTTGGTTATATCTGTATTTATATAACTAATTTGGGAGTGAGACTGGTACCAAATTAAAGAAGACTCAAAGAGCTTCCGAACGATAGGTCACGACGCTTAATCGGAGATCGGACGGAGAAGTTATGGCCCGGAGGAGTCAGAGTCCAGATTGCTTTTCGAACTAATGCAGTCATTTCGCAAGAAATCATTTCGCACGAAATGTCGGGCATTTCGTACGAAATGTTCTGTTGATACAGAATATTTATGGGTTATTAAGAAAAAACTAAAGACTTATGACGGGTTTTGACTCAAGGACGACTTAGGGGGCTGAAAATCATTCATTCATGCATCGGGAAGCAAGATACGAAGACTCAAGGGTGCTTCGAGTTGTGGAGATCATTTGGGTAATTGCCAAACCGGAGATTTACATGTTTGATTACTTTATGTCTTCTCTTTAATTATATATGGAGAAACTCTTGTATCTTTTAATAACTCCACATTAGGAGTTATATTCGTATAGGAATCACCATCGTCATGCGTGTATTTTGAGTGATTTACATGAGAATTGACCAATTCTAAGATTTTTTGAGCATACTTTAGTACTTGGACTTTATTGTGTAATCCGGGCGTTTTCTGCATGTTTTATGCTTTATTTGTCGTATTGGATCTTCCAAGATTTGTTCGTGTTGTGGATTTCAGGAACTGGAAGCTTGGAGTGCGGATTTTGGAGCGGAAGTCAACTTTGGAGCAAAAGAAATTCAAGGAACGCATGAGAGAATGGATGAAGAAAAGGAGAAGCTAAGAGGAGAAAAATAATTAGCAAAAAAATTTCAAGACGAGTGAAAAGAAGCAACTCACTGGAAGTAGAGGATAACAAATTGTGATCACAAGATCACGTGCAAGACCACATTTAGGATCAACGTGAATCTACAACTACAAAAGGTGATCCTATGATCACAATATGTGATCACAAGACCACAATTAGATCAGACATGGGTAAAAGTGGGGTTAAAGTGCGTTTTTGGAAAAAGTTACAAAGAAAGGAACGTGAGTTTTGATTAGAGGATGACCTAGGGCTATCTCTCTGCCACTCACGACTATTTTGGAGCAAGGAGAAGCTAGAGAGCAAGATTGAAGATGTGGATCATCAAAACACTTGAAGATTTATTAGTTTGATTTATCATCTCTTCACTTCTTTGTATGATTATGGAGATTCATGTTTTGATAAACTATTTCATGTCTAGCTAAACTCTCTAAGCTAGGCAATTGACGGGAATTAGGGTTTTGATTAGTATTTTCCGGATTTCATTACTTGATTCACGCTTTATGCTTAATTCTATTTGATGTTCTAGTTATCTTACTTGTTCTTGTGCTTTATATTTGGCTTGATCACCAGTAGTGTACTAGTTGTTGAGATAGTTGCACGATAATGAACTATTCTAGACGTGTTAAAGAACAAAGTTAGTAATCTTGTAGTTCTCTGAGACTGAGAGGAGAAGAGAGTTTGATTAACCGTGTGTGGGTTTTTCCGGGTGCAACTGGCTAGGACTTAGTGAAAACGGTGGGTCGGGACCTGGTGAGCGAGCCTAGCAAGCCAACTAGAACGTAGCGGTAGACGGAGGTGGGCCGAAAGGACCGAAAGTCTACTGAAACAAAAATTCACATGAGATGGATAGAAGAGTGTGATGAGTGTAACCCGGTGTAACTCAACATAACTAGAGTGTTTCAAGCGTAATCCAGAAATTGCTAAGAACCTTAGGGACCATTGATTGCCTATTTCTTCTCCATAATCGTATTCCATTATAATCATTGTTTTAAATTGAAAAATCATACAAAAATAGTTAGCTTAGTTGTTATTTAATTTTAATTCGCTTGTTGTGGGCGACGAACATTCATAATCAAACCACTTATTACCGGTTCCTCAGGTTGAAGGAATGTAATGTAGGCATTAATACAGGATCAATACTCTAGAAGGGGGGGGAGTTGAATAGAGTATGCCAACTTTTGCTAAAACTTGCAAGAAGAGTGGTTTCAAAAATATTTGTAATGAGTAAAGAGTTTTTCAAGGCCTTGAAATGAGTTTCAAGTCATTGGAATCAAAACAGTTGTTGAAGAAAAGCTAAGTCTATATCAAGGAATTGAAATGAGTTTCAAACCCTTGAAATAAAAACTGTTTTGTTTGCTGCAAATAAGCTAAGTATAGAACAGAAAAGAAAATGCAAGAGACACAAGATATATAGAGGTCATTCTACTTGGACCTACGTCTCAACCTCACGGATCTTATCCCTGCAGAATTTTCAACTCAATTCTTATTAATCAAAAGCTAAGCCCTAATCTCAAGAACAGAGAGATGCCTTACTCAGTTACAGCTTGTGGTTCTCACTAACCTATCTACTACCTTCTCTAGCTAACTGATTATTCTCAATTGTTCACTTCGAAAAATCCACGAGAAAAATAACTAGAAGTATTATCAGAATGATATACAAATAAAAGCTCAAAATAGAACAACACTAGAACTAAGTCTAGAGTGAGTATGCAGTGTTCTTCAGATGCTTAAATTGAGAGGAATGAATCTGCTCCTTTTTTGCTTGTCAATCCCTGAATGTGTTTGAGTGTCTTTGTTAATTGTCCCGTCTGAATTTCTCCAGCTCTTCACACTTTTAAGGAGCAGTTTCAATTCCAGATCTTCAAGACCTCTTCATAATAAACTTCTCTGTTTTGTAGCTTAAGCTGTTGACTTCTTTAAAAACTTATCCCAACGGATATTTGCTCAGTATCTTCAAAGATACTATCTTGATCTTGTTTGTGAAGATGTTGGGAATCTATCAATCAGGAAAAGTCAAGAAACAAATCAAATCATCAAGCAGTTTCCCTTTCGGCAAAATATAGTTTAGGAAATATATCCTGCAAAGTAGGAAACATAATTTCCCTGCAAAAGCTTAGTCAAAAAGATGGATTAGTTATAGATTAGAGTGTTAAAATAATTTGTCTTTCATCATCAAATAACATATAATCAAGTATAGGAGAATAGGAGTTGGAATGGAATCAGAAAGCTCCCCCTAAGTTCATCCTTATATTGTGCTGTCAGTTTTAAAGCTTTGAATGCTGTCTCAAGGCCTTCAAATAGACTGGTTAATTCAATACTTTGAAACCATGTTGTAATTACAATCTCCCCCTTAATGAAATACAAAACCATAATCTGTTAAGGACTAGGTTTCTGCAAAAAAAAAATAAAATAAAATACTCATTAGAACATAGCAAAGAAACTATACCAATAAAATGCACCACAAAGTATCAAAATAATCCAACTTATTAAGTAACTAGGTGCAGCAAAGGTTCAGATAATCCTATTGACCAAAACCAGGTCTTTAAACCAGCAAAATAAACATAAAAACACCTAAATTTCTCCCCCTTTTTGACATTCATCAAAAAAGATAGACAACATTGTTGGATTAAAGTTTTTGAAAGGGAGTAGGGGGAGACAAGAGGTACAATATGAGGCCACTCTTAGTCATGACCACTATTTTAGGTGTTGCGACGGAATGCTTCAATATCTGTACCATGAATAATAATGCTAGACAATGTCGCTCCATGGCAGATTACATGGACTCTGCATCTTTGACAACTCTGGAGATTTAGATGATTGGGCCCTCATGGCCCTTAGGCATCTGCGCCAACAAGGTTTGATTGACCTGGTGGTTGAAGTCGGGTACAATAGCAGAGGAAACCCAAGCTATGGTGCTATTACCCAGGGGAGGTAAGGATGTTTTTCGATTGTTCGAACGGGTGTTGGTGATCAGGCTTCCAATTGAATTAAGCTTTCTTCTTCGACAATTGATTGAAGCAATGGATTTGGTCTGCGATTGAAGGTATAAACCTTTGAAGATAAGAAAGCCTTCCTAGAATGGTCTTCAGTTCAGCTTGGCTGCGAGGTGTTGGAAGGCTCATGATTTCAGATATCTTCGGAGGGTCTAGTTCGATTCCTTACCCGTGTATCACACAAATGAGGAACATCTAGGCAGCGACATCAAATGCGCACCTCCATGATTCTTCTTCAGTTGGAACTTCCTACATCTTTCAAAGATTTTACTCAAATCCTTCAAGTGGTCCTTCTTCTTGTGCGAATTGATTACCAGATCATTAACATAAAACTCCGCCTCCTTATACATCATGTCATGGAAAAGATCCATCATTGCTTTCTGATATATTGCTCCCGTGTTCTTCAGTCTGAATGGAATGATCATGTAGTGGAAAACTCCCACTTGAGTATGAAAGCGGTATTTTCATCATCCTTAGGTTTCATTTTTTCTGGTTGTATCCACTTAATCCATCCATAAAGATGAACATCTGATGCCATGCTGTATAATCTATCAGTATGCCGATACTTGGAAAAGGGAAATCATCCTTGTGGCAGAATCGACTAAGGTCACTAAAATCTATGCATATTCGTAGCTATCAATTCTTCTTGACTCAATTCTTCTTAAATCATAACTTTGAGATCTTTTATAAGGTCCTTGTACTTTTCTTTATTGGTTTGAGCTGCTCATTAACACTGAGTCAATACATGGTGACTCGACTGTCAAATCCTAGCATCTCTTCATAATCCCAGGTGAAGACATCTTGGTATTCTTTCAAGAGGATCAACATTATATTTCATGTCATCTTCTCGTAGGTCACCCGATAGGAGCACTGGTCTCTTGATTTCCCCATATTGGGACATGAATACTTTTCGCAGTTCTTGCTTCTATGGCTTGGGTTTATCTTCGAAACATTCTGGGCTGCTGGTAGGTCCTCTTATGTGGCTGTGTTGCATCAATATTTGGCTTCCTCTTCGTATCAGATGAGACCTTTTTTCCGGGGTCATCCTCGTGTGACAAGGATAGCCTCGCGTGCCTTCTCATGCAATAGCACTTTTCCCATTTCTATAAAAGCATACGAGGATACCTTCTTTGGTGTACTCCACCGAACTCTTCAGGGAGTGAATGTTTTATTTTGGGAGCGTTGTGATGGATGCGGCTTGGCCTCGGGCTTATATTGTAGCAACATAAGACCAGCTGGAGATTGATCCTTAATATGATCCCATTTGGGCAGCGGAATGGTTTTGAGTGATTGTGCCGCCATTTCCTCTCTCTATTCGGACCACCATAATGCTTCAGTGAGGTATGCTTCATCCAAGTTAAAAGGGTTCATCGAGGACGAGATATCTACCACTTTCCCTTTCCAGATCGCCTTCATCGGGTGAGTAGTGGACGGAACCGCATCAAATCGATGGATAAACGCTTAACTGATGATCTTGTGGTAGGTTGTGTTGGCGTCAATGACATGAAAATTGGCACATCAAGTGACATTACCAATCTGGAAGTCATGTCGGATGAATCCAAGGGTGACTTTGGAATCTTTACAGAATCCTAGTAGTGGAGTGGACTTTTTACCATCTTCCCGCTTGAGATTCCCGCCAATTCTATAGTATGTTCAGGGATCACGTTGACTGCAGCTCCTCTGTCAACAAAAGCTCTTCTGAATTCCACTCCATTGATCATTGTTGTTACATACATGGGTTGGTTGTGTTGCGCAAATGACTTCTTTTCTTTCACTGAGAACGAAATGAGTGTGGACAGTGACTTGGCCGCCTTCATGATTTTTCCATTTGAAATGAACAAATCTTCTTCAAAGTCCTCGGAAACTCCGAGAATAGCCTTTTTTTAAGTTCAGATGGTTTTAAAGGCTTGAAACAGCAGCACTGTTTCAAGGCATTGAAATGGCTCTCAAAGGTTTGAAATATGTACTGGAGTATATAGCATGAACTTAGGGGGGGGGGAACTTATTATCTTTTGATTAATAAGAACTGAGTTGAAAATCCTGTATGGATCAAGTCCCAGAGGTAGAGACGTAGGTCCAAGTGGACTAAACTCTATAAATATGCGTGTCTCTAGCATTCTACTTAATGTTCTGTACTTATCTTATTTACTGCTCAAAATAGGTTTTCAAATCAAGGACTTGAAACCCATTTCAAGGCCTTGAAAACTATCAGCAAACTTTCTCATCTCTATTTTGATTCTACGGACTTGAAATACTCAGTGCTTTCTACAAACTTCTTTGAAACCACTCTTTTGGCAAAAGTTGCCATACTCTATTCAATTCCCCCCCTTCTAGAGTATAAATCATGTATTACTGCCCACATTACTGTCCTTCAATTGGTATCAGATCTTGTATCACTGCATATATTTACCCATCTTCTGATTATGAGTATTGTATGTGATGGCGTTTTCTCTCAGGGAAGAGCTTCTAACAGACCTCCTTTATTCTGTGGGGAAAAATTTGTGCACTGGAAAGCTTTGATGAAAATGTTCGTCATTGATCAAGATATAGAGTTGCGGACTATCATACAGAATGATCCTCATACATTCTACACAGAGAAAGATGGGATTAGAAATCCCGAAACCGAGGATTCACTTTCTGCTTCTGAATTAGAACATTTTTCTAATAATTAAAGAGCTATGAATCTCTTATATTGTGCTTTGAGTGCAGATGAATTCAACGGGATTTCAGAATGCAAGTCTGCTAAGGAAATATGGGACAAACTGGTGGTGACCTTTGAAGGAACCAGCCAAGTCATGCAGACAAAGATCAACATATTTCTTAGATAGTATGAACTGTTTAAATTGAATGGAGATGAGTCCATCAAAGAAATTTTCAATAGGTTCACTAACATTGTAAAAAATATGGACTCCTTGGGAAAATCTTTTACAAATGAGGAGAAAGTCAGAAAGATCTTGAGAAGCCTTCCCAAAGCCAAATGGGAACCAAAACCAATGCCATAGAAGAAGCTCAAGATCTATCATCTCTTCAACTTGATGACTTGCAGGGATAGCTACTTACACATGAGATCTCAAGGAATGAAGTTGGTGGATAACTACCAGAAAGTGTCAAGAACTTAAATCTCAAGGCTAAGGAGTGAACCATCTCAAAGCCTTGAAAATGAAGAAGATGACGATGAAGATCACTTTGCTATCATTTTAAAAGCCTTGACCAGAATTCTACGAAGGTACATTTTCTTCTAAAAAGAACTTTGGAAACAAAGACTTCAGCAGGGATAAACCTAAATCATCCAGTAGCAGAGACTACGAAGGTAAATTTTCTTCTCATGGTAATAAGCCTAAATTAATGAATTGCTTTGAGTGTGGTGATGCAGGGCACTTAATTAGAGACTGTCCACACAAGAAGAGCAAACAATTTCAGAATAAAGACTATGACAGAAGAAAGAAGGCCATGATAGCTTCTTAGAGTGATTCTGAAACTTCTAGTGATTCTGAATCTGACGAAGAACAAGCCAACCTCTTCCATATGGCCAAGCATGATGAAAGTTCTGAAAAGAACATTGAGGTAATGATACTGTTTGATTTCAAAACCTAACAGATGTCCTCTCAGATTTCCTTAGAACAATGCTTTTAAATGAAGAGGACTATATGAAAGAAATCTGGACTTTGAAAGAAAAGGTTCATGAGCAAGCAAAATAAAATTTGCAACTTGTTTGTCAAAATCATAATCTTGAAATTTCTCTGAAGAAATCTGACAGAGATTGCAAAGCCTAAATAAACCAGTTTCAAAGCCTTTAAAACACAATTCAAGGAAGTAGTCAATGAGAATTCTCATTTGAGTGACAATATTGTTGCTCTAAGACATCAGTCAGATGAATTGGAAGCACAACGAACTACTCTAGCTGTGAAAGATCAAGAATCGAAGAAAGTTATGACCAAGCTTGCTGGCTCAAGACATAATCTAAACATGATTCTTGGAGGAAGCTTAAAGTCTGTTCAGAAAACTAGTATTGGTTACAATCCAAATATTCCAAAAAATAACAAAACCTGTGAAGGCTGGTAGCATAACTTCACCTAAGTACCATTTCTGCAACAGAATTGGGCATGTTCAGATGACTTGTACCTGTAGAAGAAGAGACCCTCACTTAATGAGGAACACTTTTCCAGTTCAACTCAAGGGACAAGTTAGAAATATTTGGGTTCCTAAAGGAGTTAGACCACCTAACATGGTTGACCCTAAATATGAATCGAAATTCCACACTTGGTCTAACAATTGGGTAAGGCAATGAATGGTGTTTGCAAGCTGTCACAAAGAGTAAAGATGTGAAATGGATCATGGATAGTGGTTTCTCCAGAAACATGAGTGGAAAGAGTTATTTATTCTCTGAACTAAAGGAACATGCAAAAGGAACAATCACACTTGGTGACAAAGGGAAATGCACTTATTAGTATTGGAAATGTTGGTAACAATTCTGAAAACTCTATTGCAGATATATATCTAGTAGATAGATTAAGTTTAATCTTCTTAGTGTATCAAAGTTATGTGAAAAAGGTAATAAGGTCATCTTTGACAGGGAGAAATGTGTTGAATTCTCACTGCTCCCATATCAAATAATGTTTATTTTCTAATTACTAACAAAGTTGCAGGAGAAATTCTGAAGTGCCTCAAGACCTTGAAAGAGGATTCAAAGCTTTCGCACAGAAAGCTTGGACGCATTAGCTTGCACACTTTGAACAAATTAGTTTTTAAAGACCTGGTGAGAGGTCTGCCTTCTATCAAGTTCAAAGATGAAGATGCCTATCTTGAAGAAGACCCCTTATGATATTTTCAAAGGAAGAAAGGTAAACATCTTTTACTTCAAACCTTTTGGCTACACTTGTTTTGTTCACAACAATGGTAAGGACAATCTTGGTAAGTTTGATGCCAGAAGTGATGAAGGTATCTTTCTTTGTTATTCACTGACTAGCAAAGCTTAGAGAGTTTATAATAAGAGAACTAAGCTTGTTGAAGAAAGTATACATGTCATTTTTTATGAAAGCAATGATGGTTCTTTGACTGAAGGTTTTGCAGACTTAAATTTGAACAAGCATGAGCCAGAGGATGAAGGAGAGCCTTCAAACAATTCCAAGGAAAACTTGTAGAAAAAAAGAAGGAATTTTCAAGGCCTTGAAAGTGGGTATCAAAGCCTTGAAAAAGAACATGAATAAAATCAAAGTGGACAAGGCACTTCCTCAACTTCTCAAAGACTTGAGAAGCTTCCTGGAGAACCTGAAACATGAACACCAAGGAAGAGATTCAAATATCTTTCATCTCGTCCTATTGATAACATTATATCTGATCCATCAAATGGTACAAAGACAAGATCTCAATTGAAGAACTTGTGTGCTTGTAATTCTTTTTTTTTCTCTTGCAGAACCTAAGAATGCGAAGGAAGCATTACAAGAGCAGACTGGATCATTGCAATGCAAAGTGAACTCAATGAATTTGAGAGGACCAAAATTTGGAATCTGGTTCCTCCTCCTGAAGAACAGTCTGTCATTGGAACCACGTGGGTATTCAAAGACAAATTAAATGATAATGGCAAGGTAATCATAAACAAAGCAAGACTGATAGCTCAAGGCTACAACCAGGAAGAAGGTATTGATTATAGGAGACTTTATTGCAATGTTAGAAGTAATAAGAATGTTACTTGCATTTGTATCTCACAAGAATTTGAAACTTTTTCAAATGGATGTTAAATGTGCCTTTCTAAATGGATAATTTCAAGAAGAAGTTTATGTTTCTCAACATCCTGGCTTTGAAAATGATGAGTTTCCAGATCTTGAAACTTGGCAGATGTTTTATTTTGGTTGAAACAAGCTCCAATGGCTTGGTATGAAAGAGGGTCAAAGTTTCTACTTGAAAATGATTTAAAATAAGGATTAGTAGATAAAACCCTTTTAATAAAGGCTCATGATAAAGACATCTGAGTAGTTCAAGTATATGTTGATGATATTCTATTTGGATTTACAAATGATTCACTTTACAAGCATTTCTCAATTCATATGAGCAGGGAATTTGAGATGAGCTTGATGGGAGAGTTAAATTTCTTTCTTAGACTTCATGTACATTAGATGAAGAAAGGAATATTTTTGCATCAAAACAAGTATAACAATGACTTGTTAAACAAGTAGAATATGTCTCAGTCTGAGGTATCTAAAACCCCTATGACCTCTACGCTGTCTTTAGATAAGGATCAAACTGGTAAGTGTGTAATTCAGAAAAGAGTATAGAGGTATGATTAGATCATTGCTATATCTCATTTCAAGTAGAACTATTATCATGTTCAGTGTTTTTATGTGTTCTATATTTCAAGCTAATCCTAAAGAATCACACTTGGTTGTTGTCAAAAGAATTTTTAGATATCTCAAT
Source organism: Linanthus parryae (assembly GCA_023055425.1). Taxonomy (NCBI): domain Eukaryota; kingdom Viridiplantae; phylum Streptophyta; class Magnoliopsida; order Ericales; family Polemoniaceae; genus Linanthus; species Linanthus parryae. The sequence continues at coordinate 77,540,172 of JALGPY010000001.1, forward strand.
GGTACCAAAGATTTAGGGCTTTGGTATCCTAAAACATTTAATTTCTCTTTGTGAGGCTATTAGGATGCTGAATTTGCATGATACAAAGTTGACAGAAAAATCACTTCAGGGCGTTTCCAATTTCTTGGATCATCCCTGATCAGCTGGCATTCAAAGAAGAAAAGCTCAGTAGCTTTATCAACATCATAAGTTGTATACATAGCAGCTGGAGCTTGCTGCGCACAAGTGCTGTGGATAGCTCAGCAAATGAGAGATATTGGATTTTATTTCAGAGATATACCTATCAAATATAACAACGCCAGTGCAATATCAATTACAAAGAATCCAGTTCAGCACTGAAGGACCAAACACATAGATGTTAGACATCATTTCATTAGAGATCAAGATGAGAAAGGTGATGTTACACTTGACTTTGTGTCTACCATGTAATTGGAAGATATCTTGACTAAACCACTGCCATAGGAAAGATTATCAGCCCTGAGAATAGAATTAGACATGCTAAAAAAGGAAGCTTTGGTTTAGGGGGAGTATCAGGTAAGTGTTATGTGTTTCAAAATTTTGAATGAATTTTCAATTCCTTGAAAATATTTTCAAAGCCTTGGTTTTATTTGCTTCAGCAGTATAGCTTTTCAAAGCTTTGAAATTCTTTCCAAATCTTTGAAATTAAATATGTATGTTACGTAGTCAATAATTTGGATCTTCAATGTTGGGTATTATATTTGTAGATAATTGCTCAATATTGCTTTTACCTTTTTAAATTATTTTTCTTTTCAAATTAGTATTATACTATTTCCTTTCCCACTCACACAAATTTTAATTTAATTGATTCTGCACATCTTAAAATATTTAGAAATATTTTGTTTCCTTTTCAAACTCAAACTCTTCAGTACTTATCTTCTCTTCTCTCTCTTCTTATGCCCTCAAACCCTGATGAGCTCTAGAAGAACTTCTAAAAGAATTAAGATGGCTGGAGGTCCTAAGAAAGGTTTGAAAAAGGAGAGAAAGATTGGTGAAGAAGAGGTTCAAACCCTCAGTGATGATTCTAGTTCCAGAACTCCAAGTGCAGAAAGGGCTCATTCTCCTCCAAAGAAGAATACGGAGAAGGATCAGACTCCAACTTCTAGTATGAAGAAGAAGAAGACAGATCCATCTGCTCCTAAGAAACCGCCAGAGGAACCGATTGCTAGCCTAAGAAGGTGAATAAAAAGAATACTACCATATCTAAAAAGGGAAAAGGGAAGGTTACAGATGAAGAACCAGAGAAGAACACAGGAAAAGAGCTACTGCTCTATTCTGAGAAGCACAAATCCCCTGGTAAGAAATCTAGCATTAATAACAAGTGGTTTGTTAGTAATGTTTCTAGAGGAATGTGGTTATATGGTTTTGCTTCTAGACCAGTAGCCTACTGTAGCATGGTTAGTGTTAACTTGCTGAAAAGTATGAATTTGGAGTGCATTAAGAGATTGAAGAAGAGTTCTCTTTGGAAAATTCTGAGCCCTCCAGAAGTTGCCTACCCTAAGCTCACTAGGTTGTTTTATTTTAACATGAAGCAAATGAAGATTTTAAACTTTGTGATTACATCTAAAGTGGATGGTGTAGACATGGAGTTAAATCACTTGGAATTTTACAATGTTTTAGGCTGTCCCAAGAGGTATAACACAGACAAGTATACCAATAAGAGTGAAGCCTTGAAACTGGCTAGAGAAGAGTTCTTTTTACCCAATGTTGCTACCTCCTCAAAGCAGTTAACACACTCTGTGCTAACTATTGAAGCCAAATTCTTAGTTACCATCTTGTGAGGTGTGTAGTGCCTAAGGAGAATTCAAAAGAGTTGTCTGACAGGGTGTTATACTTCATGTAATTGATTATGCATGGGTATGAGATTGATATTCCTAAAATTGTGATGGAACACATGATTTATTCCCAGACTAAGGAAAGAAAGAACCCTTTGCCCTATGCCAACCTATTATCTCTTTTCTTCCAACACCTTGAAATTCCAAATGACAGAGAAGGGACTATTACCACTGGTATTGGTATGCTTGATGAGGTAGCTTTTGAAAGGATTGGAATCATGAAAACCAGTGAGGGAACTTGGAAGTAATACTCTTATTTATCTTAATAAGAGCTGCAATCCATGAAGTTTCCAAAACCCAAAGCCTTGACCTCTCCTTCAAACCTACCTTCCCAATTTCAAGACCTTTCCATGGTGCTTCAAAGGCTTGATATCCTGGAGAATGATGTGGATGAGTTGAAGGAAAATCATCATGAGTTTGGCACTGAGTTCAAACAAGTGAGGTATATGGTTGAAAGCATCTTCAAAAGCTTCAATGTGATCCATGTAGAATAAGAAGTTTCACAAGATGCAGAAGGATCAAAGAAGGCTGGATCAACTATAAACTTATTCAGTGAGCATACTACTCAAGGTGAGGCTGCAGGGGTAAAGGACAATGGGAAACAAGTTTCTCAAGAACAAGGCAGTGAAGCATAGGTACAAGAGTATGCAGACAGTTCAGACTCAGGGATGTTGATCAAGTATCTCAAGAAGAAGAAAAATAAAGAAAAAATTCCAGAGATAGCGAGTGATGTAGAGCTTTTTTAGGAAGAAGTGGTTACTGATACTGGTGAAAAAGCTGATCAGGAAGAAGAAAAACAGGAAGATGAGGATGATGAAGAAGACAGTGGAGAAGAGGATGCTAAGCCAAAGGGTGATGGAGAACAACCCCCTGATTCTTCTCTCTTCTTTATTATTTTTTAAGGCCTTGAATATCTCTTCAAAGTCTTGAAATCTTCTATATTTCAAAACAAATTTCTCTTAAAATTCCAAAAACATTGATCTAACATCTTCTTATTCTTTTTTGATGAAAGTCAAAAAGGGGGAGAAATTTAGGTGCTTCTGGTACTTTTCTTTGGTTTAGAGAACTGGTTTAGAACTGTAGGATGTTTTTGTTTCTTAACTTCTTAATAAGTTGGATATTTGGTTATTTTTTTTCTTCAATTTATTATCTGATATTATCATGACTATTGTGATATGCTCTAATGTCTAATTTTTGCAGAGAACCAATTCTTAAAAGCATCATGGTTTTATCTTTCATCAAGGGGGAGATTTTAAGTTCAGGTGGTTTCAAAGGCTTGAAACAGCAGCACTGTTTTAAGGCCTTGAAATAGCTTCAAAGGTTTGAAATATATACAGAAGTATATAGCATGAACTTAGGGGGAGATTCTCATTTCAATATGACTCCTATTCTCCTATGTTTGATTCTATCTTATTTGATGATGAAAGAGAAACCATTTTGATACTCTAAACTATTGCTAATCTCTCTGTTTGACTAAGTTTTTGCAGGGTTAATTAGTTACCTATTTTGAAAGAACTAGTTCCTAATCTATGTTTTTCCAGTAAGGAAATAGAGTTGTCAAATTGATTTTGTGCTTGTGCAAACCTTATTGGACATTACTAACACACTCAGCTAAAATATCAAGTCAGTATATTGGAAGATACTAAGCAACTAGCCGTTGGAAGAGCTGTTAGAGAAGTCAAGATTTGCTGCATATTTTTTGGAAAATCAGTTCCAGAAGATATTGCAAATCTACAATTCAAACTAGCAGCATAAGAGAGGGAATTGTTGTGAAAAATCAAAAGAAAAAGATTGCAGAGATACAAAAACATTATCAAGGATTGACAAGCAACGTAGAAGGAGATTCATTTTACTCAATCAACTCATCACAAGATCAGTGCATACTCAACTGCTTCAAAAGTTCTCAGTGCTCTTATTTCAGTACTTAACTTGTGTATCATATTTTTAATACTTTTCATATCTTATTCTCGTGAACAATAGAGAATTCTTATTGAATCATTTAGCTAGAGCAGGTACTAGATAGGTTAGTGAGAACCAAAAGGTGTAAGAGAGTAAAGAAAATCTATGTTCTTGAGATCTAGGGCTTAGCTTTTGATTAATAAGAATTGAGTTGAAAATCCTACAGGGATCAAGTACCTGAGGTAGACACGTAGGTCCAAGTAGACGGAACTCTATAAATCTCTGTATATCTAGCATTCTACTTAGTGTTATGTACGTATCTTATTTACTGCTCAAAACAGGTTTTCAGTTCAAGGACTTGAAACCCATTTCAAGGCCTTGAAAACTATCAACAAACTTTCTAATCTCGGTTTTTATTCCAAGGACTTGAAACTCATTTCAAGGCCTTGAAATACTCACTATTTTCCACAGACTTTTTTGAAACCACTCTTTTGGCAAAAGTTGCCATACTCTGTCCAACCCCCCTTCTAGAGTATTGATCGTTTGTTACTCCCTACGTTACTGTATTTCACCTTTGTCATTTACATTATTCAATCTTTGGAGAAATGCATCGCATCGAAGAACGTTTTGAACTTGTTCATGTTGACTAGTCTTGATGCTCGCATCTCTTCGGCGTCCAAGTCAATGCCTTCGTATTCCTGCACATGATTTTATCTCAAAAGATTCTTTGTCTTCATATTCTAAGATTGTGTCCATGGCGACCTCCTTTCCCTTTTCAGTCTCAGCTTTATTCAAAGGCAAGGCATTCTTTCGCATGTCCTTTTCGAGCTCTTTGATGAACAATTCCTCATCTTTCAGCTTCTTGTCAATGAGATACCTCAGCCTTTTTTCATTATGACGTTGGATAGGATATTTCACCATGACATTCTCACCACGTGGGGTCTTGCAGCTGCTCCCATGTAGGTGGCTTTCGCAGTGCAGAGAGAACACGATCTTTCCTCCATTATATGTAGAGCTTTACGACTTCAGCGAGAGAACATGGGAGAAGGGGACGTGGTTTTTAGGCCGCCTTCTGGAATTTTGAACCTCTTGACACAATGTGGATCTCAGCATCACGTCCCTTTCTAAAGTTTAATTTCCCTCCCTTGAATTCGAAGTTAGAAAATGTGCGTTGCTTCTTCTTTTCCTCCACTATTACCTCGATGTTTCTAGTACAATTGAGCTACTTGGAAAAAGTAGGCATCTGGTGATTCATAAGAATCTCTCTCTATTTGCGTTGTAGTCCTTGTAAATAGATCTTTACAAGGAGGTACTCTGTGACTTCTTCTTAGCATTTGAGGGATCTTGCCAAGAAGCGTCTGATGGAAGCAACCCCATATTCTTCATACCTCTAATTCAGCCGTGTAAGGTGGATGATGGTGACATGTTATTCGACTTTGAAGAATTTGCAATAGACCCTTCTGACCCTATCTTCCCAGGTTTCTATGGACCCAGGCTCGAGCATGTTGTACCACTTGTACGCCACATGTCCAAGGGGTTCGGAGAAATAAAAAAGTCGCAGATTCTTGTCTCTTCCATATGCTCATGCGCGTTTCCTTCAACTTCATCAAACTTCTCCCATTTTGGAGGCTAACAGCCAAGTGGATTGGGCATTAAGTAGACCTTTGCATGGATAGGAGGGGAACATTTAATGTTAGGCAGCGTGTTATTGGCTGCTCCATGACTTGCCATGAAATTCTCCAATCTTTGCTCCAACAAGGCAAAATCGGTTGCCGCAGTTGCAATAGGGTTCATGGGTGGCATATGCGAGAATGGAACATTTTGGCCGCAGGCGGTGTCAATGTTTGTGTGCGAGTTCAGGGCTCCATAAATAGGTGGTTGGAACTGGTGACCTCTTGTGGAAAGCGGTACATGAACCGGTTGTACACCAGGTGTAACGGGAGGAGGAGGTGGCCGATTGATATTTTGGGGAGGGTGCGAGGGAGATCCAATAGGAAAGGATTTTATTGGAATTCTAGTGATCATCTGTGGCGTGTAGGCTTGTGCAGGTAGAAATGGGTTCATGTGTGGAGGACACATAAGTGGTCAGGTAGGAGCTCTATGTGCGCTTGATGTCATATGTTCCATCTATGCCATATGATTTTCTGTCGCAACTTGCATCAGCGCCATCTGGTTCTGTATCAAAACAACTTCATTCTGGATGATTGCGTTGCGCCTCTTAATCATGTTAGCCTTGGTGTCCTGACCGACGCCTTTGGTTTGTGGGAGCTGACCCCGGTTAGCGTGATAATTAAATGGCTCTTTTGGTGGTGCGGATCAATTTATGTTGTCACAAAATCTTGGTGGAACCATTGAGAGAGCTTTGGCAACAGGTAACTAGGTGAATCGTTTTAGTTGTTCACATCCGGTTCACTAATGTAGACATGAGATTACTCTGGAGCAATTAGCTTGTGTTCCTGCAAGTAGAAGAACAAAACAAACGACACCAACGAATATGTTTATGACTTGAGAGTGAGTAGATTTTGGGGTAAGAGCAAGGCAGCGTATGTTTTCCAGATAAGGGATAGTATCTCCTTGAACTTTGCTTGTTGATGATTCTGACCGAGCATGAAGAGGACGTACCTCCTATATATACAGGCCCAATAGGACGAACGTGGGTGAACATCCTTGATGGTGATGGAACCACGCACGCCCGAAACGTGTGCCGAATTAGATGGATCGTGGCCCATATATATAGGACTTGTGGCCCAAAAACCAAGGAACGTGGTTGGTCCAATCATAGATCTCGAGATAACAAATGAGGGTCGCATGCGAGGCTCGCACCTCGCATGCGGCAAACTCTGCTCTAGCTTCCGAGCCACTCGCACCCGAAGTGCTGGAAGCGCGAGACACATATGCAAATGACTCTATCCCACAATCCTTGGCATGCGTGTATACAGAGGGAATATAATGGTGGTTCACGGAGTACGAAGCTAATACATGTGTCTCCTCTCCGATACACTACGTGGTCTATTGATGTTGACGCGAATAAAAGGGTATCTACAATAACTGAACCATACATATTTCTAAGTCCAAACGACGTTTTGAAAATGACTCGTGACTTTAGTCAGAAGCATCAGCCAGTTTGGTCAAATTCGGTAATCTTGATCTTCAAATCAACATTTTTGCTATTTTAAAAAAGATTTGATTTAGTTATTTCCCTTAGTAGGAAACAACAATTGACGTTCCGTCAATTGTGTTGATCATAGAATATTTTGAAGTATTAGAATATATTGTTAGCGCATTTTTACAATTTTTTATAAATTTTGTGTTTTTAGAATTTTAGGTTATTTAAATCATTGTATGCCTTTTTCCACATAAATCTTTTTAATAAAATTCAAATTTTTAAACATGTGCGTTGTTTTAGATGCTGGCGTTCGTCGTCTCAATTATCTTTTTGTCGTTTTCCGACTGCGTCAAATTTAAATTATTTCCATAATATTACTACGCCCTCTAATGAGTTTAAACTCCAACCAAACATGCTCGTTGGAACCATAGCTATTTAATCCCAATCGGTCTGACCGGTCCAACCGGTGACCCGGTGAAACGGACCAAGAACCGGTCTGGGTCACTACTCGGTTCGCATATGCCATTGACCAGGCCAAACTCGGTCAAAATTGGCGGGTATGTGATCAATCCGATGACCCGGTCCAGGTTAACTGGGTTGAACTGGTCAAGGGTTTACATGTTTTAAGCATTAACAAACAAATTGAAATGCACGTTTATACTTTTTTTTAAAAGTTTATTTGATTTCATTTATAATAAGTGTAAAAAACTTTTAGACAACACGTAAAAATAATAATTTGAACTATTATATGTCAATATTTTAAATATTTCAGTATAAACATGTATTATAATATATTATTAATAATTTCTTATTGACCTACCAATCCGACCACTGACCCACCAGTTGGACCAGTTACCCAGTGACCCGGCATCTTTGCCGGGTCAACCACCGATCCGGGTTTAGTAACTACGGTAGGTACGATAAGCTTTTACAAAGCATTGCACGAGACGTTTTAATTATATTACAGGAATAGTATTCATAAATACACAGCGTGCTGGTGAAGGGTTTCTTTCAAATTAGCCTTTGCAAATACATGGTGACCGTTTGACCTTGTCTAACTACTGGTGACGGGTTTATTTCAAAACGTATTTGTAAGTACATGGTGACATGGATTTTGATGGTCAAATACTTGGTAGGTGAGTCTCACTAGGAAATAAATATAACTACTCCTCTGTTCCTCCTCTTTCATTGTGGTCTGACATTTCAATACATTATTATGTCACTTTGACTCGGTGATTTCATTAGTAAATTAATGTTATTTTTTGACAATTTTTTCATGTTTTTGTAGAGTTCAGTTTACTCTACAAGACCATTGGAAGATTACTAAATTCTTTTATATTTTATTAATCAAATTATCGGGTCAAAGTAATTCAATGGATATTGACAAAAACAGACCAAAAGAGAAGAAAACTGAGATATCACTACTTTTGTGTCTCTTCAATCTTTTCTGTTAGACTTTTTTAAGAATCACTTTGACGGAATTTTTTTTTATTAGTAACACAGATGCAAAAAAGGTGATAAACTTGTGATAGAATATCAAGTAATTAATTTTTGGCATCATTTTACTAACTAAATAATGGACGAAAAGTTATCCAGTGAATAGTGTATTGGTACTAAAATATATCAGTTGAATAACGATTATAATTTCCAAGGTACCCGTCAATGAAGGACTTTAATTGCTTGTTCAAGAAAAAATATTTAATTGGAGAGACGATGAGGTTTGAATTGATATATTATTGGTTTGGTAACAGATTAAGTGAGTCGTATGCATGTAACATATTAAAAAGGATAGTAGTTAGATGGACAGCAACTAACTCTGTTGATTTGTCTTCATGAACCTTATCAGAACACCGATTACTTAATTAGTTAGTTTGTATAAATACTGCATATGATTAACTTATGGCAATCTAAATTATACATTCTATGTAGATTAGATATCCCAAACATTAAAACCGTACAATCACAGTTCCAAGCTTTTAAAATCATACATTCGCGGCAGACCCAGGAAACCAAGTCAGTTGGGGGCAAGATTCATGAAGTCAAAAGTCCAAATTAAAAGTCAAAATCAAAAGTCAAAAGTTGTTATATTTCATATATTTTCATTACAAAAGTCATTACAGTCAAATCGTCTGTGAATATATTTATCTTTACAAAATATTTATAATTGTTCACGATGAGGTTTCATCACTTGAAACTTTTGCATAATAGTCTCATAGTCAACCGTCTTCAAAATATCTCTTTCGACATAAGCTATCAAAGAATTATTCATCCATTTGTCACTCATCCGGTTCCGCAAGCGATTTTTGATGATATTCATAGCCGAGAATGACCTGTCAACGGAAGCGGTAGCAACCGGTAAAGTCAATGCCAAAGTGATAAGTTTGTAGATTGACGGATTTTTATCTCGTTTGGTATCTACCATCTTTTTGGCAAGATCACCAATGCCACTCAAAGACGAAAAATCACTTGAAGAGCGCATGTCATTGATGAAGGTATCAAGATGAGCTCCAAGCCACTCATAATCCCCTTGAGAGAAGTCCAACGTGGGCTAATCGAATTAATTCCTCATCATACCTCGCAAATGAATTGGAAGGACATAAGCTCCCCATGCAAAGGAGCAACTCCGTGCTTGAAATGGAGAAACGTTTGTCTAGATCTCGAGTTTGCATGTCTATCACCGTGAGAAACAAATCAACCCGATAGTGACGGTCATTTGGTATTTTCACAATCTTCCTCCTTAGTCTTCCCGGAGCAACATACACATCATCCATATTGGGAACATCAATGTCATTCTTCTCACAAAAAGAAGTAACTTTGAGAAAAAAAGAATCCGACTCACTATTCCTCAAAGTTTACAATTGTAACTTAGTCAATCGGACTAAATTCATTGCATTCACTATGTCTTGGTCCTTCCTTTGCAATGCTTGTGAGAGTACATATGTCCTCCCTAATATCTATCTCATCAAAAAGAGTAAGAAAATAAAATAAAATGATTGCAACGTGTCAAGCAACCTCTTTGCGTCTATCCCATCTCCTTCCCAACCAATAATATTGAGAACATCAATTACATCCGCAAACATATGCACCAAACTAGCCAATGAGTTGTAATGAGAGCTCCAAGGAGTGTCACCCGTGCGCTTGAGATTAGTCTCTTGCTTCAAGCCTAGACCACTACTCAAATATTCACATTTATGTCCTTCTTGAACTTTCTCAAGTTGCTTCAAATTCAAAATATCCACACGCTTACAAGATCCACCCACAACATTCAAAACTCTAGAAACCACACCAAAGAATTCATCAACATATTGATGCTTCTTTGCTAAACCCACAAGTGCTAATTTCAATTGATGCGCAAAATAATGTACGTAGAAGGATATGGATTATCTTCTAATACCTTTTCCTTAAGCCCATTGAAGTCACCTCGCATATTGCTTGCTCCATCATATCCTTGCCCACGCATCATTGAAATACATAAGCCATGTCTTTGCAACAAATTGGACATTGCATCTTTCAATGTTAATGCATTAGTATTCACCACATGTTTAATACCAAAAACTCGTTCAATTACCTTTCATCTCTTATCAACATAGCGGATGACAATAGCATTTGTTCTTTACAAGACACATCACGAGCCTCATCGACTAATATTGAGAAGAATGCATCACCAATATCCTTGTCGACAAACTTAGTGATTTCACATGCAAAATTTCCTTCCTCTTACCTTATGGTGTTCGCTTGACTTATAACCTTCCCCCGGTCGAGTAGGACCATTCGATAAATAAGCAAGGCGAACCTCATCCACAACCATCGGATGATAACTCGTAATAGAATGTCTAAGAGCGGGATCCCAAACAAGGCTACCAACATCAATAATTGGATAATACGTGCTTGGATGCTCTTTAATCAACGAATGATTACTTTCCGCATTAGGTTGAGGTGTCGATTCAACTCTCGACTTCTTTATCAAAAAATTATCCATAATTGTATAATGCAAACAATACGCAGAGATCAATTTTTTCATAAACACTAGTTTTTGTTGATTTTCTTCAATTATCATTCAGCAATTGCTAAGAGACTAAGATAACCAATTGGTAAGAAGAAAGAAGAGGGTGAAGAAAGAAGAAGTGAAGAACCAGGAAGTCTCCCAAGTCACACTTTCAATTTAGAATCAGGGAACAGTTAACTGAAGAAGAGAAGGTGGAGGCGTGGAGCAGGGAGCATCGGAGCAGAGCAGTGGCGCGCAAGCGCCTTGGCTGTAGGACGGCCGGCGATCGGCTACGCGACTGGAGGCGGAAAGGATGTGGAATCCACCATGTTCCTTCGTCGTCGTCGACTCGTCTTGAGCGCATGTACTATTCGCCTTCTTTGTTTCCCTATTTATTTTTTTGTCAACCCTTTTCCTCAAATCCCAAAGTCTCACGTATATCAATTTAAAAAAAAAGATAATGAAAATATAAAAAAAATCGGAAGCAAAAATATGCTGACTGAGAGGGGATTCGAACAAATGTATCATGTTTCACTAAACATTACAACTAAATCCTCGGTAGTTTTGAACTTCACGGGGGGAAAAAATTTATATCTCTTAGGAATTAGTCATACAAAATCTAAAAAATTATGGGTACTAGTAGAAATTTTCAAATTTCAGCCCCCTACCCCTACGTAGGTCCGATCAGCCTAACAAACCTCTATTACATTATGTTGACAGAAATTACTTAAGCTGGTACATTTGTGTCTTTTTGTTAAGGTTTATCTAACACGATAAAAACTGTAGACGCTATCAAGTCTCCACACACACGAAAATGAGCACAAAATACTCTTAGACTTTGATATTTTTCATTGATAGTCAAAATACGAAAATTACAATTGCTTAAACAGTAAAGGATAATCTCAAACCTAGACTCGAAGGGGCCGATTGACAAAAAAGCCCAGTCGACTAACGAATCAAATAATTAATGATAAGAACTAAATAAATAAATATTAATTAATAATACGTAATAAACAAATAAATAAGTAAATAGTAACGATGTGATACAGTTGAACCGTATCAACTCCCCCGCGGTTGAAAATCACCTTATCCGCAAGGTGAATGAGTTGATACATTTCGAGACGTCTTTTACCCCGTGGCTCAAAATACTGTTTCCGCAGATCAAAATTGAGTATATAAGAGGCTTGTTTCTCACTTGGTGCCATTTAAGATTCGACAACTCAGACGTAGCCAAATGGAAGCCGAAAAAGGAGACGAGCCGGGTTGAAGCCGAAGGCTCAAATTGAGCCGAAGCAACATACATGAGCAGATTTTAGGAGAGTCAACCCCGGCGTGCCATGGAACAGATGACCTTCATAGGGACTCGTGTTGGCGAGTTTTAGATTCTTCAGGAACAATTTCAGCAGGAGGAACGGAGCTAACCCCGGTTTGTGAGAACACGCTGACCATATTGAAGCGCATTACGACATGAGGTGTAGCTTGGGGATTGTTTAGCACATATTTTATCCCCTCCCTTGAGACAGTTGTGAGTATCTCTTTCCTTTTTTTGGGATATGTTTTCTTTTATTATGTATGTCAGCTCCGTCTCATCTATTGGGCTATACACATTTGGTTGCTGAGTCTTCTTTTATGTTCTCTAAATTTGTTGAGGACAATGAAACATTCAATTGTGTGTGGGGGGAGGGGGGGTACTTAGCTGTTTGCTAGACAATATGATGGAATCACCAGTTACGTGTAAGATGTTTTAGTTCGTATTGTGAGTCAGTGTTGCGGTTTATGTTATGTTTTTACATATGTTGTCGTATTGTGTAGTGTTGATTTATGTTTTGTTTGCACTTTGAAATAATTGAGTAGACCCAACGAAAATTCGAGTTTTGTTGCGTCAGATATTTTTTTGTCATAGCCTTGCATATAGAGTTAGTATATTATGAAAAAAAAAATAAAAAAAAAAAAAGAAAATCTATAACAAGTAGAAAGCTGAAAGTTTGAGAGGGAAATTGATAATCTTGATACTGAAAAGAGATTGGTGATTGAGTCCTTGCAAGTAGGAAGTACGGTAGTAGGGAAAACTTTATTCTTTAGCATTCAGTGTAGAGGTTTCATGAAGGGATGTCCTGAGAAATCATGGTAGTTGTGGAAAGAATGGCACGTGAGAGCATACCTACTATTCCTATAGTGTGCTAATTAGATTGGGATCCTCAGTTGAATATTATATTTTCAAGTGGAAACTTTTTGTCTCTTGTTGATCTTGGGTGGACCTTCATGTTGAATTGGTTTTATGTGGTACAGTTGCCTCGGCCTAAGTGAAGTCGGGGGGGGGGGGGGGGGGCTTACACCACCATACCTGACGGTGGTCATAAGATTTAACCGGAAAAGACAACGCTTTCTGAACTCTACTGCACGGTTGAAAAAAATATAGGAGAAAAGAAAAAAAAAAAGAAAAAAAAAATGTAAGTTCACAGTTGGTTTCAAAGGCTTGAAACTTGTTTCAAGGCCTTGAAATTGAAGAGCAAGAATTGAGGGGGAGTTATTGCTCTTGTGCTTATCTAAACCCTTGCACTTGATCATACTGCATTATGTGATAAAAGACAATTTTAATGAGATATAACATGCCTTGATCTTATTATTTTCCTAGGTTATTTTGCAAGAACAAAATCGATCATGTGTATGCAGGATTATGAAAGTTTCATTATTTTGCAGAGATGAATAAGAAGCAATCAATGCATGAAGATTGTGTGCTATTGTTAAGTAAGCTTGTTTGGACATTTCTTAAGGTTGAAAATGAAAGATCAGATCAAAATCAAGTCAGAAAAGCAAGCTACTAGCCCTTGGAATCAAGATTTTGAGAGTAAAAAATATGCTGCATATAATTAAGAATTTTTGTTTTGAAGATTAATATATATTTTGCAATTCAAATTAGCCGAAAGAGAGCTAGACACAAAGAGATTACAAATTACGAAACATTAGAGAGATTCAAACAACTCTCAAGTATTGAAAATCATCACTGAGGAAGATCAAATCGCCCAATCCAAGTTCCAGAAGAACACTTCAATCTTAACTGCTTTACTGTGTTACATTGTTCTTCATCTGAGCATTATTTGTATATCATATTGTTACATTTTTTATCTCTTATCTTGTGGTGTTGCTCAATAGGAACATCAAGAGATTCTAATTGTATCAGTTAGCTAGGGAAGGTACTAGATATGTTAGGAAGAACCACAGACTACACAGAGTAAGGCACTTCTCTGGGTCAGATATCTAGGGCTTAGCTTTTGATAAGTACGAGATCTTTTGAAATTCTGAAGGGATTAGATCTCTTAGGCAGATACGTAGGTCATTGGGTACTAAACTTTGTAAAATCATTGTGTTCCTTGCCTTTACATTTCAGCACTTTAATTTTCTTCTTTACTGCTTAAAAACAGATTTTAGTTCAACGTCTTGGAAGGATTTTCAAGGTCTTGAAAATTATCAGTAACATTTTCTCTATCAGTTTTGATATCCAAGCCTTGTAATTGAGTTCAAGGCCTTGAAATACAACTCGTTCTTCACACTTCTTTTTTTAAAACCACTCTTATGGAAAAATTTGCCACACTCTATTCAACAACCCCTTCTAGAGTATTTGATCATGTATTTATATACCTACATAAAAATTTCAATTGGTATCAGAGCTTATATCACTGTACAAATCTAACAATCTTGTGATCATGAGTATTGTAGGTGATGGTGGTTTCTTACAAGGAAGAGATGCTAACAGGCCTCCCTTGTTCTGTGGAGACAACTTTGCAAACTGGAAAGCCTTGGTGAAAATGTTCAACATGGATCAGGACATTGAACTCTGGTCTTTCATCCAAAGTGGACCTCACATGTTCTAACCAGAAAATGATAGGATTAAAACTCCCAAACGTGAATGCTCTCTCTCTCTCTCTGGTTCTGAATTAGAATAAAATTCTAAGAATTACAGAGGTATGAATCTCTCATATTGTGCTTTGAATGCAGATGAGTTTAACATGATATCCACATGCAAGACTGATAAGCAGATATTGTATAAAATGGTGGTTACTTTTGAAGGAACCAGCCAAGTGAAGCAAACCAAGACCAATATCTTCTTTAGACAGTATGAACTGTTCAAGATTAATGGAAATGAATCCATCAATGACATGTTCAAAATGTTCACAGATATCGACAACAATCTGGACTCCTTCGGAAAATGATTTTCCAATGAAGAAAAATTCAGGAAGATCTTGAGAAGTCTTCCCAAATAAATGGGAACCAAAGACCACATCCATTGAAGAAGCTCAAGATCTATCCTCCCTCCAGCGTGATGATTTACAGGGAAAACTACTCACACGTGAGCTCTCCATGAATGAAGCTAATGGTGAATTACCAGAGAGTGTCGAGAATCTGACACTCAAGGATAAAGCGAGTGAACAACCTAAAAGCCTTGAAAAAGAAGTAGATGATGCAGAAGATCATTTTTCTCTCATTTCCAAATCCTTGACAGGGATTCTGAAGATTAAGAAGAACTTTGGAAACAAAGACTTCAACAGAGACGAATTCAAATCTTCAAATAGAAAATACTAAAAAGCAAGTACTATTCTCATGGTAATAAATCCAAAGTATTGAATTTCTTTGGGTGTGGTGATGATGACACTTAATCAGAGACTGTCCTCAGAAGAAAAGCAAGTATTTTCAAAATAAAGACCATGAGAGAAAGAAGAAAGCTATGTTAGCTTCTTGGAGTGACTCTGATTCATCAAGTGATTCTAATTTTGAAGAATATCAAGCCAACTTATGCCTTATGACCAAGCATGACGAAGGTTCAGAAAGAAACATTGAGATAATGGTGAATAGTTTAATGGTTAAACCTATAGATGTACTTTCTGAAATTATGAGAACAATGATTTTCAATGACGAAGATTACTTAAATGAAATCAAGTCTTTAAAGGATAAGGTAAATTAGCAAGCAAAAGAAAATTTACAATTAATTTGCTAGAACAAGAATATTGAAATTACTCAGGCAAAAACTGACAGAGATTTCAAAGCCTTGGAAACCAATTTCAAGGCCTTGAAAACTCAAGTCAATGAAGTAGTCACAGAGATCTGTCTTTTAAGTGATAACCTGGTTGCTCTAAGAAATTAACATGATGTATTAGAGGAACAAAAGACTACTATGACTGAGAAACTTCGAGACTCTAAGAATATTATGACAAAACTTACTAGCTGAGAACACAATCTCAACTTGATTCTTGGAGGAAGTTTGCAATCTGTTCATAAAAACTGATATTGGATATAATCCAAACTTTCCACAAAAAAAAAAAAAAAAGTACCATATTTGTGAAAGCAAGTAACAGAACTTCTCCAAAGTGCCATTACTGTGGCAAGATTGTTCATGTTAAGATGACTTATCCCTTCAGAACAAGAGAACCTCACATTATGAGGAACACTTTTCCATTCCAACTAAAGGGACAAGTGAAACAGATTTGGGTTCCTAAAGGGGTTAGACCACCAAACATGGTTGATTTTGAATATGAATCCAAATTTCACACTTGGTCTAGCAGCTGGGTAAGTCAGTGAATGGTGTTTGCAGGTTTTCATCATGAACAAAGAGCAGAGGTGGATTAAGGATGGTATTTTCTTTAGAAACATGAGTCACAAAAGATCTTCATTTACTGAATTTAAAGAACAATCAGGAGGACTAATCAGGAGGAAAAATCACACTTGGTGACAAAGTAAAATGCAACATCATAGGAATTTTTAAAGGTGGTAATGGTTCTACAGATTCTATTTCAGATATTTATCTTGTAGATGGTTTAAAGTTTAATCTGCTTAGTGTATCACAACTGTGTGACAAAGGTAATAAAATTTTACTTGAAAAATAGAAATGTATGGTGCAAGATGAAAAATCTGGCAACTGCATCCTCACTGTTTAAAGATCAAACAATTTTTACTGTTTGAATACTAACAAAGTTGCAGGAGCGGCCAATTCTCAAGAAAGATATTTATGAGGCAGTGAAGGATTTCTTTCGGAGGGGCTACATGCTAACACATGAAATTGTGTAATGTAGGGGTAAACAGTTATATAAATACTCTAGAAGGTGGGTTCGAATAGAGTATGCTAGCGTTTTCCAAAACACAAGTTGTTGAAACTTAAGTAGAGCAAACTGTTGATATCTCAAAGCTTTGAAAAGGATTTGAGAAGCTTGAAGATATAACAGCAGAGTATAGAGGCTCAAAATCTTTGAGACTTGGAAAGCTCCAAAGCTTTCAAACTTCCAATATATACTAAAAGTAAATACAGCAAAAGTAAATAGCAGATACACAGAGATTTTACAGAGTTAAGTCACAATTGGACCTAGTCTCATCCTGATTTAGCCCTAGATCTGAAGCCTAAGTGAGCTACCTTACACTTATACACCTTGTGGTTCCCAATGTATCTAGTTATAGGCTACAACCTGTTGAAATAATAAGAACCTCTTGTTGTTCACTTGAACAACCAAACTACTAAGTTTAGTGAGGTTTAAGAAATGAAGAATAGATGAAACAATTAAGTACAAGAAGAAGAACTGAGAATAGATAAGTTGTTTAAGACTGGAAGAGTTCTTCTGAATTTGAATGATCTTCCGTCTACTGGAGAGTTGAATTCCTGAATGATTTGAAGAGTTGTATTAACTTGATCTTCCCAGTATATTGCTCTCTCCAAAATCACGATCTCTGTCTCTATTTCTGACTCTCTGCAATTCAAATTTAAAGTGCTGATCTCAGTCTGCAACTAAATTGAGAGAATTCAGGAACAGAACTCCTAAATTATCTCCTTTGAAAAGCTCCAATCAACAGCTATACTTGAATGAATTGGTGACTTGTTTTATGAACGTTGGAGCGCCCAACAAGCCTGCATATACTCAGCAACAAAATCAACCAAATAACAATACAATCTAGCAATAAGATCTGCTTAAAAAAGCAGCTACCAGTTCATGAGAAACCTGGGCGAGGATGTATTTTGACAGTTCTGAGCTAATAAATACATTCAACCACATGAATGTATCAAGTAGCAAACATAGAAATAACAATAATAGATAATAATCAGCTTATATCAAGTTCTAAGTATCACAAAATCCATGTGCATATAAGGAGATAACTAAATGAACTTAGCAGTAAAGGGTAACCAAAATATCTCAAAGCTTTGAAGCTTTGCCTGCTAACTCACCATAATGGACATTGGATTTTCAATCCAACTTAGTCCAGCAATAAACAACTTAGAACATAGATTACTAAAAGCTTTCATATAATTAATCCATATCATAACCAAAACATGCACAAAAAAGTTAGATAACTCAACATATATGAACTTATACAGTAACTCAAAGCTTTGAAGCTTTGGTACTTAGCAATTTCTTTTGCTTGTGTTTCTGGCTTTCATCATCAAGGAGCTTAGCTCTCTGCCTGTATATTCACAACATAATGTCTAGGAGCTTCAGACTTATCAATCTCCCCCTTGATGAAAGATAAAACACATTATTTCTGCACTGATATCCAGCAACTTACAATCGGAAGTAAAAATAACAGAATAACTGAATAACTTAAAATCAAATACCACATAATTGCATAGATAACATCCTACCAAATCCACAAATTATTACAACCATGAATCTAGATACTAAACATCCTCAAAACATAGAAACTACTAAAATATAAATCAACAAAAACACATAGCACATAATCTCCCCCCCCTTTTGACTTTCATCAAAAGAGTAGAAGAAATGTAGGATTTATTCAGAGTGTTTTTAAGAAAATAAGAAAGATAAAAAGAACTTCAGGACTGATAAGAGTAGAAAGAATAGAGAGAATGGGTTCAAGGCGTTGAAGATCCTGAGGACTTTGCTTTTCCCTTGCCTTTTCCCTGAGTCTCCTCTTGCTCTTCTTCTGAGACTTCTGCATCTTCAGCTTCTTCCTCAGCCTCCTTTCCTGGCTCTTCAGATATCTTCCCATGAGCTTCCACAGATTCAGCTCCCTTCTTCTCCACAACCTCATCAACCAACTTGTCTAGATCTGCAGCTTCCTTTTCAGCTTTCTCTGCAGCAATTTACTCATTCTCTGACTCCTCTTCAGACTGTTCAAAGAGATCTTTTGATGTCAGAACAACAGGGATTCCTTTGTTCTTCTTAGGCTTCTTAATATCTTCCCCAAGAATCACTTCTAAATCAATGCTGGTATCTCTACTCCTTGAAGAATGCACTTTCTGCAGCTCCAAACCTTTGATGATCAGATCAATTTTGTTGATTACCGAAACCTTGAACTTGGTGAAGTCATTGGACAAATCAAACATAACTTGTCTCAAATCTTCCACACCATCTTCTAGAAACTCAACCCCATCTATAATATGTGAACAATCCATATTACCAGACATCTTGGGGGTTGAAGCAGTTCTATGTTTGATGAATTCCGTCTCCTTCAGCTCCTTAACATTCAAATATGAATAGAACTTCCACATTCCTTTAGCTGTATAAACAATTCCAATCCTTTGAAGAGATGCCTCATCAACTACCGCAAAATAAGTAGTAATCTTCTCTTCATCCTTCAAAGAAACTCCAAAATGTTTGAAAAATAATGGTAAAACATCGGCATAGGGTAGGGAGTTGTTCCTAGTCCTAGTTCCACAATAGACCATGTGTTCCATCACCACAGTAGGAAGGTCTACCTCAAACCCTTGACAAATTAAATACATCAAGATTAATACCTTGTATGTTACCAACTCTTTGGAATCTCTGGGGACAAAACACCTCATAATGATTGAGAACATGATTTTGGCTTCACACTTAAACACATAATGTGTTAACTGCTTGGGTTCTGAAGTGGTTCCCTCCAAGAAAAACATGGCTTTGGCTTTCTTTAGAATTTCTTTCCTATCAGGATGATCACCAACCTTATACTTCCTAGGTACCCCCAAAACTTTGGGGAACACCTTGTGATCTAACCTAATGTCTACACCAGCCACTCTTGAAGTAAGGATATATCTATCACTATCATCAAGTTCTTGAACCAGATTCAAATAGAACGGTCTGGTAACCTAGGGTAAGCTTCAGAAGGTGGGTTTAACAGGCTTCCAACAGATGAGTTTCTCAAACTCTTAATGTAATCTAAGTCAAAATTCTCCAATAACTCAGTACTGATCAGACTACAAAAAGAAACTTTAGATCATGCATACCCAACCATCTATATAGTATAACCTCAAAATTAACAAACCAAGACTCAGGTTATAGATTCTTACCAAAATTTGTTGTCTTCTTGGTTTTCACTGCACTGTGTTTAACCATCTTCTTCTCAGGAGTTGCTTCACCCTTCTTTTCTGGATTTTCTTCTGCTTTCTCATCATCAATTTTTTTCTCTTTTGAAGATGGCACACTCTTCTTTTCGTTCTCAGCGCTCACCTCTTTCTTTTTCTTACTTGACTCTTCCTCCTGATCCTTGTTCCACTTTTCTTTCACCACTTCCTCTGTAGCAGATTCAGAATCAGACCCAGCCCTTTCTTCTTCCTGAACTTCCTTACCCTTCTTGATCTTCTTTGTAGGAAGAGAAGTCTCATGAACACTGTTTGTATCTTCTGAGTCTGAACCATGAATGACGATCTTCCTATTTTACTTTCTCTTCACCCTTTTGTTGGAGGTCTGACCTAGCTGCTTGATCCTTTCTAATTTTAGCTCCATTTGGGTTAGGGTTTGAGAGAGTTTGAGATAATGGGGAGAGACAGAGATAGAGACGAAGAAATAGAAGTAGAGAATGATAGAAAATAAGTCCTGAAGCTGGCTTAAGTAGGTAGAAGAGTTTGATTGAAAAGAGGAGATTTGCATGCAAAGAGATTTCATAAGATTTTCAAAGATATTTGTAGATATTTTGATCAAATCTCTGAACATTTGAAAATATTCTGTAAGTATCTAAAAAGATATTACAAAAAATTTCACGATCCAATTTTTTAAAGATAATGGAAATCCACTCATCAAAGCAGAGTAACAGTGGTTCAAAGCTTTGAGAAGTTTCAGACTATCACAGAAACTTCAAAGGTTTGAGCAATACTTTCAAGGTTTAAGAAAGTATAATTTCAAGGCTTTGAAATCATACAGATAATACACATAGTAACTAATTACTCCCCCTAAACCAATGCATCCTTGTTTAACATACCCAATTCAAGCCTTAGGGATGCAAACCATTCATCTGGCAGTGGTTTAGTGAAAATATTAGTTATTTTCTTAGAATTAGAAATAAAAGATAGAACAATATCACCTTTTCAGTAAAATCTCTAAGAAAGTGATGTCTCACATCTATATCTTTTTTTTGGGTAAGAATCTCACATCTATATCTTTGTCCTTGAATGCTGGACTGGGTTCTTAGAAATAGAAATGGCACTTGTAGTGTCACAATTGATAGGAACATTTCTGAATTCATATCCAAGATCTCTTAGCTGCTGAGCAATCCACAAGACTTGTGAACAACAAGCTCCAGCTGCAATGTATTCAGCTTCCGCAGTTGATAGAGATACTGAATTTTGCTTCTTTGAATACCAACTTATCAATGAAGATCCAAGAAATTGGCAGCATCCAGAAGTACACTTTCTGTCTACTTTGTATCCTGCAAAGTGTTTATCTGAATATCCACTCAACATAAATTTATATCTTCTTGGATGCCCCAAGTCTTTGGTTCCATTCAAATATCTAAAAATCCTTTTCACAGAAATTAAATGACTTTTTAGGATCAGCTTGAAATCTCACACATGCACAAAATAAACATAATATCTGGTCTACTAGCAGTTAGATACAGAAGTAAATCAATCATACCTCTGTACTCTTTCTGATTTACGCTCTTACCAGTTGTGTCCTTGTCTAAAGAAAGTGATGAACTCATAGGGGTCTTTAGTACCTTGGACTTTGACATGTTGTACTTGTTTAACAAGTATAGGGTGTATTTTCCTTGATGCACAAAAATTCCTTTCTTCATTTGATGTACATGAAGTCCAAGAAAGAAATTTAGTTCTCCCATCAAGCTCATTTCAAATTCCCTGCACATTAGACTTGAAAACTCTTTTGAAAGAGCATCATTAGTAACACCAAATAGTATATCATCTACATAAATCTGAACAACTAACAAATCATTTTCCAGATTTTTGATAAAAAAAGTTTTATCAACTAGTCCTCTCTTGAAATCATTTTCCAACAAAAATTTAGAGAGTACGTCATACCAAGCTCTTGCAGCTTGCTTAAGTCCATATAAGGCTTTTTCCAGTTTGTAAACATAATCAGGAAAGGTGTCACTTTCAAAACCGGGTGGATGAGAAACATATACTTCGTCTTGTAAATAACCATTCAGGAAAGCACATTTGACATCCATTTGAAACAGTTTTATGTGATTATGTGATGCAAATGCAAGAATTATTCTTATAGCTTCTAACCTTGCAACAGGGGCAAATGTTTCCTCATAATCAATACCTTCCTCTTGATTTTATCCATGTGCAACCAGTCTTGCTTTGTTTTTCACCACCTTACCTTTTTCATCAAGCTTATTTCTGAACACCCATCTTGTTCCAATCACTGATTGATCCTTTGGTCTAGGAACCAAATTCCAGACCTTGTTTCTTTCAAACTCATTCAGCTCATTTTTCATTGCAATGATCCAATGTTCATCTTCTAGTGCTTCTTCTGCATTTTTGGGCTCAATAAGTGATGCAAAAGCACTGAATGCACACAGGTTTGACCTCTTGTCTGGGTTCCAGTAGTTGAATCTGAAATAATATTCTCTGCAGGATGATCTGAGAGATATTTGAACTTCTTTCTGGGTGTCCAAGTGTATGGAGCTTCAAGGCTTTGAGTTATTGATACAGTAGAAGGAGCATCATATTTCGTGTCAATCTCAGTCTCAAGGCTTTGGGATTTTGGCTCAGCAGGGGGTTCAAGGCATTGAAATTCTTCTGCAAGCTTCTGCTGCTTACTTCTGCTTTTATCATAGTCATCATCAGCCTCATATTTATTCAAACTAATATTTGCAAAACTTTCACTCAGAGAATCATCAGTATTTTCATAAAAAATAACATGAATACTCTCCTCTATAATCTTAGATCTCCTATTGTAAACCCTGTAAGCTTTGATGGTTTGAGAATAACCAAGAAACACACTTTCATCACTTCTAGCATCAAACTTACCAAGATTATCTTTTCTATTGTTATGCACAAAACTGGTACAGCCAAAAGGCTTAAAGTAAGCAACACTAGGCTTTCTTCCTTTAAACAGTTCATAAGGGGTTTTCTTCAAAATTGGCCTGATCAAACATCTTTTGAGCACATAGTTGGCAGTATTAACAGCTTCTGCCCACAAAGATTTTGGAAAATTACTTTCAAGTAGCATGGTTCTAGACATGTCTTCAAGAGTCATATTTTCCTCTCAACTGCTCCATTCTACTGAGGAGTTCTAGGTGCAGAGAAGTTGAGTGAGATGCCATACTTTGCAAAAAATAAATCAAAATCACGTTGATCAAATTCCATACCATGATCACTCCTAATAGATGCAACATGTAAATTTTTCACAGTTTGCAGCTCTTTGCAAAGCTTAGAAAATTCAGATAATGCTTCAGACTTTTCTCTAATACACATAACCCAAGTATATCTAGAGTAATCATCAACCACAAAAAGCATATGTCTCTTACCTCGCGGTGTTTGAACCCTCATAGGACCACACAAGTCCATATGCATCATTCTAAGGGTCTAGAGGTACTTAGAAAGTTCTTTGGCTTGAATGAGCTTCTGGTTTGTTTTCCTTGAGTATATGCCTTACAAAACTCATCATCTTTGACTTTGAGGATTGGTAATCCCCTTACCAGATCTTTGAGATGTGCTTATTCAAATAATGCATGCTTATATGACCAAGCTTTTTGTGCCATAGTTTTGAGTCATCCTTCAAAGCTTTAAGACACTTCAGACTATCACCTGCAACTTTGTCAGTACATAGTGCATAAACATTATGTGACCTAGGAGCAGTGAGTATGCAATTTCCTGATATTTCATCTTGCACCACACATTTCTCCTTTTCAAAAACTACCTTATTACCTTTGTCACAAAGCTGGGAAATACTCAATAAATTATACTTAAGATCATCAACTAAATAAACATCAGAAATCGAATATGCAGAATTGTTACCAATACTTCCTATACCAATTATGTTGCACTTTTCTTTGTCACCAAGTGTTATTCTTCTCTCTGATAGCTCTTTGAGCTCTGAGAAAAAGTTTTCTTCCACTCATATGCCTGGAACATCCACTATCCAAAATCCATTTCTGATCTTTCAAAGCTTTGGTGACATCCTGCAAAATACAATCAATGCCTTAACAGACTATTAGACTAAGAGTAGAATTTGGATTCATATTCATAGTCAACCATATTAGGTGGTATAAATCCTTTTGGAACCAAAATCTGTTTCACTTTTCCCTTAAGCTGACAAGGATAGGTGTTCCTCATTATGTGCAGTTCTGTCCTTCTAAAGGGGCAAGTTAATTTTACATGTCCAATTTTACAACAGTAATGACACTTTGGAGAATGTCTGCTCCTTCTTTCACAAAAGTGATTTGGTTTTTTCTTGGAAAATTTGGATTATATCCAATTCCTCTCTTGTATACAGAATGCATACTTCCTCCAAGCATAAGACTTAGCTTCTGTTATGAGCCAACAAAAGTTGAAAGAATTTCCTTGGATTCTTAAAGCTTACTATTCAATGACTTATTTTTTTGTTCTAAATCACCAGAATGATTTTTTAGATCAACAAACTTGTCAGTTAAAAAAGTGTTTTGATCAACTATTTCTTTGACTTGTGATTTCAAAGCTTTGAATCTACTGTCCAGGGCTTTGAAGTCACCGTCAATTTTTAACTTAGTAGCTTCAAGAAATTTTTTCTGAAAAACCAAATCTAAATTTTCTTTTTCCTGCTCATGAACCTCCATTTCCAAAGAATCAATCTCATTCCTATAACTCTCATTTAAAAACGTGCTTTTGAGAATTTCAGGCAACACATCAGAAGGACTAGGTAAGAGATTTTTTTACCATGTCTTCAATTGGCTTCTTAGTAGAATGGTCCTCTTGATGTCCAGCCATTAAACATAGATTGGCTTGCTTCTCATTAGAGTCTGAATCTGAAGAATCTGAATCACTCCGTGAGGCTACCATTGCCTTCTTCCTTCTGTTGTCATTTTCCTTCGTGGAAAATTGTCTGCTCTTCTTCTTTTGAGGGCAATCTCTTAATAGGTTATATGCATATCCACATTCATAGAAATTCATAACTTTAAGTTTATATGATTGTGAAGAAGACTTACCTTTCTGATCCTTGCTCGTTGAGGATCTGAACTTCTCTTTGTTGTAATCCTTGTTCCCAAAGTTTATCTTTTTCTTCAGAATTCTGGCCAAGGCTTTGGAAATCAAGGCTAAGACCTCATCATCATCATTATCATCATCATCATCATCATCATCATCATCATCATCATCATCATCATCATCATCATCATCATCATCATCATCATCATCATCATCATCATCATCTGGTTCAAGGCTTAGGGATTTTTCATTGTCTTTTGCCTTGAGTGCCAGATTCTTGATGTTTTCACTTAGTTCACCATCAACCTCCTTCTAGAGATCTCATGAGTGAGTAAATTTCCTTTCAGATCATCAATTTCCAGGATGCTTAAATTCCGAGCTTCTTCAATTGAAGTTGTTTTAGGCACCCATTTGGCCTTAAGCAAGCTTCTGAGAATCTTCTCGACTTTTTCCTCTTTGAAAATACTTTTCCCAAAGATTCCAAGTTATTCACAACATATGTAAACCTTTTGAACATATCTATTATGGATTCATCAGAATTCATCCTAAACAGTTCATAATGCCTTAAAAGGATGTTGATTTTTATCTACTTGACTTGGCTAGTACCTTCATAGGTAATAGTAAGCTTATCCCAGATCTCCTTTGCATTGTAGTTGGATATCCTGTTGAAATCATCTACACTAAAGAACAATATAATAAGTTCAAAGCTTTGAAATTTTTTGATACCTTTTCCATTTTAGTAACTAAAATATCTTCATCAGATTTGACAATTCTAACACCATTGACACTAGTATAGAACAGGTTTGGCCCATTCACAATAATAGACCACAGTTCCATGTCCTGATCTATGATGAACATTTTCATCAATGTCTTCCAATGTACAAATTTATCACCACGGAATAGTGGAGTTTTATTAGCTGCCCTTCCCTGTGAGAATCCTCCTTCACCTACAAAACTCATTGTCACAAGATTGTTAGATCTTTAAACTGTAACCCAAAGCTCTGATACCAATTGAAAGTGTGTAATGTAGGTGAAAACAGGTATATAAATACTCTAGAGGGGGGGGGTTAAATAGAGTATGCTAGCTTTTTCCAAAACACAATTTTTTGAAACTTAGTAGAGCAAAATGTTGATATCTCAAAGCTTTGAAAAGAATTTGAGAAGCTTGAAGATATGACAGCAAAGTATAGAGGCTCCAAAGCTTTGAGACTTGGAAAGCTCCAAAGCTTCGAAACTTCCAATATAAACTAAAAGTAAATACAGAAAAAGTAAGTAGCTGATACACAGAGATTCTACAGAGTTCAGTCACAATTGGACCTAGTCTCTGCCTGAGGGATCTAACCCCTCCAGGATTCAAACACAACTTCTTATTAATCATCCAGATTTAGCCCTCGATCTCAAGCCTAAGTGAGCTACCTTACACTTATACAACTTGTGGTTCCCAACCTATCTATTTACAGGCTACAACCTGTTGAAACAATAAGAACCTCTTGTTGTTCACTTGAAAAACCATACTACTAAGCTTATGAGGTTTCAGAAATGAAGAATAGATGAAAAAATGAAGTATAAGAAGAAGAACTCATATTAGATAAGCTTTTTAAGCTTGGAAGAGTTCTTCTGAATTTGAATGATCTTCTGTCTGCTGGAGAGTTGAATTCCTGAACGATTTGAAGAGCTATATTAACTTGATATTCCCAGTATGTTGCTCTCTCCAAAATGAAGATCTCTGTCTCTATTTCTCACTCTCTGCAATTCAAATTTAAACTTCTGATCTCAGTCTGCAACTAACTTGAGAGAATTCAGGAACATAATTTCTAAATTATCCCCTTTCTGAAAAGCTCCAATCAACATCTATATTTGAATGAATTGTTGACTTGTTTTATGGACGTTGGAGCGCCCAACAAACCTGCATATACTCAGAAACAATATCAACCAAATAACAATACAATCTAGCAATAAGATCTTCTTAAAACAGCAGCTACGAGTTCGTGAGAAACATGGGCTAGGATTATATGTTGACAGTTCTGAGCTAATAAATACATTCAGCCACATGAATGTATCAAGTATCAAACATAGAACACACAATAATAGACAATAATCAGCTTATATCATGTTCTAAGTATCACATAATCCATCTGCATATAGGAAGATAACTAAATGAACTTAGCAGCAAAGGGTAACCAGAATATCTCAAAGCTTTGAAGCTTTACCTGCTAACTCACCAGAATGGACATTGGATGTTCAATCCAACTTAGTCCTGCAATAAAAAACTTAGAACATATATTACTAAAAGCATTCATATAATTAATCCATATCATAACCAAAACCTGCAAAAAAACAATTAGATAATTCAACATATAGGAACTGCTACAGTAACTCAAAGCTTTGAAGCTTTGGTACTTAGCAATTTCTTTTGCTTGTGTTTCTGGATTTCATCATCAAGGAGCTAAGATCTCTGCCTGTATATTCACAACATAATGTCTAGGAGCTTCAGACGTATCAAAACATATTACACTCACTGAGTTGGTTTTCATACCAAAAGTCAAGTTCCCTAATGAAGTGTCCAACTACGAGACTATCTCATTAGGTACTGTCCTCAACAAGATCATAGCTAAAGTGTTAGCTAACAGACTACAGTTAATCCTTCTCCTCTTCATTTATCCTGTTCAATCAGCCTTTCTACCCTCTAGGTTTATTCATGAAAACATTTTGATATCTCAAGAGTACTTTCATGGCATAAAACATCATAAAGCTAAGAAGAAGGGTGGCTGGCCTTGAAGTTGGATCTAAATAAAGCTTATGATAGGATTTAATAGGATTTCCGTCAAGCTCTGACAACTCCGTAATAATCATTATACTATATACACTTTATATTTTTATTTGTGTGCGTTCGGTGCAAAGTGACAAATTTCGGGCTTATTTGAGAAGAAAATGAGTTTTATGATGTTTTAGAGCTTAAACGTATAATCCGGCCATTTCTTGAATAGTTATACGTATGATATGCATGGTTTTGTCACATTTGTCTTCTTGGTAGTGTTCGCGTTGTTGATTTATATGAACATTGCATGAGGACAGCAAGTGGAATAAGAAACGAGCTCCGGAAGTCGAGAAGAATAGAGCGAAGAGAAATTACAGGAGCGAAAGTGACCAACTTTCACTATTTTGAAAATATTGTGAGTTCTACAAGACCTGCTATAGTGAGACCGGTGCCAAATGAAATTAGACTCAAAGATATTTCCAACGGTAGGTCACGGAGCTCAATCAAAGTTCGGACGAGAAAGATATGGTCTGGAGAAGTTGACACGAAAACGAAAAAAAAGCTGGTAAAGTTTCACTGGATCAGTGTGCACTCTTCTGGATGTATTTGGAGTTAAATATGAAATTTTGGATCAAGGGATACACCATCGGAAAGTAGACATTCAGGGATTTCCAAAGGTGTAATATGGCCCCAAACCAAAGTCCGAATGAGGTAGAAAAGGTCCGCGCAAAGTCAGGTTATGAATTATTGCCGAGAATTGCAAACTAGAGGGGCTGAATTGCAAATTCGGCCAAAATACATTAAAAATCGTTCCCATTCCTTGAAAACCGGGTTTTGAGACCTAGAAGGCAAGTTAGAACAGAGGGAGATGCGGAGAAGAAGATTTGAGGAGAAACTTTGAGCTAGTGTTCGTCGTGGAAGCGAGAATTCATCAGTTTGATCCCTCTACTCTTATCTTTTCATTATTTTTGTACATGATCACACAAACTCTTGTATTTGTGATCATGAATATACATAGCTAAACTTCTTAGATCAGGACCCGAGTTTGGGGTTAGGGTTTTCACGTTGATTATGTGTTTTATGATTTTGAGAAACCTAATTGATAAAATTTACGTTTGCTATGGTTGTTTTGGGATCTTTATCTCATCTTGTTAATTGGAGACGTCTTGTTAGTTAGAACTTGGTTTTAAATTATTTGGTAACTCGGTAATTGTTGAACGGGAAAAGCAAACAATCAGCCGTTCTTAGTGAAAGCAAGATTTGGGATAGTTAGAGTAGAATTCATCGTTAATGCATGTGGAGGGATAATAAGAACTTGGTAACTCAGTTTTAATTTAACCTAGACATTGGATGCTCACTTGGTAACTCAGTGAGTTCGTATTGCTCGATTAGCAAAGTAAATTTCGTCTTTGTTTCATAAATCATAGAATGTCGTCGTCAACAAGAGAATTCTAGCAATCGCCCAAACAAGGTGTCCTAGTTGTTTCTCCCATATTAAACCTCAATATTCAAATACTTGTTTTTACTTTTTAATTATTTAGTTTATAAGACTAACTCAATTGCTAGCCCACACAAATTTAATTATCATAATTGGTTCACGACAAGTCCCTTAGATTCGATAAACCCGGATTTCTGGATATTACTACACGCGACAGCCGTGCACTTGCGGTTGGATCGTGTCAAGTGTTTGTCGCCGTTTCCGGGGACTTCGGCTGAATTGGTTAGAATTATTAGCTTTAGGGATTTTTATTTATTTTTATTTTTTTATCTCCATTCACTTGGTCTTCCTAGCTCCATTCCAGGTCCACAGTAGATATGGTTGATCACATGGAACAAGCTATGGAGAGAATCCAAAAGGAGAATGAGGTGCTGAAAGCACAGTTGGCCGCCATGGCTACAAATGCACAACAGGTGCCACAACCACAAATAGTTTCATGGGCTGCATCAGCTGCAACAATGGCACAAGAACTTATGCCAAAAGACCCTATGGTGAGCTTCTACGGGCTGCAGAGAGCACTTACCTTCCATCCGTGTACCCCACGTGGGGGCAGAGAATTACTCCATCAATCTTGCGATGATCACTATGGTTCGTAATGAATGCCAATTCAGCGGGATTGAAACTGATGATCCCAACGGGCATGTGACTACTTTCTTGCAGTTTTGCTCTACATTCAAGGAACATGGGGTGTCAGATGAAGAAGTAAGACTTATCCTATTCCCATTCTCGCTAAAGGGGAAGCTAAAACTTGGCTGAACGAGTTGCCTAGTCATTCCATCACCACGTGGGAGTAGCTAACTCATAAATTCTTCGGAAAGTATTACGCACCATGGAGAGTTGCACAATTGATGGAAGAAATTTATCTATTTCAGCAACTCGAGGGAGAAACTGTGGGCGAGGCATGGATCCGATTTATAAAGGCATTGAAGAAAGTTCCTAGTCGTGGTCTGAAGTGGTTTCGTTTACTACACCAATTTTATAATGGCTTATATTGGGAGCATGCTAAGTAATTAGATCAAGCAGCAATGGGAAATTTCATGGGTATGGATGAACACAGTGCAATATTCTTGCTTGATGATCTTGCAACAAGGATGACTACTAGAGTTGAGGACAGATATCAGGCTCCTATGCAAGTCATGGCCGTGAAAGTGCAAGAGTTTTCACATGAAAGAGAAGTGGCCCCTTTGCCAACACCAACCAAACAATAGTTTCAGCAACAACAAGAACAATCGATCAACCATGAGCTGATTAAACTGCTGACAAAAATAAATGAGAATCTTGATCGGTTGGAGAGTAAAGCGGTTGCCACTGGCGCAACTTTGCGAAGCCATGAGACCTAGATTGACCATATTGCCAACCATAACACTGCTCTTCCACCTAGAATGCTTTCTTCAGGTACAACTACTCCCGATGAGCAGGTGAACACAATTACTACTCGAAGTGGCATTACTACTCAGGATCCTCCATATCCTAGAAATGCGAGAGATGAAGCTACAAATGCCACTAAGAAAGAATTGGGTGAAGAAGTGCCTAAGGCCGCGAGTCCCCAATCAAAGGACACGACTAAGAAGAAAGAATATCCCAAGAACACTCTAAATCCGGCTAAGTATGTTCCAGATGTGCCATATCCGGCGGCAATGAAGAGGCATGACGAAGATCATTATGGGAGATTTTTGGAGATATTCAGACAACTTCACATCAACATCCCTCTTGTGTGAGCACTTGCTCAGATGCCCAAGTATAAGAATTTCTTGAAAGAAATTTTATGGGGTAAGAATTGCATTGACCCTTATGCTACGGTGAAGCTGACAGAGACATGTAGTAGTGTGATACAGCGAGATATTCCCAAGCTGAAAGAACCCGGCAGTGTCATTCTAGGCTGCACACTTGGGGGTGGATACCACACGCATGGTCTCTGTGATTTGAGCGCGAGTATTAATCTCATGCCATTGTCCCTATTTCATAGACTGGGCATTGGTGCGCCAACCCCAGTTAGAATGGGTTTGCAGTTGGCAGACAATTCTATTGTTACAGCAAAGGGGGTTATTTAAAACTTGCTTGTGAAAGTGGGTTCATTTGTCTTTCCAGGTGACTTTGTGATAGTGGAT
Source organism: Linanthus parryae (assembly GCA_023055425.1). Classification (NCBI taxonomy): domain Eukaryota; kingdom Viridiplantae; phylum Streptophyta; class Magnoliopsida; order Ericales; family Polemoniaceae; genus Linanthus; species Linanthus parryae. The sequence goes on from JALGPY010000001.1 coordinate 77,571,717, forward strand.
ATCAAGGAGGATCGCCATGTTCCACTCATCTTTGGAAGACGCTTTTGAAAACAATGCGCACAAATGTGGATTTAGGGACTGAGGAGTTGACTATCAAAGCTCTAGATACATCACTTGTGTTTAAGGAATTCGTTCCGGGCAAATAAAAGTATAAATTGGGTATGATCAAATTTAGAGAGAAAGATGTGGATCCTACACCTGGGTTGTCTATAGTTTTGCTACCCGATCCACCCGATTCAGAAAAGAAGCCAACTATTACGGCGCGCAAGATGTGGTGCAAGAGATCAAGAGCAAGAAACTGAAGGAGGAGACACGTCGTGCTAGATTTCCTTGACATCTTTTGAGGTAGCCGGGTCGGGTCGTCGACCTTAAATTACAAGGCGCTTGTTGGGAGGCAACCCAACCTAATTATTTGATTAATTTAGGGAGTGTGTTTTTAATACAGTTGTTTTGTGTTTTTATTTATTTATTTATTTGGAGAGATGAGAGAGAGGGACTAATGATGGTTTCCTAGTGACATGCATGAGCAGGTTATGGTAGAGTATACCCCGGTGTGTCATGGCACACTTGACATTTACATGGACTTGCATTGGCGAGTTGGGAATTCTTAAGAAATCGATTTAAGCAGAGGAGGGAGTCGACCCTGGTGTGCCAGAACACACTGATCATATGGGAGCATGGTAGTGCCATCACTGTGTCTTGGGGACTACTTTGCACTATTTCCTCCCCACCCTTGAGATGGTTGTGAGTATTTCTTTCCTTTTGCTGAATTTTGTGTTTATTTTATTTCAGTATGTCATGCTCCATCTCATCTACTGGCCTACGCAATTTATTGCTGAGTTCTCTTGCATTATCTATAAATTCGTTGAGGACAACGAAGCATTCAGTGTGGGGGTTGTTGATCTCTTTGCTAGCCATGTGTCTTGCATAGGCAGTTACATGTAGGATGCTTAGATTGTATTGTGTGTAGAGTCAGTGATTTTTGTTATGTTTTTACATATATCGTCGTAGTGTAGTTTACATAATGTTCGCACTTTTACATAATTGAGTATACCTACCAAAGATTTTAGTTGTGTAGTGTCAAATTTTTTTCGTGTCAGAGCCTTGCATATAGAGGTAAGATATTTAAAAAAATTACGAAAAAATGAGAAAAGACAAAATCCAAAAAAATTGAAAAATTTTTAAAATTTGAAAATAAGGCAATTGAAGATCTTGAAACTGGAGAGAGCTTAGTGAATGAATCATTTTGAGTAGGAAGTGGCGTAGTAGGAAAAAAATTATTTTTTAAAATCTGTGAAGAGTTTTCATTAAGGATGTCCCGGGAATTGTTGGAGGTTGTGAAGAATGACATGTAAAGTATACCTAAGTTTCCTATAGTGTGCTAATTAAATTGTGTATAGTTTCTTTTAATTTTATTTTCTAATTGGAAACTTGTGGTCTTTTGTTGACCTGGGGTGGACCTTCGTGTAGAGTTGGCTTCATGTGGTACGGTTGCCTCAACCTAAGTGAAGTTGAGGGGCGTACAACACCATCCCTTACGGTGGTCACAAAGTTAACCAAAAAAGCCCACGCTCTTTATGCTCTACTGCACGGTTGTAAAAAACAGAGGAGGAAAGAAAAGAAAATAAGAAAATCTGGAACAAAAAAGAAGAAAATTGTGCTTCAAGGAGAAACAAACTAATGTGCTTCCGGTCATACGGAAAATTTGGATTCCATCCAAGTAGAGCTTAGAGAGGAAAACTAGAGTCAAGCCTTATTTCACAGGATTTGTGACTCCCTTTCACTGGGACAATTTGCATTCAAACGCAATAAAGGCTAAGAGGGTCTGAAAAACCTCAGATAATTCGGTGAAGAATGGCTACAGTGAAATTTGAGCTTAATTACACCCAATGAAGCTTAGGACATGCTTGTGTCTTTGTTTGAATTGGTGGAGGAAAGTGGACGCCTTAGTGAGCTATTGCATACAATCAATTTCATTTCAAATTCGTGCAACGTGTTTGTGAATTTCAGAAGGGATTAGTGAAAGCTTGATGATTCTCTATTAATGACAGAGAGATTGCCTACTCTTGCAAAAAAAATATTTTGTGTTCAAATACTTGTTTTAAGATCTAGTCTAGATTTGCATTGCATCATCTTGCTGCATGGTTGTATTGAGAGCCATGTTTGAGTCGTTTGTGTCTCATTGGCTAGTAAGCAGATAGATGCAGTAGATGAGACTTTGCTCAGGACGCGCAAATGGCAAGTGTGGGGGTATTTAATAAATCCTTAATAAGTGTTATCCTATATACAATTTATAGTGTTATTTGTGTGCGTTTCGGTGCAAAGGGACGAATTTCGGGCTTATTTGAGAAGAAAATGAGTTTTATGATGTTTTAGAGCTTAAATGTACAATCAGGACGTTTCTTGAATAGTTTTACGTTTGATCTGTATGATTTTGTCACATTTGATCTTTGTGGTAGTGTTCATGTTGTTTCTTTATAGGAACATGGCATGAGGATAGCAAGTGGAGATAATAAACGAGCTTCGGAAGTCAAGAAGAATAAAGAGAAGAGAAATTACAGGAGCAAAGTGACAAACTTTCACTATTTTGAAAATATCGTGAGTTCTACAAGACCTGCTATAGTGAGACCGGTGCCAAATGAAATTAGACTCAAAGAAATTTCCAACGGTAGGTCAGGGAGCTCAATCAAAGTTCGGACGAGAAAGATATGGTCCGGCGAAGTTGACACAAAAACGAAGAAAAGCTGGTAAAGTTTCACTGGATTAGTGTGCACTCTTCAGGATGTATTTGGAGTTACATATGAAATTTTGGATCAACGCCTACGCCATTGGAAAGTATACATTCAGGTATTTCCAACGATATAATATGGGCCCAAACCGGAGCCCGGATGAGGTAGAAAAGGCCCGCGCAAAGTCAGCTTATGAATTTTGGCCGAGAATTGCAAACTGGAGGGGATGGATTGCAAATTCTGCCAAAATACATTAAAAATCGTGCCCGGGCCTTGAAAAAAGGGTTCTTAGACCTAGAAGGTAGGTTAGAACAGAGGGAGACGCAGAGAAGAATATTTGAGGAGAAACTTGGATCTAGAGTTCGTCGTGGAAGCGAGAATTCATCCGTTTAATCCCTCTACTCTTATCTTTTCATTATTTTGTACATGATCACACAAAATCTTGTATTTATGGTCATGAATATGCATATCTAAATTTCTTAGATCAGGACCTGAGTTTGGGTTTACGGTTTCACGTTGATTATGTGTTTTATGATTTGAGATTCATGTTTTGCGAAACCTAATTGATAGAATTTATGTTTGCTATGGTTGTTTTGTGATCTTTGTCTCATCTTGTTAATTGGAGACGTCTTTTTATTTAGAACTTAGTTTGAAATGATTTGATAACTCGGTAATTGTTGAACCGAAAAAGTAAACAATCACCCGTTCTTAGTGAAAGCCAGAATTTGGATCATTAGGGTAGAATTCATTGTTAATGCATGTGTAGGGATAATTAGAACTTGGTAATTCGGTTTTAATTTAACCTAGATTTGGATGCTCACTTGGTAACTCGGTGAGTTAGTATTGCTCGATTAGCAAAGTAAATTTTTTCTGTGTTTCATAAATCATAGAATGTCGTCAACAAGAGAATTCTAGCAATCCCCCAAACAAGGTGTCCTTGTTGTTTCTCCCATATTAAACCTCAATATTTAAATACTTTTTTTGACTTTTTAATTATTTAGTTTATAAAACTAACTCAATTGCTAGCCCACACAAATTTAATCATCCTAATTCGTTCACGACAAGTCCCTTAGGTTCGATAAACCCGAATTTCCAGATATTACTACACGCGACATTCGTGAACTTGCGGTTTGATCGTGTCAAGCTCTCGTGTTGAAAATGGGCTTTCCATCATAAGTGGGTTCAACTCATCACTCAGTGTATCACTACAGTGAAGTACATCGTCAAGATCAATAATGTCACTAGATGAAAAGTGTCCCCTTCTAAGGGTTTGAGACAAGGGGACCATCTGTCCCCTTATCTCTTTGTTATTATGATGGATAGCTTCGCATCTATTATGGAGAGTGCTATGAGGAAACGGGAGATTAAGGTATAAAGCTGAAGAAGTACTGTCATATTCTCTGACATTTTTTGTTTGAAGATGACTCCCTCATATTCTTACAAGCTAACAAGAGAGAGAGACATGCAACTCTATCAAGATCCTTCAAGTGTTTGAGGAAGATAGTGGCATGAGAACTAGTCTATAAAAATCAGGGGTCCTGTTTTCTCCCCTTTTGGATGATCAAGTGAAGTCGTCAATCTCTCAGATACTTCAGGCTCCTTCTATAGATTCAAATGAGGCTTACCTGGGTATCCCAGCTCTTTGCGGGAGAGCTAAAGGTAAAGTCTATGAGTACATTTATAAAAGAGTTTTGAGCAAACTCAAAGGTTTGAAAAGCCAAGCTCTTAGCTTTGCTGGTAGAGAGGTCCTCATAAAATCCATAGCTCAAGCACGCCCCTCATATGATATTTAAAAGATGCTTCTTCCAAAGTATTTGTGCAAGAAATTAACCTCTCTAATCAGGAACTTTTGGTGGAGTGGTCAGGCTGAGGCACAAAAAAAAATTGGTGGCTTGGGATAAATTGACCTCTTCTAAGAGAGAAGATGGTATTGGTTTTAGGTACTTGAGAGCTTTTAATTTAGCTATTTTAGCTAAATATGCCTGGAGAATTATAAAAGATACTAGCTCTTTGTGTGCTACAACTCTAAAAGCTCTTTACTTCTCAAATTGCTCTATGTGGGATGTAAAGAATAGAAAAGCTAGCTCTATCTCTTGGAACGCTATTTTTTCAGGTAGACAAGTTCTGAAAAGGAAAGGTGTGTGGCAAGTGGAGAATGGGAAGTAGATGTTTTCAAGGATAACTGGTTAGGCAATGGTCCGGTTCATAAACCTACTAGGGGTTTCCATATGGTGAATATTGACCTCAAAGTCTCTGACCTTATTCATTCTGCTACAAAAACTTGGAAGAGAAATCAGTTGGATTTTTGGTTCAATGAGAGTGATAAGAGGGCTATTTTGAAAATCCCTATTCCATGGTCAGACCAAAGTGATGTGAAAAGGTGGCCTTGGTATACTAGTGGAAACTTTGAGGTGAATTTAGGCTCAAGAATTGCTACTTTTATGCTCAAAGAAGGTACAATGCCTAGAAGCCCCCAGTTCCAGCACCTCTACTTCTTTGGTGATTAACAAGAAGTTTTTAAATTGGCTTTGGAATTGTTCTATACTTCCTAAGATGAGATTCTTTATGTGGAGAATGCTCAACAATTCTTTGGCCACAAGTGTTAATATTCACAAAAAGATGAGAAAGCATAGCCCAAAATGCCAATTGTGTGATTTTGCTATAGAGGATGAAGAACACTTATTTAATAAGTGTAGCTGGACAAGAGATCTATGGTTTGCCACTCAGATTGTGGATACGGCCAGATTTGGTGCTTCTCATTGTTTAAAAGCCCAGATCCTACTTGAATGGGAAGAAACCATGGCTAATTGAATACCTGAGCTACATCTGGAGAAGGTCAGCTGGGTGTTGTGGATTATTTGGTTGACAAGAAATGAATTCATTTTCGCCACAAAGGCCCTAACCCCAAAAGTGCCTTGGTGAAGGTGCTAAATGGTTGGAATAATGTGTAGCTTCTCCATCATAAGGAGAAAGTTGTAAAGATCAACATATCTATCTCAAATGAAAGTTGGATTCCCCCTCCTCACAGCTGGATTGAATGCGGATGCTACTTGGCAGAAAGGTAAGAATTCTTATATTATTGGGTTTATTGGTAGAAACCATAATGGTGATTGGACTGGGGAAGGTTGGAAAAAAATCTGGGCTAGCTCTCCTTTAGTTGAAGAAGCTACTGCAGTAAGATTGGCGTGCAACACGCTTGGTCAATGAGGAGGTATGCATATGATCATTGAAGGAGACAACCAATCGCTAATGAAGGAGCTTAATGGTGAAGTATGTGGCCAGTAGAGTGTGCATAGCCTCATATCTCATGCCAAATATTTTGCTTCTTCTGGTAGAGTCATGTTCAATTGGGTTTCCAGATTGGCTAATAGTCTAGTGGAATTTTTTTTCAAAGTCATTGATAGAGAGTTAGGAGTCTGTAGTAGCATTAACTTGAAACAAAAATGCATTTTTTGGAGCCAATTTTGGCTAAGGATGGTTGTAACAGTTTCGTTTATCACTTATACAAATTTTTCTTCTAAAAAAAATTTAAATTCGAGTTTTGTGTGTTCCCGAAAACTCATTTACTCGTCAAAATAAATACTGAAGGGGTGTATAGTAGGCAGATTTTGACGAGTAAATTAACTAAGAATTCTCTATTGTTCACCTTGAAATGAGTTTCAAGCCCTTGAAATGAAACTGTTTTGTTTGCTGCAAAAGAGCTAAGTATAGAACTGAAAATTAATGCAAGAGACACAAGATATATAGAGTTCAGTCCACTTGGACCTACGTCTCTACCTTAGGGATCTTCTCCCTGCAGGATTTCAACTCAATTCTTATTAATCAAAAGCTAAGCCCTTTCCCTCAAAAAAAAAAAAAAAAAAAAAGCTAAGCCCTAGATCTCAAGCAAGGAGAGATGCCTTACTCTATTACAGCTTGTGGTTCTTACTAACCTATCTAGTACCTGCTCTAGCTAACTAATTAACTAAGAATTCTCTATTCTTCACCTTGAACAATCCACGAGAATAAGAACTAGAAGTATTATTAGAATGATATACAAATAAAGCTCATAATAAAAGAACACCAGAACTAAGTCCGCAGTGAGTATGTAGTGTTTTTCAGACACTTGGATTGAGAGAAATAGATATGCTTCTTTGTTGCTTGTCAATCCATGAATGTGTTTGAGTGTCTCTGTGAATTGCTTTTTGTTGTGTCTACGAATTCCTTCAGCAATTCTCATTTTAAACACCCAGTTTGAATTGAAGATCTTCAGAATCTTCTCAACAAACTTTACGGAAAACTAGCTTCAAATCTTGACTCTTCTAACAGCATCCTCCAACGGCTAGTTTCTCAGTATCTTCAAGAATACAGTCTTGAATTTGTTTAGGAGTAAGTTAGGAAGGTCTGGATCAGATTTGAATCACCACATAATCATATCTACAGCTCAATTTCCTTTTATGCATCATTCCTGTTTAGGAATTGATACCTGTAAAATAGGCAACTTTATATCCCTGCAAAACCTAGTCAAACAAATGGAATAACCATGGTTTGGAATGTCAAAAGTACTTTGTCTTTCATCAACAATTAACAACTGATCAAGCACAGGGTTGAGGAGTAGAATTAATATTAGAAACTCCCCCCTAAGTTCAAGCATATAAAGCATAGCCAGTTTCAAAGCTTTGAAACTGAGTTGAACTTAAAATCTCCCCCTTGATGAAAGACAAAATCACAATTTGTTTGAAACTATGTTTCTGAAAAAAAATTCTCATTAGCACATAGCATAATAAATCATAGCACATAATATCCATAGAAATCCAACTTATTTTCTTATTGAAAATCAGCAAATACCAACAAAGTTCAGATAAACATATTGACCGATAACAGGTCTCTAGTAAACATAAAATAACCTAAATTTCTCCCCCTTTTATACTTTCACAAAAAAATAATGAGAAAATGTTGGATCAAAGTTGCGGAAAAAATTTGAAAAGACTGTTTGAAAAGATAGAATTTTCAAGACTTTGAAAACGATTTCAAGGCCTTGAAAAAGAAAGAAAGGAAGAAATAGTAGGAAAGATTTTAAGGGGTTGGGTCTTCATCTTCTTGCTGCTCTGCATATCCTTCTTCACTATCTTCTTCATTCTCCTGTTCTTCTTCTTGAGCTCCAACTTCTTCCTTTTTATCACCAGCTCCACCTTCTTCTTCAAACAGATCAGTTTCACTCACTATTTCTGGAATGATTGGCTTCTTTGGCTTCTTCTTTAAGTCCTTAAGCAATATTCCTAAACTGTCAACTTCTTCTTGATCTTGATATTCATCATCTAGTTCCTCAACTCCTTGCTTTCCTTTGTCCTTCACCCCAGTAGTCTCTTCCTGAGTCGTGTGCTCACTAAAAAGTTCCTTAGTTGAGCCATTCTTCTTGGTTCCCTCTGCAGCTTGAGATACTTCTTCAAGCACATCAAACACAGTCATGCTCTTGAAGATGTGTTCAACCATGTACTTCGTATGTTTAAACTCAATTGTAAACTCATGTTGATTCTCCTTCAGTTCATCCATGTCCTTCTCAAGTCCATCAAGTTTCTAAAGAACCAATGAGAAATCTTGAGGCTGAGAGGTTTGGCTTGAAGTAGGGGTCAAGGCCATGGGTTTAAGAAACTTCTTGGAGTTCAGCTCTTCTTCTATCGAATCTGAAAACAACTTCCAAGTCTTATCACTGGTTTTCACTAAACAAATTTTCTCAAATTCTTTCTCATCAAGCATACCAAAACCAGTAGTGATAGTTTCTTCTGTGTTAGTTGGAATTTCAAAGTGTTGAAAGAATGAGGTAAGCAGAATTGTTTGGCAACGGAGCATGTGTTCCATCGCAGTTTTTGGAAGATCAATCTCATAACCATGCATAACCAAATACATTAAGTAGAGCACCATTTCAGTTATCAGCTCCTTTGAGTTCTCCCTTGGTACCACACATCTCATCAGGATTGTAAACAAGACTTTGGCTTCAACAGTTAGCACAAATTCTGTAAACTGCTTGGATGTGGTACAGGTGTTGGGTAGAAAGAATTCTTCTTTGGCCAGTTTCAGAGCTTCACTATTAGGAGGTTGATTACTGGTTTCTTACCTCTTTGGACAGCCTAGAATATTAGAAAACTCAGAGTGATCTAGTTCCATATCAATGACATCAACTTTGGTTTGAATCACAAAGTTCACAGAAGATTTGAGTTGTTTCATGTTTAGGTAAAAGCATCTGGTTATTCCGTGGTTGGCTATTTCTCGAGGGTTTAGAATAAACCAAAGAGAGCATTTCTTCAACATCTTAATGCACTTCAGATTTATACCATTCAACATAGAAACACTGATCATACTACAAAATGAAACTGATCTAGAAGCAAATCCATCTAGCCATTGACCTCTAACAACATTAGTAATGAACCATTTGTTATCAAGGGATGATTTCTTACCATTAGATTTCTTCTTTTCTTAATAGATATGTAGTGCCTTCTCAATGTTCTCCTCTAGCTCATCCTCTGTTATTTTTCCTTTTCCCTTGTCTGCTTTTTCAGCCTTCTTCTTCACCTTCTTAGGACTACCAATCTGAATCCCTTTCTGTTTTCAGAAGCAGACTCCACTATCTTCTTTTTCTTGCTAGACACTGGTGTCTGATCTTTCTTTGCCTTCTTCTTGGGAGGAGGAGGGGCCATGCCTTCTGCAGTAGGAGTCTTTGAACTTGAAACACCATTGATGGTCTGAACCTCTTCCTCAGTAGCCTTTCTTTTCTATTTTGTAGCAGCCTTTGAACCACAAGCCATTTTTATTCTATTAGAGGCTCTTCTAGTGCTCATTAGGGTTTGGGGAGTAAAAGAGGAAGGTAGGATAGATATGAAGGAGAGAAAGAGAGAAGAAGATAAATAGTAAAGTGTTTCCGTTTGAAAAGGAAACTGAATAATTTTCCTAATCTTTGAAGATTAGCTTAATCAAAAAGTTTCAAAACTATGTGTCCCGTTGGAAATAAATAATATAAAACTATTTTAGCTGAAAATGGGTATTTGAAAATTGAGGGAAATATTGAGCAATTATCTACAAAGATAACACCCAACATTGAAAGATCCATATTATTAACTAAGCAACATACAATCTTATTTTAAAGGCTTTGGAAAGTATTTCAAGGCCTTGAAAAGCTATATTGTATTTCAATCTTACCTCGTACTTACCTAGTTCTACCCCTAAACCAATGCTTCTTTATTTAGCATGCCCAATTCTAATCTCAAGACTGAGAATCTTTCATTTGGAAATGTTTAGTGAAGATGTCTGCAACTTGCATGTTAGTAGAAACAAATTCAAGAACAATTTCACCTTTTTCAGCATGATCTCTGATGAAGTGATGTCTAACATCAATATGCTTTGTTCTTGAATGTTGAACTGGATTCTTTGGGATTGATATTGCACTTGTGTTGTCACACTTGATAGGTATATCTCTGAAATCAAATCCAAGGTCTCTCATTTGTTGTGTTATACATAAAACTTGTGAACAGCAAGCTCTAGCTGCTATGTATTCAGCTTTCTGTTGTTGATAGTGCAACTGAGTTTTGCTTCTTTGAATGCCAGCTGATTAAAGATGATCCAAGGAATTGGCAGCATCCTGATGTACTCTTTCTATAAACTTTATATCCTGCAATGTCAGCATCTGAATAGCCACACAAAGATAAATTAGATTGTTTAGGATACCAAAGCCCTAAGTCTTTGGTACCATTGAGATATCTAAATATTCTTTTAACTGCAGTCAAGTGTGATTCTTTAGGATCATCTTGAAATCTAGCACACATTCAAACACTGAACATGATATCTAGTCTGCTAACTTTGAGGTATAGTAATGATCCAATCATACCTCAATACTCTTTCACATTCACACTCTTACCAGATTCATCTTTGTCTAAAGAAAATGTAGAACTCATGGGGGTCTTGATTTCTTTTGATTGAGACATATTATCTTTGTTCAGCAAGTCTCTTGTGTACTTGCTTTGATGTAGTAATATGCCTTTCTACATATGATGAATTTGAAGTCCAAGAAAGAAGTTCAATTCTCCCATCAAACTCATTTCAAATTTCCTGCTCATAAGACTTGAGAATTCCTTGCAAAGAATATCAATAGTAGCTCCAAACAGAGTATCATCAACATAAATTTGAACTATGAGAATATCTTTCTCATGATTCTTTATGAAAAGAGTCTTATATACTAATCCTCTTTTGAAATAATTTTCTAGTAAAAACTTTAACTATCTTTGATACCAAGTCCTTAGAACTTGTTTCAATTCATAAAGAGCCTTGCCAAGTTTATAAACATGATCTGGAAACTTGTCATTTTCAAAACCTGAAGGTTGAGCAACATAAACTTCTTCTTGCAAATAGCCATTTAAGAATGCACACTTCACATCCATTTGAAAAAATTTCATGTTCTTGTGAGATGCAAATTCAAGTAGAATTCTACGTGCTTCTAACCTAGCAAAAGGAGCAAAAGTTTCTTCATAGTCAGTACCTTCTTCTTGATTGTAGCCTTGAGCTACCAATCTAGCTTTGTTTCTGATTAGCTTTCCATTCTCATCTAAATTGTTTCTGAATACCCATCTGGTGCCAATAACAGACTGGTTTCTTGGTTGAGGAACTAGATTCCAAACCTTGTTCCTTTCAAACTCATTGAGTTCAATTTTCATAGCTATGATCCAGTCTACTTCATGTAATGCTTCCTTCACAGTTTTAGGTTCTACAAGAGAAATAAAAGCATTAAAAAGCACAGAGATTCTTCAACTGTGATTTGGTTTGTGTTCCAGTGGTTGGATCAGAAATAATGTTATCAGCAGGATGATATGAGATATATTTAAATCTCTTCCTTGGTGTCCAAGGTTCAGGCTCTCCAATCTGGTTTTCAAGTCTTTGAGAATTTGAAGTAGTAGCTTGATCTGCTGTCTTCTCTGGAGCTTTGGTTTCAATGCTTTGAACCTTATTTCACGGCCTTGAAATGGCCTTCTTTATTCCAGTAAGATTTCCTAGGAAAATTTTAAGTATTTTTCTTCAGTATTTGAATCGTGCTTGTTCAAATTAAGATCTGCAAAACCATCACTCAAAGAACCATCATAGCTTTCATCAAATATGACATGAATTCTTTATTGAACAAGCTTTGTTCTCTTATTATAAACTCTATAGGCTTTGCTTGACTGTAAATAACCAAGAAAAATACCTTTATCACTTCTTGCATCAAACTTACCAAGAGTGTCCTTACCATTATTATGAACACAGAAGGTACAACCAAAAGGTTTTAAGTAATAAATGTTTGGCTTTCTTCCTTTAAACAGCTCATAAGGAGTCTTCTTCAATATAGGTCTGATCAAGCACCTGTTGAGAATATAGTTTGTTTTATTCACAGCTTCTGCCCAATAGTACTTTGGTTTTTTTTTTCCAGAAGCATTGTTTTTTATATTTCTTCAAGATTCCTATTCATTCTTTCAACGACTCCATTCTGTTGAGGAGTTCTAGGAGCAGAAAAATTGTGAGAGATACCATGCTTAGAGTAGAATACATCACACTCAAACAATGGTAGGTTTTTCAAGGTTTGAAGTTCTCTACAAAGGTTAGAAAATTCAGTGAGAACTTCTGATTTTTCTCTAAGAAACATAACCCAAGTATATCTATAAAAATCATCTACAATAACAAGCATGTACTTCTTACCCTTTGGAGTTGGAGTTCTCATAGGACCACAGAGATCCATATGCATTAATTCAATGGGTCTAGTAGTACTTACAAAGTTCTTTGGTTTAAATGAGCTTCTAGTTTGCTTGCCTTGTGCACATCCCGTGCATACTTCTTCATCTTTGAACTTGATAGAGGGAAGACCACTTACTAAGTTCTTGGAAACTAGCTTGTTCAAGGTATGAAAGCTAATGTGCCCCAACATTCTCTGCCAAAGCTTTGAATCCTCTTTCAAGGCCTTGAGACAGTTCAAGTTATCTCCTGCAACTTTGTTAGTTTGAAAAGTATAGACATTGTTTGACCTAGAGGCTAAGAGGATGTAATTGTCAGATTTCTCATCTTGCACCACACATATCTCTTAATAAAAAATAACCTTATTACAATTATCACAAAGATGAGATACACTAAGAAAGTTAAATTTTAAACCATCAACTAAGTATACATCAGAAATAGAATTTTCAGAATATGTATCAACTTTACCAATACCTAGAATGCTGCATTTTCCATTGTCACCAAGTGTGATTGAACCTTCAGATTGCTCCTTCAACTCTGAGAATAAATACCTCTTTCCACTCATATGTCTTCAGAAACCACTGTCCATAAATCATTTCTGATCTTTGGTCTTGATGACAACCTGCAAACACCATCCACTGCATTACCCAGCTGTTAGACCAAGTGTAGAATTTAAATTCATATTCAGGTCAACCATGTTGGGTGGTCTAACCCCTTTAGGAACCCAAATATGTCTACCTTGTCCTTTGAGTTGAACTGGAAATGTAGTCCTCATTATGTGAGGATATCTTCTTCTGAAAGGATAAATCATTTTAACATGACCAATTTTATTGCAGTAATGGCACTTAGGAAATGTTCTGCTTCCAGCTTTCACAAATCTGGTATTGTTCTGTTTTGGGAAATTTGGATTGTATCCATTACCAGTTTTTATGAACAGACTTTAAGCTACCTCCAAGAATCAAGTTCAAGTTGTGTTCTGATCCTGCAAGTTTTTTCATGGCTGATTCAGATTCTTGAAGTTTCTCAGTTAGAGTAGTCTTTTGTTTATCCAATTCATCAATTGATGCCTTAGATTAACAATATTTTTACTCAGAAGAGAGTTATCAGTGACTACTTTCTTAACTTGTATTTTCAAGGCTTTGAAATTGGTTTTCAAGGCATTGAAATCACTGTCAGTTTTCTTCTGAGAAATTTCAAGGTTCTGATTCAGACAAACAAAATGCAAGTTTTCTTTTTCCTGCTCATGAAATTTTTCTTTCAAAACTCTTATCTCTTTCAAATAGTCCTCTTCATTTAACAGCATTGTAATAAGATAATCAGAGAGGTCTTCTGTTGGTTTTGAAATTAAATAATTTACCATTACCTCAATGTTCTTTTCAGATCTTTCATCATGCTTGGCCATAAAGCATAGGTTGGCATGTTCTTCTTCAGATTTAGAGTCACTTGAGGTCTCAAAATCACTCCAGGAGGCTATCATAGCTTTCTTTCTTCTATCATGGTCTTTCTTCTGAAAGTTTTTGCTCTTTTCGTGTGGAAAGTTTCTAATCAAGTGTCCAGCATCACCACACTAAAAGAAATTCATTACTTTAGGCTTATTTTCATGCGAAGAAGATTTACCTTTGTAGTCTTTTCTACTAGAGGATATGTGTCGTTCTCTAATGAAGTCCTTGTTTCCAAAGTTCTTCTTCATTTTGAGAATTCTGGTCAAGGCTTTGGAAATCAAAGCAATAGTATCTTCATCATCGTCTTCTTCAGTTTCAAGGCTTTGAGATAGATCGTTCTCCTTTTCCTTGAGAGCTAGATTCTTGATACCTTCTGGTAACTCTCCATCAACTTCATTCATAGTTATTTCTGTGTAAAGAGTTTTCCTTTTAGGTCATCAAGTTGAAGAGTTGATAGTTCTTGAGCTTCCTCAATAGCAGTTGTCTTTGGTTCCCATTTTGCTTTTGCAAGACTTCTCCTAATCTATCTAACCTTTTTTCATTGGAAATATGTTTTCCCGATGAATTAAGATTGTTAAGAATGTCAGTGAAACATTTGAACATGTCTCTGATTGACTCATCTCCATTCATCTTGAATAGCTCATATTACCTGAAATATATGTTGACCTTGGTTTGCTTGACTTGGCTGATTCCTTCAAAAGCCACCACAAGCTTATCCTTGATCTCTTTGGCAGTCTTGCAACCCGAAATCCGGTTGAAATCATCTGCACTCAAATCACAATATAAGAGAATCATAGCTTTATAATTTTTGGAAAACTGTTCTAACTCAGAAGCAGAGAGTGAGTCTTTTGATTTAAGAGTTCTAATCCCATCTTTCTCTATGTAGAAAGTGTGAGGACCATTATGTATGATAGCCTGAAGCTCTATGTCTTGATAAATGATGAACATTTTCATTAAGGCTTTCCACTGAACAAAATTGTCTCCACAAAAGAGAGGAGGTCTGTTAGCAGCTCTTCCCTAAGAGAAACTACCATCACCTAAATTACTAATAATCACAAGATGGTTAAATCTATGCAGCGATAAAAGCTCCGAAACAAATTAAAGGGGTGTACAGTAGGAAGAAATACAGGATCAATACTCTAGAAGGGGTGTGTTGAATAGAGTATGCCAACTTTTGCTAAACTTGCAAGAAGAGTGGTTTAAAAAAGATTCGTAATGAGTAAAGAGTATTACAAGGCCTTGGAATAAGTTTCAAGCCCTTGAAGTGAAACTGTTTTGTTTGCTGCAAAAGAACTAAGTATAGAACTGAAAAGTAAATGCAAGAGACACAAGATATATAGAGTTCAATCCACTTGGACCTACGTCTCTACCTCAGGGATCCGCTTCCTGCAGGATTTTCAACTCAATTCTTATTAATCAAAAGCTAAGCCCTATATCTCAACCACAGAGAGATGTCTTACTCTGTTACAGCTTGTGGTTCCCACTAACCTATCTAGTACCTTCTTTAGCTAACTAATTGACTAAAAACTCTCTATTGTTCACCTTGAACAATCCACGAGAACAAGAACTAGAAGTATTATCAGAAAGATATACAAATAAAGCAAAGAATAGAAGAACACTATAACTAAGTCTGCAGTGAGTATGCAATGTTCTTCAGATGTTTGGATTGAGAGAAATGGATATGATTCTTTCTTTCTTGTCAATCCCTGATTGTGTTTGAGTGTCTCTGTTAATTGCTCTGTGTTGTGTCTACGAATTCCTTCAGCAATTCTCCTTTTAAACACCCAGTTTGAATTGAAGATCTTCAGAATCTTCTCAACGAACTTTTCTGAAAACTATAATCAAATCTTGACTCTTCTAATGGCTTTCTCCAATGGCTGGTTGCTTAGTATCTTCAAGGATATTGTCTTGAATTTATTTAGGAGTAAGATAGAAAGGTCATTATCAGATTTGAATCACCACAGAATCATACCTACAGCTCAGTTTCCTTTTATGCATCATTCCTGTTTAGGAATTGATTCCTGCAAAATAGGCAACTGTATATCCCTGCAAAACATAGTCAACCAAATGGATTAACCATGTTTTAGAATGTCAAAAATATTTTTTCTTTCATCATCAACTAACAGCTAATCAAGAACAGGGGTTTAGGAGTTGAATCAAGATCAGAAACTCCCCCTAAGTTCATGCATATAAAGCATAGCTAGTTTCAAAGCTTTGAGAGCTGTTACAAGGACTTGAAGTAGACTAGCTATTTCAAGCCTTTGAAACTGAGTTGAACTTACATATACTTATCTTAAATTATTTTTATAATATATTTTTGGGTAATCACGGTGAAAAATTAGTTAGAGTTTATATTCTAAAAAGATTAATTAGAGTTTAAATTATGTAGACAAATTATTTGTGACTATCTCGCATATTCTCAGCTCGAGGGGGCATGGCCTAAGAACTTCGTATGTACCGTGTATGGGGATCCAACTATCTTTAAATATCCATACCTCCTTGCCATTACCAATTTTCCACATTAGACCCGATCTAAGTAAATATCGTCCAGCTAAAATACTTAGAATCGCAAAGGAAACTTGAGTATATGGAGTAATTTATACATCGATAATGGTAGAAGAACGGAAGTATTTAGCATTAGGAACCCTTCTAACCAAGCTTGTAGGATTTCGAAAAAACTGTCACGTATGGTTAACTAACATAGCTATATTGATATTCCTCAAATCTCGGAAACCTAGACCCCTTCTTCCCTCAACATCTTTAGTTTCTCCCACGCAACCCAGTGCATCTTCTAATCATCTTTAGAGATGCCCCACGAGAATTATTGAACTAGTTTCTCCATTTGCTGACACACATTGATTGGCAATAAAAATCAGTTCATGGCATAGTTTAGAAGGGATTGAGTAACTGATCAAAATCTCTTTCCCGTCCACTAAGAGTTCTTGGCCCTTTCACCCCTTGAGTTTCTATAGTTCCGGTCTGAGAGGTAAGTAAAATACGTTGATCTCCTTATTCAAATGGACGTGGGAAGGCCTAAGTAACTGTCATGACTCTCCACCAGTAAAACCCCGCATAAATTACTCAGAGAGATCCTTACTTCATCACCAACATTATGAGAAAAACAATCGATGATTTCTGAAGGTTGCGGTTGTCACAAACTTTATCACCACTTCTATCCATCTAAGGCCAAAACCCATTATCTCCAAGACGTGACGTAGGAATCCCACTCCACTCTATCATAGGCTTTACTCATATCGACTTTGAAGGCCAGAAAGCCTACTTTGCCTTTCTTCCTTTTTTAATGGTGTGCATAAGCTCAAAAGCAATCAGGGTGTTATCAGAGATTAACCAGTCTAGGAAAAAGGCACTCTGATTCTATGAAATCAATGAGTCTAAGATAGTCTTCAAAAGATTAATAAGAACTTTGTGACAAGCATGTAAATATTATTACATAAACTAATGGGCCTAAAATTAGCAGCTTGTCTAACTAGTTTAACTTTTGGTATTAGAGCAATAAGGGTATGATTATACCTGGAAATATCTATGTCACCATTAATAATGCCCAAGCGTACTTCTTCAACTTCCTGACCGAATATTGACCAGTATTTGTGATAAAATAATCGGGGAAGCCATCAGAACCTAGTGCCTTCCCTGAGGCGTCTAATTCAATGCTACCCGAATATCCTCTATTGTGAAAGGGAAGTTCATATACGCCCGTTGCTCCAAAGAGAAAAGTTCCTCTACACCAGCTATGACGGATCCTTTTCGATTCTAGTTTGGGATGTAGAGGTAAAAATCTTCTCAAAGTAACACTCCGAGATAGGAAAAATCTGGTTGGGATTCTCGTACCAGACAGGCTTCTCATCCTCCAAACTGTACGATTGTAGGACCTCCTGATTGAAGCCTTCGTGTGAAAGAATCACGTGTTCTGGTCACACATTGTTGGAATAGATGCCCTAGAGGCAATCTAGTTTAGTATGAATTTGTATATGGCTAGAAAATTCATTTATTATTTATTGGATATTTAATATAATGAAGTCCTTAGATTTACAATTGTGTTGTTTATCTTAAATATCCCTAGTCAAGTATAATGATTAAATGGGACAATCATCTATAGACTAGTATGGGGTTGGATTGATATGGAGATATCACGATCCAACACATAGGTGTGCATTACGGAATGTTGCACTGGATTGACCCATCTCCGAGAAGGCTACATACACGTTATGTTGAGTCACAAGCTCTTCTCGCGGTGCAATGGTATTTTCATCCTTAGACTTGAAGTCACTATATATTCTAGTTGTGGATCGTTGTGATCTTGGTAGCGTTAAACGCTACACCGTGACTGGGTAGTTATAAAGGCGTGTACTGGATACAATGAGAAGCAAGCTTAGAGATCGTAGTGGACGTAGAGAGGATTTTCCCCTCCCACATAACGGGAGCAAATATCCTAGGCCACTCGAGGGATAGTGCTTATAGAATGTCTGGCCAAACTCAAATAAATCAATATGGGATATTGATGCTATTTGCACGAATAAGGCTATTCCCATGGATCGAGAAACTATGGATTGGATATACGAGTGTGACTTGTATGTCTCGTGTCCAATCCGGATATGGAGGCAAAGGGATGAGACAATTACTTGTACAAAGGTTGTCAAGATGACTACTCTATTAGTTGGCTAGAATGGATGTTTTGCTAGAAACCGCTCCATATTAGCAAATAGTTGCTACAAACTAGATAGAACCTATGGGGTCACACGCTATATAGAGTTGAACTAGATTTGGGAATTAATTAATTAGATTAATTAATTAGAATGATCACTTTGCAAACCCTTGCAAACTTAGTAGGGACTAATTTGCAAGGAAGGGACTAAATTGAATTCTAGTTGGACTAGAATAAGTCCTTTAGGTAGTTAACAAGGAGTTGTTGGACTATATAAAGGACCCTCCTTCCTTCCTCATAACTTATGCTCATTAGTGAACATAACAAGAGTGGGAGAGAACAAAGGAGAGAGAGCAAGCAACAAGGAGGGCCCGACGCCGCCCCTTGCCGCCGCCCTCGTCCCCGTCGGCCAAAAGAGGCCGAGAGCCTCTTTTTGTCTCGTTTTGCGTGATTCGTTCTTCCTCTTCCTAATCCGGGCTAGCACCAAGGAGTTTGGGAGATCTAGGATCAACTCTAGGCGTGGATAAACTATAGAGAACGTGACATTATTCGCGTTTGAAGTCATCAAGGAGAACATCCCAAATATAAATGCTTCGTTGGGCTACCCCAAAGGTGTGTTTATGATTTCTAACCTTTACTATCGTTATGTCTCTAGACTTGTGATCCTTGGAGGGTTTTGCATGATTTTATGTTTGATTATTCTTCCGTTGAGCGATCCATGAATCAAAACCCTACAGTGGTATCAGAGCCACGGGTCATAGAGCATAAACGTGATTTATGTGTTACGTTTCAGTTGTTTTACACCTTAATTTGATTGTTTATCGCGTAAAACAAGACAAATCAAGCATGGGATGCAATTTGTCAATAATTAATCATAACAAGATCCAATTTTTGCATTGGATGCATGAATTGGTGAGTTTGAGAAATTTTAGGATCTTAGATCTAGGGTTTGGGCATCCTTGGGGAAGAAGGAGTTCTCCCAAAACAAGGAAACAACCAAACTTGGGCTCCAAGCAAGGGAGTTGTTTTGGAAACAACTCCCATAATGTTGTTCGGCCCCCCTAGGGACCGCCCCCTTGCTTGCCGCCCAAGCTTGGCCGCCCTAAGGGGCCGGGCGGCCCTAACCCAGGGGCCTAGCTTGCGGGTTTTGGGCTGGGCCGGCCCTAGGGCCTTTATGGTTCACTTAATTGGACCCGGGCAATCGGATTGTTGGGCCCATTGACCGTTTTAACCCTAGAAATCCTAAAATCAATTAAAATTGACCAAGCGCGTTAAAATTGGATTTTAACTGTTGATGTGCAAATCGCATGGTGATTGGATATGGCCTTAGGATGTGGTTTGATGTGGATGTTTAATTTTATGGTTTGGTTTTACGGCCTGCGAGCTGATCAATTCATTGTAATAATTAATTAGGGTTTTTATGGCCTGCGTGCCATTTTTTTTTCTCAACTTGTGAGATTTATTTTATTTAGTATAGATATTAGCTAGTACTAGATAAAGTAGATTGTTAGCCAAGATTGAAGAAAAGAAGCCCAAAGCCAAAGAAGCCACAAAAGATGGAGCATGGAGCAATCCACAAGACTATGAAGGATGGACCAAAAGATCAAGACGCATAGAGATGTGTTTGCTTTAGGGTTCATAGATAATTCCATTGGCTTGAAATTATCTTAGTCTAGAAAAGGCCATATCCACATCACGTTTAATTTCTGTTTTGTGGTTGTTTATTTATTGTCTTATTATTTGTGTGGTTGGTGTATGGATGATGCATGCAATTAGGATAATAAGATAATTAGACAACCCGGATCTATTATTTGGAGTTGTGCCCAAACTCAAATAGATAGATTAGTTGATATTGATCAACAAAACAATTAAAATTGAATTTAAAATCCCTCAAAATTCAAATATTGTGTTCTTGCCTTCTCGTTATTTAAACACTCATTATCATCATTATTTACCGAGCTCGTGCGTGCCAAAGTGGCGACTTGGTTCATAATGATGGAATGCGATGGCACGTAACAATGTGCAATTGTTTAGATAAGAGGTTGAACACAACTAGGCTATTAATTCGATTAAGAAACCTAGAGGCAATCAATTGGGATTATCCATATGGATGGATAAATAAGTAGTTATTTTCCCGATTGAACCAAGAGTTGCATATGGGATGCAATTGGAATCGTTCCTACCTAAAGTAGTCAAATTACGGGTGACTTGCCAAAGCAGGCTCATAAGGAGATGAAAGATGGATCTTGGCCCACTAGAAAATATAAGGATATTTTCCGCATTAATATCTTGAGGGTTATTAATCCGTAGAAAAATAGTTGGAGCTATATTTAATAAACTAGCCATTATTAAATATAGTCAAAAATTCACAAATACTAAAACTTGCGTATTTTCCTTTTGTAGAATTCCAAATGGCAAACAACTCATCGAGTTCACAACATTCCCTACGATCTGTCCTTGAGAAGGACAAGCTCTCTGGAACCAATTTTCTTGATTGGTACAGAAACTTGTGAATTGTTCTCAAGCAAGAGAAGAAACTGTACGCAATAGAGGAGCATGTTCCAGAAGGTCCAGAGAACCAAACACCTGCTGCCTTAAAGGCGTATCAAAAGCGTGTTGATGACGCTAATGATGCGGCCTGCCTTATGCTTTGCACCATGACTTCTGAGCTTCAGAAGCAACATGAAAACATGAATGCTATCGATATGATCGAACATCTAAAGCAGCTCTTCCAAGAGCAGGCGAGGGTAGAGAGGTATGAGGTCTCAAAGGCACTGTTCAAATGTCATCTGGCAGAAGGGAACCCGGTGGGACCCCATGTACTCCGAATGATCGGGTACTTGGAGAATCTCGCCCGACTGGGGTTCCCGGTCGGCCAAGAGTTGGCAACCGATCTCGTGTTGCAATCGTTGCCTGAGAGTTATGGACAGTTCATTCTGAACTATAACATGAACGAGATCGTTAAACCACTGCCAGATTTGCTCAACATGTTGAGGACGGCTGAACAGAGCATCAACAAGGGTAAGGGCAAGGCCATTATGATGGTACAGAAAGGAAAGGGCAAAAGGTTTGCCTCTTCCTCCAAGGGCAAAGGCAAGTCAGTTGCCAAGTCCAAGGAACCTGCCCTTAAGCCTGTTGGTGGCATTTCCAAGGCCGTGACTAAAGGTGAGTGTCACTACTGCAGTCAGCCAGGACACTGGAGGAGGAACTGCCCAAAATATCTGGAGGACAAGAGGCATGGAATAGTGATTCCACCACCACCAGGTATTTTTGTTGTGGATGTCAATTTAACTGTCTCTACATCATGGGTATTAGATACTGGATGTGGATCTCATATTTGTCGAAATATGCAGGATCTAAAGAGAAGTAAAAGATTGGCTAAAGGGGAGGTAGATCTGCGCGTTGGGAATGGAGCAAAGGTTGCTGCGTTGGCCATAGGCGTGTGCGAGCTATCTCTTCCTTCATGATTAGTTTTAGAATTAAATAATTGCTATTTTGTGCCTGCTATGAGCAGAAACATTATTTCTATTTCTTGTTTGGACAAGGATGGTTTTATTATTTCAATAAAGAACAATTGTTGTTCCTTTTATTTGAATAATATTCACTATTTTAGTGCGCAATTATTTAATGGACTTTATGTCCTTGATCTAAGCAATCCTGTCTACAACATTAATACCAAGCGGATTAAAATAAATGATTTAAATCCTGCTTATTTATGGCACTGTCGTTTAGGCCACATAAATGAGAAACGTGTATCTAGACTCCATAAGGATGGATTGCTAGACTCATTTGATTTTGAATCATATGAGACATGTGAGGCTTGTTTATTGGGAAAAATGACAAAGTCCCCTTTCAATAAGAAAGGTGAGAGGACTAGTGAGCAATTGGCGCTCATACATACCGATGTGTGTGGACCATTTGCCACGCCTGCCAGGGGTGGTTATGTCTACTTCATTACTTTTACTGATGATTACAGTAGATATGGATTTGTGTACCTTATGAGGGCAAAATCCGAATCCTTTGAAGTGTTCAAAGAATTCAAGAATGAAGTAGAAAAGCAACTTGGCAAAAGTATAAAGGCTCTACGATCGGATCGTGGAGGAGAATACTTAAGCCAAGATTTTGACAACTATCTTAGAGAGTGTGGGATCGTGTCCCAACTCACTCCACCCGGAACGCCACAATGGAATGGCGTGTCCGAGAGGAGGAATCGAACCCTATTGGATATGGTTCGATCTATGATGTGTCAAACCGATCTACCATTATCATTTTGGGGCTACGCTCTATTAAGTGCAGCTTTCACCATTAACCGTGTTCCATCTAAATCAGTCATGAAGACACCATATGAGATGTGGAGTGGGAGGCGTCCCACACTGTCGTTCATGAGGATTTGGGGCTGCGATGTCTATGTAAAACGTTTACAATCAGACAAGCTAGGGCCTAAATCGGATAAGTGTAAATTTGCGGGGTACCCTAAGGAAACTAAGGGATACTACTTCTACAATCCAACCGAGAACAAAGTGTTTGTTGCTCGGACCGGCGTGTTTCTAGAAAGAGAGTTTGTCTCTAAAGAAGCAAGTGGGAGGAATGTAGAACTTGAAGAGGTTCAAGAACCACAAATCACTGAATCGATTATGGAACATGAACAGGAACCACAAGCAGTTGTGGAGCCACCTGTTCAGGTAACACAAGAGCTTCGTAGATCTAGTAGAGTGCGCCAGGAACCCGAGAGGTATGGACTTCTCGTAACCGATTCCGGTGACACGATGCTCATAGATGATGAGCCTACTACCTATGAGGAGGCCATGAGTGGCCCAGACTCTCAGAAGTGGCTGGAAGCCATGAGATCCGAGATGGAATCCATGTATACCAACAAAGTATGGACTTTGGTGGAACCACCCGAAGGGGCGCGGCCCATAGGGTGCAAGTGGGTCTTCAAGAAGAAGATCGACATGGATGGTAATGTGATTACCTATAAGGGCCGATTGGTGGCTAAAGGATTCAGACAGATTCATGGTATTAACTATGATGAAACCTTTTCACCAGTCGCTATGACCAGATCCATCCGAATCCTACTTGCGATTGCAGCATACCATGACTATGAGATTTGGCAGATGGATGTCAAAACAGCATTCCTTTATGGGAATCTCCTCGAGGACGTGTATATGATACAGCCGGAGGGTTTTGAGGATCCAAAGCAAGCCAGCAAAGTCTGTAAGCTGCAACGATCCATTTATGGATCGAATCAAGCTTCTAGGAGTTGGAATCGACGTTTTGATGACCTTCATCAGAAACGTAGATGAGTCTTGTGTCTACAAGAACGTTAGTGGGAGCTCTGTAGCTTTTCTGGTCTTGTATGTGGATGACATACTACTCATTGGAAACGACATTCCCATGCTGCAATCTGTGAAAGATTGGCTAGGAAAGTGTTTCTCAATGAAGGACTTAGGGGAAGCAGCCTATATACTTGGTATAAAGATCTATAGAGATAGATCTAAGAGGCTGCTAGGCCTAAGTCAAAGTACATATATTGACAAGGTGTTGAAGCGGTTCAACATGCAAGATTCCAAGAAGGGATTCTTGCCCATGTCACATGGAATCACTCTTTCGAAGAGTGGTTGTCCCTCCAATGAGATTGAGAAGGAACACATGAGTAGAATTCCCTATGCCTCGGCCATAGGATCTATCATGTACGCCATGTTATGTACTAGACCAGATGTGTCATATGCCTTGAGTATGACAAGCAGATACCAATACAATCCGAGTGAGAGTCACTGGATTGCTGTCAAGAACATCCTAAAGTACTTGAGAAGAACTAAGGATGCTTTCTTGATATTTGGCGGTGAGGAAGAGTTGCGTGTAAGGGGTTACACTGATGCAAGCTTCCAAACCGATAGAGATGACTTTAGATCACAATCGGGATATGTGTTTTGCCTGAATGGAGCAGCGGTGAGCTGGAAGAGTTCCAAGCAAGAGACGGTAGCTGATTCTACAACAGAGGCTGAGTACATTGCTGCAAATGGCGCAGCAAAGGAGGCTGTTTGGATCAGAAAGTTTGTTTCTGAACTTGGTGTGGTCCCTGGCATTGCGGATCCAGTGGAGTTGTTCTGTGACAACACTGGGGCGATCGTGCAATCAAAGGAACCAAGATCGCACCAGAAGTCCAAGCACGTGCTCAGGAAGTTTCATCTGATTCGAGATATTATCGATAGAGGAGACGTTCGGATATGCAAGATTCCTACAGATGATAATCTGTCAGACCCGCTTACAAAGCCTCTCACGCAGTGGAAGCATGAAGGGCACACTAGGAGTATGGGCATACGAGATGCGCCAGATTGGCTCTAGTGCAAGTGGGAGACTGTTGGAATAGATGCCCTAGAGGCAATCTAGTTTAGTATGAATTTGTATATGGCTAGAAAATTCATTTATTATTTATTGGATAATTAATATAATTAAGTCCTTATATTTACAATTGTGTTGTTTATCTTAAATATCCCTAGTCAAGTATAATGATTAAATGGGACAATCATCTATAGACTAGTATGGGGTTGGATTGATATGGAGATATCACGATCCAACACATAGGTGTGCATTACGGAATGTTGCACTGGATTGACCCATCTCCGAGAAGGCTACATACACGTTATGTTGAGTCACAAGCTCTTCTCGCGGTGCAATGGTATTGTCATCCTTAGACTTGAAGTCACTAGATATTCTAGTTGTGGATCGTTGTGATCTTGGTAGCGTTAAACGCTACACCGTGACTGGGTAGTTATAAAGGCGTGTACTGGATACAATGAGAAGCAAGCTTAGAGATCGTAATGGACGTAGAGAGGATTTGCCCCTCCCACATAATGGGAGAAAATATCCTAGGCCACTCGAGGGATAGTGCTTATAGAATTTCTGGCCAGACTCAAATAAATCAATATGGGATATTGATGCTATTTGCACGAATAAGGCTATTCCCATGGATCGAGAAACTATGGATTGGATATACGAGTGTGACTTGTATGTCTCGTGTCCAATCCGGATATGGACGCAAAGGGATGAGACAATTACTTGTACAAAGGTTGTCAAGATGACCATTCTATTAGTTGGCTAGAATGGATGTTTTGCTAGAAACCGCTCCATATTAGTAAATAGTTGCTACCAACTAGATAGAACCTATGGGGTCACACGCTATATAGAGTTGAAAAAAATTTGGGAATTAATTAATTGGATTAATTAATTGGAAGGATCACTTTGCAAACCCTTGCAAACTTAGTAGAGACTAATTTGCAAGGAAGGGACTAAATTGAATTCTAGTTGGACTAGAATAAGTCCTTTAGGTAGTTAACAAGGAGTTGTTGGACTATATAAAGGACCCTCCTTCCTTCCTTCCTCATAAATTATGCTCATTAGTGAACATAACAAGAGTGGGAGAGAACAAAGGAGAGAGAGCAAGCAACAAGGAGGGCCCGACGCCGCCCCTTGCCGCCGCCCTCGTCCCCGTCGGCCAAAAGAGGCCGAGAGCCTCTTTTTGTCTCGTTTTGCGTGATTCGTTGTTCCTCTTCCTAATCCGGGCTAGCACCAAGGAGTTGGGGAGATCTAGGATCAACTCTAGGCGTGGATCAACTATAGAGAACGTGACATTATTCGCGTTTGAAGTCATCAAGGAGAACCCAAAGGTGTGTTTATCATTTCTAACCTTTACTATCGTTATGTCTCTAGACTTGTGATCCTTGGAGGGTTTTGCATGGTTTTATGTTTGATTATGCTTCCGTTGTGCGATCCATGAATCAAAACCCTACACACATTCTTATCAATGTTTCCCTAGAGCGATGTTGCCACATCTCCTCCTCCTTTAATAGGATTTGGAGAATCTGCTTGCGGACATCTTTTGATTCTGCAATGTATCTTGTGTCTAAGCTCTATACTGTAATCTCTCCAAATGCAATCACAACGCTGCCAGCTGCTTCTTGACCAAGCCAAAGGTGACTATCTCCCACTATTTCAATTCCCCACCAACATCACAAAGCCTTCCATCAAACTGTTTGGCTGAGCCAAAGCAGTTATCCCCAACAACATCTTGACACCCCTTATGATGTACCCACATTGCCTCGAACTGGAATCTTCTTTGGATTTTACCTCTCACGTGATTATCAATTCACCAACAAAACTCAACCTGAATGTGATCAGAAACTTCGGATAAAAGGTGTTGGAATCTCCCTCTGCGAAATATATCCGTTTACCTATCCGTACAATAAGAACGATCAAATTCTCTTGGATAGAGGCAGCATCCCCTTGCCCATTACTCGATGTAAATTGGACTCCTGAAAAACCCATATCTCTCAGTTGCAGGCGTGAAATAATGTTGTTGAAGCTCTCTAGCTGACTGAAGGGGACAAGTCTTCCCCTTCCTTCTCCAACCTGGACGAGAAGGCATTAGTGTCTCCTATCACACGCCAAGGTTGATTTGGATAACAAATCTTCTCGAGTATACTGCATGAGTTATGTCTTCATCCCTGTTTGGGTATCCGTATAAACCTGTCAAGAAAATGTATTTTTGGTCATCCAAAATAGAAAGAGTACCATGAATATGGAAAAAATGTCAGTTTATTAGCTTAAATTGAAAAGTGTCATCCCACATCATGACAAAACCACCGCTTGTGCTTCTGCCACTAACAATGTAGTCGCAAAAAAGACCATAACAAAAACCAAACTTTTTCTTTATTCAACCCATCTCATTTGCATATTGTTTGGTTTCCATTAAGAAAACCAGGTTTGGCTTTCTTCTCCTCACTAGGTCGTGAATAAAAGCAGCGCTACGGGAATTACCAAGTCCCCGTGCGTTCCAGCTTATGATACTCATTTTTCATGGCTAGGCTATCCCACATCCTCTGCCAATTTCATAGTCTAATTCTTTAAGGCTACCACGTCCTGTGGTGGAATATGAATCTCAGAAACCGGTGTGGCACGCACATTATTCCTCATCTCTGAATCCACAACTGTCTGGTTCACTATTGCGTTTGATGGGTTCTTGGTGGCTTGGCTATTCACATGAGCCTTATGACCTAGCTGTATAGATAAAGTATTCTGTTTGCTTTTCTGTCAATTGCTTGATCCATTCACCACTTGTGCTCCCTCTCCCACGGTTATCCCCAGCTATGATTGAGACAACTAAAGCAATGTTGAGCCTCTGCATGTTCTTCGACTCGCCCTCTACCTCGACTGACACTTCCTCCTTGAATCCCGGTAGTCTCCTCTGGTCTCTCTCAGTGCTTCTCCACTGGGTTCGGCGATAAGTTCAGATCTGAACTTTTCTATTTTTTGTTGTTTGTTCTTACGGGGCAGCGACATGAGCCTTACCTTTATCTGATGCAGTGAGGCTTCGAGCATCTTTAAGTTATGAGCTTTCTCCATCGTTCTTCTCGGCCAAAGGTTTGTTATAGGTTGTGACAATGGGATAAAGCTTGATTTCCATGGCGTTTTCAGCGGCTTCTACGTAGTCTCCTCCTCCTCCACATTATTATCAGTCGAGACAGCCCCGTCCTCTACAGAATACATGTAAGTTCATAGTCTATTTCAAGGACTTGAAACAGAATTCTAAGCCTTGAAACTGAGTTTGGTTTCAAAGCTTTGAAACTGTTTACACGGCCTTGAAATTGAACATCAGTTCATAAGCAAGAACTCAGGGGGAGTTCATCCTTCAACTCAATCTTAAATTTCTTGTAATTGATTATGATATCTTAGATGATGAAAGAAAAACTAATCCAGTGCTTTATTATACGTTAATCTCACTGTTTTGTATGAGTATTTGCAGAGATTATTAGCTATATATTTTGCAGGGAAAGTTTCCTTATTTACTAATATGCAGAGAAGGAAATCCATCTTGCATACTACAATTATCGAATTATGTCTGGACTTTCTTAAGACCTTCCGATGGAAGACCAAATCATTATCTTTGAAGATATCAAGCAACAATCCATTGGAGTTGAGTTTTTAAAGAGTCAGAGATTTGATGCTTATTTTCAGGAAATTTTGTTAAGAAGATCCTATATATTCTGCATTTCAAACAAGCAGAAAAAGACGGTTGTGGAGAGAAAAGTCGAAGACTAAACATTACAGTTATTCAAACAGCTATCAAGGATTGCCAAGCAACACAGAAGAAGATTAGTTCCATCCAATCCGAATCCTAGAAGCGCACTGCAGACTTAACTTCTTTACTATGTTACAGTATTCTTCATTATGTACTTCATTTGTTTATCACTCAGTTAATAATTCTCACATCTTAATCTCGTGGTGTTTTTTAAGTGAACAAAAAGAGATTCTGATTGAATTAGTTAGCTAGAGCAGGTACTAGATAGGTTAGAGAGAACCACAAGCCGTAAAAGAATAAGGAAAATCTCTGTGCTTGAGATTTAGGGCTTAGCTTTTGATTAATAAGAAGGTTGTTGCAAATCTACAGAGATTAGTGCAGAAATAGGTGCCCTAGAGGCAATATTTTTAGTATGGATAGTGATTTAGGCTAGAAACATTCATTGTATTATTTATGGAGATATTTAATATAATGAAGTCCTTATATTGCAAATTTGTTGTTATCTTAAATATCCCTAGTCGATTATATTGATTAACAGGACAATCAACTATATACTAGTATGGGGTTGAATGGATATGGAGATATGATGATCCAAAACATGGGTATGCATTAGGAGTAATAGAATACTGGATTGACCCATAACGAGAAGGCTACATACAATTTATGTAAAGTCACAAGTGCTTCTCGTAGTGACAGCAATATTATCATCCTTATACTTGAAGTCACTAGATCCTCTAGTTTTGGAATATTGTATTTTGACATCGTCAAACGCTACACCGTAAGTGGGATGTAATAATGGCGTTAGTCGGATACAATAAAGATGAAATATAAGAGATGGTAGTGGGGTAGATAGGATTTGTCCCTACCACATAACGAGAGTAGATATTCACGGCCACTCGAGGGATGGTGCTCATAGAATGACTGGCCAAGCAAGGATAAATCAATATAGGATATTGATGTTCTGTTCATGGATGAGACTATTTCCAGGATTGTGAAACTATGGATTGGTTATACGAGTGTGACTTGTATGTCTCGTGTCCAATCCGGATATTGAGACAAAGGGATGAGACAATACTTGCCCAAGGTATGTTGGATGACTATTTCTATTAGTTGGGTAGCATGGATTTCTTGCTAGAGGCCGCTCCATGTTAGCAAATAGTTACTAACAACTAAGTAGAAACCTATGGGGTCACACTCTCTATGGATTAGACCGGACTAGGGAATTAATTAATATGATTAATTAATTAGAATGATCAGTATGCAACTACTTGCAAATTTAGTAGGACTAATTTTCAAGTTGGACTAATCCGTGTATGGACATGATTAGGATAGGGGCTTTAATGCAGTCAACAAGGAGTTGTTGGAGTATATAAAGGACACTCTAAGTTTCCTTCCCACAACTAATGCTCATAACACATTTAGCAGGAGAGAAAAGCAAGTAGAGAGAGCAAAACCAAAGGAGGCCGAACGCCCCCTTGCTCTGCCCCTACTCGTCGGCCACAAAGAGGGCCCAGGTCCCTCTTTAATGATTCCTTGTGTGATCTTCTTCATCTTCTTCCATCGTTCCTAGCTTGCACTTGGTGTTGGAAGATCCAAATTCTAACCTAGGAGTGAACTAGCCATAGAGACGTGAACACAATTTCACGAGAGAAGTCATCAAAGGAGAACCAAAAGGTATCATGATACTCAATCTCTCATTATCGTTATATTGTCTCTTCCTTTGATCTTTGGAGGGTATTGAACGGATTAATTTATGTTTATTCCGCTGCGTATCCTTTATCAAAACCCTGCATTGGTATCAAAGCCACAGGTCGTAGAGCATAACGTAGTTTATCTGTTACGATTCATGTTGTTTTACACTTTGAATTGTTGTTTAACGCGTAAAACGGACGACTTAAACATGATTGATGAAATTGAATATGATTCAATCGAACAAGATCTATTTTTACATATGATGTGAATCATTATTGAGTTTGAATCACATAGTCGACCCTAGTCTAGTGACTAGAACTCTATGGTATTAAGCATAACAGGTGCCTCCGAAGGTACCATTGCAAAGGCATACTGCCCTGGCTCATAGGACGTATGTGATTTTTTTGGATCTCTTTGGCTAGGGTTGGGGCACATGCTTGGAAAATGGGTTTTCAAGTATGGAAACAACTAAACTTGTGCAACAAGTAGTAGGAGTTGTTTTAGAAACAACTTGTAGTGACCCTAATATTTACCTTACATGCTTAAATTTTAAGTTATGTTAGTATTATCTAATTGAGTGTTTAAGGAATTTTTTTTTTAGTTATCCTAGACTTTTTCTTAAGAAAAGTTGTAAAAGAAAGTAGAAATGAAGTTGTATATTTATTCAATTTGAAAACTAAAATGTCTTTTAAGTAATGTTTAGGGTACATTGTGCAATTGTATGGGAAATAAAACATAGTATTAGATTTTAGTTGAATGTTTTGGTTACACCAAGTATTTGCATCAATATGAAAAAGATAATGTGCATTATGTGATTTTAAACTCACTTTTTTTTCACTCATTTTGGTGTGACCATCACACTCTATTATTTTGGGGACTATATAAGGCACTAGTTTCATCTTCCCCATCATTTTCCTCAATATTTTTCTCTCTCTATGGAGTTCCACAAGTTCTAATTTCTCTCCTCATAGCCTCAAACCCGGTTTTGTTTCTCACCCACCAAAAACATGACCCCAAACATCAAAACTTTGAGGTTCTAAGTGAAGAAAACTTATCTTAGGTGTTAGTATATCAATTGGGAAGCAAAGTTTGAGCATCTTCTTCAAATTTGAAGAATCTATGAGCCATTATTCATCTTTTCTCCAGACCCACATCAAGAACACCATGAAATTGAGAGTAAGTTCTACATCTATGCATCTACATCATGATTTTGTTCATTCACTCCTCCTTCTTGTGATTCCATGGCAAATATTTTGTTGCATGTTAGTGGGTCATCATTGTTATGACAAATATTAGCATTGACCATCACATTTGTATGATAGCATAGTGGATTTATGGTTGCATGTTCTTGATTCATCATCATCCTCATGATCTAGACACATGCATGTACAAAAATGAGTTTTTTGGTTATATATGTATATGATTTGGACCTTGTAGTAGTTCAATTTCAGATGTTGGTAGATAATTTCTTGCATGCAACAAGTTTTGAATCATAGAGACCCATAAAACTCATGTTTTGAGCTGATTTTCACAAAATGGAGAAAATTACTTAAATTTTCGAAAATTATCAAAAATTTAGAGTTTGTGTAATTTAATGTGATATTTATACAGTAAAAATTTCAGAGACATTGGGCTTGTGTTTAATTCTTAATCGGACAAAAACCAGTTCTGTTTTAATGCTCTGATCAACCCCATACCAGTGTGGTTTTCATACGTTTCATGTACTTATTCTACTCCAATGGTTACCAAATTTAGATATGTTGTTCCTAGGGGTGTTATTTACTTCCAGTTAAAATTTTCTAATATCAGGAATTACTATGAATATTTTATGAATTTATTCCCAAGACCGCTTTTCAGCCTCTGTTTTACACCTAAACAACTCTGAAAGTTAATGTTTAAAAATACTTAAAAGCTTTCATAATTTTTGATATTTTTATATGTTATGAGTAAACTCTTTATATATGTTATGTTAAAATTTTGGGTCCTAAATAATTAGTTTGAGTCACCTATGAATTTCCAAACGAGCGATAGTTACACTTTGCTTATAAGCATAATTTAGAAGTTTATCAAGTTTATTAGAGCTAGCTTGTGTAAGTTACTTTTTAGCTCAATATATGTCATATTTCTCTTATTGTTGCATTATACATTTCACATGTATCTAATAAGACGTTTAAGTCTACGCAAGCATATGAATATGTGAAAAAGTTAGTTTAATTTCATTAATAAGATTATTGTCGTTTAGCTAACTGATTATGTGTTATATTTGGAATGATTTAGTGCTAAGTGATTATATGTGTGATTCTTAGCCTAATTGGCGATCTAGATGACGTTGGAGTTGATGCTCGTGTGCTTAAAGTTGCTCGAATTCGGACTCAGAAATATAAAATGAATGGTTTAAGCTCGCAAGGTGAGTTACCCTACCTCCCGAAGTTTGTACCTACCCTCAAGTTTCTTCAAATTTTATGTATGTTCATGTTGTCCCTAGTATTATGTATGTATGTTTTCTTTACTCAAGTAAAATTTTTATGCACCATGGATGCTAACAAATAAAAATAAACGTTGCATAAGATAAAATCTGGTTTTCAGAAAGGCCGCAGTTACTGAAGTGAAACCCAGTGTCCGGTATAGGCAGGCTACAACCCTTTTGCCGGGGCAATATAAGCAGGCAACGGGTCGCCTCATGAGCCGTCACGATGGACATGTCCCTACGTTACGTTATGTTAAGTCAAGAAGGTTACACGGGCCATAAGATAAGAAACTAAGCAAGCATGTTCAAGTATGATAAGGTCTCTACGTGAGAAAAAGAAAGGTTCCTACTTGGAACAATATGATTTCACACGATACAAGTTATGCTTTACGTTACGCTTTTCTTTACGATACAAGTTACGCTTTATGAATTCCATGATCTTTCAAGTATCACAAGTATATGTATGTATGTATGACTATGATTTATGTTCACGACGATCCATGGGAAAGTTAGCCATTTTTGGTTTTCCAAACCTACGGAGGGGCTTAGATGTAACTCACTGAGCTAGTTGAGCTCACCCTTTCACGTTACCTTTTTTTCAGGTTATAAGGACACATAAGAAGCAAAAAGTAGCATGGCGTTAAGTTGATATGTTATTACATGCTTGATGATGTTTATGTGCTTAGATGATGTTTATTTGCTAGCCGAATTGGAGCTACTATGGATTACTTGGTGGTGATTTGTCTTAAACATGTAAAAGTTATGTAATTATGTATATATAAGACTTTGTATGAGTCATTTTATGATACCTAGAAAAATTCTCGAGTTATGCTCTGTATACTTTATGAGTTGAGAGGGATAAACGATATTTATTTATTACTTCCAAGTTCAAACTTTATTTGTTTTGAGCAACTTTTACAATTCAAATTGTTTATCAAGACGACCCCAAGTAAATTGTTATTTACGATTCCGCAAACTTTTTCAAATACAATCTTTTGATCACGACTTTTATAAATTAACTTATTTAGCCTCTCGATGAGTCATGGTCGCACCGGCATGTCTCTCCCTCCTACCTTAAGTTTTATTAATCGCTAATCGGGGTCGGCGGGAGGGGGATGTGACACAAATCCCACAAGAGGTTTGCCCCCCGCAGGGACCGTCCCCCTTCCTTACCGCCCAAGCGGAAGGCCACGGGCCTAGGGCCGAACAGGCCTAGGCGCGCGGGGGTCGACCGTGCGGCCGGACGGCCCCTAGGCCTTGTGGCACTCCTTTAAGGTTTTGTCCAAAGCCATGGAGAACCCTATTGGACTGTTTTGACCCTAGCACATCCAAAACAATTAAAATTGACCAAGTGCGTTAAAATTGTGTTTTAATTGTTTATGTGCTTATTTCATGGTGATTGAATATGGCCTTAGGTTGTGGTTTGTTGTGGATGTTTATTTTGTGGTTTGTTTTACGGCATGTGAGCTGATGAAATTAATGTAATAGTTAATTAAGCTTTACGATATGCGAACCGGTCTTTTTCTCAGCTTGTGAGATTTTTTTTATTTAGTCTAGATGCTAGCTAACATTAGATAAAATAGATAATAGTCAAGACATGGAGAAAAAGACGCCTAAAGAAATGGAGAAACCACAAGAAGGCGACAATCCACAAAGAGATATGGAGCATGGGCCAAAAGATTGAGGCACATGGAGATGAGCTTGCTATTTTTTTTGGGTTCATAGATATTCTGATTGGCTTGTGAATATCTTAGTTTCAAGGCCATATCAATATAACGTAAAATTTTCTTTTGTGGTTGTTTATTTTATTGTCTTATTATTTATAGTTGGTGTATGGATGATGCATGCAAAATTGATAATAAGATAATTAACAACCCGGATCTATTATTTGTGAGTTAGTCCAACTCAAAATAAATAGATCAGTTGATATGGATCAACAAAATAATTTTAAAATTTAAATTGAAATCCCTTAATTTATATATTGCGTTTTGCCTTCTCGTTACTTAAGCACTCTTTATGATCATGATTATCAAGCCCGTGCGTGCCAAAGCAGGGCTACTTGGTTTGTCATGGTTGTGTTGCGATGACACAAGCAAGTAATGTTCAACTGTTTAAGTAAGAGGTTGGATGCAACTGGGTGATTTTAATGAGATTAAAAGCCTGGAGGAAACCAATTGGGATTATCCATGGAATGGATAAATAAGGAGTTATTTGCCCAATTGAACCAAGAGTTGCATAAGGATGCAATTGGAAATTGTTCCTACCTAAATAACTAATTTTGGGTGACTTACCAAAGCAATCTCAAAATAAGTGAAATATTAATCTTAGCACCCACTAGAAAATATAATGATATTTTCCGTATTTATATTTGAGGGTTATTAATCCGAGAAAAATAGTGGGAGTTATGTTTAATAATCTAGCAATTATTAAACATAGTTATCAATTCACTTAATACTAAAATTTGTATAATTCTCATTTTGTAGAATTACAATTGCAAACAACTCATCGAGTTCATCACACTCCCAATGCTTTGTCCTTGGGAAGTACAAGCTTTCTGGAACCAACTTCCTAGACTGGTACAGAAACTTGAGACTCGTTCTCAAGCAGGAAAATAAACTGTACACTCAAGAAGAAGAAACTCCTCAGGCTCCAGAGAACAATACCGCTGCAACCCCAAAGGCGCATCAAAAGTTGGTTAATAATGCTAATTATGCGGCCTACCTGATGCGTTGCACCATGTCCTCTGAGCTCCAGAAGCAACATGAGAACATGACTGCGTTCGATATGTCCACACACTTGAAGCAGCTCTTTCAAGAGCAGGCCATGGTTGAGAGGTATGAAGTCTCCAAGGCATTGTTCAAATGTCATCTGTCAGACGGAAACTCAGTGGGACCTCATGTACTCCGAATGATCGGGTATTTGGAGAATCTCGTTCGTATAGGGTTTCCGGTGGGTCACGATTTGGCCACATATCTCGTTTTGGAATCGTTTCCTGAGAGTTGTGGAAAGTTCATCATGAACTATAACATGAACGTGATCGTGAAACCTCTACCATATCTACTCAATATGTCGAGGAAAGCTGAACAAAGCATCAACAAGGGAAAGGGCAAGGCCATAATGATGGTGCATAAAGGAAAGGGGAAAAGGTTTGCCCCTACCTCCAAAGGGAAATGAAAAGCAGTTTCTAAATCAAAGGAAGTTGCTCTTAAGCTTGTAGGTGACGTTGCCAAGGGCATCACTAAGGGTGATTATCACTACTGTAGTCAGCCTGGACACTGGAAGAGGAACTGTCCAAAGTATCTGGAGGATAAAATGCTTGGAATAGTGATTCCATTACCACCATGTATTTTTGTTATAGATGTCAATATTACTTGCTCTTCATCTTGGGTATTGGATCCTGGATGTGGATCTCTCATTCGTCAAAATGTGCAGGATCTTAAGAAAAGTAGAAGATTGGCTAAAGGATAGATAGATCTGCGCGTTGGGAATGGAGCAAAGGTTGCTGCATTGGCTATAGGAGTGTACGAGCTGTCTCTACCTTCAGGATCAATTTTAGAATAAAATAAATGCTATTTTGTGCCTGCTATGAACATTAACATTATTTCTATTTCTTGTTTGGACGAGGAAGGTTTTACTAGTTCAATAAAGGACAATTGTTGCTCCATTTATTTTGATAGTATTCACTACTGTAGTGTGCAATTATTTAATGGATTATATATCCTTGATCTAAATAATCCTGTCTATAACATAAATACCACGAGGATTAAAATAAATGATTTAAATACTGCATATCTATGGCACTGTCGTTTAGGCCACATAAACGAGAAACGTGTATCTAGACTCCATAAGGATAGATTTCTAGAATCATTTGATTTTGAGTCATATGATACATGTGAGGCTTGTTTATTGGGAAAAATGAAAAAGTCCCCTTTCAAGAAGAAAGGTGAGAGGACTAGTGAGCAATTGGTGCTCGTGCATACTGATGTGTGTGGGCCATTTGCCACACCTTCCAGGGGTGTTTATGTCTACTTCATTACGTTTACTGATGATTTCAGTAGATATGGATTTTTGTACCTTGTGAAGGCAAGTCTGAATCCTTTGAAAGGTTCAAAGAATTCAAGAATGAAGTAGAGAAGCAACTTGGAAAAAGTATCAAGGCTCTACGATCGGATCGTGGAGGAGAATACTTGAGCCAAGAGTCTGACGACTATCTTAGAGAGTGTGGGATAAAATCCTAACTCACTCCACCCGGAACGCCACAATGAAATGGCGTGTCCGAGAAGAGGAATCGAACACTGTTAGACGTGGTTGGATCTATGATGTGTCAAGCTGATCTTCCATTATCCTTTTGGGGCTATGCTATATTGTGTGCAGCTTTCACCATTAACCGTGTTCCATCTAAATCGATCATGAAGACACCACATGATATGTGGAGTGGGAGGCGTCCCACAATGTCGTTCATGAAGATTTTGGGCTGAAATGACTATGTAAAATGTTTACAATCAGAAAAACTCGAGCCTAAGTCGGGTAAGTGTAAGTTTGTGGGATACCCTAAGGAAACTAAAGGGTATTACGTCTACAATCCAACTGATAACAAAGTGTTTGTTGCTCGGTTCAGCGTGTTTCTAGAAAGATAATTTGTCTCTAAAGAAGCAAGTGGGAGGAATGTAGAACTTGAAGAAATTCAAGAACCACAAACTACTGATCCTACTATGGAACATCAACAGGAACCAAAAAATGTTGTGGAGAAACGTGTTCAAGTAACACAAGAGTTTCGTAGGTCAAGTAGAGAGCGCCAGGAGCCAGAGAGGTATGGACATCTCGTGACTGAGTCTGGTGACACGTTGTTCATAGTTTATGAGCCTACTACCTATGAAGAGGCCATGAAAGGGCCTGACTCTCAGAAGTGGCGCAAAGCCATGGAATCGGAGATGGAATCCATGTATACCAACAAAGTATGGACTTTGATGGAACCACCCCATGGGGCGCGCCCCATAGGGTGCATGTGGGTCTTCAAGAAGAAGACCGACATGGATAGTAATGTGATTACCTATAAGGGCCGACTGGTGGAAAAAGGATTCAGACAGATTCATGGTATAGTTTATGATGAAACCTTTTAACCAGTCGCAATGACCAAAACCATATGAATCCTACTTGCTGTTACAGCTTACTACGACTATGAGATTTTCCAGATGGATGTCAAAACAGCGTTTCTGTATGGAAACCTCCTCGAGGATTTGTACATGACACAACCTGAGGGTTTTGTAGATCCAGAGCATGCAAATAAAATATGTAAGCTACAACGATCCATTTACGGATTATAGCAAGCTTCTAGGAGCTAGAATCGACGTTTTGATGAAGCAGTCAAAGAGTTTTACTTCATCAAGAACGAAGATGAGTCTTGTGTCTACAAGAAGGTTAGGGGGAGCTCTGTTGCTTTTCTGGTCTTGTATGTTGATGACATACTACTCATTGGAAACAACATTCCCAAGTTGCAATCTGTGAAAGATGGGCTAGGAAAAATTTTCTCAATGAAGGACTTAGGGCAAGCAACTTATATACTTTGTATCAATATCTATAGAGATAGATCGAGGAAGCTGCGAGGCCTAAGTCAAATTGCATATATAGACAAGGTGTTGAATCGGTTCAACATGCAATATTCCAAGAAGAGATTCTTCCCCATGTCGCATGGAATCACTCTTTCGAAGAGCGATAGTCCTTCCAGTGAGATTGAGAAGGAACGCATGAGTAGGATTTCCAATGCATTGGACATAGGATCCATCACGTATGCCATCTTATGTACAAGGCCAGATGTGTCATGCGCGTTGAGTATGACAAGATGATATTAGTCTAATCCGGGTGGGAGTCACTGGATAGCGGTTAAGAACATCCAAAAGTACTTGAGAAGAACTAAGGATGCGCTCTTGATCAATGGAGGGGAGGAAGAGTTGCGTGTAAGGGGTTACACGGATGCAAGCTTCCAAACCGACATAGATAATTTCATATCGCAGTCCGGATTCCTATATTGCCTGAATGGAGGAGTTGTACGCTGGAAGAGTTCCAAGCAAGTGACGGTTGCTGATTCTACAAATGAGGCTGAGTACATTGCTGCAAGTGGCGCATCAAAGGAAGCTATTTGGATTAGGAAATTCATTACTGAACTTGTTGTGGTTCCTAGCATTGTGGATCCAGTAGAGTTGTATTGTGACAACACTGGGGTGATCGCACAATCAACGGAACCCATGTCACACCAGAAATCAAAACACGTACTCAGGAAGTTCCATCTTATTCGATATATCATTGACAGAGGAGATGTAAAGGTATGCAAGATTCCTACAGATGAGAATCTTTCAGATCCGCTTACAAAGCCGCTTCTTCAGTGCGAGCATGAAGGGAACACTAGATCTATGGGCATACAGGATGCGCCAGATTGGCTCTAGCGTAAGTGGGAGACTGTAGGAATAGGTTCCCTAGAGGCAGTCTTTTTAGTATGGATAGTGATTTTGAATAGAAACATTCATTGTATTATATATGGAGATATTTAATATAATGAAGTCCTTAGATTGAAAATTTGTTGTTTATCTTAATTATCTCTAGTCAATCATATTGATTAACAGGACGATCAACTATATACTAGTATGGTGTTGGATTGATATGGAGATATCACGATCCAACACATGGGTACGCATTAGGAGCAATGGCATAATGGATTTACCCATAACGAGAAGGCTACATACGGGTTATGTAAAGTCACAAGTGCTTCTCGTAGTGACAAAAGTATTGTCATCCTTATACTCGAAGTCACTAGATCCTCTAGTTGTGGAATATTGTATTTTGACATCGTCAAATGCTACACCGTAACTGGGAAGTAATAGAGGCGTTAGTCGGATAAAATAAAGTAGAAAGCTTAGAGATGGTAGTGGCGTAGATATGATTTGTCCCTCCCACATAACGAGAGTAGATATCCACGGCCACTCGAGGAATGGTGCTCATATAATGTCTGGCCAGGCTCGGATAAGTCAATAAAGGATATTGATGTTATCTTCATGGATGAGACTATTCCCAGGATTGAGAAACTATTGATTCGGTATACGAGTGTGAATTGTATGTGTCATGTCCAATCCGGGTATTGAGACAAAGGGATGAGACAATACTTGCACAAGGTATGACGGATGACTATTTCTGTTAGTTGGGTAGCAAGGATGTCTTGTTAGAGGCGGCTCCATGTTAGTAAATAGTTACTACCAACTAAGTAGAAACCTATGGGGTAACACTCCCTATGGATTAGACTGGAGTAGGTAAGTAATTAATATAATTAATTAATTAATTAGAAGGATCAATACGCAACTACATGCAAACTTATTAGGACTAATTTGCAAATTGGACTAATCTCGGTATAGAGAGGATTAGGGTAGGGGCTTTTATGCAATCAAAAAGGAGTTGTTGGAGTATATAAAGGACACTCCTAGCTTCCTTCCCACAACTAATGCTCATAACACATTGAGTGGGAGAAAAAAGCAATGAGAGCGAGGAAAACCAAAGGAGACTGAACGCCTCCCTTGGTCCGCCCCTACCCGTTGGCCACAAAGAGGGCCCGAGCCCCTCTTTGGTGATTCCTTGTGTGATCTTCTTCTTTCATCATTCCTAGCTAGCACTTGGTGTTGGAAGATAAGGATTCTAACCTAGGAGTGGGCTAGTCGTAGAGACGTGAACACAATTCACGAGAGAAGTCATCAAAGTCGAACCAAAAGGTATCATTATACTCAATCCCTCACTATCTTTATGTTGTCTCTTCTTGTGATCCTTGGAGGTTCTTGAACGGATTAATTTATGTTTATTCGCTTCATATCCGTTATCAAAACCCAACAATTATATCCCTCAGGCAGAGACGTAGGTCATCGAGGACTGAACTCTGTGATTTCTTTGTGTCCCTTGCATTTACTTTTCAGCTCTATACTCATTCTGTTAACTGCTTCAAAAATAGTTTTC
This sequence comes from Linanthus parryae, assembly GCA_023055425.1. Lineage (NCBI taxonomy): Eukaryota > Viridiplantae > Streptophyta > Magnoliopsida > Ericales > Polemoniaceae > Linanthus > Linanthus parryae. Next base: position 77,612,503 of record JALGPY010000001.1, read on the forward strand.
AGTCAAGACCTGGAAAGGCTTTTCAAGGCCTTAAAAAAGATCACCAAATTTCTTACTACCTGTTTGAGTTTCAAAGGTTTGAATTTGTGTTCAAGGCCTTGAAACACCCTTCAATCTTTACTCTTTACTTCTTTTTGACGGATCTTTACTCTTTACTTGAAAACCACTCTTTTAGCAAAATTTGCCATACTCTATTCAACCCCCCCCCTTCTAGAGTATTGATCATGTACTACTTGCCTACATACTTTCTTTAAATTGGTATTAGAGCTTGTATCACTACATAGATCTAACAATCTAGTGATCATGAGTATTGTAGGTGATGGTGGTTTCTCTCAGGGAAGAGTTGCTAACATGCCTCCTTTGTTATGTGGAGAAATTTTTGTACACCGGAAGGCATTAATGAAAATGTTCATCATTGACCAAGACATTGAACTCTGGTCTATCATCCAGAATGGTCGTCACTTGTTCTACACATAAAAGGATGGGATTAAAGATCCTAAACCTGGAAGCTCTCTCTCTCTACTCCTGAAATAAAACAACTTTCTAAGAATTATAGAGGTATGAATCTCTTATATTGTGCTTTCAGTGCAGATGAATTCAACAGGATATCCACTTGCAAGACTGCTAAGGAGATATGGGTTAAACTGGTGGTTATCTTTGAAGGAACAAGCCAAGTGAAGCAAAACTAATATTAATATCTTTCATAGACAGTATGATCTACTCAAGATTAATGGTAGTGAATCCATCAAAGACTTGTTCAAAAGATTTACATATATTGCCAACAATCTGGAGTCCTTGGGGAAGGTGTTCTCTGATGAAGAGAAAGTCGGAAAAATCTTGAGAAGTCTTACCAAAACCAAATGGGAACCAAAGACCACTGCAATTGAAGAAGCTCAAGATCTATCCTCCCTCCAGCTTAATGATTTGAAACAAACGCTACTCACACATGAGATCTTCATGAATGAAGATGATGGAGAATTACCAAAAAGTGTAATGAATCTGGCCTTAAAGGCTAAAGAGAGTGAACATTCTCAAAGCCTTGAAAAAGAAGATGATGATGATGATGATGATGATGATGATGATGAAGATCCTTATGCTCTTATTTCCAAAGCCTTTAAAAGGATTCTCAAAATGATAAAGATTTTTGGAAACAAGTATTTCAACAGAGACAAGTTTAGATCCTCCAGCATCAAGGACTACAAGGGTAAATCTTCCTCTCATAAGTCTAAAACTGTGAATTGCTTTGAATGTGGTGATGCAGGAAACTTGATCAGTGATTTTCCACATAATAAAAGCAAAAACTTTCATAAGAAAGATCATGAAAGAAATAAGAAAGCTTTGGTAGCTTCTTGGAGTGATTCAGATTCATCAAGTGATTTAGAATATGAAGAAGAACAAACCAATCTTTGCCACATTGCCAAGCATGATGAAAGTTCTGAGAAGAGCATTGTGGTAATGAAGAAAAGTCTTATATCTCAATCTTCAAACATGTTTTTCTGATATTTTGGAAACAATGCTTCTGAATGAAGATGATTTTTTAAATGAAATAAAATCTGTGAAGGAGAAGGTTCATGAGCAAGCAAAAGAAAATCTGCCACTAGTTTCCAAAATAAGGATATTGAAATTTCTCAGGCAAAAACAGACAGAGATTTCAAAGCCTTGAAATCCCAGGTCAAAGAGGTTGTCACAGAAAACTCTATTTTAAGTGACAACATTGTTGCTCTAAGACATCAGTGTGCTGAATTGGAAGAAAAAAAAAAGATGACTTGAATGAGAAACTTCAAGACTCTAAGAATACTTTGACAAAACTTGCTAGCTCAGAATACAATCTCAACCTGATTCTTGGAGGAAGTATATAATCTGTTCACAAAACTGGTATTGGATATAATCCAAATTTTCCAAGAAAGAACAATACCAGATTTGTGAAAGCAAGCAGCAAACATTCTCCAGAGTGTCATTTCTACAGTAAAACTGGTCATGTGAAGATGGATTGTCCCTTTAGAATAAGAGAACCTCGCATCATCAGGAACACTTTTGCATTTCAACTGAAGGGAAAAGTGAGACATATTTGGGTTACTAAAGGGGTTAGATCACCCAGCATGGTTGACCCTGAATATGAATTCAAATATCACACTTGGTCTAAGAGTTGGGTGAAGCAGTGAATGGTGTTTGCAGGTTGTCACCAAGAGCAAAGAACAGAAGTGGATTATGGATAGTGGTTGCTCCAGACACATGAGTGGAAAAAGTTCTTTTTTCTCTGAATTGAAAGAACAATCAGGAGGAACAATCACACTTGCTGACAATGGCTAATGCAATATCATAGTTATTTGTAATGTTGGTAATGGTTCTGAAACTCTATCTCTGATGTATTTCTTGTAGATGGTTTAAATTTTAATTTTCTTAGTGTTTCACAACTGTGTGACAAGGATAATAAGGTTTCATTTGACAAAAATAAATGTGTAGTGCAAGATGAAGAATCTGGAAATTGTGTCCTCATTGCTTCTAGGTCAAACAATGTTTACTATTTTAGTATTACCAAAGTTGCAGGAGAAAGTCTGAAGTGTTTCAAGTCCTTGAAAGAGGATTCAAAGCTTCGGCACAGAAATCTTGGAAACATTAGTCTACAGAGTCTACATACATTGACAAAATGGTTTCTAAAGAACTTGTCAGAGGTCTGCTTTTTATGAAGTTTAAGAATGAAGAGGTATGTAAGGAATCTGCACAAGGTAAGCAAACAAGAAGCTCCTTCAAGCCCAATAACTTTATAAGTATAACTATACCCATTGAACTATTGCATAGGGATCTTTGTGGTCCTATGAGAATGCTAACTCCAAAGGGTAAGAGGTATATGCTGGATGATTACTCTAGACTTACTTTGGTATGTTTCCAAAGATAAGTTTGAGGCTCTACGTGAATTTTCAAAACTTTTTAAAGAGCTAAAAACTTTGAAACATGTCTATTTATTCTATTAGGAGTTATCATAGCAGAGAATTTGATCAACTAGAATTTGATTCATTTTGTGCTAAATTTGGTATCTCTCACAACTTCTCTGCTCCTACAACTCCTCAACATAATGGTATTTTTGAAAGAAATAACAGGACACTTAAGGACATGTCTAGGACAATGCTTTTTTAAAACAAGTTGCCAAAACAAATTTGGGCAGAAGTTTTAAACCTAGCAAACTATATCTTGAACATATGCTTAATCAAGCCTATTTTGAAGAAGAATCCCTATGAACTCTTCAAAGGAAGAAATCCAAGCATCTATTACTTAAAATCTTTTGGTTTTACTTGTTTTGTACACAATGATGGTAAGAACAATCTTGGTAAATTTGATGCCAGAAGTGATGAAGGTATATTTCTTGGTTATTCCTTAACTATCAAAGATGATAGGGTTTACAATAAAAGAAAAAAGCTTGTAGAGGAAAGTATACATGTTATTTTTTATGAAGGTTGTGATGGTTCTTCAAGTGATGGTATTAGAAATCTATATCTGAACAAGAATGAATTAGAAGATGAAACAGATCCAGACAATGGTTCCAAGAATAACTTGCGTGAAAACAGAAGAACTTTTCAAGGTCTTGAAAATAGGTTTCAAAGCCTTGAAACAGAATCTCAAGAAACACAGGGTGGTGAATCCACAACTTCAAGATCTCAAGGACTTGAAAATAAACCTAGAGAACCAGAACCCTGGAAACCTAGAAAGAAGTTCAGATATTTGTCTGCTCATCCAGCAGAAAATAGATCCATCCACTGGTACAAAAACAAGGTCTCAATTAAACAACTTGTGTGCTTTCAATGCTTTTGTTTCCCTTATAGAGCCCAATAATGTGGAAGAAGCACTTCAAGACGAATACTGGATTATTTCTATGCAAAGTGAGTTGAATGAATTTGTGAGGAACAAGGTATGCAATCTCCCTCCCAAATATCAGTCTTTGATTGGAAAAATATAGGTGTTCAGAAACAAGTTGGATGAAAGTGGTAAGGTTATCAAAAATAAAGAATGATTGGTATCTTAAGGCTACAATCAAGAAGAAGGTATGGATTATGAGGAGGACTTTGCTCCCGTATCCAGGTTGGGAGCAATTAGATTCTTACTTGCTTTTGCATCTTATAAGAACATCAAATTTTTCAAATGGATGTTAAATATGAATTTTTAAATGGCTGTCTGCAAGAAGAAGATTATGTTGCTCAACCCCTTGGATTTGAAAGTGATGAGTTTCCGAACCATATTTATAAACTTGACAAGGCTCTTTAAGGTTTGAAACAAGGTCTAAGAGCTTGATATGAAAGATTATCAAAGTTTATGCTTGAAAATGGTTTCAAAAGAGGCATGGTTGATAAAACCATTTTCATAAAGACTCATGAGAAAGAAATTTCTTGTAGTACATATATCTGTTGATGATATTTTGTTTGGTGCTACTTTCCAAATATTTCTCAAGTCTTATGAGAAGGGAATTTGAAATGAGCTTAATGGGAGAGTTAAATTTCTTTCTTGGACTTCATGCGCAACAAATGAAGAATGGAATTTTTCTACATCAAAGTAAGTACACAAAGGATCTGCTGAGTAAGTATAAGTTGTCTCAATCCAAGATTGCTAAAACTCCCATGAGTTCTACATTGTCTTTACACAAAGTTCAAAATGGTAAGAGTGTGAACTAGAAGTAATATAGAGGTATGATTGGCTCACTACATTATCAAACTGAAAGCAGGACATATATCATGTTTAGTGTCTGCATGTGTGCTAGATTTTAAGTTGATCCTAAAGAATCACACTTAGTAGCTGTCAAAAGAATCTTTAGATATCTAAATGGTACAAAATACTTAGGGCATTGGTATCCTAAACAATCTAATTTCTCTCTGTGTGGCTATTCAGACGCTGATTTTGCAGGTTACAAAGTAGATAAAAAAAGTACTTCAGAGTGCTTCCAGTTCCTTGGATCATCCCTGATAATCTGGCATTCTAAGAAGCCAAATTCAGTAGCTCTATCAATAGCAGAAGTTGAATACATAACAGTTGGAGCTTGTTGCTCACAAGTGTTGTGGATAGCTCAAAAAATGAGAGACTTGGGTTATGACTTCATAGAAATTGCAATTAAATGTGACAACACTAACGCAATTTGAATTACTATGAATCTAGTTCAGCACTCAAGAACTAAACGCATAGATGTCACACATCATTTCATCAGAGATCATGTGGAGAAAGGTGATGTATCTCTATCATTTTTGCTTACTAACATGCAGTTTGTAGATATCTTCAGTAAACCATTGTCAGAAGATAGATGCATAGTCCTGAGAGATACCGATATTAAGTACTTAGCTACTGTTCATGACCATAATTACAAGAGCTTTCATAATCATGAGAAAAATAATAAAAAGATAAGAGAGAAGAGATCAAACGGTAGAATTCTCGCTTCCACGACAAACTTCGGCTCTAAACATGTGCTATGCCTCTCCCATCTCAAAATACGACCTAATATGTCTTATGTACGTTCCCTAAGAGTATGGAGTCAATTAGGAAAGCTTTAGGCATTGTTTACTTAATTTTGGCCGCCTCTGTGCACGAACAAAAATTGTCTTCGTGCGAAGTACTTCGTAGGAAAACGTTTTTGTTTTCGTACGAAGACCTTCCTAGTTTCAAAAAGGAGCTAAATCCATGAACACTAGTGAACATTCTTCAAATTTTGGCTAAGCGTTTTCTTCGTGCGAGAGAACTTATCTTCGTGCAAAGACCCTGTAGCTCCAAGATTTCCTTAGTTTCTTTTGCTTCCTTTTTGCATTTCTTCTATTTCGAAGCTTGTTTCTTCTATCCAATTGATTCTCGCATCCGTAATTCCTTTCAAACAACAACATGCACACTACCGCGAAGATCAAATGTGATAAATCATTCAAATCATACTCAAAACCAATAAGAAACTCCCGAATTGTACGTTTAAGCTCAAAAACATCCAAATTGCATTTTCTCTTCAAATAAGCCCGGAATTCATCACTTTGTACAAAAACGCACATAAATGACAATATAAAGTGTATATTGGATAAATCTTATGAAGGAGTTATCAAATACCCCCAAACATGCCATTTGCGCGTCCCGAGAAAAGTCTCATCTACTGCATCTTACTGTCTAACGGCCAAACAGACTCAAACGAATCTAACATGACTCACAACACAAAACTGCAGCAAGATGATGCAATGCAAATCTAGACTCGATCTTACAACAAGTATTTAACATAAAACATCCAATTTCTCTCTTTTTTGGCAAGAACAGGCAATCTCCCTATCATTAATTGAAAATCACCAAGCTCTCACTAATCCTTTTTGAAATTCACATACACATAGCAGGAATTTGAAATAAAAATTTGATTTAGTGCAAAATCTCACTAAGGCTGCCACTTTCTTCCACCAATTCAAACCAAGACACAAGCACATCCTAAGCTTTATTAGGTCTAATTCAGCTCAAATTTCATGTATCCTTTCTTCACTGAATAATATGAGGTTTTCAGACCCTCTTAGCCTTTATTGCGTTTGAATGCAAATTGTCCCAGTGAAGGGAGTCACAAATCCTGTGAAATCGGGCTTGACTCTAGTTTTCCTCTCCAGGCTCTACTTGGATTGAATCCTAATTTTCCGGGTGACCAGAAAGAAAACTAGGTTGTTTCTCCTTGAAGCACAATTTCTCATTCTCTTTTTATCAGATTTTCTCATTCTTTTTTCTTTCCTCCTCACTTTTTACAACCGTGCAGTAGAGCATAAAGAGCGTGGGTTTTTTCGATTGACTCTTGTGAGAACCATAAGGGATGGTGGTGTACGCCCCCCCCCCCCCAACTTCACTTAGGCTAAGGCAACGGCACCACATGAAACCAACTCTACACGAAGGTCCATCCCATATCAACAAGAGACCACAAGTTTCCACTCGAAAATAGAATATTCGGCTACTTTGCAATCGAATCTAATTAGCACACTAGAGTAAACTTAAATATACTTACATATCATTCTTTCACAACTTCCATAAATTCACGAGACACTTTTGTGAAACCTCTACACAAAATAATAAAGAATAAAAGTTTTCCTTCTACGGCACTTCCTACTCAAAAGGATTCATTCACCAAGCTCTCTTCAGTTTGAAGATCCTCAATTGTCTTTTTTCTCAAATTTTAAAAATTTTCTCACTTTTTATAAATTTTCCTTTTTCTCAATTTTTTTTTTCATTAGTCCTAACTCTATATACAAGGCTTAGACTCGAAAATATTTAGACATACATAATTAAACTCTTTTTGGTGGGTATACTCAATTATTTAAAAGTGCGAACAATAAGTAAATCTACTCTACACAGTACGACAGTATAAGTAAAAAAATAACATAAACAACGAGACTAACTCACAATATGAACTCAACACATCCTACATGTATTGGCTATGAAAACACTAATATCAGCTAGTAGGCAGATAAACCACTCCCAAACTGAATACTTCGTTGTCCTCACGAGTTTAGAGATCATGCATAGGACTCAGCAATTAAATGTGTAGGTCAATAGATGATATGGATCATGACATATATAATAAAAGAAACACAAAATTTAGCTAGAGAAAAATATACTCACAACCAACTCAAGGGTGGGGACGTAAATGTGCAAAGAAATCCCCAAGCATAGTGTGGAACCACTATGCTCCCAAATTGTCAGTGTGTACTCGCACATGGGGGTCGACTGCCTCCTCTACTAAAAGATATGTCTGAAGAATCCCTAACTTGCCAATGCGAGCCCCTATGAAGGTCATATGTGACATGGCACACCACACAAATGTATTTAAAATTCACTCCCTAAATTAAGAAGAAAATAAGTTGGGTTGCCTTCCAACAAGCGCCTTATAATTTAAGGTCAACGATCCGAAAAAGTTACCTCAGTTATGTTAAAGAGGTTTTTCTCTCCACTTTTTCTTCTTCCACCATCGCTTCTCTTTTTGTCTCTTCTCAAGCAAGCATGCATAAGTCAATAGCAAGAATAAAGAAAAGTTGTTAGCTGCCACATGCCTCACTCTAACTTTCCTTTTCTTCCAATTCTTGAAAACCAAAGTTGTCGAGGATTTGCCATTTTAATCTAGTATATCAAGTGGAACAGCTATAACCACGTGTTCTTCCTTTCCTACTTCATTTCTTGGCTCTTGTCTAGGATTCACGGATGGAAACGCATGGATTGCATGAAACAGGGATATGTGGTCTTCCACATGTGATTCACAAAATTTTATGATTTCCAAGATGTATGGATTAGACGGGGGAATTTCTCGATACATGTCCATGTCAATATCTCCTTAACTTCATGGCGTTCATCAGTGATTGGGGAGAACTCATTAGCAATGCACTTATGAGCTTGTTTAGGAGCTTGTTGTTCACTAAAACCCTCTTCAATGACTTTAGGCCACAAGATCGCAATGTCAACACTCTCCCATCATGCCATGAATCCGGAATTATTCGAGGCACAAGTTATATAGGCGTCACAACCTCATCCCAATCTTAGTCCGAATTTGAGTCTGAAGCGGCCCAAGGATCTATTACTTGACGAGTCACAATATTATAGACCTCTGGGGGTTCTTCTTCTTCCTCTTCGCACTCCCCAACCAAGTCAGTAATAATGCTACTTGGCCCATTGCCAGTATCTGCATATGCCCATGCACTTAAAATTTATGTCAAATTGTTGTTCATGAAGTTGAAGTGATTCCTCGGTCTTAATAAACCTTTCCTTCATTCTATCTAATTTAGCTAACATGAGCTCCAATATTGATTTCATCTGCTCATATTCTTGATTGCAAGGAGGAGGGGTGAACATATCTCCGTAGGAGTATGGCGAGTAGCCTGAAAATTGCCCATAGTAATTTTGCCACCACATGATTACCAATCAGCCTGGACAATCATTCGTTAGGAAGCAAGTGAGATTAACAACTGAATAAATAAACACAAAAATAGATTCCCTAAATTTAACAATTCTAATTAATTTAACCGAATTTCACGACAACGGTGCCAAAAACTTGATACGATTTCTGCAAGTGTATAGTTGTCGCTCTAGTAATAAATGTGGAAGATAGGGTTGTCGAATCCCAGAGGACTTGTTGTTAATCAATTAAGAGGAATAAATTTAATGTGGGAAAGCAAGTTGTTTCATTACTAAACTAAGAAAAGTAAATAACAAGCTAATTATTAAAACTGAGAGTAAATATGAGACGAGTATCATGATTTTCTCTTGATTCACTAGGTTTTCACGAATTACGTCATGAAACATAGATGACGACTTGATTTTCCAAGCGACCAATGGTAATTTAAAGATTCATCAACCAAAGTCTATACTTAGAATCACATAACTGATTCCTCTAGCCTACGTACGTCTAACCATGCATTATTCTAATCTAGTCAATGTTCACAGTTTGTGAGTGATTCCTCTAACCGGTGACTATGTGCTTAATTCAATTATCCGGGTAATTCTTTGCTTCAACAATCCAACTACCTATGATCCTCCTACCGTTGGCCTATCGATATGAAGATAAGTTAAGAACATGAACTAAACGTAGCTAAACAAGAACATCATCGATTAAGTTAATAAAACGTGAATCAAATCCATAATTCGCCAAAAACGGCTTCAAACCCTAACTACCCTTGAGAAATCTCGATATTAAGTACTTATCTACTATTCATGATCATAATTACAAGAGTTCTCATGATCATGAGACAAAGCGATAAAAAGATAAGAGAGAATAGATCAAACGGTAGATTTCTCGCTTCCACGACGAACTATTGCTCCAATTGTGCTCTCCAAACTTGTTCTATGTCTCTCCCCTCTCACAATACGACCTAATATGTATTATATACGTTCCCTAACAGTCCCGGGTCATTGAGGAAAGCGTTAGGCATTGTTTTCTTAATTTTGGGCGCCTCTACACAGTGTCTTCGCACGAACAAAAATTGTCTTTGTGTAAAGTACTTCGTAGGAAGACATTTTTGTCTTCATACGAAGGCCTTTCCGATTTCAAACAGGAGCTGAATCCACAAACACTTTTGAAATTTCTCTATGTTTTGGCTAATTGTTGTCTGCGTGCAAAGAGAACTTCTCTTCATGTGAAAACCTTGTAGCTCCAGGGTTTCCTTAGGTGATTTTTGCATTTCTTCTATTCTGAAGCTTGTTTCTTCTATCCAATTGATTCCCGCATACGTAAGTCCTGTCAAGCAACAACACGAACACTAACACGAAGATCAAATGTGATTAATCATTCAAATCATACTCAAAACCAATAAGAACGCCTGAATTGTACGTTTTAGCACAAAAACATCCGAAAACACATTTTCTCTTCAAATAAGCCCGGAATTCATCACTTTGCACCGAAACGCACAAAAATGGATATAAAGTGTACGTAAGATAATCTTATGAAGGAGTTATCAAGGGCCGAAAGCTTAAAATAAACTCAATCATTTCTGATCTGATTGATGAAGATGAAGATGTAAACGCGCATGATCTGGCGGTGGCTGTGGAGCAGCACCGCCAAACCCAATGATCATCTTTAGCTAGAATGTCCGGGGACTTGGGAACACCGGTACGTTCTCAACCCTTCACGATGAAGAGCATGGTAAACTCCCCATAATCGTCTTCTTAATGGAGACTAAATTGGAAGTTATAAATATGTCTAGAATTCAAGAAGGCTTGGGAATTTAAAATGGCATTCAAGTCCCGTGCAGAGGTCATAGTGGCGGTATCTCCCTAATGTGGGCAGATTATATCAACATCAAGCTATTACCCTACACCCGCCACCATATCAGTGGGTGGATCTGTGAAAATGATGGCAACCCGAGTTGGCGACTCACAGGCTTCTATGGTGATTTCGGTGCCTCACAACGAATCAATTCTCGGAAACTTTTAGAAATAAGTAAACCACGACTGAATACTCCATGGTGTCTGGTTGGAAAAATTTAACGCTATAGCATCAAGCTTTGAGAACTTGGTGAACCTAGGGTGAGATTCAGTCAAATCGAGCCTCTTATTCAAGTGATCAACAAGTGTGATTTACGATAAATTGGCTTCTATAGCTGCCCTTACACGTGGACCAATGGGCAGAGCGACAAAGGGCATATTAAAGAACGTCAGGACAGGGTACTTGCTAATGTAGAATGGAGAGACAAGTTTTCAGGAGCTTTGTTCGACAAAAATAACCCTAAGTATAGGATATCGTCTCAAGTAATAAAATTCGGTAACTCCGGAGTGGAATCCACAAGGAGAGGAGGGTGAAAAATTTGACTTGCTAAACTAGAAAAGAGAGGAGAAAACGACTAACCAAAGGGATAAATGAAATTTCTCATAGGATTTAGAGCTAGCCAAGCTATAAAATCCACCACCTAAGTGACGGAGCAAGTTGTGTTTGAAACTAAGAAATAAAATAAACGACTACTAATACTATGATTCAAGAGAGTGAAGTTGGGTCAATTGATTTCGCTAGAAAACTTGCAAGTGAAGTTCAACACCCAAAATGTGTATGAAGCGACGAAACATGGATTCTAAAACGAACGGAATCTTCTAGCTCACGAATTCAAGAGCGAAACCGAAAATCGAGTTATGTCAAGCATCAAGGATATGTACTCCGCAAAGTGAGTCCACATACAAGATCAAGCCACAATTCGGATTTGTCTTTCGACACAAGAATTCAATGAATTCGACATCCAAACTTGTGAAACTTTGAAGAACAATTAAAAACTTCACAACAAGCTATCCAACTTCATCAATAAACCCAAAAAATGTAACTAGCTAAGCATGAAAATGAATTCAAGAGAGACTAAGATAAATTAACTTTCAATAATACAAACTTGAACCACAATTGATGTCATACACTTGTTCTTGTCAATTCAACCTCAACACTTGATAGAAACTACACAAAACTAAGAGCAAAATAGCCAAAACACAAAGCTAAGCTATCAACTAGTGGAGAATTTTCCCCAACAAGATACTGCTGCTTCTGTTGTAGTACCAAAAATGGCAAGAACAGCAGCAGAACAGAGCATGAATAATGTACAGACAGCACACAAAATTTTCTCTAAAATCGGACGGAAAACTCTTCCATTTTATACTCCTCTCTCCCTCTCTTCCTCTTTCACTGTTCTTGTCCCTTAGAGAGCTCAAGAACAACCCAGAAGAAGGCAAAATTAGAGAGAAAGAGAGGAGAAAAACAGAGCACTGTAAGGTACTGTCGGCCTGAGGAGAGAGCCCTTCTTCTTCTTCTTCTTCAACTTTGGCTCTTATAGACAGTGGGGAAGGGATTGCGTAGCCTCCAAGAGATTATCTCAGCCCTCCAATTGAACTCAAATGCTCTTTATCGTCGATTTGTAACCTCCTCTCATGAACCCAAGGAATTGGGGTTTTCTTCTCCTCTTAACTTTTGGCTTCAGTAGATAGCTCATGGACCGGGGATCAATTTGGTATAAGATTTGCTTGATTCGGGTGAGATTTGAGGCTGGGCTAAGCTCCGTTCGAAGCTTCTGGGAACGCCCATGGCTGCTCTGGCGTGTTTCTTCTCTGTTGAACGACGGAGAGAGATACAAACGCATGCGCAATATTTCCAACAAAATAATGAAATTCCATACAAACTAAAAGAAACAAGCATAAGTCTAGAAATAGGGTTATAATACACAAGTTACACATAAAAGTATGTTATCAAGAGTTCAGTAACATACTAAAATGTGAAATTTACGTCCCTTAACACTTCAGTAGTTCACCCGGTACTTCCTAATTCAGATCATGTTTCTCTCATTGTTAGTCTTGATCGTTCAGGTGAAACTAGAAGAAATCCAGGTTCTTCTTCGAGTCAGCTTGGACGAGTGAGCTAGGTTGTGGCAAAAAATAGAAGTTTCATGGGGTGCATAGGACTCAACACATTCAGAACAACTCGTAGAATTAGTTATTTGACTTAAAAAATGGGAACAATCACATTTTGACAATATTAGAAGAAAATTCAGACAAGGAAAACTACGTTTGAAGGAGCTTTGGAACCAAAACCCACTGCAACGGTAATGATGGAGTACAAGACAGTGGAAGCCAAAGTAAACCAAAACCTCGTCCTTGAGCAGGAAATCAGGAAACAAAGGATCAGAATCCTCTGGCTTAAAAATGGGGATGGCAATACCTCATACTTTCACAAAAAATCAACAAACCGAAGGATCTGAAATCAAGTGGGTGGCATTGAGGACAACAATGGTATGCGGCAAAACCATGTTGAATCAATTACCAAATGTTTTGAGGATTATTTTGAAGCTATTTAACTTTGGATCACTCGACGAATCAGACAAGGAGGCGGTCTTAAGTGTTGGTGTAGATGCCCTAGAGGCAATCTATTTTAGTGTGAACTTTATTTTTGCTTGAATATTCATTTTATTATATATGGAGATATTTAATATAATGAAGTCCTTATAATACAATTGTTGTTTATCGTAATTATCCCTAGTTAAGTATATTGATTAATAGGACTATTGCTATGCATGGAGACTAGTATGTAGGTAGATTGATATGGAGATGTCAAGTCTAACAAATGGGTATGCTTTAGTTGTAATGGCATAGTGGATTGACCCACCACGAGAAGGCTACATATGAATTATGTGTAAGTCACAAGTTCTTCTCGTAGTGACAATGGTGTTGTAGTCCTTAGACTTTAAGTCACTAAATACTTTAGTTGTGAATTATCATGTTTTGATCCCGTCAAATGTTGCACCATAACTGGGCAACCATAAAAGCGGTAATCGGACATGATATGAAGAAATCTGAGAGATGGTATTGATGTAGAGAGTATTTGTCCCGCACACATAATTGGAGTAAATATCCACGACCACTCGAGGAGTGGAGCTTATGGAATGTCTTGCAAGACTCAGATAAATCAATATGTGATATTGTTTTTATCTGTTCAGATAACTCTATTCCCAGGATCGGGAAAATATGGATTGTATATACGAGTGTGACATTTATGTCTCGTGTCCAATCTGGAAATAGAGACAAAGGGACATACACAACACGGTAACATTGGTCACATAGATTTGTCAGATCACTGACTATTTCTATTATTTGGGTAGCATTGATGTGTTGCTAAATATCGCTCAATGTTTTTAATTGTTACTGTCAACTCAATAGAAACCTGCAAGTCAACACACCAAAATCATTAAACTAGATATTGCTGTTTATTGGATGTACTAATTAACAGTTAAAAGGATCAAGGATCAAGACGCAACCACATGCAAAGTTAGTTGGACTAAATTGCAAAGTGGACTAATCCGTGTATGGACAAGATTAGCCTATTAGACTAATCTGTATATGGACAGGATTAAGCTATTAGACTAATCTGTGTATGGACACGATTACGCTATAATACTAATTCGTGTACGGACAGGATTGGTATTGGGGGAAGTTTGTAGTCAATAAGGATTTATTGACTATAAAATGGGATTCCTTGTTGGAATAGGTGCCCTAGAGGCAATCTAGTTTAGTATGAACAATAAATTGGCTAGAATATTCATTGTATTATTAATTGAGATATTTAATATATTGAAATCCTTATATTAACAATTGCGTTGTTATCTTAAATATCCTTAGTCCATTATAATGATTAATAGGACAATCATCTACAGACTAGTATGGGGTTGGATTGATATGGAGATATCACGATCCAACACATGGGTATGCATTAGGAGTAATGGCATTTTGGATTGAACCATCTCCGAGAAGGCTAAATACATGTTATGTAAAGCCACAAGTGCTTATCGCAGTGACAATTGTATTGTCATCCTTAGAATTGAAGTCACTAGATCATCTAGTTGTGGAATATTATGTTTTGGTAGCGTCAAACGCTACACCGTGATTGGGTAGTCATAAAGGCGCGTATCGAAGAAGCAAGCTTAGATATCGTAGTGATGTAGATAGAATTTGTCCCTCCCACATAACGGGAGCAAATATCCTAGGCCACTCGAGGGATAGTGCTTATAGAATGTCTTGCCAGACTCAAATAAATCAATATAGGATATTGATGTTATTTGCACGAATAAGGCTATTCCCAGGATCGAGGAACTGTGGGTTGGATATACGAGTGTGACTTGTATGTCTCGTGTCCAATCCGGATATTGAGACAAAGTGATGAGACAATACTTTCACAAGGTTTGTCGAATGACTATTTCTATTAGTTGGCTAGAATGGATGTCTTGCTAGAGGCCGCTCCATATTAGTAAATAGTTACTACCAACTAAGTAGAAACCTGTGGGGTCACACGCCATATAGGATTGAACTAGACTTGGGAATTAGTTAATATGATTAATTAATAAGAAGAATCTAATCGCACAACTTGCTAACTTAGTAGAACTAATATGCAAGTTGGAATAATCCGAACTTGAGTAGGATTAGGAGAGGGCCTTTATGTAGTAACAAGGAGTTGTTGGGCTATATAAAGGATGCTCCTATCTTCCTTCCCTACAACTAATGCTCATAACATAATTTGAGTAGGAGAGGAGCAAGGAGAGAAAGACAACAAGAGGGCCGAACACCCCCTTGCCGTCCTCCCCTACCCGTCGGCCAAAGAAGAGAGGTCGCCCCTCTCTTTGGTCCTCTGTTGCGTTATATCTTCTTCCTCTTCCTTTAATCCTAGCTAGCACAAGTAGATGGGAGGATCAAGATCTCAATCCTAGGCGTGGATCAACCGTGGAGACGGGATACTTTTTGCGTTTGAAATCATCAAAGGAGACCTACAAGGTATATAACACGAATCCTTTACCATCGTCATGAATTCTCTTCCTGTGATCCTTGAAAGATCTTAACCGGATAAATTATTGTTTATTTCGCTGCGTATCCATGATCAAAACCCTACATTCCTAACTATTTCATATGAGTTGTCATTGAGTGAAACAATCAAAGCAAGGAGAGATATTACAGAGGCGCACGGCACCGCCTACCTGTCGTCTCCAAGAGGCTCAGTTTTTCCTCGTTTTGCGTGATCTACTTGATTTAATCAAGCTCCTGGCGATTCCTTCTTCTACATTGCTGGAACAACGCGTGGACAAGATTCCATTTTGAAATCCGAAGGGGTGAATACCAGTAGAGACGAGGGAACCATTCTTCGTTGTGATCACACAAACCTACAAGGTAACCCTACGTCGTCTTTCACATTATGAGAGCTTAATCTGCGATTCATGGAGGGCCTCGATCCGGATATTTTTAATTTTACTTCCGCTGCGTATCCTACATCAAAACCCTTCATTAAGACACATCCGAAATTTGGTGACCGACCAGCACAACACCCATCTCGACACAACTTCACAGCAGAAGAAATCAGAGCGGCTCTAAAATCAATGGAACCCCTAAAAGCTCCAGGTATTTGCGGCTGCCCTCCTCTCTTTTTTAAGAAATTTTGGGGAATTATTGGTGATAAAGTTACTAAGACTTGTTTAGAGGTCCTGAATGGTGCGACTGGCTCAGAAAATTTTAATCACACCTTGATTTCTTTAGTCTAAAAGTAAAGCAACCAAAGCTCCATGAAGAATATTGGCCAATCCCACTTTTTACCGTAGTGTACAACCTAATGGCAAAAGTTTTAGAAAATCGTTTGAAAATATTGCTCCCTGATATTATAGGTGAAACTGAGAGTGCTTTTTCCCAAATAGACAAATAACAAACAACATTCAATCTGCGTTTGAGATTATTCACAGCATAAAAACGAGAATCAAAGGCAAATGGGGACAAGTTGCACTTAAAGTGGACATGTCAAAAGCATACGACCGTTTTGAGTGGGGTTTCCTTCGTTCTACTGCGGAAATGATGGGGTTTTCTCAAAGATGTATAGAGCTCACTCTCAAATGTATCAGTTCGGTTGAATACTAGATAAACGGGGATATTGTATGCAATTTCATACCTGAGCGGGGATTGCGCCAAGGATGCCCCTTATCCCATATTTGTTCCCCCTCTGCAGTGAAGGCCTGTCCCGCTCATTTGCGGCAGCAGTTACAAATAAGAAACTACAAGGCATAAAAGCTTCAAGAAGCGGCCCTAATGTTTCGCATCTGTTTTTTGCGGATGACAGTCTATTTTTTAGAAGACTTAATTTTGCTAATATTTCAGCTTTTTTTTTTTTGCGAAACTAATGTTACGGTTTTGTTGAATATTATTGCAACCTATGAAAAATATTTTGGACAAAAGATGAATCAAGGCAAGTCAGCAGCTTCTTTCTCGGCTAATGTATCAAGTGAAGTCAAGCACTCTATCAGCACAGCTTGTTGCGTCCAAGAGGTTGAATACCATGAAAGGTACCTGGGTCTCCCTACAACGATGGGCAGAAACAAAAAAGAAAATTCTAATGCAATTTTTGATTGGGTGAAACAAAAAGTGCGCCCTGGGAAAGAAAAACACTTTTCTGCAGCAGGAAAGAAGATTCTATTGAGGACAATCGTCCAAGTCATCCCCAACTTCGCCATGAGTTTCTCCTTATTACCAATTGGTAACTGCCAGAAGATTAAACAGGAAATGCACCAATTATGGTGGAATAACAACAACAACAACAACATAAATTGGGTTGCATGGGACAAACTGAAATATCCCAAGGGTGAAGGTGGTCTTTGGTTCAAGGAATTGACAGCAAACCTCTCAGTAAAAGTATACCTCCACCCTGTTCCCTGAAGACCCAACTTCACGTTGGCCAACACTTATATTCGGACCTGCTAGAGACTCCTCCAAAATCCCAGCAACTTGACCTCAAGGATTTGAAAAATAAAATAATTCAAAGATTTCCATATACTTTCGGCCAAGCTAAGTTCTCAGCCCTCCTTCGGGTGGAGAAGCCTAATGCAAGGCATGCAAATTCTAAAGCAGGGCATCTACGCACAAATTGGAAATAATTCCAACGCGAATGTTTTCTCAGACCCTTGTATCCCGAGATAATGCTCAAACAAGTCAATCACACCAAGAAACCCCAATGCACCCCCAACAAGTTAGAGACTTCATCAACACTTCCAATGGAAGCTGGAATGTGGAGCTTCTCCGTCAGATTTGGGATGTCGACACCCAAGACATCATCCGGATCCCCTTTCCAACCAATCTAGTGGCATACAACTATCTTTAAGTTCATGATCAAGCATGTAAATATACGGTAAATTCAGGTTATCAAATAGCCAAATTTCAAAATAAAGATGAGATGAATCCAGAGCGTGATATAAGCTCAAAACCAGTACAGTGGCTAAAAAAACTCTGGAAGCTCAAGATCCCAAAGAAAGTGATTTTTCTCATATGGAGGATTGCAAAAAACATTAATCCAACCGGAAAAAATTTGGAAAAAAGAGGGTTCTCATTCCAAAATTATGCAGCTTATGTAATGCGCCGGTGAAGTTATGCACCATATTTTCAGAAAATGCAAAAAAGAGCAATATTATTGGAAGACAAGCTCATATGAAACTCAGACAAAACACAACCATCTCTCTGAACCTGATTGAATCAAACTGTGTTTTGAGAAGGAACCCTAAAATGCTCAAGAAGCTCTGTGTATGCGACTATGGAGGATCTGGAACAACAGAAAGCGCCACCGATTTGAAGGCGTCTCTAGATCTGATAAAGATCTAGTTGATCTACCGACTTCCTACCTCCACCAATTCCAAGATCTCAAACATCGCTTCTTTACTCCCTCATATCGTGGGAAATAGCAGGATTCGGAGCAAAACCCAGCAACACTCGATGAAGAATCAGACAAGCTCCGCTTCGACGGCGCTTGGTCATACTGTCACCGAAAAGCTGGACTAGGATGGACTAGGAACGGTCATCACAAATCATCATAGGGAGATTATTTCTGCAAATGCACAGATAGTAGATTGGGGAAATGGGGCGAAGGATATTAAGGCACAAGCTCTCATCTTAGACCTCAAAACGGCCATTGAGATGGGCATTAAGAGTATCACAGTGGACGGCGACGCACAAATTCTGCTGAAACAAATTCAGGCGAAGGAAGATGAAGAAGCGGAAAGAACAATTGTCAGAGAGAGCTTCAATAAATTCAAACTCCTCTCCCCAAATTTCACCAACATCAAATGGTTCTTTGTCCCGAGATCTGAAAACTTTTTGGTCGATCGTTTACCCGAAGAGCTCTCAATAATCAAGACATAAAAATGTGGACCTCGGCCCCACCGTGATTTACAGCGACCCATAGATTTTAGTGTCTTCTTTTAGTTTTGCTCTTGTTTTTTTCCCTACAAACAAGTCAATAAATAAATAAATAAATAAATACTTATTTTACTACATATTTCTTAGAGATATAACAGTTTTTTTAAAATCAAAATTTTTATACACTAATCTATCGACTTTAAATAATATTAGTTATCTTCAAATATTATTCTTACATGAAAATCTAATTTAGGTGGATGAAGTTATTATTCTAAAAAAAGTGATTAACTACAATTGGTCTTCCTTGGATATGAATGACGTGGAATTAAGTGAATTCAAAGTCTATCCCTAAATAAGTACTTATCTCAAACTAATCTTTCTACACTTTTTTTAAAGATACTTCATATTTTTCAAAATCAAAAATTTTATATGCCTTATCTACAGATTTTAAAAGATAGTTATATCTTAGAACATGGATAAAAGACACTGACCACCCTTGACTTTTGGATTAATTCTTCCGCGCTACCCTGTCTTTTGGAAAAAGACACTCTGCACCTTTTTTGGATGGGAGTGACGGTAGGCTAACAAAGCATGCAAAAAGACTATTCTACCCTCACAATTTCTAAAAATGACCTACCTTCTCCTTTCTCATCTTTTCAAACCCTAATCCATTTCTCTATCTCATCTCTCGTCTCTCTCTCTCTCTTCACCTCCCAGGCAGATTAACATACTGGATGAATCAATCTAGTCAAATAAGAAGAACCCCATGTCATCATCACTCTCTTCCTTTCCTTCTTCCTTCTTTTCCTCAATGGCAGTGGCGGCCGGAGCGTCGGGTCCACCAGCAGATGGAGCAGAAATGGTCGCGGCGGCATCAGCTCCACCAGATCCAATGTTCACAATGAGATCTTCGATGTTCTTCTTCTCAAGAAACTTGGCGAAGAGACCTGGTTAGAGGATTCGATGATCTTTTCCTCCATCTCCATCTCCACCTCCACCATCCAAATCAAAGCCTAGCACAAGCACAGCCGACCACCATCACATCCATCTCCATCTCCACCTCCCCAATCAAAATCTAGACTTATCTATCTGATTCCAGTGGACCAGAACCCTCAAACCCAGAACACGAGCTCATCTTCTCTCTCCCACTCTCCCTTGATCTCCTCTTCTCTCTCTTTCTCTCTCTCTCTCTCTCTCTCTCTCTCTCTCTCTCTCTCTCTCTCTCTCTCTCTTCTCTCTCTCTCCGATGGAGGCGGCTCTCGACGAAACTGATTCACCTCAGAAATACATCTTCTTGTCCCAATCGATGAAACCTAAAATTTGATTTAGGGCTGAAATCTTCGAATTGATTGGGTAAAGATGATATATTTATGGGTTGTACACCGACCCACAACAACGCCGCCGCTGAGGCCTTGTTTTACGCCTTAAAACAAGTAAGCAAACCCACATTCATCACGAAGAGGTATTAATCTCTCTCTCTCTCTCCACCGAGGCTTTGTTTTGATGTTTGAGATCTATTTTTTTCGAGTTGAAAAGTTATGTTTTTTGGCTACAGAAATGGATCTTCATAGCAAAAGTGTTACATGATTTTCTAATCTCGATTTTTGGGGGGAAAAGTTATGTTTGAGATCTGTTCCTGTGTTTTTTCGGGGGGAAGAACTTGAAACCTAGCTCAGCTACCTCAAACCAACCTTTTTTGGGGAAAGAAAGGAAGGTAATACTACAGCAGATCATAAATTGCTCATATTGGTGTGCGGTAGGTTGACAAGTGATGAATAGAAACAATGGCACTGCTATTTGTTACTTTTTCAAGTGTGTACAAAAGGATCCTATAGAGAAGATCCAAGTGTACACATGTAATGGAGAATAAGAAAAAGGTCAAGAACAATGAGCATAGAGTGAGAACAAGGGTGTACGGGAAGAGTAAGCTCTTGCCAATCGCTTTAGAGAGAGAGACAGCCTAATTATTAGCAAGAGATCCGAGAGTTTATAAGGAAGGCCAAATTTTCTATATATAGGGTATAGGAGTGCCGTTATGAGGGATTAATGCGGTCGTAACTGATGGCGAGATAACCGCCTCGTTCATAGCACGTTACCCGTATATATAGGGAACATTACACGATCGTCTGTGTGTGTAGAGCACGTCCCAACGGTTATCCCTGTATATAGGACATGTGTTCATCAGATCTCTCAGACAATTGATAAGGGTCGCACGCGAATGTTGATGTTCGTGCACGACGTGCCTTAATTTAACCTCCAAGCCACTTGAACCCTACAACTCCCGCGCGGTTAGTTTCGAGGCCGACCCTCTCTCACAGCCCCCATACGGATAAGTGCGAATATAAGGATAATAATAGAGTGATACTGGAATACCATCAAACCTCCTGGATAGCTTCCATGTGGACAGTGGTCGATCTGCCTTTGATGCACTATCTACATTAGCCTCCTTTTGCACGTATACCACGTGCGTCGTTGTGTGAATGCGCAAAATCAGCCGTGCGTAGCTCCATGTAGATTCTCAAATCAATTCTATAAGTTCAAAGAAGTTTCAATGTTTAAAATACTTGAAATAGCTAGTCTATTTCAAGGCCTTGAAACAGCTTTCAAAGCCTTGAAACTGACTGAGCCTTGCATGCATGAACTTAGGGGGAGATTCTGATTTTGTTTGAATTCCTAAACCCGTGTGCCTAATCTATTATTGCTTGATGATGAAAGACAAAGTATTTTGACATGTTTAACATTATCTAACCCATATGTTTGACTTAGTTTTGCTGCGGGAAAGTTTATTTCCTATTCTGCAGGATTTATTTCCTAACTTGAGTTTTGTAGGGAAGGAAATTATGGGTTGAGTGATTCTATAATCAATCTAATGACTGTAACAGCTTCTGAACATGATTTTGAACAAGATCAAATCAATTTCCTTGAAGATACTGAGCAACTATCCATTGCAGAAGACTGTTAGAGAAGTCAAAGTTGTTTCCTACAAAATAAGAAAGTTTGTTGCTCAAGATCTAAAAGATTTGCAGATCAAGTGAGCAGTATGTAAGGAGCTTAGTTTGAAGCATTTTCATACACAACTCAACGGGCAAAAACAGAGACACTGAAAATACATTCAAGGATTGTCAAGCAACAAAGAAGCACATCATTCTTTCCCATTCCAAGCTTTTGAAGAGAACTGCACTCACATTGCAGTCTCACTCACTGTGTTCTTCATCTCTGAACTTTATTTGTATATCATTCTTATAATATTTATGTTCTTATTCTCAAGGATTGTTCAATGTGGACAATAGATAATTCTTAGTTAATCAGATAGCTAGAGCAGGTACTAGATAGGTTAGTGAGAACCACAAGCTGTAACAGAGTAAGAAGTCTCTCTGTGCTTGAGATCTAGGGCTTAGCTGTTGATTAATAAGAATTAAGTTGAAAATCCTGTAGGGAGAAGATCCCTGAGGTAGAGACGTAGGTCCAAGTGGCATGAAGTCAATATATCTTGTGTCTATTGCATTTACTTTTCTGTTACAAACTTAATACTTTTGCAGCATTCAAAACAGTTTCATTTCAAGGGTTTGAAACTCATTTCAAGGCCTTGAAATAGACTTAATCTTCGTTTTACTCTATTTGCTTTATTCCAAGGGCTTGAAACTCATTTAAAGGCCTTGAATCTCTGTACAAATCTTTTGAAACCACTATTCTTGCAAAGTTTAGCAAAAGTCTGCATACTCTATTCAAGCCCCCCCCCTCTAGAGTATTGATCATGTATTTCTACCTACTGTACACCCCTTCAATTGGAATCAAAGCTTGTATCACTGCATAGATTTAACTATCTTGTGATTATGAGTATTGTAGGTGATGGTCATTTCTCACAGGGAAGAGCTGCTAACAGACTTCCACTCTTCTATGGAGACAATTTTTTCCACTTGAAAACTTTGATGAAAATGTTCGTTATCGATCAAGATAAGGAACTCTAGACTATCATCCATAATAGTCCACACACTTTCTACATAGAGAATGATGGGATTAAAACTCCAAAATCTGAAGACTCTCTTTCTACATCTGAATTAGAGCAATTTTCAAAGAATTATAAAGCTATGAATATCTTATATTGTGCTTTGAGTACAGATGAATTAAACAGGATCTCAAGCTGCAAAACTACCAAGGAGATTTGGGATAAGCTTGTGGTGACTTTTGAAGGAACCATCCAAGTCAAGCAAACGAAGATCAACATATATCTTAGGCAATATGAGCTATTCAAGATGAACGGAGATGAGTCAATTGGAGACATGTTCAAAGGTTCACTGACATTGTCAACAACCTTGATTCACTGGCAAAATCATATTTCCAGTGAAGATAAAGTGAGGAAAATTCTAATAAGTCTTCCAAAGGCAAAATGGGAACCAAAGACTACTGCCATTGAAGAAGCTCAAGATCCTTCATCACTTCAGCTTGATGACCTACACTGGAAGCTCCTTGCACATGAGATATCCATGAATGAAGTTGATGGATAACTACCTGAAGGTGTCAAGAACTTGGCTCTCAAGGCTAAGGAGAATGAGTCAATTCAAGGCCATGAAACTAAGGATGATGATTAAGATCAAATTGCTTTGATTTCCAAAGCCTTGACCATAATTCTTAAAATAAAGAAAAGCTTTGGAAACAAGGACTTCAACAGAGAAAGAAACAGATCCTTCAGTAGCAAAAACTACGAAGGTAAATCTTCTTCACATACTAATAAGCCTAAATTCATGAATTGCTTTGAGTGTGGTGATGCAGGACACTTGATCAGAGACTCTCCACAGAAGGAAAGCAAGAACTTTTAGAAGAAAGATCACGATAGAAGAAAGAAAGCTATGATAGATTCATGGAGTGATTCAGATACTCCAAGTGACTCTGAATCAGAAGAAGAACATGCCAACCTATGCTTATGGCCAAGCATGATGAAATTTTTGAAAAGAACATTGAGTTAATGGTAAATTGTTCGATTTCAAAACCAACAGAAGCCCTCTCTGATTATATTAGAACAATGCTTTTAAATTAAGAGGACTATCTAAAAGAGATCAGAGTTTTGAAAGAAAAAGTTCATGAGTAAGCAAAATAAAATTTACATCTTGTTTGTCTAAATCAGAATCTTGAAATCTCTTAGAAGAAAACTAACAGTGATTTCAAGGCCTTGAAAACACAATTCAAGGAATTAGTCACTGAGAACTCTCTTGAGTGAGAGCATTGTTAATCGAAGACATCAAGTTGATGAATTGGATAAACAAAAGACTAATCTAATTGATATTCAAGAATCACAATTGGTAAAAGCCAAACTTGCAGGCTCATATCACAACTTGAACCTGATTCTTGGAGGTAGCTTGAAGTCTGTTCACAAAACTGGTATTGGATACAATCCAAATTTCCAAAAGAAAACAATACCAGATTTGTGAAAGATGGAAGCAGAACATCTCCTAAATGTCATTACTGCAACAAGATTGGTCATGTTAAAATGACTTCTCATTTTAGAAGAAGAGACCCTCACATTATGAGGAACACTTTTCCCTTCCAACTCAAAGGATAAGTTAGACAGATTTGGGTTCCTAAAGGGGTTAGACCACCTAACATGGTTGAACTTGAATATGAATCTAAGTTCACCACTTGGTCTAACAGCTGGGTAAGGCAGTGAATGGTGTTTGCAGGGTGTCACCAAGATCAAAGAGCAAAAGTGGTTAATGGATAGTGGTTGCTCAAGACACATGAGTGGAAAGAGATCTCTATTCTCAGAACTGAAAGAGCAATCAGAAGGATCAATTACACTTGGTGACAAAGGAAAATGCAACATCTTGGTATTGGTAAAGTTGGTACAAATTCTGATATTTCCATTTCTGATGTATATCTAGTTGATGGCTTGAAATTTAATCTGCTTAGTGTATCTCAACTTTGTGACAATGGAAACAAGTTTATCTTTGATAAAGAGAAGTGTGTGGTGAAAAATGAGAAATCTGGCAATTATATCCTCACTGCCTCTAGATCAAACAATGTTTATACTTTTCAAACTAACAAAGTTGCAGGTGAAAACTTGAAGTGTCTCAAGGCCCTGAAAGAAGATTCAAAGCTTTGGCACAGAAAGTTGCTAAATATTTTCTTGCATACCTTGAACAAGTTAGTTTCCAAGAACTTAGTAAGAGGCTTACCCTCTATCAAGTTCAAAGATGAAGAAGTATGCAAGGCATGTGCACAAGGGAAGAAAACTAGATGCTCACTCAAGCCAAAGAGCTTTGTAAGTACTACTAGACCCATTGAACTATTGCATATGGATCTCTCTGGTCCTATGGGAACTCAAAATCCAAAGGGTAAGAAGTACATGCTTGTTATTGTTGATGACTTCTCTAGATATACTTTGGTAATGTTTATGAAAGAAAAATCTGAAGCTCTATTTGAGTTTTCAAAACTTTGTAGAGAACTTTAAACTTTGAAAAACCTACCTATTGCTTCAATCAGAAGTGATCATGTTAGAGAGTTTGATCAACTTGAGTTTGATATATTATGTTCTAAGCATGGCATCTCTCACAACTTTTCTGCTCCTAGAACTCGTCAACAGAATGGAGTAGTTGAAAGAAATAAAAGGACTCTTCAAGATATGTCAATAACAGTGCTTTAGGAAAACAAGTTGCCAAAGTATGATTGGGCAGAAGCTGTGAAAACAGCAAACTATATTCTTAATAGGTGCTAGATCTGACCTATTCTGAAGAAGACCACCTATGAGCTGTTCAAAGGAAGAAAGCCAAACATCTCTTACTTCAAAACTTTTGGCTGTACCTGTTTTGTCCACAATAATGGTAAGGACAATCTTGGTAAGTTTGATGCAAGAAGTGATGAAAGTATTTTTCTTGGCTATTCACAGACAAGAAAATCCTATAGAGTTTATAGTAAGATAACTAAGCTTGTTGAACAAAGCATTCATGTTATTTTTTATGAAAGCTATGATGGTTCTTTGAGTGATGGTTTTGCAGATCTCAATCTGAACAAGCATGATTAAGATACTGAAGAAGAATCCTTAAAAGGATCCAAGGAAATGTCACAGGAACAAGACATGCATTTTCAAGGCGTTGAAACAAAGGTTCAAAGCCTTGAAACAGAATCTCCAGAGAAAACAGGAGAACAAGCTACTGCTTCAAGTTCTTAGAGATTTGTGAAGCAAACTGGATAGCCTGAACCATAGACATGAAGAAAGAGATTCAAATATCTCTCATCTCATCCTGCTGATTACACTATTTCTGATCCAACCACTAGTACAGACCAGATCACATTTGAAAAATCTATGTGCTTTTAATGCTTTCATTTCTCTTGTAGAGCCTAAACCTGGGAAGGAAGCATTACAAGAAGCAGACTGGATTATAGCTACGCAAAGTGAACTCAATGAGTTTCAAAGGAACAAGGTCTGGATCTAGTTCCTCCACCAAGAAATCAGTCTGTCATTGGCACCAGATGGGTATTCATAAACAAGTTAGACGAGAATGGAAAGATAATCAGGAACAAAGCTAGATTGGTAGCTCAAGGCTACAATCAAGAAGAAGGATATAAAGTTGTTAGACATCACTTCATCAGAGATCATGCAGATAAAGGTAATATTGTTCTTGAATTTGTTTCTACTAATTTTGAATTTGCAGTTATCTTCACTAAACCATTGCCAGATGAAAGATTCTCGGCCTTAAGATTGGTATTAGGCATGCTAAATAAGGAAGCCTTGGTTTACGGGGAGAATCAGGTAAGTATTATGTGTTTCAAATGTTTGAACTGATTTTCAAAGCCTTGAAAATCCTTTCAAAGCTTTGAGTATGTGTGCTTTACCTGATACAGCTTTTCAAGGCCTTGAAATCATTTCCAAAGCCTTGAAAGTAAGACTGCATGTTAGTTAGTCAATAATTCTAGATCTTTCAATATTGGGTGTTATCTTTGTAGATAATTGCTGAATGTTGCCCCTCAATTTTTCAAAAGCCATTTTTAGCCAAAATAGTATTATATATATTATTTCCAACGGCACACAAAATTTTGAATCTTTTTGATTTATCAGATCTTCAAAGATCAAAGAAAATATTTAATTTCCCTTTCAAACTGAAACGCTCTTCTGTTTATTTCCTTCTTTCTTACTCTCCTTCGTATCTATCCTACCTCTCTCTTCTTTGCCAAACCCTAATGAGCACCAGAAGAGCCTCAGACAGAATCAATATGACTGGTGGATCAAAGGCTACAACAGATAAGAAAAGAAAGGCCACTTTGGAAGAAGTTCAAACCATCCGTGGGGACTCCTGTTCAAAAACCCCTACTGTAGAAGACATTGCTCCTCCTCCTCCCAAGAAAAAGGCCAACAAAGATGAAACCCCAGTGTACAACAAGAAGAAGAAGAAGGCTGTGGAGACTGCACCAGAGAAACGGAAGGGTATTAAGACTGGTAGCCCAAAGAAGTCAAAGACAAAGCAGAAAAGGGAAAAAGAAAAGAAGAGATTACAGAGGAATAACCAGAAGATGAAGCAGATGAGAACATAGAAAAGGCACTTCAGATCTATTCAAATAAGAAGAAATCCACTGGTAAGAACTCATCCCCTGGTAGTACATGGTTTAGTACTAATGTTGCTAGAGGTCAGTGGCTTGATGGATTTACCTCTAGACCAGTTGGTTTCTATAGTCTGATTAGTATGCCTATGTTACATGGTGCGAATCTGGAATGCATCAAAATGTTGAGGAAATCTCTCTTTGGTATTCTAAATCCTCCAGAGATAGCTTACCCTAGACTTACCAGGTTCTTTTACCTAAACATAAAACAAGTCAAGAAGTCTGCAAGTCTAGTGATTCAGACTAAGGTTGCTAGAACTGACATTGAACTAGATCATACTGAGTTTGCAAATGTTCTAGGTTGTCCTAAGAGATATGACACCATTAACTACCCTCCTAAGAGTGAAGCCCTGAAACTTGGAAACTAAGAGTTCTTTCGACCAAATACCTCTGCCTCATCTAAGCAGTTAACACACTCTGTGCTAACTGTTGAAGCCAAATTTTTGTTTACTATTTTTATGAGATGTGCGTACCTAAGGAACACTCAAAGGAACTGGTAACTAATACGGTGTTGTACTATATGTACTTGGTTATGTATGGGTATGAAATTGATCTTCCAAAGCTGGTCATGGAACACATGCTTTATAGGCAAACCAACCAGAGAAAACACCCATTCCCATATGCCAATTTGCTCACCTTATTCTTCCAACACTTTGAAATTACAATAATAAGGAAGAATCAGTGACTACTGGTTTTGGTATGCTCAATGGGAAGGCTTTTGAGAAGATTGCTGTGGTGAAAACCAATGCTAAAGTTTGGAAGCTCTACTCAGAATTGAAAAAGGAAGAGTTGGGTTCCAAGAAGTTTATCAAACCCAAATCCTTAAATCCCACTTATAACCAAACCTCTCAGTCCCAAGACAACCCCTTGACCCTCAAGCTGTTGAAGGAAATGCAGATGGATATTGATGAGGTAAAGGAGAATCAGCAAGGGTTTGACACTGATCTAAGACAGGTTAAGTACATGATTGAAAACATGTTCAGGAGCATGACATTGCTTGATGTAGCTGAGGAAGTGTCTCAAGCTGAGAAGAGTATCAAAAAGGCTGAATGATCAAAGGATCTATCCAGTGAGCATTCAACTCCAGATAACACTGCTCAGGTCAAAGGAAAAGGCAAACAGGTGGAGGTTGAACAAGTGGATGAAGATCAAGAGGAAGACAGTCCAGAATCAAGTGCACTGCTCATAGATCTCTAGAAGAAGAAACCTAAGAAGTCAACTGTACTAGAGATTGTGACAGCTTCTGATTTGTTTGAAGGAGAAGGTGAAAAAAGAGAATGATGTGGGTCAACAAGAAGAATAACAAGATGATGAGGAAGAATGTCAGGAAGAGGATGCAGAGAAGCAAGGAGATGAAGACCCTATCCCTTAATTCTTTCCTACTCTTTCTTTTTCTTTTTCAAGGCCTTGAATTTCTTTCCAAACCCTTGAAATTCTTATCTTTCAAAACTTTTACTTTTTATTTTTCCGAACACTAATCCAACATATTCTCATTCTTTTTTTATGAAAGTCAAAAAAGGGGGAGAAAACTTAAGCTGTTTTATTTGTTATTTTTTTGGTGTTTAGATGACCTGGTTTTGGTTATTTAGGATTATCTGCATACTTTGTTGCTTTTATAGTTTAATAATTTAGATCTTTTGGG
The DNA here is from genome assembly GCA_023055425.1 of Linanthus parryae. Taxonomy (NCBI): domain Eukaryota; kingdom Viridiplantae; phylum Streptophyta; class Magnoliopsida; order Ericales; family Polemoniaceae; genus Linanthus; species Linanthus parryae. The sequence goes on from JALGPY010000001.1 coordinate 77,641,865, forward strand.
CATTATGTGTTGATTTTATATGATTAATTCTGCTATGTGCTAATGAGTATTTGTTGCAGAAAAACAATATCAAACAGACTGGAAGAACTTGGTTTTGTCTTTCATCAAGGGGATATTGTAAGTTCAAATAAGTTTCAATGTTTCAAAGACTTGAAATAGCTAGCCTATTTTAAGGCCTTGAAACAGCTTTCAAAGCCTTGAAACTGACTGAACCTCATCTGCATGAACTTAGGGGGAGTTTTTAATTCTGTTTGAACACCTAAACCTTTTTGCCTAATCTATTATTACTTGATGATGAAATACAAATTATTTTGACATGTTTAACATTATCTAACCCATCTGTTTGACTTAGTTTTGCAGGGAAAGTTTATTTCCTATTATGCATGATTTATTTCCTAACTTGAGTTTTGAAGGGAAAGAAATTCTGGATTGATTTGATTCTATAATCAATCTAATGATTGTAACAAACATGATTTCGAACAAGATTAAATCAGTATCCTTGAAGATACTGAGCAACTATCCGTTGGAGAAGATTGTTAGAGAAGTCAAAGTTGTTGCCTACAAAATAGGAAAGTTTGTTGCTGAAGATCTTAAAGATTTGTAGATCAAGTGAGCTGTATGTAAGGAGCTTAGTTTGAAGCATTTTCAGACACAACTCAACGGGAAAAAATAGAGACACTGAAAATACATTCAAGGATTGTCAATCAACAAAGAAGCAGATCATTTTTTCCCAATCCAAACATTTAAAGAACACTACACTCTCATTTCAGTCTCACTCTCTGTGTTCTTCATCTCTGAACCTTATATATATATCATTCTTATACTAATTCATTTATTATTCTCAAGGATTGTTCAAGGTGAAAAATAGTGAATTCTTAGTTAATCAGATAGCTAGGGCAGGTACTAGATAGGTTAGTCAGAACCACAAGTTGTAACAGAGTAAGGCATCCCTATGTTCTTGAGATCTAGGGCTTAGCTATTGATTAATAATAATTAAGTTGAAAATACTACATGGAGAAGATCCCTGAGGTAGAGACGTAGGTCCAAGTGGAATGAACTCTATATATCTTGTGTCTCTTGCATTTACTTTTCTATTAAAAACTTAGAACTTTTGCATCATTCAAAACAGTTTCATTTCAAGGGTTTGTAACTCATTCCAAGGCCTTGAAATAGACTTATTCATCATTTTACTCTAACTGTTTTATTCCAAGGGTTTGAAACTCATTTCAAGACATTGAATCTTTGTACAAATCTTTTGAAACCACTATTCTTGCAAAGTTTAGCAAAAGTCTGCATACTCTATTCAACCCCCCCCCCCCCCTTCTAGAGTATTGATCGTGTATTTCTACCTATTGTACAGCCCTTCAATTGGCATCAGAGCTTGTATCACTGCATATATTTAACCATCTTGTGATTATGAGTACTGTAGGTGATGGTGGTTTCTCACAGGGAAGAGCTGCTAACAGACCTCCACTCTTCTGTGAAGACAATTTATTTGATCAGAATTAGAGAAATTTTCGAAGAATTGTAAAGCTATGAATCTCTTATATTGTGCTTTGAGTACAAAAAAATTCAACGGGATCTCAAGTTGCAAAACTGCCAAGGAGATCTGGGATAAGCTTGTGGTGACTTTTGAAGGAACCAGCCAAGTCAAGCAAACCAAGATCAACATATATCTCAGGAAATATGTGATATTCAAGATGAATGGAGATGAGTCAATCATAGACATGTTCAAAAGGTTCACTGGCATTGTCAACAACCTTTATTCACTAGGAAAACATATTTCCAATGAAGAGAAAGTGAGGAAAATTCTAAGAAGTCTTCCAAAGGAAAAATGTGAACCAAATACTACTTCCATTGAAGAAGCTCAAGATCTCTCGTGACTTCAGTTTGATGACCTACAATGGAAGCTCAATACACATGAGATATCCATGAAAACTACCTGAAGGTGTCAAGAAATTGTCTCTCAAGGCTAAGAAGAATGAGACAATTCAAAGCCATGAAACTGTGGATGATGACGAAGATCAAATTGCTTTGATTTCCAAAGGCTTGACCATAATTCTTAAAATGAAGAAAAGATTTGGAAACAAGGACTTCAACAGAGAAAGACATTGATCCCCCAGTAGCAAAGACTACAAAGGTAAATCTTCTTAACATAATAATAAGCCTAAAGTCGTGAATTGCCTTGAGTGTGGTGATGAAGGACAATAGATCAGATACTGTCCACACAAGAAAAGCAAGAACTTACAATCATGATAGAAGAAAGAAAGCTATGATAGCTTCATGGAGTGATTCGGATACCTCAAGTGCCTCTGAATCTGAAGAAGAACATGCCAACCTATGCTTTATGGCCAAGCATGATGAAAGTTCTGAAAAGAACATTGAGGTAATCGTAAAATGTTTGATTTCAAAACAACCAGAAGCCCTCTCTGATTATATTAGAAAAAAAATTAAATTGAGAGGACTATCTGAAAGAAATTAGAGTTTTGAAGAAAAATTTCATGAGCAAGCAAAAGAAAATTTACATCTTGTTTGTCTAAATCAGAATCTTGAAATCTCTCAAAAGAAAACTGACAGTGATTTGAAGGCCTTGAAATCCAGTTTCAAAGCCTTGAAAACACAAGTCAAGGAAGTAGTCACTGAGAACTGTCTCTTGAGTGAGAGAATTGTTAATCTAAGACATCAAATTGATGAATTGGATAAACAAAAGACTACTCTAATTGAGAAACTTCAAGAATATGAATTGGTCAAAGCCTTACTTGCAGGCTCAGAACACAACTTGAACCTGTTTCTTGGAGGTAGCTTGAAGTCTGTTCACAAAACTGGTATTGGACACAATCCAAATATTCAAAATAAAAGCAATACTAGATTTGTGAAAGCTATAAGAAAAACATCTCCTAAATGTCATTACTACAACAAGATTGGTCATGTTAAAATGACTTGTCCTTTTAGAAGAGGAGACCCTCACATTATGAGGAACACTTTTCCCTTCCAACTCAAAGGACAAGTTAGACAGATTTGGGTTCCTAAAGGGGTTAGACCACCTAACATGTTTGACCCTGAATATTAATCTAAATTTAGCACTTGGTCTAACAGCTGGGTAAGGAAATGAATGGTGCTTTCAGGGTGTCACCAAGATCAAAGAGAAAAAGTGGTTTATGGACAGTAGTTGCTCAAGACACATGAGTGGAAAGAGATTTCTATTCTCAGAAATGAAAGAGCAATCAAAAGGATCAATTACACTTGGTGAAAATAGCAAATGCAACATTCTTGGTATTGGTAAAGTTGGTACAAATTCTGAAGTTTCCATTTTTGATGTATATCTTGTTGATGGATTGAAATTTAATCTTCTTAGTGTATGTCAACTTTGTGGCAATCGCAACAAGGTTATCTTTGATAAAGAGAAGTGTGTGGTGCAGAATGAGAAATCTGATAATTGCATCCTCATAGCCTCTAGATTAAACAATGTTTATACTTTTCAAACTAACAAAGTTGCAGGTGAAAACTTGAAGTGTCTCAAATCCTTGAAAGAAGATTCCAAGCTTTGGAATGGAAAGTTGCTACATATTAGCTTTCATACCATGAACAAGTTAGTTTCCAAGAACTTAGTAAGAGGCTTACCCTCTATCAAGTTCAAAGATTAAGAAGTATGCAAGGCATGTGCACAAGGGAATCAAACTAGAAACTCATTCAAGACAAAGAACTTTGTAAGTACTACTAGAACAATTGGACTATTGCATATGGATCTCTGTGGTCCTATGTGAACTCCAACTCCAAAGGGTAAGAAGTTATTATTGTTGATGACTTCTCTAGATATACATGGGTAATATTTCTGAAAGAAAAATCGGAAGCTCTCTTTGAATTTTCAAACCATTGTAGAGAACTTCAAACTTTAAAAAACCTACCTATTGCTTCAATCAAAAGTAATCATGGTAGAGAGTTTGATCAACTTTAGTTTGATATTCTGTTCTAAGCATCGCATCTCTCACAACTTTTGTGCTCCTAGAACTCCTAAATAGAATGGAGTAGTTGAAAGAAAGAACAGGACTCTTGAAGATATGTCAGGAACAATGCTTCAGTAAAACAAGTTGCCAAAGTATGATTGGGCACAAGTTGTGAATATAGAAAACTATATTCTTAACGGGTGCTTGATCTGACCTATTCTGAAGAAGACCCCCTATGAGTTGTTCAAAGGAAGAAAGACAAACATCTCTGACTTTAAACCTTTTGGTTGTACCTGTTTTTTCCACAATAATGGTAAGGACAATCTTGGTAAGTTTGATGCAAGAAGTGATGACGGTATTTTTCTTGGCAATTCACAGACATGAAAAGCCTACAGAGTTTATAATAAGAGAACCAAGCTTGTTGAAGAAAGCATTCTTGTTATTTTTGATGAAAACTATGATGGTTCTTTGAGTGATGGTTTTGAAGATCTCAATTTGAACAAGCCTGATTCAGATACTGAAGAAGAATCCTTATGAGGATCCAAGGAAATGTCACAGGAACAAGATAGGCATTTTCAAGCCCTTGAAACAAAGTTTCAAAGCCTGGAAACAGAATCTCCAGAGAAAACAGAAGAACAAGCTACTGCTTCAAATTTTCAGAGATTTGAGAAGCAAATTGGAGAGCCTGAACCATGGACACCAAGAAAGAGATTCAAATATCTCTCATCGCATCCTGATGATAACACTATTTCTGATCCAACCACTGGTACAAAGACCATATCACAGTTGAAAAGTCTATGTGCTTTTTATGCTTTCATTTCTCTTGTAGAGCCTAAAACTGGGAAGGAAGGATTAGAAGAAGCAGACTGGATTATAGCTATGCAAAGTGAACTCAATGAGTTTGAAAGGAACAAGGTCTGAAATCTAGTTCCTCCACCAAGAAATCATTCTGTCATTGGCACCAGATGGGTATTCATAAACAAGTTAGACGAGAATGGAAAGGTAATCAGGAACAAAGCTAGATTGTTAGCTCAAGGCTACATTCAAGAAGAAGGATATAAAGTTTTGTGAAATAGTACATCAGGGTGCTGTCAATTTTGTGGATCATGTTTAATCAGCTGGCATTTAAAGAAGCAAAAATCCGTTTCACAATAAACAGCTGAAGCTGAATACATATCAGCTGGAGCTTGCTGTTCTCAAGTGTTATAGACAGCACAACAAATGAGATATCTTGGATTTGAATTCAGAGATATACCTATCCAGTATGAAAACACAAGTGCAATATCAATTACAAAGAATCAAGTTCAGCATTCAAGAATAAAGCACATTGATGTTAGACATCACTTCATCATAGATCATGCAAAGAAAGGTAATAATGTTCTTGAATTTGTTTCTACTAATTTTTCAATTTGCAGATATCTTCACTAAACCATTGCCAGATGAAAGATTATCGGCCTTAATATTGGAATTAGGCATGCTAAATAAGGAAGCCTTGGTTTAGGGGGAGAATCAGGTAAGTATTATGAGTTTCAAAGGTTTGAACTGATTTTCAAAGCCTTGAAAATCCTATCAAAGCTTTGAGGATGTGTGCTTTACCTGATATAGCTTTTCAAGGTCTTGAAATCCTTTCCAAAGCCTTGAAAGTAAGACTGCATGTTAATTAGTCAATAATTATGGATCTTTCAATATTGGGTGTTATCTTTATATATAATTGCTCGATGTTGCCCCTCAATTTAACAAAAGCCATTTTCAGCCAAAATAGTATTATATATTTTATTTCCAACGGTACACAAAATTTTGAATCTTTTTGATTTATCAGATCTTTCAAAGATGAGAGAAAATATTTAGTTTCCTTCTCAAACTGAAACTCTCTTCTGTTTATCTCCTTCTTTCTTTCTCTACTTCGTATCTATCCCACCTCTCTCTTCTTCTCCAAACCCTGAAGAGCACCAGAAGAGCCTCAGACAGAATCAGGATGGCCGGTGGATCAAAGGCTACAACAGATAAGAAAAGAAAGGCCAATGTGGAAGAGGTTCAGACCACCAGTGGGGACTCCAGTTCAAAAACCCCTACTTCAAAAGACGTAGCACCTCCTCCTCCCAAGAAGAAGGCCAAGAAAGATGAAACCCCAGTGTCTAGCAAGTAGAAGAAGAAGGCAGTGGAGACTGCACCAGAGAAACTGAAGGGTATTCAGATTGGTAGCCCAAAGAAGTCAAAGAAGAACGCTGAGAAAGAAGACAAGGGAAAAGGAAAAGAACATGTTACAGAGGATGAACCAGAAGATGAAAAAGATGAAAACATAGAAAAGGCACTACAGATCTATTCAGAGAAGAAGAAATCCACTGGTAAGAAATCAGCCCCTGATAGTACATGGTTTATTACTAATTTCGCTAGAGGTCAGTGGCTTGATGGATTTGCCTCTAGACCATTTGGTTTCTGTAGTCTAATTAGTATGCCTATGTTACATGGTATGAATCTGGAGTGCATCAAAATTTTGGGGAAAAAATCTCTTTGGTTTATTCTAAATTCTCAAGAGATAGCTTACTCTAGACTCACCAGGTTCTTTTACCTAAACATGAAACAAGTCAAAAAGTCTGAAAGTCTAGTGATTCAGATTAAGGTTGCTAGCATTGATATGGAACTAGATCATGCTGAGTTTGCAAATGTTCTAGGTTTTCCTAAGAGATATGACACCAGTAACTACCCTCCTAAGAGTGAAGCCCTGAAACTGGCAAAAGAAGAGTTCTTTCTAACAAATACCCCTGCCTCATCTAAGCAGTTAACACACTAACTGATGAACCTAAAGTTTTGTTTACTAATTTTATGAGATGTGTGGTACCTAGGGAACACTCAAAGGAACTGGTAACTGATAGGGTGTTGTACGATATGTATTTGGTTATGCATGGTTATGAAATTGATCTTCCAAAGTTGGTGATGGAACACATGCTTTATAGCCAAACCAACCGGAGGAAAAATCCCTTTTCCATATGCCAATTTGCTCACCTTATTCTTCCAACATTTTGAAATTACAACTGATAAGGAAGAATCAGTGACTACTGGTTTTGGTATGCTCAGTGAGAAGGCTTTTCAGAAGATTGTTGTGGTGAAACCCATAGCTAAAGTTTGGAAGCTCTACTCAGAATTGAAAGAGGAAGATTTTGGTTCCAAGAAGTTTCTCAGACCCAAATCCTTAACTCTCACTTCTTGCCAAACCTCTCATTCCTAAGACAACCCCTTGACCCTCAAGTTTTTGAAAGAACTGCAGATGGATATTGATGAGGTAAAGGAGAATCAGCATGGGTTTGACACTGATCTTAGACAGGTGAAGTACATGGTTGAAAACAAGTTCAGGTGCATGACATTGTTTAATGTAGCTGAGGAAGTGTCTCAAGTTGAGAAGATTACCAAAACGGCTGAATTAGCAAAGTATCTATCCAGTGAGCATTCAACTCCAGATAAGACTACTCAGGTCAAAGGAAAAAGCAAACAGGTTGAGGTTGAACAAGTGGATGAAGATCAAAAGTAAGACAGTCCAGAATCAGGTGCACTGCTCATAGATCTCAAGAAGAAGAAACCTAAGAAGTCCACTTTACCATAGATTTACACTGCTGCTGATTTGTTTGAGGGAGAAGGTGAAAAAGTTGATGATGTGGCTCAACAAGAAGAAGAAGAACATGATGATGAGGAATAAATTCAGGAAGAGGATGCAGAGAAGCAAGGAGATGAAGACCCTACCCCTTAACTCTTGCCTACTCTTTCTTTTTCTTTTTCAAGGCCTTGAATTCCTTACCAAATCCTTGAAATTCTTATCTTTCAAAACTTTTACTTTTTATTTTTCCAAACACTGATCCAACATATTCTCATTCTTTTTTTATGAAAGTCAAAATGGGGGAGAAAATTAGGTTTTTTAATTTGTTATTTTTTTGGTGTTTAGATGACCTGGTTTCGGTCAGTTAGGATAATCTGCACACTTTGCTGCTTTTTCAGTTTAATAAGTTGGATCTTTTGGACATTATGTGTTGATTTTATATTATTAGTTCTGCTATGTGCTAATGAGTATTTGTTGCAGAAGTACAATATCAAACAGATTGGAAGACCTTGGTTTTGTCATTCATCAGGGGCGAGATTGTAAGTTCGAAGCAGTTTCAATGTTTCAAAGACTTGAAATAGCTTGTCTATTTCAAGGCCTTGAAACAGCTTTCAAAGCCTTGAAACTGACTTAGCCTCATATAGTGGGAATTTCAGATTCTGTTTGAAATCCTAAACCTCTGTGCCTAATTTATTATTACTTGATGATGAAAGACAAAGTATTTTGACATGTTTAACATTATCTAACCCAGATGTTTGACTTAATTTTGCAGGGAAGGTTCATTTCCTATTTTGCAGGATTTATTTCCTAACTTGAGTTTTGCAGGAAGGAAATTCTGGGTTCATTTGATTCTATAATCCATCTAATGATTGTAACAGCTTCTCAACATGATTTTGAACAAGATCCAATTAGTATTCTTGAAGATACTGAGCATCTATCAGTTGGAGAAGATTGTTAGAGAAGTCAAAGTTGTTGCCTACAAAATAGGAAAGTTTGTTGCTGAAGATCTTAAAGATTTGCAGATCAAGTGAGCTGTATATAAGGAGCTGAGTTTGAAGCATTTGCAGACACAAATCAACGGGAAAAAACAAGGACACTGAAAATACATTCAAGGATTGTCAAGCAACAAAGAAGCAGATCATTCTTTCCCAATCCAAGCATTTTAAGAACACTGCACTCTCATTGCAGTCTCACTCTCTGTGTTCTTAATCAATGAACTTTATTTGTATATCATTATTATATTTCTTCTGTTCTTATTCTCAAGGATTTTTAAAGGTGAACAATAGAGAATTCTTTGTTAATCATATAGCTAAAGCATGTAATATATAGGTTAGTGAGAACCACAAGCTGTAACAGAGTAAGGCATCTCTCTGTGCTTGAGATCTTGGGCTTAATTGTTGATTAATAAGAATTTAGTTGAAAATCCTGCGGGGTGAAGATCCCTGAGGTAGAGACGTAGGTCCAAATGGACTGAAATCTATATTTCTTATGTCTCTTTCATTTACTTTTCTGTTATGAACTTTGAACTTTTGCAGCATTCAAAACAGTTTCATTTCAAGGGTTTGAAACTCATTTCAAGGCCTTGAAATAGACTTATTCTTATTTTTACTCTAACTGTTTTATTCCAAGGGCTTGAAACTCATTTCAAGGCCTTGAATATCTGTACAAATCATTTGAAACCCCTATTCTTGGAAAGTTTAGCAAAATTCTGCATACTCTATTCAACCCCCCCCCCCTTCTAGAGTATTGATCTCGTATTTCTACCTACTGTACACCCCTTCAAATTCGAATTAAATTCGAAAACCCTAGACCTTAGAAGCAGTGATCATTGCCTAGGGCTATGTAACGTCGTGTATCCTTTAATAGATTGTGGCATGACATGGATTGAGTGGATTGCGAACGATATCCACATATTTCAGCCAATTACCGAGGCGACGATTGATCCGAAAAGATTTCAAACGGCCGTGACTCATCAGAAGCTTTCACACCATTGTCATTGGCATATGATCAGAGAGAAAACTCTTCGGGAACACATCCAAACCTTCAATCAACTGTTCAATTCTGCTAATCAAGCACTTCAAGCACTCAGGAAACAACAAGGTTAGCAAATCTCCTCTTTTAGTAACACAATTTATCATATTTCTATAACTTAAATCAATTATACATGCAGATCTAGGTTTATTCTTGATGTTCTTGTGTTATGTGTGCGACAGAGATGGCTCGCACCAATAGTTTGAAAGAATCAATCGATCTACCAGAAGTCCGCAAAAACTTATGGTGCAAGGTCCCTTATTTGGGAGGAGAAGATTTCTACCTGGAAACTATCCGTGAGAAGAAACTTAAAAGCTCCTAGGCAGAAGATGTTCTGCAATCGATGCTCGAACCGGAGAGGGATGATTAGGACCTTGCCAACATCGACGATGTAAATCAACACGGCCTCGAAGCTAGGTTGTATCCCTTTACTGACATTCTCCACCAGACTTTCACAGAGAAGTTGAATTGGATGGAGGAGTGGACAGAGCATATCCTCGAGCATTATGGGTCTGAAATTTCTCGTGCTGGGATAAATAATGTTGTTTGCAAAACCAATGGGTCGAGCGTGAGGCTTGATAACAACGTGCTGATGAGTTTGCTTTGGAGGTGCTCAAAGAAGACCCATACGTTTCACTTCTCGACCTTCAAAGCTGGTCCTACTATGGAGGATGTGTAAATGTTGCTAGAGCTTCCCTGCATGTGGAATGTGGACCCTTTGGGACATTTAGATTCAGATGCTGAGATTTCCCTCTTTGAACAGATAGGGAGTGTATAGGGGAGTTGAAAAAGACGACCACGAGGTGGACCTCAGCCACTCCTTCAGAAAATAACCCGCTTGTTAAGACAGACGCGAAAAACTTGTGGTCGAAATGGATCACCTACTTCTACCGCGACTTTGCAAAGCCAGAGATGGCTCAAGCAATTTTGAGGAATAATAAAGACGCACCAACTTATCTGGAAGGAAGGCGCTATGCCTACTCGTTGTGCGGCTTCCTTTGTGTCTGGCTCTCCATGTATCTCATAGATGGACATCCCCACGACGGTGTGTTCACTCACGTTCTCGCGCTTGCGGTTCGGATTTCACTTGTACAAAAAGTGGCATTAGGGCCTTTGGTTATTGGGTCATTATATCATCGTCTAGACTTAGCCATGACTCATGATAAACAGTCCCAAGGTAGAGTGAACATCGTAACCTACCTCAACGTCGCATTTTTGTCGATGTGGGTGTTCGAGAGATGGCCTCTATATGCTCCTGTTCCATCGCGCGTGGAAAAGTGGAACACACCTAGTGCCAAGAAGGATTTCCTTTGCCCTCGCGCCTGGCGTTGGTATAAAACTAAAGGCGTTCAGCGATCATTCTCCTTGGTGTGTGACGATATCAGCTATTTTGTGGCCAGACCTTACGTTCAGGTCTTAGAAAACATCGTGCATAACGAAGCTAGGTATGCTGAGATGAATACACCATTTTTTCCTTTGCATATCAACAAAGGCTCGCGATGCTACTCCAGATTTATCAACTGGTGTAGAAGAGGATACCTTCCTTCCCTAACTGAGTACGAAGCCGTTCCGGAGACCTTGTGCTATACACTCACAACGGTTCCCTATGATCCGGTTAGATTGAGCCCCCAATTGGGATTTGACACAGTGGCACCTTCCTTGTGGTCTAACTTAGTTGTTCGCGGTGGCGACAAGAGGCTTCTATTTGGCAAGTGTAACGATTTACTGGTTAGCATGCTACCTCTAACCCAACCTTACCAATAAAGACAAGTGGAATTGACACCCAATTGGGTCGCATTCTGGAAATCACAAACTAGGCTTCACTCAAGTTCTCGGTTCCAGTTTCAACCGCTCAAGGCTCCTGCTTTCAGAATTGGAGATTACCCGTTCAAGTCGTCATGTTCAAGGGACGCGACTCAATATGGCTTCTACTCGCTTTTGGACAAGGATCATCACTTGTGCCCAGAGTTGATCTTGGTAGAAAAGACAGATGTAGTGAGAAAAGATTCCTATAATGCAAGAAAGACATATGCCAATGAATTCAACAAGGTAACTTGAATAATTCCTCCTTATGTGAATACGCGACGAGCATATGCACTTCTAAGTTCTTCTTATGTTTAACAGTGTTGCTTCAGGAGATATGCCTCTGGGATTGAAGCACAGGATTCGCCGACATCCTACAGTCAAAGGATAGAGCCAAAGTTTCCATTGAACCTGAATGGCCATGTCTCAAGAGATCCCGAATCATATTTGGAGCGCACATACGAACTTCATTGTGTCAATCACTGACTTTGATAAAACCCGAAGGAAGAAAAAAGCTTCTGTTGAGCTCTCGACGTATGCGACGGATGCTGGAGTGTCCAAACAAGTGAAGCGCCCCAGGACCAACCCTGCTTCAGGAAACCCTGCCCCAAAAGGAAGGGGTAGACCTGCTGAACGCAACACGGATGATTTTGTGGAATTCAACCCTGGTACCTCCTTCACTTTGAGAGAGGGTAATGATATTGCGCTTATGTTAGTCTTCAAATAGTACGAGTCATTCCTCTTAATGTCCTCATCTATACATCAGAGATAGCAAGAATTTCGTGGAGGAAGTTGAAGGCCTTACTAAGAAGAGGCGATCGGAGAGTCCAAAGCTATGGCCGAAGAAAGGGCCAGAAACGAAAAGCTGGAACAGGAGCGCCAACTTCGAGCGGCTTTAAAGAAGTGTCTTAGTGATCAAGGACAGCACTCACGATCGACCGTTGGTCAAACGCAGCAAGCACAAGAGGACTTCCAGGAGATCGTTGGTGATGAGGATGAAAAAGGTACTACTTTCAAGTTTGCTTTATCACGTCTAGAACTTATTTTTGGAGCTTTAAAACGTGGGGTATCTAAGTAAGACATTCACCATCGTAGCTCTTTGAATTTTAGTAGCATCAATTCCTGAACTTAAGCTAAAGTCAAAGTTTGCGTTTTGGCAGAGCAAGTGGAGCCACTGATTCTAAGAAGAGCTCGTAGACTCTGTAGTGATGCTGTTCGCATCCCCGAGATTATTCACGAAGCTCACAGTGATGCGATAACGGAAGATCAAATTAGGCCTCTGCGTGTGGCTCGAACGGTCGAGGATGGAGCCAGTATCGAGGATGAACGGCTCGAGCTCATCGTTGAGCAAGACCAAAAGAAAGAGCAAAACCTTCAGAGACTGATAAAGATGCATCTCGACAAACAGCAGCTATTTCGCCCCCAGAAGTTGATACGAGTGTTGCTCGCGAGCCCCCGCAAAGAGTTGATGCCCCTATTGAACATCATGAGAAAACAGGGGCTCAACTAGAAGTAAGTCCTGCTCCTGAGATCCCATCTAGTGTCGCTCCTGCAGCTGTCCAGCCAGTAGAGACTCCAGGAGAAATTGAACGAGGAAAGGCTCGAACTGAAGCTCAACAAGAAGTTGCCACTTCAGCCCATGTATCCCAAAACATGCTAGAGGTGTTGGAATAGGTGCCCGAGAGGAAATCTAATTTAGTATGAACAACAAATTGGCTAGAACATTCATTGTATTATTTATTGGATATTTAATATAATGAAGTCCTTAGATTTATAATTGTGTTGTTTATCTTAAATATCCCTAGTCCATTATAATGATCACTGGGACAATCATCAATAGACTAGTATGGGGTTGGATTAATATGGAGATATTATGATCCAACACATGGGTAAGCATTAGGAGTAATGGCATACTGGATTGACCCAACTCCAAGAAGGCTACATGCATGTTATGTAAAGTCAAAAGTGCTTCTCGTGGTGACAACGATATTTTCATCCTTAAACTTGAAGTCACTAGTTGTTCAAGTTGTGGAATATTGTGTTTTGGTAGTGTCAAACGCTACACAGTGACTGTGTAGTCATAAAGGCGCGCATTGGACACAATAGGAAGCAAGCTTAGATATCGTAGTGATGTAGATAGAATTTCTCCCTCCCACATAACGGGAGAAAATATCCTAGGCCACTCGAGGGATAGTGCTTATAGAATGTCAGGCCAGACTCAAATAAATGAATATTGGATATTGATGGTATTTGCACGAATAAGGCTATTCCCAGGATCGAGAAACTATGTATTGGATATACGAGTGTGACTTGTATGTCACGTGTCCAATCCGGATATTGAGACAAAGGGATGAGACAATAATTGCACAAGGTTCCTCTTGATGACTATTTTTATTTGTTGGCTAGAATGGATGTCTTGCTAGAGGCCGCTCCACATTAGTAAGTGGTTACTACCAACTAAATATAATCTATGGGGTCACACGCCATATAGAGGTTAACTAGAATCGAAATAATAAATTAATATGATTAATTAATTATAACGTTAAAAACGCAACAACTTGCTAATTTAGTAGGACTAATATGCAAGTTGGACTACTCCGAACTTGAATAGGATTAGGATAGGGCCTTTATGTAGTAACAAGGAGTTTTTGGACTATATAAAGGATGTTTCTAGCTTCCTTCCCTACGAATTATGCTCATAACATACTTTGAGTAGGAGAGAAGGAAGGAGAGAGCAAGACAAACAAGGAGGCTGAAGCCCCATTGCCGCCCGCCCACCCCGTCGGCCACGACAGAGGGCCGCCCCTCTCTTTCGTGCTCCGTTGCGTGATTTCTTCATCCTCTTCCACTCCTCCTAGCTAGCACAAGGAGTTTTAAATATCTAGATCTCACCTCTAGGCGTGGATCAACCATAACGACGTGATAATTTTTTTGTTAGAAGTCATCAAGTAGACCACAAAGGTACATAACACTATTCTCTTACAATCGTCATGATTTCTCCTCCTATGATCCTTGGAGGGTCTTGATCGGATAATTTTAAATTTTTTCCGCTACGTATCCATGATCAAAATCCTACAGTGGTATCAGAGCCACAGGTTATAGAGCATAATGTGGTTTATGTGTTACGTTTTTGTTGTTTATCACTTTTAAATGTTGATTAGTGCATTAAAACAACAAATTAAGCATATTAGATGAATGTTGAATATGATTCAACCAAACATGATCTAATTCTCGCATTGGATGTATGAATTAGTGAGTTTTAGAAATATTAGGATCTTAGATCTAGGGTTCTTGGGCATCGTAATCCAAAAAGGAGTTTTTTCAAATAAGGAGACAACCAAAATGGGGCAACAAGGAAAGGAGTTGTTTTGGAAACAACTCCTAAGGAGGTTCGGTCCCCCTAGGGGAACGCTACTCCTTCCTTGCCGCCCAAGCAAGGTTCGGCCTAGGGGTCGGGGCAATCCTATCGCACGGCCTAGCCGTGTGGGCTAGGGGCCGGCCGGCCCAAGGCCTTAGGCGGTCCTTTAGTGGTTTTGCCCATTGTATGGTTGGGCTTCTTGGACCGTTTTGACCCTAGCTAATCCTAAAATCAACTAAAAATTGACTAAGCGCGTTAAAATTGGTTTTTACTGTTTATGTGCAATTTGTAAGGTGATTGGATATGGCCTTAGATGTGGTTTGTTGTGGATATTTAATTTTTGTGATTTGTTTACGGCATGAGAGTTGATCAATTTGATGTAATAATTAATTAAAGTTTACGGTCTGCGAGCCAGTATTTTATTTTTCTCAACTTGTGATATTTTATTTTATTTAGTATAGATGTTAGCTAGTGCTAGATAAAATAAATGATAGCCAAGATTGAAGAAAAGAAGCCCAAATAATGAAAGGAGCCACAACACGGAGCATGGAGCATTCCACAAGGCTATGAAGGATGAACCAAGAGATGGAGGCACATGGAGATGCGTTTTTCATTCTAGGGTTCATAGATATTATCATTGGCTTGAGAATGTCTTAGTCTAGGAGGCCATATCCATATCACGTTATTTTTCTGTTTTGTGGATGTTTAATCTATTGTCTTATTATTGTTGTTTGTGTACGGATGATGCATGCAATTTGATAATAAGATAATTAACAACCCGGATCTTTTACTTGGAGTTGTTCCCAAACTCAAATAAGTAGATCAGTTGATATGGATCAACAAAACAAATTAAAATTGAAAGAAAAATTCCTCAAAAAAAATATTGCGTTTTTTCCTTCTCGTTACTTAAACACTCGTCACAAGATCGATTGATCAAGTTCGTGCGTGCCAAAGCAGGGCGACTTGATTCATCATCATGTGGTGCGATGGCACACATAGTGTGCAAATGTTGAAGTAAGAGGTTGGACGTAACTAGGTAATTTAATAAGGATTAAAAAAACCTAGAGGCAATCAATTGGGATTATCTATGGGATAGATAAATAAGGAGTTATTTGCCCAATTTAACCAAGCGTTGCATGTGATGCAATTGGAATTGTTCCTACCTAAATAACTAACTTTTGGGTGACTTGCCAAAGCAAGCTCAAAAGGAAGTGAAATATGGGTCTTGGCCCACTAGAAAATATAATGATATTTTCCGCATTAATATCTTGAGGGTTATTAATCCGTAGAAAAATAGTGGGAGTTGTGTTTAATAATCTAGCCATTATTAAATATAGTTAATTGTTCACAAATACTAATACTTGCGTATTTTCCTTTTTGTATAATTCCAAATGGCAAACAACTCATCGAACTCATCTCACTCCCTACGCTCTGTCCTTGAGAAGGACAAGCTATCCGGGACCAATTTTATAGAGTGGTACAGGAACTTGAGAATCGTTCTCAAGCAAGAAAAGAAATTGTATGCTCTGGAGAAGCAAGTTCTTGATGGTCCGGAAAACAACACTCCTGCAGCCCTAAAGGCGTATCAGAAGCGTGTTGATGACGCTAATGATGTGGCATGCCTAATGAATTTCACCATGACCTCTGATCCTTAGAAGCAACATGACAATATGACCGCACACTTAAAGCAACTCTTCCAAGAGCAGGCAAGGGTGGAGATGTATGAATTTTCCAAGGAATTGTTCAAATGTCATATGTCAGAAGGAAAATCCTTGGGGCCGCACGTGTTGCGTATGATTGGCTACTTGGAGAGCCTTGGCCGCCTAGGTTTTCCGGTGGGTCAGGAATTGGCCACCGATCTCATCTTGCAATCGCTGCCTGAAAGTTATGGACAGTTCATCATGAACTATAACATGAATGAGAGCGTGAAACCTCTGCCAGATTTACTCAACATGTTGAGGCCAGCTGGACAAAGCATCAACAAGGGTAGGACAAATACATAATGATGGTGCAGAAATGAAAGAGCAAAAGGTTTGCCTCTACCTCCAAGGGAAAGGGAAAAGCAATTGTCAAACCCAAGGAAACTGCCCTTAAGCCTGTTAGTGGAATTGTCAAAGGTGTGACTAAAGGGGAGTGTCACTACTGCAGTCATCTTGGACACTGGAGGAGGAACTGCCCAAAATATCTGGAGGACAAGAGGCTTGGAATAGTGATTCCACCACCACCAGGTATTTTTGTTATAGATGTCAATATTACTTGCTCTTCATCATGGGTATTAGATACTGGATGTGGATCTCACATTTGTCGAAATGTGCAGGATCTAAAGAGAAGTAGAAGATTGGCTAAAGTGGAGATAAACCTGCGCATTGGGAATGGAGCAAGAGTTGCTGCATTAGCCGTAGGCGTGTACGAGCTGTCTCTGACTTCAGGATTAGTTTTAGAATTAAATAATTGCTATTTTGTGCCTGCTATGAGCAGAAACATTATTTCTATTTATTGTTTGGACAAGGATGGTTTTACTATTTCAATAAAGAACAATTGTTGTTCCATTTATTTTGATAGTATTCACTATTGTAGTGGGAAATTATTTAATGGATTATGTATCCGTGATCTAATTAATCATGTCTATAACATTAATACTAAGAGGATTAAAATGAATGATTTAAATCCTGCTTATTTATGGTAGTGTCGTTTAGGCCATATAAACGAGAAACGTGTATCTAGACTCCATGAGGATGGATCTCTAGACTCATTTGATTTCAAATCATATGAGACATGTGAGGCTTGTTTATTGGGAAAAAGGACAAAGTCCCCTTTCAATAAGAAAGGAGAGAGGACTAGTGAGCAGTTGGCGCAAGTACATACTAATGTATGTGGGCCATTTGCCACGTCTTCCAGGGGTGGATATGTCTCCTTCATCACATTTACTGATAATTTCAGTAGATATGGATTTGTATACCTTATGAAGGCCTAATCCGAATCCTTTGAAAGGTTCAAAGAATTCAAGAATGAAGTAGAAAAGTAGCTTGGCAGAAGTATTAAAACTCTACAATCGGATCGTGGAGGAGAATACTTAAGCTAGGAGTTTGACAACTATCTTAGAGAGTGTGGGATAATATCCCAACTCACTCCACCCGGAACGCCACAATGGAATGGCGTGTCTGAGAGGAGGAATCGAACCCTATTAGATATGGTTCGATCTATGATGTGTCAAACTGATCTTCCATTATCATTTGGGGGCTATACTCTATTGAGTGTAGCTTTCACCATTAACCTTGTTCCATCTTAATCAGTTATGAAGACACCACATGAAATGTGGAGTGGGAGGCGTCCCACAGTGTCGTTCATGAGGAATTGGGGCTGCGATGTCTATGTAAAACGTTTAAAATCAGACAAGCTAGGGCTTAATTCGGAAAAATAAAAATTTGTGGAATACCCTAAGGAAACTAAGGGATATTATTTCTACGATCAAACTGAGAACAAAGTGTTTGTTGCTCGGACCGGCGTGTTTCTAGAAAGAGAGTTTGTCTCTAAAGAAGCAAGTGGGAGGAATGTAGAAATTGAAGAAGTTCAGGAACCACAAAGCATTGATCCTACTATGGAACATGAGCAGGATCCAAAAGAATTTGCGGAGCAGCCTGTTCAAGTAACACAAGAGCTTCGTAGATCTAGTAGAGTGCGCCAGGAGCCCGACAGGTATGGACTTCTCGTGACTGAATCTGGTGACATAGATGATGAGCCTACTACCTATGAAGAGGCCATAGGAGGTACGGACACTTAGAAGTGGTTTGAGGCCATGAGATCCGAGATGGAATCCATGTGTACCAACAAAGTATGGACTTTGGTGGAACCACCCGAAGGGGCACGCCCCATAGGGTGCAAGTGGGTCTTCAAGAAGAGATCGATATGGATGGTAATGTGATTACCTATAAGGGCCGATTGGTGGCTATATTCAGACAGATTCATGGTATTGACTATGATGAAACCTTTTCACCAGTCGCAATGACCAAATCCATCCGAAACTTACTTGTTATCGCAGCATACTACGACTATGAGATTTGGCATATGGATTTCAAAACTGCATTCATGTATGGGAATCTCCTCGAGGATGTGTACATGACACAAACTAATGGTTTCGAAGATCCAAAGCAAGCATACAAAGTCTGTAAGCTGCAATGATCCATTTATGCGTTGAAGCAAGCTTCTAGGAGTTGGAATCGACGTTTTGATGAAGTCGCCAAAGAGTTTGGTTTCATCAGAAACGAAGATGAGTCTTGTGTCTACAAGAAGGTTAGTGGGAGCTCTATTGCTTTTCTGGTCTTGTATGTGGATGACATACTACTCATTGGAAACGACATTCCCATGCAGCAATCTGTTAAATTTTGGCTAGGAAAGTGTTTCTCAATGAAAGACTTAGGTGAAGCAGCCAATATACTCGATATAAAGATTTATAGAGATATATATAGAAGGTTGCTCAGCCTAAGTCAAAGTACATATATAGATAAGGTGCTGAAACGGTTCAGCATGCAAGATTCCAAGAAGGGATTCTTGCCCATGTCGCATGGAGTCACTCTTTCGAAGAGTGGTTGTCCTTCCAATGAGATTGAGAAGGAACACATGAGTAGGGTTCCCTATGCCTCTGCCATAGGATCCATCATGTACGCCATGTTATGTACTAGACCAGATGTCTCATATGCATTGAGTATGACAGGCATATATCATTCCAATCCAGGTGAGAGTCACTGGATTGCGGTCAAGAACATCCTAAAGTAATTGAGAATAACTAAGGATGCATTCTTGATATTTGGAGGTAAAGAAGAGTTTTGTGTAAGGGGTTACCCGGACGCAAGCTTCTAGACCGACAGAGATGATTTCAGATGGTGAGCGGTGAGCTGGAAGAGTTCCAAGAAATAGACCGTGGCTGATTCTACAATAGAGGCTGAGTATATTGCTTCGAATGGCGCAGCAAAGAAGCTGTTTGGATTAGCAAGTTCGTTACTGAGCTTGGTGTGGTTCCTAGCATTGCGGATCCAATAGAGTTGTATTGTGACAACAGTGGAGCGATCGCGCAATCAAAGGAACCCAGGGTCGCTTTCAGAAATCCAAGCACGTACTCAGGAAGTTCCATCTTATTTGAGATATTATCGAAAGAGAAGTTCGTATATGCAAGATTCCTACATATGAGAATGTGTCATATCCACTTACAAAGTCGCTTGTTCAGCGCAAGCATGAAGCGAACACTAGAAGCATTGGCATACGAGATGCACTGAATTGGCATAAGTGCCTCTGCGTCAACTCCCTTATACCGGACCTTGTTGCAATAATCCTCGAACTTCCCGATAAAGTCGTTCGGATCTTCGTCGGCTCTGCCATAAAACGGGCAGAGGGTCTGCACAGTCTGGATGGTGGAGGGTTTTATGTCAAAGTGTTCTGCGGTGATCTTGGGCACCACAATAGCTCGCTCATGCCCCCCCCCCCCGTGGGGACTTCGAAATTCTCCACCAACGCCTTCCCAGACCGGTTGTATGTCCTCTGGTTGCTCCGGGCAGCAAAGCCTGCTGCGATGAGATCTTCGATGTACCGAGCCATCTCGGCTGGAGTACGTGTCTCGCGCAGTTCTGCCGTTCTCTCAGTATTGTCGCCCATCCTGAAAAAATAGAGATCTCAAGAGAAGTGAGATAAAAAAATAGAAAAATAAAAATAAAAACTCTGAAAATTAATCCGGACTACTAAATAAACCCTAAAAAGTCCCCGGCAACGGCGCCAAAAACTTGATGCGCAGTTTAGCGTGCTATTCGAAAGTATACGAATCAAGTAATATAGAGAGTATTTTCAACTCGGATTATCGATCCCACAGGGACTTTGCAGGTTTTTCTAGTAATCAGTTTTAAGTTGCAGAGTGTAAAAAGGAGGAATATTTTGAGATTTTGCTTAAGTACTGAAAGTAAATAACTGAAACGTAAATATTTTTATATTTTCTGAATAATCTTAAGGTTGTAAAACTAGGGTTTGAGATACTAGGTCCCGGGATCCCCTAGGGTTCTTCAGATTTCCATTCTTTGTTTGACATGAAAACACACAGCAGTCTCGTTATCCGTGCCACGTACCAATTGTGCAGTATCTTTTCTTTTCCTGCACGTTATCACAATCCTGCAGACTTTCGGATTCCTGTTAAGCTGCCTACGTCTGCAATCTCATTCTAAGGCTGCTAGGGTTTCTAACCTATCCTGATGGCCCGGGTCAGATTCTCTAACAGTTGGTCTCAACGATTTCAGGCTAGTCCTAACTCCCCTTCTCTGGTCGGTCCATCGGGGTAAGGTGCTAAATTCTGTCTTCTCTTCCTAACCCTAACCGGACGTTTTCACCTACCGGCTCGGGTTTTTAGCTACTCCGATCATGCATAAACAGTAACATTCAAAGACAGAATAACTGATAAAGCTGCTGACATTAAGATAACGTAATCATGAATCCATAGTCAAAACGTAGAACTAATCTCTGAAAACGAAACCCTAGGTTCACCGAGAAGCTAGGTAAAAGTTTAGCTACTGAAACTCATAACGAAATAACACAGTTTTTGAGTGAGAGAGAAGAAAAGCAAACGGGTCTTCGAATCCGGAGTCGCGCTTTCGTGCTCTCCCGGGATGCTCAGACTTGTCCTTCGGTTGTGCTGTCTTGTGTTGTGTATATCTCAAAACGATTCTGGACGAGTCTATAAATAGTGCTGTTTTTTCCCGAAACGCTTGCGCCAGAATTTACGAAAACTGCCATCGGTCCACCGACTCGGGAAAAAAAGTCAAACTGGCTGCGTATATACGCAGGGTTGCGTATATACGCAACCAGGGCCCAAAAAATCATCCTCCCATACCCCCCTGCCTGCGTATATACGCAGCCCTGCGTATATACGCAGCCCTGCGTATATACGCAGGCAGGGGCTGTGCCCTGGCCCGGCTTGGTCCTCTGGTGGGCAGGGTTAGGTCTCCTGGGTCCCACACTTCTGCCTGAAATTTTCGTTTTGCCTTCCTTGGTGTCTTCCTGCTTCCCTGTGCCTCGGCCTGCGTTTTGACCCGGAACTTGTCAAAATTACCAAAATACCCCTGGGTCAAAACCGCTCCAAATTCTGCCCAATTCTGACTCTGGACATAGGAAAACTACTGACTGAATTTGGGAGACAAAATCTAAACTTGACTCCGGAAACCCGGGCCCGGTGTCAAAATGACCAAAATACCCCTAGGCCAGAACCGTCCCGGAAATCGTCACGAACCTGAAATAATTGCTCCTGACTCTGGACACCGGGAACCGAGACTCCTTATGTAACACCCCTAATTCCCGAGAGAGTTCTTAGTGCAATATCAAGACTTTGGGGGCTAATTTGTAACTCGTTTGTCACGGCTTTGAAGTTGAAATTTTAGAGTGTTGGCAATAATTGGAAGTTTTTAGAATCGTTTTGAAGCAGTAGAGATGTTCGGGGTGGTTGTGAAATTATTTGAAGTTAAGAGGAACCTCTAATTCTAGTTTGTACTCCAAACTTTAGGAAACTACACTTTCACCCCCCATGCATGCTCTCCACTTGTCAAACTAGTTTTGACACCTCTCCACTTAGGTGTCAACACCTCCCTATCCTCCCTCACCTTCTGAATCCAGTGGAGAATGAACAAAACACAATTCTCTTCAATACCTTTTCTCCCTCATAAACACCACCATGAACCACCACCACCACAAACGAAGAACTCCACATTGAGGCCTCCTCTTGCCGACCTGCTGCTACCATAGATAGCCACCAATTCCAGGAGCAAAACGCACAAATCAATTTTGAAAAAGATGGAGTATCGAGAGAACAATCGGGTTTTGAAGGTGAAGAACCCTAGCCCTTTCCCCGATCAATTTCTTTATTTCTGTTGTAATTTGATCTAATTGAACCCTGTTTTCATGTTCTGGGGATGATGACGCACCTGGGGAGTCCAAGATCGCGTTCTAAATCGATCGTTTGTGCCCCGTCGGAGTCTGGGTTTGGGAAACCCGACGGGAACCGTCGGCGAACGCCGAACGTCGGCGTTTGCTTCGTTCTGCGCTGTTCTTCTCCCTCCCGACGCGTCCCCGTGACCTATGGACCTCGCAACAACCTCATGTCAACCCAGAAGTCGATGGAAGTTCATGGGAGCACCGGAAACCGGACTGCACATCGCCAGAAACCGCCATGGCCGCCGGAAAAGCGCCAAGCTTGGTACGGCTTTGATTCTTGCCCATTTTGATCGTTTAAAAGCATGAGCATGCTCCTAATCATGTCTAGAACACGTTTAGATCATCCAATCTTGACTGTAACAACAAATCATCATAGTTTGATTCTTGAAGTTCATGGTTTTCGGTTCATAAACTGCTCTTGTTCAAATGCGTGTAACTCCCTCAATTCTTGTCCAAATCATGCACGGTTTCTTCCTTTGTAATCTTGGGTATGCTAGCTACAAGTTTCGTTGAATTTTGTGGTCCAATTTCATCTCTAAACCCTCTGAAATTGGGCTTGAACATGGCTAGTTAGCGAAGTGGTTGATGTGTTCTTCGCTGCCAAGTGCAAAAAAAAATTCTAAGTATGGAAAGTCATGGTGAAACACCCATTTTCTAACCATTGTATCTTCTTCAAAACTTAATGAAATTTAGATCTGTTTTCTCCTATGTGTAGCTGGTATATAATACTTCAAATCATCGTCTCTGGGTCATGTTCAAATTTATAACGGATTGCTCACAAAACGAGCCTAAAGTTGCTAGTTTCAACTCATGAAACTTTCTTGAATTTTTCTAAGTGTTGAATCGGAAATTTTGTCCAACTTTGACTAGCGATATCTCTTTGAATACTTGGAGTTCTTAGGAGTTCATATATGTTCTGGAAAGCTTGGAATACCCTCTTCAATACCCCACCTTCATATTTCCTAAAATCTCCCTCATTTTACCACAAATCAGCTCCAAAGTTGACTAGTTGAGATGATTTCACTCTATCTTTGACTTTCAATTTTCTCACTCTAAATGACATTTCTGGCCTTAGCGTTTTCTAACGAAACTTGTTCGTATTCATATTCTGAGTCTAAATATCAAGTTTGACCAAGTTTGACTTTTCGAAAACCCTAGTTTGACTGAACTGTATAGGAAGGGCAAAATAGTAATTTCACTTAGCTTTGAATTGAGATTCGTTTAGTAACTTGGAGTTTGTCAGCATGTCTTGTATGCGTATTTGGAGTACTTCTATGTAGTTATGGGCTAGTGTTGACCAAGTCAAATTTTGGGCTCTTTTTGCAGTTTTACTAAATTTTGGGGGCCTATGTGCATTTAATTAAAACTTCACACTTGAACTACTTGAGACAAATTTAATGTTTTGAGACCAACAACCTGACTTAGAAGGATATTTGGAGCCTTAAGAAGGAAGTATTTGACTCGGGAGTGACCAAATCCATAGCTGGGGTCTTTTTGCAAATTAAGCAAACTTTAGGGGCCTAAGTGCAAATTATTGAAAGTTGTAGATTTCGATACTAAGTACATATGGGAGAGTTTAGAGTCATTATTACATGTTTTGGGGCCAATATGATTATAATTTGAGGACCGGGCAACTAGACAGTTTTGGAGTATGAGGGGCGTTTTAGTCATTTATCTTGCACGACCCGCACTCCATGGCATTCTTGCATACAACCTCATATAGAGGGTAAATACTAATAGACTATATACTTGACTTGTGTATATCCAGCCGTTATTAAGCATCGTTCGAAGTAGACGTACGTGTTCGTGTTGCTGCATTTACTGTGAGATTCGGAGACGAGCGTTGTAGGAGTGCTAGCGTTGCTTTGCGCCTTTCATGGCTCAGAGGTAAGTACATATGTACGGCCTTTTCATATCAAAATCTGCGTATGTGCTTGATGTTTCAAATGAATGTTTGTTATATGAAATAGTATGAGAATGCATGTTTTCCACTCGAAAGCTGTTAAACAATTTTATTCATCTCCTTTGAAAACTCTCGAAAATTACTTGTGAAATTTTGATATTCCAATTCTGGTTATATGAAAGAGAAGAAATAAAATACCTCTAATAGACTTAGGACGATGTACAGAGTACTGTTATTAATGGGAGGCGTCAAGCGATCCTCCATTTTCTTATGGCTAAAACCATTGAAGCAATGCTTCTTATTATTGGATAGAACGTTAATGTTCACAAATCCGCCCCGATGAGCCAAAATGTATCAAGATATTGAGGCCAAGGGGTTTATAGAGCTATAGAGTGCTACTTATACTTGTAAGGGTCACTACGGTATAGGGGTGTCGACACTTAAGGCCTTTTAGCTAATGTTATGAGCGGGGTTGACGAATGGGCTCCCTTAACGCTCGGGTGAAATAGGGTTTGATAGACCCTAGAAGGAACCCTTAGTGATTATTTCGTGATCCCTCTGTTTACATCGATCCTGCTGGTGGCTCTTGACACGCCTCAGCTAAATTAAACTGTTGACTGAAGTCGAAATTAAAAATTGACTACTTATTGATGTTGTTTGTGACTCTTGATATGCCCTAAGCGATTGAAATGAATTGTAAATCTTGGCTACTCATGAACTACTATCGTTATCAATTCAAATGAACTTGTTTCCTCTGGATATTTTACCAACTACTCGTGGTTTCTCAATGTTATTAAATTGAGAGGTTTTTGTTACTCGGTTACTTCAAGTTGATCCAAATTCTCCAATATGATAGTTTTACTGTTTAAATCTTCTGATTTGTTTCAACTCATGCTTCCGTGACACTCGTTGCTTTACATGTCGTAGTATGTACTTACTCAGTTTTTACTGATCAATTTCTTCAAAACTGCGTCGGCTTTTGCCATTTTAAAACCGCAGGTCATCACTCAAGGTGGGGGATGGGAACTCTGGAACGAGACGATGAAGTATAGCTTAACTTAGATCACTTAGTAGATCACAAATGTTATGTTTTAAATTGTACTTATTATCGAAATTTTGTTACGTACTTTAACCGAAATGTAAATTTAATTGTTAATAATCTACTTTTGGTTATCGATTGTCGCGTTAACCCTGAACCAGATCCCGGGCTGCTTCAGCTGGTATCAGAGCATCGGTTCTCCGGTTAAAGTGACTTTTCGATTTCCATTAGTAGAGAATAAGAAAGATAAAACGTTTTTAAAATTTCAAAAATTGACTAGGATAACTCAATTTGGGAATAAATGAAGTAATCAAGCCATCGGGGAGTTTGGGTACTTAAGTATTCCTGAACTCGATTTGTACATTACTTGTTAAGTGACTGTTAACTGCTTATTGATATGTGATCAATGCGAAAACGACTTGCTTATTTATATGTTTGTTATCCTATGAGCATGTTTACTTACTATATAGAAATGATTTGTCATTGTTGTGTGATGCGTATGCACGTTCCCTTATTGGTTATTTTATTTTGTCGACATGAGAGTATCGACGTTTGGACTTAGAAGACCTTGAGACCATTCCTTTCATACGTTTGAGTGCGAATTTTAAGATAATACTATGTTTTGTTTCAGTTTGAGTTAATATGACTTGGTCGTTTCCAAAATTAGAAAGTTTTGACAAAAAAAAATTATTCTTTTATAAAAATATATATAGTTTTTAAAAATTGTTGGGTGTCGAGAAACCAAATGTTAAGTTATATGGACCACTTTGTTTAGCATTCCGCTGGCGTGACTCTTGGTACGACGGTATTATAAGTTGTACCCGCTGTGTAGACTAAGTTGGAACATTTGAAACACATTCGAGTCGTGATGGAGAGACACGTTGTGTGATGACACATAGTGTTCTTTTCCCCCTCGTATGCGTGGAACACTTGAGGTGATAGGTTTATCTAACCCTATAGAGGTAAGACAACATTTTTGACGCGTATGATTCAAGCAAAACGACATATTAGCCTTGATAAAAGTATTTGTCTAAAATTTTCGAGATTTTTATAAATTCTAGCAAATTTTTGAGTCGCTTCTTAAATTGAAATGTTGTTATTAAACTTTCAAAATCTTGTTTCGAACTTTTACTTGTACTAATCGTATAAGGAAACCCTAATGTGATGCGAGTTTGGGCTGGTACGTAGTATAGACCCCGCCGTGCGGAGAGTGAGAATGAGAATTTCTTTCAGTTAGGGTGTTGCTAGTTGACCAGCTAAGGAAGCCATCTTTCAAGAGCAAAATATCCGACGAGAGAGCTTTATGTACCTGTCTGGCTAAGTCAAATAGACTGAGTCAATTTGATGCATTCACCTGCATTTCATATATATGTGGGTAAGTATAGTGTGAGATCTTCGGGGACGAAGATTCTTTTAAGGTGGGTAGATTGTAACACCCCTAATTCCCGAGAGAGTTCTTAGTGCAATATCAAGACTTTGGGGGCTAATTTGTAACTCGTTTGTCACGGCATTGAAGTTGAAATTTTAGAGTGTTGGCAATAATTGGAAGTTTTTAGAATCGTTTTGAAGCAGTAGAGATGTTCGGGGTGGTTGTGCAATTATTTGAAGTTAAGAGGAACCTCTAATTCTAGTTTGTACTCCAAACTTTAGGAAACTACACTTTCACCCCCCATGCATGCTCTCCACTTGTCAAACTAGTTTTGACACCTCTCCACTTAGGTGTCAACACCTCCCTATCCTCCCTCACCTTCTGAATCCAGTGGAGAATGAACAAAACACAATTCTCTTCAATACCTTTTCTCCCTCATGAACACCACCATGAACCACCACCACCACAAACGAAGAACTCCACATTGAGGCCTCCTCTTACCAACCTGCTGCTACCATAGATAGCCACCAATTCCAGAGCAAAACGCACAAATCAATTTTGAAAAATATGGAGTATCGAGAGAGCAATCGGGTTTTGAAGGTGAAGAACCCTAGCCCTTTCCCCGATCAATTTCTTGATTTCTGTTGTAATTTGATCTAATTGAACCCTGTTTTCATGTTCTGGGGATGATGGCGCACCTGGGGAGTCCAAGATCGCTTTCTAAATCGATCGTTTGTGCCCCGTCGGAGTCTGGGTTTGGGAAACCCGACGGGAACCGTCGGCGAACGCCGAACGTCGGCGTTTGCTTCGTTCTGCGCTGTTCTTCTCCCTCCAGACGCGTTCCCATGACCTATGGACCTCGCAACAACCTCATGTCAACCCATAAGTCGATGGAAGCTCATGGTAGCACCGGAAACCGGACTGCACATCGCCGGAAACCGCCATGGCCGCCGGAAAAGCGCCCAGCTTAGTACGGCTATGATTCTTGCCCATTTTGATCGTTTAAAAGCATGAGCATGCTCCTAATCATGTCTATAACACGTTTAGATCATCCAATCTTGACTGTAACAACAAATCATCATAGTTTTATTCTTGAAGTTCATGGTTTTCGGTTCATAAACTGCTCCTGTTCAAATGCGTGTAACTCCCTCAATTCTTGTCCAAATCATGCACGGTTTCTTCCTTTGTAATCTTGGGTATGCTAGCTACAAGTTTCGTTTGAATTTCGTGGTCCAATTTCATCTCTAAACCCTCTGAAATTGGGCTTGAACATGGCTTGTTAGCGAAGTGGTTGATGTGTTCTTCGCTGCCAAGTGCAAAAAAAATTCTAAGTATGGAAAGTCATGGTGAAACACCCATTTTCTAACCATTGTATCTTCTTCAAAACTTAATGAAATTTAGATATGTTTTCTCCTATGTGTAGCTTGTATATAATACTTCAGATCATCGTCTCGGGGTCATGTTCAAATTTATAACGGATTGCTCACAAAACGAGCCTAAAGTTGCTAGTTTCAACTCATGAAACTTTCTTGAATTTTTCTAAGTGTTGAATCGGAATTTTTGTCCAACTTTGACTAGCGATATCTCTTTGAATACTTGGAGTTCTTAGGAGCTCAAATATGTTCTGGAAAGCTTGGAATACCCTCTTCAATACCCCACCTTCATATTTCCTAAAATTTCCCTCATTTTACCACAAATCAGCTCCAAAGTTGACTAGTTGAGATGATTTCACTCTATCTTTGAGTTTCAATTTTCTCACTCTAAATGACATTTCTGGCCTTAGCGTTCTTCAAGAAACTTGTTCGTATTCATATTCTGAGTCTAAATATCAAGTTTGACCAAGTTTGACTTTTCAAAAACCCTAGTTTGACTGAACTGTATAGGAGGGGCAAAATAGTAATTTCACTTAGCTTTGAATTGAGATTCGTTTAGTAACTTGGAGTTTGTCAGCATGTCTTGTATGCGTATTTGGAGTACTTCTATGTAATTCCGGGCTAGTGTTGACCAAGTCAAATTTTGGGCTCTTTTTGCAGTTTTACTAAATTTCGGGGGCCTATGTGCATTGAATTAAAACTTCACACTTGAACTACTTGAGACAAATTTAATGTTTTGAGACCAACAACCTGACTTAGAAGGATATTTGAAGCCTTAAGAAGGAAGTATTTGACTCGGGAGTGACCAAATCAATAGCTGGGGTCTTTTTGCAAATTAAGCACACTTTAGGGGCCTAAGTGCAAATTATTGAAAGTTGTAGATTTCGATGCTAAGTACATATGGGAGAGTTTAGAGTCATTCTTACATGTTTGGGGCCAATATGATTATAATTTGAGGACCGGGCAACTAGACAGTTTTGGAGTATGAGGGGCGTTTTAGTCATTTATCTTGCACGACCCGCACTCCATGGCATTCTTGCATACAACCTCATATAGAGGGTAAATACTAATAGACTATATACTTGAATTGTGTATATCCAGCCGTTATTAAGCATCGTTCGAAGTAGACGTACGTGTTCGTGTTGCTGCATTTACTGTGAGATTCGGAGACGAGCGTTGTAGGAGTGCTAGCGTTGCTTTGCGCCTTTCATGGCTCAGAGGTAAGTACATATGTACGGCCTTTTCATATCAAAATCTGCGTATGTGCTTGATGTTTCAAATGAATGTTTGTTATATGAAATAGTATGAGAATGCATGTTTTCCACTCGAAAGCTGTTAAACAATTTTATTCATCTCCTTTGAAAACTCTCGAAAATTACTTGTGAAATTTTGATATTCCAATTCTGGTTATGTGCAAGAGAAGAAATAAAATACCTCTAATAGACTTAGGACGATGTACAGAGTACTGTTATTAATGGGAGGCGTCAAGCGATCCTCCATTTTCTTATGGCTAAAACCATTGAAGCAATGCTTCTTATTATTGGATAGAACGTTAATGTTCACAAATCCGCCCCGATGAGCCCAAAATGTATCAAGATATTGAGGCCAAGGGGTTTATAGAGCTATAGAGTGCTACTTATACTTGTAAGGGTCACTACGGTATAGGGGTGTCGACACTTAAGGCCTTTTAGCTAATGTTATGAGCGGGGTTGACGAATGGGCTCCCTTAACGCTCGGGTGAAATAGGGTTTGATAGACCCTAGAAGGAACCCTTAGTGATTATTTCGTGATCCCTCTGTTTACATCGATCCTGCTGGTGGCTCTTGACACGCCTCAGCTAAATTAAACTGTTGACTGAAGTCGAAATTAAAAATTGACTACTTATTGATGTTGTTTGTGACTCTTGATATGCCCTAAGCGATTGAAATGAATTGTAAATCTTGGCTACTCATGAACTACTATCGTTATCAGTTCAAATGAACTTGTTTACTCTGGATATTTTACCAACTACTCGTGGTTTCTCAATGTTATTAAATTGAGAGGTTTTTGTTACTCGGTTACTTCAAGTTGATCCAAATTCTCCAATATGATAGTTTTACTGTTTAAATCTTCTGATTTTTTTCAAATCATGCATCCGTGCCACTTGTTGCTTTACATGTCGTAGTATGTACTTACTCAGTTTTTACTGATCAATTTCTTCAAAACTGCGTCGGCTTTTGCCATTTTAAAATCGCAGGTCATCACTCAAGGTGGGGGATGGGAACGCTGGAACGAGACGATGAAGTATAGCTTAACTTAGATCACTTAGTAGATCACAAATGTTGTGTTTTAAATTGTACTTATTATCGAAATTTTGTTACGTACTTTAACCGAAATGTAAATTTAATTGTTAATAATCTACTTTTGGTTATCGATTGTCGCGGTAACCCTGAACCGAGATCCCGGGCTGCTTCACCTTACTCGGGCGTGGCCTGACTGGGACCCACACTTGACGGGAGTCGGTTTTTCGGCCGGACTCCGTTTCAGCATTATAACCTGTTTTCGGAAAGCCCTTGACGTCTCCATTCTATTGCCCCTGGTTTCACTTCAAAATTCCAAGTCAAGCTCAAGATATTGTCAACCGAGCGCATCCCGGTCATTCTCGGTTTTGGCGTTTTCAGCTTCCTCGGTCGGTTTTCACTGCTCGTTTTTCCTCCAGTCTTTCCGTTTTCCATTCCACTCTCCCTTTTACCAGTCTCGGTCAAATCCTGCTCCGAGCATTTTTTGCATGTTTCCCGAGGCGATCCCGCTTCTGTCTCTGCACGCATCCCAATGCACTTCCGAACCTGTTCCTGTAAAAACTTGAAAAAACCCGCGATCATATCCAATAAAAGTACTAAACATGCAGAAATTCAGGAAGAGCAAATAAACGTCTCGTTCCTAAAACCGAGGCTTTTCGAGGGTGAATTCTGCCTAAAACGTGGTTTTCCAGCACACATACACATCTTTTCAGGCTATAAAAATAACCCCTATTTGGGCGTTATCAAATACCCCCACACTAAACTTTTCTCGTCCCGGGAAAACACTAGCTATATACCACCAATGCATACTATCCCGAATCAATCCAGAGCGGTGTAACTGCACTTATTTAAAAACAATATTAATACTATAAAAACAGTGTATATTTTTGGTGAGACTGTGCAATCTCTTCAAGTCAAACTCAACATCATCAAGTTCTCATATTCCCCTAGATTTCAGATACTGCGTGATCGGAAGAACTCGCGGCCAGCCTAGGTTAGGAACAAGCACGAACACCACTTACTTCCGCTTTTGCACGCAAACCGAACGTATCCCTCACGCACACCTTCCGTGCTTTTACTCTGGGTGTAATGTAAATCTGCCGGCTTTGGGACGGTAGGATAAGTCATTTAGAAGCGATGTCCTAAACGTCACAGCACACACACACATACCCCAATCTCACACTCCCTCACCAAGATGACGGAAACTGACCCAAATCACCTAAGATTCTAGACATTCAATTTCCCCAGTCCCGGTGTAACTGTCGTTCTCGCGGCCACAACTGTGAACGAATGTGAAACTGTGATAAAAATTGTCGGCCCGGCGTTTTGAAATAAAATCAATCAAGCACCCTGAATTTCTTGCCTTTGATATTTTTTTCCCTTTTTTTTTTTGCGGGGCAACACAATAAACAACAATAATATAAACCAGGCCAAAATAAAATATGAAACGACCACCCCCCCCCACACTAATTTTGAACCATGTAGTCAATCTATAAAATAATCGCGCTTTTCCAACCAATCCTCCTCACTCCAAGGATGCCTAAATCGCACAGCGCTTCCTCCAATAATCCTGTCAACCCAAAGTACCCCATGTCGTGCGGAAAAGTTCACGCACTACGGCACTCCTCCTGTGCTCACGGTGTAATGTCGTGAGTCACCGCCACACTGAAGTGTGCTGCCGTCACTATCTCACCCTTACACACCCTCAAATATAAAAATAAATCTCATCCACTATCAAATATGACAATTCTGCTCTACCCCAGAAAATCCCCCTCAACTCAACTCCCTCGTGCCATGACGCGTAGGAAGGGTAAAAATACTAACAATGATGCAAGTATCAAAAAACGGCTTCCTAGGTCAAACGGTTACCAAGAAAGGGTTAATGGATCAACGGGGCTCACTAGTGGACCTAAGGCGCGAGACAAGACGTGAGGTCCCCTATGGCCTATCACTCCACCAAATGATGTGGTGACCGTGATGGCGGGTTGACGACTACCTGGTGACGGTGTTCTGGCAGCCAGTCGGATACATTGCTCGGGAGACAGCTACTTGCATTTTCCGAAGTGCATTGGCTCTATAAACTCCCCTAGACAGATTCTCGCAGCTCTTCCTCACCTAAGTTCGTCCACTTCGGGAAATTTTCTATCATTAAGCTCTCTCCAGTTTTAAGCTAAATCCTTCACCCAGTCTCAAAATTTTCAATTTTCATAATTTTTTTTTAATAAAACGTAATGCAGTTACAACGCCACCACCCCCACACTGGATGGTGCCATGCCCTCATGGTACTAATCATCAGGCATATAATCTGGATTGGATGAGCTGGCTTGCCTCATCGAATGGGAACAACTGGTAGCATATGCAGAAAAATATAATGCGAGAGACAGAAATTGAACCTGTGCACCCGGAGTCAGTTCTTACAGGTGCGGAATTTCTCGCAGATTTTGGTGTAGCAGGACCGCTGACCGGTCGCCAGAAAATTTCTCGACGGAAGTTGTCAACCTTCCGTGTAATACCCCGTATTTTAAATAGGGGTAATTTGGGTAATATCCCGTATTTTTATTTAGGGGCGATTTGATAAATTGTGACGTGGTAATTAAATTTTGGGTTGGAGTGGTGAATTGGGTAATTTTCGCTAATTTTACATGACGAGAAACTAGTGATAATCTTAAATTTTTGCGCGATTTATTTAGTTTTTTTAGACTTGCCCGCGATGTCAACCACCGCGTTAGTCCCTACATTACCCACACCCAATCATTCTCCATTTAACCTTATTTAATAAACTAGAAACCATTTTTTTTTCTCCTTTCTTCTTCCTTTGCCTTCACGGCAAAACAATTATCACCGCCCTCACCATCACAACCGCCCTCACTTCCCCTATAAAAAGCCTCACACACCCTGCCTCCTCCCTCCACACAACCATCACTGCCATCATCTCTCTCTCTCCTGCTTTCTCTCTGACTTGTTCTCCCCCAGTCGAAGGAAGCAGCAGCAGCAAGCAGTGGCAAAGCCACCACCACTGCCGCTAACCCCAACGGGAAACAACCACCAACAACCACCACCACTTCGTCACCATCACCTCCACCCTCTCTCTCTGTCTCTGTCCCATCCATCTCTCTCTCTCTGCCTCTCTGAAAGTCAGGAACAGCAACAACAACAGCAGCAGGTGGCAGCAGCGGGGAAGCCACCACCGTCGCTGCCACCATCGGGGAAGCAACTCGAGAGACCCGAACCACCCTCTCTGTTCTTGACCCACCTCTCTCTCTCGAATCTCCTCTCTGTCCAGACCCCGGAAAGAGAAATAAAAAGCCAAAACAGAGGCCCCAGAGGCAGTAGCTGAAGCCACGCCGCCGGCCACCTCCATAATTTCCGGCCAAACCTTCGGCCACCGCAAAACAGAGACACCCGGACCTTTCCCTGGTCTTTCTAGACTCCTTAGAGTCCGACCCACCTCCTGGAGTGCTCAGCCGAAGCCAAGACCCGCCGGAAAAGCTCCGGTCGAGCTCCCTCTCCGGCGACAACTTTGGCGACTTGACCCGATTCGATTCACAACCGTTTCTCGCGTTTCTTGGAGTGGGTAAGACCTAAATCACCTCCTGATTTGTTTTATGCACTCAAAATCATGTTTTAGTAGCTCGAATTCGTATTTCGATTGGTGAGATTGAGTATGTGCCGAAAATCCTGTTTTGGGGGGGCTAAATTGTATTTTTCATAAACTGTTTTGGGGGTTGGGGCTGTATTTTATATAAACTTTGGTGGGGGTATTTATTGTTTAATGTAACTACATGGTATTAGCTATAATACATAGTATATGTATATGTTTATTTGTTCAAACACTATTAAATAAGTATATATATCACAACAAAACAAAATAAAATGTTTAAGAAAGTGGTTGTAGTAAATCTTTTTATGAAAAATAAGATGATAAAATATTGGTATATATATATTATATAACGTTATTTTAAATTGTCAATCATCACATTAGTTTTACTTAAATAAACTGTAAATCTTTTTATCTATAAATATTATTGTTAAAACAAATATTGTTATGTTAAGAACTAGTCTTTAAGTATTACTTGTTACTTTGATAAATATTCTCTCAATTATTTAAAATCAAATTTACTTTTTCAAAAATGCTTCTTTATATATGCATATTCTCTCAAATATTCTCTCAATTGGGGGGATCGTGAGAGATGTAATCAGTAATCAACCTAGCCGAGCATTCGTATAGAGCTAGTGCTATCCTTTTTGAAGTATTGTTGTTGTAATTAGAAAATTTGGTAAATTGTAGGCGACAGGACCATAGACAAGGACTACAATCCGTCGTAGGAGCTTTTATGTGATGATTGATATCGGATCAGGTGAGTTATATGCTTAGCCTTGACTGCCTAGCTCACTTCGTGTCAAATGTGCTTTATATTTTCTGTCTCAAATTATACTTATGAGTTTTACAAGCTTAGCCTTGCGTGCCCGCTTATTTTGTGACCAATACTCGTTTAATTAAGAATGTTTGTCGTGATTCATCCCCCTACTTGACAGATGCGTTTAAATTGTTTTAAATCTACAAAAATGTTAATTGAGCTTGGAATACTTATCACACTTGATTAGAAATCGGTAATAATGTTATACGAACCACCGTAGTTACTTATATTGGGTGATGAATCCCTGGGCTTAGCCCCTAAAGAGATAATCGGGTTCGATCCCCGGAGTTACTTGTATTGGGTGATGATTCCCTGGGCTTAGCCCCTAAAGAGATAATCGGGTTCGATCCCCGGAGTTACTTGTATTTGGGTGATGATTCCCTGGGCTTAGTCCCTAAAGAGATAATCGGGTTCCTTCCCCGTAGTTACTTATATTGGGTGATGATTCCCTGGGCTTAGTCCCTAAAGAGATATTCGGGTTCGATCCCCGAAATAAAATGATTAGCATGTACCGGAACCAGTTATATTACTTATTACGGGTGATGATTCCCTGGGATTCGGTCCCTAAAGATATGGCACTACGTGCACCCCGACTCCTTCGCCGTAGGCTGGAGTACTGCTTCTAGATACCACTCCTTTGATTGACGCTCTTAGGAGGGTGTTGCAACACTTAAGGTCTAGAATGTCTGATTGTGGTCACTGGTCTACCCGGGTACTGTGAAACGAATAATTGATAATTTGGTACTGTGAGATCAATAATAATATGATTACTATACTTGGAAACAGAAATTTGTAAGTCGTGCTATGGACTGTCATACCATATCTGAAAGAATTAATCGGGAAACTTTTGACATATCACAAATGTTATTGAGACATCGTGGTAAACGGATTTGTACGTGGAAACCAAACGATACTTGTTAATTGATAACTCGACGTCTTTGTCGGCATTATTAGATGGTAGGCCTTTGTCGGCATTATTATATACGGCTAGTGTGCATAACGGTTGGATTATTGGATTCTAGTTTGGTTTTGTTATAATATTTAACATTGTTGTTTTACTGTTGTGCACTATGATAACGTTTTACTTATACTCCGTTACTCTTGTTTATTTAACACGTGACCCTACAGCCTTTCGTAACCTTCCTGTTTTTACATGCTAAGGTGTAATTCACTCAGCGTTTTTGCTGACTTTCGAAAAACTGCGGTCTTTGTTTCATTCCCCCGCAGGTCTAGGAGCTGGGATTTTGGAGTAGCGGGATTCGAGACACACGTAGAATGTCACGCATCATCACCTTACGATGAGAACACTAGTTTAACATCAGTATGTTGTAGCATGTATTGTAGCCTAAATACGATAATGTAATAACTTGTTATTTAACTTTTATGGGATGTAATGTTCTCGATTTCCGCTATTCGAGTAGCACTCTCTCGGTCTCTCCCGAGCCGGAACAGCGGAGTGTTACATTCCGGCTCTGTATGTGCTCTGCAAATGTGCAATCCCCGAGCACCATTGTGTTTGACAACGTGCTCCCATATGGTCGAGTATATTTCCGTACACCGGGGACGATTGCTCGGTTCTGCAGAAAAACTGTTCCTGAAAAATCCCCAACTCGTACGAGTCCCTGTGACGGTCGAGTGTGCCAGAACATACTGGGGTCGATTCTTCAAGATTTTAAAAATCTGTCTTTCCTTCTACGAAATTTTATGAATTCGCTTCAAACTCCACGGATTTGTGTATGGAGGTAGAGAGAGAAAAATGGGGCAAAAACGTGCTGCTGTCCGAAAAAAATATTTTTTTTTCTGCCTGCGTATATACGCAGTATATACGCAAACAGGGAGCATTTTGAAAAAGAATTTTTTTTCCTGCCTGCGTATATACGCAACACCTTCGTATATACGCAAACAGGGAAAATTTTGACAACAATTTTTTTTTTTTTCAAAATTCCAGATTTTCGCTGCTGACTGCGTATATACGCAGGGTTGCGTATATACGCAGACAGCAGGTAATATATATATATATATATATTAAATTCTAAAATTTTACTGCTGGCTGCGTATATACGCAGGCAGTAGCAAAATTCCAATTTTTCATTTTTTTCTCTCTCTCTCTCTACCCCCTGTGTGCGTATTATACACACAGGATGGGCATAACATACTCACACAGAGTATTTCTGCTCCGTTTTGTTCTCGTGTTCTGCTCTGCTGTATCTGCACATGCTCAATTCAAAGTCAATACCCACTCATCTTACCTCTCTC
Organism: Linanthus parryae; assembly: GCA_023055425.1. Taxonomy (NCBI): domain Eukaryota; kingdom Viridiplantae; phylum Streptophyta; class Magnoliopsida; order Ericales; family Polemoniaceae; genus Linanthus; species Linanthus parryae. Next base: position 77,679,186 of record JALGPY010000001.1, read on the forward strand.
AAAATTCAAAACTGAAAATAAAACTGAAATAATTTAAACTAACTTACTACGTTGGGTTGCCTCCCAACCAGCGCTTGTGATTTACGGTCGACGGCCCGACCCAGTTACCTCATGTTTGCTCAAGGGACGTCAAAACCGCCAGGGTATACCTTGACATCTTCTTCCGGGCCCAGATATGCTTTGACCCGGTTTCTGCTCACCCTACAAGTTGTACTGTCATGCGAATTCTCCAATTCAACCGCATCCCATGAAAGTACTTCTTTGATGATAAACGGTCCTGTCCACCGAGATCTCGATTTTCCTGGAAATAAATTCTTCCGAGAGTCGCAGATAAGTACTTTATGACCTACTTGAAACTGCTTTGGCTGTGCTGAACTTGGATGGCTCGGGAGCGGTTTTAGCTCTAGGGTTGGTGGCTCTTTGAGTGACGGGACCAGGGCCAATTTCTGCCCAGTTTTTCCGTCCAGCTGTAAACTGGTCCGGTTTTCATCTTGCATGGCCTGATCCTCCTGGAATCTCTCCTCGTTCTCTCTGTCCACTCTGTCAATCTCTGCCCATAGCTCGTCCATCTCCTCGTTTTCCCAGCCTTCTTCGACTACCTCCACTGCGAAGATGTCTTCATGCTCGTAATAATTCGGTAGTTGTAAATTTTTGAAAACATGGAACTTCACCTTGTCTTCATTAATCTGCATTGTCAGTTCTCCGCTCTTGCAGTTTATCATGGCTTCTCCAGTGGCCAGAAACGGTCTGCCCAGAATGAGTGGTACATCTCCTGCCACCATGTCCAGAATTAAAAAATCTGCCGGAAAAATCAATTCTCCGACTTTCACCAGAATATCTTCAATAACTCCGTAAGCCTGCTTCACGGATCTGTCCGCCATCTGCAGCTTGATTCTGGTGGGCCTGAGTTCACCGATTTTCAAAGTTTTGAAAATTGATAACGGCATCAAATTGATACTGACCCCTAGGTCACACAGAGCCTTTCCTGTGTAAGCATTACCTAGGGTCACCGGGATGACAAAACTGCCAGGGTCCTTCCTCTTCCTCGGTAGCCCATTCTTCACACAATTGCTCACTTCTGCCGTCAGATTTATTGTCTCGAAATCGCTCATACGTTTCCGTCCATACAAAATATCTTTGAGGAACTTGGTATAAGTGGGCATCTTTGCCAACGCCTTCGCAAAGGGTATGTTAATCTTCAGCTGTTTGAAAATTTCGAGAAATCAGGCGTAATCCTTGCTATCATCCCTCTTTCGTGTCTTCAAAGGATACGGCACCTCCTTGGTGAAAGGTACTGTTTCTGCTTCCTTCTCGTTCTGCACTGCATCCTGCTCAACCGAGCCCTTCGGCTGGGGGGGTTCGGCTGAGCTGTTATCCTGGACAAATACTTCGTGCTCGATTTCCTTCGACTTTTATGCACGTGCATGGCTAGGATACGGCGGATCCTGTAGTACTAATCCACTCCGAGTGGTGATGGCATTGACCTGAGCACGTGGATTATTTACTGTGGTTGAGGGTAAGTTCCCTGGTGTTCTCTCAGTTAGCTGTTGTGCTAACTGCCCTACTTGTACCTCCAAAGCGCAGTGATGTTTTGGTCGTCTGCACGTCGGCTGTTAGGGCGTCCATATGTGCGAACCGGGATTCCATGGTCTGAAACATGGACTCGATTTTCTTCATCAGGGCGTCGTACTGCTGTGCAGATGGGCCTGGCTGAACCTGCTGTGTCGGGGCCGCCTGCTGAGCCGGTGGCCTGTGCTGGAATCCCGGTACATAAATTGCGGAATTCGGGTTTCCGTAACGGAACCCGGGATGATCTCTCGTACCCGGTCTGTACCGTCTCGGATCCCATTGTTGTTGTACGTAATTGGCATCTTCGTTTATGAGCCCCTCGATGGCTGTGTCCAAATCTAGTCCGTCTACTGCCGCAACAGTCTTCTTTTCCGAGTAGACTTTCTTAACCATGTCTTGCACGATCTTGGCCAGATTATCTATCCGGTCATCTTCCATTGGCTCGGCTCGGGCCGTGATTCTGCGATCGTCAAACAGTCGAGTGTCCTGCTTGGCTAACTGCTTCATCAGCTCATAGGCACCGTCCTTGTCCACGTGATACAGGAAGTTTCCCCCGGCTTCTCTGTCAATCCTGTCAGCACTCTCCCTGTCTAGGGCGTGGTAGAATACCTGCAGGATCTTCGGGTCTCCAAAACCGTGTTTTGGGCACTTTTTCACCAATATCATCAATCTGTCCCATGCGTCTACTACCGTCTCCCATGTCTTCTGCTTGAATGACAGAATCTCGTTTTGTAACTGGATGACCCGGGAGGCGGGGTAAAATTTGGCCAGAAAATCAGTGACACCCCTCCCATGTTGTGATGGACCTGGGTGGTCGGGATTCGAGCCAGTCGTTGGCCACTCCATACAGGCAGTATGGGAAAAGAATTAGCATAAGTGCCTATGCGTCAACTCCCTTATACCGGACCTTGTTGCAATAATCCTCGAACTTCCCGATAAAGTCGTTCGGATCTTCGTCGGCTCAGACATAAAACGGGCAGAGGTTCTGCACAGTCTGGATGGTGGAGGGTTTTATGTCAAAGTGTTCTGCGGTGATCTTGGGCACCACAATAGCTCGCTCATGCCCCCCCCCCCCCGTGGGGCCTTCGAAATTCTCCACCAACGCCTTCCCAGACCGGTTGTATGTCCTCTGGTTGCTCCGGGCAGCAAAGCCTGCTGCGATGAGATCTTCGATGTACCGAGCCATCTCGGCTGGAGTACGTGTCTCGGGCAGTTCTTGCGTTCTCTCAGTATTGTCGCCCATCCTGAAAAAATAGAGATCTCAAGATCAGTGAGATAAAAAATAGAAAAATAAAAATAAAAACTCTGAAAATTAATCCGGACTACTAAATAAACCCTAAAAAGTCCCCGGCAACGGCGCCAAAAACTTGATGCGCAGTTTAGCGTGCTATTCGCAAGTATACGAATCAAGTAATATAGAGAGTATTTTCAACTCGGATTATCGATCCCACGGGGACTTTGCAGGTTTTTCTAGTAATCAGTTTTAAGTTGCAGAGTGTAAAAAGGAGGAATATTTTGAGATTTTGCTTAAGTACTGAAAGTAAATAACTGAAACGTAAATATTTTTATATTTTCTGAATAATCTTAAGGTTGTAAAACTAGGGTTTGAGATACTAGGTCCCGGGATCCCCTAGGGTTCTTCAGATTTCCGTTCTTTGTTTGACATGAAAACACACAGCAGTCTCGTTATCCGTGCCACGTACCAATTGTGCAGTATCTTTTCTTTTCCTGCAAGTTATCACAATCCTGCAGACTTTCGGATTCCTGTTAAGCTGCCTAAGTCTGCAGTCTCATTCTAAGGCTGCTCGGGTTTCTAACCTATCCTGATGGCCCGGGTCAGATTCTCTAACAGTTGGTCTCAACGATTTCAGGCTAGTCCTAACTCCCCTTCTCTGGTCGGTCCATCGGGGTAAGGTGCTAAATTATGTCTTCTCTTCCTAACTCTAACCGGACGTTTTCACCTACCGGCTCGGGTCTGTAGCAATTCTGGTTAGCTACTCCGATCATGCATAAACAGTAACATTCAAAGACAGAATAACTGATAAAGCTGCTGACATTAAGATAACGTAATCATGAATCCATAGTCAAAACGTAGAACTAATCTCTGAAAACGAAACCCTAGGTTCACTGAGAACCTAGGTAAAAGTTTAGCTACTGAAACTCATAACGAAAAAACACAGTTTTTGAGTGAGAGAGAAGAAAAGAAAACGGGTCTTCGAATCCGTAGTCGCGCTTTCGTGCTCTCCCGGGATGCTCAGACTTGTCCTTCGGTTGTGCTGTCTTGTGTTGTGTATATCTCAAAACGAGTCTGGACGAGTCTTTAAATAGTGCTGTTTTTTCCCGAAACGCTTGTGCCAGAATTTATGAAAACTGCCATCGATCCACCGACTCGGGAAAAAAAGTCAAACTGGCTGCGTATATACGCAGGGTTGCGTATATACGCAACCAGGGCCCAAAAAATCATCCTCTCATATACGCAGGCAGGGGCTGTGCCCTGGCCCGGCTTGGTCCTCTGGTGGGCAGGGTTAGGTCTCCTGGGTCCCACACTTCTGCTTGAAATTTCCGTTTTGCCTTCCTTGGTGTCTTCCTGCTTCCCCGTGCCTCGGCCTGTGTTTTGACCCGAAACTTGTCAAAATTACCAAAATACCCCTGGGCCAAACCGCTCCAAATTCAGCCCAATTCTGACTCTGGACATAGGAAAACTGCTGACTGAATTTGTGAGACAAAATCTGAACTTGACTCCGGAAACCCGGGCCCGGTGCCAAAATGACCAAAATACCCCTAGGCCAGAACCGTCCCGGAAATCGTCACGAACCTGAAATAGTTGCTCCTGACTCTGGACACCGGGAACCGAGACTCCTTACTCGGGCGTGGCCTGACTGGGACCCACACTTGACGGGAGTCGGTTTTTCGGCCGGACTTCGTTTCAGCATTATAACAAGTTTTCGGAAAGCCCTTGACGTCTCCATTCTTTTGCCCCTGGTTTCACTTCAAAATTCCAAGTCAAGCTCAAGATATTGTCAACCGAGCGCATCCCGGTCATTCTCGGTTTTGGCGTTTTCAGCTTCCTCGGTCGGTTTTCACTGCTCGTTTTTCCTCCAGTCTTTCCGTTTTCCGTTCCACTCTTCCTTTTACCAGTCTCGGTCAAATCCTGCTCCGAGCATTTTCTGCATGTTTCCCGAGGCGATCCCGCTTCTGTCTCTGCACGCATCCCAATGCACTTCCGAACCTGTTCCTGTAAAAACTTGAAAAAACCCGCGATCATATCCAATAAAAGTACGAAACATGCAGAAATTCAGGAAGAGAAAATAAACGTCTCGTTCCTAAAACCGAGGCTTTCCGAGGGTGAATTCTGCCTAAATCGTGGTTTTCCAGCACACATACACATCTTTTCAGGCTATAAAAATAACCCCTATTTGGGCGTTATCAGTATGCATTAGGAGTAATGGCATACTGGATTGACCCAATGTAAAGTCACAACTTCTTCTCGCGGTGACAATGGTATTGTCATCCTTAGACTTGAAGTCACTAGTTGTTCTAGTTGTGGTATATTTTGTTTTGGTAACATCAAACGCTGCACCGTGATTGGGTATTCATAAAGGCGCATATTGGACACAATAGGAAGCAAGCTTAGATATCGTAGTGATGTAGATAGAATTTTTCCCTCCCACAAAACAGGAGTAAATATCCTAGGCCACTCGAGGGATAGTGCTTATAGAATGTCTGGCAAGACACGAATAAATCAATATAGGATATTTATGTTATTTACACGAATAAGGCTATTCCCAGGATCGAGGAACTATGGATTGGATATACGAGTGTGACTTGTATGTCTCGTGTCCAATCCGGATATTGTGACAAAGGGATGAGACAATAATTGCACAAGGTTTGTCATGATGACTATTTCTATTTGTTGGGTAGAATGGATGTCTTGCTAGAGGTCGCTCCATATTAGTAAGTGGTTACTACCAACTAAATAGAGCCTATGGGGTCACACGCCATAGATAGGTGAACTAGACTTGGGAAATAATTAATTAATATGATTAATTAATTAGAAGGATCAAAACGAAAAAACTTGCTAACTTAGTAGGACTAATATGCAAGTTGGACTAGTCCGAACTTGAGTAGGATTAGGATAGGGCCTTTATGTAGTAACAAGGAGTTTATGGACTATATAAAGGATGCTCCTAGCTTCCTTCCCTACAACTTATGCTCATAACATACTTTGAGTAAGAGAGAAGGAAGGAGAGAGCAAGAAAAACAAAGGAGGCCGAAGCCCCCTTGTCGTCCGCCCACCCCGTCGGCCACAAGAGAGGGCTGCCCCTCTCTTTGGTGCTTCGTTGCGTGATTTCTTCATCATATTCCACTCCTCCTAGCAAGAACAAGGCGTTTGGAAGATCTAGATCTCACCTCTAGGCGTGGATCAACCATAGAGACGTGAAAATTTTCTCATTAGAAGTCATCAAGGAGACCTAAAAGGTTCATAACACAATTATCTTACCATCGTCATGATTTCTCTTCCTGTGATCCTTGGAGGGTCTTGATCGGATAATTTTATTGTTCTTCCGCTGCGTATCCATGATCAAAACCCTACAAGAGGTTCCAGAAGCCAATCAAGTCAACATTGCTTCCGAAAGTGCTATCCCGACCAATGAAATAAGAATCACGCATGATTCAGTGGTGCGCCGGATCAGGATATCGAAGATGCTCAACTGTCAACTCCAGAAACTCACACTGTTGTGGCTCATGGAACGCAACTTAATGTCGCACCTGAGAATGTGCCTGAAGTTCCGGAGTCCACACCAATTTTGCTCGAGGCAAGAGATGAAAGTGTTGGGAACACAATCATCGGTGAACTCCCTCATAATGCAACCTCAAGGGCGAACACCCCGGTGCCCGCGACTGAGGGTGATAGCACAAGGGCTTCAAGTACAAATCTGTCCATTTCTAGCCTGATGAGCGAGGGGTCCTGATAACTCCTTAATAACAGTTATCTAACGTACACTTTATATTGTCATTTGTGTGTGTTTCGGTGCAAAGTGACGAGATTTGAGCCAAAATGTGGAGAAAATGCACATTTGGATGTTTTTGAGCTTTAAAGTACAATCCGGGCGTTTCTTAATGGTTTTGAGTATGATTTTGAGAATTTATCATATTTTATCTTCGCGGTAGTGTTCGTGTTTTTTTTTAAAGGAATTACGTATGCGGGAATCAAGTGGAGAGAAGAAACGAGCTTCGGAATAAAAGAAAAATGCGAATTTGGCGCGTTTTAGATGTTTTCGCCAAATTTGGGAAATAATTCATAAAAATGAGAAAATGGTCCGGAAATTGATATTTCTCTACATGGGTGAATTCTATGTCGCGAAAGGAATCCAAATGTGCAAAAATCACATTCATTGGAGTTCGGGATCAAAATCCAGGTCCTTATTTGCTTTTCAAAAAGCTTAGTTGCTTTTTCAGGATGTTTTAGAGAAAATTAAGGATGTTTTAGGATATTTTGAGTTCTAAAATGAATATGGAGGTGAGACCGGTGAAAAATGAAAGTAGACTCGAAGAGATTTCTAACGGCGGTCAAGGAGCTAAAACGGAAGTCGGACGAGAAAGTTATGGCCCGGAGAAATTCTGAGAGAAAAAGCTGAAAAAATTGGCTAAGGAAGTAGGTTGCACGACCTACTGGGAATTTTTAGCGGATTTAAGTAGGTCGCACGACCTACTAAACAGGTCGCACGACCTAGTCTGTGTACACAAGTAGGTTGCACGACCTACTATACAGGTCACACGACCTACTTTCAGCGCGAAACTTTCGGAAACGTTCGGGGCTCGTTTGTAATTACTCCTAACTTTGTCTAAACACTAGGGAAACGTATTAGATCAGTTTAGGGCACATTTTTAGAGAGTTTATCACGGTGGAGAACGTCTTGGAGAGCAAGGAACTATTGGAGAAGCTTGGGAGCACTTAGATCATTCGTTTGGCTTCTCAAACTTTGTTCCTTCTCTAGTTTTGCTCTTGTGATCATGAAAACTTGTATTGTGGTCATGTTTTGGAGTAGCTAAACCTTTTAAATCAGGACCCGAGTTTGGGTTAGGGTTTTCGTGTTGATTACGCGTTTTTTGATGTGAGATTCATGTTTTGATAAACCTAATTGATGTTTTTACGTTTGCTATGATTGTTTTGCGATCTTCATCTCATCTAGTTAATTGCAGACGTCTTGTTAGCTAGAACTCAGTTTTCAATTATTTGGTAACTCGTTACTTGTTCAAATCAGAAAAGCAAACAATCACCTGTTCTTAGTGAAAGCAAGAATTGGAATCGTTAGAGTAGAATTGAACGTTAATGCATGTTTAGGGATAATTAGAACTTGGTGACTCGGTTTTAATCTAACCTAGGTGTAAGATGCTCACTTGGTAACTCGGTGGGTTATTATTGCTCGATTAGCAACATAAATTCGTCTGTGTTTCACAAATCATAGAACGTCGTCAGCAAGAGAATCGTAGCGATTCCCCAAACGAGGTGTCCTGGTTGTTCCACCCACATTCAATCTCAATATTTAAATACTTTCTTTGTCTTTTCAATTATTTAGTTTAGAAAATTCTCCCAAATTGCTTGCCCACACGAAATTAATAGCGCTAATTGGTTCAGGACAAGTCCTTTGGGTTCGATAAACTCGGATTTCCGGATATTACTACACACGACGGCCATGCACTTGTGGTTGAATCGTGTCACATCCCATGATGAGAATCAGGCGCCTGTTCTGAACTTAGAGGTAATCTTTGCATAGATCCTTGGGCGACGCAAGCTGTCAAAGAAGCTAAGATTGAAAGGAGCTATGTCATCCTTGACGAATACTTTGCGCGCGAGACTGTAGCAGATCAGAGGCTGGCTGAAGCATCGTCCTCTGATGATCAAAAATTGGCAACTCCAACTCCCTCACTTCGACAGATAGTCGAAGGGACCGATAAGACTAATTTTGATTTGAGCATGCATGTATAACAAACACACGATGTTGTCTTTGTTTCTGAACGATCCATTCTTGTCTTGAAATTGTAGGCATAAATCAACCCTGTTTGGAATGGCTCATGAGGATTCGTGCTAACTCCTTTTTCGGAGTTATTTTATTGCTTATTTGGCTACGTTTTGTATGCTCATAATGGATAATATGGCGTCTTTTCGAGTAAATCATGCTTTAATTTGTGAACATGAGTTTGTGTGTTAAATATGAAGTCCGGGTGTTTTTTGCATTGTAATACGTGTTACTTATCATATTTTGTCACATTTGATCTTCGCGGGGTTTTCGTGTTCTGGTTTTCAGGGCGAGAGCACGCGAGGAGCAAGTGGATAGAGAAAACGAACTTCGGAAACTAAGGCGAGCTCGAGATTTGAGAAGGAAAGCGAGAGATGGAGAATCTCGTGAGAAGATGATACGAGTGTTGAGGCATGAAGAGAGTTGAAAATGGAGGATCAAACGAAGAATCAATGCTCGGGAGATGATTCGGAAGCACGAGAAACAACATTGGAAAAAGCTGAAAATTTGGCTAAGACAGTAGGTCGCACAACTTACTCAATTAGGTTGCACGACCTAATGGAAGATTTCCGCAAGTTTATACATTTCGCACGACCTAAAGATCAGGTCGCACGACCTAATGCAAGAACCCAGTAGGTCACACGACCTACTTTACAGGTCGCACGACCTACTTTTTGTGCAGAAAATTTCAACATTTTAGAAATATTCGGGGATTTTTTGCAATTACTTGTAACTTGTTCTAAACTTTATGAGAAAGTATTAGAATGAGCTAGGGAAAGTGTATCATGATTCGAAGGTGGGAGAGCGTGCTTGGAGCTTTGAGAACTTGCGTGGAGCATTGGGATCATTCGTTTGGCTTCTAAAAACTCGGTTTCTTCTCTGGTTTTGATTATTGATCATGAAAACTTTACTTTGATCATGTTTAAGCATAGCTAAAAACAATTCAGGATATCTCGTAGGGATCTAGGTTTTGATCACTATGTTTGGTGATTTGTTGATTTGCTTTCATGCATTCAAGCTTAATTGATGATTATTTATCTAGTTATGTGTATTTTATGCTTCTCACTCTTATTTTCTATTGTTAGACGTATCGATAGGATTGAGCTAGGTCATAAACGTTAGAGACATCAACGTTTGTTTCCCGGAAAATCAAAATACACACTATCCGAATCTAGGGTTGAGATATCTTGCTAGTTAGCTAAGAACAAAGAGTAGACTATTGATCGTCAAGCATGCTTAAACTTGATTAGACTAGAGAAGTCGATTTTGATAGTTTAAGTATAGATGTTGGTTGAGACATCTTCAACATAAGCATGCCCGTTTAGCTAGAATAAAGAATCATCGTGTTAGTAGAACATAAATTTGACATATGGTTACATACCTAGCGACCCGTAGAGATATCCTGACTTCGATAAACTTTGAGAAAGCCTAAAATAATGCATCTTTATTATTCGTGAAGCAATTTAATCGATTAATTGAGATTTCTGTTTTTTTTTACTTTAGTAGAATTAGTAAACACGAACAATTGCGATTGGACCACATAAGGATTGGATTTAACACTAATTTTCAAAGTAGTCCCTTGGGTTCGACAACCCGGATGTCCGGAATTATTACTACACTGACAACTGTGCACTTGGAGTTGGAGCGTGTCAAGTTTTTGGCGCCGTTGCTGAGGACTTCGGCTAAATTAGTTATTATTTCTAACCTTAGGGATTTTACATTTCTGTTAATATTCTTCGCTCACCTACGTTCTTTGTGCTATCTTTGATTGCAGGTTGGTTGTTACGGTGCATGACCCGTTCTCAAGACGGAACTTTGTATCCAGTACTTGAGGACCCGAAATATTTATGGCGCACATGACGTAGAGACTTGAGGAAAACTAACTCAGTATGGAAGATCAGGATAGATCTGAGTTGGAGAAGCTTCGCAAGGAGGCACAAGATGCTCAAGCTGCTAGACTCGCTGCAGAGAATACTGTGGCCAACATGGCACGTGAAACTGGGGAGTTGAGAGCTCAAACGGTTGAGGTACAAGCAGCTCTCACACGCCACAATCCCCAAGATCCACCACCACCTGGTGTAGGGGTAGTAGAGGGCAACAATGGAGGAGTGAATGGTGGCAACAATGGGGGTAACAGAAACAATGGGAAGAACCCAGCAGTCCAAGTAAAGAATGTTGAGAACGAAGATCCTCCTATGGTAGTTTTTTTTTTTGAACTACTCCAGCCTGCTATCAACCCACCATTGTTAGGCCACACATCAATGCCCAACATTTTGAGGTGCGCCAACACATGATTAACATGGTTCGTGATGAGTGCGCATTCACTGGAGCTCCAGGAGATGATCCCAACCACCATCTTCTTATTTTTGATCAGGTCACTTCTACTTTGCACGACCAGAGGGTTCCAGATGAAACGGTCAAGCTATTATTGTTTCCTTTCTCTTTATCTGGAAAAGCCAAGAAATGGCTTATGGAGCTTCCAGCTGGGATTATCGTGACATGGGCAGGTTGCTGCCATGAATTTCCGAGGAGGTATTTGGCACCGTCCAAGGTTGCTCAACAAATGGCCGATATTACAAAATTCGCCCAGGAAGAAGACAGCTAATTGGGAGATACGTGGAGAAAGTTCGGCCAAATTCTTCGCAGATGCCCGAATCATGGGGAGCCATGGAACAAACTTCTACATTACTTTTATAGTGCATTAGATAAGGAGACAGCTGACCAGTTGGATATGCTAGCTGGGGGTAACTTTATGGGGCTGGAGCACAGCGAGCTCAGGATTTGCTTAACAACGTGTCTAAGAGAGGGACTACAAGGTCCGAGACTCGAAGGTATTCAAGACCTGGGGATGCATCTTGGTCAACAAAATTGAGTCTATGAAGCAAAAGCTTGAATCCATGACCTCAGCATTTAACGGAATGCAGCCTATATCACAAGTAAAATCCATGGGTGAGCTACTAGCACATGAGAATCAGGGGTATGATTGGGGTGTTGAGGATGTGAATTTCTTGAGACAACAGCAGTGGCCTAACACGTACCATCCCAACAATCGCAGCCATCCTAAATTTTGTTATGCCAACCCAAACAGTGGGTTATATGCATCTGGACAGCAGCCTACTTCTCAGTATCAAGCTCAGAGGCAATTTCCGCAGCAACATGCACAACAACAGCAACAGCCAGACTTGTACATCTTGTTATCAGAGATGAATGAGAGCTGCTTTCTATTGAGGCTATTGTGAAAAACCATGAGACGCATATTGGGCAAATAGCCAATCAGAATGCTAAATTTCCACCGGGTATGCTTCCTTCTAATACCATTTCCCCTACTGAGCAGCTCAAAGCTATTACTACTCGCAGTGGTGTGACTACTCAGGATCCTCCATATCCTAGCGATGCGAGAGTTGAAGCTACAAAGGCCACAGAGAAGAAATTGGGTGAAGTGGTGCCCAAGGCCGTGAGTCCCCAATCAAAGGACACGGTTGAAAAGAGAGAAGAGCCCAAGAACACTCCATCCGGCTGATTATGAGCCACGGATACCATATTCGGCGGCAATAAAGAGGAATGATGAGGAACACTTTCGGAAATTTTTGAACATATTCAAGCAACTTCATATAAATATTCCTTTTGTGGAAGCACTTGCTCAAATGCCCAAGTACAAAAAGTTCTTGAAGGAGATCTTATGGGGAAAGAAGAGCATAGATCCCTATGCAACGGTGAAGCTGACAGAGACATGCAGTACAGTTATTCAGAGGGACATTCCTAAGATGAGAGATCCGGGAAGTGTCATATTAGGTTGCACTCTTGGGGATGGATATCACAGACATGGACTCTGTGATTTGAGCACGAGTATTAACCTCACGCCATTTCCCTTATTTCAGATATTGGGCATTGGTGCGCCAACCCCAGTGAAGATGGGTCTGCAATTGACAGATAATTCTATTGTTACAGCAAATGGGGTGATTGAGAACTTGCTTGTTACGGTAGGCGCATTTTTATTTCCAGCTGACTTTGTGATAGTGGATATCAAGGAGGATCACGATGGTCCGCTCATCTTTGGAAGACCATTGTTGAAGACAATGCGTGCAAATGTGGATCTAGATACTGAGGAGTTGACCGTTAAGGCTCTAGATTCATCACTTGTGTTCAAAGAATTTGTTCCGGATAAGGGGAAGAATAAATTGGCCATGATAAAATGTAGAGAAAAGAGTGTGGATCCTAATCATGGGTTGTCTACAGTTTTGCAACCCGATCCACCAGAATAAGAAAAGAAGCCAAATGTGGTGAGTGCACATGATGTGGTGCAGAAGATCAAGGGAAAGAAATTTAAGGAGGAGGCACGTCGTGCTAGACCTCCTTAGCATCTCTTTGAGGTATTTTGGTTGGGCCGTCGACCTTAAATTACAAGCACTTGGTGGGAGGCAACCCAACCTATTTATTGCTTTAGTGTAGGTTTCAATACTGTTTTGTTTATTTTATTCTGTTTGATTTATTTGAGAGGTGCTAGAGAGAGGGACTAATATTTCAAATGAGTGTGTGCAGGAATTCTAGGTGAAAGGCCTATTCCGGATCCCCCATCTTGATGCGCGTGTGAAGAACAGCATAAAAATCGAGAAAAAGCAGCCCGAAACGCGTATCGGGATCCTGAATGAAGAATTGGGTGATGTATGCCATTCCAACACTCACTTAACACATGCATCTGGTGGAGAGAACGTATTCGGACTCTCTGTCTTGATGCAAGCGAAGAGCAGTACAAAACCGAGAAAGCTAACACATTGGCACGGATTACGAGGTGATTTTTATAAAACAAGACCGTATGCTGAAATTGTGAGTTCCAATGTGTGGGGGTTGTCGAGAGATTTCTCTTGATATGTGGATAGCATGCATCGTATTCTGGACGCGAGAGTTATGGCCATTTGGATGTTTTCGTGCATAAAAAGCGGTGAAAAACATCCGGAATTGCCAAACGGACCTTTGGAAGAGCAAATTTGAAGAATAAAGGATTCCCCGGACATTGGGAATTTTTATAGTGTGAATGGAGTCTCGAGGTCGAGGATATCCATTAAAAAGCAATGGAACGATCAAAAAGGCGAGAAAGGATGCTTAAGCAGCGAAAAACATCCGAAAATGGCGAAAAAGGGCAAAACCGTGTGCTACCGGTCTAAATTGCGAAACGACATGTTGGATCCCAAGTGTGGGGGTGAAATATCATGTTTGAGCTTATCGGGAGCTATTGCAAGCTCAAAAGGTCACGAAAAAGCATGCCGGGTGGAGTTAGAACCTTTGCGGGCTGGTAACTAGGTCGCACGACCTAGTTACTAGCTCGCACGACCTACTTAGCCAAAACAACATTTTTTTACTATGTCGCACGACCTAGTCTTGGTTGGTTTCGGTTTAGTCCATAAGGGGGTGTATTTGCACTATACATAAATTAGGGGGGAGCCGAGTGTTTAATCTGAAAACATAATACACTTATCCCTTCCTACTCCACCACCATCGGGGAAAACCTCAACCCCCCTCTTCTACTCCCCCGACGCCTCCTCCTCTTTTCCACCCACCTTATCTCCGGCAGCTACCATCTCCAACCACTACCACGTCCGACCACCTCCAACAACTCCGACCACCGTCCCCCACATCCACCGTCCGCCACCATCACAGTCAAAACCCAAGCACATATCCCTAATACCCCGTCGCGTCTTCACCCTCTTCCTTCCCCATCGTCGCCGCCCCTTCAAGCCACCACCACCACTGTAAATCATTGGCGATGTAGGCACAGGGAGTGAGAGAGCAAGAAATTGGGGTAGTACTGAGTTGAAGGTCGTGTTTTGGGGTAAAAATCAGTGAAGACAAAAAGCTAGGGTTCTCAACCAAAACTTGAAATTCAAGCAATTCAAGACCGAACTGGAAGAAACTAGCATCGAGGTTTTGACGAGGACACTTCAAGGAGCGCGTAGGTAGTTTAAATTGCGAAAAAAAATCGGAAAATTCGACGGTTAAATTGACCCTTTCTTGTCGAATTTTCGCAAAACGGCACCCGTAAGAACCGAACTCCGGGTGCCACAGGTATAATTCTTTCTCTCGCAATTTAATTTAATCGAGTCTTAGGCACATTGAGTAAAAACCCAATTTTTTTCTGTTGTCGCTTAGTTGCGGCATTTGGGGGCGGTTGACTAGTGTCCTACGACTTATCTGTTAATTGTGTAATTTTTTATTTTCCGTACACACATCCTGACACTGTGCACGTAGCTTTATTTATTTTTCAATTTAATTGTTAAATTTTTGCTACTTTCTTGTGCCAATGTCGCATTAGAATGCCGAGTCCCTTTGTTTTATCTCTAAATTCGTTGGGGACAACGACTCATTCTAGTGTGGGGGTGAGATTTTCTGAATATTAGCCAAGTATGTGTATGCATGAACCAATTGCATATAGGGTATAAGTTTCGTAGAGTGTGTTTGTGTCGTAGTGTCATGTGATATATATGTGTTCGTATTTTATAATTGCACGTTTTGTTTTTTATTTTGAGTCTACCTACCATCGAGTCGTATAGAGTCTTCTTTCGAATGGCCGTTCATTTAGAATATAGGATATTATAAAATAAAATAAAAAAATAAAAATAAAAATAAAAAAATTAAATTGAAAAAGCCATAATAATTAAAAATTTGAGATAGGGCAATCAAAAGGATCTTAGATTCAAGAGAATCGAGGAGTGTGAGAAATTTAGGCATAGGGCGTGACTTGCGACTGAGAGAGACAATGTGAGTTCCCCTTAGTACGTAAAGAGAGATTTTCTTTACGGGAGTGCCTACCTATTTCTACACACATACTTGATTTTCAAATTTAAATTGTGTGTCGCGTTTTCTTACAAGAGTTGATCTAGGTGTGAGCTAAACGATCCGAACGTTCATGTGTACGTCCTAGGTAGTCTCCAACCCGCCTCGTAGTGACACACGAAACAGTTGTGCGAGATCGTGTATTAGAGCACTCACTGCTTTTAGATCTCACCTTGTAGGACCATTAGAAAACCCGATTTGAGCCTTGGATTATTTGCTAGCCTTTTGACCTAGGGTGACGATTCTTGGCCTTCATGATATATTGCTTAGAATCACCACGTTAGTGCGCCACGAGGGAGTTGTAGTTGAGGGGGTTTGATGAGGGAGTACTTCATGTTATATTTCTGTGAATCCTACGTGATCGCATGCGCTTCATTTGATATTTCCGAGGGGATGCGAGGGTGAGTGAGTAGACTTGCGCACTTCGGTGTGGCGGTGTTCCATGTCATTACACCATTGACACAGTTGCGGAGAGTCGTGAGTGCTTGACATCTACTCCGCACGAAACTGGGTTGGGTGAATTTAATCGGTGGATCGTGCTAGGTACCGGATTCCATTCATCTTGGTGTGGGAGGATCGGTTGGATTAGGCACGAGACTTACATCTTATTGACTATTTGAGAGGGGACATGATTACATTCGAGTGTGTGGGTGTCGACTTTTGACCACGGACATCGAGTTTGAGCTTGTGACGACTCCATCCCCACACATGTGCTTTGATTTGTTTGCAGCTTTGTTTGGTGGCACCATGTACTTCAAAAAATTAGGGGAAGATGAATTTTATATGTGATACTCATTCATTGGATTGTATGCTTCCTTCCCCTAACATATTTGATTGACTACTCTTGGAAGACCACTCGTACATTTGAAAGGATTGTGTTGATTGTGTTGATTGTGAAGTTATATTTAAAAAAGAAAACGAGAGAAAAATCAAAAAAAAAAGTATAAAAAAATAGAAAATAAAAAGAGAGAAAAAAATGAGAGATGGAATAAAGGAAGGAAATGGAGCTTAATGAAATCGTGTGGTGGAAGAAACTATTTCGGTAACGACAGTTTGCATTTCGTACACGACTCAAGACGGTGGCCACGGGAATCGTAATGGTACCGGAGTTTGAGGGGATCGAGGGCCGGAGACGGTGAGTTCCGGGTTGAGGTTTCTATCATCGTGGTGAGGGTAAGTGAGATGTGGGTTACAATGTGAGAATATGACGCTTTAGGACTTGTTTCATCATTATTATCCTTATGTCCCTAAGCCTCAAAATTCTAAATTCGTTAGCGGAATAGGAGCTCGTACCTTGGATGTGGCTTAGCCTAGTGTAGCCTCTTACTTATCGGCACACGCGAAGAAGTAGGATACTCTTATACTTAGTAAGGCTAGTTTCTCTATACGATCTAATGGAAATTCTTGTTGTCGCATTTATTTTCAATCCACTCCTTGTACATAAGTTGATCATCACTCCATGAGAACCGGTTTAAGAACTTGAGATTGCCTGATCTCGCCAAAAATACAAAAAGTTGAGTTTCGTGTGTGTGTAAATATATGTGTTTAGGATCGAGTCTAAGTTGCATTGCATCATATTGTTGCATTAATCGAGTTGTGAATCGAGTCTTTTTTGTGTCGAGTCGGCTAATATTTGGTTGTGTATGCAATATGGTGGGTTGAAAGTTAGTCGGTTTTGTGGCTCGGTTGTGACTTGAAAGTTGGGATTTGCTCGGAAAGAGCAAAATGTAGTGTGGGGGTAGTTGATAACTCCATTTTTGGATTTATCTTATTGCTTATTTGGCTACGTTTTGTATGCTCATAATGGAGAATATAGCATCTTTTCGAGTAAATCATTCTTTAATTTGTGAAAATTAGTTCGTGTGTTAAATGTGATGTCCGGGCGTTTTCTGCATCATTTTACGTGTTATTTATCATACTTTGTCACATTTGATCTTCGCGGGGTTTTCGTGTTGTGGTTTTCAGGACCAGAGCACGCGAGGAGAAAGTGGATAGAGAAAACGAACTTCGAAAACTAAGGCGAGCTCGAGATTTGAGAAGGAAAGAGATAGACGAAGGATCAAGTGCTCGAGAGGCTCGTGAGAAGATGATACGAGTGTTGCGGCAAGAAGAGAGCTTAAAATAGAGGATCAAACGAAGAATCGATGCTCGGGAGATGATTCGGATGCACGAGAAACAACATTGGAAAAAGATGAAAATTTGGCTAAGGCAGTAGGTCGCACGACCTACTCAATTAGGTCGCACGACCTAATGGAAGATTTCAGCAAGTTTATACAGTTCGCACGACCTACAGATCAGGTCGCACGACCTAATGTCAGAACCCAGTAGGTCGCACGACCTACTTTACAGGTCGCACGACCTACTTTTTGTGCAGAAATTTCAGAAATGTCCGGGGATTTTTTGCAATTACTTGTAACTTGTTCTAAACTTTATGAGAACGTATTAGAATGAGCTAGGGCAAGTTTATCAGTATTCGAAGGTGGGAGAGCGTGCTTGGACCTTCGAGAACTTGCGTGGAGCTTTGGGATCATTTGTTTGGCTTCTAAAAACTCTGTTTCTTCTCTGGTTTTGATTATTGATCATGAAAACTTGTACTTTGATCATGTTTAAGCGTAGCTAAACTTTTATTTCGGGATATCTCGTAGGGATCTAGGTTTTGATCACTGTGTTTGGTGATTTATGGATTTGCTTTCATGCATTCAAGCTTAATTGATTATTATTTATCTAGTTATGTGTATTTTATGATTTTCACTCTTCTTTTCTATTGTTTGACGTATCGATAGGATTGAGTTAGGTCGTAAACGTAAGAGACATCAACGTCTGTTGCCCGGAAAATTGAAATACACACTAGCCGAATCTAGGGTTGAGAAATCTTGCTAGTTAGCTAAGAAAAAAGAGTAGACTATTGATCGTAAAGCATGCTTAAACTTGATTAGACTAGAGAAATCGGTTTTGTTAGTTTAGGTATAGATGTTAGTTGAGACATCTTCAACATAAGCATGCTCGTTTAGTTAGAATAAAGAGAACTTTTGACAGAAAACCCCCCTACAGTATGGTCTCGCTGACACTTAGCTACCAGCAGTATTGATTTTGTCGGAAAACCCCCCGCAGTTTCACTTTTACTGACATCCCGCACCATTTTTCAACCAAAAACCTCCTTGCAGTTTCACTTTTACCAACACTTAGCTACCAACAGTTTTAGTAATATTGTGCGCGATGTCAGTACAAGTGAAAATGCAGGGGGGTTTCCTGACAAAATCTATACTGCTTGTAGCTAAGTGTCAGCGAGACTATACTGTAGGGGGGTTTTCTGTCAAAAGTTCGAATAAAGAATCATCGTGTTAGTAGAACATAAATCCGACATAGTGTGAAATACCTAGTGACCCGTAGAGATATCCTGACTTCGTCAAAAATTGAGAAAAACCTAAAATAATTCATCTTTATTAATCGTGAAGCAATTTAATCGATTAATTGAGATTTCTGTTTTCTTTACTTTAGTAGAATTAGTAAACACAAACAACTGCGATTGGCCCGTATAAGGATTGGATTTAACACTAATTTACAAAGAATTCCCTTGGGTTCAACAACCCGAATTTCCAGAATTATTACTACACTGACAACTGTGCACTTGCAGTTGGAGCGTGTCAATTCACATTGTATATCCGAAGACATTCGCAAAAATATTGGAGATAGCCCCCAAGGACAGAGGAGATCTTCTCACTGAGATGACAGACCTGTTGGAGAAAATAAGCCGAACAAATCCAGCAAGCACCTCTCTTTCAAATGCTCAGTGTTTCTTGAAAAGTGCTCATGGCATCCAACACGTATCGAAGGATAAGCTGGACCTTGATTTCCTCATACAGAGGTTGGTGAAGATCAATAACTCTGTGAAACTCAAGTTTGGCTATATGAAGTATAACTTGGAGAACGCCAAGCATCGAGCTCAAAAGGAGGCAATTGAAAAGGCTATCCAGCAGTATACTGAGGCAAACAAGGAGCACCAGAACCATAATTAGTGGTTGGATGATTGGGCTCAAAAGTTCATAAAGTTGGCAGATCAGGACTCCCTTCTCAAAGGTTTCCCCGAAGATCAGTAGTATTTCCATGTAACTAGTTAATTTTTGATCATGTAATATGAACATCAGTTCCAGCATTTGGGGTTTAGATATTTGTAATGTGAACGTGTTTGGATTTTGCTTATGAAAAGGGCCACTTTGGCTTTGCATATATCGAGCATTATTTTTTATTTCTTTGCTAGATAATCTTTTATGTCTGAATTCATATCTTTAAATATTGTTATCATTTAGATAGTCTTTTGATCACATATCGTTTCTATCTAGAGAGATAGGCTCGATCAAACTGATTCCTATCTAAACATATAGGTTTAAGCTTGCACATTGGTGCTATTTGGGCAGATAGGCTTTATAAGTTTTGCTATCATAAGCAGATAGGCTTAGTATTGAGTTTTGATGCTATCTAGACAGATAGGCTCAAGTTTGGTGCTATCTAGACATATAGAATCAAGTTTTGCTGCCATCTAAACAGATAGGCTTTAGTTCGCGTATTGCTTCTATCTAGACAGATAGGCTTACGTTTTGAATCATGCAGTTGATTGTGAATGAGTAACATGATTAAGTAAATAACGTGTAGAGTTGATAAATAATCTCTCATATGGGAGAGTCATTATCAATAATAGGGGGTCATCATATGGGAGGATAGTATAGGAGTACATCATCAAAGGAATTAAAAGCTCTAAGGAGAATACTTTTTGAGCCATCGCATGTTGACTGGACTAGGAGTTGTGGCAGTCCCATGGAATCTCAAGATTGTGCAATATCCACTATCGAAGCCTCTTTTACCTCAAATGGTCCTTCCCATTTGGCAGCGAAATTGGGGTGAGTTGCTTCACGCATGCAATGATAAGAAGCTTGCAGGACCAAGTCTCCTACAGTGAAATCTCGATGCTGGACAGTCTTGTTATAATCTTGCGATATTCTTTCCTTATATCGTGTGTTCACCCTCTTGTCCTGCTCGCGCTTCTCCTCAAGTAGAATGAGATCATGGTCGCGTTGGTTCTCGTACAAAGCACTGAATGCCATCCCTGCAAAGTTCATTTTGACCTCAGCAGGAACAACCGCCTCAGCTCCATAACACAGCAAAAATGGAGAAGCCCCTGTAGGAGTTCTTGGTGATGTGCGATACGCCCACAATGCCACACTCAGAGAATCTTCCCACTTCTTTTGATCATCTGCGACCATCTTGCTCAGAATTCTCAACAGGGTTTTGTTTGTGGCCTCTGCTTGCCCATTCCATTTTGGATAGTAAGGCGTCGAGCATACCTGCCTCACATTGTACTCCATCAGCTTCGAGTCAACTTGGCGATTAACAAAAGGAGTCCCATTATCTGATAGAATCATATTAGGAATCCCAAAGCGATAGATGATGTTCTCTTGAATGAACTTGACGACAACCATGCATTTGTTGTTTTGAGAGGAACTGCTTCCACCCACTTTGTGAATGGTTCAGTTCTAGTTAAAATAAACTGATTTCCATGCGACGCTGGACGGATGGGACCAATGAAGTCCAAACACCAAGTATGGAACGGCCAAGGAGTTCCTAGTGCGTGCAAATCAATTGCAGGGGCGTGCACCTGGTTACCATTGAATTGGCATTGTGGACACCTTCTGACCTTCGTGCGACAATCAACTTCCATAGTTGGCCAAAAGTATCCAACAGCCAGAATTTGTCTGCAAAGCTTTGCGCCTCCTTGATGCTCCACTTGGTGAGATAAGTACATAACCTCCTGTATTTCTTGACCATTCAAGAATCTAAGTAGATTTCCATCATATCCTTTTCGCCATAGCAGGTTCTCTTTTAGCACGTACCGAGTTGATTTCCTCTTGAGCTTCTCGGCCTCCTTCTTGTCGCTTGGTAGAACTTCATCTTGCAAATAGTCAATCAGGGGCTTTCGCCAATAAACATCATCGTTAATTGCATCAACCTCTAGAGAATCCTTAACCAACGCACCCCTATTACAGTTGCCTTGTAAGATTGCAGCATAGCATGACATTTGAGGCCAATGAATCCCGTATCTCTAAGATTTTCTATAAATTGAGACTTCATATTCTCCACAAGAGCTTTCATGAATCTTCTCTAACAGAGCTCGACCTTCCTCTTCCGCAACGCATCGCATTAGAATCCCACCAGGTCCTTTGTAGTAAAACGATTTTTCGTGTATGTAGAATCCGTTCGTAGAGACCCAATATTCTTTTCTTGTTCCTTCTGCAATTGCGCGCATGACAGGCTTCCTCCAATCTTCAATTTTTATAGACTCGTCTTCGCACAAGTCTTTCATTAGGCAAGGGGTAGTCTTGACCTCGATCGAGATCTTTGCTGGACACTTTTCTGCGTTGATCTTTGATCCTAGAGTAGCTAGCGCATCTTCATGTCGATTATCGGCTCAATGGGTGTGCTCATGCTTGATTAAGTCGAAATTCTGAACTAGCTTCTGCACGATCGACCTGTAACTCAACAAGTTGATCTTTTAAACCATACTCGCCCGAAACTTGCTTCATAATTAGCTTGGAATCCCCCATCACAATTAAGTTCCGAACTTCTAGGCCTCGTTTGGGTAGAGGATAAGGAGGGAGCATAAGATAAGTTATACCCTCTCTTTTTTTATCAAGTGTTTGGGTACCGGATAAGAGAGGGGATAAGTTATGTTGCCTTATGCTGATAGAGCTTTTAATGAACAAATTTTATACCACCAACATGGAGGTATAAGGTCGGATAAGAAAATATAGAATATTAGTATGCTAGTAGGTTGACAAAAATACCCCCAAAACTATCTAATTTCCTACCCTTATCCCCAAACCCTATCATTTTGGGATTGATAACTATTATTTTGGGATTAATAACTATCGTTTTGGAGGAGGTCCTCATGGGTTTGATAACTATTATTTAGGGGTTGCATAACTTTATTTGAGTATGTACGGTTGAGATAAATATGAAGACATTTTACCTTGCTTGCTGAAATTTCGTTCGTTTAATTTAACTTGTTTATTGTAAGTTTTATAACGCCATGCAAAATGCCAATAAGTACTAGTAATTTGTACTCCATACTTTGCTATGGCCATGTTCAATGAATATTTGTTATGTTTGCATGTTACTACCAATTTATTTTGCGTATTAATATACATTTTGTATACATTTTGACAACGTCATTATTGGGGAAATAAGAGTATTAAAATATAAACATAAATACTAATACATTGTGTATACATTTTTTCCCCATTAATTTGAAATATACAATCTTTCATACAAAATAAGAGCACTGATGGTATTACAGTCATTTTGGCACATATCCTGCATCATATCCGACATCACCCAAACACGGACAACAAGCATATCTTATCAGGGCTTATCAGACAGCATTCATATCCTTGCTCATATCCCAGCATAAGCCTAATCCCTACATACCATATCCTCTACCCAAACGAGTCCCTAGAGCTTTAGCGGAGAGGAGGTCTGCGATTAAAGATTCATATTCGGCTTCGTTGTTAGTTACCTCGAAGTCCAGCTTGTTTGACATTTGTATAACTTCCCCATCGGGCCTAGTCAGAACAATCCCAGTTCCTCCTCCTGTTCTCGTTGATGATCCGTCAAAGTGCAGCCTCCAAAAGAGCGATTTTATTGCATATACCTCAGGTCCTTCGAGTTCCCCCTTTATCATAGGTTCAAATTTTTCATCTGGGAACTGAGCTAACAAATCTGCCACTACTTGAGACTTAATGGCTTTTGGGCGTGCACACGTGATGTCGTACTGCGATATGGTCATATGTCATATACCATTTTGCCAATCTTCCGCCGGGAGCAGAATGCCCCAGCAAGAATCAAATATGGTCACTCTTGGTCATTACTACTACTTTATGAGATACAAAATAGTGTTTCAACTTCCCAATAACAAAGAAAAAAAGCGAGGCAATGTCGCTCAATTTCTGTGTATCTGGATTCAGGAGATTGCACCACGCGCGAGATGTAGTAGATATGTCTGTCCTGGCCCTCAAACTCCTGGGCAAGTAAGGCTCCAATGTATTGTTTTTCGAATTAAGGTACAAGAGAAGAGGCCATCCAAGTTGAGGTGCGATCATAACTCGTGGGTATATCAGCAACTCTTTCAGCTTCTCAAACGTGGTCTGGTGTTCTTCTGCCTAGAGATACATCGCATTCTTCTTGAGCAAATTGTTAAATCAAAACGTCAACTCTGCAATTGCTGGTATGAACCTTCGTAAGTATGAGAGTTTTCCTAGGAATGTCTTAAACACACGTTGGGTCTGTGGTGCAGGCAAGCTGGTGATAGCTGAAACCTTCGTTGGGTCAGGCTCGATTCCATGGCGATGGATTACACATCCTAGGAATTTCCTCGAGGTTACCACAAACGCGCACTTCATGGGGTTCATCTTTAGCTGGAATTTCCTGCATCTCTCAAAAACTTTCCTCAAGTCTGTCAAATGATCTTCTTTCTGCCTTGACTTGATCACCAAATCATCCACATATAACTCGACTTCTTGATTCAACTTATCGTCGAAAAGTGCCATCATCGCACGCTGATAGGTCGCACCAGCATTCTTCAAGCAAAAGGGCATAACCGTGTAATGGAATACTCCCACAAGTGTGATGAATGCCGTTTTCCTCGCGTCTGCAGGATCCATCTTGATCTGATTGTAACCACTAAAGCCATCTATGAAGCTAAACATATGATGGCCCGCATTAGAATGAATCAGTAAGTGTATGTTTGGCAATGGGAAATCATCCTTGGGGCAGAATCAATTTCAGGTCCTTGAAGTCAACACAAACACGAGGTTATTCATTTTTCTTTAGAACTGGCACGATGTTGGCAAGCCATGTGGGATGGTGTTTGAGGTTTAATAAACTTCGCATTCAGTAACTTTACTATCTCTTCTTTAATTATTACATTGACTTCTGGCCGAAAACTCCTTATGCTTTGCTTTACTGGCTTGGTCTCTGGAATGACATCCAACCTGTGCATGGTGACTTCCGTATCCAAACCGGGCATTTCGTCGTACTCCCACGTGAACACATATTTGTATTTCGTTAAAAGCCTCAACAGGCCATGTTCCTCTTCTTTTATCCAGCTACGTGCTCAAGAATATTGGTCTTTCATTTTCCTCTGTTGGGCTCAAGAACACCTCCTTCAATTCTATTTTTTGCAGTTTTGGCTTGTCTTCCTTCCACTCGGGTGCCTCCTTCAGCCTTTCTATTGGCGTCTCACTCATGGCTTCATCCGTCACTTTCTCTACATCCAATTGGTTGATTTTATCAGGGACATCTTTGACAAGCAGAGTTGAATATGACCCCGCGCGCCTTCAGATGCGATAACACTTTTTTCCATTGGAGTAGAAACTGTTTATGTCTTTGCCTTCATTGTCGTGTTTGACAATTCTCTTGAGCGTGTAAAAATTCTTCTTTTGGTATGCCACCTTCGACGCTTCTTCCTGCGAAGGCTGCTTCTCCTTTTGGGCTTCTCTCATCACCATTACCCCCGTCGGCGACTGGTCTCTAATTTTTTCCCACTTGGGCAAATGAGTTGGTTTGAAAGGCCCTGACATCTCCGCATCCGTCATCTCACTAAACCAAACTGCTTCTGTCAGGTGAGCTTCGTTCAGATTGAACGGATTTATCGAGGCTGGTATGTCCACCACCATATCTTTCCAAATTGCCTTCATCACCTGGTGCGTCGTGGATGGCACATCATCAAAACGGTGAATCCATGCACGTCTGATTATCATGTGGTAGGTAGTGTTTGCATTGATCACATGAAACTTGGCAGAGCACTTAATTTTGCCAATCTGAATCCGTAGGCGAATCCATCCAACAGTCATCCTCGAATTACTCCCGAAGCCCATAGCAGGCGATGGCCGTTTGAGAATCTTGCTTTCTGGGATACCAGCCAACTCAATGGTGTTGAGTGGTATCACGTTCACTGCTTCTCCTCCGTCAACGAAGGCTCGTTTGAACTCGACACCATTGACTACTGCTGTCACATACAGTGGCCTCTGGTGGCTCGCACCTGTCTTTTTGTCTGATTCTGCGAAGGACATCATCAAGCCATTCGAGTGTGCGGATTTGATAACCTCTCCATTCGAGACTATCAACTCTTCTCCAAAGTCTTATGCGACTCTCAAGATCGCCTTTATCATCTCTAAGCGGCACGCATCCGAGAAGTTCATGTCATCAAAGAACCTTTCGAATTTGTACGAGCCCTTCATTAGTTCAGCTCGAGCGTCTTCTGTGTCTACGTCGTAATCCTCTTCTTCGCGGATATCCGCAACAATCAGGAGTTCTTCATATGCAACTTCTTCGTGTTCCACGATCGAGATGATTTCCACCTCTTTTCCTTGAGGATCCAGCTGTGATTGAGGCGGCAATGAACTGCTGCACACATCCTTGGTTGGCATGTTGATAACCTGGTGAGTCATGGTAGCAAAACGGTTGATTTGAGAGCTTTGAAGGTAGGTTCACGTCGGGTTCGCCAATGTGTACAAAAGGATCATTTTGAGAAGATCCAAGCGTACACATGTAATATAGAATAAGAACAAGGGCAAGAACAATGCGCAGAGAGTGAGAGAAAGGGTGTAGGGGACGAGTAAGCTCTTGCCAATTGCTTGAGAGAGAGAGAGACAGTCTGATGATTATCAAGAGATCTGAGAGTTGCTAAGGAATGCCAACGTTTCTATATATCAGGTATAGGAGTGCCGTTACGAGGGGTTAATGCGGTCGTAACTGATGGCGAGGTAACAGCCTCGTTCATAGCACGTTACCCGTGTATGTAGGGAGCGTTACACGATCGTCCGTGTGTGTAGGGAACGTCCCAACGGTTATCCGTGTATATAGGACATGTGTTCATCAGATCTCTCAAACAATTGACAAGGTTCGCGTGCGAATATTGATGTTCGCGCGCGACGTGCCTTACTCTAACCTCCAAGCCACTTGGACCCTACAAATCCCGTGCGGTAAGTATCGAGGGCTACCCTCTCTCGCAGCCCCCATACGGATAAGTGCGAATATAAGGACAATAATAGAGTGATACTGGAGTACAATCGAACCTCCTGGATAGTTGCCACGTGGACGGTGGTTGATCTACCTAAGATGCACTATCTACAGGAAGTAACAGAAGAGCCATGTTATCCCTGCTGACTAGAGTCAAAAATTTGGTTTAACTCTATGTCGTTTTAGCCTCAGCAAGATACAATTACTGATGAAATCTTAATGTTTTACTCTTGAGAGTTCTTGTTGAACTCCATAACCTGTTCGCCTTGCTTTTTAAATCTCAACACCTCAGTTTGAATTTGATGTTAACTAGAGGGGAAAATGATTGTGGCGCTTAGATGTATAGGTTTATTTTTGAGGTGTTCGTTTGTGTTGTATTGGATTTCATTCATTTGTGTTGTACTGAGTTTATTAATTTGGGACAAAATCTTGTGAGTTTGATATTCTTGGTGTTCTTGGTATGTTCTTGGTGTACTTGTAATTTTTTTTTCAAACAAAATTTGTGGGTGTGTTCTTGGTGTTCTTGATGACGAACATGGATAAAAAAAAGTCCAACAAAATAAATGGTGCAGCATGATCCGAAAAAAGCCGATCTCTCACTATTTTAACGGAATATGACAAAGGGGTGTTAAATGTTCAGGGAATATTCCGCCAATTGGGTGTAGAGTGTTTTTTTTTTCAAAAGTCAAGATAGCGGGGAGGAATTAATCCCAAAGACAGAGGTGTCAGTGTCTTTTACCCTAAAAGACTTTTTTGCCCCTGTAAAAATACTCATGCAACAACCGCACGTCATGCTGACATCAAAGATCAAAATCTGACTGGAAGAATTTTTTTTTTTTTTTTTTTTTGAGAAATTAAAAAGAAAATCATATTTGGAAAGTGATGTGGGTGTCGTTTATGGATGTTTATCATGCATAAAGATAGGTCAGGTAACTAGAGCTCAGTTGATAATGTTTTAGCTTCTTAGAACGTTGCTTATCAAATTCAAAAGCTTTTTATATATGTATTTGATAAATTATAATTTTTTTGCTTTCTGAAAAATTATTTGTTATCCATCGCAGTTTTTGAAAAGCATGGTAGGGTTACTTTTCAATACTTTTTTTTTTTTACAAATTTATTGTTTGACATTGTTATCCATTACAAAATATCAATAGATTTTTATTATAATAGCACTATTTATTATATGACGTCCGATATTGCGAGTTTGAAAGCACTAATTAAAATACACAAGATGTCAAAAGTGTTTTACATACCAAGTTATATTCGTAGTGTTGTAGAATTTTCAAATTAAGATTATCAACGAATTCGAGCTGAAAGCACTGTAGCAAGGATTAGGAGCCAGAGCAAACCTCCTCTCCGCGTTTTAGGTGATCTCCCTCCCTCCCACATTTTTTCAGAGGAATCCCATATTTCTAAGGAAACGAAATTTTTTTAGGAACTAAGGAAAAGAGTTACTGCTATTGGGAAAGAGTAATTTGTCGTAAATGATTTAAAGCCATTTGGACAGTTAAGTGATAGTCTGCGACACGGTGGTCTCGGTACACGGAATACTTTCCACTTCCGGAGAGAGTAGTCCTGAGACGAGGAGAGTCCCTGTGGAACGGAATCTCCATTAATTGCGGCCTCCTACAAGTAACTCACCAAATAGGCACAAGTATACTGCAAATGAAATTAAAGTCAGATCAAAAAATAAGTACTAATTTCTAGGGGTGCAACTTGGACGGGTTGAACCCGACCAACCCGAACCCAGCCCGGACTAAAGTCGGGCTTGGGCACATGTTTTGAGTAATTTGGACGGGCTCGGGCAAGAATTCTCAACCCGAATTGCAATTAGGGTCGGGCTTGGGTACGGATATTAAAAGACGGGCTAGCCCGAATTGCCCGATTTGTATACTCATTACCTACAAATGATATATTTGGAGAGTATTATATTGCATTTTTATCAAGATATATATTATTTTTCTATTAAATATTAATAATATTTTTAATGATGTATATGTTCTTAACTAATTAATTTTTCTCACAAAATATTTAGTATTGTCTTGTATAAACGGATAATTTTTAAATTCATTCTAACAATATATAGTCATTCTTGTTTAGCCTTAAATAAAAAAAACTGAAGTATCTACATTTAGTATCTATTTTTATATGTATGTTATTAACTTAACTATAAGGGCACAATTTTACTTGAGTTGAATGTGAAAATTATGCTATTTTATTTAGTTTATTGGGCTAGCCCGAATTCAACCCGAACCCGAATTGGTTTTTTCGAATTCGGGCTTGGACGGGTTGGCGATGCTCGTAACCCGGGCTGGGCTGGGCTTGGGCAACCCTGACAGAACTCGGGCTTGGGCTTGGACAAGGATGTCAACCCGCCCAGCCCGCCCGAGTTGCAGTCCTACTAATTTCACTACATACTGGTATTTTTTAGAAATATCGCAGTTTTTTTTCTAAAATCAAAACTTTTATACGCTAACCTATCGATTTTAAATTATATTAGGGTAAAAGACACTTTCCACCCTTATCTTTTGATGAAATTCCAGTTTGCTCTCCTGACGTTTGAATAATTCCACTTTGCACCCTTCTACCTGACAGACCCTAACAAATATCCCACGGAGACAATTTTGCCCCCAGACAATTATCTTCTTCCCCATTCTTTCCTTTATTCCCAAACCTTGGCCGACATCTACATTCCTTCTCTACATATCAAAACCAAACAAAGCAGGCAAAACCAAACAAAGAAACGGACTACTGTAGGAAGAAGAAGGTGAACATAAAGGGTAGAGGAGGATAATGCCTTTGCTGGTGAAGGCGTCGTCACCGCCGCCGCTGCTGATGTCGTCGTCACTGATGTCGTCCGCCGCTGCTTCCACCGTTTCCAGTGCAGTCCTGCCATCGTCGCCTCCCTCTCTTCCTCATTCCATCTCCTTCTTCCAGATCTATTCTCTCTCTGTAACTCACTGGCGCCCCTTCTCTTCCTCTCTCTTTTTCTCTTCTTCTTTCTCCTCTCCTTCAGATCTATTCTCTCTCTCTCTCTCTCTCTCTCTCTCTCCTGTTGCTGTTGTCAATTGCCAGAAGTGTTTCCCTGAATTTTACTTCTCTGTTTGATTTTCTCACCCACCCAGCTTCCCTCTTATCCGAACCTCAAAGGCTACACCCTTTCCAAAGTATAATCACTTATACATTCTGATCTTTGCATTTTACAAAAACCTGGTGTGCATACACATCAAAAAATTGTTTATTTAGGGAAGCTGGGCCATCAGTAGTTCAGGAGTTCAATTGAATAAGGGCTGTGAGGTGGTGGCTATGGTGGAGGCGACGATTTCAGGAGCAGGAGGTTGGGTCGGTATAGGGAGTGATGGTGGTTACGGATTGTGGGTGTTCTGGTGCATTCGGTGGTGGTGATGGAAAGGTACTGGTTACCTACTTCTGGGTTTCTTCCCAAACTCAAAGGGAAGAGTCACCTTTAACGAGTTCGTTGATTTGATTGGAAGAAGAGGGATGGGGAGAAGAATTCAGCTCTATTGGCGAATCTTGTTTTCTTGTTCTTCAGAGTCAATGGCGCAAGTCAGCCATCAATTTTATACCTAATCTTGTGTTTTCTTGGTAATAATTTGATGATTTTGCATAAGTTCGATTGACCAACTATTGTTCTTGTTGAATCAAGCAAAATTCTGGGAAAATTTTATCTTCTTCTTGTTCTTATTATGCAATGGAATTATCATTTTCAGAGATAAGATATGTGTTCTTGTTGTTCTTGGTGGTAAACAGGGGCAAAAAAATCCAAAAAAATACACAGGGGCAATATGGTCCGAATTTTTTTTATCACCCACTATTCTAACGGAACGTGACAGAAAGGGGGTAATTGTCCATAGAATATTCCGTTTCAGGGGTGCAAAGTGGAATTGTTCAAACGTCAGGGGAGCAGAGTGGAATTTTATCAAAACATAGGGGTGGAAAGTGTCTTTTACCCATTATACTATTAGGCCTCGTTTGGGTAGAGGATAAGGAGAGAGCATAAGATAAGTTATACCCACTTTTTTTTTATCAAATGTTTGGGTGCCGGATAAGAGAAGGGATAAGTTATGTTGCCTTATGTTGATGGAGCTTTTAATGAACAAATTTTATACCACCAACATGGAGGTATAAGCTCGGATAAAAAAATATAGCATGTTAGGATGCTAGTAGGTTGACAAAAGTACCCCCACAAACTATCTAAATTCCTACCCTTGTCCCCAACTATCAACTATTTCACCGTTCCACATCCCTCATTCCCTCTCATTCTCACACCGGCGATAGAAAGAGGGAGAGAGTAGCGACGTGAACTTGAGTTTATCAAAATCTTTCTAAAAAATGGGGAGTAACGTTTGGTATATGTGGGGTTTTACTATGATTCCTTAAGATGGTAACTTTATTTTGGGATTGCATAACTATGTGAACTGGCTCAACGTGTTGGTACCTTTATTTTGGAGAAGGTATTCATGAGTTTGATAACTATTATTTTGGGATTGCAAAACTTTATTTGAGTATGTATGATTGAGATAAAGATGAAGACATTTTACCGTGCTTGCTGTAATTTTGTTGGATTAATTTAACTTGTTTATTGTAGGTTTTGTAACACCATGCCAATAAGTATTAGTAATTTATACTCCATATTTTGCCATGGCCATGTTGTATCCATGAATATTTGTTAGGTTTGCATGTTACTACAAGTTTATTTCTCGTATTAATATACATTTTGTATACATTTTGACAACGTCACTATTGTATAGAAAAAAGAGTACGTATTAAAATATAAACATAAATGCTAATACATTTTGTATACACTTTTACTAATTAATATGAAATATACAATCTTTTATACAAAATAACAACACATAGGGTATTACAGTAAGTTTTGCACATATCCTGCTTCATATCCTGCATCATATCCGAGAGCACCCAAACACGGACAACCAGCATATCTTATCAGGGCTTATCAGACAACATTCATATCCTTGCTTATATCCCAGCATAAACCTAATCCCTACATACCATATCCTCTACCCAAACGAGGCCTTAGTTATCTTAAAATATTATTCTTAAATGAAAATCTAAATTAGATGGAAGAAGTTATTAACTATAATTGCTCAAAAAAAAATATATAGATGGAAGAAGCTATTAACTACAATTGCTCTTCCTTGAATCTGAATGCCGTTGAATCAAGTGAAATTAAAGTCTATCCCCAAGTAAGTACTTATCTCAAACTAATGCTACTACAATCTTTTAGAGATATTTCAGATTTTTCTAAAATCAAAAGTTTCATATACCAGCCTTATCTACAGATTTTAAAAGATACCTAGTTATCTTAAAAAAATACTCTACCCCCTCGTCACACTGAAATCAAAGATCAAATTCTCACTGAAAGATCAAATGCTCGTTAGTTAGTAATAATTTTTAAAATTAAAACTTCATATTTAGAAAGTGATAAGAGTGCAGCTAGGGTGGTGGTTCAAGTGGTAGAACATTGGAAGCCCTTGCATGAGGTTTCGGGTTCACAACGCGGTTGACGACAACAAATTTTCTCAAAAAAGAAAGTAATAAGAGTGTCGTTTATAGAAGGTTTTGCAGGCAGGTATTGCTTTTCACGGCTTGTTTTTTGATAAATTTATTGTTTGACATTGTTATCAATAAATGAATATCAATAACTTTTTTTAATGTAATAGCACCATTTATTATGTTATGTCCAATATTGTCATTTCGACACAAACAGCAAGTTTGAAGCAATAATTATCAAATACAATATTTCAAAAGTGATTTTCCATAACAAGTTATACCTAGAGTTTTGCAAATATTTGTTGTGTAAATTTCCACAACGACTTTTTCACAGTTCTTCATATACAGTAATTTTCTAAAATGCTACATCATTACTAAACTAGCCTGTAGTAATCTGACTATTTCATGAAAAAATACATCGAATTAGCAAAACGCACGTAGAATTTTCAAAGTACGAATTATCAACGAATTCCAGCTCATAGCGCCGTAGGGAGGTTTAGGAGGAGCCCCTCCCGACGTTTTAGGTGATAACCCTCCCTCCCACATTTTTTTTTCCATGAATCCCATATTTTTAAGGAAAGAGAGTTATTTTGAATGTGAGAGTAAATGTTATAAAGCCATTTGGAGCTTAGACAGTTAGGTGGAAAAAAAAAAAAATAGGTGATAGTGTGCGGCACGGTGGTCTCGGAACACTGAATACTTTCCACTTACGGAGAGATGAGTATGCGACGAGGAGAGTCCCTGTGGAATGGAATCTCCATTAATTGCAACCTCCTCCTACAAATAACTCACCCAATCGGCACTACACTCCCCCACAAGGAAAAAACCATTTGATAGTGAGAGAGAGAAAGAGAGTAGCGAACAAACCATTTCCAAGTTTGCAATACCAAACCCCACAGATCCGCAATTGGAAGCGCAATTAACGGACCATGGAGAGGTCTGCGAGCGCCACCAGGAAAGCAGAGCACTCCGACGGCGTCTCCATCTATCCCGACGCCGACGACCGGAAGAAGCGAGACGCGGACGAAGACGGAGAATTAAACGATATTGGTTCGGTTGAGCGGATCTTCGAGTCGACGGAGGTTCCCTCATGGAAGAATCAGCTCACTGTGAGGGCCTTCGTCGTCAGCTTCTTCCTCGGCGTGATGTTTACCTTCATAGTGATGAAGCTCAACCTCACCACGGGGATTATACCTTCCCTCAATGTCTCGGCCGGTTTGTTAGGGTTCTTCTTCGTCAAGACATGGACCAAGTTCCTAGAGAAGTCGAATCTCCTCAAGCAGCCCTTCACTCGTCAGGAGAACACCGTGATTCAGACCTGCGTTGTCGCCACCTCCGGCATCGCCTTCAGCGGTATGTAACCCTAAGTCTCAATTAACAAAATTGAATTCGTTGTTTCAGCGATGTCTGGTTTTATTTCTTCGTTTTCGGTGACAATTTCATGCTCAAATGATTAGTATCAATTTATTGCCGCCGGGGAAGCCACTTTAATTGTCCCGGTGACGGCTTTTTACTTCTTTTTGCATGCGTTCGGATAACTGATTTGACGAATCTTTGATAGATCCTGAAGTGAATTGTTGAATTTGTCGTTATCAGATTGCTCTGTTTAAGCGTTATCATCATTTCGGGGGCGAAATTGAGCAATATCGTAAATTATTAGAGGTGATTTTTTTATGTGGAGTGTGGGAAAGTCTGTGTGTGAAAAGAAACAAATGATGAAGACCAAAATTTTCTCTTTTGTGTGTGGAAGAGTGGACCGAAAGTTGATCCGGAGTTTCTGGGTCCATGAAAAGATCGTGATCAAGCTAGCTGGATAATTATGAATAAAAAATTATTTGGGTTGTGGTCCCAGTTCTTGCTTAAAAATGTCACACAAAACAAGAAATGATGGTTGCTCTCTTGTTTTCATCAAAATAGCATTCATGCTTGCCTGACACACCCGATAAGACGACTATCTTGGTATAGAGTAAATTGATCTAACGGCTATCGCTGCCTTTACGTTGCCTTACACTATTGGTGTATGTATTGCTTTGCACACACTAATGAAATGGTTTAGAAGAAAAGACAGACATCAATAGCTGGAATGGACTGTGAATGTGGCCTTTACCTTTTAAGGTGTAATTAAGTCATTACTAAATTCTTACAAGTATGTTGAGCTTTCACTTTCATTATATTTAATGGACTAGTAAGAATCTTGTGATAGTTGTAGTGGTTGTGTATACTACTTTAAGGAGCAATTCTTAGGTGCTCATAGAGCAAATTCACGTGGTGCTCCATTCCACTCACATTTCAACATCTGTAGTGAAAGTGGGGTGAGTGGGAGAGAGAAAATAGCCAAGTAGGAATCTGATTTTTTTTCTATAACCTATAGGGGTAGTGGTTAACCCTAGTGGGACATGTGTCAGTTACTGAATGGTGTGGAGCACTAAGTGTTGTGCTTACATGGTGCTCTTGGAGTATCTAAAATTTTCTCCTACTTTAAGATCCAATTCTGTTTCTCCGGACCCTTAACGGGAATAGGAATGAAAACCATTTACTGCTTTGTTCCTTCATATTGGTATGAATCAATCTTCGATCTAGACTGGATACGTAAATTGATTTGGAAGATGAAATTACCAAGAATGACATGAACTTATGCGCGAAAAGGGAGAGAAGAATGAAAAAGAGGATGACCTAATTTTGACTAATTGGGATTTGCTTTGCATTATGGTAGGCTACCTTTGGGGTCCATGCTTTATAACCGTTGACGGGGAAATACTCGGTCCCATTTTTTATGTAACCTCATACTTTGTTTATTCTCCAAGTTAGACTTTCTTACCTATGCCTTCAGTTTCATGATTTAGAAATCTGAAAGATGATTATTCTATAGTCTTCAATTATAAGCCTCACTCTTCACTGGCTATGAATAGCCCACATGCCTCCTTGTTTGGCGATGGTTTTTCCTCCTTTTCATATATGCAACTAGATGCAACTGAAGTCAATTCAGGTGATGGGCTCTATCGAATTACGTAATCATGATGCAAGGATAGATGGTTAAGTCTGCCATGTACTTTCTCTAAAAAACAATTATATTCTTTGTTACAAACTCTTAACATGGAAGTTGGGTTGCCGGACTTCAGATGTTTTGCCGCCTTGTGGAATTTCTGGCTATTGTCTGGTTTCGTAGTTAGTTTGTATCTAGAAGACACTTGCTCTGATGTAATTATATGCATAACTGATGAGAATAAGTAAAATTATCCCATCGTAAAAAAAAAATTATCTCACAATTCAAACTTGACATGTTAGGCTTGACCACCACTTTGAGGTTGTAGTGCGCTTCCCCCTCATGACTACTGATACACACTGTAAAAGGATAGAGTCATTCATTATCAGCTTCAACTGATCAATCTATAATGTCTATGATGACATGATCAGATTTGGCAAGTGAAGTTGGAAGGGGAAACCGTAAATACATGATTCTCTTTGGAAACTAGCTATCCATCATGCCTCCTTAAATTGATCTTTTTACTATTATAATGTTATTCTCTTATCACATTCAGTAGGAACATTTATTTAAAATGGATCCTCGAAGCATAGTGTCTGTTAGTCCAGCTTGAAATGTTTATGCTGAAATTGCTTCTATACTTGTGACTTTTTTTTTTTTTTTGGAGTAATAATGCATTTCTTGAAATTCTTATGAGCAGGAGGTTTTGGAAGTTACCTTTTTGCTATGAGTGAAACTGTTGCCAAACAGTCGACTGAAGCGGCCGATGCCTGGAATATAAAGAATCCAGGATTGGGGTGGATGATTGGATTTCTTTTTATTGTTAGCTTTCTTGGACTCTTTTCTGTGGTTCCTCTTCGGAAGGTACATCCCGAAACCTACTGATTGTTTAACGACTAAAGCAAACTGTGTTCTAAATGAGATTCTCTCGCTGGATTTGCATATACTTTTCTCCTGGTTATTGATGTCTACATAAATTTACAATTTGTTTCAGATAATGATCATAGACTTCAAACTGATTTATCCAAGTGGCACTGCAACTGCTCATCTTATAAATAGCTTCCACACCCCTCAAGGAGTGAAGCTAGCTAAGTAAGGGATTGCCCATTTATTCATTACTTTGTCAGCCTTACCTTCTTTTTCCTCTATTTTATATCACATTATCATTCTTTTTTTATATCTACAAGTAATCATTTATCTAATTATGTTTCTACCAGGAAACAAGTTAGAGCCCTATCCAAGTTCTTTTCCTTCAGTTTCTTGTGGGGCTTCTTCCAGTGGTTCTTCACTGCAGGCGATGGTTGTGGATTTGTCAACTTCCCTACATTTGGTCTAAAAGCCTATGAAAACAGGTGCCTAACCTGACAACTTTTCTTCTCGTAATGTAACTTGTGACATTCAGGACAAAAAATCAAAATACCAAGATAAGAGGTAAAATTGTTTAATAGGTTAGGTTAGCTCAAGCGACAAATGCATACAGATGCACTTGAAAAAGTCCTTAATGTCGTGGTAATAGAGTATATATCACTTAAACCTCAGCAATCCTATTTGCAAAAACATCTGACCTTATTTGTTCTTTTTCCAATCAACTAGGTTCTATTTTGATTTCTCTGCCACGTATGTTGGTGTTGGGATGATATGCCCATACTTGATCAATGTCTCCTTGCTTCTTGGAGCGATCCTCTCCTGGGGTGTAATGTGGCCACTTATTGAAGACAAAAAGGGGCATTGGTATGATGCAAAACTTAGCCCAAGCAGCCTCCATGGGCTGCAAGGCTACAGGGTAAGTTTCTTCTCCTTGTTCTAAGACCATTGACTCACTCACTGGTCCGTCCCAGTCTTTTGAACTTTTTGGTTATCCTTCATTTGCCGCAGGTCTTTATAGCAATAGCCTTGATTCTTGGGGATGGTCTCTACAACTTTGTTAAAGTTCTTGGTCACACTCTATTTGGCTTGTATCGCCAAGTTCGTCATAAAGAACAAGGCAGTGTCCTTCCTGTTGGATCTCAATCTCCCACGGAAGACCCTGCAATTTCTTATAATGACCGGATTCGAACACAACTCTTCCTCAAGGATGAAATCCCAGTATGCTTTGCAGTTGTTGGCTACGTCGGTATTGCCATTATCTCTATTGTTACTGTTCCACACATCTTTCCACAACTCAGGTGGTATCATATTGCCGTTATCTATCTTTTCGCGCCAACGCTAGCTTTCTGCAATGCTTATGGATGTGGTCTCACTGACTGGTCTTTGGCTTCCACTTACGGAAAGCTGGCAATCTTCACGATTGGGGCATGGGCAGGAGCAGAACATGGTGGCGTCTTAGCTGGGTTAGCCGCTTGTGGGGTCATGATGAACATTGTTTCAACTGCTTCTGACCTCATGCAGGACTTTAAAACTGGTTACATGACCCTTGCTTCGCCGCGGTCCATGTTTGTGAGCCAAGTCATCGGTACTGCAATGGGTTGTGTTATTTCTCCGTGCGTATTTTGGCTCTTCTACAATGCTTACCATGATCTTGGAACCCCTGGTTCAACATACCCTGCCCCCTATGGTGCTGTCTACCGTAACATGTCCATACTTGGAGTTGAAGGGTTTTCTGCTTTACCAAAGAATTGCCTCACACTTTGCTATGTTTTCTTCGCTCTAGCCATTTTAATCAACGGTATAAGAGATGGAGTAGGGAAGAAGATAGCACAGTACATTCCTCTCCCTATGGCTATGGCAATTCCTTTCTACATTGGTTCATACTTTGCTATTGACATGTGTGTCGGGAGCTTGATCCTATTTATTTGGACCAAGATTAACAAGGCAAAGGCGGATGCATTTGGACCTGCCGTTGCTTCTGGGTTGATCTGTGGAGATGGAATATGGACTTTGCCCAATTCAATTCTTGCATTGGCAGGTGTGAATCCACCAATCTGCATGAAGTTTCTTTCAAGGACAA
Source organism: Linanthus parryae (assembly GCA_023055425.1). Classification (NCBI taxonomy): domain Eukaryota; kingdom Viridiplantae; phylum Streptophyta; class Magnoliopsida; order Ericales; family Polemoniaceae; genus Linanthus; species Linanthus parryae. The sequence goes on from JALGPY010000001.1 coordinate 77,717,140, forward strand.
CAAACTCAAAGGTCGATGCTTTCTTGAATCCTTCATAAGGCTTCCTGCTAGGTAGTAGTTCAAACTAGGTCGTGTTATCTACGTTCTGTCTTAGCATTTTCACTTTATCAAAAGAATTAAGTTTCAGGCAACAAGCATTTCCATTGTACATATTCAAGATTCTTGTGCGTTTGATGCATCATAGGCGGGCATGTTTAATTACTGCAAATTAGGTTCACAATTTGAATAAATCTTTGTCGTTAACATGTGGATTGGGAAATTTAGTAGTACTTCATGTTCAATTCTGTTATTGCTAAAATTTTATTTATGAGCTTTCCATTTATACTAGTAGGTTGCTTTACACTTCAATCATCTTTCTGATGGGTGTTCTGTAGACGTTTTCTGGAGGTATATCTGTGAACTCTGAAAGAATGGCTCTGAACTCGTCTCCAGTGAGTGTTTCTTTCTCTAAAAGCACATCAACTAACTTATCCATTGCCTCCCTGTTATTCCGTATGCGAGTCTTTGCAATGTCATACGCCTTATCAATTATATGGCGTACTGACGCATCGATGTCTTCTGCTAGTTTCTCGGACATTGAGTTCCTAGCCAACATCCTCAGTACCACATCACTGCTTTGTACCGCTGGATCAGTCAATGCCCATGGCCCAATCTCAGACATTCCGAACATTGTTACCATCTGTAAAAACAGTGGAATAGCATTAAGCTGAGTCCTCATTTATAGCTTTCTGTATTTGTTTGTGTATAACCTACCTGTCTTGCGATCTGGGTTATCTGTTGCAAGTCTCCTGCGGCACCGGTTGTGATTTCTGTCTCACCAAAGACTATCTCCTCCGCTGCCCTGCCTCCGAGGCCTCCAACTATTCTGGCAAATAGTTGCTGCTTCGAGATGAGAGACGGATCTTCCCCGGGTATGAACCATGTCAACCCACGAGCTTGACCTCGAGGTATTAACGTGACTTTCTGTACCGGATCATGTCCTGGAGTCAGCGTTCTGCAGTAACAAAAAAGTCAGACCGTCAGATGTGTACTATTATTTTCAACTACTACCTCTGTTTCTTCTCTCAGTCCACGTTTGTCTAGGGTCACTTTAACCCGGTGATTTGGATAGCAGAACGATGCAATTTTTTGATAATATTTTTCATGATACTGTAGATTAACTTTTAATCTACAAGACCATTAAAAAAAACATACAAAATTACATTGTTTTGCTATCCAAATTACCTGGCCAAAGTGATCCAGTTACGAGTCAAAAAGTCAAAATGTGGACTTAGAGAAGAAGCAGAGGTAGTATAACTCGAGTAGCATCAGCTTGTGTACTTACGCGCAAACTGCATGCCCGATTTCATGGTAAGCCACCAACATCTTGTTCTTCCCATCGGTCATCTTGGTTCCCTCCATTCCCGCCACTATCCGGTCTATCGAGTCATCGATTTCCTTCAATGTGATCTTCTCATTTCCTCTCCGGCCAGCGAGAATCGCCGCTTCATTCATCAGGTTTGCTAGATCCGCACCGCTGAAACCCGGCGTCCGCATCGCGATAACACTGAGATTCACATCCTTGTCAAGTCTCTTGTTATTGCTATGTACCTTCAAGATCTCTTCTCTTCCTCTTACATCAGGTAGTCCAACACTGACCTGTCTATCAAACCTTCCAGGCCTGAGCAATGCCTGATCAAGAATCTCAGGTCTGTTGGTAGCAGCAATGACTATAACTCCACTGTTGCCATCAAATCCATCCATTTCTGTCAGCAACTGATTCAGAGTCTGCTCCCTCTCATCGTTCCCTCCGCCAATACCGGTACCTCGCTGCCTCCCGACGGCGTCAATCTCGTCGATGAAGACCAAACACGGCGAATTCGTCTTGGCCTTGTTGAAGAGATCTCTCACTCTTGAAGCCCCAACTCCTACAAACATTTCGATGAATTCTGACCCAGAGAGGGAAAAGAAAGGGACTCCTGCTTCTCCGGCGATGGCCTTTGCTAGGAGGGTCTTGCCGGTTCCAGGTGGCCCTACTAGGAGCACTCCTTTGGGAATTTTTGCCCCAACTGATGCGAATTTTTCTGGGGTCTTTAGGAATTCGACTATTTCTTGGAAATCTTGCTTGGCTTCATCAACACCAGCTACATCATTAAATGTTACTCCAGTGTTGGGTTCCATCTGAAACTTGGCTTTGCTCCTGTTGGTTTAACGTGTTATATCATTCAACAAGTGACATAAATAAATCAAAATATGAAGCATTTGACTCGATAAGAGTAGGAAGCTTTCAAAGGTCATGGTTTTAAGAACTACTTAATGTTTAGCATCCATTCTCCTATCAAATATAATAACTTTTGTTAAAATTTTAGTTTTGTGTAACTGCGCCCGGACTTGTTCGATTTTCTCCCCCGGCCACTGCCTGTTTCTTCTTCAGTTTGAGAACAGAAGAGAACCACAGCACTAGAATATTAACTAGTTAAACTGCAAACCACGTCCAAAAGCATCCAAACTGATTTTTGGAGTTTCGTTAATTTGTTGTATAGTTTGGAAGTAAAGCCACCGCATACCTTCCAAGTCCAAAGGGCAAGTTTGGTCCTCCCGGAGAATTTGCTGATGAGCTCCTCAACAGTAGAGAACCTAGAAATAGCAGCGGAAAAGCCAAGTTCCCAAGCAAGTCCAGAATCACAGCAGTCATGTTTACTTCCATTGGGTGAGCGGCAAAATCGACATCCTTGTCTTTCAGCTTCTTCAGAAGCTCCTGTGGCAGCCCAGGGAGTTGTACTTTCACCCTCTGGACTCTCTCAAGGGGAGAGTTATATATTTCGGCTATCGCCACAGTCCCGTTCTGAAACAAGTCTACTTTCTTCACAGCTCCTTCATCTAAATACTGCAAGAACCTTGTGTATGACATCCTACTTGAAGTGGCCTCTATGGGGCTTTCTGGCTCTGCTTTTGCTGGCTGAAGAATAGTAGCGCCTCCTATCATCAGACCTAAACCTGTGGATTGTAAAGCTTTACGCCGACTAATTTTGGGGGAGGAGTATGTTTCTTGAGGTGGGTTTGATCTGTTAATGGTTTTCGGAAGATGGGTATCTTTTGGGAGGTCCAGGGTTTGGCAGAAGGGGAGGTGAGAAACAGAGACGGAGAGCGCAGGTGACATTTTTTTTCTTTGTTTTTGCAGAACTTGATTGGTGAAAGAGGTTGATTATGCTAAAAATAGTTGAGTTCTTGTTGTGTTTGTGCGTTTGTGCTTTTTGTGGTTACTCGATGGCTGTTGACAATTTTGGAGGGAATGTGAGGAAGCTGTTTGAATAGTAGGGTGTGGGGATTGTTCTGGGGCTTTCCCATTTGTTCTACAATGTTTATGTTCATGAAGGATCCAGATTGGTCGTGACTGAGACGCAAAAAACCTATGATTGTGACCTCTCCCTTCCCCACTCTCTCCTCTTGGAATGGGACAATTGTGTGATTTGTGATAAAGCCGGGTGCAGTGCCAACCAAACTATACAGGATATACGTTAACCCTTTTGATCCAAAGAAGATATAAGATGACATGTAGTTCAAAACACTAGCAAACACACACTAAGGAGGCAATAGATAAGGTAATATGCCATTTGATCTAGAACAGAAAATGACATCAAGGCTCCGTTTGGTTGGTAGAAAAACGTTTTACGAAGTAAAATAATTTATGTGTAAACTATTTTTCTTAAAAAGTTTTAATTACAATCATTTTCGTGTGTTTGGTTGACATTTGAAACATATTTTACCGGTATATTACATTTGTACAGAAATTACAAACTTTAACAATTAAAAGATGGTTCATTTGACAAGCTTTTTGTTATTCGCAAAGAGGTTATGGCCCCACTTCAACATTTTTATTGTACTCGCAACAGCTGGAGGCGGCGGTGCAGTAGCTGGTGGTGGTTGAGCTAGCTGGTGGTTGTGGCGGCGTTGGTGCAACAGTTGACGTTCGTTGGTGGCCGCAGTCCAGCAGGTGGTGCTGTTTGAGCTGATGACGGAGGTGCATGTGGTGGTGGAGGTTATGGTAGGGTGATGGTGGGGACTGGCTGGCGGAAGCAGGTGGTGGTTATGGTGGAGGAGGTTGTCTTGATGGGTTGTGAAGGAAGCGGGAGAGGGGTTAATAATGCTTGCACATAACCCAAAAAATGACATGAAGTTGAAACACGTGAAACACTTTGCGTCAAGCAAAATTATTTTTACGGAACAAAATGTGAACCAAACACCAAAACAAGGGATAACATTTTACAGTAAGACACATTACCACCAACCAAGAGGAGCCCATCAACAGATTATTTGGCAAACTAATTCTTCAAAATGACAAGTTCCAGGAGACTTCTTTATTTGTGTATATTTTTCAAGGGAAATGAAAGGATGACAGAGATCAGCAAACAAGTCCAGTATATGCTCACAGTGAGCTCACCAAAACAAGAAAAGAGAGAGTACGGCACAAGGATTCATACATGCTCTCAAAAGAAATCTACTAGTACAACTACTACACCAAGAGGGTAGTCTGCCGGGCTAGGTGCAAAAATGAGCATCTTCCTAGGCCGATTTTGCAAGTTGGTCTGCAAGGTTGACATGTGAGTGGGTTGCTTTAGTCACTGTAGAAGAAATGAGCCGACTTAGAGACTCCAGAACGACCCTGTGACGGTGCCATCCTCATGTGCGATCACTAATTCACTACTGCAATTGTTCACTTAGACACAAGTACTCTAAACAAAAGAAATGATCTTTTAAAAGCAAAATAATAAACCAAACCAATTGAATGAGTAAATAGGGAACATGACTCAGTAATCAGAGAATTGAAGATTGTAAAAGGCCCACCCTTTATCACGAGAACAACCAACCCCAGATAGCAACCCCTGACAGAGGTTCTCCAAGTAAAAAAGGGCGGGCAGGATGGAGGAACTCTGTTGGTTGACAGGGATTACATCCCCAAAAAAAAAGGCGTTTCTTCTGTTGGTAATGATCACTATTTCTGACAAGGGATTGCCGTACAGAGGATAGCGCCGTAATTTCAGAAGATGATGCCTGAACTACGACCTGACACCTGAAACATGCAAATCTGGTCAGTACACCTATTACAATTGAAATTGAATGACAAGGTAGTAACAGCAACAATCTTTGAATGCTGAATGGCTGATCTCCCAACGTCTACATAAGGGGTACTAAATCACCGTACTCTTTTAACATATTCAACTGTTTATGAAAATTTTTGGTGTGATATGTTACAGAAAAACTTCAATATGACAAGGTCTGTTTGACCGGTTTGACATAACGGAAGAACAACTACGGTAACCTCTGATGTAGTCTGCATGAAAAGCCACAATTATCAAAAGTAAAATAACAATGTTTAATGGAACAACGGACTTAGGTTCATGGATTTAATGGTATGCCATGATTCATTAGCATTCTATCTATGGCTCCTAAGGAAGTTTCATGGCGTTCATACGAATAACATCAAAACTGAATTGGGAAACAAGAAACATTAATAAAACACTTTTTCTCTCTTGTTTTACACAAGATAGAAACCAGAATGGTTTGTGCATTATAATCAATCAGTCTCCATGTTAACTCATGTGTTTTTCCGAAAGAAATGTTTCCTAAATTAATATCAAAATGTACATGATATGCAAGGCAGAACCAGAACTTTAGGTGTTTCATTGGTGCTTCGCGGATGCTTTGTGGATAAGGCAAGGTCATTTTGAAAGTTTTAGTTTTTTGTGTTTTTTGAAAGTTTTAGTTGAGTGCTCTTCTAAAATACAACTACAATTTAACCCAAAAAGAACGTGCATATGTGAACATTTTTTATCCTCAGATTACTCGTCTATCTATACACTACAAATAGCGAAATGAAGATATTATTTATTGTTGACATAGTAACTTTAATCATTGAATCTGTGTATGAACTTCTGTTTGATTATAATTTGGATCGGTATTATTTTGTTTTATATTAGTATAATGATATCATAAATGTATATAAATAAAGTCACCGCACTCCCGCCTCACCCGCACTTGTGTTACATAGCTAGTGACCCATAAGGTTCATTATATTAGATCTCTAACTCACAATTTTGCAATGTGGGACGGAGATCACAAAAGCGATAATCCCCAGAGACTAACCTGCTAGTTTGATTATGTAGTTTCGTATTTCACACCCTCAGAAATGGTTGAACTTGGCGAGTGTATAAATTACCTAACAATGTTCATTTCAAAAGCAATATCTGATTAGCTAGCTGTTTGCGATCAGTCTATTGAATCCGTAAACTTCTTCAAGTTCGGAAGGTCGAAGCTTTAATTTGGTTGAACTGACTGTCTTTTTAGTCGTGAAGATATAGACCATCAATTCTCTCAAGTCCTTGATTTCAGAAGCCATAAGAAAGAATTTTTTACAAGTCTCTTGAGTGAATATATCATCACCAGTAACTATTTATTTCATCAACATCAATAAGTAAAATAAGAATTTTTCCAATTCTTTGCACAACTGTTTCTATTTCTCTTTACAACTTCCCTATATGGGAGATCGTTTGCGTCTGTACAATGAAGTTTGTAGTAAATAAATCTTCCTTCCACAAAGATGTTCGGCAAACCCGCTGGTAGTCTCATGTCAATTCAAATCCCTAGTTAAGAAGCCATTTCTTACATCTAACCAGAACTGCCTAATGACATAATCAGCAGCACTGAAAATGGAAATCGGGAAAATAGCATTTCACGCAACACTTCTAAAGAAATTGTGCACGATTTAGTTCAGGATAATAAGAAAACATGAGGCATTGTAAGGAAGGATGTTGCAGATAAAATTTTCTCTCTTCTAGTAAATTTGTTGGTCAGGTTAGGGTCGCACTTACTTTTCTCATTCTTTACCCTAACTACAACACTACTGATTTAAGGCTCAGTTAGTCGGTTCATATTATATAGTAACACTGTAGACACATGCAGCTCTGGAGTCATGAATAGGCGATCTCAGCGTGGATTTAGCGAAACCTTTTAATTCTATGTTGTTGTGGCATCTTATTCTGTGCATTCCTTGGTTTTAGATTGTCTCGGCCCACCAATTTGTTCAGTGGTCCTGAGGAAGGATTACTTTTTTTTTTTCCATTTTGAGTGGAAGGATCTTGGATCGTATTTATCTATACTACTAATACATAAAGGCAGCCCAATTTTCGGTGAAGCCTTTTTTATGTGCTCATGCTACCCCTATCACTTCACAGGATTTACAGGATAGTATAGACTTCGTCAGTAACTTGAAGGATATAAATGTAATAGTTCACACGTCAAATAACATCAAGGTCCATTAATTTTAATACATAAAGGTCAGAGAGTAAACATCCATGGAGCAAATTAAGAACAACTATCCTAGAGCACTTCATGACAACAAGAACTGATCGATTAAGATGCGTGAAAATGAGCAGTAGAAGAAGCATATGAGAGCCGACGAGCCGATCATTTACCTTCATACTTGACAAGGTATGTCCATATTTTGTAATTGGTTGATATCAAATACCAAAATAATTGTTTCAGTATCTTAACTTTGTTGAGTTTTAGTGGAACAATTCGTAATATCATAACAAATTATGTACACATATTGTGTGTGCCACGAGTTCCAGTTTATATAGAACGGGAGTTAGAATTTTGGCGAAGCCTTTTTGCTTGTCGATTCGATCAATTCGACCATCTGGTTTACAAAAGAAGCAAACAAAAGATATAGAGTAATATGGGGAACTCCGGCGACCCCCACTACTCCACAACGACCCCTTGCCCATAACCCAAATATGTGACTACCCCACACAGTAAAACTGATCCCTTAGGATAGTTAAGAAATAATTATAAAGCATGCTCTCTAGTTCTGCATGATTAATTCAAGTGATCTTCTGTAAGGTATGCTATCTGATTGTTTTGTTGAAATTATGATAAGTTGTTTCTTGCTATACATAATTTTTTATTGGGGTAAAAGACACTAACCACCCCTGATTTTTAGATTAAATCCTCCCCGCTATTATGACTATTAAAAAAAGACAGTTTGCACCCATTTGACGGAATATTCCTTGGACAGATAGCACCCCTCTGTTAGGTTCCGTTAAAAAGTGGATGATTGAATTTTTTCGGACCATATTACCCGTGTGTGTTTTTTCTTTCTTTTTTGTCCATATGTATCTCCAAGAATAACAAGAACACCAACACCAAAAAAAGATCAAACACCAATCTAATAAATATTTGAGTTCACTGTATTTTATAGACATGACTAGAAGGCTTTTATTCAAACTTGATCATGGAGTAGAAATAATAGTTAATAAGTCAGCCCGAGACAATAAAGGGGTGTAATTTTATAGGCCTAGTCAAAAGAACTTTTGTATGGATGTCTCCTTTGTGGAAATTGAAGCGGAGAGAAAACATACTGAATCTATTTTTCCTGTAAAGATATATCCCTCATTCTAATGTATATTCTTTGCTTTGTTAAATCATTATCTTTTCCAGCCCAGATGTTGGTCCCCAGTAACAAAAAGGATCACATTACTATACTATTCAACATTGACAAACTTAGATGACTTACAAACAGGGGAACAAAACCCTACGATGGATCACATACCTATTTCAGCTCCGTCTTTACAGTCTAAGGGGTACTCCTCAAGAAGATAAAGACAGCCTCAACTCTTGGACAAAACTAATCACTATATAAAAGAAATCCATTAATCACTGTATAAAAGAAATCCATGTATCTACTATCTACTACTCCATGCAACTGATTTCCTTCTTTGTGAAACTCCACTTCTACTGCTTCCAATCGTCAAAAGATTTACCTACAGCACTTGTAGGGCAAGTCTGGATCTGTTGAAAGTGCCCTACATATGATTCTCCTCTAAGCTTTCTAAACTTCATAAACGTTCTACCACAGAAGTCTCTCACTTGTTTATCTCGTTGCCGTACAGGAAAGCTTAAGATATTTTCAGGATGGAAACTAGTTCTCTGAAAAAGAATAGTAGTTAACAACTGAAGGAGAAGAACATATTGAAATGAAAATAGCTTCATAATTGAGTGCACAGCTGGAGGCAGATAAATGTCAAGGGTGAGTTACACACAAAATATTTTGCACAGAAGCAGCTTTGGTACTCCAGTTAGGAAGTCACAGAGATAAAAATTCACTTCTTGACGTCGTTAGCCTCGACGGACCCTTTCTCCTGCTAGATGTAAGAAATGGCTTCTTAACTAGGGATTTGAATTGACATGAGATTACCAGCGGGTTTGCCGAAGATCTTTGCGGAAGGAAGGTTTATATACTACAAACTTCATTGTACAGAAACAAACGATCTCCCATATAAGGAAGTTGTAAAGAGAAATAGAAACAGCTGTGCAAAGAATTGGAAAAAAAAATATTTTACTTATTGATGTTGATGAAATAAATAGTTAATGGTGATGATATATTCACTCAAGAGAATTGGAAAAGTTCTTTCTTATGGCTTCTGAAATCGAGGACTTGAGAGAATCGATGGTCTATATCTCCAAAAGACAGTCAATTAAACCAAATTAAAGCTTCGACCTTCCGAACCTGAATAAGTGACAGAAAAAAATTACCGATTCGATAGACCTACTGCAAACAGCTAACTAATCAGATATTTCTTTTGAAATGAGCATTGTTAGGTAATTTATACACTCGACAACTCCAACCATATATGAGGGTGTGGAATACGAAACTACATAAACAAACTAGCAGGTTAGTCTCCCGGGATTATCGCCTTTTGTGATATCCCGTCCCACATTGCAAAATGGTGAGTTAGAGATCTAATATAATGAACCTTATGGGTTACTAACTATGTAACACAAGTGCGGGTGCGGTGCCGGTGAGGCGGGAGTGAGGTGACTTTATTTATATATTTATTTTATAATATTTGTGATATCATTATACTAATATAAAAACAAAAATAATACAGATCCAAATTATAATCAAACAGAAATTCATACACAGATTCATTGATTAAAGTTACTATGTCAACAATATACAATATCTTCAAGTCGCTATTTGTAGAGTAGAGAGGGGAGTAATCTGAGGATAAGAAATGTTCACATATGCACGTTCTTTTTGGGTTAAATTGTAGTTGTAGTTTAGAAGAGCTCTCAGCTAAAACTTTAAATGACCGTGCCTTATCCACAAAGCATCCGCGAAGCACCAACAAAACACCTAAAAGCATCCGGTGCGAGTGCGCGAGCTCTCACAAGCACACATGCAACATAGGTTACTAGTATCACCTTCAAGGCTGCTAACTTACGCCTTGCCACTCAATTACTCTGTAGAGGAGAATTGGGGGTAACATCGGGGTTAAAATGTCTGTCAACTTCAGAGGTGACAAAGCTCTACATCTATCAAATGCAAACATGCGACTCGCCACTGGATTACAACTTCGTAAATATAAAGAGATTTTTAACATCAGTGTCGATTTCAGAAGTCACAAAGCTCAGAGAATTCCCTTCATACAAGACTGCACGTGTCAATCACAGTCCATCTCATGTGAGTTTGCTCTAGTTTGACAGTTCCCTATCTTTACTGGTATTTTGTCAAACTTCAATATGGCTGCAAATTTCCTGCACTCTAATCTCTGAGTTTGTCTGTTTTCCTCTCAACATCCAGTGACAGCCTGCTTTTTGGTGCAACCAAACAAATATTTTCACCCGTGTGGAGTATGAACTTTCCATTGCATTTTTAGTAGGATATGAATTTCCTCAAGTCCCTTATAGTTGATAATCTAGTTGAAAACAAGAAAGTCAAACAACATGGGACTGCAAGTGTAAGCCTGATGCCCTGATGTAAGTATATCTCTCCCTTGTTAATTCGCTTCACTTGTTTTATAACTATCTGCAGCATTATTTTACTATCTTTTCATGTAACTTGGGTCCTTCATGAGTCAATTTCTAATTCTATCCTTGATTGGTTCAGTATGTGATCTTGCAGGACTAGGAGACATTTGAATTGCCTCTTTTGAGGTCTAATGTGATCCCATCGGAGAGAAGTGATTAAGGACAGTCATATTATAATTCCAAATTATGATTTTTTATTTGATTCATTCTGCCACTCTTGGGATCATCTCACCACTTTCAATTCCTTTGACAGATTCTTCGGTATGTAATTCCCCATTTTTTTCTTGTTCTTCGGCTTAAATTTGTTTCTCTTAAAATTAGTGGGTTATTTCTTTGCTTATCTTAGAACATTTTATCTAATCATCAAACAATAATCGTAAAACTAATTACAGTGTCACAGTGGCAAGCAGATAAATAAACATACTAATGATAGCATTAACACATAATAGAGAACTCTTAGGATATCAATGAAACATTACCTGGCACCACATTTTAAGTAATTTCCTGAACCAGCGGGTACTATTTGTCAACCACAAGCTGTTAGTCTCAACCTGTGCCCTTGGTGAGCACAGAGATAAGGAAATGGATGCTTTTAGAATCACTTTTCAAGCATACGACCATATAACCAACCAAATAAGCTGATGTAGACCATCCTTAACAGCTCACTGAAATGCCCAAGTCAAGAGAACTAAGCAGCGCCATCATCCCAGGGCCATCCATTTCCTTTCCTACAAGCATTAACCTAGAATGATCCCACCCTTACGATAGTCTCCTCTTACTGAAACAACACGGGTTCTCTTGTGCCCCATGAAAGAAATGTATGCCATCATCAATGATGAAGCAAACTTAACAAATCTGCTTCCAACACTCATTATGCAACCTCATACGCCTGTGATTCTTGCATAGATTTAACCTCAGTCACTTTCCTCGGCTTCAAATTCTCCCTCATCCCTCATAGAAGTATCCATCAACTTTGCATCACCATTGAATAAACCACGCCTTCCCAAGAGAACTAGATCAAGAAGCTTCCTCCTCGCATTGTAAACAGGATTAGGTTCAATCAAGCACGCTCTCTCATAAGCTTCTCTCAGAAACACAGTGTGAGTCTTCCCCTTGGTCGACAAATAAAACATCCCCGGGTGATCCAAGAACAAATCCCTAATGTTCAATTCTATCCCAAACCACTTCCTGAAATGACTGATCTTCTCCACTTCGACCATCTTCTCGACTGTCAAGCTCAAGAACTCGTGAACGATCCCAACCGCTCGTTTCTCCACCTCCATCTTCCCTCTCTTAGAAATCTTCCTCTCTCTCACCTCCTCGTACGGCCCAATGTAGGGCAATGCCTGCCATTCCTTCACTTTAGCCCTGAAACTTTTAGTCAACTTCATTCCCGGAGGATAACCCTGTTTGAAACTGTACCTCAACTCGGTCCGGTCAACATTTGTCTCCTCTCTACAACATTCCATCACCCTCCAATTCTCCACAGCCGCCGTGAAATGATTATTGGGGAAATCAGGAATGAGTTTCAGGGTATGAGTATTGGGTTCATTACCATCACAGAGCTGAAAAAGATTAGGGTTTCGGGATATTACCGAGTCTTCGAAGTCGTCGGGTAATCCCATTTCCCTCCAGACCTTGAAAACTGCTCGGAGCGGCAGAGACTTGGAGAATGACATGGAGAGAAGCCGGAGTAACCGATCGACGGCGAGGGGTGAGGAGTCCGATATCGCCGCGGCTTCAAGGCGAGAGATTTCGGTTGCGGCGGGGGTTAGTCGGCAGTGAGGCTGGGAGTCGGAGGGGAAGATGTGGAAGATGTGGGGGTACTTGCGGAGGAAGACGGCGGCGCCGCGGTTGAGGTGGAGTTTCTGGGAGAGGCGGTTGAGGAATTCGACGGATATGGAGGGTGGGTTGTTGATGGGGTCCGCGAGGATGAGGTCTTGGACGGCGACCACCTTGGAGAGGTTCTTGTGATTCTCCATGAATTTCTCGAAGGTTGGGTCTCTTGCTCTGGATGCTACGTACTGGGATGAGGTTGTTTTCGAGCGGGAGAGGGTTGCCATTGGAGGAGAGGCAAGAGGTTTGAGTTTCAGCTTCCTCACGATGTGGCTGGCCATTGATGGATACGGACAAGAACTGGAGTCTGAGAAGTGAGAAACCTCAACTGGTGCTTTCTCTCGTTTAGTCGGAAGTCGGAACTCTCGTTTAGTCGGAAGTCGGAACGCAGATAAATAGTGGGTCTTCCACCGGCTGGTGCAAAAATATTGGCAATGAAGCCTATTCTGAGAGAACCACTGCACCAAACAGTTTTTTTTTTTTTTTAGAAATAACTTCTTTCATTAATCAACTAGGTCCACATTGGGGCAGAATACATCTTTTTCAACATATTTTATAACCCAGTAGGGAAACTCCTCGTGCCACGCGCCTTCTTGTCCTTGATCCGCGTGTTTAGCCAGCTGGTCGGCCACGCGGTTTGACTCTCTGCCCCAAGCGCGCACCTCGATGTTCACATATTGCTTCAATAACTGATCCAGTTCTTCAACCAGTTCCTTCATCTCTCCCCCCTCTTCCCTTCGTCTTCCATTTCTGCTCTCTGCTAGATCTGAGATGACCTGGGTTGAATCACCAATCAGCCATATATTACTCTCTTTCCATCGTCGGCACTCTTTCAGGGCTTGAAGACATGCCCAGAGCTCCGATTGTCTGGCACTCTCGCATCGTGGTGACCTTGTTGCTCCGGCCATTTTACAATCTCCCGTTACCGTTCGAAGAATAAATCCGGCAGAGGCTTTACCATTCTCAGGGTTCCAACTTCCGTCGAATTGAAGAACGAGATGATTCTCTGCAGCCACCATCTTTGCTCTCTCCGGCTTCGTAATCTCCAAGCTAAGTGTATCTCCTCTTCTAAAGAGTTGTTCTTGTATTTTTCGGCGAACTAGCAGTAGAACCGATTCCGAGCTTGCTGCCATGTTCTTGAATCTTTGGGCGTTTCGTTCCTGCCATAGAGCCCACAAAATTACACAGTACCTCATTAGATCTGCTTCATTGAGTCGTTGGATATCTGCTTGAATCCTTTCTAACGCTTTTGTGTTGGTTCTAACCGGGAGGTCCTTGCCTTCTTTCGATTCCCACACTGCGATTGCTAGGGGGGCATGTGAAAAATACATGTTCGGTCGTTTCATCAGGGTCTTTGCAGAAGTGGCAGTGGCTCTCAACAGTGATTCCTCTCTTCTTCAAGTTCTCTGCAGTGGGTACTATATTCCTTGCAATCCTCCAGATCATGTGAGCAATTTTCTTTTCTATCTTCAATTTCCACAGTTTTTCAAACGGGCTTCTCACCTTCTTAGAGCTTTCACCTGATTTCTCCTGATGCATCTTTTCTTTTACTCCCAGCAGGTACCCTAACTTTACCGTATACAGCCCAGAGTCATTGTAGTGCCACCGGACCCTATCTTCGCATGGATTTGGTGATAGTCGGATCTGTTCTATCTCTTTACTGTATGCTTCAATAAGGTACTCTCTCAACTTTTGTTTATTCCAGCTCCTTCATTATGTATCGATGAACTCTTCTACTTTTGACGAGTTTACCATACTGTTGGTTGTAATCAGTTTGAAAGTTCGCTCCCTGGGAATCCACGACGAGTTCATGTAAGCTGATCTACCGTCCCCGATCTGCCATCTTGAACCTCTTGCAAGCAGCTTCTTTCCAAAACATATACTCCGCCACGCATAGCTAGGTGCGCTCCCCTCTTGTGCTTCCCAAAAACTCTTCTCCGCAAAATACTTTGACTTCATCACTTTGCTCATTAACGAGTTAGGTTTGGTGAGAATTCTCCAAGCCTGTTTCGCTAGCATAGCTTGGTTAAAAATCTTGAAGTCCCTAAGAACTAATCCACCATTCTCCCTTGGCTCCTGTAACCTGTTCCACGCAAGCCAATTTATACCACGCTCCTTCTTTGAGTTGCTCCACCAAAACTGTCGGATTTTGGACTCAATTTGTTGGCAAACATGCTCTGGCAATTTGAAACACGGCATAGCATAACTTGGTATGGCATTAGCCACTACTTTAATAAGAACCTCTTTTCCCCCAATTGATAACGATTTCTCTTTCCAACCCTTAAGCTTGCTATCGATTCTGTCTAAGATGTAGGAGAAGGTTGTGATTTTTTGTTTACCAATTGTCGTCGGAAAATCGAGGTATTGATCATGCTTATCCGTTTCAGGAATCCCACAGAGCTGTTTGATTTCTTCTTTGACTGCTTCGGAAATATTTGGGGAGAACACAATTGACGACTTTTCAAGGTTTATGAGCTGGCCGGATGCTTTACAAAACGTGTCCAAAATCTCTTGTAATTTTTTAATGTCCTGTACTGTAGCCTGTAAAAAGAAAATAGAATCATCAGCGAAAAACAAGTGGGAGACCACTGGTCCTCCCCGAGATGTTATCACTCATGTAAGACTTCTGCTACTGATTGCAGAAGTGATAGCACTCGAAAGTGCTTCCGAACACAGCACAAAAAGATACGGTGATAGGGGACACCCCTGTCTTCGGCCTCTCTCGGGGATAAATTTCCCAGTTAGTGCACCATTTCGAACAAACTCAAATTGGGCAGTGGTAACACACCGCATGATGACAGAGACTAGTTTAGGACTGAACCCGCCTTTTTTTAGCATCTCCTCTAGAAACCTCCATTCAATTCGGTCATATGCCTTGGACATATCGACTTTGAGCGCGAGAGCTCCTTTCTTCCCCTTCTTTCTCGTCTTGAGAGTGTGTATTACCTCGAACTCCGTCAATATGTTGTCCGTGATAAGACGCCCCGGCACGGAAGCTGACTGATTTTCCGTAATAATGTTATCAAGCACGAATTTCACCCTGTTTTCTACCGCCTTTTCCACTATTTTGTAGACAATCGAACACAAACTAATCGGTCTACAATCGACCGCCCTTTGGGGCTGTTTTGTTTTAGGGATCAACGCAATGATGGTCTGATTAAAGCTACCCAGATCCTCACCTTCATTTAGAATTTCGAGACAAGTTTTGACAGTATCTGCCCCTACCAGTGCCCAATGCTTCTGAAAAAAACCCCGCCGAAAATCCGTCTTTCCCTGGTGCCTTTTCGGGGTGCATTTGAAACAATGCCTGCGTGACATCCTTTGCCGTGAACAGTTTATCAAGATCTGCCGCACTATCCACTGTAATATCTCTGTCCCTTAGTGCACTCGAAACTGCCTCAATATCTTCCTCCTTTGGCCTACTAGACATAAAAAAAATCTTTAAAATGCCTTTCAAGACAGGCTGTAACTTCAGCCTCTGATTGTGCCCACTTTCCCATCTCATCTTCTAGCCCCGTGAACTCATTCCTTGCTCTTCTTATTGATGCTCTTTTGTGAAAAAAGCTAGTGTTTCGGTCGCCTGATTTCAGCCAATCCGTCCGGGCTCGTTGTGCCCACATCACCTCTTCTCTTCTTAGCAATTCATCATATTGAGTCGACAACCGTTTCAATTCTTCTATTGTCCCCCTAGTTCGAGCTCCCTTTTCCAGAGTTTCTTTTCTTTCTCTCAACTCTTTTATTTGTTTTTTTACACTCCCGAAGGTTGTACTGTTCCATCTCTGACAGCAGCTAGCCAGCGCACGCAACTTTGTTTGCAATGCCTGCTGGTCGTATTGACTCCAGCAGCTTGCAACCACCTCCGGGAATTCACTATGCAGATTCCACATGCGCTCGTACTGGAATCTACTTCTCCTATTCCTTCTGTAATCCTTATGATCCCACTCAAGCAGGATGGGTCTATTTTCCGACCTCAAGCCAGTGGTATGCGTAACCTTGGCTCCCCTGAACTTATTCATCCAATCAATTGTTGCAACTACTCGATCCAACCGAACCCTAATATGAGTCTCCTCTTCCTGTTTATTTGACCAAGTAAATTCTGGTCCTGCAAAGCCCAGATCAACAAGGCATAAGTCCTGTAAGACTGAATTAAACGCTTGCATTTGACCGTACCTTCGTTCATTGCCTTCTTCCCTTTCAAGATTAGATCTGATTTCGTTGAAATCTCCGCACAAGCACCACAGCTTGTCACTCATCGGTGCTATTCTTCTCAATAGCTCCCAAGTATTATGTCTTTGATCTCTCTCCGGATCGCCATATACCCCTGTTAACCTCCATACAAAGCCATTCTTCTCTTCTAACAAAGCGTCAATATGATGGATGGAAATTTTGATTAGCTTAACTTTTACCTTGGTATCCCAAAGTAATGCTAGTCCTCCCTTCCGGTCTTGAGCTTCGGAAAAGACGCCGTTTGCATACTTCACCTTCTCTCGCACCTTGTCCATGTCGAACTTGTTAGGTTTAGTCTCCATAAGGAAGACTATATTTGGGGATAGGATCCTCAACTGCTCCTTCAGGGCCCGGACCGCACGTGGTTTCCCCAACCCACGTACGTTCCAACTGACGAGACTCATTGTGCTTGGCGAGGCTGCATCGCAGCCTCCGCCAATTTTTCATTAAGAGTTTTTGGGGTACTCGGAACCCTATTTCCTGCCGCACTCTATCTGTCCCCATCATTCTTTCCTCCTCTTATCGCACCCAAATACCTCCTCTCTAAATCCAGCTGTTTATTTCTTTTCGACACTTTCGATTTTTGTACTGACGCTGGGCTGAGATCTGGGGCTGTCTTTCTCTTTGGTGACCCCGGTCTACTACCTGCAATCCTCTCTGCACTTGTTTCTTTCCCCACTTCCACCTGGGCTTCTTTGTTTGCAATACTCCTTTGCTGGTGTGGATTTTTTGGATCTATCCCCACCGCTTCTTGACTTAGTACTGCCGTGTTCACCGTTGGCGTGTCTGGTTCGGCCATATGAGCTTCTTGCTGAACTTCATCCTCCAAAACTGTGTTGGGTTCTTCTGTCATGATATCATCCAAGTTTTTGTTTAGATCGATGTCTTCAACAGGCTTCTCCGGTTCCTGCTCCGCCTCTTCCTTCTTCCCCATTGTTCTCGTTCTCTTCTCTACATTCTGGCGTCCTTTCTTTGGCGGTTGGAACAACATCCACTCTCCATAGCCTGGCTCGTCCTCCGGGTCAATCCCATCCGCCAAGTGATTACATTGACTGCTATGGTGGTCAAGGTACCCATACCATTGGCAGACTGATGGAATTCGTTCATACTTGAAATCTAGCCACACTCTCTCCTTCTTGATTATTACATATACACCCCTTGGGAGTGCCTCGAAAACTAGCATCCTCACCCGTACCCGTACATAGTTTTCTTTGCCATCACTATCAACTCTTGGATCCGACTCCAGTATTTCTCCAACGTTCTTCACAACTTTCCTTCCTGCCACTTCTATCGTTAAGTGGACTGGTAGATGATGGACTTGAACCCAAACATCTATGTGTTCAAACTTTGGATTCTCCGATTCATCGCCTAACTTCCAGGGTTTTAGCAAAAGCATAGCTCCTTCAAATACCCACGGTCCTCCAGAGCAGATACGGTCTAACAGATTTTTTGTCGGAAACTTCAAGAGAAAAGTATTGCGACTTACGTATAGGAACTCAATCTGATCTCCTTTATTCTAGATCCTTCGAAAGAAAGTTCTCACCAGTCTAGGGTTTACTTCTTCTCCAGTCAGTAGTTTGGCAATCAGGCAATACTCAAACCCTTTCTCTGCTTCGGCGAAGAACTCGTCTTCGAAGACAATCTCTTCCGCTTCTTTCTCTGTATACCTCAGAGACTCGAAGCCATTCGTTGCCATCGGTAGCTCTTCTTCTGGCGCCGTCGTTTCTTGCATCTTGCTAGGGTTTCTCTCTCTCTATGTTTTCTCGTTTTTTACGTCATTTCTGCACCAAACAATTAGGAAGGAGAAAAAACCGATTTATAAAATAAGGGACAAATGACACTAATCAGGAACAAACAACTCCAATAGACGAAGCCATCGAGCAACCTAGAAAGAAGGCGCTCGAAATGATGACCAGTCTCCTCAATAGCATCGGTAAAAAATTGCCAGTCAAGCACACGGCGTCTCTTGGTGAATCACAAATCAGGAACAAACAACTCCAATAGACGAGCGATGAGCCAAATTATCAGTCGGAAAGAGGGTCAACCTGTCTCTGTAAACAAACTAATTTTATGAGTTTGTCATCGAAAAATCCGGCACAACCTGCTCATGAAATCATGTCTTCACAGTCGGTCACGGAAAAGTGAGGCCGTCCAGTTCTCAAGAATTTCATAGACCCATCTTCATTATACATTACCTGCATCCCCAATTAGGAGTACTTTGCAAAATAATTGGCAAGTGTTCTCGAGCACTTTGCCTACACCAAAACAGCCTCGACCGGCCCGTTTCTTTCTTCCTTCTTCCTCTATATTTCATTCGTTTTTTTTTAATTTAGTTTGACTTATTTTCCCTTTATCTAAATTTTATTTAGGGGCTAAATGTAAATTAGTATGTTTGTTTTTAATGAATTTAAAATATGACATATTTTATTTAACATATTGCAAAAAATTAGAATATAACATAATTTTTTTGAGAGGCTTTATTATATTTTTTTTGAAGAAAACATCATTTATAATCAATTGTGTACTTAGGTAACATTATTTATTTCTAATATCTTATATTTATAATATATAACAAAAAAGAAATATTATTTTTTTAAAAAAGAAACATTATTTTTCAACGGAAAATACTGTTTTGCCCTTCATTCCTTTAGAATTTGATAACACCATTTGTCAATTGCGGCTATTTGTACCAAAAAAACAAAATGTAGAGGGTTTATGAAGTAAATTGAAAGTGATGGAGGTTTAGTGTCACTAACGTTAAACTGCATGTAGGTTTAGTGTCATTTGTCCTAAAATAAGGGTAAAATACAATAATCACCCCTATGTTTTGATAAAAACTACACTTTGGTCTCCTAACGTTTGAATAAGTCTACTTTGCACCCTTGTAACTGACAAACCCAGAAATGACAGAAAGACAATTTTACCCCATTGATGTGAAATTACACAGATATTTAAGTCTTCCTTCCTTCCTCATTTTTTCTAACCCTAGCCACCCTCTTCCTCCTATCAACACCCAACCCAAGAGAACCTCTACACCCCTTCTCTTATTCCTTCTTTTTCGGTTTGGAGCCAGATTCAATGTGAAGGCGAATCACGAGCTCGGTCAATCGGCAATTTGCAGCAGAGGATTCCGGCCATGTTGTTGAAGAAGACCGCGATAGAGTCGTTGCGAATCTGGAATAAGGGAAGAGGAAGACGATGAAAGTGATAAAGCGGAGAAATTTGCCCAATTCAGTATCCCTTCCTTCATGGATACGCTCGATCGAATACCCAATTGACAAAACCAACCCTCTCTTTCTACCTCGACAAACCGAGACATTTGTCTCTCCACCTTCGACATAAAACAAGATGAGACCTAGTTGGCGGAGAGTTAGATTGGGTCGGAACTTGATGATGGTATATTGGAACCTCCCCGTCTCTCTCTCTCTCTCGCACCCTCTTTCTTCCACATCGAAACTCACTTTTGGCCCAATTTTTTTCTTTGCTTATGGGTGCTAATTTCAGGTCTTGCTTGCTTCAATTAAAGGGTGTTCTCTTTGTTGCTTCACTGTAGATGTGTGTTAGTTTGTGTGTGATTGTGAGAGATTGAACTTGGTGATGTTCTTGGTGCTGTAGTATCAAAATTTGGATTCCATGAGATTTGTTGTGTATAGCAATAAAGACTTCGACAATTTGTTTGAAGGGGAGTGAAAGCAGGTTGTAGAAATTGTGCAAAAAAAAAGTAAATGCCACTGGTCTCTCATTCCTATGGTGAATGACATTCTTGATATCCAGTTCTATACTTGTTAAAGATGGGTCTAATTGTTGTGTTTTTTGTTTAATTTTGGAGTAGATGCCCTAGAGGCAATCTTTATTTAGTATGAACATTGTTTGGCCAGAATATTCATTTATTATTTATGAAAATATTTAATATAATGAAGCCCTTAGATTGAAAATGTGTTGTTTATCTTAAATATCACTAGTCCATTATATTAATTTACAGGACAATCACTATAGACTAGTATGTGGGTATATTGATATGGAGATATCAAGTCTAACACATGGGTATGCATTAGGAGTAATAGCATACTGGATTGACCCACAACGAGAAGACTACATTAAGATATGTTAAAGTCACAAGTGCTTCTCGTAGTGCTAATGATGTTGTAATCCTTAGACTTGAAGTCACTAGATACTCTAGTTGTGAAATATCATGCTTTGATAATTATCAAACGATACACCGTAACTGGGTAACAATAAATATAGTCATCGGGCATGATAGAAAGCAAGCTTAGAGATGGTAGTGATGTAGAGAGAATTTGTCCCTCCCACATAATGGGAGCTAATATCCACGACCACTCGAGGGGTAGTGCTTATGGAATGTCTGGTCAGACTCAGATAAATCAATATGGAGATATTGATTTTATCTGTATAGATAAGCCTATTCCCAGGATCGAGAAACTATGAATTAAATATAAGAGTGTGGAATTTATTTCTCGTGTCCAATCCGGATATAGAGACAAAGGGATAGATATAACAAAGTAACATTGGGCACATGGTTTGTCGGATCACTGACTTTTCTATTAGTTAAGTGGCATAGATGTGTTGCTAGACACTGCTCTATGTTTGTAATAGTTACTGCCAACTATGTAGAAACCTATAGGGTCATACACGGAATAGATTAAACTGGATTTGGGTATTAATTAGTTAGATCAATTAATTAAAGTATCATAACGCAACCACATGCAAAGTTAGTCGGACTAATTTACAAGGTAAACTAATCCGTGTATGAACATGATTAGTATTGGGGGCAAAAATGTAGTTAATAAGGAGTTATTAACTATATAAAGGAATCCTATCTTGTTATTTTCTCAAGAGAGTCATTATTGAGAGAACATAACAAAGCATGGAGAGAGACAAGGAAGGTTTCGGCCACCCTACCCATCCCCCCCCTCCATGTCGCCGGTCCCTTGTGGCGCGCGACTCTTGATGCTCCGTTTTTGCGTGATCTCTTGTCACCTTCTGCCGTTTCTAGAACTACACGTGGAGAAGGATTTATGCTGCAATCCAAATGTGTGGATACCATAGAGACGAAGAAACAATTCTTCGTAGTGATCTCGCAAACTAAGGTATACATGTTTTCTGCTTTCATCATGTTATGAATGTTTGCCTGCAATCTGTGGAGGGCTTTGAGCAGGATTATTTTTTTTATTATTCTGCTGCGTTACCTGCATCATAACCCTACAATATGCAATATAGTTAAATGTGTGTTTTTTCTTTTGCAAATGAAACATTTGTATGGAAAAAATTGGGAAAAAACGAGTGGTTTTTAGAGATGGCTCCTAGATCTGAGTGTGAACCATGCATCATTAGTGTGATGAATGTGTGTTATGAGTAATGAATTAATGTAACAAAAATTAATAGTAATCAGAAAAAATGTTTGTAAACAGGTGTTGATATATGCTTTGTGAAAATTATGTTGTATTTGATTGTTTTTGGTTGGGTTTGATGGTGGGTTGGTTTTCAGTTGGCATAAGTGGTGAAGAACACTAAGAACAAGAACAAAAAAAATATCAAGGACATGAACACAAATAAACATCAAGAACAAGGGGAAAAGTAGTTAAAAAGTGACTTTATGAATGACATGACAGAAGGGTGCTAAATGTCCACACAATATTTCGTTTCAGGGGTGTAAAGTGGAATTATCCAAATGTCAAGAGATCAGAGTGTATTTTTATCAAAAGATAAGGTTGTTATAATCTTTTACCATAAAATAATCAATTGAAATTAAATAAAATAATTTAACTGTCATAACTACCAAAATTTCAACAAAAAAAAAACCAACAAAATTCTAACTCTCAGAATCTCTCTCTCTTCTATCTCCCCCCTCCCCCGAAGAACACAACCACCCCAACCTACGGAACCGCGACTTGCCAACCCAGTTTCCGACACTGATCACCGCCACTAGTGGTGTTTTTCTTCTTCTCCAGTGACTCCAAACCCAGTTCCTACTCTCCCAAACTCTCTCACTCACTCTCTCTCTCTCAATGGATTCGACAAGCTAATTCACTATTGTGCCTTATAATCAAGACGAAGAGCAAAGGTTGTTGGAGGCCAGATTGCTCGATACACCGGTAGGAAATCAAGAGCAAAGGGTTTTGGAGGCCAGATTGCTCGATACACCGGTAGGAAATCAAGGATTTCAATAAGTTTAAGGCGAGAACAACCCAAACCAAAACTTGGAGGACGATGTAAGTCAAAGGTTTGGGTTGGCTTACATCGTCCTCCAAGTTTGGGTTTGGGTTGTTCTCGCCTTTTGTTGAAATCCTTGATTTCCACCGGTGTTTCGAGCAATCTGGCTCCTTGATTCTCGAAGTTGAAGTTCGTGTTGGTCTCCAATCATAGATATGGTGTTGGTAGTGGTTGTGGTGGGTTCAATGGTGGTTGGGTTTATTGGTTTTGGGAGGGGGTGATAATAAACAGAGGGAGGGACAGTTGGAGATGGAGGAGAATGTAAGAGAGAAGAGAACCTAGAGAATCAGAGAGGAAAGGATATGATGGATGTGTGAGGTGAAGGTGGTTGTGGAGGTGATGGTGTTCAGCTGCCGAGAAAATAATAAGAAGAAGGTGAATAAATGTAGGCGGGAAAAGAAAAGAGATGGTGATGTGAGGAAATGAAGAGGAGATATCATATTTTCAGAGGGGGTGATTGAATGTGGTGGGGCTGGGTTTTTTTTTGAAGGAAAAAAGCTTATTTTAAGCTCAATCTGGCCTAGAGGCCGAAAAGTCCAAAAAGATATCGTGGCCCAACCAGTAGGGACACACGTCAAAAATCGGAATAGCACTATCTAGAGAAACCACTCTACTAGCAATACAATGAGCTACTTTATTACAGACTCTAGGGAGGTGGACCACCATTAAGTCAGTTACCAGCTCTAGAAGATAAAAGGCTTTGGAGATAAGATTGCCCACTTCCGAGATGTCAAACGTTCATCATCTTCTCCCACATTCGAGAGTCTTCTCTCCACTTTTTTCTTCCACAAATCTGCAATAGTTTTGCAATCGGTTTCGATGATGACCTTGTTAATCCCCTTCTCGGAGATCAGTCTAGCTGCTTCCAAGAAAGCCCGAACTTCCGCCTCTTTCGCAGATGACCCAAAAGCCATAGGCACCCCTTTTCCGGCGATGATACTTCCCCTATCATCTCTTATAATGACACCAGCGCCGGCAAGATAGAGCTGAGGGTTCCACCCAGCATCGACATTAGCTTTTACCCAAGACGCCGAAGGTCTTTCCCAGTGAGTCACCGGTGTCTGGTGAATCTGGCTCGAGACTGAAATCGAAGGAACATACAGATGTTCTTCAGTAGAAGCTAAGTAATCTTCCAGCTTCTTTTCAAAACCTCCAGTGTCTTCCTTTTTTGCTCGAAGACTATTTTGTTTCGATTTTGCCAAATAATCCAGATCCCATAGCTAAGCATTCGCCTCTCTGCCATGTTCAGATCCATAAAGACTTGAGGGAACCAACTGGAAAATAAGGCCTCTCCAGTCAGAGTTCAAAGAGGAAGCATAGATTCCCAGAACTGAGATGCCACCTCACATAACACAAACAGATGAAGATAAGTTTCAGCTTCAAGTCCACACACCGGACAAAGAGAAGGTAAATTCATCCCCCTGGAATTTAGGGTTGTTTTGGTAGGTAAACATCTATTAACTGCTCTCCAAACGGGGCATGGGTTAATGTGGTGGTTCGACACATGACATAATTAAATACGCGACAAATAAAATAATAATACGCGATGATAAATTTGATACGTGACAAATATTTATTTACGCAATAGGAAAATAATAACAAGAGAACGAATATATAAACGATATCAACTGAAACATTAAAAGTTGATTAATTATATAATTTTTTGACTTATCAAAATAAAATCGACTTACAACACGTGATTTTATTGTTTAAATAAAATTTGACCGGTAACGTATATTTTGACTTATAAAAAGAAATGTGTTTGTAAAAATGAATATGACTGATATTTTAAAAGAAATATGAGTATTGGTGAGTTTGAATAATAAATTCGGAAGTGAATATCTAGTTACACTGAAAGAGAAATTGCAAAAACATCGTATTAAATAAAATCGACTAATTGAAACTTGTTATATACAAAAATGTGTGTCATTTAAAATTGATTTTAAAAATTAAAATATCTTAAAAAATAACTATAAACATACAAGTATTTACTACGCTTAAGAAAAATTAAAAATAAATAAATTATAAATTAAAGTAAATTACTAAATTCCTTATGAAAATATGGAGTATTACATAGAACAACAAAGACGATGATGGTGGGGAAGAAAATAAGCATTGTATTTCACAGAGAGGAGAGCCAACTTGATAGGGTTTTGAATAAAGGACGCTCTGAATAATCCGACCCTCTATGAAGAGGATGACCTCTCTAAATAAACAAAACCAGTAGTAACAGTCATGGGGGGTTACATGGAATTATGGAGCTAATGACTTCCCCCCCCCCACCATTAAATGTTTATGGTAGATATCACGAGGGATATCTCGGAAGATCGTGGATATTTCCACGTCAGTTAACTGTTCATAAATTATCTTGTACATACAGAGTGGTGCACTGACATGCACGGGTCACAGATGGGAGAACAACCACCTACGACGAGCCTTATTCCAACCTCCAAACCACTTTATCCTCTTGTTCCCGTGCGAACTACTATCAACGCAGGGAACCTATTTCGTGGTCCCAAAAAAGCGAACATGGCATAAAGGGGTTGTTTGGATTAGGAGGTTTAGGGGTTATGGTTAACCTAAAACTCCTATTGTTTGGATAAATAAGTTGTGGTTGTATGCTTTAGGTGAACATGATTTCTTATAGTCAGTCACCGACTGATGAAATGTTTTTTTATGCATCCGGCCACTGGAGCGGGGCACCGTGGCTGGGTAATTATGAAAAAAATGCATCGGGCATCTTTCATTTTCCAAGAATACACCATAGTGAAGGAATCAAGTAAATAAAATAATATATTAATTTCATGCCATCAAAGAATCAAATGAATAAAAGAGGAGCATGGCACCACCCATCCACCGTTTTTTTGATTTTCCTTATAAATAACCGAGAACCTGTTAACCCAATTGTACACCGATGCCCTCACCAAATTCAAAAAGAGAGTTTAGTTTAGGTAGAAGTTAGACAAACTGTGTAATCCAAACGGGCCCAATTTTGTGTGCGTGGATCACTGCATACTACTAATAGGTTCACTTGGCTGCGGACTAAGACTGTGTTTTGGATTATCCACAACTAACATCACTAAAGAGATCATCAGCGAAAATACTCCAAATTTTCAATTTACGAGAGTGACCTTTGATGATGTAGGAAAAAATTAATACAATATGTCGTGAATAAGTTGGCAACACGATATATTTCGTGACTTTTTGAAACTACAACTCATGTAATATTTTTTCCAAAAAATAATTTTCATAATATTTGGAAAAATTGCACCGGTGGTACCCAAATAATAACTTTTTTGTACAGTTTATACCCACATTTTCAATTATTTCACTAGCAGTACCCACAGTTTCAATTCGTTGCACAGTTGGTACATTCGACAACGGGCGTTAATTTTCTAACATTTTTTAGTCACCTGAGACGCACGTGACTTTTAATAGGGTTTTTTCTGATTTTTTGCTAAAAAAAGTGATAATCAAACTAAAATATTGATAAAAAAAAATTCATGGGACGGTAAACCGTTACTTAGGATTAATGATATGGGATAATTGCGGGTTAAGGGAAAAACAACAAGTTATTTGTATTAGCAGTTTTCAGTGAAGATTTGGAGCTTCGGGGCAGCGAATCAGTGGCGGTACTTGGCGAATTAGTGTTGACCCCAATAACTTTCATTAGCCAGTCGCTTGGGCCATTGTTGTGTCGGAGTGTACTAGCTCCTTGAAATGGTAGTGGTGGACGTTTATCACAGATAAACAGAAGGTAAAAATTCACTTTTTAATTTGTTTCGTGATTTAATCTTTTATGTTCTTAACACATTATAATTTTGTAAGTTCAGCATGTTTCAAAGGCTTGACTGTTTAAAGGCCCTGAAACTGTTTTGAAAGCTTTGAAACATACATTGCAATATACAACATGAACTTAAGGGGAGCTTATGTTCCTGATCTGATTCCTAATTCCCTATACTTGATTATATGTATTTTATTTATGAAAGACAAATCCTTTGATGCTCTAAACTGTTGCTAATCCATCTGTTTGAACAAGTTTTGCAGGGAAAAGTTATTACCTATTTTGCAGTCACTTGCCTAAACTGTGTTCTTGCAGAAAAGGAAACTGGATTGATAGATGGATTTCGTGCTTATGCAAACATGTCTGAACTTTCCACATCTACTCAGCTCAAGATTAAGTCAATATCCTTAAGTATATTGAGCAACTAGCCGTTTGGAAGAGCTGTTAGAAAAGTCAAGATTTGCAACTAATTTTTAGGGAAGTTTGTTATGAGATGATCTTGAAGATCTGCTATTCAAACAAGCTGCGTAAAAGGGAATGGCTGAACATTTTTTAGAGACACACAAACACGAAGCCTCAGAACATTCTATGGATTGACAAGCAACACATAAGGAGATTCATTTCACCCAATCCATTCCTCAGAAGATCACTGCACATTCAACTACTACATTAGTTCTTAGTGTTCTTCTTTGTGATCTATGTTTATATATCATTTACATAATACTTGCTACATCTTATTCTCGTGTGTTGTTAAAGGGAACAATAGAGAGTCCTTGTTGAATCAGTTACCTAGAGAAGGTACTAGATTGGTTAGTGAGAACATCAAGTTGTACCAGAGAAAGGGAACTCTCTGTGCTTGATATCTAGGGCTTAGATTTTGATTAATAAGAATGGAGTTGAAGATTCTGTAGGAATCAAATCCCTGGGGTAGAGTCGTAGGTCCAGGTGGACTGAACTCTATAAATCTCTGTGTCTTTTGCATTTATTTTGCTGTTCTATACTTAGCATATCTGCAGCACAAAACATATTTTCAGTTCAAGGGTTTGAAAGGCTTTTCAAGGTCGTGAAAACTCTCAGCTTTTTCATCATTATCTATTTCGATTCCAAGGACTTGAAACTTATTTCAAGGCCTTGAATTACTCACTGATTTCTATAAACTTCTTTGAAACCAATATTTTATCACAAGTTGCAAAAAGTTGCCATACTCTATTCAACCCCCCCCCCCTTCTAGAGTATCGATCCTGCTTTACTACCTACATTACTGTATTTCAATTGGTATCATAGGTTGTATCACTGCTAGATTTAACCATCTAGTGATTATGAGTACTGTAGGTGATGGTGGTTTCTATCAGGGAAGAGTTGCTAACAGACCTCCTCTATTCTATGGTGACAACTTTGTACACTGGAAAGCCCTGATGAAAATGTTCATCATTGATCAAGATATGGAGTTGTGGACTATCATTCAGAATGGTACTCACACATTCTACACAGAGAAATATGGGATTAGAAATCCCAAGATAGAGGATTCACTTTCTGCTTTCGAGTTAGAACAATATTCTAAAAATTACAGAGCCATGAATCTCTTATATTGTGCTTTGAGTGCAGATGAATTCAACATGATTTCAGGCTGCAAGACTGCTAAAGAAATATGATACAAATTGGTGGTAACCTTTGAAGGAACCAGTCAAGAATACCAATATCAACATATTTCTTAGACAATATGAACTATTTAAAATGAATGGAGAGGAGTCCATCAAGGACGTGTTCAAGAGGTTCATTGACATTGTCAACAATCTGGACTCTTTGGGAAATAACTTTTCCAATGAAGAGAAATTCAGGAAGATTTTGAGAAGCCTTCCCAAATCCAAATGGGGACCAAAGACTACTGCTATTGAAGAGGCTCAAGATCTATCATCACTTCAACTTGATGACTTGCAAGTTGCTCACACATGAAATTTCCATGAATGAAGTTGATGGAGAATTGCCAGAAAATGTCAAAAATATAGCTCTCAAGGCCAAGGAGAATATGCCATCTCAAATCCTTGAAAATGAAGAAGATGATGATGAAGATCCATTTGCTCTGATTTCCAAAGCCTTGACTAGAATTCTCAAGATGAAGAAGAACTTTGGAAACAAAGACGTCAGCAGGGATAAACAAAAATCCTCCTGTAGCAAAGACTACAAAGGTAAATCTTCTTCCCATGGTAATAAGTCTAAAGTAATGAATTGCTTTGAGTGTGGTGATGCATGACATTTGATTAGAGACTGTCCGCACAATAAAAGCAAACACTTTCAGAAGAAAGACCATGACAGGAGAAAGAGGCTATGATAGCATCTTGGAGTGACTCAGACTCCACAAGTGATTCTGAATCTGAAAAAGAACAGGCCAGCCTCTGCCTTATGGCCAAGCATGATGAAAATTGTGAAAAGAACATTGAGGTAATGGTAAACTGTTTGATTTCAAAACCAACAGATGTCCTCACTGATTATCTTAACAATGCTTTTAAACGAAGAGGACAATCTGAAAGAAATTAGGTAATTAAAGGAAAAGGTTCATGAGCAAGCAAAAGAGAATTTGCATATTGTTTGTCAAAATCAGAATCTTGAAATTTCTCAGAAGAAATCTGACATGGATTTCAAGGCCTTGGAAACCAATTTCAAAGCCTTGCGAACTCAATTCAAGGAAGTAGTCACTGAGAACTCACTTTTGAGTGACAATATTGTTGCTCTAAAACATCAGTCTGATGAATTAATGGAACAAAGGACTACTCTAGATGAGAAACTTCAAGAATCCATGGAAGTCATTACCAAACTTGCTAGCTCAGAATCTAAACCTAATTCTAGGGGGAAGCTTAAAGTCTGTTCACAAAATTGGTATTGGTTACAATCCAAATTTTCCTAGAAAGAACAATACCAGATTTGTGAAGGCTGGAGGCAGAACTTCTCCTAAATGCCATTACTGCAACAAAATTGGTCATGATAAGATGACTTGTACTTTCTGAAGAAGAGAACCTCACATAATGAGGAACACTTTTCCAGTTCAACTTAAAGGACAAGTTAGACAGATTTGGGTTCCTAAAGGGGTTTAGATTACCTAACAAGGTTGGCCCTAAATATGAATCTAAATTTCACACTTGGTCTAACAGCTGGGTAAGGCAGTGAATGGTGTTTGAATGCTGTCACCAAGTGAAAAGATTAGAAATGGTTTATGGATAGTGGTTTCTCCATACATATGAGTCGCAAGAGATCTTTATTCTCAGAACTGAAAGAGCAATCTGAAGGATCAATCAGAATTGGTGACAAAGGCAAATGCAACATATTGGGTATTGGTAAAGTTGGTACATATTATGAAAATTATATTTCTGATGTTTATTTAGTTGATGGCTTGAAATTCAATCTGCTTAGTGTATCTCGGTTATGTGAAAATTGTAACAAAGTCATCCTTGACAAAGAGAAATGTGTGGTGCAAAATGAGAAATCTGGAGTTTGCATCCTCACTGCCTCAAGGTCAAACAATGTTTATACTTTGTACACTAACAAAGTTGCAGGAGTTAGTCTGAAGTGTCTCAAGGCCTTCAAAGAGCATTCAAAGATTTGGCACAGAAAGCTTGGACACATTAGCTTGCACACTTTGAACAAGTTAGTTGCTAAAGAACTAGAGAGAGGTCTACCTCCTATCAAGTTCAAGGATGAATAAGTATGCAAAGCAAGTTCTCAAGGTAAACAAACAAGAAGTTCATTCAAGCCAAAGAACTTTGTAAGTACTATATGTATCTCCATGGTCTCCATGGTCCAATGAGAACTCCAACTCCAAAGGGTAAGAAGTACATGTTAGTTGTTGTAGATGATTTCTCTAGATTTACTTGGGTGATGTTTCTTAGAGACAAATCTGAAGCTCTTTCTGAAATTTCAAAGTTTTGTAAAGAACTTCAAAATTTGAAAAACCAGCCTATTGCTTCTATTAGAAGTGATCATGGTAGATAATTTGATCAACTTGTGTTTGATTTATTTTGTGCTAAGGATGACATCTCTCACAAATTCTCTGCTCCTAGAACTCCTCAACGGAATGGTGTTGTTGAAAGAAAGAACACGACTCTTGAAGACATGTCAAGGACAATGCTTCTACAGAACAAGTTACCAAAATCATTTTGGACAGAAGCTGTGAACACTGCCAACTATATACTTAACAGGTGCTTGATTAGGCTTATCATGAAGAAGACTCCCTATGATCTTTTCAAAGGAAGAAAGCGAAACATCTCTTACTTCAGACCTTTTGGTTGCACTTGTTATGTTCATAACAATGGTAAGAACAATCTTGACTTGAATTTGAAGAAGCATGAGTCAGAAGATGCAAGGAAAGCTTGCATGAAAAAAGAAGAATTTTCAAGGCCTTGAAAATGATTCTCAAAGACTTTGAAAATGAACATCAAGAGAATCATAGTAAACAAGCCACTACTTCAAGCTCTCAAAGACCTGAGAAGCTTCCAGGAGAACCTGAACCATGGACACAAAGAAATAGATTCAGATATATTTCATCTCATCCAGTTGACAACATTATTTCTGATCCATCCACTGGTACACAAACAAGATCACAGTTGAAGAACTTGTGTTCTTTCAATTCTTTTGTCTGTCTTATGGAGCCTAATAATGTGAAAGAAGCATTACAAGAAGCAGACTTGATCATTGCAATGCAATGTGAACTCAATAAATTTGAGAAACAAGGTATTGAATCTGGTTCCACCTCCTAAAGATAAGTCTGTCATTGGTACCAGATGGGTCTTTAGAAATAAGTTAGATGAGAATAGTAAGGTTATCCGAAACTAAGCAAGACTGGTAGGTCAATGATACAACCAGGAGGAAGGTATTGATTATGAGTATACTTTTTCTCCTGTTGCAAGGCTAGAAGAAATTAGAATGTTACTTGCATTTGCATCTCACAAAAATATGAAACTTTTTCATATGGATGTGAAATGTGCATTTCTAAATGGATATTTGCAAGAAGAGGTCTATGTTGCTCAACCCCCTATTTTTGGAAACGATGAGTTTCCAAACTATTTTTATAAACTTGACAAAAATCTTTATGGTTTGAAATAAGCTCCAAGGGCTTGGTATGAAAGACTGTCAAAGTTCCTACTTAAAATGATTTCAAAATAGGATTGGTAGATAAAACCCTTTTCATAAAGACTCATGAGAAAGATATTCTAGTATTTCAAGTATATGTTGATGATATTCTATTTGGAGCTACTAATGACTTTCTTTGCAAGGATTTCTCATGTCTTATGAGTAGGGAATTTGAAATGAGCTTGATGTGAGAGCTCAATTTATCTTTTGGACTTCATATAGATCAAATGAAGAAATGAATCTTTCTGCATCAGAACAAGTATACTAAGGACTTGTTAAATAAGTATAATATGTCTCAGTCTAAGGTAGAAAAAACCCTATGAGCTCTACATTGTCATTAGACAAAAATAAAAATGGTAAGAGTGTGAATGTGAAATATTACAAAGGTATGATTGGATCATTTCTATATCTCACTGAAAGTAGACCAGATATCATGTTTAGTGTTTATATGTGTGCTAGATTTCAAGCCAATCCTAAAAAATCACACTTCGTTACTGTCAAAAGAATATTCAGATATCTCAATGGTACCAAAGATTCAGGGCGTTGGTATCCTAAACAATCTAAATTTTCTTTGTGTGGATATTCAGATGCTGATTTTGCAGGCTACAAAGTGGATAGAAAAAGCACATCAGGGTGTTGTCAATTTCTTGGGACATCACTAAACATCTTGCATTCAAAGAAACAAAATTATGTAGCCCTTGTAGGATTTTGATAACGGATACGCAGCGGAATAAACGATAATTTCTGTTCAACACGCTTCAAGGATCACAGGAAGAGACAACATAACGATAGTAAAGGATTCTAGTATCTACATACCTTTTGGGTTCTCCTGTGATGAGTTCACCCGTGAAATTGTGTTCACGTATCTATGTCTAGTCCACTCCTAGGATCAAGCTCTAGATTACTCCACGTCGTGTGTTAGCAATCAATGGAAGAAGGAATAGAAGAATCACACAAAGGAGAAAAGGGAGGCTCGGCCTCCCTTTGCCGACGGGTAGGGGCGGACGGGTCTAGGTTTCGGCCTTGACCTTGTCTTGCTCTCTCTAACTGCTTTTCTATTCTACTGTTATAACAATTATGACACTCTAGTAGAGAATAATTTAGGAGTACTCACATATATATAGTCCAACAACTCATTGTTAACTACATATTAGCCCCTATCCTAATCATGTCCTTACATGGATTAGTTCCCTTTGCAAACTAGTCCTAATCATGTCTATAGATGGATTAGTTCTATTTGAAAACTAGTCATAATCATGTCCATATATGAATTAGTCCATATTGCAACTCGTAATCATGTCTATACATGGATTAGTCCACCTTGCAAATTAGTCCTACTAAGTTTGCAAGTAGTTGCATTTTTATCCTTCTATTTAATTAATCTTATTAATTAATTCCTAAGTCTAGTTTGATCCGTATGGAGTGTGAACCCATAGGTTCCTACTTAGTTGGTAGTAACAATTTACTAACATGGTGCGGTATCTAGCAACACATCCATACCACCCAACTAATAGGAATAGTCATCACTTTGACAAACCTTGTGCAAGTATTGTCTCATCCCTTTGTCTCTATATTCGGATTGGACACGAGACATACAAGTCACACTCGTATATCCAATCCATAGTTTCTCGATGCTGGGAATAGTCATATCCAAGCAGATAACATCAATATCCTATATTGATTTATCTGAGTCTGGCCAGACAATTTATAAGCACCATCCCTCGAGTGGCCCATGGATATTTGCTCCAGTTATGTGGGAGGGAAAAATTCTATCTATATTTATAATCACCATCCCTAATTCTTTCCTTTTCTTCCTATCTTTTTCAAGGCCTTGAACTCCTTTTCAAAGCCTTGAATAATCCTGTTTTCCAAACGTTTTTGCTTTCTATTCTTCCAAACACTGATCCAACATTTTCTCAATCTTTTTTGATGAAAGTCAAAAACGGGGAGAAAAACTTAGGTTTATTTGTTATTTGGTACTACCTCTGTTTCTTCTCTATCAAACCTGTTTGAATTTTGTCACTATTGACTGAGTCACTTTGACCCGGTGATTTGGGTAGCAAAACGATGCAACTTTTTGATAATTTTTTCATGGCAATTAGAGTAAAAGTTGCTCTATAACACGGTGAAAAATTATCGAAAAATTGAATTGTTTTGCTATCCAAATCATCCGATCAAAGTGGCCTAGATACGAGTCTAAAAGTCAAACCAGTGTGATAGAGAAGAAGCGGAGGTAGTACTTATGTAGAGATCTGGTTTAGATCGGTAAGATTTGCTGGATTTTGATGCTTAATAAGTTGGATTATTTGGATATATTTTGTTATAGTTTATCTTCATGATTACTCTGCTATGCTCTAATGAATGTTTTTTTGCAGAGACTCAGTCCTTAAAAGGATTATGCTTTTGTCTTTCATCAAGGGGGATATTGTATGTTCAGCCTATTTCAAACGCTTTAAACAGCTTGTCTATTTCAAGGCCTTGAAACTGTTTTCAAAGCTTTGAAACATGCAGTGCAGTATACAACATGAACATAGGGGGAGCTTATGTTCCTGATCTGATTCCTAATCCCCTATACTTAATTATATGTATTTTGATAATTAAAGAAAAATCTTTTTGATGATCTAAACTGTTATTAATCCATCTGTCTGAACAAGTTTTTGTAGGGAAAAGTGATTACCTATTTTGCAGGGTCACTTGCCCAAACAGTGTTCTTGTAGAAAAGGAAACTGGATTGATAGATTGATTCTCTCCTTATGCAAACATGTCTGAACCTTCCTAATCTACCAAGCTCAAGATCACGTCAATATTCTTAAGGAAATTGAGCAACTAGCCGTTGGGAAGAGCTGTTAGACAAGTCAATTGAAGTTTGTTATGAGAATTGAGCAACTAGCCGTTGGGAAAAGCAACTCACGTCAATTTTAGGAAAGTTTGTTATGAGAAGATCTTGAGGATCTGCTAAAGCAGCATAAGAGGGAATGACAGAAGATTATTTAGAGACACACGAACACAGAGACTCAGAACACTATCAAGATTGACAAGAAGGAGATTCATTTCACTCACTCCATTCCTTAGAAGATCACTGCACATTCAACTGCTTCATCCGTTCTCATTGTTCTTCTTTCTGATCTATATTTGTATATCATTTTGATAATACTTGCTACATCTTATTCTCGTGAGTTGTTCAAGTGAAAAATAGATAATTCTTGTTGAATCAGTTAGCTAGAGTAGGTACTAGATATGTTAGTGAGAACCACATGCAGTAACAGAGTAAGGGAACTCTCTGTGCTTGATATCTTGGGCTTAGCTTTTGATTAATAAGAATTGAGTTGAAAATCCTGCAGGAATCAAATCCCTGAGGTAGTGACGTAGGTCTAAGTGGACTGAACTCTATAAATCTCTGTGTCTCTTGCATTTATTTTGATGTTCTATTCTTAGCATATCTACAGCACAAAACAGGTTTTCAGTTCAAGGGTTTGAAAGGATTTTCAAGGCCTTGAAAACTCTCAGCTTTTTCATTGTTATATATTTTGATTC
Organism: Linanthus parryae; assembly: GCA_023055425.1. Taxonomy (NCBI): domain Eukaryota; kingdom Viridiplantae; phylum Streptophyta; class Magnoliopsida; order Ericales; family Polemoniaceae; genus Linanthus; species Linanthus parryae. The sequence continues at coordinate 77,752,721 of JALGPY010000001.1, forward strand.
CAAGGACTTGAAACTTATTTCAAAGTCTTGAAATACTCACTGCTTTCTATAAACTTCTTTGAAACCACTCTTATAGCACAAGTTGCAAAAAGTTGCCATACTCTATTCAACCCCCCTTCTAGAGTATTGATCCTGCTTTACTACCTACATTACTGTCTTTCAAGTTTGTTAATGTACTGGGTTTCTGGAACATGTTAGCTGTAACACCTTGAAATTTCTATAGGGGTTGAATTGTGATAATTCAAACTTTTGAGCTAGTTGTGTAAATTTATCATTCATCAGCGCTTGCTGACATACACAGAGTAGGAATTATGTAGAGTGTGAATTCATGTTGGGACTGTTACGCAGATACTGAGAACTGTGGGCTCATTTTTAATTTCTTAAACTTGAAATTCTGGGTGAATCATGGCCAAATCGTTGTGAGAAGATGAATTTATGGGATACTTATAGATTAATTTGGAATGTAGATCTTCCTATAATTCTATTGTTAACATTCAAAGAATGTCTCATTCACCAGAGTCTGTTAAACTCCTACTTTGGTCTTGCTCTTCATCTTGTTCTTTCCCTTGGCTGTCTCAGCTTTTTCTTGTTCCTCCTCTGCTGATTGCTCATCACCTGAAGCTTCTTCATCAACAGTAGCTCATCTTGATTCAAACATCTCCTTTGAGGTGACAACTTCTGGTGATTTCTTCTTCCTTATCAGCTTGGCTGCTTCTCCAATGACCATATCTGAATCAATGTTGTCTTCATCCTCACTCTCAGCAGACGGTACTTTCTCCAAATTCATCCCTTTGATGATTACATCACAGACTTGAACTTCCCAACTTCTTGCATATGTGGAACAGACTCTGCCTTAGGTCCTCAAGTCCATCTTTCAGATAGTCTATCTTGCCTATGATATGAGGGAAGTCTAGATTAGTTGAAGCTTTGGGTGGTTGCAGCTTTGGGTTTGATAAATTTCTTCTCTTTAAGCTCATCATGAGATAGTTCAAAATAAAACTTCCAGCTTCCCATTCCAGCTTGCACTACTCTAATCCTTTGGAGAGAATTCTCATCAAGTAATCCAAATCCCCATGTAATCTTTTCCTCCTTCTTCACAGGTATTTCAAAATGCTCAAACAATAGAGGTAACATGTTTGCATAGGGTAAAGAGTGATTTCTGGTCCTAGTGCCACAATAAACCATGCGTTCCATCACCACACTAGGCAGATCAATGTCAAAGCCTTCACATGTCTGATACATCAAGATCAGCACCCTATTAGTAACCAATTCATGAGTATGCTCTCTTGGAACCATACATATCATTATAATGGAGAATAAGTTTTTAGCCTCACAATTTAACACAGAGTGTGTTAATTGTTTTGATACAGATGGAGTACCCTCCTGAAAGAATTCAACTTTACCTTTCTCTAAATACTCCTTCCTGTCAGGGTGTTTATCAACCTTATACTTCCTTTGAATCCCTAAAACTTTTGGAAAAAGTTCTATGATCAAGTCTCATGTCAATAACAGCCACCCTAGAAGTTAAAAAATAACTATCACCCTCCTCTTTCTTAAGATTCAGATAAAATAGTCTGGTTAACCTAGGATATGCCACATAAATAGGGTTTGTGATCTCCCAAATAGATGAACCTCCAAGTTTTCTAATGTAGTTTAAATCCAATTTGTCTAACAAATCCTCAGAAATCATACTGCAATATGCTATCTTAGCAGAAGTATAACCATCCATCCAAATACCCTTAAATTCGGAATTTATAAACCAAGAATCAGGCAGTAAGTTCTTACCATATCTAGAAAACCTTTTTCCGTTAGTCTTCACATCACTTTGCTTGACTCTTGTCTTCTTCTATGGTGTTTGATCACCCATTTTTTCTTCTTCTGGCTTCTTATTCTTTTCACCCTCTTTCTTCTTGTTGTCTCCCCGATCCTTCTTACTTTCACCCTGTTCCTTGCCAGAACTAGATTCTATTTCCTGCAAAATCCTTCTCTTTTTGGATCTTCTTTGCTAAAGGATAACACTTCTGCATGCTTGTATTTTTCTCTGAGTCTGAGTCTGATATTATGATCTATGCCTTCCTATTTTCCACTCTTTTCTTCCACATTGAACAACATTGATACTGTTGTTGAATCCTTTGTGATTTTCGCTCCATTAGGGTTTAGGGTTTGAAGAGATATAGAGAGAGATTGGAGAGAGAGAGAGAGATACGGAAATAAAGATTGAAAGAGATAGAAGAGAATGCCTGGAGTGTTTTGCTTAAAAGTAGGAAAAGAGTTTAAACTTAGAATAAAAAAGTACTCTTTTGAAATTTATCTAAAATGTACCAGAAAAAGATATTTTAGGATATTTAAAACAAATCTCTGAACAATACAATATTATGAAAATATCTATTAAGATAATGTCAAATATTATTTGATCCAAATTTTTGAATAAAATAAGCAGAATTGTTCTCCAAAGCTTTGAAGTAAAGGTCCAAAGCTTTTGTGAACTGCACAACAATCAGAATTTTTCAAAGCTTTGAAGAATACTTCCAATGCTTGGGAAAATATTTTTTAAGGCTTTGAGAATTTCACACAAACAACACATATGATCTAATACTCCGCCTAAACCAATGCATCTTTGATTAGCATGCCCAGTTCCAGACTTCAGGCTATAAATCTCTCATCCGACAATGGTTTAGTGATAATATCACGAAACTGCAGTAGATACAAAAGATAACTACACATCACCTTTCTCTACATGATCTCTTATGAAATGGTGTCTTACATTAATATGTTTAGTTCTGGAGTGTTGCACATGATTCTTTGTGATCGAAATGACACTTGTGTTGCCAAATTTGATAGGCACTTCTCTGTTTTTTTATAGCCAAGGTCTCTCATCCGTTGAGCAATCAACATCACTTCTGAGAAACGGGCTCCAACTGCTATGTGTTCAGCTTCTGCAGTTGACAAGGCTACTAAGATCTTCTTCTTTGAATGCCGGCTTATCAGTGAGGAGCCAAGGAATTGGAAACACCATGAAGTTCTCTTCCTGTGAACTTTGTATCCTACAAAGTCTGCATCTGAATAACCTCTCAAAGAGAAATTAGACCTTTTTGGATACCAAAACCCTAAGTCTTTGTTACCATTCAGATATCTAAAAATTATTTTTACAGCAACTAAGTGACATTCCTTAGGATCTTCTTGAAATATTAAACACATGCAGACACTACACATAATATATTGTCTACTGGCAGTCAAATACAATAGTGAACAAATTATACTCCCTCCGTCCCGCAAAGATAGTCCATCTTTCTATTTTGGTCTGTCCCAGAATGGTTGTCCACTTACATTTTCAAGGTAAAATATACAATGAAGTTACAATACTACCCATTCATATTCAATACACCTATTTTTAGAGAAAACAAAATCAAGGACAATACTGGAAATAGCATGTCAAAAATTTATAGTGGGATGCATTGATTGCATGTCTCCAAAAAAAGTTGTAGTTTCAAAAATGGAATATCTTTGCGGGACGGAGGGAGTACCTCTGTATTCCCTTTGATTCGCACTCTTACCATTTATATCCTTGTCTAAGGATAATGAATAAATCATGGGAGTATTTGCTATCAGGGAGTGAGACATGTTATATTTATTCAACAAGTCCTTGGTATATTTTTCTTGATGCACAAAAATTCCTTTCTTCATTTGATTTACATGAAGTCCAAGAAAGAAATTTAATTATCATATTAAGCTCATCTCGATTCCCTGCACATTAGACTAGAAAACTCTTTTGAGAAAGCATCATTAGTAGCACCAAACAATATATAATCAACATACATCTGTACTACTAGGATATCTTTTTCAGGACTCTTAATGAAAATAGTTTTGTCTACTAGGCCTCTCTTAAAATTATTGTCAAGCAAATATTTAGAAAGTATGTCATACCAAGGCCTTAGTGCTTGTTTAAAGCCATAGAGAGCTTTATCAGGTTTGTAAACATGATCAGGGAGATTATCATTTTCAAAACCAGTAGGTTGAGCAGCATATACTTCATCTTGTAAATAGCCATTTAAGAAAGCACATTTGACATCCATTTGATAAAGCTTTATGCGTTTGTGAGATGCAACTACAAGAAGTATTCTAATAGCTTCTAACCTGGCAACATGAGAAAATGTCTCCTCATAATCAATACCTTCTTCTTGATTATACCCCTGTGCCACAAGTCTGAATTTGTTCCTGAAAATCTTACCATTCTCATCAAGCTTGTTTCTTAATACCCACCTGGTTCCAATTACTGACTGAGTGTTTGGCCTAGGAATCAAGTTCCATACCTTGTTCCTCTCAAATTCATTCAGCTTACTCTGCATTGCAATGATCCAATCCGCTTCTTGTAATGCCTCATTTGCATTATTAGGTTCTACAAGTTATACGAAGGCATTGAAGGTACACAAGTTCTTCAACTGTCCTATGGTCTGTGTACGAGTGTTTGGATTTGAGATGATATTTTTTGCTAGATGAAATGAAAGAATCATGTATTTCTTCTTTTCAGACCGAGGTTCTGGATGTTCTTCAAAGCTTTGAGATGTTGAAGTAGTGGCTGGAGAACTTTGTGATATGTGAAGTCCAGTCTCAAGCCTTTGAGGATTTGATTCATGAAGTTGTTCAAAGCTTTGATATTTTCTTGGCTGTTCCTGCATGTTAGGTTTGCTGCTTTTCTCTTTATCGATATCATCATCATCTTCATACTTATTTAGATTGAGATCTTCAAAACCTTCCCTAAGGGAACCATCATTGCTCACATCAAAAATCACATGAATGCTCTTGTAATAACCCACGTTTTTAAGCATATGTTAAATGCACTTAAATGTTAATTTTACGCTTTTATGTCATATTACTTGCATTTTGATAATTGAATGTATTATTTGGGTAATAGCATGTTAAGATGTATATGTTTCATTTATTGGCATATTTAAGTGATAAATGATATTGTAGTTTGAATTATTTATATTGTTAGTTTTGTATAACTTATGGTGGAAATAAGAAAAAGAAAAACTTTCTTTGAAAGAAAAGATAAGTAATTTAATATGTCAAAGTAATCAACATCTTGGTGGTGTGCTAGCTGGTTGCGACACGTGACGAAGGTTTTGGTGTTCGATTCACACCTCCTGCTTTCTTTTTGAGTTATTTTAGAAATACTCTAGAAGCTCTTTGAAGGCATAAGAATTAAATTTGTGAATCTTATTATCAAGTAGTTGAGTGGCGGAGTGGTAATTGACGCCTGTCCAGGTGTGTGTGTGCTTGGGTTCGAGTCACCTGCCTGGCTGTTAGTGTTTTTGATTATTTTATTACCTTCTAGATCAGAAGATAAGAAGTATGATGTGTCATCCTTAACACAATTGGAGTGCTGGCAAAGTTGGCAATAGGTGGCAACTTAGCTTAGAGTATGATGTGTCATCCTTAACACAATTGGAGTGCTGGCAAAGTTCGCAATAGGTGGCAGCTTAGCTTAGAGTGTTGACTGGTTCGAACCTCATTGCCAACACCTGCAACTATTTTTTATAGTTTGTTAAAAAGTTTAGTTTATTACAACCAACTCCCCCAAAGTCTGCCAAAATGGCATCCACCACCCCCTGGACAGCCCCCTATAAATAGAACACTTCCTCTTCATTTCAAATTTACACCTTCCTCCCCCGTCTCCTCTAAATAGTGATTTTGAGAGTTGTTGTTCCAATTATTTTTCCGGATTCGAAACTCTATTATTTTTACTAGTTTCTCAACTCATTTGAGATTCTAAAAAGAGGTAATCATCGATTTTAGTAGCAAAACTATAGACAGATTATTACTAAAGCTATGCCGATTCATTTCAAAAGCGGGATTTTTGACTTCAAATAAAGGTAGGGGAAATATAGTTTTCACGTCTACTGTAATTACGGTCTATACATGATTATCTGCTTATATGTTGATTGTTAAGTTGTTGTTTGTTATTCACATGATGTATAAAGCATGATAATTATGTGAATCGTGATCGATGTTATAGTTTAATTGATTATTATATTTCTACGCCAGTGGTTGGGTGGTGTCTACTGGGCTTTTTGCTCACCCTAAAATAATTACAGGTTACTAACGGATCAATCGGAGACTATAGACGGATTAGATTTATTGAAATTTTGAAATAATTGTAATGTTGTTAAGATTTGTATATTTCATTCTTAACGATTATTTATGAATTGAATAGGAAAATGACGATTTTATTTGAAATTGAAAAGAGTTGTCTTTTTCTAAGCTTCAGCTATATTTTCTATCGAAAAGCGAGAAGGTTCGTATTTCTGTCGCGGCCTAAAATGACGCGTTTACTTTGATAAATTCTTAATGAACGTAAAGATGAAAAAGACAGGTCGTGACAGCTCTCCTCTACAACTTTGGTTCTTTTATTGAAAACTCTATATGCTTTGCTAGATTGAGAATAGCAAGAAATACACCTTCATCACTTCTAGCATCAAATTTACCAAGATTATCCTTGCCATTATTATGCACATAACAGGTATAACCAAAAGGTTTAAAATGAGAAACACTTGGCTTTCTGCCCTTGAAAAGCTCATATGCAGTTTTCTTCAAAATATGCCTAATCTAGCATCTATTAAGCACATAGTTGGACGTGTTTAGAGCTTCTACCCAAAGATATTTTGGCAAATGATTTTCAATAAGCATGGTTCTAGACATATCTTCAAGTTTCCTATTCCTCCTCTCAAATACTCCATTCTGCTGAGTTCTAGGTGCACAAAAGTTGTGTGAGATGCCATGCTGTGCACAAAATAAATCAAATTCAAGTTGGTCAAATTCTCTGCCATGATCACTCCTAACAGAAGCAACATGCAGGTTTTTAAGAGTTTGAAGCTTTTTGCAAAGTTTTGAAAATTCATGTAGTGCTTCCGATTTTTCCCTAATAAACATAACCCAAGTAAATCTAGAGTAATCATCTACCACAACATGCACATACCTCTTACCTTTGGGTGTTTGAACTCTCATAGGACCACATAAGTCCATACTCAGCAACTCTAAGAGTCTCGTAGTACTTACAAAGTTCTTTGGCTTGAATGAGCTCCTTGTCTGTTTACATTGGGTACATGCCTTGCATATCTCATCATCTTTAAACTTCATAGCTGGTAATCCTCTTACCAAGTCCTTTGAAATAAGCTTATTCATTGTGTGCATGCTAATATGCCCAAGTTTTCTATGCCAAAGCTTTGAGTCCTCCTTCAAAGCTTTGAGACACTTCAGACTTTCTCCTCCAACTTTGGTAGTACTCATGGTATAAACATTGTATGACCTAGTAGCAGTGAGTATGCAATTGCCAGATTTCTCATCTTTCACCACACATTTCTCCTTGTCAAAAAATGACTTCATTACCCTTATCATATAATTTAGAAATATTAAGCAAATTATACTCCAAACCATCTACAAGATAAACATCAGAAATAGAACTTGCATATTCATTACCAATACTAACTATGCCAATAATGTTGCATTTTGCCTTGGCACGAAGTATGGTTGTTCCTCCATATTTCTCTTTAAGTTCTATGAATGGAGACTATTTTCCACTCATATGCCTGTAGCAACCACTGTCCATAATCCATTTCTGATCCTTAGACTTTGTGACAGCCTGCAGAATGCAATTAATGCCATTAAAGGCTGTTAGACCAAGTGTAAAACTTGGAATCATATTTAGAATCAACCATATTAGGTGGTCTAACTCCTTTGGTAACCCATGCCTTACTTGTCCCTTAAGATGATAAGGATAGGCATTCCTCATCATGTGAGGTTCTGTCCTTCTAAAGGGGCAAGTTAGCATAACATGACCAAGCTTTTCCATAGTAAAAACATTTTGAAGAATGTCTATTTCCTGATTTCAAAAAGTTGGTTTGGTTCTTCTTTGGAAAATTTGGGTTGTAACCAATTCTACTTTTGTGTACAGAATGCATAATTCCCCCAAGCATGAGATTAAGATTGTGTTATGAGCCTGCAATTCTTGGCAAAACTTTTCATGATTCTTAAAGTTCCTCAGTCAATGAAGTTTTCTGTTGTTCCAAATCATCTGAATGATTTTTCAAATCAACAAATTTATCAATTAAAAGAATATTGTGATTCACAACTTCCTTAACTTGTGCTTTCAAGGCCTTGAACCAGCTGTCCAAAGGTTTGAAGTCACTGTTAGTTTTTGAATTAGATACTTCAAGAGTCTTATTGAGAAAAATCAAATTTTTATTTTTCTTTGCTTGCTAATGAACTTTTTGTTGGAATAGATGCCCTAGAGGCAATCTAATTTTAGTATGAATTGGCTAGAGTAATCATTGTATTATTTATGGAGATATTTAATATAATAAAGTTCTTAGATTTTCAAATCGTGTTGTTCATCTTAAATATCCCTAGTCAAATATAATGATTAACAGGACGATCATCTATAGACTAGTATGGGGTTGGATTGATATGGAGATATCACGATCCAACACATGGGTATGTATTAGGGGTAATGACATACTAGATTGACCCAGATCCGAGAAGGCTACATACAAGTTATGTAAAGTCACAAGCGCTTCTCGCGGTGATAGGATATTATCATCCTTAGACTTGAAGTCACTAGATCCTCTAGTTGTGGAATATTGTTCTTTGACAACATCAAACGCTACTCCGTAACTGGGTAGTTATAAAAGCGCATGTTGGGCACAATAGGAAGAAAAATTCGAGATGATGAGTGATGTAGATAGGATTTGTCCCTCCAAAATAACGGGAGCAAATATTCGATGCCACTCGAGGGATGGCGCCTACGGAATGTCTGGCCAGACTCATATGAATGAATATGGGGATATTGATGTCATATGCATGGATAGGGCTATTCCCAGGATCGAGAAACATGGATTGGATATACAAGTGTGACTTGTATGTCTCGTTTCCAATCCGGATAATGAGACAAAGGGATGCGATAATAAGATCACAAGGTTTGTCAAGATGGCTATTTCTATTAATTGGGTGGCATGGATGTGTTGCTAGACACCGCTCCATGCATGTAAATAGTTACTACCAATTAAGTAGAAACCTATGGGGTCACACACCATATGGATATAATTGGACAAGAGACTTAATTAATAGAGATTAATTAAAAGTATCACATTGCAACAAGTTGCTAACTTAATAGGACTAATTAGCAAATAATACTAGTCTACATATGGATATGAATAGTATTGGGCCCTTTATGGAAACAACTAGGAGTAGTTGGACTATATAAAGGAACTCCTTCATTCCCTCTCAATATATGTTATTCATAACACATATTGGGAGGAGAGAAAAGAGTTGAGAGCAAGCAAGTATGAGGCGTCCACCCCTTACCTGCCGCCCCAACCCGTCGGCCACACAAAGGAGGCCGAATCCCTCCTTTGTGGCTTTGTTGTGTGATTTCTTTGTCTCCTTCCTCCGTTCTAGCTAGCACAAGAAGGTTGGGAGGTCCAATTATCTATCCTAGGCGTGGAACAACTGTATAGAACGTGACATTATTCGCGTTTGAAGTCATCAAAGGAGAACCCAAGGTAAACACATATTAATCCTTTACTATCGTTATGTGTTCTTGACTTGTGATCCTTGGAGGGATTTGAACGGAATAATTATTTCTTCCACTGCGATTCCATGTTCAAAACCCTACAGTGGTATCAGAGCCTGGTTGTAGAGCATAAAGTAGTTTATGTGTTACAATTTTGTTGTTTTGACACTTTAAATTCATGTTTATCGTGTAAAACGACAAATTAAGCATAGTAGATGCAATTGAATGGAGATTCAATCTAACAAGATCTAATTGTGCATTGGATGAAAAAAATTAGTGAGTTTCTTGGTTTGAAGATTAGGGTTTGGCCACATGTTTGGAAAAAGGTTTTTTCAACATGGAAACAACTTGGATTGGGCAACAAGGAAGGAGTTGTTTTGGAAACAACTCCCATAAAGGGTTCAGCCCCCTATAGGGCACCACCCCTATGCCTTGCCGCCCAAGCCACGCACGGCCTAAGGGCCGGCCGGGCCTAGGCGCGACCGGGGGGACCGGCGGCTTGGGCTAGGTCGGGCCCTAGGGCCGTGTGTGATCCAATAGGGCTTTGGGAAGTTCTTTTTGGATTGTTTCTGATCCGACTTCTTCCAAAACAATTCAAAATTGAACAAGCGCGTTAAAATTGGTTTTAACTGTCTATGTGCTATTCACATGGTGATTGGATATGACCCTAGGTTGTGGCTTGCGTGTGAATGTTTATTTTGTGGTTTGTTTTACGACCCGCGAGCTGATCAATTAATGTAATAATTAATTAAGGTTTACGGCCTGCGACGTCTTTTTCTCAACTTGTGAGATTTATTTTATTTAGTATAGGAGTAGCTAGATAAAATATATTATTAGCCAAGATTGAAGAAAAGAAGCCCAAAGACATTGGAGGCATGGAGATGGAGCATGGAACATTCCACAAGACTATGAAGGATGGACCAAAAGATGGAGTCGCATGGCGATGTGATCTATTTTAGGGTTCGTAGATATTCTCATTGGCTTGGGAATATCTTAGTCTAGGAAGGCCATATCCACATCACGTTTATTTTGTTGTGGTTGTTTATTTTATTATCTTATTATTTTGTGATTGGTGTATGGTTGATGCATGCGATTAGGATAATAAGAAAATTAGACAACCGGGATCTATGATTTGGAGTTTTGCCCAAAACTCAAACATATAGATCATGTGGATATAGATCAACAATACAAATAAAATTGAAAAAAAGCAAATCCCTCAATCAAAATATTGTGTTTATGCCTTCTCGTTATTTAAACACTCATCATGATCACTATATCCCATGATTGTGCGTGCCAAAGTATGGCAACATGGTTTATCGTGATTAGATGCGACGGCACGTAACAATGTGCAATTGTTTAAGTAAGAGGTTGGACACAACTAGGTAGATTTAATAAGATTAAAAGAACCTAGAGGCATACAATTGGGATTATTCATGGGGATGGATAAATAATGGTTATTTGCCCAATTAAACCAAGAGTTACATATGATGAAATTGGAATGGTTCCTACCTAAATAACCAATTCCGGGTGACTTGCCAAAGCAATCTCGGAAAAGGTGAAATATGGATCTTGGCCCACTAGAAAATATAAGGATATTTTCCGCGTTAATATGGAGGGTTATTAATCCGAGAAAAATAGTGGGAGCTATATTTAATAATCTAGCCATTATTGAGTATAGTAAAATCATACTAAGATCTTGTATATTTCTCGTTTTTGTAGAATACCAATGGCAAACAATTCATCGAATTCATCAAAATCCCTGCGGGCTGTTCTTGAGAAGGACAAGATTTCTGGAACCAACTTTCTGGACTGGTACAAAAATTTAAGAATTGTTCTTAAAAAGAAAAGAAACTGTACACACTAGAAGAGGAAGTTCCGGAGAGTCCAGATAACAATACCCCTGCAGACCTAAAGGCGTATCAGAAATGTGTTGACGATGCTAATGATGCGGCTTGCCTTATGCTTTGCACCATGTCTCGTGAGCTTCAGAAGAAACATGAGAACATGAATGCAGTCGATATGATCGAACACTTGAAGCAGCTCTTCAAAGAGCAGGCAAGGGTTGAAAGGTATGAAGTTTCTCGGGCATTGTTCAAGAGTCACTTGGCAGAAGGGAACCCAGTAGGACCGCATGTGTTGCGGATGATCGGGTATCTTGAGAATCTCGATCGCCTAGGGTCCTCGATTGGTCAAGAGTTGGCCAAAGATCTCATTCTGCAATCGTTGCCGGATAGTTATGGACAATTCATCATGAACTCTAACATGAATGAGATCGCCAAGCCTCTGCCAGAGCTACTCAATATGTTGAGGACAGCTGAACAATCCATCAACAAGGAAAAGGGCAAGGCCATTTGCCTCTACTTCCAAGGGTAAGGGCAAGGCAGTTGCTAAACCTAAGGACACTGCTCTTAAACCTGCTGGTGGCGTGGCCAAAGGCGTGACCAAGGGTGATTGTCACTACTGCAGTCAGCCTGGAAATTGGAAGAGGAACTTCCCAAAGTATCTGGAGGATAAAAGGCTTGGGATAGTGATCCCACAACCACCAGGTATTTTTTTATAGATGTTAATTTAACTACTTCTTCATCATGGGTATTAGATACTGGATGTGGATCTCATATTTGTTGAAATATGCAGGATCTAAGTAGAAGTAGAAGATTAGCAAAACGAGAGGTGGACTTGCGCGTTGGGAATGGAGCAAGAGTTGCTGCATTGGCTGTAGGCGTGTATGGGTTGTCTCTGCCTTCTGGATTAGTATTAGAATTAGATAATTGCTTTTATGTTCTTGCTATGAGTAAGAACATTATTTCCATATCTTGTTTGGACAAGAAAGGTTTTACTATTTCCATTTATTTTGATAGTATTCACTATTGTAGTGCGCAATTATTTAATGGATTATATATCCTTGATCCAAGCTATCCAATCTATAACATAAATACTAAGAGGATTAAAATGAATGATTTAAATCCTGCTTATCTATGGCATTGTCGTCTAGCCCATATAAATGAGAAACGTGTATCTAGACTCCATAAGGATGGATTTCTAGACTCATTTGATTTTGAATCATATGAGACATGTGAGGCTTGTTTGTTAGGAAAGATGACAAAGTCCCCTTTCAATAAGAAAGGTGAAAGGACTAGTGAGAAACTAGCACTCATACATACTGATGTGTGTGGGCCGTTTTCTACACCTTCCAGAGGTGGTTATGTCTGCTTCATTACATTCACTGATGATTTCAGTAGATAAGGATTTGTATACCTTATGAAGGCTAAATCCGAACCTTTTGAGAAATTTAAGGAATTCAAGAATGAATTAGAGAAGCAACTTGGCAAGAGTATCAAGGCTCTACGATCGGATCAAGGAGGTGAGTACTTGAGCCAAGAGATTGATGATTATCTTAGAGAGTGTGGGATATTATCTCAACTCACTCCACCCGGAACGCCACAATGGAATGGCGTATCTGAGAGGAGAAATCGAACCTTGTTGGACATGGTGAGATCTATGATGTGTCAAACAGATCGTCCGTTATCTTTTTGGGACTATGCTTTAATTTGTGCAACTTTCACCATTAACCGTGTTCCATCCAAATTAGTCATGAAGACACCACATGAGATGTGGAGTGGGAGCCGTCCCACAATGTCGTTTATGAGGATATGAGGCTGTGATGTTTATGTAAAACGTTTACAGCCAGACACACTCGGGCCGAAATTGGATAAATGTAAGTTTGTGGGATACCCTAAGGAAACTAGGGGCTATTACTTCTACAATCCAACCGATAACAAAGTGTTTGTTGCTCGGACCGACGTGTATCTAGAAAGAGAATTTGTCTCTAAAGAAGCAAGTGGGAGGACTGTAGAACTTGAAGAAGTTCAAGAACCACAAATTATTGATTCGGTTATGGACAAGAACAGGAACAACTACAGGTTGTGGAGCAACCTGTTCAAGTAACACAAGAGCTTCGTAGGTCGAGTAGAGTACGCCAGGAGCCAGAGAGGTATGGACTTCTCGTGACGGAAACTGGTGACACTATGCTCATAGGAGATGAGCCTACTACCAATGGAGAGGCCATGCAAGTGACGGACTCTCTGAAGTGGCTAAAAGCCATGAGATCCGAGATGGAATCCATGTACACAAACCAAGTACGGACTTTGGTGGAACCACCCCAAGGGGCACGCCCCATAGGGTGCAAATGGGTCTTCAAGAAGAAGACCGACATGGATGGTAATGCAGTTACCTATAAGGGCCGATTGGTGGCTAAAGAATTCAGAAAGATTCATGGTATAGACTATGATGAAACCTTTTCCCCAGTCGCTATGACCAAATCCATCAGAATCTTACTTGCAATTGCGACTTACTATGACTATGAGATTTGGCAGATGAATGTGAAAACATCATTCCTTTATGGGAATCTTCTAGAGGATGTGTACATGACACAACCAGAAGTTTTTGTAGATCCAGAGCATGCAAATAAAGTGTGTAAGCTTCAACAATCCATTTATGGATTGAAGCAAGCTTCTAGGAGTTGGAATCGACGTTTTGATGAAGCCGTCAAAGAGTTTGACTTCGTCAAGAACGAAGATGAGTCTTGTGTTTACAAGAAGGTTAGTGGGAGCTCCGTAGCGTTCCTGGTCTTGTATTTGGATGACATGCTACTCATTGGAAACGACATTCCTATGCTGCAATCAGTTAAGGATTGTCTAGGAAAGTGTTTCTCAATGAAAGAATTAGGGGAAGCAGCCTATATACTCGGTATAAAGATCTATAGGGATAGATCTAAGAGGTTTCTAGGCCTAAGTCAAAGTACATATATAGACAAGGTGTTGAAACAGTTTAACATGCAAGATTCCAAAAAGGGATTATTGCCCATGTCCCATGGAATTACTCTTTCGAAGAGTGATTGTCCATCCAATAAGATTGAGTTGGACCGCATGAGTAAGATCCCCTATGCCTCGGCCATAGGATCTATCATGTACGCCATGTTATGTACTAGACCGGACGTATCATACGCGTTGAGTATGGAGAGCAGATATCAGTCTAATCCGGGTGAGAGTCACTGGATAGTAGTCAAGAACATCCTCAAGTACTTGAGCAGAACTAAGGATGCGTTCTTGATATTTGGAGGAGAGGAAGAGTTGCATGTAACTGTTTACACGGATGCAAGCTTCCACACTGACAGAGATGATTTCAGAGCGCAGTCAGGATTTGTTTATTGCCTAAATGGAGGAGCTGTGAGCTGGAAGAGTTCCAAGCAAGAGACGGTTGCTAATTCTACAACAGAGGCTGAGTATATTGCTGCAAGTGGTGCAGCAAAAGAAGCTGTTTGGATTAGAAAGTTTGTTTATGAGCTTGGTGTAGGGTTTTGATTCATGGATCGCGCAAACGGAAGCATAATCAAACATATAACCATGCAAAACCCTCCAAGGATCACAAGTCTAGATGCATAACGATAGTGAAGGTAAGAAATCATAAACACACCTTTGGGTTCTCCTTGATGACTTCAAACGCGAATAGTGTCACGTTCTCTATAGTTGATCCACGCCTAGAGTTGTTCCTAGATCTCCCAAACTCCTTGGTGCTAGCCCGGAATGAGAGGAGGGTGAAGGAATCACGCAAAACGAGACAAAAAGAAGGGGCTCGGCCCTCTTTTTGGCCCACGGGGTGAGGGGCGGCGGCAAGGGGCGGCGTCGGCTCCTTGTTGCTTGCTCTCTCTCTCCTTTGTTCTCTCCCACTCTTGTTATGATCTCTAAAGAGCATAAGTTATGAGGAAGGAAGGAAGGAGGGTCCTTTATATAGTCCAACAACTCCTTGTTAACTACCTAAAGGACTTATTCTAGTCCTACTAGAATTCAATTTAGTCCCTTCCTTGCAAATTAGTCCCTACTAAGTTTGCAAGGGTTTGCAAAGTGATCCTTCTAATTAATTAATCCAATTAATTAATTCCTAATCTAGTACAACTCTATATAGCGTGTGACCCCATAGGTTCTATCTAGTTGGTAGCAACTATTTGCTAATATGGAGCGGTTTCTAGCAAAACATCCATTCTAGCCAACTAATAGAATAGTCATCTTAGACAACCTTGTACAAGTAATTGTCTCATCCCTTCGCCTCCATATCCGGATTGGACACGAGACATACAAGTCACACTCGTATATCCAATCCATAGTTTCTCGATCCATGGAATAGCCTTATTCGTACAAATAACATCAATATCCCATATTGATTTATTTGAGTCTGGCCAGACATTCTATAAGCACTATCCTTCGAGTGGCCTAGGATATTTGCTCCCGTTATGTGGGAGGGGCAAATCCTCTCTACGTCCACTACGATCTCTAAGCTTGCTTCTCATTGTATCCAGTACACGCCTTTATAACTACCCAGTCACGGTGTAGCGTTTAACGCTACCAAGATCACAATGATCCACAACTAGAATATCTAGTGACTTAAAGTCTAAGGATGACAATACCATTGTACCCGAGAAGCACTTGTGACTCAACATAACATGTATGTAGCCTTCTCGGTGATGGGTCAATCCAGTGCAACATTCCGTAATGCACACCTATGTGTTGGATCGTGATATCTCCATATCAATCCAACCCCATACTAGTCTATAGATGATTGTCCCATTTAATCATTATACTTGACTAGGGATATTTAAGATAAACAACACGATTGTAAATCTAAGGACTTCATTATATTAAATATCCAATAAATAATAAATGAGTTTTCTAGCCATATACAAATTCATACTAAACTAGATTCCTCTAGGGCATCTATTCCAACACTTGGTGTAGTTCCTAGTATTGGGGATGCCACAGTGTTATATTGTGACAACATATGCGCGATCGCTCAATCTAAGCAACCTAGATCTCACAAGAAATCCAAACACGTACTCCGGAAGTTCCATCTTATTCGAGAGATTAGCGATAGAGGAGATGTGAAGATATGCAAGATTCCTACAGATAATAATCTGGCAGATCCATTCACGAAACCGCTTGTTCAGCACAAGAGTGAAGAGCACACTAGGGTGATTGGCATACGCGATGCACCAGATTGGCTCTAGTGCAAGTGGGAGACTGTTGGAATAGATGCCCTAGAGGCAATCTAATTTTAGTATGAATTGGCTAGAGTAATCATTGTATTATTTATGGAGATATTTAATATTATGAAGTTCTTAGATTTTCAAATCGTGTTGTTTATCTTAAATATCCCTAGTCAAATATAATGATTAACATGACAATCATCTATAGACTAGTATGGGGTTGGATTGATATGGAGATATCACGATCCAACACATGGGTATGTATTAGGGGTAATGACATACTGGATTGACCCAAATCCGAGAAGGCTACATACAAGTTATGTAAAGTCACAAGCGCTTCTCGCGGTGATAGGATATTATCATCCTTAGACTTGAAGTCACTAGATCTTCTAATTGTGGAATATTGTGCTTTGACAACGTCAAACGCTACTCCGTAACTGGGTGGTTATAAAAGCGCATGTTGGGTACAATAGGAATCAAAATTAGAGATGGTGAGTGATGTAGATAGAATTTATCCCTCCCAAATAACGGGAGCAAATATCTGAGGCCACTCGAGGGATGGCGCTTACGGAATGTCTGGCCAGACTCATATGAATCAATATGGGGATATTGATATCATATGCATGGATAGGGCTATTCCCAGGATCGAGAAACATGGATTGGATATACGAGTGTGACTTTTATGTCTCGTGTTCAATCCGGATAATGAGACAAAGGGATGCGATGATAAGATCACAAGGTTTGTCAAGATGACTATTTCTATTAATTGGGTGGCATGGATGTGTTGCTAGACACCGCTCCATGCATGTAAATAGTTACTACCAATTAAGTAGAAACCTATGGGGTCACACGCCATATGGATATAATTGGAAAAGAGACTTAATTAATAGAGATTAATTAAAAGGATCACATTGCAACAAGTTGCTAACTTAGTAGGACTAATTAGCAAATAATACTAGTCCATATATGGATATGATTAGTATTAGGCCCTTTATGGAAACAACTAGGAGTAGTTGGAGTATATAAATGAACTCCTTCCTTCCCTCTCAATATATGTTATTCATAACACATATGGAGAGGAGAGAAAAGAGTTGAGAGCAAGCAAGTAAGAGGCGTCCGCCCCTTACCCGCCGCCCCAACCTGTCGGCCACACAAAGGAGGCCGAATCCCTCCTTTATGGCTTTGTTGCGTGATTTCTTTGTCTCCTTCCTCCGTTCTAGCTAGCACAAGATGGTTGGGAGGTCCAATTCTCTATCCTAGGCGTGGATCAACCGTAGAGAATGTGACATTATTCGCGTTTGAAGTCATCAAAGGATAACCCCAAGGTAAACACATATTAATCCTTTACTATGGTTATGTGTTCTTGACTTGTGATCCTTGGATGGATTTGAACGGAATAAATATTTCTTCCACTGCGATTCCATGTTCAAAACCCTACACTTTTACCTTCAAAGATTCAATCTAATTTCTGTAACTTTCCTCATTTAAAAACAATCTTTTGAGGATTTCACATAAAACATCAGAAGGGCTTGCGAGTAATTTTTTTAACATTTCCTCAATGTGTCTGTCTGATCTATTTCCTTCTTCATGCTTAGCCATTATAGAGAGATTGGCGTGTTCTTCATCGGAATCTGGATCACTTGATGAATCAGAATCACTCCATGAGGCAACCATAGCTTTCTTCCTTCTTTTGTCCTTTTCTTTCTAAGGGAAATGCCCGTTCTTCTTATTTTGTTTGACAATCCCTCACCAGGTGATCTGCATCTCCTCATTCAAATCATTTCAGTCTTGTAGATTTATGTGAATGTGAAGAAGACTTACCTCTATGATCCTTGCTTCTTGAGGATCTGAACCTGTCTTTGCTGTAGTCCTTGTGTCCAAAGCTCTTCTTCATTTTCAGGATTCTGGTCAAAGCTTTGGAGATCAAGGCTAAAGCATCCTCCTCCTCCTCCTCCTCCTCCTCCTCCTCCTCCTCCTCCTCCTCCTCCTCATCATCATCATCATCATCATCATCATCATCATCATCATCATCATCATGATCATCATCATCATCGTCATCGTCATCATCGTCATCATCATCATCATCATCATCTTCTTGTTCGAGGCTTTGGGACTTCTCATTGTCTTTTGCCTTGAGTTCTAGGTTCTTGATGTTGTCACTCATATCACCATCCACTTCCTTCAAAGAAATATCATGAGTGAGAAGCTTTCCTTGCAGAACATCTAGCTCTAGAAGGCTCAAATCCCGAGCGTCCTCAATTGCAGTGGTCTTTGGTTCCCACTTGGATTTTGGAAGACTTCTTAGAATCTTTCTCACTTTTTCTTCATTGGAGTATGCTTTCCCGAGGACTCTAGAATATTCACAATGTCTGTGAACCTTTTGAGCTTGTCCTTGATGGATTCATCATAACTCATCTTGAATAGCACATACTGCCTTAGGAGAATGTTGATGTTGGTTTGCTTGATCTGGCTAGTTCGTTCAAATGTCACCACCAGTTTTTTCCGAAATCTCCCTGACACTTTTGCAATTTTATATCTTGTTGAACTCATATGCACTAAGAGCACAATATAGTAAGCTCATAATTGTATAGTTCTTTGATACCTTTTCTAATTCAGTAATTGAAAGATCATCCTCTCTCTTGAAAGTTCTGATCCCATATGAAGTAGAATAGAGTATATAGGACCATTCTGAGTGATTGACCATAGCTCCATATCCTGATCTATGATGAACATTTTTATCAATGCTTTCCAATGTACAAAGTTTTCACCCGCTGAACAGTGGAGGTCTGTTGGCTGGTCCTCCCTGTGAGAATCCACCATCACCTACAATACTCATTGTCACAAGATTGTTCGATCTTTACAGTGACCCAAGATCTGATACCAATTGAAAATTTTGTAATGCAGGTAAAATACAAGATCAATATACTCTAGAAGGTGGGGGGAGTTGAAGAGTTTTGAAACTTAACACAGAGGTTTGATAGAGTTTCAAAACTTTGGACCAATACAGAAGTAGTTTAAGAATGTTTGAGAATGTTTGAAGCTTCAAAGCTTTGAAGTAAGAAATCCGGCAAAGCTTTGGAGAAACTCTGTGTTGAACAGTTTTGTAAAGAGAATGAAATGCAGCAATGTAAAGCAATGAACACAGTGATTTGTTACGATGTTCATCCACCAAAGGACCTACTCGCCTGAGGGATACTATCCCACCATGATTTCAAAACCTTTTTATTAATAACATACGTAGCCCTAGATCTCAAGCCTAAGTGAATTCCCTTACACCTATACAACTTGTGGTTCCAAACCAATCTAGCTTCAGCTACAATTTAATGAAACAATAAGAAACTCGTGTTGTTCACTTGAACAACTTAAACTTCTAACAGTCAATGAGGTATAGAAACTCTAATGAATAAACCGATTAAGCACAAGTATGAAGAGCACATAAAAAAGAGTAAGCGATGAAGCTTGAAGTGTAATTCAGGAATCTGGAATGATTGAGATGGATGATCTTCTTCAATGTTGAGCTCTCAATCTGTTTGAATGGTTGAAGAGTTGTTGGTTGATCTCTTTCGTATGTTCTCTCTTCTTTTTCATTTATATTTTCCGTCAATCACATCTGTTACTGCTTGAAATTCATACCCTGTTTATATCAACTGGCAGCAACAACTTGTGAGATTTTAGGAACCAACTCCTGCAAATACTCAACAACATAACATATATCTTCAACAGCTATATTCAAACGACTCTCTTGACTTGATCATCCAAATTTGATCAAAATCTAGCCCTGAAGAACTTGAACACAAGTTAAGACACAATCCATATTAAATAGCACAAATATAATGACCTGTTTGACATACCATTTTTAAACCAATAAGCATAGCTATTTTCTGAGTGTAAAAATTATATATATATATCCAAATAATAATCAATATTGAGAATATAACTTAGAATAAGTCAATAAACAAACACACAACCTGATATGTCATTCTGAAACAAAGATTTGTTAGCCACTATACCATAGGCAAGAATCTAGAACAACCTCCAAAGCTTTGGATATTTTGCCACATTCAAAGCTTTGGGCATCATTCAGTGATCCTTAAGACATATCAATCTGTAAACTTGTCTAGCTATATAAATTCAATATATAAGCTCAAGAATATTTGCAAGGGACAGTATAAAGTCTATAATCAAGCTTTCAATCCAAAGTAAGTCCTGCAACACAGAAATCTACCAGCCAGTATAGCAAGATTATAGGCATTACAAACTTCAAAGCTTTGAAGCTTTGAACATGTCTCTCAAACCAATCACGTCTTTCATCATCTTCAAAGTATAAGTCCCCCCGAGTTTATACACCACTTTGGTTAATAAGGATTGAATTATCACATATGTTCTTGATGATTTTTGATCCTCTAATGTTTACTAGATATGAATACTGGTGTATCCTATTATTTATAGTTAGTGAGCGAGTCGACTCCGTGGTTTATCCAGTTTTGGGCTTCTACTTTAAAAATTGGGTCTTAATTATTGTCTACTTGCTTTGTTTGGCTCTCTTTTAGTTGCATGATTGTGAGAAAAGTTTGATTCTTTGGGAATTTTACTTCCTCTACGACTTCAGATTCTTTTCGTGTTTTGAGCCCGGTCCCCCAATAGTGGAGATCGTCATAGAAACCATTATAAGTGAGAGAAGGCAGTGTTGATGGGGGAGGGATACATGTCATAAATATGGTGAAGAGATGTGGTGGTTTTGGTTCGCTATAAGGGGTTTGCTAGTTGTAGTGTTGGTGAAGTCGTGAAGAGAGGGAGAGAGAGAGAGAGAGAGAGAGAGAGCGAGAGAGAGAGAGATAGAGAGAGAGAGAGATAGATAGAGAGTGTTGTATTGTTTTTCGTCAAAGATGCTTGAGAACCACCAACTTCAAACTCACCAATGTACAAGGTTATAATTGTCCTCCTCCAAAATAATATGTGTGATAATAGTAAACTCTCGTGTGTATATCACTGCCCTATCATAAAATGTACTTCGGCACTTAACTTAAGGGTGCTGATAATTACAGCACAAGAAGTAAAAATTAGATCACACCTATTTTTCATTGACCACAATACCCCTTAGATTAAGATTCCGTAATTAAGTATCTCTTGTTAATGAGTTAGTCCCTCTCTCGTCTCTGGTCTCTCACAATCTCGATTCAACCCCTCTCTCTTGAAATTGGGGAGTCGAAAGTGCATGCTTTCCGAAACCTCTCCTTTCCCCACCCCCACTATTCCATCTCTCTTTCTTATCGCTCTCAAAGATCTTATCTTTGCTCCGTCACTAATCAAGCTAAATTTTTTGGCAGGTGCACAGTTTCCAAACCCAACGCAGTGAGAAGGCCTTCGGCAATGCCAAGTAAAGCCATAAGTGAAGCTGATTGCTTATTTCTATAATACCGTGTATCTCTCTATTGTTCGAGTAAGGCCTCCCCTTAAAATCTATAGGCATATTGGTGAATTCATGGATCTAAAAGAGTCCAGTCGTTAAAATGCAAACCTAGAGGTAACCCACCAAGGCACCAAGATCGCCGGGAAGGATGGCTGCCGAGAAACATCTTAATCCAAAATCTGTGCAGTCCACAAATTGAACCAAAATTCTGAAGCAGAGTTTCAAAATTGGACAATTTTTGCATTTTCCATTGGTGATCGGAAACCTCTCGCGTCTAATTGAGTGGGCGAGGTGACTGTAAGGTACCAAGAGGTGAAGAAAAACTGTTTCACCTCAAAACACAAGATTAAATTCCTAGAATGGACGATTGAGAGAGATAAAGAGAGAGAGGTTGAAATCGGAGCTCTAGATTATGTCATATGGGGATCAAATTTTAAAATTGAGAATGGGAATAAGAATTGTGTTCCTGTGTCGAATTTTGATGTTTGCTCTTCCAAAACTGGGTTTCCCTTCAGGTGGGTGTGGGTAAACGACAGTGGTTGTGGTGGTAGGAGAGAGAGATGGTTCTGATAGTGGTGGGTGACAGGAACAAGAAGAAAATGGGTAAAAGAGATGGTGGGTTGATGGTGGTGTGCGGCGGCAGTTATGGAGTTGTTGGCTGGGTTAAGTGGAAGAAGAATATGAGATATGGAGACGAAGACGAAGAGTTATTGAGGGAGAGGGGAGGTAGGGTAAAGTATTGATTACGAAAATAAACACTATTCACAACTATTTTAAGGGTATTGTGGTCAACTAAAAAATAGTTGTGCTGTAATTAGTAATTCTTGTGTTGTAATTATCAGCACCCTTAACTCAAATGTCTCTCTACATTGTAATTCTCAAAAAAATGTCTCTCTTTATTTACATATGATATTCTCCTCGAATCCCGCGTGTACTCACGGTATAACGCTTACTTAAATTAACAAAAACGGACACCGCCATAGGTGCTCTTCCCTCCCTCCCTAGTCCCTTCCTCATAAAGGTGAAGTCCTACCATAGGGTATATTTTCTCTGTGGACCTCGTAATTTACTTACAAAGTTCTTCATTCACATTTCCATTTGATAGTCTTCCTCCTCGTGTACAGACTCGACTTTGCTTCTTGATCGTAATTTGAGACACGTTCCCCATGTACAACAGCCGATCTGCACGTAACTTCAATTCTTTCTACCACAAGAGCCATCAAGAAAACAAGTTATCTATATTATTATCATGGTTTAACTAATTATGATTTTTCAACCGTTAAATTAAATCAACTCTATCCCCACCATTAGATCTCACCTACTTATTACATCTCTAACTACCCACTCTCTTTGGACATCCCTAACTACCCACTCTCTTTGGACATCCATAACTAATATGAGAGAGGTTTTTCTCAAGTACATCCCTAATTAATAGGAGATAGGTTTTGAGTGATTCCCACGTATGCTCATCCCATACTTGGAAGTTATTTTTTTTCACCATATTTGTAAATATAATTTTTGCATAACACATCTAAATTCATTTTAAAAAAACCTCTAAATTCAAAAACTACCCAATTTAGGGATAGTGCCCTCGGGCACGGGCAATACTCTAGTCTATTCTATAAAACAATATTGTTTAACTAACTTATGAATTTTCACATTTTAGATTAAATAAATCAGTCCCGACCCTTAGATCTCACCTACCACCCACTTAACTACCTACTACTTAACTAACCACTTAACTACACACTACTTGAAAATTTATCATATTTTTTAGATTAACTTGCGTAATTATCAAAAGTGTATAAGAACTTGACATCATGGATATCATATAAAATTACCGGAGACGTCATTTTCATCTTCTTTTCCAGCAAAATCCATTATGAAATGTGTTTTTTGGATAGTGTCCTCGGGCACGGGCAATCCCCTAGTGCTATATAATATTAAGGCTTAACTACTTAATGCATACCTCTAGTATATCGAAACTAACACATTGCAACCTCCATATTTAGAATAGGCTTAGTACATCCCCCATTTGCAATTTATTCTACTTGTTGAAACTGGTAAAAAAGACTGTCAAATACTTAATGGAATATTCCGTTAGTTAAATAAGTGTAGATAGTGCTTTCTAGACAGACAGATCTTAGCCACATGGCGACCATCGAGCACACCTAGCTGTGCTCCACACACACTGGATCACCACCCGCGCTGATCCACGTGGGGGCTGCGAGACAGGTCCCTCGCATACCACCACACGGGACTTGTAGGGACTTAGTGGTTTGGAGGCTAGAGTAAGTCCTGTCGCGCGCGAGCGACAACCAAGCCCGCGCGCGACCTTTAGTAACTGATTTGAGAGATCTATGGCACGAGCTCCATAAAACCGGTCAACCTCATAACGGTTCCGGTATACACGGACGAAGTGCGTAACAGTTCCTATATACGCGGACGAACGTGTCGTTGTGGTTAAGCTAATTAAGCCGCCATTAATGGGCGCATTAACCCACCACAACGGTCACATTCTCCGTTATATATAGGATCATTAACCCTCCCATACCAGGACGGATCACCTGAACTACGCGGAAGCTCTGCCAAAATCCTGTCTCTCTCTCACACAGTTACCATTGTCTTACTCTCTCCCTACACACACCCTACTCTTTCCGTGTTCTTTCTATCCCCTGCTCTTGGTGTATATTGAATCCTACTCAAAGGATTATCTCTTACACATTTAGTGAACCCGACATGAAACTTACCACTGCAAGAAACCATGTCTCACGAAGACGATGTCAGCAACAGATCTCCCTCCACGGAAACAACTTCGGGAGAGGAGACCCGTCACACTTCTGCAGCCCCAGCGGAACTCCGACTTTGGAGACTTTAAACGACACTATACAGAACCAGGCAAAAGCCCTCCAGGCTCAATCCGCACAGATGGATCGGATAATGGCCATCCTGGGAACCCTCGCCCCGAATCCGACATCGGGTGCTGCTGTCTCTCAGAGAGGAGGAACCTCTACCACCCGGGGATCTGGAGTGGTACCTACACCGCCTAATCCTAATTCGCAAACCCCCTCAGCAATGGTGCATTTACCCTCTGTCCAGAGGAAAACGGCCCAAATACCGTCCCTTACAACACATGTTCCCCAACCCCCAACCGTGGCACCCAACATTTCTTCACAGTACTCCTTGCCTCCTCCGCCGGCACTGCTGGACAACGTGGCTTACACCCCTAGCCCGACCGCAGCATATGTGTCTCCGCCAGCTACAACCCTTCCTCCTGCTGCTGGAGGGAGTGCACCGGAATGTATGACATCGCTGCAGCGGCGCATAGAGACCTTCCTGGCCAATCAACCTTTTGCAGACACCATCATTCCGAAGGTCGACAACGAACCGCCTATCCCACGCGAGATCTATCTGATTCCCAACCCCGCAGGGTATAAGGCTCCTAATTGGGACAAGTTTGAAGATGTCAACGGGAATGCTCACGAGCATGTCATGCGTTTTATCGATGTAATGGGACCGTATGGGGCCGATCCCAAGTTGCTGATGCGTGAATTCCCAAAGTCTTTGGCAAATGTGGCCTACAAATGGTATAGAACGCTGGGGGCTGGATCTGTCAAAACTTTGGATGACATGGTTCAGAAGTTCTACACGAAATTCTTCCAGGTCGAGGAGAAGGTTACGATGATTCATCTCTCTCGTATGTATCAGAAGCGCGTGGAGGATGGCGTCACCTTCATCAAGAAGTTCAGAGCCAAATCATTGGAGTGCAGAGATGAAGTGCTTGAGGGCAGGATCGTGGAGATATGCTTGCAAGGCATGCGATATGAGTATAAAGGTATGCTAATCAACCTGCAAACTCCTACCTTTTCAAAGTTGATTGAATGTACGAAGAACATAGAGCCTATAGTGGAAAGGCAAAAGAAGAAGCATGCCCCTGAACGACCCTCGGGAGGAACCACTTTCAAGATTGGAAGGTTCAATTATAAGAGGGGGCGCGAAGTTGAGGTCAATACAGTGTCACCACACACGCAGCACAGGGTTACAACTTCAGATGCGCCACCTCTGCCGTGCTCGATAGAAGAGGTGATTGACTTATGCAAACAGTGGCGTAAAGACGGAGTTCTGCCTCCGCTCGAAAGGATACCGTCTAAGGAGATGATGAGGGACCCGAAGTGGTGCGAATTCCACAGAAAAAATATGCACCCACAGCTAACTGCAAGAAACTTAGGCACATGGTGAGCCGAAAAATCAAGGAGGGCGAGTTAATTGTCAGCGACCAGAGGCAGGACGTGCGAAACAATCCGCTGCTAGCTCATGCGGAGCAAGAGCCGAAAGGCAAGGAGGTAGCCATGATTGCGATTATGGATCTTGAAGAGATTGTGGAAGACGGTCTGCCTATCAATGCTGAAATTCACAATGATGAGGAGTACAGCATAGACACAGAGGATGAGCGTGCTGACAGGATGAAGGGGTCGCACGGGTTCAGCAAGTTCTTTGACGAGATGAACTTTTCGGAGAAATGCCAGAAATAGATGACAAAGGCGATTCTAAGGGTAGAAGAAGACTTCGAGGAAGACATCGTGGTCTCCAACGGAAAAGTTTTAAAGGCGGCTCGCTCTACAGAAAAGATTATGACTTTCTCCGCAAGTGACAAGAAGATGGACTCGAGCCACCAGAAGCCCTTATACGTAACAGCGGTGATTAATGATGTCGAATTCAAGAGGGCATTTCTTGATGGAGGAGCGGCCGTCAACGTGGTCTCGCTCAACACTTTAAAGTTGGCAGGAATCCCGGAGAAGAAAATTGTTAGACGCCCGTCCCCACTGATGGGATTCGGGAGTGACTCCCGGATGACGATAGGATGGATTCGTCTGGGCATACAGATAGGGAAAATCAAGTGTTCAGCCAAATTATACGTGATTGATGCGAATACTACGTATCACATGATCATAGGGCGAGCTTGGATTCATCGTTTCGACGCGGTCCCCTCCACAGCTCACCAGGTGATGAAGGCCATCTAGAATGACAGAGTAGTGGAGATACCGGCTTCGGTAAACCCCTTCAATCTAAATGAGGCGCACCTCACTGAAGTGGTATAGTTTACTGAAATGGCGGACGAGCAAACGCCAGGGCCATTTAACCCGACTCTTTTGCCTCGATGGGAAGACATCGAGGATCAGTTGCCAGCAGGAGTAATGGTGACGAGGGAGGAGGCCAAGGAAAAGTTGTCCGCACGCAAAGAGGCACCGCAGGTCGCCTACCGAAGGAAGAACGTGTACACCCTGAATAGGGTGGTAAAACATGATCTTGCGGGCAAAGAGACAGAAAGCTTCTACTCAAACGGAAAGAAATGCTACCGCATATGAAGGTGCGCAGGGGTACCCCCATTCGAGCATGGGGATATCTGGGCAAATCAGTCAAATATAGCGTGTCAAGGAGGTAGACAAGCCAACATCAGAGGCTTTAGAGGATAAGCTGAAAGAAGCACCTGAATGCATGGAGGATAAGCCGAAACCCCAGAAGTAGGAACTGAAAGAAGTGTTCCTGAGCCCAGGAGAAGAAAAGAAGAGGCCCGTTTTTCTGAGCGCAAACCTCACAAGCGATGAGGAAGCAAAATTGCTGCAACCGCTGACTGAATATAAGGATGTGTTTGCCTGGGAATATGATGAGATGCCCGGTTTGGACACGAGCGTGACCATGCACATATTAGATGTCATCCCAGGATCTAAACCGATAAAGAGTGCGAGAAGTTTCAGGCCAGAGATAAATGTGAAAATCAAGCAAGAAATTGTCAAGCTATTGACTGCCAGGTTTATCGAGCCGAATCATCATCCCGCCTGGTTGGCTAACATCGTGCCTCTGGTAAAGAAGAATGGGCAACTTTGTATCTGCGTAGACTTCAGTGACCTTAACCGCTTCTGCCCCAAGGACGACTTCCCGCTGCCCAACATCGATTTGCTCATCGACTCCACTGCAGGGCACCGGATGTTCAGTTTCATGGATGGCTTCAGTGGGTATAATCAGATCAAAATGGATCCGAAAGATGCACGAAAGACTGCGTTCATTACGCCGGTGGGGGTCTTTAACTATACAGTTATGCCCTTTGGACTTAAAAATGCGGGTGCGACTTATCAACGAGCAATGATGGCTCTATTTCACGACATGATGCACCAGGAAGTGGAGTTCTATGTTGACGATCTGGTTTTCAAGTCCAAAGAGGAAGCGCACCATTTGGGGGACCTGCGGAAGGTATTTGAAAGATGCAGGAGTTTCCTACTGAAGATGAATCCCATTAAGTGTGCATTCGAAGTGACTTCGTGGAAGTTCTTGGGATGCGTAATACATCGCCAAGGCAGCGAGCCTGATCCCGCAAAAGTATCGGCTATCACTAGCATGACGGCACCACATGATCAAATCACTCTGAAGACATTCCTAGGAAAGTTATGTTACCTGCGGAGATTCATTCCGGCGGTTGCAGAAATAACTTTTTGCTTTGGCAATCTCCTCAAAAAGAATGTTGTATATAATTGGACAGAGGAACATGAGGTCGCATTTGGGAAGCTGAAGAATCTATTAACATCGCCAAGGGTAATGATTGCTCCACAGATGGGATCGCCGCTTTTGTTGTATCTGAAGTCGACGAAGAAATCTATAGGGGCGCTTTTGGCTCAAGAATATGAAGGGCAGGAAAGCCCGATTTATTACATCTCTCGCATAGTACAACCAGCTGAATCAAGGTACACAGACATCGAACGCCATTGTCTTGCTTTGTTCTTTGTGATAGAAAAGTTAAGACACTACTTCGCCTCGCACAAAGTTGTGGTGATCACAAAGAGCGACCCCATACGGTACCTCTTGACTCACACCTCTCCCTGCAGAAGGTTGGCAAAGTGGTACATGACCATTTCACAATATGACATCACATGTGCTCGACCACGAGCAATCAAATCGCAAGCAGTGGCAGATCTTCTGGCACAGTTCCCAGATAGCAGCTATGAACCCATGATTGAGGAGGAGTTGGAAGGACCTGAGATCTATGCAGTCGAGTTACCATATTGGACGCTTCATTTTTATGGATCATCAACAAGGAAAGGTGGAGTAATTGGAATTGTTTTGACTAAACCAGATGGGGAAGTCATCCAAATGTCCACGAAACTTGATTTCCCGGTAACCAACAATGAAGCGGAGTATGAGGATCTCATCGCAGGACTTCGTGCAACCAGGGCACTGGAAGCATGCAATCTGACGGTTATGGGGGATTCTAAGTTAATCGTCAAACAAGCCTCAGGCGAGTACGGATTGAAAGAGGTAAATCTGTTACCCTATCGTACTTTGGTGCAAAAGCTGGTACAGCAATTCTGCGATGTCAGGTATGAGCACACGCCTAGAGCTGATAATCGGCATCTGATGCTTTAGCCACTATGGGATCTAAAGTTAGTGCAGAAAAATGCCCTGCGAGAATCTCAATCGAAGTCCGAACGTCACCGGTATTTATAGAGGATGCATGCGAGGATGAACCCATTGATGACGAAGACTGAAGAAAACCGATATTGCATGCAATTGCCGAGGGAACGAGCAGAGAAAACTGGGCATCCACTAAGGGGTACTGCATACATGACAACGCCCTTTACTACAAAGGACCGGGAGGAATACTCATGCGGTGCGTCTCCCACCAGGAGGGGCAAGCGTTATTGGAAAAGATTCACCAGCACACTTGCGGGGAAGGTGAGGTTTCGATTTATCGAAAGGCCCAAAGATACGGGATTCATTGGCCGGACATGCCCACGGCTGCTGCAATAATTCAAGGAAATTGTGAAAGTTGTGCATTGATCAAGGACTCTTTAACAATCACTCTGGTTGATGACGACGCGGACTTGAGAAAGCCACTCTTTTATTTTCTCACGGAAGGAATCGATCCCGAGCAAAGAAAGGAAGGTGAGAAACTTAAAAGAAAGGCGGCTCGATATGTGGTGCAGGAAAACATACTCTGGCGGAGGGGTCATGAAGGTAATCTACTCCGATGCCTAGATAGCCAAGAAGCGCATGAGGTGATGGATTTATCTCACCAAGTAGAGCATCCCGGGGCTGCAAAACTATGGAGACAGCTCCTCACAGTTGGTTATTTTTGGCCCACAATGGAGGCAGATTGCCGCACCAAGGTAAAGAGATGTCAGGAATGCCAATTTAAGGGCAACCTCGTACATGCTCCTACCGTAGATCTACATGCGTTGGGAACGCCATGGCCGTTCCACACTTGGGATCTAGATTTTGTTGGCCCCATTCGACCGGCCTCGCATGGGAACCAGTTTATCTTAACCGCGACCGAGTTGTTTACTAAGTGGTTGGAGGTAGTACCGCTTAAGACAGCCAATGCGCTCGCAGTGGTCAACTTTCTTCAAGAAAACATCATATACAGATTTGGAATCCCCAACACAATCCTTTCGGATAATGGCACCCCCTTTGTAAATCGTCAGGTGGCTGCGAAACTAGCGGAGTACAACATAAGGCAGGTCTGTTCCACTCCTTATTATCCAAAAGGGAATGGTCAAGCAGAAGCAACCAACAAGACACTGTTAAGAATTTTGAGTAAGATGGTCGCAGATGATCACAAAAAGTGGGTCAATTCTTTGAATATAGCATTATGGGCATATCGAACTTCACCAAGGACTTCCACGAGAGTCTCCCCGTTTCTTCTATGTTATGGGGCTGAAGCCGTTGTACCGGCGGAAGTAAAAGTTAACTCTGCGAGATTAGCCTTTCATGCATTGTATGACAATCAACGTGACCATGACTTGATTCTGTTGGAAGAGAAGCGCGAACAGGCTAAGCAAGCCAATAAAAGGTACAAAGAGAGGATTTCTCGTGCCTACAATAAAACAGTTCAACACAGAGACTTTGCGGTTGGGGACTTGGTCTTACGAGCTTCAGATCATTGCATGCGGGAAGAGGCCCATCCAAAGTTCGCAGCTAACTGGGAAGGACCGTTCGAGGTTAAAGAAGTTTTTGATAGTGGTTACTGCACAATACACATGCTTCATGGGACTGCCACAACCCCAAGTCCGATCAATATGCGCTGGATAAAAAAGTATTATCCTTAGCCTCTCTCTCTTTACATATATTGGATTCAAATGTCTGTTGGATTGTATGTCTAGTCCTCCGATGAATTCATGCGTCGTTTCCTCCCATATGAGGAACTTGTAGTCATGCCTCTCCCATATGAGGGTGCTTTAATAAAAGAATTCTCCCATATGAGAAGAATTTTATTACCTTAGTCGTCTCTTATAATTTTATTGCTTCTTTGCTTATTTACAACAAAAGCCTATCTGCCTAGATAGCAACCATAATATACGATCCCATGCGATCCAAAGCCTATATGCCGAGATAGCAGCAATGTTTAAATACGATCTTAAGTGATCCAAAAGCCGATCTGCCTAGATAGCAGCGAAAGTAACAACGCCCTTGTGCGAACAAAGCCTATCGGCCGAGATAGCAGCAATGTTTAAGAATGATCTTGACTGATCAACAAGCCTATCTGCCTAGATAGCAGCAATAATAACAACGCCTTTGTGCAAGAAAAGCCTATCTGCGCAGATAGCAACAATATTGAATCATGATCTTAACTGATCTGCAAGCCTATCTGCTTACATAACAAGCTATAGCAACAACGCCTCGTGCGATGCAAAACTTATCAACTTGAGATAAAGAATTATTCAGGCAATATCCGAATGCAAAACGCAAAAGAAACATAACTTGTTTCGTCGTATGGCAAACACGCATGCGATATTATAATTTGTTGTGTCGAACAGAAATAGCAAATACCAAAATGCTTTTCATTAACAGTCAAAATGACTTACAATTTATCTGTCTAGATAGCAGCTTACAAGCAAAAGCTCATACTAAGAAAAATTCCTACTATGAAATGAACGACCTACAAGCCCTAATAAAAGCTATGTGACGCTATCGTCGAGGTCCTAGATCTGAACAGGGCTCTTTATCGGGTTTCTGCCCAAGAGATGTGCCAGATGAACCTCATGTCCTGGCGGATGCGGACGTGAAGAACAAGTGGAGAACAGCTCCTGGGGCAGGAAGCTTATTGTGCAGAGGGACGAGCGCCATGGCTCGTCACACCTTCTTCAAAACAATGGTGGCAAATAGTTTTCCTCCAGGAAAGCTAGAGGAGAAACACACCATTCATTACGATTCGGTAAAAAGGTTAGTATGGAACCGCGCCTCGCCGGAAGGCAGCCGAGATACGACCTGGAAACATAATAGACGAAGAAGAATCTTAGCAGAAGCATGAGGTATTATGTAAATCTTCTTCAAAGTGATCATGAAGATCGGTGAGTTTTATAAAGAATATTTTGGGAGCTATTTCTATGGCACAAGGCACAAAATCAGGTTTCACAACCTGAAATTGCCATGAATCAACAAAGGACAAGCATTGATGCCAGCAGTCGTAAGGACTCATGGTAAGCCACATTTTTGGATAAAGGACCCAAGCAGAAAGAGGAAGGGTTTATATAGACTCCATAAGGGACTCTTTAGTTCCCTGGCTGAGTCAGCAAAGCTTGGGAAACGGGTAAGAATCAATTACTTACGTCTCAAAAGAGGTAAAATTCAATTACCGTACTAAAGGCTATGGCGATTCAGTGGCACACCCTAATTAATGACGGAAGGTCATAATAAGGAAGGGGCTCCCAAGGAAATCGTGCTTATCTAATAAATCATTAGCGCGAAAATCAAGGCAGGTACGTCACCATGTGACGTCATAATTGATACGCATCAAGATACGAGTGCAAAATCCTCAAAGGGGCAAAATGGGACATAAAGTTTCAAATAAAAAAAAGAAGGGGGAGAAGCACTAGCATTACAATAATATTTTTGTTTCTAAAATAAATCCTTGATTAAAGGATCTTCTGGAGAGAACAAGAGCGACGTCTCTCTTGCTTGGTCCACTTCTTGTTTCAACTGCTCGTACGTGGCATTCATCGCATGAAAGAGGTTGACAGCGTCTTCAGCCTTTTGCCTTTGTTCCTCTAACTTCCGTATTTCAGAAGCGAGGTTGTGGTAGCCGCACTTCAAACTCACAGATGCGAGAATCTGGGTGACCCTGTTGAGAAGATACCCAAAGCCTAGCTTGCCTTGAACCTTAGCCTGAAGCCCCTTGCATGTGCTATAAAGCAACCGTGCACTATTAGGAGAAATGGTCGCAGGGGTGGCCACAGACAGTTGCTCCAGAATCCAGATGGCTTCGGTCAAGAAAAGCCTCCTGTCATAAGGCTCTATCTCCAGAGATTTCGCGAATAACCATGGGTATGAGAGGTGCATCCTTATCAGCCAATCCACGTCAGGTTGCTTCATTCCTGAAAAAAATGATCCAAGTTTAGAGCATGAAAGATTTTAAAAAAAGGCGTAGAATGCGAAAAATGGTAACATACCTGTCCCTTCAAGGATCTCATGGAAAGAGGGAATACGCATTGCTGGAAAAGCTGAAGCATGCCCTTGTTGCATTGCTTGTCTGTCAGCCGCGAGTTCGAGCTCATCATTCTTGGCAGGGAGGGTATAAGTTGCAGTAGGTGCGGCGGCCGCTCCAACTTGTGAACTCCAAAAACTCCATGTTGGGGGAACCTGTAAAAGCTCTACCTCGGTGGAAGGAACGGCGGCGGTAGTGACTGCTGCTTGACTAGGAACTTCTTTAATTGCTCCAATGTTGACATAGGTCCAATGTTGACATAGGTCAGCACGTCGAGGCGACCGCACGAGTCTTTAATTGCTATGACCAGTTGATCTAATCTGTGGTACAGCGTGCCCAAGACTAAGGGCCCAAGTGCGACCTTCTGACCAAGGGTCAGTTTCACAGCAAGAGGAAGAATATGATAAAAGACCCCATCATGCGGATGGCCATCGATCAAATACCTCGACAACCAAGCGCAGAGGAAAGCACATAGGGTCAAGTGATAACCCTTGCCATTCACATAGTTTTTAGCTTTCGGGTTTCGGCTCAAAAGCTTCTTGGTGATACTACTGTTCGCATAATCGCGAAGGAAGTATTGCACCCACTTGTTCCAAGTGTTCTTCGTAGATGTGTCAACCAACTGCCAGTCGGGAAGAAGTTCTGTAGGTGTCCACCGGGTGGAAATTTTCTTCACCTCTGACAAACACTCCTCCATCTGCTTGTACAAAGCAACCTCTGCATCAGTCCTCAAGGGACTCAAAGGATCCACTTCACCCACAGGAGACAGATCATACAGCATGTGTACATCTTCGAGAGTGGGGGCAGCCTCGAACTCAGCAAAGTGAAATGTGTGAGTCGCAGGCGAGTAACGAGAGAGAAGGTTTAGAAGCATGGACTGGTCCAGCTTCACGGCAACACCCTTCATAGCACGGACTGCGAAATATATGACAGCATCGTTTAAAGCAATGGCATGATTGGTCAGTACATGGTCAATCCACTCATCCATGAAGTCCAGTTTCTGAACAAACGCTTGAGTGGAAATCACAGTGTACGGGAAAAACCCATTTTCAACCCCCAATCGAACCACGTCCTTGGAATCGATCAATTCGAGCATGGCCGCGTTAACTGGATGGGTCAACGTTTGCAATTCGTCAGCAGAGACTGGGATTGGCAGGTTCTTCACCTTAACCCTAGCATGGTAAAAGTCCTTGCCACCCAGATATGGGGCTTTTCGCCATAAGGTCTGGGGGAGATCAGGTATTTCTTCGACCTCTTTAACAGGTTTGGTTCCCTTTGTCTTCGCCATTCCTGCGGAAAAGCAAGAAAAAAGGGGGGGAGAAATACACACACTTTAGTTTGAATTTCAAGATTCATTTCAAGGCATACGAGGATTTATTGGAAGAAAGATGAACAGTCCAGTGTCAATTTTGGGGGGTTTGAAGCTCAGAATTGTTTGCATTATTGGGGATTTCAGAAACCCTACATTCAAAATCTTAACAATCTGGAGATTAAATCAAGGTTGGATTCAAAGAGCAAGGTCTCCTTCATAGTTTTCAGTGGATAATATGTTTCGGAGAGTCATGAGTTTGCAGATCCAACACAGTTCGAAGCATATATCGGTACATTAAACAAAATTAAACAAAGCCAACCTTTTTTTTGCTAAAGTTTGCTTGGATGCACACAGTTGAAGAAGACGATTGACAAGAGAGAATTGATGATTTATTATCTGGATCTGCTCTTGAAGGCTTTCGGGTATCATTCACTTTAAGAGAAAGAAGTGATACTTTGCAACAATGGAAGGCATATCCAAAAACAATGAAAGGTTGCGTCCTTTCAGTAGTCGAATCGCAACCGTCACCGTCGAATCGCGCAATCACAGGACAAGCTGACGTCATGCCTAAAACCCTAAAAGACCAGACGACACGACTCTAGGGGTTTAGGTCATAACGGCACGCACGGGGGCTGAATCTGCGTTTATTTGAATTGGTGCGTGGTGGCGACGCATACGTTGGTTCCTGCACATGGAAGCCTATCCGGTTGTGAGTCTTCACGCGCAGAAAGGGGGCTAATGTAGATAGTGCTTTCTGGACAAGATCTTAGCCATGTGGCGATCATCCAGCACACCATAATGTGCTCCACACACACTGGATCACCAGCCGCGCTGATCCACGTGGGGGCTGCAAGACAGGGCCCTCGCATACCACCGCACGGGACTTGTATGGACTTAGTGGTTTGGAGGCTAGAGTAAGTCCTGTCGTGTGCGAGCGACAACCAAGCCCGCACGCGACCCTTAGTAACTGCTTTTGAGAGATTTATGGCACGAACTTCATAGACCCGGTCAAACCGGTCAAACCCGGTCAACCCCATAAAGGTTCTGGTATACGCGGATAACGTGCTGTAACGGTCCCTATATACGCGAACGAACGTGCCGTTGTGGTTAAGCTAATTAAGCCGCCATTGATGGGCGCATTAACCACACTGCAACGGTCACATTCTCCGTTATATATAGGATCGTTAACCCTTCCATACAGGGACGGAACGACCCGAGATACGTGAAAGCTCTGCCAAAATCCTGTCTCTCTCTCTCACAGTACTATCGCCTTACTCTCTACCTACACACAAACCAACACTTCCTGTGCCATTTCTATTCTCTGCCCTTGGTGTACACAGAGTTCTCTCTGCCGGATTCTCTTGTACACATTTTGGTGAACCGACGTGAACTTACCATTGCAAGCAACCATGTCTCATGAAGATGATGTCAGTAACAGATCGCCTTCCACGGAGACCACCTCGGTAGAGGAGACCCGCCGTACTCCTACAACCGCCGGTGAAGCTCCGACGATAGAGGCTTTGGATGCCACCATCCAGAACCAGGCAAAGGCCCTCAAAGCTCAATCCGCACAACTGGAACGGATAATGGCTATTCTGGGAACTCTCACCCCAAATTCCGCACCATCCACCACCGTCTCTCAGGGAGGAGGAGCCTCCACCACTCAAGGATTGGGAGTGTCAACCACACCACCCAATCCTAACCAGCAAACTCCACCAGCAACTACGCAGTTACCCTCAATTCAGGGGTCAACAGCTCAAATGTTGCCTCTTGCTACTCACACTCCTCAACTTCCAACTTTGGTACCTGATCCGACCTCACAATACCCCTTGCCCCCTCCATCGGCAACGTGGGGCAACGTGAACTCACAATATGTCCCTAGCCCTCCCGCGACATATGTGTCGCCTCCGCCTGCGGCATCCCCTCCTCCTGCTGCTGAGGGAAGTGCTCCGGAGTGTATGACGTCGCTGCAGCGGCGCATAGAAACCATTCTGGCTCACCAATCGTTCGCGGACACCATTATCCCGCAGCTTGACAACGATCCACCTATTCCACGGGAGATCTACCTCATGCCTAACCCTGCCGGGTAGAAAGTTCCTAAATGGGACAAGTTCGAAGATGTCAATGGGAACGCCCATGAGCATGTCATGCGCTTCATTGATGTAATGGGGACGTACGGGGCTGATCCTAAGCTGCTGATGCGCGAGTTCCCGAAATCCTTGGGGAACGTGGCCTACAAGTGGTACAGGACGTTGGAGGCCGGATCTGTAAAGACCTGGGACGATATGGTTCAGAAGTTTTACACTATGTTCTTCCAGATGGAATAAAAGGTGACGATGATTCATCTTTCGCGGATGTACCAGAAGCGCGAAGAGGATCGAGTGACGTTCATCAAGAAGTTCAGGGCCAAGTCCTTGGAATGCAAAGATGTGATACTCGAAAGCAGACTCGTGGAGATATGCCTGCAATGCATGCAAGACGAGTATAAAGGTATGCTTATCAACCTGCAAACACCTACATTTTCGAAGCTGATCGAATGCACAAAGAATATTGAGCCTATAGTGGAGAGGCAGAAAAAGAGGAATGCCCCTGAGAGATCCCCGAGCGGGACCACTTTCAAAATTGGGAGGTTCAGCTACAAGAGAGGACGTGAGGCTGAAGTGAATACGGTCTCGCCCCAAAAGCAGCCAAAGGTAGTGAACTTCGATGCGCCACCTCTGCCATGTTCGGTAGAGGAAACGAGCGACATGTGCAGACAATGGCGTAAGGATGGTGTCCTGCCGCCGCTCAAAAGGGCACCCTCGAAGGAGATGGTTAGGGATCCGAAGTGGTGCGAATGTCACGGGAAGGTCATGCACCCCACGGCTGATTGCAAGACGCTCAGAATCATGGTAAGCCAAAAGATGAAAACTGGCGAATTGATTGTCAGCGATCAAAGGCAGGATGTGCGAAACAATCCACTGCCTGCCCATGCGGAGCAAGAGCCGAAAGGCAAAGAGGTCGCCATGATCTCGATTGTGGACCTTGAAGAGGTCGCGGAGGATGGTCTACCCATCATTGCCAAGATCCAAAACGACGAGGATTACAGTATAGACACAGAGGACGAACGTGCTGATCGGATGAAGGGGTCGCACGGGTTCAGCAGGTTCTTTGATGAGATGAACTTCTCAGAGAAATGCCGGAAGGAGATGACAAAGGCAATTCTGAGAATAGCAGAAGATTACGAGGAGGATATCGTAGTCTCCAATGGAAAGGTTTTCAGGGCATCTCGCTCTACAGAAAAGGTCATAACCTTCTCCGCAAGCGACAAGAAGACAGATGCGAGCCACCAAAAGCCTTTGTATGTAACGGCAATTATCAATGGTGTGGAGTTCAAAAGAGCGTTCGTTGATGGAGGAGCGGCAGTTAACGTTGTCTCGCTCAACACTCTGAAATTAGCAGGAATTACAGAGCACAAGATCGTAAAGCGTCCGTCCCCGCTGATGGGATTCGGAAGCGACTCCAGAATGACGATAGGTTGGATCCGTCTGGGCGTCCAGATCGGCAAAATTAAGTGTTCAGCAAAATTCCATGTCATTGATGCGAACACTACGTATCACATGATCATAGGTCGAGCCTGGATTCATCGCTTCGATGCGGTCCCCTCCACGACCCACCAAGTGATGAAGGCCATCTGGAATGACAGGATAGTCGAGATACCAGCTTCGATAAATCCTTTCAACTTGGATGAGGCGCATCTCAGTGAGGCGGTATGGTTCACTGAGATGACAGATGAGCAAACACCGGGGCCGTTGAACCCCACTCCTTTGCCTCGATGGGAGGACATTAAAGATCAGTCACCCGCAGGAGTAATGGTAACAAGAGAGGAAGACAAGGAAAAGCCGCCTACGCGAGAAGAGGTGCCGCGGATTGCCTACCAGCGAAAGAACGTTTATACTCTGAAAAGGATAGCAAAACATGATCCTGAAGGAAAGGAGATAGACAGTTTCCACGCCAACGGGACGAAATGCTATCGCATATGAAGGTGCGCAAGGGTGTCCTCACGCGGGCATGGGGATATCCCTGAGGAAATCAATCGAATTGAGCAGGTTACGGAACCAGACAAACCTACGCCAAAGTGTTTTAGAGGCGAAGCTAAAAGAAGCACCCGAATGCATGGAGGACAAACTGAAACAACCCAGGATCTCGGTTCAGAATTAAAGAGACAATCGATAACCAAAAGTAGAAATATAGTTACGAATATTACATTTTATTTAATAAATACAGCAATCTTGAGAAGATAAGATTACAAATATAATTTGTTTGAAATAATCTATGTGATCTACTCTAACTTAATCTAAACGTCCTTGTCTCGTTCCGCGTTCCCATCCCCCACCTTGAGTGATGAATTGCGGTTTTAAAATGGAAAAAGCCGACGCAGTTTTGAAGAAATGATCAGTAAAAACTGAGTAAATACACACTACGACATGTAAATCAACGAGTGGCACGGAAGCATGATTTGAAGCAAATAAACAGATTTGAAAATCAATGAGCAAAAGAGTTGGAAAAATTCGGAACATTTATGAGTAACCGCGTAGCGAGAACCATCATCTTTAAAACATTTATAAACCACAAATAGACAACATATTTTTAAACAAGTAGAATATCAAGAGTAAAAAAGTCCATGTGACCTGATAATGATATTAAATCACAAGTAGCTAAAGCTTTTCAAATCATTTGATTAGATTAGGCAATCAAGAGCCACAAACAACATCAATAGATTAATCAAACTTTCTTTCAATTCCAATTTAACCGTTAAGTTTAGCTGAGGCATGTCTAGAGCCACCAGCAGGATCGATGTAGACAGAGGGATCACGAAATAATCACTAAGGGTTCCTTCTAGGGTCTATCAAACCCTATTTCACCCGAGCGTTAAGGGAGCCCATTCGTCAACCCCGCTCATAACATTAGCTAAAAGGCCTTAAGTGTCGACACCCCTATACCGTAGTGACCCTTGCAAGTATAAGTAGCACTCTATAGCTCTATAAACCGCTTGGCCTCAATATCTTGATACCTTTTGGCTCATCGGGGGCGGATTTGTGAACATTAACGTTCTATCCAATAATAAGAAGCATTGCTTCAATGGTCTTAGCCATAAGAAAATGGAGGATCGCTTGACGCCTCTCATTAATAACAGTACTCTGTACATCGTCCTAAGTCTATTAGAGGTATTTTATTTCTTCTCTTTCACATAACCAGAATCATAATATCAACATTTCACAAGTAATTTCCGAGAGTTCTCAAAGGAGATGAATAGAATAGTTTAACAACATTTGAGTGGAAAACATGCATTCTCATACTTTTTCATATAACAAGCATTCATTTGAAACATCGAACGCATACGCACATTTTGATATGAAAAGGTCGTACATATGTACTTACCACTGAGATGAAGCACAATTAAAAGCAAGAAACTAAGCCTAGCACTCCGACGACAACCGCTCTCCCCAACGAGGTCGATGTCTACAATCACACGTATGACGTACTCATTACAACCAATCACACATGCAAAATAAAAATGCAAACCTACATGTACATAGTCATAAATTTCACTAATGCACATATAATGATGTTTAAATATCAAAACAAGTCCAACAAAACACCTAGAAGTTCAAAAATTCAAGTTTTCTAAAAAATGTGAAACTACAATTCTGGACTGAATTGTAGCTCTGACTTTGGAGACATATTTTCCATATCAAATCATCTCCTAAAATTTTGAAATTAATGTATGATGAACCTATATGTGTCTAATTTCAGAAACACCAAGAAAATCATGCATAGCTATTATAAAAGTCAAGTTACAAAAATAACAAACACTGCTATGCAGAGACAGGTTTGGAAGAAAGTTTAAACTTTGAAGAACAATTAATACTACTTGAAGAATAGGAAAAATGCCCATATTCTCCAGAATGAATCCCTTATGTGTCTAGTTTCATCAAAATAAAGATTTGGTGCCATAGGTTTCTGGAAATGAGATTTTTAATAAAAATGGTAAAACTTGTCCAAAAACAGAGTTTCAGAAAACTTACAACTTAGAATGAGCATATCTCCCTAACCAAAAAGGCTATGGAGTTGAATTTTCTTTCAAAATGACCCTATATGAGTCTTGTTTCAGAATATGAATGAATTAAAAATTCTACAGAGACAAAATTTAGAGATAATATGTGTTTTTCACAAACTGGTCAGATTGTAAAAATGTACAATTTTCACCTAGAGCACTTAAAACATGATCAAATCAATTATATGACACATGCAACTTATAGAGACTTGATTTTCACCCAAATTACATCATTTTAGGCATTAATTAAGACTTTAACATGCCCTTGACACAAATGATCAAAATTTTCTTGACATGCAAGTGCAACTACCAAGATTTTTACAAAGTGCATATGTGTTTTAGTGTGAGTTTCATGAAATAGTCAAAATTTTGGAGTCAATCACATGATCTAACCATGAAAATGAAGAATCAAGCATGGAGATGAAGAAAACTAAGATGAAATTTCATCAATCAAAGCAAAAGATGTGAATGAATTCAAGACTAGAAGAAAATTTACCCAAAGATTCAAGAAATGGTGGAGGAAAAGAGTGAAATTGACCTTCAATCCTTGAGAAGAACGATGAAATAACTCCCCTCCATGATCATACTATGCTTGGACTAAAGTTTTTCATGTTTTGGAGGCTTGAAAATGAAGATTTGATGGTGTTTTGTGAAGGTCAACACCCAAAAATGGGAATGGAGATATTGAGAGACAGAAGAAAGCATGTATGGGTGTTCTTGAAGAGAAAATCATATGAATAATTGAGGGAGAAAGAGATAGGAAGTTGTGGTGATGAATGGGATGAGTGATGGTGAGTTGGTGTAAGTATAAGAGTGTGTACATGTGTAGATTTTCATAAGTAGTGTTATTTTAATAGGAGTAGAAATAAGAATGAATTATTTTATTGGTGTTGAACAAAGTGATGGAGGGGGTAGTTGGTTGTAATAAGAACAAAATTAGAGGAGTTGTGGATGGGGCTAAAGAATTGATAGCCACAAATTAAGGGGTAAAAAAAAATACAATTAAAAAGTCTCCCAACACCATAGTTGGGGTAGGAATTGGATTACCAAGAGAATGAGGGTTGACATGCAAATACAAGAAATTTAAGATAACTACAAAATTCCATATGCAAGAGGGGTATAAATGAGAAGTGCCAAATATTGAGGGGTGAAAATATAATTTTCAATTAATAGCTCACAGATATACGTTAATTTTCATAAATAATAAATTTTCCAGAAAATTTCAAATACACCACTTTGTACATAAATGTTAAAATTAAATTTTAGAAAACTACAAGTATATCTCAAGTATACAAATAAGTTTCGTATAGTATCATCCAAGTTTTAAAAACTACAAAATAACCCCAAATTAAAAATTGATATCATCATAGATGTCAATTAACACCATTATACTTTAAAATTAAGAAAAGTCAAGGACAATTTTGAAATTTAAATTTCTTAAAATTCTCAAATATTTTTCGAAATTACTAAATAACCCCAACTAAAATACGGGGTATTACATTATATCCCCCTTAAAATGAAGTTTCGTCCCCGAAGCTTAAGAAAACTGTTGAGCGAAATTACAAACATATTTCAAGAGAATGCAACTAATGCACATGAGACTTGTATGCAATGTCAATACACATGCAACACTTTAATTAACGGGAATCGCGCTCTCGGTCGGTTACATCCCCACTCCCTCGTATTATACTAGAGATTAAAATACAATTAGCTCAAGTAAAAGGTCGGCACCAAATTTTGAAAGGTCTAGACGAACACACAAGTTACCACGTTTAGAAAGCCAATTCGAAAATTTTCTAGCGTTTAAAAAAATCTTGAAATTTATAGACACAAAATACTTTGATCGCAACTAACATGTCATTTTACTTGGCTCATCCGCGTTAAAAATATTGTCTTACCTTTATAGGATAAGATACACCAATCACCTAAAGTGTTCCACGCATACGATGGAGAAAAGAACACTATGTGTCTATCCATCACAACTCGAATGTGTTTCAAATGTTCCAACTTAGTCTACACAGCGGGTACAACTCATAGTACTGTCGTACTAAGAGTCACGCCAGCGGACTGCTAAACAAAGTGGTCCACATCACTTGGCATTTGGTATCTCGACACCCAACATTTTTTTTTCCAAAACTATTTTTTTTTTTAAAAATATTACTTTTTTTTTGGGTCAAAACTTTCTAATTTTGGAAACGACCAAGTCGAATTAACTCAAAATGAAACAAAATAAGGTATTATCTTAAAAGTCGCACTCAAAGGTATGAAATGAATGGTCTCATGTTCTTCTAAGACAAAGCGTCGTTACTCTCTCGTCGACAAAATAACATAACCAACAAAGCGAACGCGGATACGGATCACACGACAATGATAAATCATTTCTATAGAGTAAGCAAATATGCTCAATGGATAGCATACATATAAATAAGCAAGTAGATTACGCACGGAGCACATACCAATTAGCAAGTAACAGTTAAGCAACAAGTACGGTACAAATCGTGTTTAAGAATACGTAGGTACCCCGAAATCCCCCGCGGCTTGCTTACTTTGTTATTACCAAATTGAGATATCCTAATCAATTTTAAAATTTTGAAAACGTGTTATCTTTCTTTTTTATCTACTTAAGGAAATCGAAAAGTCTCATTAACCGGAGAACCGATGCTCTGATACCATCTGAAACAACCCGGGATCTCGGTTCAGAATTAAAGAGACAATCGATAACCAAAAGTAGAAATATAGTTACGAATATTACATTTTATTTAATAAATACAACAATCTTGAGAAGATAAGATTACAAATATAATTTGTTTGAAATAATCTATGTGATCTACTCTAACTTAATCTAAACGTCCTTGTCTCGTTCCGCGTTCCCATCCCCCACCTTGAGTGATGACCTGCGGTTTAAAAATGGAAAAAGC
Source organism: Linanthus parryae (assembly GCA_023055425.1). Taxonomy (NCBI): domain Eukaryota; kingdom Viridiplantae; phylum Streptophyta; class Magnoliopsida; order Ericales; family Polemoniaceae; genus Linanthus; species Linanthus parryae. The sequence continues at coordinate 77,796,535 of JALGPY010000001.1, forward strand.
CGACGCAGTTTTGAAGAAATGATCAGTAACAACTGAGTAAATACACACTACGACATGTAAAGCAACGAGTGGCACGGAAGCATGATTTGAAGCAAATAAACAGATTTGAAAATCAATGAGCAAAAGAGTTGGAAAAATTCGGAACATTTATGAGTAACCGCGTAGCGAGAACCATCATCTTTAAAACATTTATAAACCACAAGTAGTCAACATATTCTTAAACAAGTAGAATATCAAGAGTAAACAAGTCCATGTGACCTGATAATGATATTAAATCACAAGTAGCCAAAGCTTTTCAAATCATTTGATTAGATTAGGCAATCAAGAGCCACAAACAACATCAATAGAGTAATCAAACTTTCTTTAAATTCTAATTTAACCGTTAAGTTTAGCTGAGGCATGTCTAGAGCCACCAGCAGGATCGATTTAGACAGAGGGATCACGAAATAATCACTAAGGGTTCCTTCTAGGGTCTATCAAACCCTATTTCACCCGAGCGTTAAGGGAGCCCATTCGTCAACCCCGCTCATAACATTAGCTAAAAGGCCTTGAGTGTCGACACCCCTATACCGTAGTGACCCTTACAAGTATAAGTAGCACTCTATAGCTCTATAAACCCCTTGGCCTCAATATCTTGATACCTTTTGGCTCATCGGGGGCGGATTTGTGAACATTAACGTTCTATCCAACAATAAGAAGCATTTCTTCAATGGTCTTAGCCATAAGAAAATGGAGGATCGCTTGACGCCTCTCATTAATAACAGTACTCTGTACATCGTCCTAAGTCTATTAGAGGTATTTTATTTCTTCTCTTTCACATGACCAGAATCATAATATCAACATTTCACAAGTAATTTCCGAGAGTTCTCAAAGGAGATGAATAGAATAGTTTAACAACATTTGAGTGGAAAACATGCATTCTCATACTTTTTCATATAACAAGCATTCATTTGAAACATCGAACGCATACGCACATTTTGATATGAAAAGGTCGTACATATGTACTTACCACTGAGATGAAGCACAATTAAAAGCAAGAAACTAAGCCTAGCACTCCGACGACAACCGCTCTCCCCTACGAGGTCGATGTCTACAATCACACGTATGACGTACTCATTACAACCAATCACACATGCAAAATAAAAATGCAAACCTACATGTACATAGTCATAAATTTCACTAATGCACATATAATGATGTTTAAATATCAAAACAAGTCCAACAAAACACCTAGAAGTTCAAAAATTCAAGTTTTCTAAAAAATGTGAAACTATAATTCTGGACTGAATTGTAGCTCTGACTTTGGAGACATATTTACCATATCAAATCATCTCCTAAAATTTTGAAATTAATGTATGATGAACCTATATGTGTCTAATTTCAGAAACACCAAGAAAATCATGCATAGCTATTATAAAAATCAAGTTACAAAAATAACAAACACTGCTATGCAGAGACAAGTTTGGAAGAAAGTTTAAACTTTGAAGAACAATTAATACTACTTGAAGAATAGGAAAAATGCCCATATTCTCCAGAATGAATCCCTTATGTGTCTAGTTTCATCAAAATAAAGATTTGGTGCCATAGGTTTCTGTAAATGAGATTTTTAATAAAAATGGTAAAACTTGTCCAAAAACAGAGTTTCAGAAAACTTACAACTTAGAATGAGCATATCTCCCTAACCAAAAAGGCTATGGAGTTGAATTTTCTTTCAAAATGACCCTCTATGAGTCTTGTTTCAGAATATGAATGAATTAAAAATTCTACAGAGACAAAATTTAGAGATAATATGCGTTTTTCACAAACTGGTCAGATTGTAAAAATGTGCAATTTTCACCTAGAGCATTTAAAACATGATCAAATCAATTATATGACACATGCAACTTATAGAGACTTGATTTTCACCCAAATTACATCATTTTAGGCATTAATTAAGAATTTTACATGCCCTTGACACAAATGATCAAAATTTTCTTGACATGCAAGTGCAACTACCAAGATTTTTACAAAGTGCATATGTGTTTTAGTGTGAGTTTCATGAAATAGTCAAAATTTTGGAGTCAATCACATGATCTAACCATGAAAATGAAGAATCAAGCATGGAGATGAAGAAAACTAAGATGAAATTTCATCAATCAAAGCAAAAGATGTGAATGAATTCAAGACTAGAAGAAAATTTACCCAAAGATTCAAGAAATGGTGGAGGAAAAGAGTGAAATTGACCTTCAATCCTTGAGAAGAACGATGAAATAACTCCCCTCCATGATCATACTATGCTTGGACTAAAGTTTTTCATGTTTTGGAGGCTTGAAAATGAAGATTTGATGGTGTTTTGTGAAGGTCAACACCCAAAAACGGGAATGGAGATATTGAGAGACAGAAGAAAGCATGTATGGGTGTTCTTGAAGAGAAAATCATATGAATAATTGAGGGAGAAAGAGATAGGAAGTTGTGGTGATGAATGGGATGAGTGATGGTGAGTTGGTGTAAGTATAAGAGTGTGTACATGTGTAGATTTTCATAAGTAGTGTTATTTTAATAGGAGTAGAAATAAGAATGAATTATTTTATTGGTGTTGAACAAAGTGATGGAGGGGGTAGTTGGTTGTAATAAGAACAAAATTAGAGGAGTTGTGGATGGGGCTAAAGAATTGATAGCCACAAATTCAGGGGTAAAAAAAATACAATTAAAAAGTCTCCCAACACCATAGTTGGGGTAGGAATTGGATTACCAAGAGAATGAGGGTTGACATGCAAATACAAGAAATTTAAGATAACTACAAAATTTCATATGCAAGAGGGGTATAAATGAGAAGTGCCAAATATTGAGGGGTGAAAAGATAATTTTCAATTAATAGCTCACAGATATACGTTAATTTTCATAAATAATAAATTTTCCAGAAAATTTCAAATACACCACTTTGTACATAAATGTTAAAATTAAATTTTAGAAAACTACAAGTATATCTCAAGTATACAAATAAGTTTCGTATAGTATCATCCAAGTTTTAAAAACTACAAAATAACCCCAAATTAAAAATTGATATCATCATAGATGTCAATTAACACCATTATACTTTAAAATTAAGAAAAGTCAAGGACAATTTTGAAATTTAAATTTCTTAAAATTCTCAAATATTTTTCGAAATTACTAAATAACCCCAACTAAAATACGGGGTATTACATTATATCCCCCTTAAAATGAAGTTTCGTCCCCGAAGCTTAAGAAAACTGTTGAGCGAAATTACAAACATATTTCAAGAGAATGCAACTAATGCACATGAGACTTGTATGCAATGCCAATACACATGCAACACTTTAATTAACGGGAATCGCGCTCTCGGTCGGTTACATCCCCACTCCCTCGTATTATACTAGAGATTCAAATACAATTAGCTCAAGTAAAAGGTCGGCACCAAATTTTGAATGGTCTAGACGAACACACAAGTTACCACGTTTAGAAAGCCAATTCGAAAATTTTCTAGCGTTTAAACAAATCTTGAAATTTATAGACACAAAATACTTTGATCGCAACTAACATGTCATTTTACTTGGCTCATCCGCGTTAAAAATATTGTCTTACCTTTATAGGATAAGATACACCAATCACCTAAAGTGTTCCACGCATACGATGGAGAAAAGAACACTATGTGTCGTCACACAATGTGTCTATCCATCACAACTCGAATGTGTTTCAAATGTTCCAACTTAGTCTACACAGCGGGTACAACTCATAGTACTGTCGTACTAAGAGTCACGCCAGCGGACTGCTAAACAAAGTGGTCCACATCACTTGGCATTTGGTATCTCGACACCCAACATTTTTTTTTCCAAAACTATTTTTTTTTTTTAAAAATATTACTTTATTTTTTGGGTCAAAACTTTCTAATTTTGGAAACGACCAAGTCGAATTAACTCAAAATGAAACAAAATAAGGTATTATCTTAAAAGTCGCACTCAAAGGTATGAAATGAATGGTCTCATGTTCTTCTAAGACAAAGCGTCGTTACTCTCTCGTCGACAAAATAACATAACCAACAAAGCGAATGCGGATACGGATCACACGACAATGATAAATAATTTCTATAGAGTAAGCAAATATGCTCAATGGATAGCATACATATAAATAAGCAAGTAGATTACGCACGGAGCACATACCAATTAGCAAGTAACAGTTAATCAACAAGTACGGTACAAATCGTGTTTAAGAATACGTAAGTACCCCGAAATCCCCCGCGACTTGCTTACTTTGTTATTACCAAATTGAGATATCCTAATCAATTTTAAAATTTTGAAAACGTGTTATCTTTCTTTTTTATCTACTTAAGGAAATCGAAAAGTCTCATTAACCGGAGAACCGATGCTCTGATACCATCTGAAACAACCCGGGATCTCGGTTCAGAATTAAAGAGACAATCGATAACCAAAAGTAGAAATATAGTTACGAATATTACATTTTATTTAATAAATACAGCAATCTTGAGAAGATAAGATTACAAATATAATTTGTTTGAAATAATCTATGTGATCTACTCTAACTTAATCTAAACGTCCTTGTCTCGTTCCGCGTTCCCATCCCCCACCTTGAGTGATGACCTGCGGTTTTAAAATGGAAAAAGCCGACGCAGTTTTGAAGAAATGATCAGTAAAAACTGAGTAAATACACACTACGACATGTAAAGCAACGAGTGGCACGGAAGCATGATTTGAAGCAAATAAACAGATTTGAAAATCAATGAGCAAAAGAGTTGGAAAAATTCGAAACATTAATGAGTAACCCCGTAGCGAGAACCATCATCTTTAAAACATTTATAAACCACAAGTAGTCAACATATTCTTAAACAAGTAGAATATCAAGAGTAAACAAGTCCATGTGACCTGATAATGATATTAAATCACAAGTAGCCAAAGATTTTCAAATCATTTGATTAGATTAGGCAATCAAGAGCCACAAACAACATCAATAGAGTAATCAAACTTTCTTTAAATTCCAATTTAACCGTTAAGTTTAGCTGAGGCATGTCTAGAGCCACCAGCAGGATCGATGTAGACAGAGGGATCACGAAATAATCACTCAGGGTTCCTTCTAGGGTCTATCAAACCCTATTTCACCCGAGCGTTAAGGGAGCCCATTCGTCAACCCCGCTCATAACATTAGCTAAAAGGCCTTAAGTGTCGACACCCCTATACCGTAGTGACCCTTACAAGTATAAGTAGCACTCTATAGCTCTATAAACCCCTTGGCCTCAATATCTTGATACCTTTTGGCTCATCGGGGGCGGATTTGTGAACATTAACGTTCTATCCAATAATAAGAAGCATTTCTTCAATGGTCTTAGCCATAAGAAAATGGAGGATCGCTTGACGCCTCTCATTAATAACAGTACTCTGTACATCGTCCTAAGTCTATTAGAAGTATTTTATTTCTTCTCTTTCACATAACCAGAATCATAATATCAACATTTCACAAGTAATTTCCGAGAGTTCTCAAAGGAGATGAATAGAATAGTTTAACAACATTTGAGTGGAAAACATGCATTCTCATACTTTTTCATATAACAAGCATTCATTTGAAACATCGAACGCATACGCACATTTTGATATGAAAAGGTCGTACATATGTACTTACCACTGAGATGAAGCACAATTAAAAGCAAGAAACTAAGCCTAGCACTCCGACGACAACCGCTCTCCCCTACGAGGTCGATGTCTACAATCACACGTATGACGTACTCATTACAACCAATCACACATGCAAAATAAAAATGCAAACCTACATGTACATAGTCATAAATTTCACTAATGCACATATAATGATGTTTAAATATCAAAACAAGTCCAACAAAACACCTAGAAGTTCAAAAATTCAAGTTTTCTAAAAAATGTGAAACCACAATTCTGGACTGAATTGTAGCTCTGACTTTGGAGACATATTTACCATATCAAATCATCTCCTAAAATTTTGAAATTAAAGTATGATGAACCTATATGTGTCTAATTTCAGAAACACCAAGAAAATCATGCATAGCTATTATAAAAATCAAGTTACAAAAATAACAAACACTGCTATGCAGAGACAAGTTTGGAAGAAAGTTTAAACTTTGAAGAACAATTAATACTACTTGAAGAATAGGAAAAATGCCCATATTCTCCAGAATGAATCCCTTATGTGTCTAGTTTCATCAAAATAAAGATTTGGTGCCATAGGTTTCTGTAAATGAGATTTTTAATAAAAATGGTAAAACTTGTCCAAAAACAGAGTTTCAGAAAACTTACAACTTAGAATGAGCATATCTCCCTAACCAAAAAGGCTATGGAGTTGAATTTTCTTTCAAAATGACCCTCTATGAGTCTTGTTTCAGAATATGAATGAATTAAAAATTCTACAGAGACAAAATTTAGAGATAATATGCGTTTTTCACAAACTGGTCAGATTGTAAAAATGTGCAATTTTCACCTAGAGCACTTAAAACATGATCAAATCAATTATATGACACATGCAACTTATAGAGACTTGATTTTCACCCAAATTAAATCATTTTAGGCATTAATTAAGACTTTTACATGCCCTTGACACAAATGATCAAAATTTTCTTGACATGCAAGTGCAACTACCAAGATTTTTACAAAGTGCATATGTGTTTTAGTGTGAGTTTCATGAAATAGTCAAAATTTTGGAGTCAATCACATGATCTAACCATGAAAATGAAGAATCAAGCATGGAGATGAAGAAAACTAAGATGAAATTTCATCAATCAAAGCAAAAGATGGACATGCATGAATGAATTCAAGACTAGAAGAAAATTTACCCAAAGATTCAAGAAATGGTGGAGGAAAAGAGTGAAATTGACCTTCAATCCTTGAGAAGAACGATGAAATAACTCCCCTCCATGATCATACTATGCTTGGACTAAAGTTTTTCATGTTTTGGAGGCTTGAAAATGAAGATTTGATGGTGTTTTGTGAAGGTCAACACCCAAAAACGGGAATGGAGATATTGAGAGACAGAAGAAAGCATGTATGGGTGTTCTTGAAGAGAAAATCATATGAATAATTGAGGGAGAAAGAGATAGGAAGTTGTGGTGATGAATGGGATGAGTGATGGTGAGTTGGTGTAAGTATAAGAGTGTGTACATGTGTAGATTTTCATAAGTAGTGTTATTTTAATAGGAGTAGAAATAAGAATGAATTATTTTATTGGTGTTGAACAAAGTGATGGAGGGGGTAGTTGGTTGTAATTAGAATAAAATTAGAGGAGTTGTGGATGGGGCTAAAGAATTGATAGCCACAAATTAAAGGGTAAAAAAAATACAATTAAAAAGTCTCCCAACACCATAGTTGGGGTTGGAATTGGATTACCAAGAGAATGAGGTTTGACATGCAAATACAAGAAATTTAAGATAACTACAAAATTCCATATGCAAGAGGGGTATAAATGAGAAGTGCCAAAAATTGAGGGGTGAAAAGATAATTTTCAATTAATAGCTCACACATATACGTTAATTTTCATAAATAATAAATTTTCCAGAAAATTTCAAATACACCACTTTGTACATGATGTTAAAATTAAATTTTAGAAAACTACAAGTATATCTCAAGTATACAAATAAGTTTCATATGGTATCATCCAAGTTTTAAAAACTACAAAATAACCCCAAATTAAAAATTCATATCATCATAGATGTCAATTAACACCATTATACTTTAAAATTAAGAAAAGTCAAGGACAATTTTGAAATTTAAATTTCTTAAAATTCTCAAATATTTTTCGAAATTACTAAATAACCCCAACTAAAATACGGGGTATTACACAAACCCAGGCCACAAAAGCAGGAGTTGAAGGAGGTACTCCTAAGTCCGAGCGAAGAAAAGAAGAGGCCAGTCTTTCTAAGTGCGGACCTCACAAGCAAGGAGGAGGAAAGATTGCTACAATTTCTGACTGAGTACAAAGATGTGTTCGCATGGGAATACGATGAAATGCCTGGTCTGGACACGAGCATCACCATGCACCGGTTAGATGTGATCCCGGGATCCAAACCGGTAAAGCAGAGCACGAGAAGCTTTAGACCGGAGCTTAACGTTAAGATCAAGCAAGAAGTTGTCAAACTTCTGAATGCCAAGTTCATCGAGCCGAACCACCATCCCACATGGTTGGTTAACATTGTGCCTGTGGTGAAGAAGAATGGGTAGCTTTGCATTTGCGTGGAATTCCGGGACCTTAATCGTTTTTGCCCGAAAGATGATTTTCCACTTCCCAACATCGACCTGCTTATTGATTCGACCGCGGGTCATCGCATGTTCAGCTTCATGGACGGCTATAGTGGGTACAATCAGATCAAAATGGACCCTGAAGATGCACGGAAAACCGCATTCATCACCCCGGTGGGAGTCTTCAATTACACGGTTATGCCTTTTGGTCTCAAGAACGCAGGCGCAACTTACCAGCGAGCCATGATGGCCCTGTTTCACGACATGATGCACAAGGAAGTAGAATTCTACGTGGATGACTTAGTTTTCAAATCCTAGGAAGAGGCAGACCACCTGAGGGATTTTCGGAAAGTGTTCAACAGATGCAGAAGCTTTCAACTAAAGATGAACCCCATGAAGTGCGCATTCGGAGTAACATCGGGGAAATTCCTTGGATGTGTGATACATCGTCAAGGAATAGAACCTGATCCTGCGAAAGTATCGGCGATCACTAGCATGACGGCGCCGCACAACCAAAGTACCTTGAAGACCTTCTTGGGAAAGCTATCCTACCTGCGAAGGTTCATCCCAGCGATCGCCGAAATCACTTTCTGTTTCAGCGATCTTCTCAAGAAGGATGCTCTATATAACTGGACTACGGAGCATGAAGCTGCGTTTGGAAAGCTAAAGGACCTGTTGACATCGTCAAAGGTAATGATCGCACCTCAGCTCGGATCACCACTCTTGTTGTACTTGACGTCAACGAAGAGGTCCATAGGGGCACTCCTGGCTCAGGAGTATGAGGGGCAAGAAAGGCCGATCTACTACATTTCTCGCATAGCACAACCAGCAGAATCAAGGTACACGGACATCGAACGTCATTGCCTTGCCTTATTCTTTGTAATAGAGAAGTTAAAGCACTATTTTGCTTCGCACAAAGTGGTGGTGGTCACAAAGAGTGATCCTATACGGTATCTTCTGACTCACACTACTCCTGGGGGAAGATTGGAAAAATGGTATATGACCATTTCTCAATATGACATCACGTGTGTTCGACCCCGGGCAATCAAGTCGCAAGCGGTGGCAGATTTGCTAGCACAGTTCCCTGATAACAGTCATGAGCCTGTGATTGAAGAAGAACTGCAGGGACCTAAAATCTACGCAGTTGAGTTGCCCTATTGGACACTCCATTTCGATGGCTCGTCAACAAGGAAAGGTGGAGGCATTGGGATAGTCTTGACCAAACCAGATGGAGAGGTCATACAGATGTCAGCAAAGCTTGACTTCGCAGTCACTAACAATGAAGCAGAGTATGAAGCTCTCATCGCAGGTCTTCGCGCAGCGAGGCCACTAGAAGTAAGCAACCTGACGGTTATGGGAGACTCCAAGCTAATCGTCAAACAAGCCTCGGGCGAGAATGGTTTAAAGGAGATCAACTTGTTGCCCTACCGGACCTTGGTACAGAAACTGGTGCAGCAGTTCGGCGACGTCAGGTACGAGCAAAAACCCAGAGCGGACAATAGGCATGCTGATGCTTTAGCTACCTTGGGATCCAAGGTTAGTGCGGATAAATGTCCCGCAAGAATCTTGATTGAAGTGCGAACATCCTCGGCGTTGACGGAAGACGCGTGCGACGATGAATGCATAGATGATGCGGACTGGAGAAATTCAATCTTGCGTGCCATCACAGAAGGCACGAGCAACGAAAATTGGGCATCCACAAAGGGGTATTGCATACATGACAACACCCTCTACTACAAAGGCCCTGGTGGAATACTGATGCGATGTGTTTTGGAGCAGGAGGGACAAGCGCTTTTAGAGAAGATTCACCAACATGCTTGTGGGGAAAGTGAGGTGTCAATCTATCGGAAAGCTCAGAGGTATGGGATTCACTGGCCGGACATGTCAATGGCCGCAGCATTGATCCAGGGAAACTGCGAGAGTTGCACACTGATCAATGAATCTTTATCAATTGCTCTGACCGATGATGATGTGGATTGGAGGAAGCCACTCTTTGACTTTCTCACGCAAGGTATTGTGCCTGAGTCGAGAAAAGAAGCCGAGAAACTAAAGAGAAAAGCAGCACGGTATGTGGTGCAAGAAAATATGCTCTGGCGCAGGGGCCATGAGGGTAACCTGCTGCGATGTCTAGACAGCAAAGAGGCGCAAGAAGTGATGGACCTCTCTCATCAAGTGGAACACCAGGGAGGTGCGAAGTTATGCAGACAGCTCCTCTCGGTCGGTTACTTCTGGCCCACCATGGAAGCAGATTGCCGCACTAAAGTAAGACGGTGCCAGGAGTGTCAATTCAAAGGTAACCTAGTGCATGCTCCTGCTGTAGATCTACATGCGTTGGGAACACCGTGGCCATTCCATACTTGGGCTTTGGATTTTGTTGGCCCCATCCGACCAACCTCGCACGGGAATCAGTTCATTCTCACCGCGACCGAGTTGTTCACCAAGTGGGTAGAAGCAATACCACTAAAGACAGCAAATGCGCTAGCCGTGGTTCATTTCATCCAAGAGAACATCATATGCAGGTTCGGAATTTCAAACACCATTCTCTCGGATAATGGCACTCCCTATGTTAATCGCCAGGTAGCTACGAAACTAGCAGAGTACAGCATAAGGCAGATATGTTCTACTCCTTACTATCCGAAGGGGAATGGTCAAGCGGAAGCAACCAACAAGACGTTGCTAAGAATCTTGAGCAAGATGGTGGCGGATGACCACAAGAAATAGGCTGATTCTTTGAACATAGCCTTGTCGGCCTATAGGACTTCTCCAAGGACGCCCACAGGAGTCTCGCCATTTCTTTTATGCTATGGGGCTGAAGCTGTAGTACCTGCGGAGGTGAAGGTTAACTCCGCGAGACTGGCTTTTCATGCATTATAAGACAATCAACGCGATCATGACTTGGTCCTGTTAGAAGAGAAGCGGGAGCAAGCTAAAAGGACTAACAAGCGATACCAAGAAAGGATCGCTCGCGCGTACAACAAAACAGTCCAACGTCGAGATTTCGCAGTTGGAGATTTGGTCTTGCGCGCATCGGACCACTGCATGCCAGAGGCTGCACATCCAAAATTCGCAGCCAACTGGGAAGGACCCTTCGAAGTCACAGAAGTCTTTGATAGTGGCTACTGCAACATACAAGGGCTACATGGGACGACCTCAACCCCAAGCTCAACATGCGCTGGATTAAGAAGTATTATCCTTAACTTCTCTCATTATATGCGTTAGATTACAACGTCTGCTTTATGCTCTGTATTGCTAAAACTCGTGCATCTTCTCTCCCAAACGAGGGAATTGTAATCTCATTTCTCCCATATGAGAGTATTTTATAATAAAAAGACTTCTCCAAAATGGGAAGAACTTTATGATTTCAGCTGTCCTTATTGCTTTGTTTATTTCATCATTTCTCAATAGCGAAAGCCCATCCGCCGCAATGGCAGCACTATGAAAGTTTGATCTTAAGTGATCTTTAAGCCTATCTGCTATGATAGCAGCACTATGATATTAAATGATCTTTTAAGCCTATCTGCCGTGATAGCAGCACTGCGATCTTAAGTGATCTTTTAAGCCTATCTGCCACGATAGCAGCCTATGCGAATATGATCCTAAGTGATCTTTAAGCCTATCCGTCGTGACAGCAGCCTATGCGAATACGATCCTAAGTGATCTTTTAAGCCTATCTGCCATGATAGCAGCCCATGGGAGTATGATCTTAAGTGAACTTTTAAGCCTATCTTCCATGATAGCAGCACTATGCAAGTATGATCTTAAGTGATCTCCAAAGCCTATCCGTCAAGATAGCAACCGTACTAGAATCCTAAACGATTCTCAAGCCTATCTGCCAAAATAGCAAAGCTATGCAAATGCGATCTCGAACGATCTAAAACTCATCTGCAAAGGCAACAGTTCTCATAAATGAGTCTCAACCTGCGAATCTATCCGCTGGATAGCAAATCGCAGCGATAACAAAATGCGAATCTGAAACTACAGAAAAGCTTGCCAATATTCATGCGAAAATTGAAAAAGCAAATCAAACAAAGCGATTTATTATTATGAGTGAAAATGACTTACAAATTATCTGTCTACATAAGCAGCTTACAAGCGGAAAAGCTCAAGACCGAGCTAGTTACATAGCCAACATGGCTTACAATGCATCTAAATAACAGCCTACAAGCGGAAGTTACACATCGGGGGGAATCCTTACTAAAAGAGGGTCGACCTACTGGTTCTAACAGAAGCTATGCGATACAATGATCTGCGACCAAAGATCTGTAGCAAGTAGGGTGTTCCTATAAAACGAACGGCCTACTAACGCTACAAGATCTATGCGACGCTATGTTAAAGATCCCAGGATCTGACAAGGCCTCTGCTGATAAACACCCCAAGAGATGTACCTGAGGAACCACCTGTTCCAGCGAAGGACAGGCAAACAGCAACTCCTAGGTCAAGAGGCTCCTTGTCCACGGAGACGAGCACAATGGCTCGCCACCCCGAGTTCAAAGAACATGGTGGCGAATGATCATCCTCCGGGAAATCTAGAGGAGAAATCCGCCGTTCATTACGAATCGGTAACAAAGTCAGTACGGCGCTGCACCTCGCCGGGAGGCGGCCGGAAACATGACCTGCAAGCATAATAGACGAAGAAAATTCTTCGAGCAAGCATGACAGATTATGTGCTTCTTCTTTATGATGGTTATGAAGATCAATAATCCAAGTAAAGAAGATCTTGGAAGCTATTTCTATGGCACAAAGCACAAACTCAAGTTTCACAACTTCAAGTTGCCATGAATCAAAGAGAGATAAGCATTGAAGCCAGCAGTCGTAGGGACTCATGGCAAGCCACATTTTGGGATGAAAGACCCAAGCAGTGAAAGGCAGGGTTTATATAGACCCAAAGGAGACCCTTCAAATCTCTAGCTGAGTCAGCAAAGCTTGGAAAAGGGGTAAGCATCAATCACTTACGCCTTGAAAAGAGGTAACATTCAATTACCCTACTAAAGGCTACGACGATTTAGTTGCGTATCTTAATTAATGACGGAAGGTCATGATACGGATGGACTTCCCAAGGAAAGCGTGTTTATCTGATAAGCAATTAGCGCGAAAATCAAGGCAGAATATCAATAGCTGACGTCATAATATGCACAGAGATATTCAAGAAAATCCCGGGAAGGGCAAAACAGGCATTCACATTCTTTTTGAAAAAAAAGGGGGGAGAAACCCTAGCAACATTACAGTAATATTTTAGCATTTTTTTCGGCACAAATTTGTTCAAAATAAGCCTTTGACCAGGGAGTCATCAGGAGTAAACTGACGTCACAAGTTTGCCACTTGCTCCACTTCTTGCTTCAATCGCTCGTAGTTGGCGCTCATTTCATGGAAGAGCTTCACAGCCTCTTCAGCCTTCTGCTTTTGCTGCTCCACCTTCTGCTCCTCAGCCGCGAGGTTATGGAAGCCGCGCTTCAAATTCACGAATGCGCGAATCTGGGTGACTCTTTTGATAAGATATCCAAAACCCTGCTTGCCTTGAACTTTGGCGTGAAGGTTTTGACACATGCCGAAAAGCAACTCCGCGCTCTGAGGAGAAATGGTCGCAGGTGTGGCCGCAGATAGCTGCTCCAAAATCCAGATGGCCTCGGTCAAAAACAGCCTTCTGTCGAAAGGCCCTATCTCCAGAGACCTCACAAATGATTGAGGATAGGAGAGACGCATCCGAACCAGCCACTCCACGTCAGCTTGCTTCAACCCTAAGCAATGTTAAACCAAGTTAGTTATCGAACTTGTACATGAAGAATGCGAGATGCGAACAATAATCACAACATACCAGTTCCTTCAAGGATCTCGCGCAAAGAAGGAATGCGCATTGCCGGGGCAGCTGAAGACTGTCCTCGCTCCATTGCCCTCCTGTTACCTGCGAGCTCTAACTCCTCATAGTTTGCAGGAAGGGTATAAGCCGCACCAGGCGCAATTGCAGATCCGACCTGCGAACTCCAAAAGTTCCACGCAGGGAGAATCACTGCAGGCTCAGTCCAAGCCGGAGGCACGACAGTGGTAGAAGTTGCAGCCTGATTAGGGATGCCGTCAGATGCGAGAGCATCAACAACATCTGCTTCTATTTCCTCAGCAGCAGCATTGACATCTTCCTCCATCAACACGGTGTCAGCTTCGGCATCATCAGAAACTTCAATGATGTCCTCAAAGGGCTCTCCCGCATACTCAGCAGCTGCGACGGGTTTCACAGTATGAGAACTTGGCACAGGGACATAGGATGCAGAAGGATGACCCCTTTGTCCCAGCATGGCTTCATCAGCATTATCTGCGACACAAGACAAGATGATGTGAGGTAACTTGTGTTAAATAATACTTTATTATCATTTCAATGAGCCAAGAGTCAGCACCTCCACGCGAGGGTGGGATTGCAGCATCTGCGTCGTAGGCTAAAGACGCGGAACCATGGCCTATTAATGTATCTTCGTTAAGTATATCCTTAAGTTGAGCATGACCTGGGGCGCGAAGGAACCAGTCATGGTAATGTTTGGGTTATTCAGCCTAATTCACAAATGTTGTTCAAATGATTACCTGAAGGCTCGCCGCACTTGCTTACTAGCCAGCGGCGAATGTCAGCTTTTGATAAACCATGCTTTAATGCACCAACAATCACATCTCGGTAAGTTACTGCGAGATTAAAAATCTCACCTTCGTTACCGCCTGCGATTTCTTCGAAGTCCGCTTGGACTTGCTCTAGAGCGGCCGCATCTTCTTCTGGAGCCGCATCCTCGTCAATTTCAGGGGCTGCCTCTTCTGGAACCGCATTTCCCTCATTGGTTGGACGCACTAAGTCGTCGACATGTTTCTCTTCTAAGCTCCTTTGCTTTACGCGTTCAAGCTCCTCTTCTTCTCGCTTCCTTCTTCTCTCGGCAGCCTCCGCAGCTGTTCTCCTGGACTCGGCAAGGATGTCCTCGTCTATGGGTTCGTTGGAAACGCTATAGTGAGAACCCCTCTTATGCCTCTTGGCCAAAAGGCCGCTGATGGTCTCATCATCATCATAATCTACAAAAGAACGAATTGGTCAATTAAGACTGCAAAAGTTAAGGGAATGAGAAGAGAAGTACGATGGGATACCTCCCGATTCTTCATTTTGTATCTCGTCTCTCTCTCCTTATCTTACATCCTCAAGTCTTTCTTCTTCTTCACCATCTTGTTCTCTCGTGTCTCTTCCCTCCTCCTCCTCTTCTTCCTGATCAAATGGAACAAAAGTCTCCACTGCGAGCTCTTTCCGTGCCTTGCTTGGCATGCGACCTTTACCTTTGTCCCTGGAAGCGTGGGACCTTGCAGGAGGAGAGGTTGGAGCACTCCTGGGGGAAGAGATGGTGATTCCCCTTTTCCTTGATCTCTTTTCCCGTGGTGCAACGGTCGGTGGGGGAGACGGATCATCCCTGGGTGGAGGCAAAGCTGGAGCATTGTCTATCAGCGAATCAACAAAAGCATCCATGACCTCGCGAATTTTTGCCTCGACTGCAGGAGCCATTCTCAATACCAGTCGAACTGGTTCCCCCTGCCTTCTCGCGGCAACAATGGTGGTGACCAGCGATTTGGAACGCTCACCAGATGCGAACCTCCTCACATAGCACTACAGCATAAAGTGAAGCATAAGTTTCAACGTATCGGGATAAGGAAACTTAGCACATGTAAGAGAGATTGTTTAACTTGGCAAAAGTTTCTCTGTATCTGATGACATGCGAATCACCTTTCTTAACCGCGGACATCTTCTCGTCAAGAATGGTGAAGGGACACAAGTGATTTTCATGATCCAGCAACGAATGGCAGCCATATTCAGACTCGTCCAGGCTACAGTTGGGACGGAAAGGGAAAGAATTCCTCTTGATCACAGGGGCTTTGCTTGGCCGAGGGGTCGACTGCGTCTCAAACCTTGTCTGCTGGGTATTCCAATAAGCGACCCTGTTCCCGGAATAGCCACCTTCGCGGTTGCCTGGGGGTTGGTCGAAGGGAAGATTGCTCCTTAAGATTGTTTTACACTCCCCAGACAATAATCGCTTGTAGCAGCTTCTTATGATAGACTGCGGCCAGATTGATGGTGCTACCGCTTCGAAGCCAAACTGGGGAGAAACGCGAGTAGGATCAACATCCACGGTGATTATCTCGTACCTAGGGGTGAGCTCGCGAACATGCTCCGCAAGAGCAGGAAGAGAGCCTCTCAGGCACCAGCAGAAGAATTCGCGGTAGCGTTCGTGGAAATGCTCCCCGCCCTAAAAAAGGAGCTCTTCCGAGAAAGCAACAGCCTTGGAAGGATACAGTTTTGGGAACCATCACACATTCTCAATGCGCGTGGCATAAGGCCTGGCTATAAACTCCTCCCGATTGTCGCATATCAGGCTCCAAACGCACTTAGGAAAGTGAGTTCCAAACCACTTCGCAGCCCTGCCGCTATTGCGCTCTTCCTCCGCACCTAGGGGACACCATTTACTAGGCCTAGAAGGAATGGGGGCATAAGAAGGCCACCGCTCGAAGACCCACATAGTCAGGAAGGCAATGTTGACATAGGTCAGCACGTCGAGGAGACCGCGCGAGTCTTTAATTGCTATGACCAGTTGATCTAATCTGTGGTACAGCGTGCCCAAGACTAAGGGCCCAAGAGCGACCTTCTGACCGAGGGTCAGTTTCACAGCAAGAGGAAGAATATGATAAAAGACCCCATCATGCGGATGGCCATCGATCAAATACCTCGACAACCAAGCGCAGAGGAAAGCACATAGGGTCAAGTGATAACCTTGCCATTCACATAGTTTTTAGCTTTCGGGTTTCGGCTCAAAAGCTTCTTGGTGATACTACTGTTCGCATAATTGCGAAGGAAGTATTGCACCCACTTGTTCCAAGTGTTCTTCGTAGATGTGTCAACCAACTGCCAGTCGGGAAGAAGTTCTGTAGGTGTCCACCGGGTGGAAATTTTCTTCACCTCTGACAAGCACTCCTCCATCTGCTTGTACAAAGCAACCTCTGCATCAGTCCTCAAGGGACTCAAAGGATCCACTTCACCCACAGGAGACAGATCATACAGCATGTGTACATCTTCGAGAGTGGGGGCAGCCTCGAACTCAGCAAAGTGAAATGTGTGAGTCGCAAGCGAGTAACGAGAGAGAAGGTTTAGAAGCATGGACTGGTCCAGCTTCACGGCAACACCCTTCATAGCACGGACTGCGAAATATATGCCAGCATCGTTTAAAGCAATGGCATGATTGGTCAGTACATGGTCAATCCACTCATCCATGAAGTCCAATTTCTGAACAAACGCTTGAGTGGAAATCGCAGTGTACGGGAAAAACCCATTTTCAACCCCCAATCGAACCACGTCCTTGGAATCGATCAATTCGAGCATGGCCGCGTTAACTGGAGGGGTCAACGTTTGCAATTCGTCAGCAGAGACTGGGATTGGCAGGTTCTTCACCTTAACCCTAGCATGGTAAAAGTCCTTGCCACCCAGATATGGGGCTTTTCGCCATAAGGTCTGGGGGAGATCAGGTATTTCTTCGACCTCTTTAACAGGTTTGGTTCCTTTTGTCTTTGCCATTCCTGCGAAAAAGCAAGAAAAAAGGGGGGAGAAATACACACACTTCAGTTTGAATTTCAAAATTCAGTTCAAGGCATACGAGGATTTATTGGAAGAAAGATGAACAGTCCAGTGTCAATTTTGGGGGGTTTGAAGCTCAGAATTGTTTGCATTATTGGGTATTTCAGAAAGCCCACATTCAAAATCTTTACAGTCTGGAGATTAAATCAAGGTTGGATTCAAAGAGCAAGGTCTCCTTCATAGTTTTCAGTGGATAATATGTTTCGGAGAGTCATGGGTTTGCAGATCCAACACAGTTCAAAGCATATATCTGTACATTAAACAAAATTAAACAAAGCCAACATTATTTTGGTAAAGTTTGCTTGGATGCACACAGTTGAAGAAGACGATTGACAAGAGAGAATTGATGATTGATTATCTGGATCTGCTCTTGAAGGCTTTCGGGTATCATTCACTTTAAGAGAAAGAAGTGATACTTTGCAACAATGGAAGGGACAGAGTATTTATCCAAAAACAATGAAAGGTTGCGTCCTTTCAGTAGTCGAATCGCAACCGTCACCGTCGAATCGCGCAATCACAGGACAAGCTGACGTCATGCCTAAAACCCTAAAAGACCAGACGGCACGACTTTAGGGGTTTACGTCATAACGGCACGCACGGGGGCTGAATCTGCATGTATTTGAATTGGTGCGTGGCGGCGACGCGTACGTTGGTTCCTGCGCATGGAAGCCTATCCGGTTGTGAGTCTTCACGCGCAGAAAGGGGGCTAATGTAGATAGTGCTTTCTGGACAAGATCTTAGCCACGTGGCGATCATCCAGCACACCATAATGTGCTCCACACACAGTGGATCACCAGCCGCGCTGATCCACGTGGGGGCTGCGAGACAGGGCCCTCGCATACCACCGCACAGGACTTAAAGGGACTTAGTGGTTTGGAGGCTAGAGTAAGTCCTGTCGCGTGCAAGCGAAAACCAAGCCCGCACGCGACCCTTAGTAACTGCTTTTGAGAGATTTATGGCACGAACTTCATAGACCCGGTCAAACCGGTCAAACCCGGTCAACCCCATAACGGTTCCGGTATACGCGGATAACGTGCTGTAACGGTCCCTATATGCGCGGACGAACGTGCCGTAGTGGTTAAGCTAATTAAGCCGCCATTGATGGGCGCATCAACCACACTGCAACAGTCACATTCTCCGTTATATATAGGATCGTTAACCCTTCCATACAGGGACGGAACGACCCGAGATACGCGAAAGCTCTGCCAAAATCCTGTCTCTCTCTCTCACAGTACTATCGCCTTACTCTCTCCCTACACACAACCCAACACTTTATGTGCCATTTCTATTCTCTGCCCTTGGTGTACACAGAGTTCTCTCTGCCGGATTCTCTTGTACACACCATGCTTTAACTCACCAATAATTACTTCATGGTAAGTCACAACAAGGTTAAAAATCTCACCTTCTTTGGCGCCTGCGATCTCCTCAAAGTCCTCTTGAGCTTGTTCCAAAGCAGTTGCATCTGCGTTATCAACATGATGTTCTTCCAAAATTCTCCTTTTTATGAGCTCGATCTCATCTTCCTCGAGCTTTATCCTTCTCTCTTCTTCTTCAGCAGCCATTCTTTCAGACTCAGCAAGGATATCTTCGTCTATGGTCTCGCTGGAAATGCCAGAGCAAGAACCCTTGGTCTTTTTCTTCTCCTTGGCCAGGAGGCCGCTGATGGTTTCTGTGTCATCATCTGCGAAAGTATAAACTAATTAGCAACTATCGCAAGAGCTAAAGTATGAAGAAGACAAGTTTTCTTGAGATACCTTCCGAGTCTTCTTCTCGTATCTCACCTCTTTATTCTTCTCTTTCGCTTTCTCCTCTTTCTTCTTCATCATCTCTTTCTCTCACTTCTCTTCCCTCGTCCTCCTCTTCCTCTTTTTCCTTACCAAAAGGAATAAAATTCTCAACTGCGAGCTCTTTCTTCACTTTTCTTGGCATGCGACCTTTGCCTTTGTCTTTAGAGGCAAGGGACTTCGCAGGAGACGGAGTTGGAGCACTTCTAGTAGGGGAAGAGATAGTAATGCCCTTCTGCTTTTGCCTCTTGGCCCTTGGGGAAACCTCTGCCTCCACTACGGGAGTATTGTCTATCAGCGAGCTAGCAAACGCATCCATCACCTCGCGTATCAGAGCCTCTACCCGGGGAGCCAGTCCCATTGTCACAGGAATTTCCTCGCCCTGCTTTTTTGCGGCAACAATAGAGTTGATCAGCGATTTGGAACGGTCTCCAGATGCGAACCTCCTCAGATAACACTGAAACAGAAAATGGGGTGTAAGTCTCAATGCACCAAGAGAAAGAAGTCTATCACGCATAAAAGAAATTATTTACCTTGGCAAAATCTTCGTTGCACTTGATAACGTGCGAAACTCCCTCCCTAACAGCAGTCATCTTCTCTCCAAGATTGGTGGATGGGCACAAATGATTGTCCAGATCCAGCAAGGAGTAAAAGCCATACTGGGAATCATCCAAGCTTCAATTAGGGCGGAATGGAAAGGCATTCCTTTTGATCACAGGAGCTTTGCTGGGCTGAGGAGTTGAGTGTGTCTCAAACCTAGCCTGCTGAGCAGCCCAGTAAGAAATCTAATTCCTGGAGGGACGACCTACACGGCTGCCTGAAGGTTGAAAGAAAGGGAAATTTGCTCAGAAAGATCGTTTGGCACTCACCTGTCAGCAGTCGCTTGTAGCAGCCTCTTGCGATCGACCTAGGCCAAATGGAAGGCGCCACTGCATCAAAACCAAACTGGGGAGAGACGCGAGTTGGATCAACGTCGACTGTGATCTTTTCATATCTGGGAGTACGTTCATGGACATATTCAGCAAGAGCAGGAAGGGAAACCCTTAGGCCCCAGCAGAAGAATTCGCGGCAGCGCTCATGACCTTCGAGAAGGATTTCTTCTGAATAAGCACAGGATTTGGCAGGTTATAGCTTCGGGAACCATCGCACATTTTCAATACGCGTGGCATAAGGCCTAGCTGTAAATTTGCTCCGTTCATCGCATATCAGACTCCAGGTGCACTTGGGAAGATTGGTTCTAAACCATCGAGCAACTCTCCCACTGGAAAGTTCATTCTCCGCGCCTGAGACGCACCACTTGCTGGGCCTAGAAGGAACAGGAGCATAAGAGGGCCATCGCTCAAAAACCCACATGGTAAGGAATGCAATATTGACATAAGTCAACACATCAAGACGACCGCGAGAGTCCTTGATCGCCACTACCAGCAGGTCCAATCGATGATATAAGGTGCCCAAGACCAGAGGCCCAAGTGCGAATCTCTGGCCGAGGGCCAACTTAACAGCAAGAGGGAGGACATGATAAAAAACCCCATCATGAGGATGACCATCAATCAAGTACTTCGACAACCAGGCACAGAGGAAGCCACACAAGGTTAAATGGTACCCTTTCCCCTCTATATAATTCTTTGCATCTGGATCCTTGTCCAGAATTTCCTTGGTAATACTACCATTCGCATAGTCGCGAAAGAAGTATTGCAACCACTTGCCCCAGGTGTTCTTCGCAGAAGTTTCAACAAGCTGCCATTCGGGAAGAACTTTCGCAGATGTCCAGCGAGTGGAGATTTTCTTCACCTCGCTTAAGCATTCTTCCATCTGCGCATATAAAGCAAGCTCTGGAGTAGTCTTCAAAGGGCTCAGGGGATCCACTTCGCCCATAGGGGAGAGGTCATATAAGATTTGTACATCCTCCAAAGTAGGGGCAGCCTCAAATTCAGCAAAACGGAAGGTGTGAGTCGCAGGTGAATAGCGAGAAAGAAGGTTTAGAAGCATGGATGGATCCAGCTTCACGGCAGCACCCTTCATAGCAAGAACTGCGAAATAAATCCCAGCATTGTCTAAAGCGATGGCACGGTGGGTCAATACATGGTCAATCCATTTATCCATCAAATCCAATTTTTCTACAAAAGCCAGGGTAGAAATTGCAGTATGAGGGAAGTACCCATTTTCAACTCCTAACCTAACCACATCCTGGGAATCGATTAATTCCAACATGGCTGCGTTGGTAGGTGGGGTCAGTGGTAGCAATTCATTGGAAGGGGCAGGAGCCGGTAGATTCTTCACCTTAACCCTAGCATGATAAAAATCCTTTCCACCCAAATAGGGGGCTTTTCTCCACAAGGTATTTGGAAGATCAGGTATTTCTCAGGTTCTTTAACGGGCTTAGATCCTTTTGTCTTGGCCATTCCTGCAGAAAAGCAAGAAAAAATGGGGGGGGGGTGGGAGAAATATACCCACTTTCAGTTTAAATTTCAGTTCAGATTCAGGAAGCAATTATGGTTTGTATGAAGAAGATGAACAGTTCGGGGTCAGTTCTGGGTTTAGAATCTCATAATTTCAGAAGTTCATCATTCGAAATCGTCTCAATCTGGTGATTCAATCTTTTGGGGTTTAAGAAGAGCCTCTTTTGCAGTTCTCGATAAACGGTGTATTCCAAATAACTCTGGGTTTACAGATCCACGACAGTTCAAAGGATATTTAAATACATTAATGGAATTGAGCAAAGCCAACCTTGTTTTGGTGAAGTAAGTTGAAGGAGACGATTGACAAGGAAGAACTGGTGGTTGATTACTTGAATCTGCTCTTGAAGGCTTTCAGGTATCATTCACTTTAGAGAGAGAACTGATGCTTTGCAACAATGGAGGGCATAGTGCATTTATTTAAAAACAATGAGGAGTCGCGTCCTTTCAGTAGTCGAATCGCAACCGTCACCGTCGAATCGCGCAATCACAGGACGAGCTGATGTCACGCCTAAAACCCTAAAAGAACAGACGTCACGACTCTAGGGATTCTAGGTCAAAATGGCACGCACAGGGGCTGATTTTGCGTGTATTTGAATTGGTGCGTGGCAACGACGCGTGCACTGGTTTCTGCGCATTGAAGCCTATCCGGCTAGGTGTCTTCACGCACAAAAAGGGGGCTAATGTAGATAGTGCTTTCTAGACAGACAGATCTTAGCCACGTGGAGACCATCCAGCACCCCTAGCTGTGCTCCACACACACTGGATCACCACCCGTGCTGATCCACGTGGGGGCTGCGAGACAGGGCCCTCGCATACCACCACGCGGGACTCGTAGGGACTTAGTGGTTTGGAGGCTAGAATAAGTCATGTCGCGCGCGAGCGACAACCATGCCCGCGCGCGACCTTTAGTAACTGCTTTGAGAGATCTATGGCACGATCTCCATAAAACCGGTCAACCTCATAACGGTTCCGGTATACACGGACGAAGTGCGTAACGGTTTCTATATACGCGGACGAAAGTGCCGTTGTGGTTAAGCTAATTAAGCCGCCATTAATGGGCGCATTAACCCACTACAACGATCACATTCTCCGTTATATATAGGATCATTAACCCTTCCATACCAGGACGGATCACCTGAACTACGCATAAGCTCTGCCAAAATCCTGTCTCTCTCTCACACAGTTACCACTGTCTTACTCTCTCCCTACACACACCCTACTCTTTCCGTGTTCTTTCAATCCCCTGCTCTTGGTGTATATTGAATCCTCCTCAAAGGATTCTCTCGTACACAATAAGTATATAATTTTCTTTGAGGGTAAAACGGTCCACTCGTTAAAAATATGAGCACCACCTTAGGAAGCCCAGATTCTGGCAGAAAACCAAAATCCGGCAAGATATGAGCATCACCAAGAACCCCGAAATATTCCACGACTTTCATGATCTCTATGGCAAGGAGGAAACTGGCAAACTCTCTTTTGTTAGCCCAGAACACACTTCCATTCCAGAACACACCATTGAGTTGTTTGATAGAGATGAAACATTAGTAGACCAAACCCAGTTCTCAAATCCACCTGAATCTGGAACTATATAAATACCAACTTTTGCCAAAGTTAAAGATCCAATTTTACTTTAAATCGGTCTCTCCCTACTTGCAAACCAGACCACTATCTGTGTATAGATCCCATAAAACATAATTCCCACATATCTGAAAGTGGAATTCCCTGAACTGAAGAACCCAAGGGACAATTCCCGGCCGGAGAGACAATTGGTTTGCCGTCTCCGAGAATGTCCCTCTGTGATGTTACTGGAGAGAGAATAGAGGAGGGACAAGATCGACCAATAATAAGCAATACCCATCTCAAGATCCAACAACTCAGCCCAGTTAAAAATCTTCAATCTTCACCATTTCGACTAAATCTGGAAACACAGATGACCCTATAATAGGTCAATCTCAGAGGATTGAAAGCGATGTGAAAGCCCAGAACTTGAATCCGCGTTTGATTGCCTTCGTCGGATTCTGCATCACAGAGCTTGTATGAAATGTGGGACCGCCAAAGAAACTCTCGTCGTTCTGCGAAGGAGTTCTCCATGTGCAGGTATTTTAAGAGAAAGAGAGAGAGGAGAACAAGAAGGAGAAAGAGATAGATTGCTGGGGGTGGGTTGAGAGATGTTGGGGATGGAATCGTTGATGGAGTTCTTCTTCAACCTTATCCTTCTAAGATTTCTTTTTCTATTTTTGTTTCGAATGTAAATTTCTTAATTTTGTATTGACAAATATGCCCTATGTTAGTGGATGGTGTTTGGACCAGTTTCAACAAGTATGATATATTGCAAATGGGGGATGTAAGCCTATTCTAGAAATGGAGGTTGCAATGTGTTAGTTTCGATTTACTGGGGGTATGTATTAAGTAAAAAAGCCTAATATTAATCAACTCAAAGATTAATTCCAAATCATGGAGTTGTTACTATTGAAGTTGGTTACTAACTTCCACTAATCTGTAAATCATTTAAATAACTTAGTTCAACAACACCAAATTTAAAATCACCAAATTTAAAATTTACAAACAAATTGAGGATGACGGTGCGCGTAAACTGGCAGAACATCACGGTTAATCTACAAGAAAAATAGACTTTAGCCTAAGTTTAAGTTTGCTCGACAGGGGGAGGAACATGTCTTGTTCACATTCAAAAACTAAAACTATGTGTACTGTGATGAAATGAAATGAAAAAAAGTCACGTCTCTGGTGCCTGCGGAGTCAATAGATTAGGTGATGAGGTACCTTCATAGAAGTGTTAAGTAATTTGATCAAGAAGATTACGCATTTTGAGATGCCTTGTGCTTCCCACTGCTAAAGTTGAGCGTATCAACTCATCCATGTACTTTTAGGTTATCTATACCCAAATATGATTTATTTTCACTCGATCTAGGTATGAAACTTCAACCTCATCGGTTCACAAACTTAGTTATTCAGTTTTAATATTTCCTTGTCCTGATTTGGACATTTGTTTTTCTAATTGTTCTCAAATAGACTCTCTGAGACGAAATAATCATTGAATACAATCAAATTAATTTCTTAAAACTGTATAAAATATCCCAAATGACATATTAAAAAGAGGAAAGAACCGAAAAGAGTTTTGATTCTGAAATATGAAGTGAAGTTGATGTTTTCATGGCACTTGATACTTTCTTCCTCATCTACAGTAATTCATGAAAGGCTGCAATATTGATTAATGCAATCTGCAAGGTCACCGCGTATTGAATATGCCAAATGCCCTAATTGATTGAAGAAGGTTCCAAAAGGATGGCAGTTTTGACAAATTCTTCTCTGATTGTTTTCGTTCGAAGTCCAAACATAACCAATGTACAACCAGTCAACTGCAGAAGTTAAGTTACTCTAACTTTGATATGGCCGTCCGAAATCAGATTCCGACATACATACATGGCACATCAAAGTACTAAGTGTATTATACATGGAATTGTTAGCGAGTCTTTCGCTACGGACGAGATTTTACTAACTTATCTAAGCCTTGATTCGGTATCGGTATCTCCTGACATCATATATGTGATTGGAGGTACAACAATGAGTATACTCCAACATTATGGAAGATATTTTCTTTCGCGAAATCTAAAGAGTAGCTGAGTGCGTTGGTTTATTTTCAAATATCAATGTATCTATTTGAATGTCGTATTTAAAGTTTAACAACTCCTTTGTACTCTCTCAAATTGCTTGTTATGGGAAACACGTATTACATGAGAGGACAAATAGGTTTTGGATAACAGGTTCCCACAGTATTTTTACTTATTACTCATAAACAAGTAGTACTTTTCATCTAAAAAGAAATGTGTGTGTACGTTTCATCTAAAAAGAAATGGAAAAAGGAAGACAAAAGTATATGAAGACTTAGCCTATAAAATGCCTCAATATGAAAAGGACGCATCAACCTCTACATAGTCAAGTAAAGGAAGCTACGTATGACGACTTTGGTGACCAATGACTTTGTCTTCCATGGCCTATATTAGAGCTACCTCAACCTCAAACAACAAAGAAGAAAAAGTTTCCATAATCTAGCTTTTCTGAAATCTTTCAATCAATGGCAGATCATCAAAGGATTCACCCAGTTCATGACCCCGAGGCCCCGCAGGCGCCCACCGTCCCTCTCGTGCCCCGAGGCACTTCCAGGTCAGACAAAGGTAGTCCTGCGAGAGGGTATCCACCCTTTCGTAGGACTATCCCAGTAGCACACTCCAGACCTCCCAAGAGAGGGAGGTCATGTTGCTGCAAATGCTTCTGCTGGACAATCTCCCTCCTTCTCCTCCTGCTTGTAATAATCGCTATCCTCGCCGCAGTCTTCTTCCTCGTCTTCCAACCAAAAGTACCCAAATACTCGATCGACAGGATGAGAATCACCCAATTCAATCTCAACAATGACATGAGCTTATTCGCAACGTTCAATGTCAACATCACGGCACGGAACCCGAACAAGAAGATCGGTATATACTACGAGGAAGGTAGCAATATCAAGGTTTTCTATACTGGAGCCCAACTTTGTGAGGGTTCGTGGCCAAAGTTTTTCCAAGATCAACTCAACACAACTGTGCTAGATGTACCCTTGAGCGGTCAAACGCAGAATGCTACCGAATTGCTGCAGTCTGTGCAGGCACAGCAGCAGCAAACCGGTAGCATTCCACTTAACCTGAGAGTCAAAGTACCCGTCAGGATAAAGCTCGGCTCGTTAAAGCTCATGAAGTGGAACTTTTTGGTCCGGTGCGATGTGGCTGTGGACAGTTTAGCTGCTAACAACGATATTCGTATTAGCAGTAGTCAGTGTAAGTTTAGGTTCAGACTCTGATTTCCTTCTGGAATTAGTGTTTTGTTGAGGTATCATTATTATTTATTACTATTGTTTTCATTACGTTACCGACTACTTTATGATTATATATACTTTGGTATTTTTTTGAGGTTGTAAAAAAAGGTGGAGGAACACTGAGTTGATTTTTTCCTCCATCTCTTTGTGATATAAATAACCATCGAGGCATTATTATGATTGTTTTATTAACCTAGAAGACTGTTTTGCTTCTACAAGTTATACATTTTCATTTTTTGCTTTCAAGAGTAGGTTAGGTGGGTTTGCTACCAATTTCGAACTAATTGCTACACGACAAAATAACTATTTTCAAATTTTATATACATTTTCTCAAACATCGAGTAGTTAATGCTGGCTCATGTTCAGAATGGACCCATGAGCTACATCCTTTAAGAGTTGGCCCAAATCTTATAATATTTCGTCAACATTGGGATATAGTGGATTAGATGTATATAAAGTGAGGGGATGTAATATTCCATCTCACATCGAGATATTGTCTATTAGACTTCTGGAATATAATATACCTTGTGGATTACTATTAACCCTCCAGGTTTAAACATTTTTATCCTATATGGTATATGGTATTGAAGAAGGGCTTGGGTTACAGACTTGGGTTGTTACAAAATCGAGTTCATTTAACTATTGTTACAAGGAGGTAGGTTGTTATTTAATATTATTATACATGCTATATATATGACTATTGTGCAGGTTCTTTTATTAAAGAATACATAATATTCATCAACAAAGATTTGTATCATGGCCTCAGAACCTTCACGGTTCCAGGGTTTCTCAATTTTCCCTCATTTTTTTCATTAAAGAGTCTCAACTCAATGACCGCTTTTTACTAACCGTTCTCTAGTCATCAAATAAGCTCGCCGCCATTACTTGTGGCTTCAAAACAAAATCCGACCCACTCCCAAAGTTTCACCACGCAGGAGCTCCAACGTCCTTACACGCGCATGCGGAGTCCGTTGCTTCTCCGTCTTCAATCTCCATGCACTTACCCTTTTCCTCTTAGGTCCGACTTCTATTGATTTTGATTGGCGTGCGTCCTAGCCATGGCCTGATCTCATCTTCCAGAGCCACTATCCAGAGATGCCTCTCGGAGAGGATTCATCTCGGCTTCCGATGCCATTTTCTGGCTCGCGGCTCCTCCTCGGCTACCGAAGCCATTTATCCAGCTGTCCTCACCCCGTTCTATTTAAGCATGTTGTTTATGCTCGACTTATTATTTTGTTGGAAGTACAATGGTTTCATCCATGCATAACTAGCTGAATCATTTTGGGACTGCCTAAGGAGGGGGGGGAGGGGGGGGGGGGGGGGGGGTTCTAAGCTCCAGGTACATTACCTTGGATCTCTCTCTTCAATACCAGTAGATGCAAGAAATTAATAAAATGAGACAAGAGAGAGGGAAGTCCATCCACGAATTCTCATCTCAAATTCATGCCGCCTGAGTCAGTTAGTTCAATCTAAGCCTAAATGAAAGTGTCATGAGGATTTTGCTTTGCACTTGGCCTATCGAGATCTATTGCGTCTTTCATAGTTTCTTATGGCTCACACTCATGCATATGAGCTTGCTCAGACCTCTTTTATCCACATGACACCACTTTAGTTTTGATTATGTTGTTCATGTATTTTTTTTTTGATGAATTTCATCTTGGTTTGTTCATCCTCAGAGGCAGAGTGACTTCGTGCTTGCTAATCCTCCTAACAGTATACTCCAATGCCTTGCTGATCACAGGGAAATCACAAGGAGTGCGAATATTGTCATGATACTAGTCATCTCAAATTTGTATATCCAGTCCACCAATGCTGAAACGAATATGGACAATGGGCTAGAGAGATAACTAATTGTGCCCCTTACCCTGCTAGAAAGACATATTTGGCCCTAAATGTTAACTCTACAAAATAGGCGAGGGTTTTTCAAGACAACTAATTGTGCCCCTTAGCCCGCTAGAAAGACATATTTGGCCCTAAATGTTTGCTCTACAAAATAGTGAGTACTGAATACCCTCACCACTTTGGCAACCAAGTGAGGGTATTCAGAAACATCAGGAAAATACTTTGGCAATCCAAGGGTGAGCAGGGAATTACAAAACTAAAGAAGAGTTTGCATGTATAGGCTAAGGGATAAGGATGCAATTTCAGAGACAACAACATGGGAGGCGAACGTAAAGCATCGAAAAAAAACTTTAAATGCAACATCTATTAATGCTCCAGCACAACCTGATCTTGTTGAAGTAGCCAATTCATTGAAGCATCTTTTTCCTCTAGCAGGCTCCCAACATGGTCTTTCAAATAACTCAATTAACTCTTCACGGTACTTTGATTCTGGTTGTTGACGTCACATGACATCCAATGCATCTATATTCACATTGAAATCTAGAAATGTCCATGCCCCTATTATCCACACTACTGATGGCTCCAACATGCATATTACAAATAATGGATCTATCTGACATCCAATACATCTATATTCACATTGAAATTTAAAAATGTCCATGCCCCTATCATCCACACTACTGACGGCTCCAACATGTATATTACAAATAATGGATCTATCTATACTACCAGTTTGTCACTCCCTAACACATACTTGAATCATAAGTTTGCATTGAATATTATTTTGGTAGAGGAGTTATGTTAACTTGGACTTGATTTGGCTTTTTCTATTATGGTTTGTGTGCAGGATCCAAGAAAGAGGAAGCTTTTTAATATCGTTTGTAGGGTTAGACTATTGTTTGAGCTCACTAATCCTCACCTTCCACTGCATCTTGTCGAGTCTTATCACTTGAGGCTTCCAAATATCCTTCTTCCTTTAGCTTATGGAATTTTAGAATAGGTCAGGCTTCATCTCGTGTAATGAGGAAACTTATTTCTAGTGAAAATCTCAGAACGATTTTCGATTATTTGTATTGTTTTTATGTCAACTAGCAAAACAACACGCAGTTCACTCGTTACACTTAGATATATATTACGAAAAATTTGTACGAGCTACACTAACTTTATCTTCGGTTTGCCGCAATGGTTTGAACCCAATCCTATCGCCCCTGTATTCTTTAAGGATGACAATTTTTGTTGCAACAACCCCAAATCATGGGATGCCTCCGCCCGAGGTGATGAACCACATTTGACACGGATTACGATTGCCAGTTCCCAACTAGTACAACCATCGATAATTCAAAACATAACTTACTAGAAAATTCAAGATGGGTGTTGCTGTTGCTGCTTTCTGTGGTGATTCCGGCGGACATAGAAAGACAGAGTGATATCGAGAGGTAGGGGAAGACAGAGTATACAAGGAGAGAGGTGGTGACGGTGATGATGGTGGTGTTTGTCGGGGATGAAAGAAGAAGAAGAAGAAGAAGAAGAAGAATTATATAGAGGTAGAAGATAGTATAGATATTGTATTGTATATGTAATATTATACGTATACGTATAAGTGTCAAAATATGTATTGTAATTTGTATAGTATAGATGTAAATTACAGGCATATATAGTGTATATGTATATGTATAAATATAAATTATTTTCTTACAAGTATGTATGTATTGTATAGGTATATGTAAAAGTGTTTACATACTTTAATTTCTATAAAAGACAACTACACCACCCATGTTCTTAAACTCAATAAATAACCCCCAACTTTAATGAAAAAAACACAAATAGTTTCATAAGAAAAATAATTAATCCCCAACAATAATAAAAATGCACAAATTACCCTGTGTTATCAAACGAAGTATTACAAATTTAGAATACACAAAAAATTTATTCCTAACTAATATCCACATTTAGGGAGACTTGTCTCACCATCCTGCCCTGACACCTCCCAACAAGATAGTCGTGCCAAGTGCAGGCATCGCCACACCCTTGACTCTGTTCGTGCTCTTATCATATCATCCTCTTGTACTAAACTTTTCATGGAGGGAGCTTCCCTCACTATTGTGTGTACAATAAACCGTGTTCCAAGTGCTACAATAAAGAATATGAAACCATATGAGAAACTCTATGGTTTCTCTCCTGAATTTTCATCCCTTTCGTGTTTTAGGTATGTTGGTTTTTTCTCCTACAGCCCCATAAACGCAATAAGTTGGAACCTCAATGTTGCGTATGTTGTTTCCTTGGGTATCGAATAGAGCCCAAAAGATATCTCATGTGGAATCCAGTCTCCAAGCAACTTCATATCTCTTGTCGCGTTGTCTTCTAGGAACATAAAATGTTCCCAGGTGACTCTTCATTTCACTCATCCAATTTGGTAGAATAATCTTTCCTTCAACAATCCATCATAAGATTTTTTTCTAGAAAAATCCTCGCCATATTCGTCTGAGCTTTTACATGACAATCCTACAGCACGGAACAAACTCCTAAGATAGGTTACCCTTCTAACAGATCTACATAGCTTTCTTATGAGTATCAATCCTTAGTCGAGACTCTGATGGATAATCATGTTGCAAGTCCAAATGAGAATGTCAAACTACATTGATCCACTGGATAGAAGAACATTACACTTGTGTTTTGTGATTTTGTTTTGAGTACTATTAATACATAACATGATCCTAAGGAATAGACATAATAAAATATTGATTCACATTGGGTGAAGGTGATGGAGATGTGTGGATGGTTTGGAGAAAACTAAACTTGGATTCTTATCCAGTTATCGACCATTAAAATTGGTCATCGGAGGTCATTGCGCCGGTATAGATAGATCTTTACGGATATATAATATCAATACATTTTCAGATGGTACTATTAAAATAAATAAGGGCTCGCTTGGTGGCTAGAGGTTTCACAGAAGAATATGGTATTAATTATGAAGATAATTTTTGCCCATTTAACCGACTTAACACATTACACAATTTGATAGCCATAGCTACCCAAATGACGTTTGTATTTGTTTTAGATGGCTGCTAAGAATGCATTTCTTAATGGTGGTCTCATAAAGGAAGTGTATATGAAGATGCCACCCTGTCTTGAAGTTTCTCAATCTCAGGTATGCCAAATGTGTCGCGCTTTGTATGGGCTTGAGAAAGTCCCCCAGGCTTGGTTTGTTAAGTTTGTTCTACAATACACAAACTTTTCTTCTCTTCTAGGATATATGAATCTACTATCTTCATCTGTTAAACAGATCCTAGAATAACTCTTCCATTTATTTATGTTGAGATAATAATAATAGGAGGTCATTGAGTCGGTATTACTGAATAGATTGAACCCCAGAACCACTACTTTGAGATGAAAGAATCGGGTCATTTAGTTACTACTTGGGTCTTCGGGTTACTTCCCGATTATAATAGTTATTCTCCCTCTCTCGGTCCAAGTAAGCCTCTGATGTCATTTATCATGCAAGACTAGATGATCGAAAGGTTTCCTCGACCACATTGGAGCCCAACCTGAAGTGACATACATGGAGGGGGAACCACAATATGTTCTTACTCGGTATCAACATCATGTTAGTAGTTTGGTTTCCCTTACAATCGAACGCCCTGATGCAGCTTATGATGTTCATCAAGTTAGTTAGTTTCTAAGGGCTCCGCGTGACGCGATTTCTTAACGCGTATGCGCAAGTGCACGGTCAAGTAATATAGGGGTGGTATTTCAACCCCGAGTTATCGATCCCACGAGGACACACTTTAGATTATCTAACTAGTTATTTAATTTAGTGTACGGTGCAGGAGGAAAGATTTGATTGATTTTAGAAATTGAAATAACAACTAATCTAATATTTTTGTATTTTTTTATATTTAAGAAACAAGTTTGGAGAAAGTAGGAAATCTCTAGATCACCTAGGGCTTTAGACGATTTCCGGATTATCTGAGCAACACGTTAACTATATTCTAACTATGTCGGGTAACAGCGCTGACTATCTCCTATCGGTTTCAAGTCATTCTACTTCACGGTAGACTACAATCTCCTATCGGTCTCTTGTGTCTACCGGTCCGTTCTAGTAGGCTAACGACATGCACGACAACGGGTCCTCTCGGTCCACCGTTGCACGAAACAGTCGAATCTCACCTACCGAATCTACCCACACTAGCCAATCCTAACACGTCTCTTCTCAGTCTCAGTGATACGTGGTTGATGTTCAAGTCTCATCCTAGTTAGTTAGAATCACTATCGTGCATTCGCTAACTAAGCAGTGTTTCCGATTAGCTACTCCATTAACACTGAGTATTAAGCACAATACATGAACAATTGAATAAAAAAAATTCTAACTTTAAGCATGAATCAACTTGAACAAACCCTAGTTCTTGAACCCTAGTTTTATCTCCTAATCGTGTAACTCAATTAGGATTACTAACATAAAAAAGAAAATAGAATTGATTCAAAAGAAGAAATCAAGAAATCATGAAGCAAAGATCAAATCCGGAAAAATATCATCGTTTACATGAACCCTAGGCTCTCAAAGCGACGCCTAGCAAAACGTCTAGCTAATAATAATCAACCAAACAAGACTTACAAGTTTCTCCATACAAAGATTGAGAGAGAAGAAGAAGAAATCAAACTTAGAGCTTCAATGGAGGAGGAGTCCTCCTCTTGTTCGTCGTCTCTCTCCTTCTCACGTTGGTTGCTTTCTTCCCCTTCACGTTGATGTCCTTGTAGAAATCAATCTCTCCCTCTTAATAAATCAGCCCCCATGTATTTATTATTCCCAAATAAGGTTTAAGGAAATAATTAATATGAAACTACGTAGTTTTGAGCCAAAGCTAGCCTATTTTTCTTCCTTCCCCGTCCGTGTGATTTTTCTTTAAGGAGATCACATGATCTGAAATTCCTCATCATGCGATCTGGGGTGAGTTGCGTCCAGGACTTGTCTTCCTTCAATCAGATCACACGATCAGCCAAAACCAGATCGTGCGATCTCCTTAAGCTGAACGCACGATCAGCCACTCAAGTCGTGGAAACAGTGAGTTGCTCAATTTTCTCCTCCGAATTTATTCTAAGTCTTGCTCCAGATCACACGACCTCAGTTTTGCAAGTCGTGTGATCTGCTGAACTTGTCTTCTTCTCTCCAATCCCGAGATTTTTCTCGATTTACGAAGTTCGTTTCTCCTCTTCTTTCAGTCTCCATGTTACGTTTCCTCTCAAAACAACACGAAACACACCCGTGCGATCAAACGTGAAAAAATATCATAAAATAACGCGAGAAACGCCCGAATTTACAATTTATCGCTCAAAGCTACACTTACTAAATTTCCACAAGTTCATAGTGTATTTCTAATATAATCTACCCGAAATTCACACAAAACGGTACACAAACGTAGAAGAAATATAACTCTAATGCAGAGTTATCAAATCCCCCACACTACCTTTTTGCGCGTCCCGAGAAGAATCAATCCTTACACTACGTTTTAAATCCACCGAGTTGCATAAAACTTTACTAGCCATGTGACACAATCAAAACACACACACGCAATGCAATCTACATGACTATACAATGAACCTCGATTATAGAACAATGCAAAATTGAAACAACACAAATATATATATATTTTTTCTTTTTAGTAAGAGACGGGCAATCTCGCTATCACTAACCAAATTCATCAAGTTCTCACAAGTCTCTTTTGCAATTCACACAACCGCAACAAGGAATTGAAAATACAATGATCCTACGCACAAGCTCACTATGGGGTCCCCAAACATCCACCAAACTCAATCCAAGATCCGGGCACGTACTTTAGCTCAGAGGGTAGGCACCCTTAGTCCTATAGTAGTCTTTCGTCGCAAAGTTATATGAGGTTTTCAGACCCTCTTAGCCGTTATTGCATTGAATGCAAGTTGTCCCAGTGACGGGAGACACAACTCCGTGTAATACGGCTTGACTTTAATTTTCCTTAGACACTCTAATTGGTTTGAATCCAAATTCCCCGCGCAAACGGGGGCACATCAGGCTGTTCACCGTATCTAGTCCGAGAGAAGATTTTGATTCGTTTTGTTTTTCTTTTTCATTTTCATTCTTTTTCAATTTATTTCAGCCGTGCATTTAGAGCAACTAAGTGTGGGCTTTTTCGGTTAGCTCTTGAAACCGCCTTAAGGGATGATGGTGTACACTCCCTAACTTCACTTAGGCTAGAGCAGCGTACCAGATGGAACCGACTCTACACGAAGGTCCACCCCAGATTTACAAGAGGCCACAAGTTTCCACTCGAAAACAGACTATTCGACTACCTTAAGACTAAATCCTCCTAGCACACTGTAGGAGCTAAAGGTATGCTCTCGTCTTCTTTCCACTTTTCCGTGAATACCCGGGACTTCCTTTCTTGAAACTGGTGCGCAAGATACTAAAAATTAAGGTTTTCCCCACTACGGTGCTTCCTATTCATTGAGACTCTTTCATTGAACTCTCTCTGGTTTCAAGCTTCATCAATTGCCCAACTCAAACGATTTAATTTTTAAGGATTTCCGCTTTTCTATTTTTTCAATTTTTTCATATTTTCCTAGAATCTATATGCTTACAGCCAACTCGATTAACCACACGTTTTGGGTAGGGGACTCAATAAAGTAAAAGTGCAAAGAAATGCATAATAACAATCCTAACACAATACGACACTATATCAAACACTCTACACTAACCACACGTACTACACAATACGACACAACTGCATGTAACTAGCGATGCATAACTGACCTGGCTAGCAAAATATACACAAACCCCCCCACACTTAAGCGTTTCGTTGTCCTCAACGAATTTAGAGATCAAGTACTAGGTTTCCTCGCTTAAATGTGTTGGCGGTGGATCTACACAATTATGGCTCAAAACTTAGAACAGAGCGAGAGTTGGAGGTACCTGAGTGCCCGGACCTACATGGGCACTGTTGCCGCGAATCTGCAACAAGAAGGGGTCTTGTGGACCGTTGACAGTTTCCGGAAAAGTCTCACCTCGCGTCCGGATTCCGATGCGCCTACTCAACATTCTATCACACGCATCAAGAAGGGGAATCTGTAGCGTCTTCTGTACCTATGTCCCTGTACACTGATTGAAAGTATTAAAGCAACTCTCTCTCACCCCTCAAAATCATATGGAGAACTAAAAGAAAGAACATAAATAAATAGCATCCTACTCTACATTGGGTTGCCTCCCAAGCAGCGCTTGTAATTTAAGGTCGACAGCCCGACCCGGTTACCTCAACCGACAAGGATAGTGGAGGCTGCTTTATCCCTCCACTTCTTCTTCTTCCACCATCTCTTCTCAAGAACTTCACGTGCAGCCCTGTGCTCTGAAGAAGGTGGACAATTGTGGAAGCTGACTCCTTTCATTTTGCAATTGATCTTCTTGAGAAACTTCCACCAAGTAAGACTGGGCTCAAATGAATCTCTGGCCATAAAATCATCCCAGTAATACCTCATCTGTGCTAGATGCTCTTCAAATGACCCATGCAATTCATCCACACTCCCACACTTGTTGATTTCAAACTCCTTGACTATGGCATATGAATCATCAATAAAGTCGCCAATATGACAAGGAATTGAAAATTTCTCATGATTCTCTTCCCCATAAGAATCTCCTTACACAAGTCTTTCCAACTCATCACAGACTTGATTAATATGAGATACGGAGAATTCTTCGAAAGTATGAGTAGGGGATTTTACCTCAAGAGGTATGAGAACAAGTGAATCATCAGCTTCATCGTCGGCACCCCACAGGCTTCCAATGCTGGTGTCTTCCCATTCATGCCAAGGAAGTGAGGGCTCTTACAGTTTTGGCTGGCAATACGGAAGGTCCTCCCATCTTGGGCACACAGGTCCACCCCAGTCTGAATCAGAGTCTGAGTCCTCATAAGTGGCGGTGTCCACCAATGGTTCCTGGACACTGCAGTCTTCGTTCGGCTCAGGTATATCTTCTTCCACTTGTGGTGGGGATGATGAAGGTTCAATGTGAGGCTCACTGTCATGTGGCAAGGGATCCTCTTGTGGCTCTTGAATACTAGATTCCCCTCCTGTTGGCAGTTTTTCTATTCGTTTATTTATCCTCTCCAACATCTCCCTCACGTATTCCCTACGTGTGGCAGAATCCTCTTGTGGTAATTGTGAAGCTATGGACAAAAATTTGGCGCACACTTCGATGTCATTCATAATACTACGCTGTTCTGCCATAATCGCTGATGAGTCTTCCTGGTGCTGATGAAGCTGGGAGGCATGTACTCGACATGAGTCTCTACGTTCGTGCCAAATGCCGCATACGCAGCAACAAATTATGCATGCGTCGTCGTCTTCGTGGTTACCCCTGCAGTGGAAACAGTAGGGAAGACCCGAATAACAGTCTTCGCTCCACATGCTTATATTGTCTCTTGCTTCCTGCGTTCCTGAGAAACAAACTCACAAGAAACCCGTGAAGCACAGAGATATAGAATAAAAAATAATAAAACTAAAACTAAGATAAAAGTACTCTAAACTAACTACTAACTAAATAATCTACCGCTGTCCCCGGCAACGGCGCCAAAAAGTTGACGCGATTTCTTAACGCGTATGCGCAAATGCACGGTCAAGTAATATAGGGGTGGTATTTCAACCCCGAGTTATCGATCCCACGAGGACACACTTTAGATTATCTAACTATTTATTTAATTTAGTGTACGGTGCAGGAGGAAAGATTTGATTGATTATAGAAATTGAAATAACAACTAATCTAATATTTTTGTATTTTTTTTATATTTAAGTGGAGAAACTAGGCAATCTCTAGATCACCTAGGGCTGTAGACGATTTCCGGATTATCTGAGCAACACGTTAACTATATTCTAACTAAGCCGGGTAACAGCGCTGAC